>JAQPCC010000022.1:1407809-2815618 GCA_028392965.1 Lindernia subracemosa | reverse complement strand
ACAGTAAATTTCTGGATGGATGGATGAATGGGGTTACGAGAAACTGATTAATTAATATATATTTGAAATTAATTTAAATATTTTTTTATTGAATAAAAGAAGTGGACAAGCATCGCAATTCTAGACATCATACATTTCTATTTATATATAAGATTTGTGAAAAAGAACGAAAACTATATTATTTTTTTAACCCGAGTATCTCTCAATCCGTTATGGGCTGCACCACCCAATCCAGGATGGAACTAATTTTTCGGGGTGATGTAAAATTCGTCGCAAAAATCACCTAATATAGTCATGAGAATCGAACCAATGACCTAGAAAATACCACATCCAACCATTAGGCCAACATTATAGAGACATATTTGTTTTACCAATAAGAATATATGCAAGAGGTGGCCAAGTGATTGGATCATAATATCTTCACGTCGTTGTTATTGATTGAAATTCACTTAGACTCTTTGATTATTATAGCTTATGTGACTTGGGACGGCACACATAGTAGGTCAGGCTAGCAGATTAATTCACTCTTTTTATTCTATAACATAAGGACTTTCTTATGACATTACTTGGAATACCTCCTAACATGTAGAAAAAGAATTGATTCGTCCATTTACGGATTATATAAGTTTATCTCAATGGATAAAGTGCTATGATTTTCAAGCATTAGATGCTGATTTACCATTCATTCACCTTTATCTTACAACATAAACCATTTAAGTTTAGTTGCTTCAAAGACATTGTAAGAAGGCAACTGTAAAGTTAAATTTAAATGACCTCATAAAATTTGCAAAGGCTTATTCAAATATACTTTTCTGTTATAAAAATATTAATTGTGATTAATATTATATTAAGATTATTTTATTATAATTATACTTATATTAAGATTATAATGATAATATAGCTTATAATAATAAAGAGAGAGAGATTAGAGAGAGATTAAGTATTTCAATACTTGGTGTAATTTACAATGAACTCTAATCACCTATTTATACTACTAATAATTCACTATTACAACTAATCACATTAATTACAATTATACACCTCACACTAAAATACAAACTCTTCAATTAAACACCTCATCTTATCATCTTATCACATTATCATCATTTAATATAATACTTCCAAATCATCAATAATTTAACTAATATTATTATTTAAAACATCCACATTTAATTATTTCATAATACTCCCCCTTGGATGTTTTCAAAGAATATGCCTCGTTAAAACCTTATTAGGAAAAACCCAATGGGATAAAACCTAATGAAGGAAAAAGAGTACATGATTCTTTTAGATACGCTTTCGATTGTTGCCTCATTAAAAACCTTACTGGGAAAACCACATGGGAAAAACCTCAGTGAAGGGAAAAAGAGTGCAACGCGTATTTACTCCCCCTGATGATGACATCATTTAATCTCGAAGTTTTCGAACTCCAATTGAATATACCAATCTTTTGAAAATTATTGGGGGAAGTGCTTTCGTGAATAAATCTGCAAGATTTTCACTTGATCGCACTTGTTGTACATCAATATCACCATTTTTCTCTAAATCATGTGTAAAGAAAAATTTTGGTGAAATATGCTTTGTTCTATCTCCCTTAATATATCCTTCCTTTAATTGGGCAATGCATGCAGCATTATCTTCATATAAAATCGTAGGAAGTAACTTTTTCGATACTAGCCCACTGGTTTGTTGTATATGCTCAATTATCGATCGCAACCAAACACATTCTCGGCTAGCTTCATGAATAGCTAAAATTTCCGCATGATTAGAAGAAGTAGCCGTTAAACTTTGTTTAACTGACCGCCATGAAATAGCGGTTCCGCCATGTGTAAATAAATAGCCCGTTTGCGATCGAGCATTATGTGGGTCAGATAGAAAACCAGCATCTGCATACCCAATCAAATCTGTTTTTGATTCATTAGAATAGAACAATCCCATATCAGTTGTTCCTTGAAGGTATCGAAAAATCGCTTAATTCCATTCCAATGTCTACGAGTCGGTGACGAACTATATCTCGCCAATAGATTCACAGCGAACGCTATATCAGGTCGCGTATGACTCGTTAAATACATTAGGGCTCCAATAGCACTGAGATATGGTACTTCAGGACCAAGTAATTCTTCATCGTTTTCGCAAGGTCTAAACGGATCTTTATTCACATCTAAAGATCGAACAATCATTGGAGTATCCAATGGATGAGCTTTATCCATATAAAATCTTTTCAATACCTTTTTCGTATAAGTCTCTTGATGTACGAATATCCCATTCTTTAAATATTCAATTTGCAGTCCAAGACAAAATTTCGTTTTACCGAGATCTTTCATTTCAAACTCTTTTTTCAAACAATTAACGGCTTTTGATAACTCTTCAGGAGTTCCAATTATGTTAATATCATCAACATAAACTGAAATGATGACAAATTCATTTCCAGATCTTTTCATAAATATGCACGGGCAAGTTTGATCATTTTTATACCCCTCTTTCGATAAATATTCACTTAGGCGATTATACCACATACGCCCAGATTGCTTTAATCCATAAAGCGATTTATTTAGCTTGATTGAGTACTCATTTCGGGGCCCTGAATTTTCAGGTAACTGAAATCCCTCGGGAAGTTTCATATATATCACTATCAAGTGATCCATATAAATAAGCGGTGACAACATCCATTAGACGCATATCGAGTCCTTCACGTACTGCCAGACTAATTAAATAACGAAAAGTAGTTGCATCCACCACAGGAGAATACGTCTCCTCATAATCAATACCAGGTCGTTGTGAAAAGCCTTGTGCAACAAGCCGTGCTTTGTATCTCACAATTTCACCGTTTTCATTTCTCTTTCTGATGAAAACCCATTTATATCCAACCGGCTTTACATTTTCTGGTATGCGGACTACAGGTCCGAAAACTTTTCGTTTCTCAAGTGATTTTAATTCTGCCTCGATTGCATCTTTCCATTTTGGCCAATCATTTCTTTGTCTGCATTCTTTTACAGACCCTGGTTCATGATCCTCATTCTCATTTATCTCATTCATTTCATGTAGCGCTACGTTAAATGAGAATTTATTGTCAACGTTGACTTTTTCTCGGTTCCATCTAATTCCATTTTGAGCATAATTTATCGAGATCTCTTCATTATCATTATTCTCAAAAATTTCAGGTACCTGATTTCCATTATCATAATCATTAATGCCCATTGACTCTTCTAGAGTCGATAAATCCTCGACTGGACCATTCTTATTATTTGCTCCTTTTCTTTTCGAGGATTTTTATCTTTGGAACCCGAGGGCCTACCACGTTTTAGTTGTGGTTTAGGCTCGATCATTATATGTTCTCCAGGAACATCAACTTTTGCAGGAGCATTAACAGCTGGTATATGTGACTTAGTCACTCTTTTAAGGTCAGTAAAGCTATCTGGCAGTTGATTAGCTAATCCTTGTAAATGAATTATCTTTTGAACTTCTAGTTCACATTCTTTCGTTCGAGGATCATAATGATTTAGCGATAATTCATTCCAACTAATACTCATTTCCAGCTGTTTCTTTTCTCCCCCTAATGTCGGAAAATTCGATTCATCGAAATGACAATCGGCAAATCTAGCCGTAAATAAATCTCCAGTTAGAGGTTCTAAATATTTTATTATCGATGGAGATTCAAATCCGACATATATTCCCAACTTCCTTTGAGGTCCCATCTTCGTGCGTTGTGGTGGAGCAATTGGAACATATACCGCACATCCAAAAATTCTCAGATGGGAAATATTTGGTTCCTGACCATAAACCATTTGTATCGGGGAGATATCATTATAACTTGTTGGCCTGATGCGGATTAGTGCCGCTGCATGTAATATAGCATGTCCCCAACAAGATGAGGGAAGTTTCGACTTCATTAATAATGGTCTTGCAATTAATTGCAACCTTTTAATCAACGATTCTGCAAGACCGTTTTGCGTATGGACATGTGGCACGGGGTGCTCAACATCAATTCCAATAGACATGCAATATTCATTAAATGCCTTGGAAGTAAATTCACCAGCATTATCAAGGCGTATTTTCTTTATTGGATAATCCGGAAAATGTGCTCTTAATCGAATCAACTGAGCAAGCAATCTCGCAAAAGCTACATTCCGCGTTGATAACAAACATACATGAGACCATCTAGTTGATGCATCAATCAATACCATGAAATATCTAAATGGTCCACACGATGGATGTATCGGTCCACAAATATCACCTTGTATACGTTCCAAAAATCTTATAGATTCATTCTTTATTTTTATTGGTGATGGACGAATAATCAACTTCCCTTTAGAGCAAGCAACACATGATAATTCATTCGATTGAAGAATCTTCTGGTTCTTCATTAAATGTCCACGTGAATTTTGAATTATTCTCCGCATCATAATTGAACCGGGATGGCCCAACCGGTCATGCCAAACAACAAATGTATTATCATTAGTAAACTTCTGGTTTACGATAGCATGTGATTCAATTGTTTTAAGATATGTGTAATATAGCCCAGAGTCAAAAGATGGTAATATTTCCACAATTCTTTTGTCATTCGATATCACTTTTGTAATATGCAAATATTCAATATCTCCTTTTTCTGCAGTCTCAATATGATATCCGTTATGTCGAATAGCTTTAAAGCTTAATAAATTTCTTTGAGACTTAGGAGAATATAAAGCATTTTCAATTATCAGCCTTGTTCCTCTGGGCAGTAAAACATTAGCTCTTCCGGAGCCCTCAATTATATTCGTGCTACCCGATATAGTAATAACACTGGCTTCTTTCATATCAAGATGATCGAAATATTTCTTATTTTTTAGAATCGTATTCGTCGTTGCACAGTCTGCAAGACACAATTCTTCATTGCACATGCCCGCATCCATCAAATAATATCCTTTATAAACAAACACATAATATTTATTATTGAAAAAGAAATATTGCATTACAAACATATAGATAACTTAAAACAACGATATATAAAAAACACAATAGTAAATCATAATGCATAAATAAAATCATAGCAGATTAATTTTCATCGATCAGAAAATCCGCAGCTTCCAAATGAGCATTTTCATCATTGGCATCAGAGGTAGAGGCGAATTCACCCTGAACAAAATTCATTTCGATTTTCTTTCCTTTGCCCTTTTGAGATTCCTGATATAGCTCAACAAGATGTTTGGGCGTACGACAATTGCGCGACCAGTGGCCAGAACCACCGCAACGATAACATTTTTCATCATTATTCTTTTGTTCAGTTTGCCTCTTCTCATCTTTATTATCAAAACTTTTCCTCTTCTGGGGAATATTTTGATGACCGCCACGATAATTATGATAACCACCACGGAAATATTGATAACCACCACCATAATATCCTCGGCCACGACCACGGCCTTGACCACGACCTTGACCACGACCACGTCCACGGCCGCGATATCCACCACGACCACGTCCACGATCATTACCTCGACTGTTGTCATTATTAACTTTGACTGCATTCGCTTCAGGGAGTGCAGTAGAACCAGTCGTTCGGGATTCGTGATTTTTCACCAGCAATTCATTATTTTGCTCAGCCAAAAGTAAGCAAGAAATTAGATCTGAATACTTTTTAAATTTTCTCTCCCGATATTGCTGTTGTAATATCATATTCTGTGGATGAAATGTGGTGAATGTTTTCTCCAGCATATCGTTATCAGTAATTGTCTCTCCACATAATTTCAACGTGGAAGTAACTCTATAAACGGCAGAATTATATTCACTTACCGACGTAAAATCCTGCAATCGTAAATTCAGCCATTCGTACTTTGCATTGGGGAGAATAACAGTTGTCAAGTGGCCATATCGTTCTTTCAGGTTTTTCCACAACTCAGCTGGATTCTTTTCTGTTAAGTATTCAACTTTCAGATTTTCGTGAATGTGGTGGCGAAGAAAAATCATAGCTTTCGCCTTGTCTTGTTCAGTTGTGGTTTTCGTGGGATCAATGGTGTCACCTAAGCCTTTTGCTTTCAAATGGATTTCAGCATCTAGTACCCAAGGTAAATAATTTTTTCCAGTGATATCGAGTGCAACAAACTCAAGGCTCGCCAAGTTCGACATATTACTATAATAAAATACAAAACATGTTATTAAAACATTACATAATAAAAAAAACTTATAATTAATCTTCTTTTAAATCTTCTTTTGTATCTTCTTTTGTAAAAGTTCTTATAAAAAATGATATCCACATCCAGATCAGTGTCGCCGTAATCATAATCATAAGTAAAAGATCAAACATCGGACATAGCGACATCCTTCAAAATAAAATATATTTCAGTAATTATAATATTAAAGAAATTACAATTAATAATTATATTTTAAAAACATTGGTAAAAATATTATCCACATAGCGGAAATGATCACCGTAAATAATGTAAGGAGTAGAAGATCCATCTTTGTATAAAACGACATTTTTTCTTATTAAAGAAAGATTAATAATATGCCGCTACTGAGGTTGGGATTACCGCAAGACCTCGTGGGCTTGTGTTGTGTACGTGCATAAATAAAAAAAAATCACACGCCTCCACGGGGATCGAAACCTGGACCTCTCGTCACTTGTAGTGAACGATATTCCGCGAAACCACTCGGGTATTGGCGTTTAGTTATAAAACCTTTAAATAATACTTTTATAATATATATTTTTAAATTAATCACAATTAATATATGATTAGTATAAATTAAAAATTAAATTACCATACCTTGACTAAACTCGTACGAGATCTTCGACGGAGGTTGATCTTGACGACGGAGAGCGGTCGTGCTGATAACGTGTTATAAAAATATTAATTGTGATTAATATTATTAAGATTATTTTATTATAATTATACTTATATTAAGATTATAATGATAATATAGCTTATAATAATAAAGAGAGAGAGATTAGAGAGAGATTAAGTATTTCAATACTTGGTGTATTTTACAATGAACTCTAATCACCTATTTATACTACTAATAATTCACTATTACAACTAATCACATTAATTACAATTATACACTCACACTAAAATACAAACTCTTCAATTAAACACCTCATCTTATCATCTTATCACATTATCATCATTTAATATAATACTTCCAAATCATCAATAATTTAACTAATATTATTATTTAAAACATCCACATTATTTAATTATTTCATAATATTTTCATCTTTATATATCGAATAATATATATATTATACATATATATTTTTTCACTCGAGCGTTACGGGCAAAAACTGAAAATTTGAAGAAAATAATCCGAACTATCGACTTTCCGCCGAAAATAAACCCAACTATGAATTATTTCTGAATAATCTCAACTATATAATGAGTCTTCTGAAAACGCACCCAGGTGACTTGTAACTTGTTTTATAGGTAAATTTAATTTTTTTCTTAAATTTTAATTTCATATATTTCATAGAATTGAAAAAAAAATCAACAATGGTCCGTTTGTGTAACACCCGGGGCCGATGAGGGCGGGGAGTGATCGCCGGTGCCAAAGAGGAGCACGGACAAGGAGCGGCTCCCGACGAGGCTTCTAGGCGGAGGGATACATGAATGAACCGATTCCACATCCGAATGAGAGGGATTCTGAGACTGGCAATGTATGGGTGTGTCAAGTCAAAAAGAATGATATAAGAGAATTGATTGTGCTACTCATATCACCAAGGTGCACCTTCCTTTTCGGGAGCTCATCCATAAGAACTTCAAAGTTAAGCGTGCTTGACTTGAAGTAACACTGGGATGGGTGACCCCCTGGGAAGTAGCTCAGGGTGTGTGCGAGTGAGGACAAAGCACGCTGGAAGGCTAAGTGGTGATACAGTGGGGCCAGACAATCAATGAAGTGCGGTGATACAGTGGGGCCAGACAATCAATGAAGTGCAGTGGGCCCAACCCCACAGGTCCCGTGAGCGGGCTGTTACAGTTTGGATACTCGGATTTCGATTTGAAATCCGGGTTTACTCCAAATCACCCGTTTGGGAATTGAACGGATTTCGATTTCATCTAAATCCGAGGATAATTGAAACGTTTTTTTTTTATTGAATTTGAAATTCGATGACAAATGATCCGTTTTCGAAATCCAAAGTCTAGCTCGTAATAAGTTCAACGACGACGACGACATCGCCAGCGGTCGGTGGACGACGTCCGCACGGCGGCGCTCCGCAGATGGCGACGGCAGTCGGCGACCGACGAAATGTGTTTTTCGAAATCCTAATGTTTGTCAAACAATGGATTTTGATTTGAAATTCAGATTTTAAAATTCATAATTTAAAATTATGCAGTTTCGTTCAAATACACGAATTCAAGCGCAGCCTAAGGCAATAATTTAAGCATGATTTTAAATATTAACAAACATGTTAAGAATTTGTGTCTCCCAGTCTCTACTTAAGGAAACAAAAAATGGGTATTCAAATTAAGGATTTTTAAGTAGCTCCACATAAATTCTTTAGTACTATTCTACCAATGTCTTTTTATTTTATTTTATTTTATTTTTCTGTCCCGAGGTATCCCCACTCGATCTGGCTATGGGCGAGCCCCTAAATACCGGCGTGGGCTTACGCCACACAGACCTTGCGGAGGCTTAATTGCGCCACACACTCCAGTGGTGGGACTAATCCTCGGGGCTAACGTCCTAAACTCACATATGGAAAATAAATCCAATGGGGATTAATCAAGAAATTGTGGGAGGGAGGATTCGATCCAACGACCTAATCCACAAATCCTTAAGGCCTCCTCCTTGACCACTAGACTAAGGCATCATTGGTCTATCTACCAATGTCATATGTTGAATTTTCATACATAGCCATGAACAAAAAAAACACCAAGTAAACTCTTCATATTTAATATTCACTTAAAGGAAATAACTACTAGTTTTGCAACTGGTGGAGAGTGTATAGGAGTTGGACCACCTTTACAAAGTTGAAATTTTACTACAAGTAGAAAATGTATGTATATGTTCTAAGTAAGCTCTTTCCATTAAACCCTAAGTGCTCGTTTGGTACATGAGTTTATATTTAGGAGGGTTTAAGTTAGTAAGGTTTATATAAAACTAATTAGTGGGTATAAAATAAAATGTCTGTTTGGTTAACGTGTTTAAATAAACTCATCTGAGAGGTGTGTTTATTTAAACCCTTATACAAGGGTTTAAACTTGGTTTATATAAACACATACTTTATATAAACCTATGAACCAAACACTCAATATCCTATAAACTAACTTTAAAAATCTCTAAACCCATGAACCAAACAATGCCTAATAGATATGTAAGAGGTAATAACTACAACCTAAGGGAAGACAAAAATGAAAGCTTAGGAAAAATAAATCTGATGAACATAACAAAGCAAGGCAAGAGTTTCTTCGGCTATATAAAGGGCACACCACCACAACAAAATTCTCACACACAGCAAAGACATTAACTGTAATAACAAAAAAGAGCAGCAAAACTTGGAACTCCTCAAAGCTTGGATTCTTATATCCGTCGTAATATCGTCCTCTCTCATTTCGACCACCGAGGCCACGATTATATACGTGCCTGGTTTCGGATTTTGCTCGCTACTATTTCCTTTGCCGGGCTTCCCTCTCTGCCCATCTCCTCCACCTCCACCTCCACGATCCCCTCCGCCGCCTTCCCATCCTCCTCCATCTCCGCCACCACCTTCCCCGCCGCCGCCTCCATCTCCACCTCCACCTTCCCCGCCGCCTCCATCACCACCCCCACCTCCACCGTCTCCTCCGCCACCTTCACCACCTCCACCATCTCCACCCCCACCACCGTCTCCGCCCCCACCGCCGCCCGCGCCAGTGACCGTGGCTACAAACGTAACAATTAAGCAATTGCCAAGCGGAACCTTCTGCCACACAGCTTCGACTCCAATAGTTGGCTTTCCCCTTCCGCCTTGCCCAGTTTAACCGTCGCCGATCTACTACACGATTGAAACTATATGCATCCTCTACTTTACGCTCTAATAAAATAAAACTCTATCTACAATATTAAGTAATAAAACGCCGCATGCTTTAACAGCGGATGCATGCTTATTGTATATACGAATAAAACTAACCTTACCAAGCGAGTAAGGGCCTTTGATTTGGGAAGGTGATGCAGCAACATGCAAGGAACTTGTTTGCGATATCGATGTTATTTTCGATATAGATATATTGCACCTTATTGTAAACGTAGCAACATGTATGTTGTGTACTTGTCGTCTTCTCATACGAATCGAATGAATTATACTATAATACTATATATCGTATGTGTTTTCATGTCGCTTACTTACTGCATATACGATCCTATGTCTGCAAATTACTACTAAAACGGAAAAGAAAATGGGTATTCAAATTAAGGAGTTTCTAAGTAAACTTCAGGCACAAATTCTAGCATGCCGCCTTAATCAATGACGAAGAGTGTGCGAAGTTTGAACTTTCAGTTAACGCCAGACAGTTTTCTTCTTCAGTACAACGCACATTGTAACGTATTAGAAATGAAAGAAGTTCGCAGTTCCCTTGCAAATGGGTGTTGAAAACCCTAATTTTTAAACTTCATATTGAGAAGTGCATTGCGTTATTTCAATCAGCGACGCAACGATCGGATTTATGCCCTATCGCCCAACCGTGCTCATCACTAATTCCTTTACCCAACTTTCCCGGGTATGTATCTGTCCGTGATTTATTTGGACAACGCAAGAAACTTGTCTGTCATTTCATGTAGTTTTCGATCAACACTGCATCTTGTACACGAGCAGCATGTATTTACGTCGTGTGCTGATTCTTCTTCTCATGGGAATCCAAGAAATTATACGATATTACCAACGCATATGCTGTATATACTCTTGAAATAAAATTTATAAAATTAAACTATGATATATTCTATTCAAGGTTACACTGTAAATTGGTCCTTTAATATGATATCAGAGCTTAGGTAAAGAGGCCATTTATGAAGCCTCACGACCATCCGTAAAAGAAAAATCAACGTCTAATGCTAGATTTTTAAGAAGGAAATCAGCGTAGACGTGAGAAGATGTGTTAGAAATAAAATATATTAAATTAAAATATGACACAATCGCTTCAAGCTTAAGTTTTTAGTTGAAGTTTTCATTCAACGTATACTAGCAACTTGCATTCTATTTCTCGTGTATTATGCATGTTGCTTTTACATTCCAACGGACATACATATATACGCATGATTTTGACAAAACATTACCGAATAAATTCCGAGGAGCTTCTGTATATTGATTTAATCACAAATGTACTAAGAATTTTTATGTCTCCAATTTGTTCTTAAAAATAAAGGAAAAGGCGAATCGCTGGTAGAGCCGACGAGTTCAAAGTCACCGCTGATAAATTCTAGCATGTACTAACCTAACAATGGCATATCTACAGTGTGGTTGAATTTTTGAAATCTTTATACAGCCATGTTAGAAGTAAGCTCTTAACATTCAATGAAGAACTGTACCTAAAATAGTTTATAGGAATAACAATCTATGGAGTAAATATGTACGATTAATTGTATATATATTATATATATATATATATATATATCTTTCTTTTTTTCAAAGAATAACTTTACAATATGCTTCACTTTTTAATTAGTTGTTTTAGGTTACAATATTCACCAATTCTCGAATTAATCCTTATCGATGGTATAACATAATATATAGCTACCGTAACCCTAAATTACCACTTCTTGTTGAAATTCTCATTTTGTAGTTATATTCTTTTGATTATAGACAATTTAAAAATGTCGACAAAATTAGCTTTCTTAGTTTTGCAATGGAGTTTTTGGACCACCTTTGCAAAGTTGAATTTTTACTACAACTATAAATGCATGAATATGGTAGTAAGTAAACTCTTACAATTAAACACACTCTACTAGCTCAAGAGGTGATAATAAATAACCTATATGTGTCTAAAGGGAGAAAAAAAAGAAAAGCTTGAAAAAATCTCTTGAGCATGTAAGAATTGTTGGGCTCTATATAAAGGGGCAAAACACCACATCAAATCTCACCACAAAAGCAGAAGTAACTAACTGTAATAAGAGCAGCAAAAACATGGAGTTGCTCAAAGTTTGGATTTTGATATCTGTTGTAATATCATCCTCTCTCATTTCGAGCACCGAGGCCACGATTATATACGTGCCGGGTTTCGGATTTTGCTCGCTTGTTCCTTTGCTGGGCTTCCGTCTCTGCCCATCTCCTCCACCTCCACCGCCTCCACCCTCTCCGCCGCCACCTTCACCACCTCCACCACCGCCTCCATCTCCGCCACCACCTTCACCACCTCCACCATCTCCACCACCACCTCCACCACCTCCACCATCTCCGCCGCCACCGTCACCACCTCCACCATCTCCACCACCTCCACCACCTTCCCCACCGCCTCCATCCCCACCGCCGCCTCCCCCACCTTCCCCGCCACCTCCATCTCCACCACCACCTCCACCGTCACCGCCGCCACCGCCACCCGCACCAGTGACCGTAGCTACAAACGTAACAATTAACCAATTGCCAAACGGAACCTTATGCTACACCGCTTCTGCTCCAATAGTTGGTCTTCCTCCAACTCTTCCGCCTTGCCCAATATAACTGCCACTGATCTGTCATGGTTGGTGCGCTTGATCAACAATACACATATCCTCTACCTTTCAACATCGTACCATAACAAACCTCTATCTGTATATTAGTTAAATAAAACTGCATGCTTAGTTTACCAGCGGTCGCATGCTCGTTTGACGAATTAAACAAACCTTACGGAGCATGCAAGGAACTTGTTTGCGATATCGATGTAGTTTTCGATAGATTATTGCACCTTATTGTAAACTAGCAACATGTATGTTGTGTACTTGCATTTGTCCTTCTCATGGGAATCGAATGAACTATACTATATCACATCGTATCTTCGTCATGTTGCTTACTGCATTTACGTTTCCATCTGCAAATTTAGTACTTAAAATCGATAAAAAAAAAAAAAATGGGTATTCAAATTATGGAGTTTTGCTAAGTAAACTGCATAAACATAAATTATTGCATGCCTCCCTTAAATCAATGATGCAACCCTTTTCAGTAAACCTCAAGCAGTTATTTTTTTGGTACGACGCACGCAGTAAGGGTACTAGAATAAAAGAAAAAGTTCGTAATTCCCATGTAAATAGAAGTTAAAAACCCTAATTTTCATTAAATTTCTTATAAAGGAGTTGCAATATTATGTTATTTCGAGCACCCACGAAAAGATCAGGTTGAATAACCGTGCTAACTAATTCATTTACCGACTTCCCTAGGTTTCTCCCCGTCGATACCTTGATTTATTTGGACAATGCAAGAAACTCAGTTATCATTTGACGCAGTTTTCGATCAATATTGCATCTTGTGTACGAGCGACATGTATATATGCCGCATACTGATTCTTCTTCTCATGGGAATCCAAGAAATTATACGATATTACCAGCACATATGTCGGGTGAAGAATCCGTATTCGAGTGGAACAAAGCCAAACTATTACCATCTTAGTTTGCAAAATCGTAACAGTCGCTGTTCTTAATAGTGACCCATGTAAGCAGAAATACAAACCCTAGCTTTTGAATATCTTATATGAAGGAGTATGTTAGTTATTATGTTGTTTCGAAGATGAAGTTCAATTTCTTAATAGATTATTGGCCACCTTTTTGAGAGTTGATAATATTACTACAATCTGTAGAAATGAAGGTATATGGCAAGTAAACTCTTACAATTAAACTCACTCTATAGCTCAAGAGATGATAACTAACCTATATGTGTGGAGAAAAAAAGAAAAGGTTGGAAAAAATCTCATGTAAGAATTGTTGGGCTCTATATAAATGGGCAAACACCACATCAATTCTCTGCGCCACCATCTTCCCCGCCGCCTCAATCTTTGCCACCACCTCAACCCTCTCCCCCGCCCCCCTTACCACCTCCCCCATCGCCCCGATCATTAAGTCTTTATCTCGTATCGAAAACTTCCCATCGTAGAAAACACACACATGAGCAGAACAGATAAATTATTAAGAAATCAAGGGCTTCATCCTAAAACCAATTGGTGATAGGTGATGTTGTCTCTTGAGTATATTAGGTGAATTGGGTGTGTAGAATTATTTGACGTGGGATAGAATAGAAATATATATTTTTTTTTGGTTCACTATTCACGTAGGGTTGCTAGACGCGTGAGTAACGGGTAGCAGGTACATTATGAAATTCTACCTTGACTATGGTTCATACTTTGATTAAATAAGATTGATTGCATGAAGATGTAGGAACAATTCGTACCGAGCATGTGTCTTGATCATGATCGTTATTAATTGATTCATTGTTATCTTTATTTTATATACTTTTTATTCATCAATATATATATATATATATAATATATAATATCTTTAGTCTAAATTAGAATTAGGAATATATCTTAGAATTAATCGAGTTGTACTCGTGGATCGATACTCAGACTTACGTCCACCTTATTACTTACACGACACTAGTACACTTGCTAGTATTCGAGCGTGCCAACACGAATGATTGGCGGGGAAGACGACGACAATGAACACAAAATATCCGTCGAGGAATCTTCGGTTTTATTTGTAAATTTTTTCAATAATAGCTTAAGATGTAATAATTAAGCTAATATGCGTTTAGGGGATGGAAACATGACGTGAGCATGCAAGAATTGTTGGCCTATATAAAGGGGTTCAACACCACACCCCATTTTCTTATTACACAAAAGAGCAAATAACATGGCCGAATCTCTCAAAATTTTGATTCTAATGTCGGCCATAATATCGTCGTCTGTCATTCCAAGTGCCGACGCGGCCCGGCCCGGCCCGATGCCTCCACCGCCGCCGTCCCATCCACCACCTCGCACCCCGACTCCTCCATCTACGCCGGCAGCACCTCCGCCGCCACCTCCTCCATCTCCAAAGTCACCACTTCATCCACCTCCTCCATCTCCAAAGTCACCACATCCTCCATCTCCGGCGCCTCCTCCTCCATCTCCAAAGTCACCACATCCCCCATGTCCACCGGCAACTCCACCATCGACTTCGCCACCACCTCCTCCTCCATCTCCAAAGTCACCACATCCTCCATCTCCGCCGGCAACTCCACCATCGTCTTCGCCACCTCCTCCTCCACCGTCATCTTGGGTGCCGCATTCAGAATCTCCACCATCGGGACTATTTGACGCAGATACACAGATGCAATCATTGAATGATTGACAAACCAAACCTTGGCGGCCAACTTATAACCGTCACCTCATCTCCCCCATCTGTTCGACTGGTGCTTGATAATAAATTATAATCACATATATATATATATATATATATATATTAACTAATAAAGCAGCAGCATGCTTTACCAGCGGTGGCATATGCTTGTTTGGCGAATAAAACGAAACCTTACATTACAGAGTGAGAGTAAGGCCTTGGATTTGGACTGTGCAGCTCATCAGAAAACAATGGCAGGGACGACTTTGTTTATTACGATATATAGATATATATTGCACCTTATTGTAATCTAGCGACATATGTATATATGTACTTGTCCTTCTCATGGTTATAATCCAACGTTTTATATACTATATATTATATCGTATGTTTTTCATGTTGTTCCTCTTGCATTGCATTATTACAAGCATATAATATTATATATATATATATATATATATAAATACGTTCAACTTGAATAAAAGGTTAAACATCATGAGCTGGGCTTGTTTAAACAAGAAAAGAACGATCGAATTCCTTTCCATTGATCAGTCGATTTTGAAATTTTGATGTTGGGATTTTTTTTTTTCCCGATGAATATGGATGTTGAAGAAGGCTGTTTTTATTATTATTATTATGTTTTTAAAGTTTAATCTTACATGGACAAAACATTACGTACACGTCATTGAAATTAGGCCTTACCTGAATTTATTTCAAGGAATGCATACCAACCTTTTTTGTAATAACTAAAAATAGGAGTGTAATTCTTATTGCAAAATACGTATGTATCTCTCTTAATATATTCCTTATGCTTCACTTTTTATGTACTAACTGACATCTAAAACAGCTACCCTTATAGAGTAAGTAAGTAAGGGCTTTTAAGATTTGGACAATATGCATGCATCTATCTCATCAGCCCCCATGCAAGAAATTGCTTATGATTGATGCCACCCACTTATTGAACTATATACAATTTTAAGAAAAATATACAAAGATTTTCTTTAAAACACAAATGAATTATAGCTGAAAGGCCTCCACCACCTCCAAAGATTCTACAAGAAATATTCGTCAAGGAATCTATGGTTTATTTTTAGTTTTTTTTTTTTCAAATAATATACTATAAGCTCAAAAGATGTAATAACTAATTAACCTATACGCGAGAAAAAAGAAATAAGTAGCATGGAAAAAAGATGAAGCAAAAGAATTTGTTGGGCTCTATATAAAGGGGCACAAAACCACAGCAAAATTCTAATTACACAGAGAGAGAGCAGCCAAACATGGCAGAATTCCTCAGAATTTTGATTCTTATAACTGTGGTGGTAATATCGTGGTCGTCGTCGTCGTCGTCGACCTCTCTCATTCCGAGGGCCGACGCCAAGAAACCTATTATCTATGTGGCCGGCTTCGGACAATGCTCGCTAGTTCCAATACCGCACGTTCGTCTTTGTTCACGCCATCCCCGTCGGCCGCCATTCAAACCCCGGCCCAAGCCTCCTCATCGGCCGCCGTTCAAGCCTTGGCCCAAACCTCCACATAGGCCGCCGTTCAAGCCTTGGCCCAAGCCTCCACATAGGCCGCCATTAAAGCCTCGGCCAAAGCCTCCTCATCGGCCGCCGTTCAAGCCTCGGCCCAAGCCTCCACATAGGCCGCCGTTCAAGCCTTGGCCGAAGCCTCCACATAGACCGCCGTTCAAACCCAGGCCGAAGCCTCCTCATCGGCCGCCGTTCAAGCCCTGGCCGAAGCCTCCACATAGACCGCCGTTCAAGCCATGGCCGAAGCCTCCACATAGACCGCCGTTCAAGCCCTGGCCCAAGCCTCCACATAGACCGCCGTTCAAGCCCTGGCCCAAGCCTCCACATCCGCCGTCCCAAACGCCACCTTGCCCCCCGGCGTCGCCGTCCCAGCCACCACCTTCTTGCGCCCCGACTCCTCCGTCTACGCCTGTGGCACCTCCGCCGTCTTTGCCGCCACCTTCATCATCACCTCCTACTACTCCATCTCCGCCAGCAACTCCACCGTCTTCCTCGCCGTCGCTCGAGCCGCCTTCAGCATCTGGACCGTCGCTCGAACCGCCTTCAGCATCTGGACCGTCGCTCGAGCCCCCTTCAGCATCTGGACCGTCGCTGGAGCCACCTTCAGCATCTGGTCCGTCGCTGGAGCCACCTTCAGCATCTGGACCGTCTCTCGAGCCGCCTTCAGCATCTGGACCTTCGCTGGAGCCGCCTTCAGCATCTGGACCTTCAATGGAGCCGCCTTCAGCATCTGGACCGTCGCTCGAGCCGCCTTCAGCATCTGGACCGTCGCTCGAGCCGCCTTCAGCATCTGGACCGTCGCTCGAGCCGCCTTCATCGACTGGACCATCGCTCGAGCCGCCTTCAGCATCTGGACCGTCGCTCATGCCGCCTTCATCATTTGGTCCGTCGCTGGAGCCGCCTTCATCGGCTGGACCATCTATGGAGCCACCTTCATCATTTGGACCGTCGCTGGAGCCGCCTTCATCGTCTGGACCATCTATGGAGCCGCCTTCATCATTTGGACCGTCTATGGAGCCGCCTTCATCGTCTGGACCATCTATGGAGCCGCCTTCATCACTTGGACCGTCGCTGGGGCCACCTTCATCATTTGGACCGTCGCTGGGGCCACCTACATCATTATTTCCGCCGTCTCTACCATTTTTCGTAGCTGCAGATGAAACAATCGGATGATTGGCAAGCCATACCTTTGAGCTACATATATCTACAACTACTACTCCAATAGCTGATAATTCCTTTTCCCGCCTTGTCCAACTTAACTGTCGCCGCCCCCTCGATTGGTGGTTGACGAACAATACGTATATATCATTACGGCTTTATCATATAAAACCCTTACCACCTATATATGAACTAATATAGCAGCATGCTTTACCAGCGGTCGCATGCTTGCTTGACGAATAAAACTAACCTTACGGAGTGAGTAAGGCCCTCAGATTCGGACAATGCAGCTCATCAGCCAACATGCAAGGAACTTTGTTTACGATCGATTATGTAATTTTTAGATTGCGCCTTATTGTAAACTATCGACATGTATGTATGATCTCTCTCTGTGTGTGTGTGTGTGCTGCTTGTCCTTCTCGTGGGAATCGAACGAATTATATTACTGTATTATATCGTATGCCGTTCATGTTTGCTCGTCGTTTGCGCCTTTTTGATATATACAAGCGACGCGCCAGCGCAACGTTGAGTTCTAACAAAAAAAGGCTAATAATAATGCAAGAAAAGCGCCGAACAGCAATACTCTGAAGATCAAGACTTTCGACTTCTCCATCTCAGAATCAAAAGACAAGCAAGAGCTTTCGAACTCCTTTCGACTCGTCGGTGAAGGGATATTTTCTTTTTTTTTTTTTTTGGATGAGTATGTATGTTGCTGAAGGCTGAAAATACGCCGGAGACGTCATCCAAATTAGGCCTACCTGAATTTATTTCAAGGAATATCAACCAACCTTTTGTAGTAACTAAATAGGAGTTTATTGCAGAAATGAATCTCTCTCAATATATTCCTTATGCTCCACTTTTTATATACTAACTGACAGATGAAACTGATATCCTTACAGAGGAAGTAAAAAAAAGGTCTTGATTTAGACAGTGACTCTATCTCATCAGCCACATATGCATATGCAAGAAGTTTCTTCATGGTTGATTCCATATATTTATTGAAATCTAAACACAAATTTTAAACATTGTAATAATTAATAAATCACTGTCAAAATATATGAACAACTTCTCGAATAATCAAAACTCATTTCATAAGAACAAATTTTTCTTTGGAACAAACCAGCCTGGCCTGGCCGGAGGAACACGTGAACAGGGCGGCGCTCCGTCCGGTGGACGAAGGTGACGTCAGCAACGGCGAGGGTCTAGGAGGGCACGGAAGTCATTTCACCTCTATGCTTAGAGTGAAAAGTGGATGGATATTGTGGAGAGTCAAACAGAAACGGCGTCGTATTGCTGGCATTACCCAGCCCAGGCCCGATCCATCCTTATTTGGGCCCGATTGTTTAGCCTCAACAATAATAATAATAATAATAATAATAATAATAATAATTTAAAAAAGCCTCCAACTCACTATCACCTTCTATTGTCTTTCTCATGACCTTCCTCCATTTTTCCTACATACAATGACATGACATTACGACTGTATGTATATTAAGACAACATAAGCCCTAATCAATCTCTTCTTCCTCCTCACACATACATACATACATACATACATGGAAGAGATCGAATCTCCGCGGGAGATCGAACTCACCGTAATCTCCGCCGAGAATCTCATCACGGCCCGCAAACGACCCCTGAAGAAAAGCACGTTCGTCGCCGTCAGACACGACGGCGCCTGCCGCCCTTCCAAGGCTTCCATCGGAACTTCTTCGAAGCAAGAAGCTTCTGGAAGCAATCCCAGGTGGGACGAGAAGGTCGTCGTGGAGCTGCCCGTGCATGCCCGCTTCCTCACGGTGGAGGTCCGTTCGGGCAGGGAAATGGTCGGCTGCGTGCATGTGCCGGTGGCAGACTTCATTGGCGGGCGCCTGCCCCTGCCCGAGAATCATCTGAGGTTCTTGAGCTATAGGTTGAGGAATGGCGATGGGGACAAGAATGGGATTATTAATCTGTCCGTGAAGGTAATAAATAGAGTTGTTCCTTCGTCGTCGAGGTTTATTCAGTCGAATGCTAGTAAGGTTTCCGACGGCGGACGGCGGCGGGACGATGATGTTAGGGTTGTGACTGGGATACCTATTGCATATAAATATTAGATATTTTTTTTTTTTTGCTTGTTCATCTTTTTTTAGGGTTATTTTTTAGTGTTTTATGGTTTTATTGCAGAATTGTTCAGTTTTTTTAAGCGTTCATAAATGTATAGAAGTGCTTTGAGTTTTGAACAAGTCAAGAAAGAGAGGCTGTGGTATTTTAATCATTGAAAATATGATTAATATTTGTATAAGAATTAAGGAGACTTATCCTTATAAGTTATAATATTCTAAATGTCCCTACTATTCATCTGTATTTTTAGTGAACACAAATTTCGAAACAAAGAGCAGCCAAGAATTAAATGTAAAGGTCCGAAATCAGTCGTATATATATTAATATATATTATCCATAAATACAATATAAATTTCTCAATTCTATGTGCATATTCAAGTTTCCCAACTCTATATAGTGTATTAGACTAATATTTTTAATTAATTATATAAAAAAAGGCAAAAGATTAAAGATCAAACTCGCCTCACACAATTGAAAAAAAAGGGGCTAAATTACATATAATCTACCGTGGTTTAAAATATAAATTTCAAAACCCATCTGATTTGTAAATAGCGTAAAATACCCTCGTAGTTTATTTAATCTTACGCTCCTTGTCATTTACACCCCTAATTGGGGGTACAATGCTAAGTTTTCGACAACATAGGGTGCTAAATTTTAGACAACATAAGGAGTTTCGCGCAATAAAAAATGCATATGATATTAATAGCAATGTTCATTTCATTATATCTACGTGGGGTATATCATAATTCACCTTGGAAAAAAAATAATAAAAATTGACTTGGCCGCTTGGCTTGGCATATCACTTTATTTTATTTTATTTTTATCCGATTTAATGCTAATTAATATAGTCTATTTCCACTCTATTTCACCCATATTTTCTATATATATAATATATATAACATAGACTCCAACAGTCAACTCGATAAAATTCTATATTTTGACGCAAACATTAATATTCTTACCACAATATCCTTAGAAACACCCAAACACTTTCTCCCTCATTTCTGACTACCTTCCCTCCAACACCCCATTTTTAAATACAACCTTAATCTAAAATCTCACGTTATAAATTCCGACATAAACATCAAACAACAACACAATATACGAATAACATATATATATAAAAAAAAATATAAAAAATAAAGAACTCGAATACATGGAAAAGCCCTCTTCGCAAGACGCCGTCGTCGAAATCTCCGTCATATCCGCCGAAGCCCTTACGCTGAACAAGAAGCAGCCCGTGAAGAAGAACGCTTACGTCGTGGTAAAGATCGACCCATACAACATGAGGTCGACGAGTATGGATAGGGACGGAGGTAGCTACCCTACTTGGAATGGCAAGTTCGTGATGAACCTGCCCAGACATGTACGTTTTATTACCTTGGAAGCTCGTTCGGGCAGCGGTAAGGTCGTCCTAGGAAGCGTTCGAGTGCCCGTTTCGGATTTTTCGGGCGGGCACCTGCCCGATAATTATATTAGCTTCTTGAGCTATCGGTTGAGGGATGGTAATGGTGGTAAGAATGGGATTGTGAATTTCTCCGTCAAAATTGTAAAGAGAGGCGGCGGCGGTGGTTGTTCCCGGCCGTGGATGGGTGTTCCGGCGATCTCTAGCGGCGGGGTTGTGACTGGGATTCCCGTCAAGAATATATTTTGACGGCGTAAATGGATCAAACTTTTATCCAAGTTATGTAACTATTTATATGGATCAAACATCTCATTATAATTGAATTCAATTGCACCAACAAGAAGGGAAGAAAAAAAAAAAAAAAACATGTCATCCATTACATAATATGAATGAATATATCGGAACTCTAAAAGCCATGAACGAACTTCGAACAAGTATTCTTGAACCAACGAAACCCTCGCCTTAACGACTTCTTCATCTTGCCTTCCACGGAATACAATTTATATTTCGCGACCCTTTTCTTCCTTTTCAACTCTCCGCTGCTATACCAAGGCCGTGAGGTCGGCCGCACCTTCGTGTTGAAATCTTTGTAGGTCGAGACCGCCGCCCGACCAGCGCGGTGATGCGAAATGTCCATTTTCACCCTATCCCTCTCTCTACGATATGAATAATTATTGTAGAGAGGGAAGGGACCTGAGAGGATTTCAAGGATTTTTTTTTTGTGCTATATATTTGTAATATTATATAATAGCTTTTGTGGCTTTTTTTTTTTTTTTGTTGGGAGGGGTAGTGAGGAGGGACCTTGTATTGAAACATTTAGGGAGTTGATGATTGATTACAAGGCGAGAAAGAGATGTAAGAGATATTCATGGAGAATCACTATTTCTCACAAAAGCGTAGACAAATATTTGTTGTATAGTATATACAAAGTACACTAAATAGATAATCTTTCAAACAATCAGTTTAGTTGAGATATAATACGTGGCCTTTCTATTTTCCCACCCACATGTTACGACAGTCTCCACATATCGACTAAGTTCCGTCAAAATTAAATTAGTGGTGACAATGGACGGGTCTGAAATTGGTATTGAACATATCATTCACATAATAAATATCAATCGAAACGTCATCATAGCTTATTCACCGGATATAACGAATTGGTTCGGAAATGAGGTGTCATCATACGAGAATTGGCAATTTCCATTGAGGATTCAAATTTCTCATATAAATCCAACAATTCAAAAGTTTTTTGGAGGAAAAAAAAACTAGTCAACATCGAAAAAGCGTGCTACAGAAATAATTACGACAAAATACAGATTCATAGGACAAAATACAAATACAGATCCATCTATCTGCATTGTAATAGTATTTTTTTTTTGGGTAAAGTTCATTATATTGACCGACCGCACACAGTCAAATCACAACATTCCGCCACAAGCGGCGCAATGCACACAACTGTAACGCAAGAGTCCTAGGCAACGAACTAAGACGCATGCAAATAAGAGCAATAACATCATCAGCGATCTTCTCCGGGGGCCGTCTAAGGCCATCATGCCAACGCCTATTCCGTTCCATCCAGATATGGTAAACGATCGATGCAAGAACATGGCGTAAAGCCAGGTGGATCAGGTGCCCCGATCATCCAGATATGTAATTAGTATTATTACATATTACATATATTTATACTAATAAATATAACCGGAAAATAAGGAATCGCAAATCTGTTTTAAGATAGTCAGCGATGATTGAAGAATAGGAACGACATTACATATCTATAGAACAAAATACAGATCTATAAAACAAAATACGAATCCATCTGTCTACATTGTCATACTGTTACATTACACATTATATATATTTTATATTAATGAATATAATAATAAAAAACAAGGAATCACCGTTTGTTTTATGGGATACGGAGATGAGGATAGAATATGAATCTCATTTTTGTTCCATTCGAGCACTTTCACCAACGGAGAATCATCGTCAGCTCCTCATTTCAATTAGGAATTGCCCGATTACGTCTGAATTTTGTCGAACCTAAATCGAATATGAATACCATAATTAGTTATGAAACAATTTCGACTACCAGCTAGACAAATCATCGGGACTTAGTACTTGAGAAACTCATTTGGGCAGATAATGGCAATTGGTGTAATAATCGCCAAGTTTAGGCCCACTTTTGTAACGTCCCCCTGAAAATATCTTCCTCTTATTACAAAAGCCGCAACGCACGAAAAAATTATATATTAAATAAATAATTAAAGAAAACTATCCAATGTCTCGAACCTTCCTCCCTCATATCAGAATAGCCTCTCCACATTTTTTTTTCTTCAAATGTCAAACTCTCTCCATATATCCTCATAATTGATATCGCTCGCCACTCATTCTCTCTCTCTCTCTCTCTCTCCTTCGAATCGCCGGCGATTTCACGCCGATCGTCGCTCTTAGGACAACCGTTTAGCTGATAGTAATCGGTGTGGGGCCGTGGAGATGGAGAGAAACAGCGGATCATTCGGCGAGCCGCCGCGTGGTGACGGCGGCGGAAGCAGCAGCAGCAGTTATTACACCGTTCTCGGGATCCGAAAGGACGCTTCGCTGTCCGACGTCCGATCGGCCTACCGCAAGCTGGCCCTGAAATGGCATCCGGACAGGTGGATGAACAACCCTTCCGCCTCCGTCGAAGCCAAACGCAGGTTTCAGAAGATCCAAGAAGCATACTCAGGTAGGTACTTAGGTTACGTTTGTTTGCTGTCTGAAATCTTACACGATCGACGAGGTTATGGCTTTTTTTGGGTGCTATTTGATCACAGTGCTGTCTGATAAGGAGAAGAGATCAATGTACGACGCTGGGTTCCTTGATCTGTTAGAGGAAGACGAGGTTAGCGATAGCCCTTTTTTTTTTTTTTAATTCACAGAAATCGAAAATATCTTGGATATTTTTCTTACCTTTTTCTTTAAGTTGCTTGTTTAGTCATTCCTTAGTAGGTATTTGCATTTTAGTCCCTCGAGTATGCCTTTTTCGTGATTTTGGTATCTATACTTTGTTGATTCGCACTTCCTCTGTTTGATGTAATGAGTTGACGAAATAACACGAAATCGATGTACATCTTGGGCTGATTGGACGATCGCAGGGAATGGGCGATTTCTTGCACGATTTGATGAATATGATGGACAGAAACGCCGGTGCTGAGGTATGTTTGTCCGTACGATGTATACTGTCTGAAAGTTTTTAGGCTGCGTTTGGTATTAGAAAAAGGAAAGGAGCAAAAAGTATCGTCGTTTAATGCACTGACTTAGTTTTCCGTCGTACTAAACGCAGCCTTAGGGGTAATTGCAACTATCGTCCTTGAAAATAAACCTTTTACATTATTTAGGAAGAGAGCTTGGAGGATTTGCAGAAAACGTTTGTGGAGTTGTTCGGGAATGATCTGGCGGATCTGATGCGAGGGAGCGACGATCCGACGGCCAGAAAGAGGGCACGTGACGTCGGGACCAGCGCGCGGAACGCGCCGAGACGCAGCCCTGTTGTTTGACGATAATAACGCTCGTGAAGTCGACGTTTGAAATCAAAAATAGAAATTGTTCGGAACAATTGTTTTAGTTTTAATATTTTAGCTTTTTCTATATTATTATTGTTTTTTCGATTTGATGAGAATGGTCTTCTATTTATATTTGCTTTTTTATGTTTATATATTTTCTTCATTTTTTTCGCAATCGAAGTATGATCTTTGCAGTAAAATTAATCAAATTGAAAATGATTTAAATCATGAAATGGCGGTTTTGAACTGTAACGGCAGGTTCAAAATCGTAATCTGTTTGGAGGATAATTCGGTTACGTTTTGGCCGATGAGGATAATTCGGTTACGTTTTGGCCGATTGTGAGACCATAACCGACCCTGGTGAACCGTGAACTGTATGAATACGTATTAGTTTGCGAAAGAGCTGCGGCTTAATTTTACAATGTGGGAAACCTTAATGTCTTAGACAACGAAGCTAAAATAATAATTTAGCGGGAAGTAGGCTCGGACAACGAAGTGGCCAATTGATGCAAAATAAAATTGTGTAACTCGATAAACCTGATCTTTGGACCAAGTAAACTTAGGCGATTTAATATGGATCACGTGTGAGATTTCCGTTAAAATTGACGTTTATCGTGACGGAATGACCAAATTGGTGTAAAATCGACAACATTGATAACTAAATTAGTCGAGGCGAAACATCAAGGACTAAATTGGTCCATAACCAAATTAGTCCAAAATTGACAACATTGAGAACTAAATTAGTTCAGGCGAAACATCAAGTACTAAATTGATCCATATAATAAATACCGTCGAACATAAAACTATCCGTCCAAAAACATTTTTGGCACGAAATTAATATATAATTTTTATTCACCCATATAAAACCAAAGTTTCAAGATTCCATAGGTGTTAATTTATACGTAGTAACGTAATAAAACTAAATACTAAAAGTCTAAAAACCGTATTTATTAAATATTTTTCCTTTTCTTTTATCATTTTTTTTTTTGGCTGGTCCTTTCTTTTCCGCGACCATTTTCTTGACTAGTGTTCTTCTTTAATCACTGCTGTCTTGAATGCGAAGATATTTTTCAACGTAGGATAGGATCCAAATCTACTGCGAAAGCTATAATTCGATCCCTAATCCCTATTAGATTTTGATTCAGATGTTCTTCAAACAGCTGACGCTTATCATTTCCCCCAATTTCTAAGGTTTAGATCGATTCAGATCTTAATCTCCACCTCCATCTGATCCCTTTGATTCAGCTTCATATGCTTTGATTCCTCCAAAACAGATCTCAGGAACAACAATGGCGTCGATCCGATTAGAGCCGTCCAAACAGCACTACAAAACGAGCAGCTTAGTCGTCGGCTACGCCTTGTGCTCCAGCTTGCTCGCCGTGATCAACAAATTCGCAATCACCAAGTTTAATTACCCAGGTTTGCTCACAGCTCTTCAGTATCTAGCGTCGGCCTTAGGCGTTTATAGCCTAGGTAAGTTTGGGTTTCTGCACCATGATCCTTTCAATGTAGAAACGGCGAAGAAGTTTTTTCCGGCCGCATTAGTCTTTTACTTGGCAATTTTCACCAACACGAACCTCCTCCGCCACGCTAATGTCGATACTTTCATAGTTTTTCGATCCCTAACGCCGCTCCTAGTGGCGGTGGCCGATACCGTGTTCAGAAAACAGCCTTGCCCTTCTAGGCTTACATTTCTGTCGTTGGTGATCATCTTGGGAGGTGCATTTGGCTATGTGGCCACTGATAAAGGGTTTAGCTTGACTGCTTATTCGTGGGCTTTCGCCTACTTGGTTACTATTACCACCGAGATGGTGTACATCAAGCATATGGTGACGAATCTTGGGCTGAACACTTGGGGGTTCGTTCTGTACAACAATCTGTTGTCTCTAATGATGTCGCCCTTCTTTTGGATTGTGACGGGGGAGTATCTTGATGTGTTCGCCTCTATGGGTTCGAAGGGGTTCAATCTGTTCGAGCCCGTTGCTTTTTTCGCTGTGTCTCTGTCCTGTGTGTTCGGATTGCTGATCAGTTTCTTCGGTTTTGCTGCGAGAAAAGCCGTTTCAGCCACTGCGTTTACAGTCACTGGCGTGGTGAATAAGTTCTTGACGGTGGCTATCAACGTGTTGATTTGGGACAAGCACGCCACTCCGATTGGGTTAGTCTGCTTGCTCCTGACTATAGCGGGCGGTGTCCTTTATCAGCAGTCTGTTACCGTAGGTTCAGGGAATAAACCGAACGAGCGAAGTGCTCCACCGTCCAAGCAAATCGATGGCGTGAATGGTGATGGAGATGATGAAGAGGAGGATCATGAAAAGGGCATTTCTGGTAAATTTTCTCGAGTATGAGCGATTTCTAGGAACGTCGTCTATAAAAGGAGTGATACTTCTACGAAAGGCGCGTCGTATTATCTTATCTTCTTCCCACTATTTGAGTTAGAATTTCGTCGAGTTTATACTGCATTATTCATGGATCATATTTGTGTTAGAAGACATCGATCATGGCTCCTTTTTACATCAGTTTAGGTGGTGAAGAAGTCTTTGCTGCTATATATTTGGATTTATGTTATTGTTTCTAACCTTCTTGTTAAATTATTTAATGTTATGTATAATTGCTATAATTTGAGGTAATCTTGATATATTTGATAATGATAGGGTCTAATTTATAATTATATATAAAGGATCGTTTTCTTCCTTTTATGATAGACGAACAATTATTAAAATTGATAATCCGTCACTAACCTACTTTAATTAGAAGAATATCAATGGATACAGATATGAAATGAAACATAGTAATATTTATTAAATACATATCAATTCCATTCCATATATTGAAAATTTGGAAGAGAGCGAATTAAATTAAATAAAATAAATACAAAAATAAAAAAATAAAATAAAATCACCTCCTTCCCTTTTCTTTCTACGTCGTACGTCGTCTCCTCTTCTCTCCTCCACTTGGTTATATTAGAGATAGACAGAGAGAAGAAACGGTTCAATTCTTTGTTAATTTGCTCGCGCGGCGCTGGGCTGGTATAATCTCGCTCTCTCTCTGATGTTTGTTGAATTTTATCTTTAGTTTTAAATTTTGGAAGTTTTTGTTTTGATTTCTCTCGCTGAGCCTGTTTGATGTGATTATTGGGATGCGATTGGTTGCTATGAGGGTTTGTTTGTCGTGATGCGATGAAACTGATATCTGAAGGTAACGTTATGCTTTTTGTTTTTCGTTTTTTCCTTTCGTTGAGGGGAATCGATTCTATGATGGAGCCTATTATTAGATTTTGATTTGAATTTGGACTGATTTGATTGATAAAGAAAGAGAGGGGATGTGTTCTGAGTTTCCTTCAGCATTAGGGTTTCTGTTTGTTTTGATTTCGATCATGCTTATTTGTAGCAGTCTGGATCTTAGAAGCCTATAGGAGATGGTAAAGCTTGTACTGTCTGCTCTGCTAGTTAGCTTGATTTTGGTGGTTGAATCATATATAAGCATGTGAATGGTGTTTAGGTAGCTATGTGATATGATATCTGCTGATTTTGTTGGGCGTACGGCAGCAGATGGCTAAAGGAGCCCGAATCGGAAATAAACGCAAGACTCGGACCAAGGTTCGGGTGAAAAGCAAAGGTTCAGACGAGTCTGACGAAGATTATAAGGTCAGTGAAGATGAGGAAGTTGAAGAGTCGGAAGATGAGGATTGTTCTTCGCTTGTTGGGGATGAATCGGAGGAGAGTTTAGGGGAATTCTTCGAAGAGGAAGAAGAGTCGACGGAAAAGAAGGTTAAAAAGATTGGAAAGCCTAAACCACGCAAGGCTCGACAAGTGAGGAAGAAGAATAAAAATGTCAAGCCAAGAAGGAGAAGGGTGACCCGTAAGGAAGAAGAGGAAGAAGAAGAAGAAGATTACTACGATGATGATGAAGATGACGACATTTTCTCTATTAAGAAACTAAAGAAAGGTAAGCCGGCATCCCGCAAGAAAGACGAAGATGATGATACGGATTTTTCATATGAAGAAGATGCCTTTTTTTCTTTTAAGAAACTAAAGAAAGATAAGTCATCCCGTAATAAGGACGAAGATGATGATACGGATTTTTCATATGAAGAAGATGATGAATCTGTACATAGAATACCCAAGAAGATATCCAGGGTATCGAGAGCATCTCAGAGTACAGCTTATAAAAATCCCAGGAAGAAAGGTAAAGTTTCATGTGCAGAAGCAAATGAAGAGAGTGATTATGATGATGAATATGACATGGAATTCATCCCAGATGAGGAGGTTTTAAAAGCAGTTACAAGAAGGACCCGTGTGATGAGGAATCAAGTTGTGACGAGACAAAATAGATCTGATACATCTAAGGAGTTTATTGACGAGAAGCCTACTACAGTGAAAAAGAAAAAAAGGACCGGACGTAGTAGAGGCAGGAGGAAGAAATATAGTGTCGATTCGAATTCTGGTATCGGGAGTTCAGGATCATCTGATTACGAATACACCATTTCGGAAGAAGAGAGAGAACAAGTTAGAGAGGCTAGTGAACTCTGCAGAGGATTTCCCACTGGTCTGAGAAGTTCTTGTCCTTTGAGGATAAATAATGAAGAAGCACAGAGAAAACAACCAGCTGCAAAGAAAGGCAAGGAAAAAGTTTCAGACATGAAAGTTGAGGCTGTGAAGCAGGTTTGCGGCATTTGCCTTTCTGAGGAAGGAAAGAGAACCATCAGGGGGATTCTGAATTGTTGCAGTCACTACTTTTGTTTTGCGTGCATCATGGAATGGTCGAAGGTGGAGTCGCGTTGCCCCTTGTGCAAGCAAAGGTTTACAATCATCAATAGGAAGGTTCGAGCTGATGGCGGGCATGATTTGAGAGATGCAGTTTTCCAAGTCCCGGAGCGCAATCAGGTAATACAAGCTACAATTAATGAATCTTGTCGCTTTCCAACGAGTTTGCAGATGAACTATTGTTACTTTTGAGTGTTTACTATAGTTATGCCCCTTGAACTACTATATACAAATTTCAACATATGTATTTGCCTTGTATAGGTTTATCAGCCATCTGAAGAAGAGTTAATGGGCTATCTCGATCCATACGAGAGTGTCATGTGCTCGGAGTGTCATCAAGGCGGGGACGACGCCCTCATGCTTCTGTGCGATCTCTGCGATTCACCTGCACACACTTATTGTGTGGGTCTTGGACATGAAGTGCCAGATGGCAATTGGTATTGTGATGGTTGCAGGCCAGTCGCCAACGCCTACTCAAACCCACAGGCCTTAAATTCTATTCCTGATCATGGAACTGCCAACAATTTCTTGGCTGGTTCATCACCCTTTCGACCCACAGTTCGAGAAACTTTTGATCTCAACGAGGCGTATGTACCTGATACACCATTAACAGCACAAATTCCCGGCCAGTCTCAACCTCCAAGAACTTCTTATGCAGATCGTCAGTCTTCTTTGTTTGCTTCTGGATTCGGAGCCCTGACTTTGTTTGCGAGACGGAGAATACATCGGCAAATACAGCATTTTCGATCAGTTAGGGGTCGACACTATGAGAGTAACGAGAACGCAGGCCCGGTTTCAGGGATAAATCTTTTTGGTTCACGGATCACTTCGAATGGGACGGTCGCTGCTCACCCGACCAGTACTATGCCTCAAAGTATCAATGTTCGAGGAAGATCAGATTATGATTCTTTTTCACATTTGGCTAGTGAAGTTTCTTCATTTAGACCAAGTGGTTTGAGGGGACAAGCACTTCCAGGTGAAGCTTCTGCTTCCAATAATCTCTCTTATTTTGGTCTTTCGACCCAAAACGAGGTTTTGGGGACGAGCGAAACATCTGCTGCGGGTTCTGTCCATCATCAGCTACGTCCTTGTATTAGCAGCAGATCAAACAATGGGAGTGGTACCAGTGGAATGCCTCGTGAAATTAGAGAGGTAAACTACTTTTTTTTTTTTATCGGACGAACAAAGGTTTACAAAATCTTTGAATGGCTTATTCGTGCACTGTTAAGGAGAAACCCTTTTGCTGCATGAAAGCATGGAAATTGTGCTCGCATGTTGTTCCCTTGTCTTTAGAAACGTTACGATCGATCTATCTTCTTAGTTGTTATGGGTGACAAATGGGCGCGTGGGGTCGTTTTTTGGGTCATCGGGTTTGTGGATTGCTCGGATAATTTATATGTTTATACGTCTTTCCCGTTCTTTTTTTTTTTTTTTTTTCCTGACTCGCCTATGATCGTTTTGATGCAGGGTACAATTTCTTCAAGAACGTTAAACCACTTTTAGCAGATGAAGTCTTCAAAAGCATATATGGAAATCGATTGATATATAAACCCATTCATATTTATGGAGGTAAACGATGGTCTTAGTTCTTCTCATACATAATTTCTCCTTCTTTCCTTGTGAACGGTCTTAAAGATGTTTTGAAAAAAAGAAAAAGAAAAATTGAGGGCGGGATAAAGAAAGGTTAGAAGCTGCTTGGTTTATCTTGAAAGTGTGTAATCTCTTTTTCTTGGCTGAGCATTCCATTTTTGTTATTTCTTTTTTGGATTAAGGTATATTTTGGTTCTTTCCAATGATTTTTGTTATTATTTTGTTTTTTTTTTCGAAACAATAGCTTGATATATCAAAAAAAGAGTCAGAGCTAAATAAGTCCAATAAAGCTCTCTGGATATAATTGATCATCAAGTAGGGCAAAATCGCTATTAAGAGACAATTAATAAGAACTTAAAAAACCCCTAAATAAAATAAATTTTAAAGTTAAACAAGCAAAATTAAAGAGCATCCTATAAATCGAGTCAAAATTTCACAATTATTACTAATGAATTTAGATTTATAATACTCTCTAATTTTTTTCTGTCTTCAACTTTAAAATTTTGTCTTCTCCGAGGATGGGCACCCTAACAAGAGGAGGAGGAAGCTCCTAGAAGAGGACAAAACGATGAAGCAACAACATGTAAGAAATAAAGATGATTTCCTCCCTCAACCTTTAAAAATGGTGGAAGGATGAGTGAGAAAGTAGTTAGAATTTTTTGGATTTATAGATAAAAGGAAGAGAAAATATAGAGGAGAAAAATGGAGACTTTGGAATTAAACTTTAAGGCTCATTTGATTCGTTAGTTTATATTTAGGAAGGTTTAAATTAGTAAGATTTATATAAAACTAATTAGTGGGTATAAAATAAAATGTATGTTTGGTTAACGTGTTTAAATAAACTCATCTGAGATGTGTGTTTATTTAAACCCTTATACATGGGTTTAAACTTGATATATGTAAACTCATACTTTATATAAACCTATGAACCAAACACCTCAATATTCTTTAAACTAACCTTTAAAATATCTAAACCAATGAACCAAAACAATACCTTAATTTATCCGGCATTAAATTTGCTATCCCTCTCTAAATTAAAAGAGTGATTAACTGGCTTATCGAAAATATACTACATGGGTAAAACTATTATCCTTAAATGACAAAACTACCCCTATTCCTCCGATGTCAACCACCCCATCCTCCTCCCCTCGCAAGAATACTGCGATCATCATCCATGGCGGCTGAAGCTAAATCGAGTAATCCTCAACCTTCCACACCCGAGAATACCCCTGAGATTCTCCTAAATTACCCCGTGCCACTGTCCCCGCCGCCGCCCCTCGTATCGAAGGAACTCGAGCTGAGCAGAGCCCTAACGGCTTCCTCTAAGTCAGCTCTTTTCTCCGTATCTAAGGAAGATATTCTTTTCGAAGATGAGTGGCTCATTGCTGTTAATAAACCTCAGGGTATCTACTGTGAAGCGATTTTGAGCTCTGTTCGAAAGCTTCTTCTCGATGGAGTGGCCAATCAAGGTATGATTCAACGTTAGCCCTCTGCGTTTATCGTTTAATTTTTTTTTTTCGCCAATTGAATTGCTGGTGTTGTATAAGGAATGTACGAAAACACAAGTCAAGAGGACTTTGATGAATCCAACTGATGGGTTTTACATGAGATGCTGCTTGTGATTTTATGCTAGCAATTGAAATGGTCTAATCTTATTGTTGAACATTGCTTACTAAAAACTTCAATGCTTTTGTGTTGTTACACTGTTGTTCGTGATTTTGGTGCCAAGCATTAGAAATGGGATAATCACATTGTTGAAGCAGTTATCTTTAGTCAATGCTATTAGGTATGATCTCATTTATGCATTACTATGGACTGTTTTTCCTATGCTTCTTGGTTTAAATGTGATGATTTGCATCTCATTCCTCTTTCGTTTCATTCTTTAAGAGCAAGGAGATATTCTCGAACTCCACTTATCGAATAGGCTCGACCGCGATACAAGCGGGGTTACGCTCATAACGAGGTCACATAAAGTGGCAGCCAAGCTCGTGAAAGCCTTTTCTGATCACAAAGTCAAGAAAACATACATTGCTTTCTGCATTGGCAAAGCCCCGAAATGGAAGAATATAACCGTAAAGTCTGGCCATGGAAGGTCGAGGCACGGGGCCTGGCGGGTATACGCATTTTCTGATGCCAGTCGAATACTGCCCGGTGGATCGTACGTTCGAGACATGGAAACAGCATTCAGTGTTATTTCCGCTAACGGTGAAACGGAGGAAAATGATGTTGGCTCACAATTTACTGGTATGTAATGCTTTGACTGCTGTTCTTTCACACCGTCTTTTTGTTTTTCTTTATTTGGGAAATTCGAAAAAAGGGAAATACCGAGGAAAACAATGTCACTGCAACGGGCAGTTTTACGTGACATGATGCTTCGATTCTTGATTGGTTAAAATTTTTCGTTTTTTTTTTCATCAGCGGACTCTTCATTACAAACAGAGATTTCTGGGTCTGAAAGCCACGGAAAAGAAGTCATTATTGTGGAGGAGAAATCCGAAACAACATCCTCCGACGTTGGAAAAACTGCTGAGGTCGTTGTAAGAGCATATCCAAAAAGCGGGAGAACACATCAGATTCGTTTGCACTGCCAGCATCTTGGAATTCCCTTGAGAGGAGATGTGAAGTACGGTGGAGTTTATGAGTGGGCAGGTATGGAATACGACGGTCATCAACTTCATGCAGAGAGCTTATCATTCGAACATCCTATAACCGGCCAGCAAGTTCTGATTCGGGCTCCTCTGCCTGCGTGGGCTGTCCGAGCATCGGGATAGGAAATCGTTATGTAAGTGTTAGCATTTCATGACATAACTTGGTCTTTTTTTTTTATGTTAAAAAATTGATTTTTTTTTAACCAAATTGCACCATACATAAGAATGACAAATTTAATGGAAATCATCTCAGATTTTCATTTGAGGGAAAAGACATGGTTTGAGCTTCTTGTCTTGAAACCTAGTTTAACACATGCATGTATGCAATGGTTAAAGAAGACAATGAACATTTTCCTCTAGACAACGGCTAAATTTGGGTCGGGTCGGGTCGGGCAGTAATTTATTTTATTCGGATTTGGATTTGATTAACTTGTTACTAAGTTGCGTGAGGTACTAAGAGATTAGTGCTAACATTAGTTGTCCAATGATGCTTACGTCAGTTTGTGTGTTGTCGAATTAACGGTTTTATAGTTATAAACAATGCAACAGAAAATCAAGAAAATGCGTGGAAGAACTATAGACCATTCTCAAGTGTGAACCCAAGGGATTCCCAAACATCAATTTTCTATTTTCAATTTTTTTTTTTTTTGGCATTTTTTGTGCTTTTTTCTGTTTTTAGATTATGTGAATCACACATATATAATGAAAAATATCATCTTTTGTCTATTAATTGAAAAATATGTATTTTCTAAATTGCCCTTCATAATGAATGTAATGTTATTTATTCATTTGATCAAATAAATATATCTGTTTCATATTATTTGCCTGATTTATACATGCTAGTCGACTATTATTAAGTGTGAACTTCAAGATGTATTAAATTAATTCGTGTGAAAATGTCTTGTGAAGTTGATACCATATATTCCTCCCGCGTGATGCTTCATGCCTCATCCCCCCGTACTTTAAATATATAAATATATATATATATATATATATTTTACATTCAATCTTTATATAATTTATATTGTACTCCTACTCACTACCAAAATAAAATATTCCTAATCTATATGCATAAATGATTTCGAACGCACATACGTGATAAAAATAAAATAAAAAAAATAAAAAAAATATTTTATCAATGCCACCCCACCACACTATGCCTTACTTACCCCACTCCATCGCGGGCCCCACAAATTGCCAATAAATACCCTCCCCCTCGTAGAGTCCAATATCACCCCCCACGCCCTCAAGAAGATCATTTTTGCTCTTTTTTCTTACCAATTAAATTCATAATCATCGTAGAAGTAAAGTAACCTCATCATAAGCTTCGACGACGACGACGACGACATGGTTTGCCTTAAAGACCCTCTTGTCCAAAACATCTACGATCTCTACTCGAAGATCTCAACCCTCGAAAACCTAAGCCCCTCCAAAGAAGTCGACGCCCTCTTCACGCGCCTCGTCCGCACGTGCATTCCGCCCCACCCCATCGACGTCTCCAAGCTCTGCGGCGAAATCCAAGAGATGAGGGCCAAGCTGATCCTCTTGTGCGGACAAGCCGAAGGCTTGCTTGAGAAACACTATGCTACCATCCTCGGAGGGTTCGATAGGCCCGTCGATAACTTGGAGATATTCCCTTACTACTCCAACTATGTTAAGCTGTCTCGGCTTGAGTTCGAGCTCTTGAGCCATCACTGCCCTAAGCCGACACGTGTCGCTTTCGTGGGGTCCGGCCCTTTGCCTCTGACTTCCATCGTGCTGGCCGTGAATCACTTCAAGAACTCTGTCTTCCATAACTATGACTTGGATGCTTCTGCTAATGCCATGGCCTCTACGTAAGCACCTTTGCATTATCTTTTTTATTTATATGATTAACTTGATCGTATAATTAAACAAATAATGTGGTCCTTGGTTAACAGTATTTACATGATATTCATAAATTATCGAGTTATATTATTTAATATATATAAGTGGAGGAGATCCATTTGATTCGTCTACTCAAAATGACACTAAGATTTTTTTCAATTGCCAAATAGCAGATTTTCTTGTTTTAATGTATATTAATTATATATATTATATATATATATATATACATATGTGTGTGTGTGTGTGAAGGGTCTCAACAGTTTCTTGAACAAAACCCTAAATTTAAGATATGAAATAGAGAATATTAGTGTAAGAAAATTAAATGAAGAATCCATCCAACAATAAATTAAAAAGAACTGATCTTTCGATGGATTATTCACATACAGGCTCATCAAGAACCATCCCGACTTGTCCGATCGAATGTCCTTCCACACGAACAACGTCATGGACTTGTCTGAAAACGCTTTGAAAGACTACGACGTGGTGTTCTTGGCGGCACTCGTCGGGATGGATATCGAAGACAAGATGAACGTCATCGAACACCTGGCTAAGAACATGTCTCCCGGGGCTATTCTGATGCTCCGAAGCGCACACGGGGCTCGGGCTTTCTTGTACCCAGTGGTGGAACCTCGTCACTTGAAAGGGTTCGACGTGCTTTCGGTTTTTCATCCCACCGATGAGGTCATCAACTCCGTCATTGTGGCTCGCAGGAGCGTGCAAGACCATATCCATCAAGGGTTTGGTGGATCGACGGGCGTGATGCTTTGTAGCAAGTGCGGGGAGCTTAGGGCGCCTTTCGGTTCTTCGAAGCTTGTCGAAGGATTAATGGCGGCCGATGAGCATCTCTGCTGATGATGATCATATATGAGATGTTTGATTGTTGTTTTGCAGTGTTGTCTTGAAGAATAAATTTGTCATGAGTCATTGTGTAATGTGGTATCACTTCTCCTAATATGTAATTTTAGCCTTAATGTTACTATTTTTAAAATTGAAGAATAATGATGGCGGTCCCTCTCTATATAGATATGAAAAGACTAAGTTGTAACTAAATGTTGGGTTAAATGTTGAGCAGACACTCACACTAACTCACAAGCGCACAGCGGAAAACTTAGTTTTGGTGACGAAAAACTAAAGACAACGAGATGTAAATTTTGCAGCAAGTCAGAATAACTTGCTGCGTGCCTCAAGGCGAAATTCCACTATTAGTAATGGATGACAAAACAACTATCAAAAGATAGTAAACACAAGCCTAGAAAAACTACGAATCTTTCGATTCTACAAACCTACAAAGTCTTTCGACTTTTGCAAAACAGAAAACACTAGGCTAAAAGACAACTCTCGTAATCACTCGTAATCTTCTACTCTCTGTAGTCGTCGCCACACTTGTTGTCAAACGTTCTCTGCACTTAAATACTTCTTCAACTTGGGCAGCACTCCACAAATGGACTTGGTAACTTCCCACAACGTTCACTAACGTCCACTAAGTAGACTTGGTCCGTTAGTGACCGTTAGGGACTGACTTGGTAAGCTCCAAAGACTTGATCTCCATCTTGTGCTCCAAGCATCCTATATTTAGTATGTTCCATCCCTAGACTCGTTCAAGCTTATCTACACGATCCTCACTCGTCCTGAGTCGCTTCTGAGTCCTGTGAAACACTAAAAATAGCCTGGACACGGTTCAAACACGTTTTGGGCATGAAAGATAAAACTAGAGAGAGAGAAGACATTCTCTGCCAATAAATGTTGACTAGAATGTTCTCCTAACATTGCCAATGTTGACAGCGCAACATTAACAATCTCCCCCTTTTTATCTTTCTTCCCAAAACCAAAGCAGAAGTTGGTCGTAGTGAAACTCCCCCTAAAGGCCAAATCTACTCAACCACAAACAAGAAGAAAAAATGGTTAGAGTAAACTCAATATAGAATAGCGATCAAACTACTCAAAAGTACTAAATATTAGTACACGCCACAAGGAGGTCTGAAATTCAAACATCTGCAAAAAATAAAACTGGTCCATAGCATAACAAACACAAACAGTCAGTTAGGCAGGCACGCATGCACAAGAGCAAATAAAAGCACACAAAAGTACGCATGCGAAACTCATTTAGATCAAAGTCTAAATGCGTAGACTCTCAATCGAGTCCTCTGCCTCTTCCTGGTTAGCTCCAGCCTCCCTAGCATCTCCCCCTGCTTGCTCGCCTTCTCTTCCATCAGTTCGAGCTTCCTCTTGCTCCGCACGCTCCTCTTCTTGCTCCGCCACTTCTTCCACAACTTCTGTCCTTTCTCCCCCTATTTGGGAAGAACGTAAGTCCTTGAGTGTTGACAATTGGGAAGTTAGGAACGCAATTGTATCCTCGAGGCACTGAATTTGGCGGTCTAAGCTTGATTGTGGAGCAGATGTTGAGGCAACATTTTGCTCAACATTCTGCTCAGCCTCCTGAGCTTGAGCTTTCCACGGCAAATCGACAACTTTGTTTTGTCCGGCCAGGTGCATTTGAGAGATGGCATATGGGAATTTGATTGTTACCACCTGATCCCTTCGCGTTGGCCTAAAACCTCCTCGCACCAGCATTCCATAGATTAAAGAAGGGAACGGCAGAATGCCCTTTCCTATTTTCCCAGCCTCTCTAGCTAACTGCTGTAGCACTAACTCTCCTCGCGGACCACTGTGTCACAGTAGGTCCCAAACATCGTGACAGTCTTATCAAAGCTTCGGGATTCTAAGAACTCCATGACCCCGTATCTGCGGAAACTCACCAAGTCGACTGTCCTCTCTACGGTAACATCCTATGAACAAAATATGGCCACAGCTCTTCATTAACAGACGCATAGAACCTCCCCCTTGGCAAAGGATCCTCCCAATCTGAGTCAGATGTTGGGTCAACATCTTGCTCAGCATCTTCACTTCTGGATTGAATTGGGGAGGAGGACTGGAGACTAGCCGTTGATCTTGGCGCCTCCTCTGTTCGCTGACGCTTGGAGGGTGCCTTATTAGACTGCATTGGCCTCTTCCCTGCTTTCTTCTTCAGCCTATCCTTCCAAGCAGCAAGGGTCTCAGTGAGGTCAAAACCATCTTCGTCATCGCTTTTGGGGGTTTCTGGGACGCTTAGAGTTGTAGACTCTGACAGATGTGTCTCTCCCTCTAAATTGCGATCGTCTTTGTCAGAGCTCATTGAGTCGACACTGTCATAGTTTGTTGAGTTCTCGAGTGTGTCGTCGGAGTCACTGGAGAGGACGATTGGGTTGTCAGAGTTTGAGGTTGGGTTCATAGCTCGTCTGACCATGTTGCTCCTTCGTCTTTTTGGAACAGCATCGGCCTTTGAGGATGACCCTACTGAAGCTTTCTTGGAAGTTCTTTGGGCTTTCTTTTCAGCACTGTTAGAAACTTTGTCTGGCACGTTCTGCTTTAACGAGGCTAGAACTTCTTCAACGACGTCTTCCTCGATTGAAACTTCAGGATTCACCATAGGTGGGACATTTTCGTGATGAAGCTGATACAGAACACTTAGGAGCACATCATCGACATCACTATTTGAAGATGGATTGTCCGTCGAGGTCGCTAAATCAGGATTTGGGTATTTTTCAGAACTCGGTCTTGGTTGCACTGGTGTCTCATCAGGATTTGGGGGAGAAGAACTTGGAGCATCACGCAGAGCCGGAATGGATTGAAGGGGCACTGCATCATAGACAATCTCGTCAAATGTTGGGTCAACATTCTGCATCTCGTCACGGTCAGGAGAGTTCGACATAGTGAAATCTGAAAGTAAGCTTGAGAAATAGATGTGAGAAACAGAGTAGATGCAACCCAACTTATATCGAAACAATTCAAAGCAGAAAGGAACTTTTCAGAAATGCTTTTAGGGTTTGTGAGTGAGGAAGAGTGAAAAAGGGAGATAAATATAAAGAACATGCCAAGTAACTGCATATGCCCACTCCCCCCCTCTCTTAACGGTTACTTATTGAAACTGTCAAATCATGAGTGAGTGAAAAAAATAACCGTTGGAGTAAAGAAGAAATAATTTAGGCAAATAATAGGGTAAATTCGAATTATGCAATAAATTATTTAACTCAACATAGAGCACATTCAAAGTAAATGGAGGAATAGGTCATACAAAAATATAGGGAAAATTCAGACCATGATTAAACCAAAATTACCAAGTCAAAAACCATAGAAGGCACAAGAGATACTAACCGTTTGAGCGTTGATGATGATCACTAGAGACAAATGTAACGAGCTGTTCTTCGAGGAATTCTAATGCAATTCTGAGAGATAACTAAACTAGACACACGAAACTGACAAATGAAAGACTAACAGACAAAATAAATAAACGAAAGCAAAGAAATATAGCATTACCAAATTGACAGTTACACAAGTTGCCCCAACATTTGACTCAACATTCTAACTCCATAATCCTAGACTTTTCTGCCCGACTCTCTCAACTCAGTTTTTCTTTCATTTTCTGCCCTTTCACCTTAATTATTGATCTGAATTATTGTGCACTGCTCTTATTACCTAAACATCAAGGTTTGGCTTTTTGTCGCAAAGAGTACATCATCATCGCGAATGCCGTGTACCTAGGGATACTTATTACCAAAAAACCTATATTATGCAAAAGGTTTATGAGCAGGCTATTTTGTAAGGGATTGGGTCATTTCAGAAAACGGTCAAGTAGAATCGAGTCATTTCTCAGAATAACAGAGAGAAAATTAAATCAAACAGTAAAGTAGTAACGATCAAGTTTGGCATATGCTATGTTGATCCAAATGTTGGACCAACATTCAGACAGACTGATGCAAACCTATGGATTTCTTTAGGTCCGAAAACCTTTCAGAATCCAATGCTTTCGTGAATATGTCAGCTAACTGATGTTTCGTGTCTATATGCTCAATGCGAACTAATTCTTTCTCTACCATATCTCTCAGAAAATGATGCCTAATATCTATATGCTTAGTACGTGAATGCTGGATAGGGTTCCTAGAGATGTTGATGGCACTAAGATTATCACAATACATGAGAACAGATTCGCACTCTAAACCATAGTCACACAACATGCTATTTAACCACATTAATTGCGTACAGCAACTACCCGCAGCAACATATTCAGACTCAGCAGTAGATAAAGACACACAATTATGCTTTTTACTATACCAAGCAACTAGATTATTACCTAAGAAGAAACAGCCGCCACTTGTGCTCTTGCGATCATCCTCATCGCCTGCCCAATCAACATCGCTATAGCCTACAAGATTCATGTTAGTTTCTTTGGAGTACCATAATCCTAGGCTACACGAACCACTCACATAACGTAGAATTCGTTTAACAGCATTAAGGTGGGAAACTTTAGGCTCAGATTGATATCTAGCACAAACACAAACGCTATACATAATGTCGGGTCTACTCGCTGAAAGGTATAACAAACTGCCTATCATGGATCGATATAATGTTGGGTCAACATCCTGTCCAACATTATCTTTACTTACCTTTTGCGAAGACCCCATGGGAGTTTTCATTACCTTAGCCGTGTCCAACCCGAACTTCTTTACTGTATTCTTAGCGTATTTCTCCTGTGAAATAAAGATGACATCACTACTTTGCTTAATTTGCAATCCTAAGAAAAATGTTAGTTCCCCAATCATGCTCATTTCGAAAGTGGAGTTCATAGCATGCACAAACTGATTCAACATAGATTGAGAACTCGAGCCAAATACTATATCATCTACATAAATTTGAGCAATTAAAATATCCATACCAACTCTTTTTACAAAGAGTGTGCGATCGGCCTCACCTCGTACGAAGCCAAACTCAAGTAAAAACGTGGTCAACCTACCATACCAAGCTCGAGGGGCTTGCTTCAATCCATAGAGTGCTTTCTACAACTTATAAACATGGTTAGGATAATGCGGATCTTCAAATCCCTTAGGCTGTTCGACATAGATTTCCTTATCGATATATCCATTCAAAAATGCACCTTTAACATCCATTTGGTGTAATGTAATGTTAATCCAACATGCAATAGCTAACAATAACCTAATCGATTCTAACCTAGCCACGGGAGCAAACGTCTCATCAAAATCTACACCCTCGACTTGAGTATAACCTTGGGCCACCAAACGTGCTTTGTTCCTTACAACTCTACCAAGTTCATCAGATTTATTCTTAAAAATCCACTTCGTACCTATGACATTAATGTCTTTCGGCCGAGGAACCAAAGTCCATACTTGGTTTTTCTCAAATTGCAAGAGTTCCTCTTGCATGGCATTTATCCAAAAATTATCCTTAAGTGCTTCAAGGACATTCTTGGGTTCTACCTCAGAAACAAAACAGTTAAAGCGTACCTCGGCGTATATGGTGCTCATGCATGTGTTTCTTACCATCGATTTGTAGTCCTTGCGCGGCTTGTCTCTAGTCTTTCTGCCTTCATTTACGTCTCCAATAATTAAGTCTGTAGGATGATCCTTTTGAATCTTAGCTGGGGGATCTCTTCGAACTTCGCTCGGTTCGATCTCATCATTCTGCTTATACGGTGATGTTGGGTCAGATGTTGGACCAACATCTTCCTCTCCAGTCTCCTCTGTTTCATCAACAGCTTGGACAACATCTGAAATATCGACTTGAGAAGGAACTCTTCTAAGATCAGTAGCATCATCAAACACAATATTAATGGACTCTTGAACAGATTTGACACGTAAATTATACACACGATATGCACGACTATTAGAGGAATATCCTAAAAATATGCATTTATCACTCTTCGAATCAAACTTAGTCAAGTATTCACGATCATTCAACATGTAACAATAGCATCCAAAAATATGAAAATACTTGACCGTAGGCTTCTTCCCATTTAACAACTCATACGACGTTTTCTTAGTACCATGACGAAAGAACACACGATTAGATATATGACATGCAGTATGCAATGCTTCAGCCCAAAAACGCTTAGAAATGCTCCTTAATTGCAACATAACACGAGCCATTTCTTGTAAGGTCCTATTCTTTCTCTCGGCCACCCCATTTTGTTGGGGTGTCTTAGGAGAAGAATACTCATGCATAATACCTTTCTTATCACAGAATTCATCAAACAATTGATTTTCAAACTCCCTACCATGATCAGACCTAATGCGAAAAATTGAAGCACTAAAATTATTCTTAATCATGGCACAGTATTTTTTAAAGAAATCAAACTATTCAGATTTTTCCCTAAGAAAAAATATCCATGCATATCTAGAATAATCATCAACAAGCACATAAGCATATTTCCTACCACCAAGGCTATCTACTTCCATAGGACCCATTAAATCCATATGAATAAGCTGAAAACAATGTGCAGTCATAAAATGTTGGGCAGAATGTTGATCAACATTATGGCTAACATGTGCTTGCTTACCCTTCAAGCACGACTCACACACAACCTTACCAAACTCCTTAAGCTTCGGAATGCCTCTGATTGCATCATGTTTGATAAGTTGCTCCAAGGTTCTGTAGTTGACATGGCCTAATTTGAAATGCCAAAGTATCACATCGTCTTCGGCTTTAGAGAGTTGGCACACATCCTTCGAACCCGATTTGTCGCCGACTAGATAGCAATTGTCACTCGATCTTTTACCTGCCATAACTCGAACACGATTTCTGTTAAAATCTTCACAACATTCTTTATTAAATCTTACCTCAAGATTGTCGTCGCAAAGCTGACTAATGCTAATCAGATTTGCCACAAGACCGTCTACGTGAAGGACTTTGCTTAGCTTCGGAAAGTCGGGCACGTTCAATCTGCCTTGTCCAAGAATCTTTCCTTTAGCACCTCCTCCGAATGTCACAGAACCACTTTTCAATGGCGTGTAGTCACTTAGATACTGTTTGGTACCAGTCATGTGTCGGGAACACCCGCTATCGAAGTACCAAGATCCTGTAACGTTAGCTAGCAACGAGGTATATACGACTTGGCATTTATGAACGGATTTTTGTACCCAAACTTTCTTAGTCAGTGAAACTGCATTTGAACTGTCAGAATTTGAAGGTGAGCCAGCTGAACATTCTCCATACACTTCTCTCAACTCTGATTTCTCAATGTTGACAGGAATGTTGGAGGACATATCACCCAACATTGATTTCTTTACAGAAATCTTTCCCTTCAATTTCCAACAGTATGGTTTAATATGGCCAGGCAGCATACAGTACATTTAAACTGTTTATACTTTGATTTAGGAGCAGCATGCTTAGAACTCTTTTTAACACCTAAAGGCTCACTACTTTCAACATGCTCGGTTTTCTCCTTAACAAAAACAATCTTAGGTCTCTCATGCATAGCAGATTCATTCACAACATTAGAAGGTTCAGCATTATATCCTAGACCTTGCTTATCAAAGACACTTAACGATAATACCTCTTCAAGGGTGGATTTACCCTTGTTCAATTTTGTGAAAGTCACGTCTGCCTCGTCACTTGCTTTTGAAGCTTGTCTATCTCCTTGTCCTTTCGTGTTAATACGGCCTCCATTTTGTTCATTCCATCCAGCAAGCTTTCAATCATTTTTTCGTTCTTCAGGTTCTCCTCGGTCAGTATATTCATTTCAGCTTTGAGTTCCGCATTCTTTAGCTTTTCCTTTTCATATAGAGCGGTAAACTTCTTGACGGCTTCATTGATTTGACCATCAGCACAAACATTCATTTCTAATTCTGCATTGTCAGAACTAGAATACACATCAAAACTGTTTGAATCATCATAATAAAAAATTATATGTTTCTCAGATGATGAGTCCAATATTGGCTCAACATCCGTTACCGCAGTGAAGCCGACTTGTTGATCTTCTTCATCTTCGTTGTCCGAGAAGGATTGAATAGTTACTGAAGACTTCCTGAACTCCTTAGGACTCGGTTCTGCATCTTCATCGTCGGAAAGATCGATCCACATTGCTTTCTCATGCTTGCGAAGTGTGTTGGCACATTCGTTGGCAAAGTGACCCCAACCTTGACATTCATAGCATCTGACAGACTCCCAGTTGAAGTTCTTCTTCTTTACATCAGGTTTGCGTTTGAAGAATGGTGGAGCAGACATTGGCTCTTTCGAACTTTGGCTCTTACGGAATGTTGGGCCAACATTCTGTCCAACATTCGACTCCACGTTCTTCTTCTTGTAGAACTTCTTGAATTTTTTCACCAGCAAAGCCGCATCCTCCTCAAAATCCGAATCATCCTCATTTTGAACATTGGAGGGCTGACTGACAAGTGCTAGGTTTTTTCCGCGAGATGCTCTCTTTTGAACTTCGAGATTCGTCTCGTAATTCTTCATAATGTTCATCAAGGTATTGAAGTCTAGCGTGCTCAGATTGTGTGCTTCCTCGACGGCCGCTACCTTCACATTAAATTTTTCAGTGAGTGTACGTAAAGCTTTAGATACAAGTACCTTATTTGATATCGGATCTCCAAGACTAGCACACTCGCTTGAAATTGTGAGAATCTTTCCAAAGTAGGTGGTGACATCTTCGTCTTCCTTCATTCTGAGATTTTCAAACTGATTGAGTAGGTACCGAAGTTTGGTTTCCTTCACGCTCGCATCACCTTCGCAGTACCTTTGAAGAAGATCCCATGCGTTGTTTGCCGTCGTGCAATTCTGAATAATCTTGAACATAAAAATATCAACCGATGAGAAAATAGCATTCAAGGCTTTGTCGTTGAACTCGGCCGCATTCCTTTCTGCCACGGTCCATTCTGCCACCGGCTTGTCAATGACTTCGCCATCAGCATCTGGAGGGTTACGAGGTGGAGTGTATCCATCGATAACAGCTTCCCACGCTCGCACATCGATGGACTTGATGCATTGGCGCACACGCACTTTCCAAAACGCATAGTTGGAGCCGTCTAACACCGGCACTTTTCCAATGTAGTTTGAGCTCGTTATATCCATTATAAGGATTTTTAGCGCTTAGTAACGTCAAGCGAAGGCTCTGATACCACTCTGATGGCGGTCCCTCTCTATATAGATATGAAAAGACTAAGTTGTAACTAAATGTTGGGTTAAATGTTGAGCAGACACTCACACTAACTCACAAGCGCACAGCGGAAAACTTAGTTTTGGTGACGAAAAACTAAAGACAACGAGATGTAAATTTTGCAGCAAGTCAGAATAACTTGCTGCGTGCCTCAAGGCGAAATTCCACTATTAGTAATGGATGACAAAACAACTATCAAAAGATAGTAAACACAAGCCTAGAAAAACTACGAATCTTTCGATTCTACAAACCTACAAAGTCTTTCGACTTTTGCAAAACAGAAAACACTATGCTAAAAGACAACTCTCGTAATCACTCGTAATCTTCTACTCTCTGTAGTCGTCGCCACACTTGTTGTCAAACGTTCTCTGCACTTAAATACTTCTTCAACTTGGGCAGCACTCCACAAATGGACTTGGTAACTTCCCACAACGTTCACTAACGTCCACTAAGTAGACTTGGTCCGTTAGTGACCGTTAGGGACTGACTTGGTAAGCTCCAAAGACTTGATCTCCATCTTGTGCTCCAAGCATCCTATATTTAGTATGTTCCATCCCTAGACTCGTTCAAGCTTATCTACACGATCCTCACTCGTCCTGAGTCGCTTCTGAGTCCTGTGAAACACTAAAAATAGCCTGGACACGGTTCAAACACGTTTTGGGCATGAAAGATAAAACTAGAGAGAGAGAAGACATTCTCTGCCAATAAATGTTGACTAGAATGTTCTCCTAACATTGCCAATGTTGACAGCGCAACATTAACAAATAATACCTTGGATTGTAATATATATTCCAAAACCCATATATATTGGCCGAAGATATGATGAAAAATCATTGAAAATGAAAAGATAGAAGCACCAAAAGTGTTTTTGTCACAATCAGATAAACGCCTGGCGATTGTCCATATGTATAATAATTACTATTATCATAAATTTAGGATAATGCAAACAAATAGTTCTGTTACATTTCTATCCACAAGTGTCAAATATTTTAGCTATCATGATAAAACGATATAATATATATATATATATATATATATATATATATATATATATGCATTATTGCTTTCTTCCTCAATGTCACGACATATTAAAAAAAATCAGTTGTCTCCGTCATGAACGAGTCCAAACTTGCGTGTTCTATTTGCTAATTTAAGTATTTAATGTTTCACTCTAATAAATTTACCACCAATGATTTATCATTGAGATATTTATTCAAATTAATTTGGTAAATAAAAGATCTCACTATCTAAGTAAAACATGGGTGAAAGATGAGTCGAACCAACTCACAAGATTGTGATTATTGAGCTTGAACTCATGGTCGTCGAGCTCTAACTTGAACGTAGAAAATGAGCCAAGCTCAACTCGAACTAGGCTCGTTCACGCCCCTAACCCCATTTTCTTTCTTTGTTTCAAACAAACCCTAATTTAGTGAACATAAGTAAACTCTGATTGGTAGAAAGTGAAAAAAACTGTCGGAAAAAAATAAAGGAAAAAACTAAAATGTTGTGATCGAACTAAAGCATCATATATGCATGGGATAAAAATGGTAACCATTTTGTTTGTCGTCCATATTCACTATGATTGCATGCACTAACAAGTGCAAGAATATAGATATATAATGTTGACATCGTGAAGACACCTTGTAATAATATACAATCTACACTAAGATCAATATTTTAACTATTAAAAGCCAATGGATTTATTCCAAAATAATTTTGGAAATGTCGAGGATCAATTTGAAATTACCAGTCATTTAATAATTTATAGAAAACCATTGGGCTTTTTTTTTTTTTTTTTTTTTTGCCCTTTATGTAATATGAATGGCCACCCAAAACGTCTACATTGTTATCATGTTGACATTTCTTGCATCTTCGTCTCATACCCTTTAAAAAACTTCCCACTTGTTGTAAGATTCTTTCTATCTTGCTTTCCTTTTACTCTTTTTTGGTTCCCTTTTGTTCATCATTTTCTACGGTTTGAGTAAAGGTAACCATTCTCTTTTCATCCATGGCATATCCAAGTGATGATAAATGCGACTACTCGACGACGTCAGAGATAAAGCAAAGCACAAACTTTATATAATTGGTTAAGAAAAAAAAAAGGTTTTGGACTGTCTGATTGAACCTTTGAAAAGCTAATAAACACTTGGAAAAATATGGGTGGGTCTACTTACAATGACACCCCTTAGCTTTGTACTATTACAGACCATCCAAAGATAATTTCCACAGTTCCCTCCAATAATGAAGTTTTTCTTTTTTCTTTTTTTTCTTTTTTTAAAAAGATGGAAATAATGTAATGTTCTATTACATACCTCACAAAGCCTGAGTGCCCACTAACTCATTTACACGATGGTGTTAGTGTGAGCTTTGTAAGAACTCTATGGCATATGATATAACTTGGAGTAGCCCACATAGCCCACCAAGTATAGATATGACTGCCCAAGTGTAAGAAAGCCTACACTACCAACTTACTTTTTCCACCTCATTAAAATTCTTCGTTGAAATCGAGGCTGCCTTCCTCGGCCACCTCGTAATTGGCAGTCCCGTCAGATGTTGTCTCACCGTTTCCGTCGTTAGATTCGAGCGTTTGCTCGTCGAAAGCGTCATCTTCGACAACCACCGATGTTTTCTCAGTTTCAGAAAAGTGCAGCGCGAAGTGAACACCGCTGACCAAGTCGTAGACCATGAGCCCGATTCTCCCGCCGACCCAGCTGCCCAAGTGGCTCCCGACTAAGTAGCCGAACCTTCCGAGCTTCTGCTCGCCATGGAAACCGACGTAGTAAGTCCCGACCAGCGTGCCCGTGCCGCGGAGGAACCCTTCCGTGATCGTACCGCCGAAGTAAAGGGCTTCAAAGAAATCCCAGCCCGAGGATATGATAGGGCCTATGATGCGCTTGGCCTCGCGCTTTGCCAGTTTAGCTGCTTTTGCTCCTTCTTTCTGGGCTAACTTGGCAGCTTCTTTAGGAGTCATGCCTTGGGATATTGCGTCGGTTAGGGCCGTTTCTATCGCCTGGTTCCTTTTGTTATCCATGTGGACAGACCGTACGTTGTAGAAATAGAGCTTTACGCCTTCCTTCACCACGCATGCGAGCGTCCCCGTGTTACCGTCGAAGCAGTTCAAGAAAGTGAACTTCCCGCTCTTCGACGCAGCTTCTTCGCCGACAAGTTCTCTGCATTTTTCAGCTGCACACACAAACACACACGATATGCCTTGGTTCAAAGTTAAGCAACCTTAATTCTAATTTCTATTACACTGCCCACGTTCGAAAAGCTGACGAAAATAACTTTGAAAATTAGCATCTAACAAAGCTGCAGAAATATTCAGAAAATGCTACCATTAGAAAGTATATGACAGAAATTTAGCAAAATATTCTCAGAAAGAAGAAGATTAAGAGCAGCAGTAGCTATCAAAAGGAGGGATGAGATCCATAGTAGCAAACAATGTCGAACGTCAGGATTGAATATATTGTAAAGCCACACGAAGAAGAGAGGAGAAGCTGAAGCTGACTATACCAAGAAATGGTAGGAATACAAAATACATAACATCTATACTATATAACCATTGAGATACTTATAATATACTCCATTTTTATTACAGCGTTTCTTATAGTATAGTACACTGCACTTTGGAAGGCTATGAACGAAAAACAAATGCGGTAATTTGGATTCACAAGCAAAGATACGAACTTCCCATTCGTTTGATGCAGAGTACTAAAAATATATCCACAATTAACTTATATATGATGACTGATTAGTTGGACCAACTAAAGGCAGAGGTTAAAGACGGATCATTTCGATGAAAGAAGGATTTTCCGACCTCGAAATGATGCTCGGGACATTCTGCTTAATGTCGAGTAACAATTATTCATGATAGCTACCAAACTTTTTAATTCATCATATAACTATCAGCGTGAAGGTTTTCTGCAAAGAATAGAATACACAGATAGATATGTTCTGCCACTCAAGGAAGGCATTAGATCAATCTGTTTATGAACCCTAATTCTCGTTTCAGCAAAAGGGGAATTGGGAAATAGAGGAGACAATCAAGCACCACTACAATAACGCATCCAATTCGTCGATAAAAAAAAACACATGAATTGAATGCAAAAAAAAAAGATGCAAATTATCATCGAGAGAAAGAAAGAAGAAGAAAAAAATTGCCATACCAGTGATGCTAAGAGCAATAACGACGACGACGATGAGCAGAAACTGAAATCTTTTCTTCTGAAGGGCATTCATACTTGCGACGAGACCATTAATCAAATTGGGAAAGAAGTACTATGCTGAAATTCCAAAGATTACCCTAAAAAAAATATGGTTCTTTTCCAATCAGCGAGCTTAATCTGGGCCGGACGACTACTCTATTGATCTTGATGATGGAGTTGGGTCAGATCAAATATTAATTTTTTAATCATTTCCTGAAAAAAAGAAAAAGAAAAAAAAAAGAAAATTGTAATAACTGCATCGCTATTCGTGCCTGGACATGGTGGCGAACACACACACTAACACAGACGGCAACTTCCTCTCGACATATCATTTAACTTACATTACCGATAAAAACCCGCCATGATCGTCGGTCCATTTCATTGAAGTAGCTGCCTGTAATAATATAAGCATTGCACACATATATATAATAAGAATCAAAGCCTGCTGAAGCCTCAAAGAGTAGTAATAATTTCAGAAATGGAGAAGGAGACATGCAACGGCTCTAAATCATCCGATGATAAAATTCAAGAAAATCCGGCATGTAATGACGCTGCAGCTGTCAATAGTTTCTACGAAAAGCTCGGAAAGTTGAACGAGGAATCTGGGCTGAGCTTACTGTAAGTCGTCGTCGTCTTCGGCGAGTCCACGTTTAGAATCTATATATGATCGATGATAACGATGACGTATTTGTACACACAGCTTCAACCTCCGAGAATCAGCGCTGGACCTGCGTCTTCTCTACGAGGAAGTCAGCAAGAGAGGAGGCTTTTACACGGTGGTGTACTTACTTTACACTGATCTTACTACCTCGCTCACTTTGTCCTGATTATGTTTCAGTGTTGTTTAAGGCAACAGTCAAATATTGATTTTCAGGTTACTAAAACTGGGAAATGGAGTGAGATAGCATCGTCTTCAACCTTGAGAAGCTCTGTGGCAGTCTCAGCTTTACATCTTCAGAACGCTTATGAGATCATCCTCCTACAGTACGAACTCATGTACTTTGGCAAAATGGCTCAAGAAGCATGCGCATGGTCTGATCATAGACCAGCCATGTTAGAGCCGAACCGTCCGGCGAGCAACGGGGAGCGTCGTCCCGATGTGCCATTGCCTCCGCCTATGGCCGTTGATTCTGGTGAGCACTTCTCCCATTTTACCTTTCCTCTGTTCTTTTGCATGATAAAACACAAATATGCTGAACCTAAGATGGTAGACCTTTCATCGATTATGACAGCAGCACAGCCGAAGTTAGAAGAATTGGTCGAAACAGCGGACGTTCTTCGAAAACCACGAACTGGGTATCAGATATTTATGCAGACGGAGACGGATAGGCTGAAGATCGTTCACGGGGAGAAGTTCAACGCCAAGACTCTTCGCAAGATGGCTAACAGGGCATGGAGGAGCTTCTCAGGACAAGACAAACTGGTCTATTTTCTTTTACAAATATGTTAGCGATGCCATCGATTGATTGTATTTGTTTTACTGTTTTACCTCATTGTTTTTCAGCCGTATATTGAGGCGGGTAAACTGGAGAAGAAGAGATACGCCAAAGAAAGGAAAATGTCTACGGATTCAACTCCAAGAATGCTGAACTTCTCCACATGTTCAGAGACAGATCGAGACGATGTCTATCGTGTGACATTCGAAGCTGCTGCTGAACATTCGGAAAATATTGGTTCTCCTGATGAATCAATGCTCGAATTAGCGATCGAATCAATGAAATACTACGAGTGCAATGACACTAAATGATGTGTGATGAATAGAATCATCACTTAAACTCCTATGGAGGGTTTTCTCACCTGGGCTTGTATATATTTAAGTAGGATGGCTATGATCAGTGCATGATCTACTACTGTAAGAATTTTCTCAGTACTATATGCTTTTGGATGCCTTAGTAATTTGCAGAGCTCAAATCTTTATGCCAAAACAAATCCGTGAAAAACACATCTCCTCAAGAATCACAGTCTTACAATCTTTCCTACTTGAAGTAATAACTTAAAATGGAAGAAGTATGGCGGTTGAAGACATTATAAAGCAAATGAACTGATCCATTACAAGTCTAGAAAGGATGCAGACTAACAAGAGAGCTCATGAGCAACTCCTGAATGACTGTCATAAGTAAGAGAAGGTTATTTCTTTCTACGAAAGAACCTGATGTGTGCCACCTTTAAGCTGACTGATCAAGATTTCACGTCGGCAGCCTTTCTCGGCCTCCACAGCCCGAGCCACCTTTAAGCTGACTGATCAAGATTTCACGTCGGCAGCCTTTCTCGGTCTCCACAGCCCGAGCCGATACTTGTGAGCATAGTTCAGTATCAGCTTCCTCTGCGAAAAATGGAAACTCAGCTCATAATCTCATGCCAAATATGAAAGATTCAGACAAAGGCAAACTTTTATTTGGGTGGCAAGAAAATTAATATCAACATCAATGTTGCCCCCGCTGGAGATATCTGTGAAAGGTTAAGAGAATACACTATCATTAGGTAATATCTGCTTCTTCTTTCAGTTCAGACAAAAGCTATTCAGAGTCAGACAATCCAATCCATGAAGAAGACTCAGCAAATAATTTCTAAGGAAAAAAAAAAAGACGAAGAAAGGGGCCAAAGCACACAATGAGAGATCTCCCGAGTATTGTTGTGTTTTCGGTTGTCTTTGATTCCTTCTTAGATGTAGATTAGATTACAAACTCGTTTGTATAGATTAACAAACGAATTATATGAGTTTCAGATCGAACAACTCAGAAACAATACAATAAATGACACAAAGATATACGTGGTTCGGTTTGATAAAACCTACATCCACGGGGCCTCAAGAAGATGATTTTCCATTGCTTTTCGAGTGTTTACAGCAGACAGGAATGAGATGTACAGATTTCGTGTTTACAACTTCTCGAGATAACCTCTCTACACGAAGTTACACAATTGTTTTCACTGCTGTAAACACTCGAAAAGCAATGGAAAATCATCTTCTTGAGGCCCCGTGGATGTAGGTTTTATCAAACCGAACCACATATATCTTTGTGTCATTTATTGTATTGTTTGTGAGTTGTTCGATCTGAAACTCATATAATCCGTTTGTTAACCTATACAAACGAGTTTGTAATCTAATCTACACCTAAGAAGGAATCAAAGACAGCCGAAACACTGAGAGATGATCTGAGAGTTGAAAACACTGAGAGGGTTTGATTGAGTGATCTGTAATCTTTGTTCTTGATCAATAAAAATTTGTTCTTGGCTCCGTGGACGTAAGATTCAAACGAATCCGAACCACGTAAAATCCTCTTGTTAGATCTCATTTCAAATCTTGATCGAAATCCCTAACAAGTATAAATACAAATACACTTCATTTCCAAAAAAAAAAATTCTTACATGCTGACAGGGGATTCCGAGCCTCTTGAGCTTCAAGGTCCTCGTAACAAGAAGATTTTGGAGGCTTCCTATCTCAGATTCAATCTTTTCCACATGACTCTCCACTCCTTTTCCCACACCTTTCAAGAACTCAGGTATGCCCACCTTCACTATTACATCCACAAACATATAGATAAGAAGAAGCTTTCACCATGAGCTTCCGAACAAAGAATGCGAAAACAGCAACCGATTAATGACAAACATGGAACATTGACACAATTGAGGAACCCAATGCTTCTTACCAAGGTAAGGGCTTGATCTAGATGAAAAGTTCGCGAAATAATACACAGAGTTAGGAGTGGGCGAGCGTAAATTCTTGTTCAGGGAGAGAAATTGCCTCAGAGCCATTGTCGAATTGTAGCTGGGGACACTAAATTTAGAACTGCAGCAGCAGAAGTATCATATCATCGAGGGTTCTGTGATTTCTGTAGCAGTCATATACTAACGACGTCGTTTTCGTGACTGAATGAACTCTTAGTAATTGAATTGAAACCATAATATTACATATTTACAATTTCGTTCTTTATAATATCAGGAGAGTAGAATTTTGGCCCTCTAAACATATGTTATTTCCATTCAAATTTCTAGTTGTCATTATAAATAACCTTTCTCTTCATATTTTTACGATTTTTTTCCTATTTTATTTGATATACTGTAAAATATTTCAGAGGTTTACAAAATTCCTTTCTTACATGATTTCTGCATAAATTTCAAACAATTCTTGTGATCATTGCAGCCATATCAAATTTTCAATGATATATTGATATCAAAATCAATACATATTTCGTTAATTAACACCCATTTTCCAAATTTATTCCGACAATATATCGGTATATCCAACGACAAAACAGTACAAACCGAATCATCGATACTTTTGCCGATAGCGATATTTTCAACCTTGGATTAGACGTTACGACACTTACAATATGCGCTTACGCACTCAAACAGCAACAACAACGACGACGAACAAAACAAAAGGAAAACCACGACGTCGATGAGAATCCGAGGCATCAAAATATGATAGGAAACTAAAATCACGGCAAAGATTCTATCTTGAACAACAAATAAACAGCAGATATACAGCAAAAAAGGCGAAAAACTTCCCAAAGCTAGCAGCTATAGCTTCAAAACCTGAAATAAGAAGCCATATAAGATTTCAACTCCTAGTCCTATGTAATAATGACAACCTTAATAAGCGCACGCACAATATAGGTATTAGTCGATGAAGAAACAGTCTACTGCTTCGACGAGAAAGTTCATACAACTAAAACACTGTTCAAAGAGTTCGTACCTGCTTGGGTGGAATGACCCATTTGCCATTTTCCCATTCGTGGTGGACGCGCAAATCCCTCTGCCGAAACTTAAGCAGCTCGTCGCTAGGCGGGAAGTACACGGAGTATTTATCCTCTTTCAAAACCTTACGAATGATCCCTTCCCACCAGCCATCGTTATATCGAGCATCAACCCGTTCGAAGGGCTCGAAACGATCGACGTATCCAAGTTCAGGCGGGCATGGCCTTAAATTTTGAATGTTGACCTCTTCTCTAAGAGGGTCTTTGCCATCTTCGTCCTTGAGATCAATATACTCTATTACGTACTTGGTTTCGTTCAGCCCTTCGACGATAGTTGCGGTGAACCAAGAACCCTTTAAGCCTTCTTCATCGTTGCTTACTTCGACGAGATCCCCCGGGCTGAAAGTGTGTCTGAAGATGTTTTGTATGCTCTCTTCATGCGATAAAGGAGGTTCCATGTCGTTTGGCATGCACTCTTCATGTGATAAAGGAGGTTCGATGTTGTCTTGCAAGCCCTCTTCAGGCGATAAAGGAGGTTCCTGCAAAAAAAAAAGGCATGGCAGAGGTATTAGCTCAATCTCCAAGGATGTGCTGATATTTCTATCGATGCTGCCATTAATACAACCACCAAAACGGTATCGATATAATCCCCGATATTTTCGGCAAAATTAACATATTGTTATTCCAACCTCGCTTATAAAAGGAAAGAACAAAAGATATGTTATCAAGCATTCATCAAGCACATGAGTAATCAACTACATTCCTCAGAGCAAACATTTCAACCACACCTCATTCGAGAAGGAGATGATTAGCTATCTAAAAGAGAAATACACAATGGAAAGAAGATAAGAATGGGCGGTGAAAGTACAAATCTTTCACACATTCTACTCGAGTTGAAGAACAGTTTTCTCACCATGTCCGCAGTCACCTCTCCAACACCATCACCACCACCGCCGGCGGCGCTCTCTCCGCCGTGCTCCTCCTCAAAATCTGGGACCCATCTCCCCTTCACCCAATCCCTATGCACCCTCAGCATACTCCCTTCGAATTCCATCTCATCCCTCCACCCGCGGACAAACACAACGTACTTAGAATCTCCCCTCAAAACCCCAGTAATTACACCCTCCCACCAACCGTCGTAGAGGTAGGCATCCACCGAATCTCCATCGCCGAACGCAACCCCCATCTCTTGCCTTCCCTTCGGCGGAATCGGGCGCAGCTGCGAGGGGCTCACGGTTTCCCTCAAGGCTCGCCCGCTGTCGTCGTTTGTCTTCAGGGTTTTGTACTCCACTACGACTACGGCCGAGTTCGAATCCGATTTGCCCGATTTCCCGGGTCGCTCGATGACCGTGCCCGAATACCAAGAACCCTGAAATCCCGGGTCGGTTTGGCTGACTTCAACCTCGGCGCCTAAGGGGAAGTAGTTGGAGATGAAGTCTGACGTCATTGTGCCTGACATATCTGAACAATCTGCTGTGAGCTGCTACGGTCAGGAGGTTGGAAGAGAAGAGAACCAAGGAGATTAATCCATGAAAAAAGAAGGGAAAAAAAAAAAGAAGGAAAAACTTTGCCGCTTCGTCAATCTCCCACTGCCGTGCCACGCGGTGAGATTTCCCTTCCCTTTTCTTTTTTCTTTTCGGGGAAAAAAGTCAAAGTCAAATTGCTTGTTGGGCTATTCTTGGCCCGAAGTTTATCTCTTCCAGCTTAAGTTGGATTTCATTTTTACAGTAAGATAAGAGAAGGAGGTTTAGATAGCAGTGAGAAGTAGGCAAATATTGCAGCTTGAGAGAGAGAGAGAGAGAGTAAAAAAATGGCAGAACTTTGAAGGAAAGAGGTCGTCGAGGAAGAAGAAGTGGGCTCGAAATGAAGATGGAGATGTGAAGTGGGCTAATGTTAATATGGCTTGTCTGTGAATATTCATGTAGGTAGTTGCAGAAAGTAAGTCTCAAAGGTAATGAAATATCAATAACGAAGTAATATCACAGTGTATGTATGTATGTATGTTTGATGTGCTTCAAACAAGAGCAGAAACAGAGAAAAGCCACTCAACGCTTCAAAGGCTTCTTCTTGATATGCCAAAACCAATTATTTCTTTCTCCCTACAGTCTTCTTCTCAAGCCTGTGATACCATTGTTAAAAAAATAAATGAAAAATGAATGAAAGCTTTCAAAACTACAGCAAGGTTGGAAGAATAAGATGAGATCTTACCTTGTTAGCAATGTTGTTCGAAAGCCAATCGAGGCCCTCGTAGAGCCCTTCGCCGGAGGTGGCACATGTGCTTTGGATATACCTATAATATGTGATTCCACGAGGATATTAACAATTGAGTTACGATGGAACAATCAAATCTATCATTGATGTCATATCGAGTTTGATCGGCCGTGCTATCATGCAATATTCTCTCACATTATGACAGTCATGAAAGAACATGCAGAGATAGCATCTAGCGATATCATGTCAGAAAAGTATTGAAATTCAACTTAATATGCAAGTATACAAGGCTACTCGTATTGTCAAGAAATCGGAGAGAGAGAGAGAGAGAGAGAGAGAGCACCAATGGCGTTGACGAAGAGAATGGAGTCCAAGTTTGTCGGTAATCTCAGCAGCATTCATAGCATTGGGAAGGTCTTGTTTGTTGGCGAAAACAAGCAGTACTGAATCTCTCAGTTCATCCTACGCATGGATCAATATACGCCTTAACCGCGGAAACAATTCCGTTAAAGTTTGTCGAGTATTCAAGTAAATTACCTCATTTAACATTCTGTGCAGCTCATCTCTAGCTTCAACTACTCGATCTCTATCATTGCTATCGACCACAAAGATCAGTCCTTGAGTGTTTTGGAAGTAGTGCCTCCACAGTGGTCGAATCTACCTCAGCATTAAAAGCAGATGGATGGTCAAAGAACATAAACTACTCTTACGAGCGAATGAAATAATCCTAGAGTTTACTAGCAGTTCCACTTCCACAGTTAAAGGCATGATGGTAGATTTATCCTATTACTAAACTATAACGAAAGGAAGCAATGCCATTTAAGTCGATCAATCTACTAGTTGATGAAGTATGTTCCTTCCACTCACATCAATCGTCAGTCCAGATTTCGATGTTTTGGTAGCAAAATAATTTGATCTTCATGTCATCATACATACGTAAAATGTGTTATGTAGAGTTAGCATCGGTTTCGGTATACCTTGTCCTGACCACCAACATCCCAAACGGTGAAGCTGATGTTCTTGTATTCCACGGTCTCCACATTGAACCCTGAAAGGAACAATAAGTTCCATGATTTGGAGCATCATTAATACACTTTCTACAAAAATAATCACTCAAACAGAAAAATAAGAGCCTAATCATAGTGCAAAATAGCTTAACATATAGATTTACCACTTATATGAGGGGGAAAAGACAGTTAAGACGTCACAACAGATGTAGAAGAAGCTTACCGATGGTAGGAATTGTAGTAACTATTTCTCCCAACTTAAGCTTGTACAATATGGTGGTCTTACCAGCTGCATCAAGACCTACCATGAGAATCCGCATTTCCTTCTTCGCAAAAAGTCTACTGAAAAGCTTGGTAAAAGACAACCCCATGGTGTTCTGCAGGAGTAATTAAATGAAATTCAGCCACATATTTCATGTAAAGTATTTAAGCCATGGAGAACAATATTTGAAGTTTTCGTATCCTTCACTGATCCAAACGCAACAACCTAACTAGAAAAGGAGGTGGAATGGAGCAACTCAAAGAGATCAAAGAAGAACATATGAAATGCTCGCACGAAAAGCAACACCAAAGAACCCATGTTATTGACCGGTCCCAAAAGATGGCATTACTAGACAATTGACATAAATTTTGAAAAGCAACAAGACTTTCTTCATATAAGATGGGCGATAACTGATAATGGTATACTAAATAAGAAAATCCTATAGCTTTACATGAATCTCAAAGCATAGAGCAGCTGCACCCAAACACCAAATCAAATCGGCCGTCACCCTAAATGAGGTACGTCAGGGTATAAATGAGTCGAGCTCGAGCTCTAGCTCGAGTTAACCTTTAGTCGAGCCAGCTCATCGAGTTTGTGAGCCGACTGGACTCATATTTCAACCCTAAGGTATGTGTACAATGAAACAGAAACTCCCTTAATAGGTGTATCAATGTCTCCTTATGCTCTCCATGAAAGAGAGCTGACCATTTTGCACATATTCGAGCATAAATGGCCGCAATGAAGCAACCTTATCACATTCTTTCTCACTCCACATCGGAGATATATGAACTAGCTCCATGAACATGAACCAACCAAGAATTTGACCAACTCAACTTTTCAATTATTTTCACTTTACACTAAACTCAATCGATAACAGAAATCCATCGACACAGACCCTTAAAGCCTTTCACCACTCACAGGCCATTTCAATTTGCTATAATTCAGGCACAAAAACAAACATCCCAGTGAGTGATTGGAATCAAGCAACGTTCAAACTGCCAAATCTAACCCATACCAAAGATCTTTTTTTTTTCCTTTTAGATTTCTAATAAATCTAAAAGAGTTTAGAGATTTTGAAAGATCATAAACAAACAAGAGGATCCCATACAACGAGCTCTGTGTGAGCATCGATCGATTCTATTGATCACAGCTGACAAATGAAGGAAGGAAAAGAATTATATGCATAAGAAAAGACTATAAGAGAGGGGCACAAATTCAAGAATCAGATACGATCCACCATGTGGATCTGCAATTTCATCCACAAAACGGAAGACAACAAACCAATTCATGATCGGAAAGAATGAAACTTACACGACGATAAAAAGATGAATTTTTTATTTTTTTTCCTAGCTGACCTTTAGCTCAGAGACAATTCCCTGAGGGAGAATCGATGTTGCTACAAGTGATCTTTGTGTAAGATTTGATCGGTGATATATTATTAATTATTTTTAATCCTAGATATTTTAGAGAATGACATTTTTAAAAACGCTAAATTAAATAGCGAAAACTTTTAGATAAGTTTCGAAATTAAAATTAAAACAATTTGATGATTGTTTCAAAATTGAAATAATTTGAGAATAATAAATTTTAAAATTCTGGGATTAATTATTCTCAAATTATTTTAATTTTGAAATTTATTTTTTCTAATATTGCAATATTTTTTTAAAATTTTCAATTTAAAACTTATTATACTAAAATTGCAACTCTTTAATTTAACTATTTTTATAACTATTTTTATAACGCCGCTGGAAACAAGCCTCTTATTAATTATTATTGCATTTAAGATAAAAATGGAATTTAGGTGAAATTTTGATTTCCTAAAAAAAAGTAAATTTTGCTGGAGAAGGATAACCTTGACGATTTAATTGCAATATTTTTTTGAAATTTTTTAATTTAAAACTTATTATAGTAAAATTGTAACTTTTAATTTAGCTATAGCAGCTAGAAACATGCCTCTTATTAAATATTATTATTTAAAAGTGAATTATGGATTAATTAGTATTTATTTATATAGGGAAAAATCTCTACTCTTATTGACTTAAACCACCATAACGTCTATGCTGTCACTCTCTTACTTTATCGTTTGTTTCTTTCTTATTACCATACCATTTAAGCCGAAATCAAAGTATTTATATATCTTCCTCTTCGTCTTCAAATACACACACACACACACTGATTCACACAGAAAAAGATGTCTTGCGATCTTCAAGTTGAAGTTAATGGCGAAGAAATCTTCTATGTCGACAAGGTATGCTAATCTTCTTCTTCTTACCTTATGTCTTAATACGCTATGCTAATAACTGAAGAAAGATATATATATGTTGCAGAAGCTTATTGCATCATTCTCAGGGAAGCTACGGAAGTTATTCATCAATCGATCAACGTCAATGGATAAACTGTTACTCAACGACTTTCCCGGCGGGTCGCCGGCGTTCGAACTGATCCTAAGATTCTTCTACAGCAATGGAGAAATCTATATAAACCCTTCAAGCGCATTCTTACTGCATTGTGCTGCTAAATTTCTCGAAATCGACGAAGACGAAAGCCATAGATGCTTCGATACAGTTCCTTCCTGGGCATGGTCTGATGTTCTTGAATGCTTGAAGAGGTGCCAAGAAAACCCTTCTTTCGTTACATCTCGGAATAATATTCTGTCGAAAATCTTGGACAGCCTCGTCGACAAAATCTGGGGTTGTCATCTTTATTACAACAGCCCATGTGGAGAAGATTGTCATGATCATTCTAGCTCTTTGTTGGCTTCTAGCGAGCTAAGCAGCTGTAGCAGACCGTCGAGCCGCCGTAGCTTCTGTGCGGCCGCGAACTGGCTGGGAGAGCTCGAGTTCTTGAACGTTACGCTGTTCGAAAAAGTTTCGAAAACGATGCTTCGAAGAAAATTACATGGCGGGATGATATGTTCCTTCCTCTTCCATTACCAGAAGGTGAAACTGGTCGACGAATCCTTACCGCCGGCTGATAGGCGAAGAATCATCGAGACTGTCATAAATTCTCTATGCTTGCTTGGTTGTTATAAAGACCTCGATTTTCCACTGAGAAGGCTAATCGACTTGCTTCGAAAGTGTAATAACTTGAAAATGGAGAAAAGCTGGAGGAAGAAGCTAGAAAAGATGATCGGTTCGAAGCTAGACGAAGCTACATTGGATGATCTGATGATTCGTTGTTCGAACAAGGCATATGACGTGGGCTTGATCATCAGATTCTTGAAGGCGTTCCTCCGAGGAAGTTCGGAGGAGTTTTTCTTACAGCGTCTGAAAAGGGTCGGCCGTTTGATCGATCTCTATCTAGGCGAAGTAGCTCCCGACAAACGCCTAAAGCCCGGCGAGTTCTTGGAACTAATAGCCACTTTGCCAGACATTGCCAGAGAGACCCATGATAGGGTTTTCGAAGCGATCGGCTTGTACTTTAAGGTACATTCTTGCTTTAGTTTCTTTGTTCAACCTCAAAAGTTTCGAAAGTTGAAAGATTCATTACAGCCCAAGATTTTCTACTCAGGTTCATAGGTTAACAAGTGAGGAAGACAAGATTAAACTCAGTTCAGTTTTAAACTTCGACAAGCTTTCGATTAAATCCCTATCGAATCTAAGTTGCGATTTCTATTTCCCGGGCTCGATAAGGATAAGGGCGTCGAAAAGTTTCGAACTTTTGTCGAAAGGAGTCGAAGAAGCTCCGATTGGGCTTAGTCTTTCTTTGTCTGCAGATTTTCCAGAGAAAAGATCAGCCAATGTTCATAAAACTTGTCTGAATAAGAACAGAAAATCATTGCCTGTGCTTTGCTCATGTTGATTTTTTCTTTTCTTAGTTATTATTTTGTTATTACACCAATTAATATTTTTTAGTAGAATATTTTTACGACATGGGGACATAAATAGACACGATCTTTGTCGTCTTGAGAGTGTTTGAAAATTGTGTGTCAAAGTCAAACTTCATGGATGTTTCTGAAGAATCTTGGAGCGATTTATGCGGCTGAGAACATGCATGCATATTTATTTAATTATCATTTGGGAAAATCACAACTATATTCGTAAAAGGAAATAAATAAATCGATGCACCATAAAAGTGGACTTATCAAGAAATGATATGCTAATAGACAAGATAAGATATAGTTTGATCTAAGAAAATATGGATTCCAATGAACTATATCTAATTTTTGTCCATTGCTACTAATCTATTGAGAGTTGGTAAATAAATAATATATATGTGGAATCTCTAATTATTACAACACTTTTTTTTATTGATTTTTCCTTCAAACGAATATGGTTTGATTATTGCAGGTGAACTAACTCTTTGAATTATGGTCTTATAGGGGTCACGAGAGGCTATTGCATTGAAATCTAGCTATAGTATTAATAAAACATATTTTTCATATGTCAATTGTCATGCTTGATATTAAATATGGGACATACTAATAGTGTTATGGCAAAAAAAAAAAGGAATATTAGATCAACGTAAATTGCAATTAAATAGCATTATAAACATTTAAAAAAAAATTAACCTCGAAATCACATCAAAATACAATGTAAAAGCAAGGTTTGTCTTTACTTATGTATGCTGCATACTTCAAGGCCCCAAGTCTTCTAGAAGTTATCTAAACAACAAACATTCTTGAAAATAGCAATTTTCTTTTCTTTCTTTTTTTTTTTAATTGAGCTTCAAGGCTTATAGAAGTCTTGAGTACCATTAATGAGTCAACAACAGTCAATGGAATTAGCTTCTTATATCAATATAATTAATGATCGACCACTTTACCAAAATATTTAAAGTTTGACGATTTTTTTTTTTCAATCCATCCCTCACGTTGAAATTAATTTCTTTTTTATCTAATGTTAGACATGTAATTTTCTAAAATGAGTGAACGTAAGTGATTTCTTTCTTATATAATCTTAGAAGTGTAATTTTGTAAAATGAGTGGTCGTAAGAATTCATACATATGATCCCTTGATTTCTTTCTTATATAGCCTTAAACATATAATTTTCTTTAATGGCAATTTGTACATATGATATCTCTTAAGTCTTAGTCTGGGTTTTGATATCATATTAAATAACTATTTTCCCTAGAGGTTTAAAAAAAAAATTATACATATTTTAATTTTTATATAATTTATTTTTAATAATAATCGATACTACTACAATTACAATAAACACGCTTCTTAAATAGTCAATGAATAACGAAAAAGCGTCGTATGTCTTTAGTGAGTGGGCTATTGGGCTTTCCTCTTCAGAATTAAGCCCAATAAGATCATAAATCGCGTTTTTCAACTGATAAGCCCAGCAAAAAGCGTGTTTGCTCGTCGTCTCCTATCTCCTCCCTTTGTACTGTACCCCTGCAAAACCCTGCCACGGAAAAAATTTTTCCGACCAAACCAAAGATCTTTGAGTTCATGTATTTGAATAGCCCAAAAGAGGGGGAATAGAGGAGAAAAAATGGCGGCTCGTTTAGTATCCTCGAAGCATCTCTACTCTCTTCTTGACTTTCCTAAAGGTTCTCCTGAGAATTTGTGATTATGATGATCATGCTTGTCTCATCTGTATCGTTAACTGACTTCAGCAAAAAAAACAACTCATTTTTGCAGTGTACGGTGTATCTGCTGCTTGTTTTTCGACGAGCATTGTTGGTGAAAGCCCAATTCTGGTAATCTTTTTTTTCTGTAATTTCCTTACTACATTCGTGTGAGCTTGTGTGTGTGTGTTTTTCAGTGAATGATCTCTGAAAGATCTTAACTTCATTTAACTTGAATCTGCTTTGATGCGTTAAGGTCAGGGATTTTATTCATGGGGCTTTGTATGATCCGAAACATGGTTATTTCTCTCAAAGGTCGGGTTCGGTCGGAGTCCTTGATAGAAGCATCAAGTTCAATCAGCTCGAAGGTGTTTGTTAAAATGCGTCTTTTAAGCTTTGTATCTATGTTTATTAATTTAACTCTTTTTGGGGTCGATCATCCTTAATTTATTTAATGCTATCGAGGTAGGTTGGTGAGAGATGAACGTTTGGTATTGTTGAACTTGCTATCGTCTCTCTCTATAAGGGGGAAATGAAACTCATGACCTTATAAGTGCAACCAATGTAAAGACATGGTAGTAAAATCATGCATTTCAAGGGCACTGTTCCATTAAAGATCCCATGCTAGCATTTCGACATCGTTTGTTTGCTTTATTATTATTGTTATTATGATTTAGTTTTCTTCTTGAAGTTATTGGGAGTTCAAGTTAATCCAGATCCTATGTTTCTCTTTTGAAATATATTGCTTTTGCAAGAGTTTAATGTTTACGACAACCACATCATTTTCAGGCAGAAAAGCTTATATAAAGCACCTGGATGCTATCTACAAGCAGAGTGATATGTCATGGTTTACTCCGGTTGAACTCTTTAAGGTAAAGCATCAGGGGCATGAACTGAGATCTAGGTTCTCTTGATTTGATTTTATGAGAATATAGTTATTGGGATGGCATGATTGTACTATAAAAGAACGCCCTAGTGAAGTGTGTATGAGTTTTAACTATAGTATATCGGTTTCAGGGTTACATAAAGTTGATAACTGAAGTATTCTATGCCCCAAACTAGTCAAACACTAAATCTTAGAAAACAGTGAAGAGTTACACCAAACTTCTTTGGGCTCTTTTTTTTCTGTACTTTTTTTTAATCTCAAGCCCGTAATGAGGCCTATTGATGATTCCTTGACCTTGTATCTTTTTCTTCTAGTTATTTATGAATGCAATATCATTTATGCTTTTTATTCTTCTCAGCCTTGGTATGCTCATGCTATTGCTGAATCAATTATGAGGACAACAAATCTCTCTGTTCCACTAAAAGTAAGTTCTAGATTCTTCTCATTTCTAAATGTTGTGCTTGTGTGCCTGATGTATCTTCAGTTATTTATCACTCTTGACTTGTTGTGATATCTGAAACTCAGTCACATCTACTTCATCTAATTTTTTTTCCCAGATTTATGAGATCGGAGGCGGGTCAGGAACTTGCGCGAAGGGTGTGATGGATTACATAAAACTAAATGCACCTTCAAGGATTTATGATAGTATGAGTTACATGTATGTAATGCGTCAGGTTTCTCTTTCCTTGACCTTACAACGTAACTGTTTCAATTTAAGATGCCTTTCAAATATTTTTGGAGAAGGGTGCAATATTTGGAGTCTCATATAATGTGTCCTGCATTGCAAATAATCTATTCATTTCTTATTTCCATTTACTAGTTCAGTTGAAATCAGTTCTTCACTTGCCAAAAAACAAATGGAGACCATCGGGCAAGTAGCCAGTCACTCGGCAAAGTTTAGAGTCGAATGTCGTGATGCTGCTGACAAAAATGGATGGGGTATGGTGACTCAATTTTTCCACCTTGCATATCAAATTGAATCTTTATGAGGTTTCTTTATCTCAAAAGCAATGCTGTTGCTTTTCAAACTTCTATTGAACTGATGTGCTGATTTTGAATAGTTACAAGTATACCTTGGTCTGAAGTTTAACCTCCTTTATATTTTTTTTCTGAAAACAGTTCATGAACAACAGCCTTGTTGGGTTATCATGTTAGAGGTAATATCAATCTTCTTTTTTGCATGAATACTAATTTTCTTACCAAAACCAGATGTGTAGAGTGACTAAATTTGTCGATCACCTCCTTCACATTGCTGATACGTATATGATAGTTGTAGAGGAAGCTTATTGCATAACCACTTCAACACTAACCTTATACATTTCAACACCCAAATGCTTTGCTTTTTGCTCAGGTTCTTGATAACCTTCCCCATGATCTCATCTACTCGAAAAATCAAGTCTCACCGTGGTTGGAAGTATGGGTTGAAAGGAAAGATGACAGGTGATATGTTAGTACAATTTCGTCATGGATCATCATTCAATGACTGACTAAATTTGAGTACCCATAATTTTATTTATGATCCTCGAGTTGTATGTTTCAACTTAGCTGCTGGTTTTTACTTACTTCAGTTACAAATAAATTGATTTTGCGTTCTTCATTTTCCACAAGATTTCCAGTTTTTTTCGAGGTTTTGATCTTGCACATTTTATTCACCCTCCACAGATCTGAACTCACTGATATTTATAGACCCGTCGAAGATCCATTAATCTCAAATTGCATGGAGATTCTGGATTTAGCAAAAGATGGCACCGTTCCTGGAAGCATGGCGAGCTCAGTTGCCAAAAGCCTTTGGGCTAAAATTTTCCCTAAGCCTCGAAGATGCTGGCTACCAACTGGTTGTTTGGTAAGATATCAGCAAAACATATTCGAAATTCATGTTTTTCTCTTCATCAAGTTGCTGAGTATAATATTGAAATTTTGAAAACCACTGATATAATATTGAAATAACATACCAGAAACTTCTTCAAGTTCTACACGGTGCTTTACCGAAGATGTCTTTAATTGCATCCGATTTTAGTTATCTTCCTGACATAAGAGTACCTGGTGATAGAGCCCCTCTAGTAGCAACTAAGGTACGATATTCAACTGCACTACTTACCTCTTTATAGTTATAACTCATTTTTCTGAAAATACATGTCATGTTCAAATGCAAATTTTCTTCACAGAAAGATGGAAAAAGCGAAGATCACAGCAGTTATTTGGACGCAAAGGTTTATTTCCTTTCTTGTCCCACACGAAAATTTCACGCAAATATCATGCATAGGACAAATATTGTATTGTCTATATTAGTAATATTCATCTGATTTCAGTTTGCGCTGATCGATATTCCCTTTTTGTCACAGGGCGATGCTGATATTTTTTTCCCTACAGACTTTTGGCTTCTCGAACTTATAGATCATTATTCCTCGGGATGGCGCAAATCAAGTGGCTATGACAAGTCATCAAAGAAGGGGAAAAAGAGGAGAACGCTTACGGTAATTTCTTATCTAACCAAGTTCCCATTTTAATCAGATCAACCTTTTTTTCATATCAAATGTTCGTATTCATACATCTTTGCGCCCATTGACATTGCTATTTTAACGCCACAGCTCGATACATCTGCATTTATGGAAGAGTTTGGTCTTCCGACGAAGACAAGAACCAAAGATGGATACAATCCAATGTTAGAAGATTTCAAGAACACAAAGTTCTACCTCAGTGTTCCTACACACAACATCAAATAGAAATGTATTAACTGTTTGGATTATGATCTATACATAGCAGTACTATATTGCCTTGATCATTCATTTACTGACATTATTACAGTATGCTTCAATAAAAAAATAAAACAGCGTCGACCTTCTTATTCAATTACGGCTCACAGACCACAAACACGCGCTATATTTATCGACCGTAGTAGCTTTAAGGACCCATAACGTTGAAAGCTAGCCTGCTCAGCCAGCCTTCTTTATCGATGTAAGACATCCTCGTAAGGTGTCTTAACCTTTTATCACTCAGCTTCTTCACCCACTTAACCCGCCCCGACGTGTTTGATCCCAGCCCGCGACAGTTATGCTCCGCAAAAGTTAATTTGTCCCTGAAAAAAAAAAGAATAGTCAGATGCATTATTTGTGCGTCCCACAATAATAAAATGCGAAAAGTATATGGGATGTATTTCTTACTCATGCCCAGAGCTGTGCCAAGAATCCCATCCTTGAGGAACAACTATGCCAGACATCGACGTGTTGTAGAATATAACTTTTGCATAGCTTCTCCAAGGTCTCCCTAGAAACGTCTTTCCATTCCCGACAATGTCGCATTCTTTGAAGACGAACCCATTTTTTTCTTTAGGATGCGATCTTCCTTGCGCTGTAATATATCCCGCTACTTCCCTTGTAAGATCCCCGGCAACTACCTTTATTTTACATTTCTGTCCCATGATTCTTCGAAGTCTTAGACATGATTTTTGGATTACGATAATATGCCTTCGATATTTCATAATCTGCTGTTAATTACCTCATAAAGGGACTGACCAGAGCCAAAGATGAAGTCAACAGCTCCATGAATGCTACAACTCTTGAAATAATGTCTGCCATGACAGTCCCATAATGTGTCTTGAACGCCGATGAATCGACATCTGTAGAACGCGGACTTATCGCCTTGAATCGATGCTGCAACTGCCGTCTTCATCGGGTTTTTATTACCCTTCGGAGGAGAGTTGTAAGAATTCTGATTCATTCCCAGAGAATATTACACATTGATACAAGAAATTATGCTGAGCAACTATATACATATGTAATATATAATCTGTGTAATAATTCTTACCACAAAGGTTATTGATTTGGCAATGATATTATCAGCTAGAGATGTAAAAGTAGCGCCCGTGGCGATCGAGTCGTGGCCATCCCATACCAAAACCGTCTTTCGCCTCGATTCTCCTTCGAGGTATATGAATGGCTTGTCGTAAGGAATCATAACTTGTTCCCTGCAAGAAAATGAAATAAGAAATCTAAGAAAAAAAAAACCCTAAATATATATAAAAGAAATACAATTAACAAACGTATCAAGAATTCAAATTTTTTACTTATACACTCCTTTCTTGATGTGTATACGGGTCCAAGCTTTGCCGTTCGAAGGGACGGCATCGACGGCAGTTTGGACGGCTGTGAAGTTGCCTTTGCCCGATTGATCGACGTAGATCGTCGGATAATAAATCTGCTTTGTGGGCTGTGGCTTAGCACTGAAAGATGGTAAAGAAAAGACAGCGAGGAGCAGATAATAGCACACACGCCATTGACAGTACAACATCATCGTTGAAATTAGAAAGATTTTTTGTAAAAGGAACGATGTAATTGAATGGCAACTTGTTGAATTGATTTATATATAGGAGGTATGCAATAACTTGTAATAAGTTGCAATTAACACAGATGAGCAGTAAGCTTCTCCTTCAATATATATAGAGTAAAATAAAGTTTTTTATTTATCTTTTTTTTTTCTTCCCACTCAATTTAAAAAAAAAAAAATTAATTTTTTTCTCTTTATTGAATGAATGAATATTATGTATATCGGATCATATATGATTTCAGATTGTTATAATATCTCTCTTTCATGATATATAATTGTATGTGTGTGTGTCAAAGGGCTTTTAGGGTTTTAAGGAAAGATTAGAAGCTGCTAATGGAAATATATTACAGAAATTTGTGTGTGTATACAAAGAAATTCTTTTAATATATATATATTGCATAATCAAGACCATGCAAAGAGTCAATAGTCAAAATTCAACAATGACCTTTTTTTTTGAATTACTGTTAATTTATATTACCATCGGATTATATTAATAATCCAAAAAATATATACATATTTTTCGTATATCTTCAAATATATTCACAATAATGTAAATAAAAAACATGATAAAATGTCTATATTATTAAAAAAACATATTTAAATTATTACAACCGAGTATGCTTTGCAATTTTAATTAAAAGCGTTCTCATTGAAATATTTTCTTGGCTCGGCCACTGCCCGACGGCCGGCCGACGTTACAGAAAGCATCAAAGAAGCGCGATTTTCGTATATTACGCAATTGCGCTACGCACTCATAGGTGTTCGCCGAGGCGTAATTTTGAGGGTTTTGATCGGAGCTAAGTGTTCTCTAAGTCGCCAAATACGACGGAATTAAACTTCACACTTGGATGAGATTATAACAGTACTTTGAGTCTTCCAAAACAGTCACTTTCTGAAACAAGTCAGTCAATACGAGGATATGTTCATGTCCGAAGAAGAGTTAGGAATACTTACGTTCTGCACTTCTTGTCGATGTGAAGTGAAACGTCTCTTAATTTATATTTTATAGTCTTAGTAATTAAGATGAGCCCCAAATGATTTAGAGATATTTTGCAAATTATAGTGATGCGGCTAAACCTCTTATCGATTTTAATAAGGAAATATAATCAATGACTTGTGCGAATATTCTGCAACTATTGCTGCGATGGAAATTAGAGGAAAATAAAATGTCTTATTTTTGGGAGTTTATCTCATGGGATTATCTTTAACGTATGATTATGATTTTGCAAATATGATAAAAGTTATATCTTTTGAAATGTAATTTTATTATTTTCTTTTTTCTACAACACATTGACTGTCTTCAATAGCAATATATACATATTATCTAAACAAGCAAATCTTGAGCATGAAGTCTAAAGAGGACTTGAAGATTAATTAATGTCTTTTTAAGAGATTAATAAAAGTGTCCTAAAAGCCCAAAAATGATATTTTTATTTTCGGGCAAAAAGTTGACATTGATGAGTTCTTCCACGTGCAAATTTCTCATTTTGATGAGCAAAAAAGGCCATTGCTTCTTGCTTTGTTCTGTGATGTGTTCCTTCATTTGAGTGTGCTATTGAGATATGTGCATGATTCTTGCTTGATGTCAAACTACGCAAGGGAAGGGAACCTTTTTCTTTGCTTAAAAATATAAATATCTTACATAAATAAATCTCTACTTTAGTTTAAACTACCAAGCATATTTCTTAAAGATATCTAGTTTGCATGCATGCAATGCAATTGCCAAATCATTTATGCCTAGTTTTGAATTAATATAATATTAGCCATTCCTTTTTCACGAAAGGGGTGGTGGCGCAGTTGGCTAGCGCGTAGGTCTCATAGCTTCTGAGTTATCCTGAGGTCGGGAGTTCGAGCCTCTCTCACCCCATTAATTTTTTTATTTTTATTTTTTTACCTTTTTAAAATTATTCTTTCAAATTTATTTCAAATAAACATCATAGCTGACCATCTATTAAGAATAAATGAAATGTATCTTTTCTAATTTTTTTAATACTTTCTAACAAGAATAGAATTTTACATACAAGTCATATGATGCCACTCTATTTAGTTTGTGTGTATTATAACCACATAGAACAGTTATGTAAGAAAAGCCCAACATATGATATTATGACATTCTCTATTAGACCCCCACACCAACCATTTGCAATATTTATCCACCACAGCACAGCCCAGTTGAAATTTTCTTGATTTTCCTATAATGGTTGTTAAAAACCTAAATAAAATTCGACTTATGACACCAAATCAATATTCATGATACAATCTGTAAAAATCCCGGAAATACAACGAAAATAAAGCAAAGCAGAGTTATATAGTTAACTAGCAAGTAAAGGTGAAGATGGGGGCTAAAAAGCAAAGCTAACCTATCTTCTTCTATCATGTGTAGTGCCAGCGTGAGTTCTTGGCAGTAGCATCAGTAGAGCTTTTGCTTTTCTCAGCACCTTCTTGATCATGGTGATTTTGCTTCTGCTTTCTCTGAATGTCCTCGCAATGCCTACGCCACAGCACTTCTCTTTCCTTCCTCGACATTTTGTTGTAGCGAGGATCACTCTTTAAAACCTCTTTAGCCGTCGACCAAGAATTAACAACCGTTTTGCCGTCTTCTTTTTCTTGGTTCGCAGTTATTACCTCCCTAAGCAGGGATTTGTACTCCGTCACGCATCTCTAGCATTGCATGAAAAATGACATTCAGACTACAAAACCAATTACATGGGAAGGAATGGTACCATGGATTCATAAATATCGGCTGACCTCATGCAAAGACTTGACGTGGTCCCTGAAAAGCTTTTCCAGATCGGACTTATCTAAATTGGGATTTGCTGCACGGCCTTGAGGATCCTTCTCCAACTTAGCTTTCGAGTCTGTCCATGAAGCCTGTTTATAGTTTGGATATAGAAAAACAAATTTTTAATTAGGATTGTCGATGAATACAGAACATAAGAAACTTTTCATAAACATTTACGTATAACATGTTACGTCAAGGTTAGTTTGTTTTTTTTGGTAAAATACTCAAAAGCAATCAGAATGAATGGTAAAGTTTAACCAACTGTCAGAAGCAATTTGTTTAAAATGCATTCTTAAATATTGAAAATGAACATGCCTAGAACTAGAACAGAGAAGAGAAATGTCATTACCTGAGGATCTTTTATTGTTTCCACCAATAAAGCTTGATAAGATTCCACAGCCACCTTTCTACGAGCTTTCTGCCTGACCCTCTCAACTTCTTGCTCATCTCTTTCTTTTCTCTTGCGTAATGCTCTCTCTCGTTCCTTCAGTTTCTCCTACAACCAGTAGATTAACAAAAACATAGCACACACACACACACACGTCTTAAGAAATCTGATACGACAGACAAAATATACAAAAAAGTAACTCTTTCGCCGTTATTTTTTTCTTGTAAGGCACAACACAAGATAATCTTTAAAAATAATCCGTCCCACCTCCTCATCCTGTTTTGCACTGTCCTTTCTCGCTGCTGCTGCTTCAGCAGCCTTCAATTCAGCTACATATTCATTAAATATCTTCTCCCTCTCCTCATGCCGAACAGACTTGTATCTGGGATCCCTTTTTAAGCTATCCTTCACCTAACAGGGAATAACAAGTGATCATCAGAAGCTCAGTCGGTCGAGAAATTAAATTGACATTATCTATCATCATGTTTCTTAAAATATATGGTTCCAATTTACATAGTTGATCCAACGAGATCAGTTTCACAAGTTTCCAAAATATCTGAAATAGCTTCATGACTTCTCCAAAACTTAGTTTTGCATGACTTGACAAGGACCCAGTTCGAATTCGATAACAAGAATGAGTATGTATGTAGTAGAAATCCTATACACATACTTTGGACCAGCGTGAAGTACAACCGATGTCGTTGTCCTGAAGCATTGCCTTAAAGCTAGATATTGCAGTAGCATGCTGTGCTCGGGTTCTTTCTTGGGCAGCTCTTATCCTACAAAAAGCATGCATAGGTAAGGTCAGCTGTTCAACATACAAACAAATGTGGTATGAAAGTTATCAGAAAATTAAATAAGGTTTAAGGATCATAGCATAAAAGTTCATTATAAAGAAATGGTACGACAGAGCATAGCCAGGACCTATTGTCTGCATATTATTGGTATACTCACACCTAGTCATATTTATCATTCTAGTATACAATTCTTTACATGTATGTTATGCAGTAGTTAATAACTATAGTTCATTAATATCATATATATAGTACGCCAAGATCCATTAGGTGTAGAAATGAGTACCACAGCTATATTAGTCAGTGAAATGAATGAGTAACCATACCTTTCATTTAACAATGACTCCCTCTCTTTCCGGTCCAAGGCATGAAACCGAGGATCCTCGCCCCATTTCAGTTTAAATGTTTGATAGTCAGTTTTGTCATCAATATCCTGATGGGGAATAAAAACGCGGACTTAGTCCACACCTTTAAAGGTCCTTTTTAGAATTTTTAAAAATGGAAAGAGAAAGAAGATACTTTAACAGGGAGACATTTGCATCAAACCTCCTTCGCTTCTTCTAGCAATTGCTTGAAACCCTCCAAAGCAGCCTTGTGAGCAACACGTTTTTCCTTACGCTCTTCTTCAGCACGCGTTCTTACAAAGTGCTCAAATATAGCTCTTCGGGCATCATGGCTAGGAATAGCCTGCAATTATGGTTTTATATAAGCAACTAACATATCAAGGTCATGAAACTGGTAGAAATCAAAGGTATGAAAACACAAGCATGAGTGGAACACAAATTCCTGTAAGCATTATGGATGTATCTAAGACCTTGTATCTACGACAATTAAACTAATGAAACGTAACACTGGAAGATAAATTCATTAAGCACATATAAACGTCAATAATTCATCAATGTCATCAAACACAATACAACCAACTTTATGTGCAGCGCGACGTCAGAAATAAAAGCATCATTGCCAATGGAATCAACAAACCTTAAAGCGTGGATCGAACACTATCTTAGGAAGTTCTTTCTCCCATTTTGAGAATGGGGCCACCCCTCGTTCCTTGAGCATCTCCTGAACATTTCAAAAACACAAACATTACTAAACAGGCACAAGATGGAATATATAACACAGAGATCTTAATCAAGTCAACAGGTCACATCAATAGAGTTTACATAAATATTCAATAAATATATTAGCATGCCAATAGTGATATATATATATATATATATATATATATATATATTATATAGTATCTCTGTTTCAATACTAGGATGGGAAAGGAAGGAGACATTTATCACAATGGAAGGGTTGAAAGTAAGCCAGCAAAGAATCTTTGCATGAGTAGGGTCATAATAGTAACAAAGACAGTCAATGACTGAGCAAACTTCACTATAAAAGGGGGACAAATATAATTAACCCAAATAAATATCACTTTAAGAGGGGGACAGTCAGAGATTGACAGAAGAGAAGGGGGTACCTTAAACTGGAGGATGGACGCCTCTTTAGTTGGACCTCCATTTTCCTCCTCAGAATCAGAAGAGGAATTTGACATAACATCATCACCATTTTGATCTTTCTGCTTCTCTTTAATCGTTTCATTTTGGGGATTCCTGGTGGAAGACTCAATTGTTTTGGTGCCATTTAATTCTGTAGCCTCTGCAGAAGACAAAGCTGGACTTTGGGAAGTAGAATCAGGGGTTCCAGAATCGTGCAACTTCTTCTTGATGAGATCCAATGCAGTAGATGATGATCCCGGGACGTTCAAGGATCTCACAGACACGGCATCGCGACCACCAGTGGCAGCAGCAGGGGTACTTAAAATAATAGGGTCAGATCCTTTTTCAATGTCTGGATTAGGAGTTGGTAAAGTAACAGATTGAACTGTCAAAGCATCAGCATCCTGCTTCTTTCTCAGCTCTAGCACCTCACTAGGTATTTGCCAACTACTTAGCTGATGAACGAAAAAGCAGATTATGACATCAGATCAGACAACCATGGATATGGAAAAAGAGATGGCTAGCACATAACGTCATTGTTGCCTACCAAGTGTTAAGATGAGTTATTCATAAAAAGATCTGGCATATATGTTCATATCCCTGAGGGTCTCGGGTATACCAAACAAAGAAGGTTGTTCATTTTCCATGCAAGAAAAAATCAAGAAGAAATTTGACTGACAAATACAAAGCAGAAAATAATGTTTGCTAAGAATGAAAGTGGATATTAATGTGATTGTCAAATGTAAGTTATGAGGAACTAAAAGAAATGGCAGACATGGAGATATGGGATATGATTATTTAAAAACATACCCGGGTTACATTGTTGCAGAAATATTTCTTGCCATCATTAGTGGTAACAACAGTCCAATCAGTACCAGTGACTCTTTCCCTAAACAAAAATAAAAAAATGATATCATATAAGCACAAATCATAAGGCAATGGAAGTTGATCAAAAGTACAAGTGTGGAAAACTAATCCCTAGAAATTATGATTAGAAAAGGAATCTTAAGCAAAAAGAATGGCCAAAATAAATCAATGCTAAGCTTTGTTCATGTCAGAAGTATTTTAACTGGTTCCTGCAGAGAGAAAAATACCACAGCCCAAGTTATCAGCATTCTTTTCCTACAGCTTGCACTTAAATAAGCTCGAGGACATAATTCCCTATTTCTGACCACAATTGAAGATAATATCCAAAATAATGCAAAATCTGTGTTCGAAATACCAGCTTTCATCCCACACAATTTGCGGTCAAAAGAACAATATCTACCACACCTCTTTATCCACAGCTAGGTAAACCATAACAGAGCATTATACATTTTAGAAAGCAAAGGCAATCAAAATGTAGCATGTAGGAGGCAAAACCATAAAGACACAACACATTACCACTAAGTTAGAATATTAAACTTACCATGAAACCGGACTCAGCTTCACAGTTGCCCTATCTGACTGCATTCAACAAATCAACAAAACAATCAAACAAAATTTACTTAAAAGATAACATAAAAGTATGAAAAGGTATATAACATTTCCTCATTCTTCAAGGATCAAAGATGTCAAGGAACAGTGATTGTTTCTCAAACAAACACACATAATCATGGAAGAGTAAAGTAAGCCTCTGATTCTTAATTCTTCTCCTGGTTGTGCATACATTTTCTCTCATTAAATTACTCAAAGGTTAACACAGATCCTAAAATTTTGGTTTCGTTGATTCAGCCCATTCACATGCTGAACTTTGCAACAGGTACAGGACTTAACCAAACTTTATGTACACAAAATTTGACTTTCTCTATTACTTCCCCAAAAATGTGAACAATATCAACACACATCCGATATGTGCTGCAAGTTTCTACCACCGAAGTTGGAATTATAAAGTACATAAACATAATAAAAGATACACCATAATACTAGTGAATTCAGGAGCAGATATAACACACGGAAAAAGGAAAGGAAAGGAAAGGAAAGAAATGATATACAAGTTTAAGACGAAAACAGAATATCTTCCTTTAACTTGGCTAGTTTAGAACAACTGATATTCATAGTTATGGATACAAGAAAAAATCTTTGAAAGGATAAAAATAACAACGAAGCAAAACTACCTCTCCTTTAAAACTAGCAGGCCTCTCATAGGTTGACTGACCAGTCAATGCATTATAATAGTAAACAATTCCAGTATCTGTTCGGTGTGCCGTCCAAGCATCAATTTCTTTGCCAGAATCACCAACCCTGGGCTCATTGCTACCGACATGCTTGCTGTTATCATCTGAGGAATCCCATAGGATTATACGGAGAACGGTTATAATCATCAATTTGAAGAATTTAAAAATGTAATTTACCGACCAGTTCCAGGAGGTAACTCAGTCTGTGCAGAACTATGAGATAAATGGTCACCAGTGGCACCAATTGCAGATGCTTGAGCAGTTACTCCAGGAGGTCGGATATCATTAGTAGAAGCAGGAGATTGTGGAACACCACGGTAGGGCATCGGGTAAGGATCCGGGGTTCCAGCAATAAAAGGGGGCCTAGCAAGCCCACTAATATGCTGAGTCTGTAACCATGGCCCGGGAGGAGTAGCTTGCGGAGATGGATACAGATATGCATTACCTGCTTGATGCTGGACAATGGGGTTTGGAGGAATGGAATTAATAACATGGAGAGTTGAATTTGAGGCTGAAGGTAGCGAAGGAATAATCCCAGGAGGACCAGGTGCTACAGGAGAAGGAATTGGTTTGGGCACTTGAAATGTTGGTGAAGGTGGCATCCAGTTAGTTGCATTACTGTAATGGTTAGGTACAAGATGAGAGGCTGAAGGATGTGGATTTGGTTGAACAGCATTGAGAGTAGGATGCATGAAAGATGGTGTATAATTCAATGCTCCTGTTTCTTGAATACCATCAGCTCCTCCATTCTGCAATTGGCGAAATTCCACAACATTGTGATTGTTGTAAACAAACGAACATAAAAGACTGTGCCACCGTGGAAATAATCATTACTGCCATTGTAGCATCTCAATCAGTGGAACATGTACACCATTTGATAACAACAATAACCACAAATTAGCACGTGTACATTAAATCGATTGACTGAAAAAGACGATGAATGCAGAAACAGAGAAGGAACACTAAAACAGACGCAAATGACACCAGTTCAAAGCTTAGCATCAAATATGGCATGGATAAAATGGTAATCGGCATAGTCTTGTCTTGAATTTGTTAAGCGGCTGCAAGCAACGGACAACTTACCAAATTTATTTTGCCGCAAGATAAATAAACGAACAACGGAATAACTGTATATTACGGATCTAGGCTGCATAATCTGACGTAGTAAGTTTGCACTAAAATCAAGACATTTCATTCTTGTGGACTATAAATGATTGTCTGGCATCAACAAATATAAGCATTTAAAGCATCTATAAAGATAGTGAAACACAGACAAATTCATATATTTAACATTTTATCGAACAAGGTTACAACTATAACACTTACTCAAGCATTGGTAAAGAACAAAAGCAGACCACTCTAAATCATGCATGTAATGTGCGTCAATGTTAAAGAGGTTTTTATTCATAAAAAAACTAATGAAAAGTGAAAACTGCATACCATGCCAGTAGACGAAGGATGAGAACCCAAGACACCAGAATTAGGATTCGGGACACTATACGAGAAAGACGGAGGACTACTCATAGATATTCCTAAATCCACTGGTCCAGCTGATCCATCTTGAGACTGCAAAGAGATCTCCTCAGCCATTTCCGCTGGTTATTTTTAAACAGTTCTTACCATATTTTACTCAGACAGCACCCCTGCGACATAATTCAACTCAAAATATCAATCCATTGATTAAGAATACAAACCAATTTTTGACTTTAAACGCCATGAAATTGGCCTCACATCCATCCCTTCAGCATTTGAAAACAAGTAAAAAAAAAATACACCTAATCATTCAATGGACTAAACCCAGAATAATTCGCCGTGTAAATTCAAGGGCGGGGCGGGGCGGCGCGATTGAATTCACAAGAACCAGTTTTCAATTAAAAATTCTAAAGTACGAACGCCCCAACCATCATAAATCAACGTGATTAAACCAAAAGAAAGGGGGAGTCTTTCAAGCTAATTACCAAGAGAAATGAAGCAGGCGAAGAAGACGCACCTCGTGAGAAAAGCAGACAGCAAGGGTTTCGTACTTTGTATTCCGAGCTTTTGCTTCCGTAGTGATATTTAATTTTATCGACTTTAAATCAATAATGGCGAATAAATTCAAGTATATAGCTTTGGGAGAATTTCATTTAAAATATATATATATATATATATATATATATATTCCTATGTGGACGAACTTTGGTAGAAATTAAAAATATATTTAGCCACAAGAGCATTAGTTTTTAATTTCAAAAATAAAAATAGAAAATTCCAATTTTTTTCTATTTTTCTAATTTGGTTCGCCAACGTTGGGATTATTTTGAATTTTCTCCCCATAGAAAAATAACATCGTCTCGTCATTTGAAGTGTATAGAATTTATATTACAAAGCACACGTTCCAGTTTTGGAATCGACGGAAACATGATCGAACCGTCCTCCAAATTATTTCGGTTTGAACCATCAGTTCATGTTTCAATCGTTTTATCTTTATAAAATTTATGAAAAATTAAAAAAAAAAATTATTAAATTTTTTAGGTTAAAAAAAAAAGTCATTTCAAACGGGAACCAACGGATTTATGCTTTCGAGATGAATTAAACCGTAATCATTAAAAAAAGAGAGCGGACAAGATACTTTATTTCCTATTCACTTGCATAGCAACCCAACTCCATAATTGTAATAACACCTTTGTCAAAATTCAAATTTTTTTGACAATGTGACAATATTATGGTAAGAAATAATCGAACATGGAAGAGAGTGTACCTTCCTCACATGTAAAAACGATACAATATACTACTTTGGCTAACCAATTAGAGAGCCTTCCTTGTTTTGGACCATATTCCATCTAAAGTTCGAGAGAGAGAGAGAGATTAGGACAAGGTGGTTAGTTAATACAATAGGTGATGTAATGGAGAATTTGAGCAGTAGCTATGTTCAAGAAACGAGCCAGAGGTATACTGTGGACCAAAATGTGAGAGCCACAGAAGCCAATGCATAGCACCACAGCATAATCACAGAGCATTCACTCTCACCACTCTCAAATAACTGAGTCATTGTTCCTACATCACATTCCCATAGTAATGAATGAATCAATGAGACAGAGAGAAAGTAAAAAAAGAAGTTCAAATTTCACTCACCTATGTTCATGGCCGGTGGTAATGAAAATTGGAGCAGCAGGACAAACTGATATAGCGCATCATCGTCCGATACTACGCCGATTTTCATAGCCCCTTTAACAAGGACAATGCCTATGAGAGGCAAGGCGAGGTACCGAACAAGTAGGATCCCCACGATAATGGTTTTCTGAACTCCCGAACCTTTTAGACCTGCAAGAAAACGGCGAACCAACAGTTTAGAAATTGGCCGTGTTTTTCTTTTTTGTACCCCAATGTAATGAATGAGATAAGCTCTCCATTATGTGAACCTTTTAGAAGGTTTCCGCCCATGACCAGCGTGACAGATGGAATAGCCCCATCGCTGAAACGATGGACGACATGTAAGATAAGGACACAACCATTATGAAAGTGATGAGACATTTATTTGCATATCTATGAAATAAAACAAGAAAGTATTTTTCACCCGAGCAAGAGTGCAGTATCTTGGATCACTCGGAGAGGAGCTTCACCGCCGATAAAAAGTTTTCGAATTTGAGGCACCATGCCAACGACGAATCCAACAATCTGCGTAGAACAGATAATTTCGTAACTAAATAAAGTTTGATCTCTGTCTTTCAGACCAAAGAAGCAGAGGAATCCACACCGCTGCCTGAGTTGACGGAGCAAGCAATCTTTTAAGATTCATCTTTTTGAACAACATCCCTAGCTGGTGCATTATTCTACTAGGAACATACGCCTGCAAGAGATTATTTTGTTATGTGAAACATACATTTGCCCATAAGGCATCAGAAGTGGCAGCCATGATAACTGAAAATATTCAGACAAATTGACTATGAATAACAGTCGAAATATTTACGTGCTTCGAAGTTATGAAAATCAGCTGTAAGAGCAATTTCTGTACTACCTGAGGCTTATTCAGAACAATGACTTCTGGCAAAGAAAACCCATTTCCATGATCTTCAACTACTTGGGAGTCACTCGAAAAAAGCAAAGGTTCTGTCGAACTCCCTACACTCGGAGGAGAGATTCCGATTTCCTTCGAGCTCCTTGTAGTCGATATTCGGACAATGTTGTAAACATAGGACCAAAGATATATGGCACCTATCTGAAGTATAAGACCAGAATGTCAAATACAGAGTAAGAAATAATGCAGATCAAGGCGTGGAACTTCTTTTTCGGAACAAATTATCAATTAAATCTTACAGCCATTGAAAGTGAAGCATAGGCCATCCCATATGTGTTGCAAACATCAGGGCTACCAAATGGGCTTGCCTTCTCTTTGCAAACTGCTGGGATAATAATGAGAAGCAAATTACCCAAATTTCCTGCGAAAACAACGTGCCATCGAATATAAGGTTTAACTCTAATCATCTCTACAAACTGAAGCTAATGAACAACTCAGCTGCTTCTCAGTCATAACCTGCAGCACAACAACCGATAACAAGGCCTCGGAGATGTTGAGGCGTTCTTGTAATGTGAACAACTGCCCAGCCAAGAACTGAACCAACTATGAACGTCAGAAGAATATTGAAAGGCATGAACCACCTGTTAGATCACGCATTGTTACTTGGCCGACGATACGCTAGAGGATTTCGAAGGACACCATCAAAGTAAGATAAAAATATGCTTCAAAACCGAACTTTCGAATTTCTTACAGCTTAACCATGCTTTGGAATGTTATTGTCCTGGCTAAGTTGCTGGAGACAAGTGATACATTGTAGACATAAAAGACGACCTGTTCCACAAAATATACAAGGATTAGCTAGCACCATTTATGAAGCATGAGCCCGCAATACGACCACAAACGTTATCGTCCCTCACATTATTCAAATGCTTCCTGCCTTCGTCTCCCAGAATGTCGACACGATCTAGCGCAAGGTACGATCCCAGCCCAGTCACTAAAAGCACTTTCAGGACAGGGATTGAAGAAAGAATAAAGAGATCCAAGAAACGCATCTTCGTTATCTGCAGATGCAAAGCTCTTAGATCAACTCAAACGGCATGAACTGCGATATAGCATTTGCGTTTCACCACTAGCAGGCCGTAAAAGCTTACGAGCAAATTGCAATATAATACATGATGGCACACACATACGAGCAATTGACCGACACAACACACTAACTACACCATAGATTATTTCTGGATCCATTCAGACATACAACAATGGGAACAGAATCTATTGATAGCATACTAAAAAGTGACGCTCGTAATTTCATCGATAAGAACATGAAACCAAAAAAAAAGAAAAAAAAAAACGAACCCAAATAACTTACAGAGACGTTTACAAACTGAAAAAGAAACGATGAGCGCCAGAGAACTATCAGATAACTACTACCACTAGCTCACGCCCAGACTCCACAACGCCTGAATCAAAAGCAACAACACACCTGGAAAAAAAAAACAGAGAAACGAAGAACTTACATTCCGATGGTACCTCCGACGGAAAACAAGCGGCGAGACGACGCTCGTATAGCAGCAACGAGCTATACACTACGAAACCAACATGTACTTCAGTTAGAAATATCAAAGACGTAGATGGGAGATTCTCCCAGCGTAGCTACCTCTGGCTGGCAGGCTGGCTAGCTTTAATGCAGCTTAGTGCGACAGTGAAATGCCTTTTTCAGTTTTTTTTTTGTTTTTTTTTCTTATTTTAGAAACTGTGTTTGACAGGGATGGATGGGAAATGAAAGAAGGCCCCATGGGCCCCACTCAGCGACCACCATTTAATGAACTTAATCGTCGGTATAGTTATTAATCTATGATAATGACGAGGATGAATTCTCTAATACTACATATATAAATATATAATTAGTTTATATGTATTTAAAATATTTAATTGATGAAATTATAATTTAAAATTTAATCATATATTATTTTTAGGTGTATAAAAAGATTAAATTTATTTTTAAGGATATAAATATAATAAATTTAAAATTTGAAGGATGAAATGCTAATATATGAATTAAAATCAAAATAAGGGTAAATTAGTAATTAATTAATAAAATTGAAATTGACTATACTATCATATCAAGGCTCTTAATCTAATAGAAGATAAATCATTGATCATAAATAAATTTAATGGCCCAGATTTAAATAGAATGTCACACCAATAACCCCCTTAGCCTTTATATAAAGGTATAGATGTGTTCATGGTCCTTACAAAATTTAAAATTAATGTAAGGAAAAATTCATCAATTATAAAATTATATTTTATTAGAAGAGAATTGCATTCCATTTTTTAGTCCACTGAGTTCGGCATGAATCGAATTTGAAACTCACCGTCGACTATAAACCAACCCCGCCTTGTAGCGTCTACGTACTGTGTCCCAAGCCACAACAAACATTGATATCAAGACGACCAAGCAAAATCGAACATGTGATTTCCTTTATTATGACCCGACCACTCGACCCAATCTTTGGGGACGCATTCCCATTGAAACAATCCAAAGTTCCAAACTATTAGAAATGTTACATTTTTAAATATCCTTCAAAGTCAAGAAAAAGATTTGATAATTCAAAGTAAAGTCATAGAATCCATACAGCCTCAGCCGCGAAAAAAAAAAAAAGTTTCTGGGCTATATAAGAGATAGAGGGCCGTCGATGTTTCTCCGAAGAAATCTTGCGTCTCGTTATTCGTCGGTCACGCACCCCATTGAGGCCGGTTGAACGTTCTTAATATACTGTTATTTTAAAAAAGAGAAGACGGAATAAAATGAGGGATGATACTACGAATTTAACATTGGAAAAGATGGAGTTAGTCGAATGTAGTGTTACCTTGTAAAGGACTCCTCGTTCAGCTTTATAAGGCGGCGGTGTCCAATTCTTTCTTCGCTCGTTCAGCTCTGCCTCCGTGACCTGCACGTCCATTCTTCTCTTTCCAATGTCTACCGTAATAACGTCGCCATTCTGAATCAGACCAATAGGACCGCCTTCCTGAAAATAATTCGTAATGTTGGTCTGAGGTTCGGCATTTCATCAAATTTTCTCAGAGGAAAGAAAGCTATCAAGAAGGCTTTTAAGTCCATTTCATCAAATTTATAGCGTTGATCGAGTTGAGGTTTTACGAAAGCTTGAGTTACCTGAGCCTCGGGACAAATGTGGCCCACGACATAACCGTGTGAGCCTCCAGAAAATCGCCCGTCGGTTAGTAGTGCAACTTCCTGTCAGTTAATATACTTTTTTAATATTCGAAAAAAAACAGACAGCAATACTAATCTTACACGAACACATACATACCTTGCCAAGGCCTGCCCCCATTATCGCACTCGTTGGTGTAAGCATTTCAGGCATCCCAGGTCCTCCTTTAGGACCCTCTCCTCTGATAACCACAACTTTTCCCTAAAAATACGTGTAAAAGATAAACGAAAATGAACCGCCCGAGTCATTCTTCAGTGAAAGGTGGTAATATAAAGCAAAGAAAAGGATATAAAAAAGTGGTTCTTCAATAAAGGTGAAGTATGATCAAGAATGGTAGTAAAGAGTAAAGCACTTACACATGATATGAGACCATAAAAACAAGATTTTTGGCGACGTTACTAATGTGCGTACAACTTGCTTTGATTTAAAAAAAAAAAACTTGAGGGAAATTTCGGAAATTAAAATGGATGAAGAACCCTTGCCTTAAAATTCGATGGATTTTCAGAGATAGCAGTGATCATAGCTTCTTCTCCCTCGAATACAAGCGCGGGGCCTGATAATTTTTACGTAATTAGTTCCTCTTGCACTATATTATAATGGCTCTCATTTTACGAAAAGAAACAAACTACAGAGCACTTTACCTGAGAAGTACAACCCTTCTTTTCCAGTTATCTTCGCAACAGATCCTTCTGGTGCAAGGTTTCCGTATAATATCTGGATGTGACCAGTTTCTTTGATGGGGTTCGACAATGGCCTAATTATTTGCTGCAGTAATAAGATAGAATAAACTTATCCTCGCACTACTTATACATGAGTAAGAAAGTTTAAAGAAAAAGAAAAGATTCGTATCGGTTTGAAGTTTAGGTTGAGCATACTAACCTGGCTTTCAGGCAAGGATGGATATAACTTTGCATTCTCAGACAGAGTTTGTCCAGTAACTGAAATGGAATAACAGAGTCAATTGTCAAGTGAGGAATTGCCCGAAATAATAGGAAATGCAAAAAGAGTTACAAAGGCTAATATGAGCGTTTGCACTTCAGTTTCAAGAAGCTTCAACCTGTTATGCAGTCTCCATCTAAAAATCCAAGCTCCAACAAATAGCGAATAATAGCAGGTGTACCTCCAATCTAAATTGGCGAGCGTCTGAGTATATGAATGAGGTAAATGCGGGGAAAAACCCGAAGAAAAAAAGGTTAAGTATATAATACCTTGTGAACATCCTCCATTACATATTTACCACTAGGCTTAAGGTCAGCAAGGAAAGGAACTTGGTCACTGACTTTTTGGAAATCATCGAGGGTTAGTTCTAACCCGACAGACCTATAAATTCAAGCTGACGGCTCGTTATTACATGATGGTAAGAAAAAGATGATGGCTTCCGAAAATAGTTAGTGACCTACTTTGCGATGGCAATCAAATGAAGAACAGCATTGGTTGATCCACCAAGTGCCATGACCACGACCATTGCGTTACGCAGTGATTTTGGGGTTATAATATCGCGAGGCTTTAAGTCCATTTTGATCAAATCTAGCAGATACTTGCCAGCGAGGCGACACTCGTCCAACTTTAGAGGGTCTTCAGCAGGTGTAGAAGAACTATTTTTTTTTTTTTGGAAAAAAGAAAAGGAATAAATAAATGGTCGACCATAGTTTGGAAGTAAAAGAAAAATTTCAGACTAATGTTTTTAACCTGTAAGGGAGGGACATTCCCATTGTTTCGATGGCAGAAGCCATTGTGTTTGCAGTATACATGCCACCACATGCTCCAGCTCCAGGGCAAGAATTACGAACCACGTTCAGACGTTGTTCGTCATTTACAGAACCACTCACATACTCTCCATAAACCTGCACGATAAACTCTTAAAACACACGGTTGTGTTGAATTTGACGTAAGAAAACTGATGCAAAACAAAGTTATCTGGTCTGAATTTGAAAATGGGCATGCACATTTGACAAAGCTGAAAAAACGCAATGAAAGTTTTCTACTAATGAGCCACAAGTACAATTTTGATTAGATAAGCTAGCAATTCATTATCTAGGCTGCATAGGTTGGCATATGGCGACAATAGTTGGGCCATATCACTAATGGCAAGAATCATGAAACTTGCAAATGCAATGAGAAAGTATGATGGCCACTCAGAGGGAGAGGGATAGAGAGCGAGAGGGAAGGAGATGCACGCACCTGGAAGGCAGATACTATGTCGTATGTGTGTCCTTGAAAATGACCTGGCTGCATAAAACCAATAGCACATCAATAAGTACTATTGTGGGACAATGTCCAATGTCATCACATTCAAGTTGAACCAAATTGCAGTGACTTTCTGAATTACAACCAGAGAGCCTTTTACGTAATCAACAAAAAACTTAATAGCAAGCACGAATTAAAACTATCTGAGCACTCCAAATAGCTCACAGAAAAGAGACTGGGATTACATTGCAAGAAAAATGAAGTGAAAAAAGAATTGCGATATTTTTCAGCAAGTGGTTCTATCTTATTGATGAACCACTCATCCTATAACAAGACAGCCCATAAAAAAAAAGAACGGAATTTGATGTGTATGACTTGTTCTCTCGATAAAAGGAAAGAATAAGCAACCAGGGCTAGTTGGATCAAACCTTAATAGTTCCACCGTAAACCATGATGCTTGGCCGGTTCAAGCGTCCCATAGCCATTATGGTGCCAGGCATCTGCATACAACTCCACCATTAAACACTCGAAGGATCTAAGAAAATACTACAAAAACCATTTGCAAACAACACAAACAAAAAGCCACAATCACTAAACGAAATACAGATTAGAAAAGGTCCTTTACATTTTTATCGCAACCCGGGATTGATATATTCCCATCATACCACTGTGCAGACATAACGGTCTCAATGCTATCAGCAATTAAATCCCTCGACTGCAAGCTATAACACATCCCTCTGGTGCCCATCGAAATAGCATCACTGACACCAATGGTATTAAACCTAAACCCCACCATATCAGCCTCTTGAACACCTTCTTTAACTGCCTCGGCAAGCTTTAGCAAATGCATGTTGCAAGTATTGCCTTCGTACCTTGGTAATAAAAGAGATGCAACAATCTCTGTTATTCAGCATTATCAAGGTTCGTATATTTTGTTCAATCAGACATGATAATAGGTTCAGATTACTTTCCACTGATCAAAATATACAGAAAAAGACTAACTTTTCAGACTCACTCCGACAAGAGTCATTTTAACAATCAAAGGAGTTCTGTAAACCACCTCACATACTAATCCGAAAAAAGATGAAAAATCGCGTCTTTACGATATTATAACGTATTAGTTACCACACGGACGAAATGCCTATCTGGGGCTTGCGCATATCATCGTCGGAGAGACCAACGCCATAAAGAATGGCCTGAGAGCCTCCCTGCGATTTGGGTTCCGTGACTCTTGAGCTGTACTTGTTCAGCTTCTGAGCTGTGCCGTCTGTCGTGGCGGGCGGCGGCGGCGTGGTGGTCGTGGACGAGGAGCAACGGACGGCGAGACAACGGTTGGTTCTGAGGGAGGAAGCTCTCGGTGGCGTCGTCGGCGCTGGCGGCGCGGTACGGAGGAACGCGGCCTGCATGGTGGCGGGTAGGGGCGGCGCGTGGGTGGGCTTAAAAGCGAGTAATGAGGGTTTTAGAAGAGTAGGTGCAGGTAGGACTAGGGCTGGGCTGGGCTGGGCTGGCTTTTCCGAGCTTGAAGAGAGCTAGTATATGTTTACCCTACTAACATATTTAGTCATCAATGTTTCGCATGAACTAATTTAGTCTCCAATATTATCGATTTTGAATCAATTTTGTCCTTCCATCATGATTAACGTCAATTTTATAACCTATTTAATCATCAATGTTTCGCATGAACTAATTTAGTCTCAAATATTGTCGATTTTGAACTAATTTTATCCTTCCATCATGATTAACGCCAATTTTAGCAGGAATTTCGCAAGTACCCCACATTAAATCGTGTATTGATCGAATTTTGAAATATTTGTAAGAGTTGTATTATTTTCTTCTAATGTCTGAAGCTCGACGAAGCAGACGATCTATAACTCATGTTCGAATTTTGGAGGAAAATTTTTTAGTTTTGTTCGAATTTCAATTTTATCGATCTAGACATGATTTAGTGTGGAATGCGTAAAAAAATTCCCACTAAAATTGACGTTTATCGTGATAGAATGACCAAATTGCTACGAAATCGACAACATCGAGAATTAAATTGATCCATAGAGTAAATATCGGGGATCATTTTGAGTTTTATCCCCATAGAAATATATTCTATTTATTGCACTGAATATGAAATCTGAATCTTCCAAAAATTGAAATAATTTATTTTATGAACTGCAATATTAAAATAATTTTACGAGGGTAAAAGATGAATCGAACCAATTGGAGTTGATCAAGCTTAAATTTCGTCAAAACTATTCGAAAGCTCACGAGCCGGCCGACTTCAAGGCTAATTATTTTTTCTCATTTGTATGTAATGTTTTAATTAATTAAAGGCAACTTCCACAAATGTTACAGTTCTAACATTCACCTGAGCTTCTTCAATAGATTGAAGGTGGGAATAACATCAATAGTTGATATTCAAACATTCAGTTGGTCATTATCTTAGATTCGCGGATCAAAAATCAAGCAATTATAACCGCTAAAACAATACCATGCGTCCTCCGCGTCGCTTAAGAAGTTCAAGAATCGGTTTCAAAGGTATACTTAGCTTCGGCAAAATGCGATTTCACCTGGGCAAGAGCTCGATAACGATGTGAAATCTTGTTCTTCTCTTCCTTTGGCATCTCCGCATAACTATAACAACAAACACAAATCACTTAGCTGGCTATATCTTTTTTTCTTTTAAGGTCACACGATCGATTAAGCCAATCTGTTTTTACAGTAGGTGCTGTAAGAAAGGGAACCCGACTTACGTTTGGTCGTATCCATCTGGCTGGAAGATTGGATCCCATCCGAAATCAGTGGGTCCCCTTGGAGGCACTATTTTCCCCTGAAATGTTACAAGTTTGTTTTCTAATAGAGGATGTGAATGCATTTCCACATGGCAATGAAACCAGCTCAAAATGTTTCAAATCTCTATACATATTTTAAAAAGACCACAAAAAACTTTTTATTATTAATTTTTTCTAAGTGAATTAAAAAAGAAAAACAATACCGGAGTTTTTCCTAAAAAGGTAATTGGATCTGCGTCTGAACCAAGAGAAAGGGAGAACACACAGAGAGCATAAGCCGATTTATCTTCATATGCCATCAGTAAATTGTTCAGGCCTGTAAACAGAATGCCACATAACAGTCCATAAGAATCATACTTAGGCACAGTTTAGCTTTTTGACATGATCCTCGAGCAAATTCAATGATACAATAGAACATACCTTCATGTCCAATCTTTTCTAGAAACCACTTGCTGCAAAGTTAGTAGCCAAAACATGGAAATCAGCATTTCTCTATAAAACTTCAGAAAAGATATCACTTTGACAAGATACCATTACAATTGACATCAAATACTGTAACAAACAAATCTCAAAGCCTTCGAGTCCAGAGGAATGTTAGAAAGGTCAGTTCCACTAGGAAGATGACAAAAACACACTTCACTATCCAATAATCATCTCCATATCGTTTCAACACTCTTCAAACGCTGTTGCATTAAACTTCAAATGACTATAAATATCGCATATTCGTTTCACGCTTCTTTTTTGTTCTACAGTTCCATGTTACCTAACAATAGTTTTTAAAAAAAAGCCACAATTTAAAAATAGATAGCACATGCACAGCTAAACATTCACAAATGCGATCGCAACCATAAGAAGAATGCAACATTTGTGCATATCATCACGGCCTGATCATAATAATGCCATCAACCAGTAAACACCGCACTTACATGTATGGACCTGCAAAAATCATTCAAACTCATCAGCCATGTACCACATTAGTATAAAGCAATGCAACTGATCTACATCGGAACAGTCTATACAGATGGAAAAATTAGTATACGTTCTTGAAAACTACCTGGGAGACCCTTGAGAGCGTTGAAACAAAGACACGTATCCTCCACCAGCACTGGCCCATTAACCTCCACGTGTAGGAAAACCAAATATCAGTCAGACATTTTCACAAACAACTCGTACGCACCAATTCATTCTATCTTAACTTTTCACACAAGGGCTCTGACTCGTACCTCTTTAGCGGCCAATCGCGCCTTCTCTTTCGAAATCTCCTCCGGCTCTCCTTGCAGCTCCGGCACCACTCAACAATAAAAATGGAAAATCAGAAGGAAACGAAGAGTTTAGGCACGACTAAAAAGTATTAGAGAATTAAGACTATTACGATCAAGCTTAAGAGAACGGAAGGGAATTGATTTTCCGAGTATGGCACGGACTTCTTCAAGCTTCTTGGCGTTGCCCGTGACGAACGTCACCGGCTGCGATAGTGACGTCATCAAACCTTTACCACCAGCTGCCGCCGACATCGTACGACTCCTTTCGATTTCCCGCACTACTCAAACAGTATATACATATATGATCTAATATATAAATATACATAATTATAATATACAATATTTAAGAGATAAAATACACAATTGGTAAGATATAATTGTAATAAATAAAACATTAAAAGATAAAATGATAATTACTTAAACTAAAATAAATATATTTATAAAAAATATAATGATAATTAATTAACAAATCAGTTTTTTTTTTTTTTACTACTATGAGAGTATATAATAGAATAGAATAAAAGTGGGTCCGATTTGATGATACTTATATTGATACGTTTTTATGTTATACGCTTTGATTCGCCAATAATTTATTTTAAATGATCGTTAATAATTTGGAAATTCATTAATTTATTTAATTGATCCAAATTAACTAAGATGTTTTTCATTTGTTGATTTAAAACCAATTCCATGTTCGTAAGTAACTATTTTTTTATATAATCGTTACACAATAAATTTGATATCCCAACCCAAGAAGTCAATCAACATTACTAGCTAACAATTAACATAATCAATATAGATTTTTATATGATAATAATGATAATAATCAATCTATTCTATTTGTCGGAAACTTTATCCTTAAAAACTTCAGCAGCTACTTTGGCCGTGTCCATGGCGTCTTTGCCATCTTTAGTGTCCGCCTTGTCCGATGCTTTCTCGAACACCTTCTTAGCCACGTCAGCCATCATCTTTCAGAAATTAATAAAATCCACAAAATTAATTCGAACCATAATAATAAATAATAATTATTAAGTTTATTTTTCTTTAATAATAATTTAATTATCAACGTACATTCCCCGTCGCATTAGAGACCTTCTCCGTCACGGCCTGGCCGACCCGTTTTACCTCTTTAACCACTTCCTTCGTCCCATCCTTCACTGTTTCTGCTGCTTCAACCACCTTCTCACATGTATCTTTATCAATCTTCGACTGTATATATATATATATATATATATTATATATATATACATTTGTCTTTAAATAATATCTAATTTGACGAAAAAAAATAAAATTTTGGCCTACTTTGAAAGTGGGTCTCGTGGCAGAAGCAAGTCCTCTGCAAATCCATGCACTATGAATTAGCTTCATGGGAGGGAACTTTCTGAATATTATTGCCATAATGTTATTATCTTTTAGGGTTTTCTATGGTAAATGAGTTGCTGCTTAGTTCTTTAGAAAAAGTGGGAAGAGATGTAATAAATGTATTGAATTGATTTGCGTGGGAGAAGGCTTCGGTTATCTTGACGGTTGGTAGTGATTTTGGGACAGTTAGTTAGTTAGCCTATTAACTAAAGAAAACTCTCCAACCATCCATTTTTTCAGTGAGAATCTCTTTGTATGTAATATATATATATATATATATATATATATATATATATATAGCTCATGTTGCTAGAGAAAAGAAAACTAAATTCATTTATTTAATTTTTTTTAATATTGTTCAAAGTTACATATTTTAAACAATGTGAATATCAATGGTCAAATTTCACATCTTCAAGTGATGGATTTAGTCCACTTGTAATAATGTGAGGTTGTTGTTGTATAGTCGATATTAAAGGTCATACACTTGGTCGAATGTGAATAATATGATGACTATGGATGGAAAAAAATCGGGATAACACTTAAAATGGTCCCCAATGTTTATCATGTGAATCAATTTAGTCATCTCGATGTTTCGCCTGAACCAATTCAGTCCTCGATGTTGTCGATTTTGGACCAATTTGGTCCTTTTGTCTCAATAAACGTCAATTTTAATGACAATCTCGCACGTGTTTCACAATAAATCATGCACGAGTCGATATAATTGAAATGATTATTGAAATTAGGGCACAAAACTAAAAATATCTCCTCGAAAATTCGAATACGAGCTCTAGAACGTCTGCGTCGTCGAGCTTCATTGACACTTTAAAAGAAAATAATATGAACCCTCAAATCCTGTAAATATTCAAAAATTCGATCCAAACATGATTTAGTGTGGGTTGTTTGCGAGATTCCCGCTGAAATTAACGTTAATCATAACGGAAGGACCAAATTGGCCCTCGACAGCATCATGGACTAAATTGATTGAGACAAAACATTGAGGACTAAATTGGTTCACATGGTAAACATGGAAGACTATTTTTGTTTGAATATCTATTAAAAAAAAAGGGACCCTAATGTTATGAACTTGAGCCCAATTAAGCAACAGCCTTGCCCAGCAAAAATTATTAGTTTACATTTATATCTATATATATAATTTAATTATGATACTCAGATAAGATTCCATTGGTCGTAAATGGCAGTTGCACTCAAAGGCTTTCATCTCCAACGAATACACACTTCACCTCAGTACTCCTACTCTCTGACAAAGAACAAAAACCCTATTCATACTCATCGTTATTACATCCCAATCTCCAACACATCAAGCTATCGACTTCTGCTTACTCTTCTCTCACCTTCATCATCGTCGTCGTCAACATGGCCGCCGATTCATGTCTGCGGGTCTCGAAAAATGGGAACAAATACTGGGTTTTTCAGCTTGAACGGCGGCGGCGGCGGCGGCGGCGGCGGCGGCGATGGTGATGATGACGATGCAGAAGACTCCGACGAGGGCACAGAAGTGGATCAGTGGTTCGACGTTTTGGAGGATTATATCGACAGCATTTGGATTATTAAGGTCATTATCCTCTTATCAATTCTCTGTTTCCCTTTACTTCTCTTGATTCATCTCCTAGAGTGAAAGCTTTGCCTTTCTTCAGGTATTTGGATCATACGGCTGGATGCTGCCAGCCATCATCTCATCGCTGCTGCTAGCAACTGGTCCGAAGACTTTTCTCATGGCGCTAGCAATCCCTTTAGCTCAGTCGACCCTTTCATTCGCAGTGGAGAGGACAGTAAACAAGGGCGGTAAGAAGCGGAGGAAAACAAAGACTAAGACCAAAAGAACTCGCGCCGCCTACAGTTCGAGGAACGGCAAAGTAAGGCCGAGAAAGGGAAAGAAATCATACCCATTTTGGGTTCAGAAGAATGGTAATAGCTCTGATGTCAGCAGCAGCAGCAGCAATGGAGAAGTTGGCAGTCGTTTCGGCGGATGGGACGAGCTAGATGAAGAAGGTATAGATTCTTTCTCGGAATATTATACGGTGAGTGAAGCTCCAAAGTCAGATGAATCCCAAGAGAGAGTTGCAGAGAATGGAAACAGAGATAGGCTGATTGAGAACGATGATGGGCCTTTGCTGCTGAGGCTTTTGGTGTCATTTTTCCCCTTTTTGAGCTCTTGGACTAGTTTGCTGTAGTAACAAGATTACCATGTATGTAATGAACATCAAAGATAGAAGAATCATCATGTCTCAATAATCATCAGAAAATAATAAAGAATGATCATCAGAAAGTTGGTTGCTTTCTTGGCGGCAACCGTCGGCGGTAGGGGACGATCTGGCATTACGCCGGCCAAGCCTGACCATCAGACAGCTCAAAAACCCACGATTGAAATTGAAGGAGAAGCCATTTATATGTATAAAGATTGCACCTTTTGGTAGTATACAGCTGAAATCTCTTCGATTTGAATGGGGGGAGACGGAGTTAAAAATAGACAAATAATAATGTAAAATGCAAAATGGTCCCTAATGTTTATCATGTGGATCAATTTAGTCTTCGATATTTTGTCTGAATCAATTTAGTCCCCGATGTTGTCGATTTTGGACCAATTTGTTCATTCCATTACGATAAACGTTAATTTTAACGGAAATCTCACACGTGTCTTAGAATAAATCATGTCTTGGATCGATAAAATTGAAATGACTACTAAAATTAGGGCACAAAACTAAAAATTTATCCTCCATAAGCTCTATATCGTCCACTTCGTTGAGGTTCATTGACAGTAAAAAGAAAACAGTACGAACTCAAATCCTTTCAAATATTCCAAAATTCGATCAAGACATTATTTAGTGTGAGGCACGTGCAAGATTCCCACTAAAATTGACGTTAATGACAATGAAAGTACCAAATTAATCCAAAATCGACAACACATGAGACTAAATTGATTTAGGCAAAACGTTTGGGACTAAATTGGTCAACATTGTGGACCATTTTGTATTTTCTTCCTTTATTATTTTATTAAAAAGGAAAATAATTTATATTTTATTATAAATATTCCCCGCGAAAGCTGAGCTCCATATCACACTACCACGGGCGCCATAACTTTCGGTCTCGGAAATGACAAGAATATTATATTGCCTATAATGCCCTTCCCACTCCCAATCAGAACCTTGCTGCTGCTTCCCCTCCACTCATCAAGGGCATTTTCGTCAATGGCGACCGCCGTCCCCAAGCCCCGCCTGCGCGGCGTGGTCTTCGACATGGACGGGACGCTGACGGTCCCCGTCATCGATTTTCAAGCGATGTACAAGGCGGTGCTAGGCGAGGAAGAGTACGTTAGGATCAAAAGGAATAATCCGTCTGGAATTGATATTCTGCACCATATTGAGACTTGGAGTTCGGATAAGCAGAAGCGAGCGTATGAGATTATTGCTGATTTCGAGAGGCAGGGCTTGGACCGATTGCAAATCATGCCTGGTTAGGATTAGAGCTCAGTTTTTTTTTTCTTCTTCTTTTTTTGAATGCTAGTAGCAGATTCCCAATCTATTATAAGATTGGCTCAAGATTTGCGTTTGTTGATTGCATTCATGCAGGTGCTTCAGAACTCTGTGGATTTCTTGATGCGAGAAAAATTAGGTAAAAGTTTCCATGTCATGCTCATTCATAGATGGGTTCTGTTTTGGAATTTGATTTCTCATTGCCACTTGCTTTTCGCTTATGCTCGATAACTGGCAACGACATATTTTTAACCTCTGGACGTTTTGGTGATGTTTCTTGATGTTAACAGAGCTGATAGCCTAACATTTTCTTGAGCTGTTAGTCCATTTTTCAATCATTTTACTGTCGACGTATTGCTGAATTCATGGCGTTCTTTTTTCCTTTCGAATCCATTTTCAGAAGAGGGTTAATCACCAGAAATGTCAAGGAATCCGTCGATCTTTTTCATCTACGGTTCGGGGTATGTTTCTTATAATTTAGGGATCTTAATATCTTCACCATTTGGTTTCTCTCTTTAGTTTACTGCCTTCTAGACCCGCGATTTTGTTCTTCCCCCCATTGAAGTATCGCGAATGATACTCATGCAAGTGCTAGGCTCCAAATCTTGTTTTCTCAGTTTACATTTTCGTTCCCGCAGGTCATATTTTCTCCTGCATTAAGCAGGGAATTCAAGCCTTATAAACCCGACCCAGCTCCACTGCTGCATATATGTTCAAACTGGGGCGTGCAGCCCAATGAGGTCATGATGATTGGCGATAGCCTTAAGGACGACGTAAGCTTCTTTCTCTTGGCTGCAGATATATCTCTTTTTCTGATATTACTAACAAGAACATAGAAACTGTAAAAACCCGAAAGAAATTAGTATAGGTGAGAGTAGGAGTAATGCTACATGCTATCTGGCTCAACTGCTCGGATTTGTTGCAGGTAGCCTGTGGAAAACGAGCCGGGGCTTTTACTTGCTTGCTCGATGAGACGGGAAGGTACGATTCCCCCGAGTACGACGATGTAGAATTCAAACCCGATTACAAAGTTTCTTCTCTTGTCCAAGTACATTCACTCTTGGACGCAAATTTCCACCTCATTCCGTGATCATACACACTCGTCAATGGAGGCGTTAAGGTCCTCATAGGCTGATGTTTCGATGTCTTAGCGATTCACGCTAATATTCCTACTTTGCATGGATGGATTCATGCGGGACTTGTTTGTTTTTTTCGTTTAATTGTCGAAGCGTCGTGGATTAGATTTGTATAGAATGGAAGAGATGGAGAACAGATAGGAGTAAGAATTGTGATGAATTTAGGACCAAACAATATGTGACAGTTCAGATTGTCATAAAACTAGTCAAGAAATTACAAGGGACTAAAAGTTCAGAAGATCCCTCTGGTAAACATTCGACAATACAGAGAGACGAAAGCTCTCATTAATAAAGAAACAAACACAAAAGCATTCGATCGATCATTCAGAGAAAAGAAAGCTCCCAGCAAGAGAGAGACAAACAGACAAAGACCGAAAAAAGAAGCGTTTTCAAACAAACATCAAGAAAACACTCGCACACTCCGATCCCCACAAACCAAAGCTAGTCGCCTGTCAAAAGATTCTCCGTCGGCTCATCAGCAACACCGTAATCGAGAGTAAGCTCCGTCAGGGGCGGGATGGTCTCCATCGCAAACAACATCACGTGGGGAAACGCCACGTCATCATGCTTGCTCAGCACATACTGCACAAACAGATTAGGGCTGGAACTGTTGCTAATATAGCAAGCAAAGTTCCTTTTATTCGACACATCTATGGCAAAGTCCACCGGGGGTATCGCCGGAAAATCCGGGCAGGCATAGCCCGGGAAAACCCGAGACACGTCGCCCCATTCCTTCCACCTCTCACCGAAAAGCCTCGGGTGGATCAAGTTATCGCCGTTCATCATAAAAATCCCAGCGTGCTCGCGAGTGAGAACAAGCCCTTTATACTCGCAAACAAAAGATCCCGCCTTGATCAAGTCCAAAGACCTCACCCCCCACCCCGCCGCCTCGTTCGACCTAAAGACTTCGAATTGATATTTGGCCCCATTTTGGGCCACACGGTTTCTGCACAAGGGCGGGCATCGACAGTTTCGGCTGCACTCGAAGACCAAGGGCTTGCCTCTAATGAGCCTCCCCTCCCCATCGTAGGGCAAATCCCCGCCGTTCTTCCTAGCACAAGAGCAATCAGCCGAGCAAGATTCAACACATTGGCAGCCACCACCACCACCATTGCTATAAACGAAATATGGGAAGATCGTTTCCCCAGCATAATCGTAGATAGGGTTAAGTGGCTCATCATTCAGGTCGAGGTCGTTGAAGACGAAGACTGGCCATTTCTCCTTTTTGCGGGACAGGTCGAACGACTTGTAGTAGCCAGTCGGACGAGCCTGGAGTGGGCTTAGTCTCAAGCTCTTGGCGAACGCCAAGGTGCTGCTCCCCATGGCAGGTTGGTTTTCGACCCTCACGAGCCTGAATTTGAATACGCTGAAGCCCGACTTCCCCATTTCAAACCTTGTCTCCACCACGTTATACAAACCGTCGTAGACGTAAACTTTCTCTACCCTGCCGCCGAACTTGATCCTACGGATCACCCTAACCTCGATGTTATAAGCCATACTCCTTTCCATGGCTAAGTTCCCGTCCTCCAGCTTCTGATCACTGGTTTGCTTTCCTTTATTATCTTTCCCGCCTTGGCCCGTATACATAATCTCATCGCCAGCGTCCTCGTCGTCCTCATACCCTCCAGAAACTACAACGCTGGTAGCAATCGGCTCGCTGTTCGAGCTCTGGCTCGCCGGGAGGTAATCGATCCCGGCCTGAATTTTGCCGTGCAATCTCAATACACACAATTCAATTCTAAAAAGGAACAAATCCCCAATAGAAACCCCAGGTATATTCCCCACGATCTTTTTACCCTTGTGTAGCCACAGATCGGCTTCGTTCATCTGACGGGCTGCTACTTTAGCCCCCCTATCCTCTCGACCGCCGGGAATGGGGTCTTGGGACGCCGCCAAAACCCACAGAGAATTGTACAGTATTCGGGTTCTTCTAACCTCAAGGCGAGCATACTGATGATCTTCAGGCGCGTACTCATCAAAGCGCACGAGCTCGGCCGAGCGCGTGGGAGACTTCTTGACGCGCGTGGATAGCTGCTTTTCACTGGCCGGTACGGGGACGATGGGCAGGGAAGCATCAGCATCGGACTCATCGGCAACGTTGTTAGATGAAGCCGAGTAGAAACGGTCGGAAATGCGCGTGAAATCGGAGTATAAAGTCGGATCGGGCCGGGGAAGCGGCGCGATGGGCTGGGGTTGGGGTTGGGGTTGGGGCGTGGCTTGGGTGAAGGGTGGTTGAGAGGCGTAAAAGTTTGGGGTTTCGTAGAAGGTGGGCTCGGGCTTTTGCTCGGTTTTGGGGGAGAGGAGAAACGGGGCGGAGATGGTGGCGGTGGGGCGGGGCGGAGATGGCGGCGGTGAGGGATAGAGAGTGAGGTCGATCACTTCTTGATCGATTGAATTGGGATTCATTTTTCCCTCCTTTAAATTGAGTATATATATCTCAGATCTGTTGTGGGCTCCGCTTGAATTCAAAGATTTGCGGCGGAGATCTATATGTCACTGTTAAGTGATCCGACTACGATTGTCACTGTCAGCGAGGCGGCTCTGTGTATCAAATGAGGCGGCTATGTATGACGATGACAAGCGAGCCACGGAAAAAAAAAATCATTTAGAGGGTTTCGAATAATCGTTTCTTGAGATATAACAACTTTTACGATGGTAATCAGTGAAACGCGAGTTTATAAATATTTTTCGATAATAATTTAACTCTACGACGACGTTTTATTCAAAGAAAAAAAACATCTAATTTATTTCGTGAGGCGGTGAGGTGGCTATGTATGACACTGTCAGTGAGGCGGCTGTGTATGTTAAATGAAGAGGTTGTATATGACGCTGGCAAGCGAGCCACGAAAAAAAAATCATTTATATATGAGGGTTTCCAATAATCGTTTCTTAAGATATGACAACTTTTGCGATGACAATCAGTGAAACTCGAGTTTATAAATATCTTTCGATGATTAACTCTACAACGACGGCGTTTTAGTGAAAGAAAAAGAAACATCTAATTTATTTCGTGAGGCGGTGAGGCGGCTAGACAGTGTCAAGTGAGCAAAAAAAAAATCATTTATATACGAAGAAAAATATAGGGTTTTCAATAATCGTTTCTTGAAATATGACAATTTTATAACAACAATCAGTGAAAGCGAGTTCAGAAAAATCTTTCGACAACAATATAACTCTAAAACGGCGTCGTCTTAGTAAAAGAAAAAAACCAAAACGTGAAATTTATTCATTTGGTAGCGTTTTTGGTCCAAGGTCACGAAGATTGGCAAAATGAGGTGAGCGAAAATAATAGACGAAAATCGACCAAAGAATGTTCTAAGCAATGTCGTAATTATCCTCATGGCCATGACATAGAAGAACAACGCTTGTCGAAGGCGTGAATCCCGAGCAAGATGCCGGCGACATTCCGAACTTTTCATTTAATCACGAGATTTAAATCGTTTCAATTTGAGATGAGATGAACCCTAGCGACAATATACCTTTTTAATTGGTAAGAAAACATCTCAAATTCACTTATAAAAATAAAACCACTCAATACATTGTGCCCATCTTCATGGAGGGCTTATTGTTATTATTGCAACTTCAAACAAAGGCAAGAACAAAGACAACAATCATCTAAGCACAAACTTCGGGACGGGCGAGAAGGTACTCTTCGACGAGCTTGTAAACGTCGAGTGCGTTTTCTTCTCCCTCCTTGAGTTCATCTTCCTTGAGCTCGACCCCTTCCTTACCACGGCACTCTCTCACCACCTTGATAACACAGCCGCCGTCGGGGGTATCTTCGTACTTTTGGTCGTAGTAAATCGACTCGAGCTTGTCGCCTAGCACATCCCCTTCGATCAAGGTGTACTTCGTCACGAAATTTTCAACGTCGAGGCCCTCCATTCTATGCTTCATGTGAGGAAAAGGAATACCTTTCGAAAAATATTTACAAACAAAGTAAAGTTAGACATATAATACGATATGTATGAATTTGTAATTCGATGATAATTAAACACATTCGATTCTTAATGCTAACCGTCGGCGAAATTCGTCTGCCTAATGGTTCCAACGCCGCCGTCCCCATGGAGGATCTCGATGCTCTTCACGACGTTTGGCATGACCTTCGGCAAGAGATCGAACGTTTCGGTGACCATGGCCTTGAACATTCTCTTGGCGGAAACTCGGACTTTGATCTCTTCGGTGAATTTTACGACTGCCATTTTTTTTTTAATATTGGAGATTAAGATGATATTTAAATTAAATGTATGAATAATGTAGCTTGAGAAGCAGCTCGTTGATGTGTTTAAGTCCATGGAGTTGTGAGGGTATTTATAGATGATGACGATATGGGATGAACTTTCATGGCAGCACCCAATGGAGGACTTCCATTATTTGAGGCTCTTCTAGATATTCTTTATTATTATTTTTTTAATTTTAAACTGAATAATAACAGAAAGATTTATTAACTCATTTAATATTGTATATAAATCGATTAATTTTTCAAGATTGTTATGACAAGTTGCTCAGTTATCTTCCCTAGAAAGAATCGACTTGTCGATGATAAGTGTGCATGAAAAACCACTTGCATGTGAACGTGCGGACATTATGGTACATAGAAGACATATTATATCCTAAGAACGTTGAAGTATGACGTTGATGATTGACTTCTTACTTCACATCTACTTTGACCGTTGTTTATATTTTGCTAATTTTATTTTTTCTTTCAATTAATAGTTATATGTATATATATATATATTTTTTTTTTTGTTGCTTAAATGGCATGTGGCCGAGGAGGTCATGGAGATTGATCTCACTGACTCTTTGAATTTCATTGAGTATAGACTTGAGATGGTACATGCAAGCCAAGATAATTAGTCCCGCTTAAAGTCGAGGTCGTCCCATAGCTGACGGAGATTTACTTCGTACTGAACTTAATCGAAATGTGAGAATGTAATAAGATATTTCTCGGAGGATATATATCAAGGCAAGAATATATAGTAGGCTTTTTGGAGTAGACTATTCAATCTTGACCCAACTTTAATTTTTCGGGTAAAATCGAATAAAACGAAAGAAAACTCTAAAACAACTTCTATACAATACACACGGATTTAGAATTTTAAAAGCTCGACGATACATCTAAGTCATTGTCTTTTGATGGAATTTTGAGTGTTCAAACTTTCCAGCCATTAAGATTAAAAAAAAAAAAAGATTCTAAAAAGCACCAAGAAATAAAGTACTTTTTTTTTTTTTGGAGATAGAAATAAAGTACTTGGTTGCCTATAAATAGCTTCACAAACTTCACAGATCGAAACACATCAACGAGCTTCTCAATTTTACTAGATTCATACACTTTCCACCTTCTTTAATAACATTTCGCCTTAGTTTTTTTTTTTTCCAAGAGAAAGAAAGAAAGAAAGGAAAATGGCAGTCGTAAAATTCACCGAAGAGATCAAAGTCCGAGTCCCCGCAAAGAGAATGTTCAAAGCCATGGTCACCGAGACGTTCGATCTCCTACCGAAGGTCATGCCAAACGTCGTGAAGAGCATCGAGATCCTCCATGGAGATGGCGGCGTTGGAACCATTAGGCAGACGAACTTCGCCGAAGGTTTAGCAATGCCCATTAATGTTATAGACAATCTCTAATAGTTAATGCTTAATGTTTGTAGCAAGTATGTATAATTTGCATGTATATATTTTGGACAGGCATTCCTTTTCCTCACATGAAGCATAGAATAGAATGGAGGACCTCGACGTTGAAAATTGCGTGACCAAGTACACATTGATCGAAGGAGTCGTGCTAGGCGACAAGCTCGAATCGATTTACTACGACCAAAAGTACGAAGATACCCCCGATGGCGGCCGTGTTATTAAGGTGGTGAGAGAGTGCCGCGGTAAGGAAGGGGTCGAGCTCAAGGAAGATGAACTCAAGGAAGGTGAAGAAAACGCTCTCGACGTTTACAAGCTCGTCGAAGAGTACCTTCTTGCCCATCCCCAAGTTTGTGCTTAGATGATTGTTGTCTTTCTTCTTACTTTTATTTGAGGTTGCAATAAGTCCTTCGTAAGGATGGGCACTTATGGCTTATGCAGTGTGTTTAAGATGTTATATATGTATGTTGTCTATTATGAATTATATTGTTTCTTTGTATATTTGATTTGAATTGAATATAATCTATTTTCTTCTCATATTACAAATAAATAAATAAATATATAACAAAAAAATGAACCAATTTTATAGTGCTTAAGAAAATAAAACTGAGATTACCAAAAACGTCCTATAATATGGGCTTTTAATAGTTACAATTATTAAAATGGATATTTGACTTTGGCCCATATAAAATATATGAACATTCTTACAGAAAAAATGCAAGTCATTATTATCTCTATAATTTTTCTTACTAACCGACGACCCTACAGAAAACTATTCCATTCACATGGAAGATAGTAATTATAACTATATTTATGAATATATAGATCAATAATGGCGTTCTAGAATCAATATTATAAGGCTGTCTTAGTCCCCCCATACATATATAAAACTAATACTTGAGTACTATCTACATTATAAATGAGTAAATAACATCTATAATGGCATCAATTTCAAGATTGGCTGCTCGATAAATATAATTTATTTATATACTATGAATTAAAATAATCCAACAAGCACATTAAAATTAAGCACCTTCGCCAGCTATAAATAACCTTAACAAGTTTCATCTTTAGTCACACACATAGACACTTACATCGATCGATCACTTATTAGTTATCTTTCTGTTTTCTTACTAAGAATAATCTTCTTACATTTTCAAGAATGGGCGTCCACACATACACACAAGAAGTGAAATGCAATGTCCCCGCGAAGAGGATGTTCAAGGCCTTCGTCACCGAGACATACGACGTCTTGCCTAAGATCATCCCTCACGCCATCAAGAGCATCGAGATCCTCCACGGAGATGGCGGCGTTGGAACCATAAGAAAGACCCATTTCGCCGACGGTTAGTTATTACCTTACATATACGTATGTTACATGGAATTTGTGGTTAAAAATGAAATCTTGACTATATATATAAATATATTATAGGGTTCCCATTTACTCATGCGAAGCATAAGTTCGACTACCTCGACGTGGAGAGCAACGTGACAAAGTACACCTTGGTGGAAGGAGCCGTGGTGGGCGGCGACCTCGAGTCTGTCTTTTACGACCAAAAGTACGAGGATACCCCCGACGGCGGATGCATTGTTAAGATTGTAAGAGAGTGGCGCACGAAGGGCGACAATCTCAAGGAGGAGATAGTTAAGGCTGAGGAGGAGAGCTACGTCACCATCTTGAAGCATGTCGAGGATTATCTCATTGCTCATCCCGAAGTTTGCACTGCTTAAATAAAATCATATGATTATAATGTTTTTATCATCAAATTTGAATACTAATAAAACCCTAAGTGCATGAGGGTTTGTGTTGTTGTTTGCTTCCTTTGTGATGATCTTTGGTGTGTATTTGCATATGTTTTTTACGCTAATGTAATGGGAGAGTTTCTGTGTTTCATTATTGCCCATATATTTCGAAGCTTATTGTTTTTATTTTTGTCTTAAAGGAGGAAATACACATCCTATCTTATAAATATATAAATTTCTAAATCCTGAATATATATATGTATATTATTTCTCGGTATATTCCCTATACTATGATGAGATCGATCGATGTGAGTGTTTAATTACTTCGTTTTAATATGCTAATTGTTGGTATTGTTCTATCAAGCAGATCATCTTCAACTTACAGTTTCCTTCTAGATTTATTATATTCGTTGACTTCTATAGTAGTTAAAAGTTATTCATGTGAATGATGATATTATTATTATTATTATTATTATTATTATTATTATTATTATTATTATTATTATTATTATTATTATTATTATTATTATTATTATTATTATTATTATTATTATTATTCACATAGTAAACGAGATAAGATAATCAAATGTATTCTAGAAAGCGAGTATTAAGATCTAATAATGTTCTATTTCCATGTGAATTTCGAGTTAATGAATGTCCTAATTGGTAGGCTTAAATGAAATATTATAAAGAAATAAAATAAACAAGTAAAGAATGATGATGGTGGTTATATATAGTTCCAACGCAATTAGGAATAATGTATGATATTTTCAAATGGGAACATAACATTGTTTATTACCGTCCAAGTTGTATTATATAAAAGTTGTATTGTCCTATTATTCGATATTTCAATAAAAAAATGGAAATAAATAAATAAAGACGTAGGTGCACATCAAGAGACCAATGTGCGTCAATTCATATTAATCTCTATATACACGTTAGAAATCCTAATTGATGATCTTATCGAGAATATAGAGCAGCAGACAAAAATAATGATTCAAAGATGGTTTGACTATAACGAATTAAATCATTGAAACCTGACGAATTCAATCATAAAATTTATGTATGTATACATTAATATTTAATAACAAGAGAAAACCCAAAATGGTATTCAATATTTACCATGCGGACCAATTTAGTTATCGATGTTGTCGATTTTTTACCAATTTGGTCATTCCGTCACGATTAACGTCAATTTTAGCTGGAATCTCGCACTTGCCACACACTAAATTATGTATGGATCAAATTTTAGAATATTTGCAGGATTTGGGGGTTCATACCGTTTTCTTCTATTGTCAAGAAGCTCGACGAAGCAGACGATATAAAGCTCATGTTCGAATTTTATAGGAATTTTTTTTTAGTTTCGTGCCCTAATTTTAGTAACTATTTCAATTTTATCGATCCAAACATGATTTTCAGTGAGACACGTGTGAGATTTTAGTTGAAATTAACGTTTATCGTGACGAAATGACCAAATTGGTCCAAAATCGATAACATTGCGGACTAAATTGATTTATGCAAAATATCGAGGATTAAATTGGTCCACATGGTAAACATAGAAAACCATTTTAGGTTTTATCCCTACTAACAACAATGCATTTGGCTAGATATATATTTATTAATTTGATAGCAAAGATTAGGGAAAAACATTTATTTATGCATAAACAACTTAAAGACCATCACAAAAGAAGCAAACAACACCACAAACCCTCATGCCCTTAGGGTTTTATTAGTTTTCAAATTTGATGATAAAAACATCATAATCATATGATTTTATTTAAGCAGTGCAAACTTCGGGATGAGCGATGAGATAGTCCTCGACGTGCTTCAAGATGGTGACGTAGCTCTCCTCCTCGGCCTTAACTATCTCCTCCTTGAGATCGTCGCCCTTCGTGCGCCACTCTCTTACAATCTTCACAATGCATCCGCCGTCGGGGGTATCCTCGTACTTTTGGTCGTAAAAGACAGACTCTAGGTCGCCACCCACCACGGCTCCGTCCACCAGAGTGTACTTTGTCACGTTGCTCTCCACGTCGAGGTAGTCGAACTTATGCTTCTGTTAGGATTATTTTATTGTGTTCAATTAATTAGAATTATCTTTATGGTTTATTTAAATAGATTTTATTTAAAGAAAGGCTTAGTGTAATTGGGCTTGTTAGGGGCCCAAGTATTATATACCAAAATGTGGTATAAATACCAAAACCCTAACACATAATAAAGTGTGAATTGTGTGAAAATCCAAAGTGAGCCCCCAACCTCTCAAGAACACACAACACCCCACGCGAGCTCGAATTCTTCCGACCTTCAATCGTGGTAAGATCGTTTAAATATATGTTTAGTTGGATTATCTAGGCCTTACAAGTGGTATCAGAGCCAAATGCGCTCAGATTTGGTTAAAAATCTGAGAAAAAATTTTTGGTGTTCTTCGTGTTCTTCAAAGAATTTTCGAAAATTTTGACATGTTTTGGTGTTTAGATGCTTGATTGAGTGTTTAGGAGTTTGGATATAAGTGTTTCGATTGTTATTAAAAGTGGGTGTCACTTCGCAAACCTCCCTGCGAAAAAAAAAAAAAAAACCTCTTGCCACTTCGCAAACCCAAATAATCCAATAAAAAAATAAAAAATAAAAAATTTGCGCACATCACTGTTCATTCGCGAATCACTGTTCATTCGCGAATCGCACGTTACTGTTCATTCGCGAATCACTGTTCATTCGCGAATCGCACGTTACTGTTCATTCGCGAATCACTGTTCATTCGCGAACACTGTTCATTCGCGAATCGCACGTTACTGTTCATTCGCGAATCACTGTTCATTCGAAATAATTAAAGTTTGCGAATCCAGTTTGCGAATTTAAAAAAAAATAAAAAAATAAAAAAAATAAAAAATTAGGTTTGCGAATCAGTCTTAAAAAAAAAAAGGTTTACGCATCAGGTTTTCGCATCCACTATATTTTGAAAATACTTTTCGCATACATATCGAAAATTTAAATTTTCACATCCAAGCACTCCGAAAATTTATTTTTGCATCATATCACATCAAAACATCTTTTGGCAAATTATAGATAAGTTTGATAAATTTCCGAAGTTTTCGAAATCACCTCAAAAGTTTTTCGGTATACACCAAAAATCTTTTCGGTACCCAAAGTTTTCGATACTTCACAATATTTCTCGATAAATCAAACTTTCGGTGCAGAAATTTTTAAAAGCCAATTTTTTATTCCAAAACATCATTGGCACATTATAGAAAAAGCTTTTGGTAACATTTTCGAAGTTTTTCGACATCACTTTAAAACTTTTCGGTACACACCAAAAAGTTTTCGAGACTTAAAATTTTCGAAACTTCACGACTTTTATCGACACACCAAAACTTTTCGGAGCTGAATTTTTCAAAAGCCAAAAATTATCAAATCTACACAACGCGTTAACGATCGCGTATCCAACTAAATTAAAAAAAATAGTAATATTTTAAAATTTTAAAAATCATGGATTCTACTTCCGCAACTTCTGAGATGAGCTTTGACGAGAGTGATTTATATAAAGCTTTTCTTTCTTTGAAGGAAGATTATAAAACCATGCGTCGTGAGCATAAACATGAACGTAGGACTACCCAAGCGTTAGAAACTAAGTTAGCTAGTGCACTAGAAACTATTTCTAGTCTTGAATCAAAATTAGCTAGCTCAGAAACAAACGTTTGTGAGCTAACCAAGAACCTAAATTCCTCTAAGCTAGGCCAAACTCAACTTATAAGTCACGAAAAGACTATAAGTGAGTTAGAAAGTAGACTAGACAATAATTACAAATGCTTAGTTAGGAGTTTAGAAGAAAGAGGTCGTCTTACTTGCCATTTAGAAAACGCGCATGAGAAAATCACTAATCTTGAATCTCAAGAAGTAAAATTAAAAGCTCAAATTAGTGAACTAACAAATAAATTAAACAATTGCGAACTCGAACGCAATAATTATCTGTCTGATTTGAGCAATTCGCGGTGTAGTTTTAAACTTTTATTTGAGGAACGCAGTAAATTGCACTCTAAAGTTCATCACTTAGAGGGCATCCTTGCGAAAAAGGGTCAAACAGACCAAAGTTCCTCTAAAGACTTAGCGTCCAACGGGGAAAATAGTTTACATTCTAATAAACCTACTTCTTGTTGGGAAAATCCGGAGGTTGCTAGTAAAATTGCATAATTGAACGCAACCTTGGAATCGGAAAGAGTAGGTTTCCGAGCAGAAAAGCAAAAACTTCTAGAGGAGATTTCTAATCTCAAAAATTCCCCGTCCCTATCCATCTTAAATGAACTCTCTATAGAAAAATCTTCTTTTAAGCAGGATATGGGCACACAAACCGACGCCTTTGTTCCCAAAGCTAAAAAGGCTTTTGTTAGTAATTCTAAGTCAACTTTGACTGGCACAGAAAAGATAGGTAAAAGCCTTAAGCTTAATACTTCCATGGAACAGAAAATTAGGAAGGAGAAAGGAAAATCTCCATTGTCTTTCAAAATTAAGGTCGAACATGTTCAAGATTTTCCCTCTCCTATTCCTCTTCAAAGGAAAGCGTGCAAAGAAGAAGTTCAAAGCTTAAGCAAGCGAACTTCCATGCTTATTCCCCATCATTATGATGTGAATCGTGTGAACCCTCCAAGTAGGAAGAACATCTCATGTACTAACGATGCTTATAATTCTGTATGTTCTTATCCCTACCTGAAATATCCAGTCGATGTTAAGTCTGAGAAACATCTCATGCGACTGGCTTCGGAGAAAATATTTAAATCTTCTCCGAGTCACACATTCACCTGCGCTGAAATGTTCTTTCCGTGTCAAATTGCTCCTAAATGGGTTCCTAAGTCAACGATTAAGTTAGATAATCCCAAATATGGTCGGGTACCTAAAAGTACGTTAATGAATGATTTAGGACAAAAATCTGATTTGACACCAAATATGCTTAATTTGTTTTCTGCTAATCAGGGAGGACCCATCCAAAAATGGGTACCAAAGTCCCGCTAATATTTTGCAGGAGCCCAATCACGTGTGGTAATTCGACGATGGTTGCTCCACACGCGTGATTGGTATGAGACGAGAGCAACCACAAATCCCCGATCATGAGTAGTAATTAGAAGATGGTTGCTCCATACTCATGATCGGTACGAGACGAGGGCAACCACAACTCCCAGCATGGTTGGTATTCCGGTAATTGCTCCACAACCATGACTGGTATGCAGCGTGAGCAACTACACCGTAGGTAAATTCTATATATGCATTCCATAGTAAATATTGGCATGCATATCGAGCTGAAAATATAATATACCTACTTTGCGAATAATAGGGTACATTATAGCTATGCATGCTTCAAAAGGGCTTTTACTTTCAAATTATTGCATGCATGCATACATGAGCCGAAACGCGAAATACCCTATTTTATAGGTACATTTTCATTATGCATACAATTTTAAGATTTTCGAGCTTAAATTTTCAAGTATGCATATAAGCTGAATCGCAAAAATACCTATTTTTCAAATGGTACATTTTAAATATGCATTTTCAAAACTTTCAAATTTAAAATGCATATTACGCACGGAAATGATAGATACCATTTTTTCTATAAAATGAGCTTAATTTGAGGGGGAGCTACTATTTTATTTTTAAAAGAGAAGTAACCCTTAATCTCTAGAAGGGAGCAATAATTACATTATTGAGGGGGAGCAAACTTCAAATATGTGAATTTAGGGAAAGAGATTCACAGATTTTTTGAACTTATCACGCATCTTTTGAGGGGGAGCAACCTTATTTTTAGAAGCATGTTTTGAGGGGGAGAAATAATATATATATATATACATATACTATATTATATATATACTAATATATATTACTAATACAATATATATATATATTATATCCATATAATATATAGTATAGAAATATGTATTACTAATAACGATTAATATATATTATATCCATATAATATATAATATACTAATATACATATTACTAATAACGATTAATAATATATTAAAAAAAAAGGAGGGCCATCAAAATTAAAAATACAAGGCCATATAAAAAAAAAAAAAAAAAAAGAAAGATATTTTCTCTTCATCATCAAGCTTCGTGGAGTTACCTCCGACCTCCGAAGATGGACTTCAAAAGAAGAATCTCGAGCCTACAACGGTCAACTCTTTTCAAAGGCGACGGTGGCTACAAATGTTAAACTCGGTGCGCGCTTCAATCGACCTACTCCGGATTGCTGACATACAAAGCAGCACTCACTACTTCCTACCGGATGCAAGGACTTCGTTCCCATGATTCAGTCAAACCCAACTGAATCTAACCCCGGAACATCACCGAGAGACAGTCAAATTATGAAAAAATAGCCACATCTACTGGAACCTTTTGAAAAGACCGACGCTACATAATTTCCTCAACTCACAAATTATTCGGACCAACCCCCATAGGTACAGGTGCTAATTTTATTAGCTCCCGGGTAGAAGTCGCTGCAATAGGTCCAACGGCGCGTGCACAACCGAGCCTTACCCACTCGTCTGTCTCACAAAAGACAGGTGTTTCAGAAATCACGGGGAACCACGTCTACTATCACCGCTTCACTCGGAAGTGGGAGATATTGAATTATGTGGTACTCAGCCCCACCACCACACTTCCTTGCGCACTCGAGTCTAGTGTGTCCTCACTTTCCATATATTTTTATATTTTTCTAGGACACATACACTTTTAAACACCTGATCTTTGTGATCAAGTTAGAACTTCCGTAGACATGTCTTGCTTCAACATGATTCGAGGATCGGAAGGAAGTCCTGCTGTTGCAACATCAAAGCAACAACGGTTTCAGGCCATCGTCTACGAGCATAGCTCCTAGATCGATGTTAACGGGAAGTCTTCGTGACCCCGGTTTCTTACACGACGGATTGCCTTTGTGGCTCCGTCTGGTTATTACCATCACCGACCTGTCGTTTTTGTCCTCCTAATCTTCCTACACAAGCATGCCGATCTCGTTAACACGAATCGCCATGAGGGGGAGAAGGGGACACGCATAAACAAACGGGTCGGACCACCCACCAATCTCCGCCGTGCTCACCACTCTGAAGTCGGGCTCCCCTGCACCTGAATGGAACATTCCAAAGGAGCCTAACACCCCACGCGTACCTTCTTCCGGAGCCAGACAAGCTTCCTCGAGGCCGAACCAGACAACTTCCTTCGAAGAAGACGAATCCGGCGCCGAGAAGAAGATTGGAGAAGACTTGACGACTGCCTTAGTGGCTACGTCAGGTTATTACCTAACCTGAGTTCCTACCAACGCCATCCTCATGTCCCGACGACGTGATCTTCTTGCCAAAGATAATGCCTCATTTTGACCCATCGCATGGCGATCTCCCCAACTCGATCTTCATGAGGGGGAGTAGTACTAAAGCAAAATGGGAGCAACACCACGATGAAAGTGCAAGATAGATCAGAAACGCTAAATCCTCAAGCGTCGTCAAAGAATCAAGCGAACACCATGTACTACAAAGATCGAAGTTGCTGCCTCGTGTGCGTCTCTCTAAATTTCAAAGAGAACTTCCCAATCCCAACATAAGGTTGACCAAAAGTAGGGGGAGTTGCGCTATTATCGAAAGGAGAGATCGAACAAAAAAAAAAGAAGAAATCCGGCAAGCGACTTCAAATCCCTTCCGGCATTTACGAGTCGAGCTTACAAAGAAGATTAAGAAGACTCGGTGCCGAGAAGCGAAGATTAAGACACGGTAAGCTTGAAGATCTCCAAAAGAAGAGGTCAAAAGATAAGACAGGGAGGAAATTCCCGTAGGACTCAGGCAAACGCACTAAGCCCCGCAAAGATAATCCATGCCAAATTGAAGATTGAACACAAAGGGGGAGATTGTTAGGATTATTTTATTGTGTTCAATTAATTAGAATTATCTTTGTGGTTTATTTAAATAGATTTTATTTAAAGAAAGGCTTAGTGTAATTGGGCTTGTTAGGGGCCCAAGTATTATATACCAAAATGTGGTATAAATACCAAAACCCTAACACATAATAAAGTGTGAATTGTGTGAAAATCCAAAGTGAGCCCCCAACCTCTCAAGAACACACAACACCCCACGCGAGCTCGAATTCTTCCGACCTTCAATCGTGGTAAGATCGTTTAAATATATGTTTAGTTGGATTATCTAGGCCTTACAGCTTCGCATGAGTAAATGGGAACCCTATAATATATTTATAATATATTTAAACCACAAATTCCACGTAACATACGTATATATAAACTAATAACTAACCGTCGGCGAAATGGGTCTTCCTTATGGTTCCAACGCCGCCATCTCCGTGGATGATCTCGATGCTCTTGATGGCGTGAGGGATGATCTTAGGCAAGACGTCGTATGTCTCGGTGACAAAGGCCTTGAACATCCTCTTCGCGGGGACATTGCATTTCACTTCTTGTGTGTATGTGTGGACGCCCATTCTTGAATATGTAAGAAGATTATTCTTAGTAAGAAAACAGAAAGAGAACTAATAAGTGATCGATCGATGTAAGTGTCTATGTGTGTGACTAAAGATGAAACTTGTTAAGGTTATTTATAGCTGGCGAGGGTGCTTAATTTTAATGTGCTTGTTGGAATATTTTAATTCATAGTAATATATATATTATATATATATATATATATATCTAGCAGCCGATCTTGAATTTAGGGGTTTCTTCTATTTCTAGATTTGATTTTATGTCTACATGTGGCGTGCTAAGAATATGTCATAAAATAGATTTGAAAAGCTGGATTATTTTGATGTATACATAATATGAACACGTTATCATTTCATTTATATATGGTCGGGCTTTAGAGAAAAATAGATTGGATCCATAGATATCTATCGGGCATTTCATCGAACACCTTACCCTCACTATCAAAATCCCATATCTCGTAGTAAACCGACGCCTGGCCACAGCCCACATAAGGATTTTCGGTCATGAAAAGCCAGAAGATGGTGTTTGCTTGATCTATGTTATAATTTAATGATATTTTCTTGGACTAACATATAAGGAGACTTTAAAAACACAAAAGGCCAAAAGAAAAGACAAATAAATAAAAAGTATATCTTGGCGAAGACATTCGTCCACCACCTTCCTTACCTTAGGTAGGTTGCGACAGCACAGTTCTCAGTAAAAAACCTCTCCGACCAAAGCCAAAAGCAAAAGAATACTTCGAGACCTAAAAAAAACAACTCAAAGCAAAGACTCCATTTTTTTTTCTTCAAGCCCCTAAAAACCCAAAAACCCTTCAGATCAAAGCCACATTCCAAAGATTCCCAATAAAGAAAAAGGGCACACAAAAAAAGTTCTCATCTTTAAGCCCATTTGCTCAAAAGATCAAGAAAAAAGTACACAAAGAGCATGATCTTCTAATTCAACGAAGCTCTCTACTATCCCAAATCCCCACCAATGGTTTTACTCCTCTCAGAAAGATCCCATTTTCTTGCTCTGTTCATCGTTTTGGCACTCAGCCTCAAGCCCATCGCAAGATCCGCCGCTGAATCTGACTACACCACGCTGATCTACAAAGAATGCGCCAACCAATCCTTCACAGATCCCAACGGCTCGCAAGCACTCTCCAACCTCTATGGAACCCTCATCGAGCAGTCCTCGAAATCGAGGTTCTACAAGACCACCTCAGGCGGCGGCGGCGGTGGTAGCCAGTCTGCAATCACGGGCCTATTCCAGTGCAGAGGAGACCTATCAAACGTAGACTGCTACACCTGCGTGAGCAACCTCCCAACGCTCATAGACAAACAATGCGCCAGCAACCCCATAGCCTCAAGGCTGCAGCTCTACGGCTGCTACATGGCGTACGAGGTTTATGGGTACGGCGGCGACGCCTCCGGGCTGGAAGTTCTGTACAAAAGCTGCAGCGGGAGTGACATAAGTGGGTCCGGCTTTGAAGAGAAGAGGGACACCGCTCTGTACTCCCTGCAGAACGGATTCACGAGCGACGGCGCCGGCGATGGGCTTTACTACGCCACGAGCTACGAGGGCGTCTACGCAATGGGACAGTGCGAAGGCGATCTGGCGAAGAGCGACTGCGTGGACTGCGTGAGAAGCGCAGTTCAGAGGGCTCAAGTTGAGTGTGGAAGCTCTGTTTCTGGGATGGTCTTCCTCAGCAAGTGCTTTATGAGTTACAGTTATTACCCTCATGGGGCCCCCAAGAAGTCGAGCTCTGCCTCTGCTTCGTTTAATTCCCCTGTTTCACCGTCGTCATCATCGTCGTCGTCATCATCGTCTTCGCCGTCCTTTTCTTCTTACTCTTCCTCAGGAGGTAATTAATGGCTTTTAATACTATATTAATCTTCATTGTTTTAAAAAATGTGATTACGATAATGGAGGGTTTTGTCTGGACTACTGACTAGTTGTAATAATTCATCATCATTAAAATTGGTTATAGGCTATAGCATTCATCTTATGTTAATCTTCATTTATTTGAATATTTAACATTATAATTATGATTAATAAAATAGGGTCATGGGGGGCAAGTACGGGCAAGACAGTGGCTATGATATTGGGAGGGGCAGCCATAGTAGGGTTCTTGATCATATGTGTGTCGTTTGCTAAGGGTGCGGCGAATAGAAAAGACGGTGAGTATTTTATTTTAATACTATTTATTGTTATATTCTTTCTACCATATATTATATCATGCAATATTTTTCATTTCTTTTTTTTTTTTTTTTCAATTCGAAGTTTGTACAATGGATAGTTTTGTCTGAATGGTGATTGGGCTGCATGCGCTTTTTGCAGGTTACTAGGATTCAATTCATGTGGAGTTTATGGACCAACGGCTATTGTAATATTTTCAAGACTCTTAAAATTTGTAACCTAATATATATTTATATCCTTATATATTTATATCCTTGATCTTAATTAATTAAAAAAGTATAGACTATGATCCAAAATTCCAAATCTCCTTTAATGCAAATAGTATCGTCAATTTTAGGTGGCAGGTACAACAAACTTGTTGATTTTTTATCATAAAATTAGATTAGCATTAAAAAATCATGCAAAATGAGAGAAATGTAATAAGAAAAAATGGAATTTTTTTGCTGTCAAGGTTGCTTGTCGAAGTCGATTGAGGACCGATTGTCGATCGACTGATAACAGTTTGGAAAAATAATATATGTCGATAACATTTTTCGTCCGAAATATAAGCTGGAAAATTCATCAAAGGGTCGACGGTTGCTGACACAAACACGAACGACAAACCCGTAGACAATGTAGTAAAAAATAACTGAGAAGTCATGGAAAATATTCCTAGGTTGTATATAATAACAGGTAAATGTTTGGAGCTTCTAGTTCATAAAACACAGAGAAGGTAATGAAATTAGAGCTTAAGATCGGTTTCAACTTCGCACACATCAGATGAATCGAAATTCGTATCATTACTAGACAATGTAATTAAAGTCGACCTCGAATCATGGCTAGGAAAACTACTAGTGCATGGGAAATTCAGGTCGAAGATTGACCTTGATGATTCCAATATGTGCCAGGCTTCGGCCGAGTGGGAGCTGCTTCCATCGCCATCTTTCGTGGGATTTCCCGACTGACTCTTTGAATTTTCAAATACGAGGATCTGACCCTCGGACGAGCTTTTGGTCCTCTTCACTTTGGATGCATAAGGAGCTCTCGTCGACCTGCTGGGCTCTTTAAAGTGCGTGTGCCAATAGTTTTTGATCTCATTGTCAGTTCTTCCAGGCATTTTCGCTGCTATGGAGGACCACCTACATCAAGAAATACATATAAAACTCGGCAACTATGCTTAACACAGAATTAATACAGCTACTTTCGAGCACGATTCATGTTGTTATCCAACATTACGAATCAAATCGAAGCAATGAACCATCTTATTATTACCACCTCGGGTTTTCGATTAATCCTAAAACAGAGAATTTAAGAGAACTCCACAACTACATAACAAGAAAAGCTAGGATCCATTAACAAGTCAGGTAATCTATGCCATTTCATTCATTCAAAAGGGTAAGAAATTGAAGAATCGACTTTATTCTAGCTATTATACATCAAGAAATACATATAAAACTCTACAACTATGTTCAACACAGAATTAATACAACTACTTTCTAGCACGATTCATGCTGTTATCCAACATTTGAAATCAAAATCTTAGCAACGAACCATCTTTATTACGACCTCGGGTTTTCGATGAATCCTAAAACAGAGATTATAAGAGAAGTCCATAACTACAGAACAAGAAAAGCTAGGACCCATTAACAAGCAGAGTAATATATGCCAATTCATTCATTCACAAGCGTAGTAAATCGAAGAATCGGCGTTATCATTGCTATCATATACATCTAGAAATAAATCCAACTGGAATAACTGATTACTTGTTTCCATGTTCATCGTGTAGTTTCTTGATAAGCTCTTGTTCTTCCTCGGTGAAATTCCCGCGCTTGAGCCCAGGCTTAAGGTAATTGTACCATCGCAGCCTACAACTCTTCCCACATCTCGCAAGGCCTGAAAAGAAAACAATCCGATTAGGTCAGCTCAGATAATGAATCAAAATCTCCCCAAAATTAAAACCCATAACTAATTCTCATCCCTAATCAAATTAAACAAATAAGTCTCGAAATTACCAGCAAACTTGGGGAGCAATTTCCAGTTCCAATGGCCGTACTTGAGAACATAAGCTTTCAGCTTGTTGTCTTCCTCTTCACTCCACGCGCCCTTCTTGAGTCCATCTTTGTCCACAAACGGCGATTTCACCATCCTTCTTCTTCTCTTGCATAGGTGTATAAACCTACCTACTATTTTTGGGAATACGAATCGATTGCAGACAGTTCCCCGTTGACGAAAGAAATCCCCAATTTTAGATCTGTGCAGTAGTGCACGCAGCCTAAGAACGACAAGATCTGCAGTAGTTGGTCAAACTGAATAAGCATTTTATTATTATTTTTTTCTTTTTTTTAATATACATCATCACGGAATAAAATAAATGAGAGAGGAGACTGATTTTACGAAAATGCCCTTGAAGGATTGTTAGGTGTCCATTATTGGGTTTAATTATTGCAATTTTATATTTGAGTTTGGCGTATTAATCATAATTAAATAAATGAAAAAATGACACTTGTCCTACAAAAGAAGACCCAAACTGCTAATAATATATGATTGATTAATAAAATAAATATTTGGTAATTAGGACAAGTGACCGAATTCGTATTTAATTGTAAAAGCTTGTTATTTAGTTACTAATTGGCAAATAAAATATTATTAGAAGAAAAAATAATAATTCAATTGTAGGCCCAAAACCAGCTTAGGCCTATTCAAAATCGGGTCTTAAATCATACCTTAACCCAAGCCCGAAATCATTTATTTAATCAAAAGTTATTATTTTTATTTATCTATTGACTATTTAATATATATATATATATATGTATTATGTGTGCATTGCAATTAAATAAAATTCAAGTTGATGATGACAAAAATGTCCATTAAAGTTCCATTTGATATTCAAATGGATTTGAGTCTAAACACACTTAAACTCAGACATTAACTGGTGTGAGATGAGTGTACGTGTGCCGTAGGAGGTCTATCTAAGTGCTCAGACTTATTTGAAGATCCAATGAATTTTTAATAAGCATTTTTTACATCCATCGCCATGTGTTCGAATCCACTTGAACTCATTGACAATCTTAGTCTGTTTGCACTTGTGACGAGACATATAAGTCAGGGGGTTAATTCCACTGAAAGTCAAGATCATCTTATAACTGATAATGATGTTGAAATTCGCTTCATATTTAACTAAGTCGGAGCAAGGAAACAGAAAGAAAAAAAAAAACTATTGAACCCGAAGTAACAAAACGCAATGAAAACGAAATAATATATTTTGGAATATTTTTATAAATATGTATAAATTTTGAAGCATGGCCCATGTAAGAAATTGTAAAAAATTTAAATGTTTATTTTTGTAAGATATCCGACGCGAAAGATAATTGGTACGTGCATGCAATTAATTTAAATAATAATATAGTTTCATACAACTAATAATATTTATATTAATCAAATGTGAAGCCGACACTATTCACACACACACACATTTGTTTGTGTGTGTAAAGATTTGTACATATATAAGAACGTTCCTTTCACCTTCTCAATAAACCAAACATCGTCCATGCTTTTGGACATGTCGGACTACTTTCCTACTTTCCTCGCATTTTTTTGTCCGATTATTAAATATGGTACTCTTTTTTATATATAAAATCGCCGCATCATTTTTATTTTATTTTATTTAATATGATATTCCTTTGTCGACATAGATTTAATTTTTTGGGTTTCTTAAGGCTATTTTGTTGGTTAACAACGTTTCATTTGAATATAATTTCTCTATGTTCGATTTAATAAATTGAATAATCAATCAACAACAACCACCCTAAAAGTAAAAACTCTCAAAAGACTTTGATGGCTCATAAATGAATATAATAGATGCCGTATTTATTCACTAATAAAGCAACAACCGATTTAATAACTTTTAGCCTAATAAATACAAGATTTCGGTTGAAAATAATAATTATTATTATAACAATAAAAAAATCCAAACAATAGGAGCACTTTATAATATAGTTATTACTTTATGAGTATTTGCTAATTTAATTAAATATCATACGTTAATTAGTGATTTAGCTAAGAATCCAAAGTCACACCCACATATATATAGCTATAAATTATAGTGCCTGTCGACACTTTTCCTCACTGTACCCAACTTTTGCCCTCTCTCTCCATCACTTGCTGGCTCCTCGAAAAGTGCAGGGAAAGACTGTGAGCTCTTACTCTCTGCAGCACTCGCCCGAACTTCGTCTTGTTAATTTTCTGCATTTTGAAGAAAGAGCAGCGATTCTGTGCTTTTTGAGCAGATTTTATTGTGGACTTTTGGTTGATTGTTCTGATTTTTGTGTTCTTACACTCGACTTATTTTTTTGTTTTCCAGTGAAATCTGAAGCATTGTGTGCGTTTGTGTTTGGGGGGAAATATGAAGTCCAGCACTCGGCTTAGCTCGGCTGTTTTTCAGCTCACTCCAACTCGAACTAGGTATGTTCGTTTTCTGTGTGTGTGGAAGGAATGCGCGCCAGTGTTAGTCTTCGATCTTTGTTTTTTAGTGATTTTATGTCACAGTTTTTGTCCGTCTTGATGAGTTCTTCACGTCATTTGTTGCGTTGATTGATCAATAGCGTCATTCTGTGTGGTTAAGTTTACGATTAGTTATGTGGAGGTGCTTATTCAGTGATTTACTCGTTTATCCTGTGATTTTTGACTAGTTTTGGACATTTCGACCAAGTGTCAATGGAGAACTACTGTTCTTTTCCTGACTTATGTGAGCGGTGGTTATTCTTCCTTGCTTTCTATTTGATTAAGTTGTTGCTTCAGCTCTCTGCACTGTAGTTGATGGCAATATCTGCTAATGCACTAGGCAATTGCATGTGGATATCCGCTGAGAATTAGGGTTTTGAGCTTTCTGTAATTGTTGAAAGTTGGAATTTAATGTGTTGATTTGAAATAAGAAATTTTGTCACCTTTACTGGCTTTTTGGCTTCTTGATTTTTAGAGGTGAATTCTTTATGTTAAGCGGAGAGGTAATATGCGAACTGTGACATAATCCATGTTGTCTTTAGTGACTGATTTATTTTCCCAATTTCCTAAATCATATTGAATACATGATAATTTGGTGTTGGTTGTTTTTTGTCTGATGCATTGATTGATTAGCTTAACAGTCAAGCATCTGCCTCGAATGCTGAAATAAGAAAAAGAGTGTGGTGTTCTCATGGTTTCTAAAGAGAGACACTGACTCTGTTGTGTTCTTTGTGTCAGGTGTGATTTGGTTATAATTTCTAATGACAAGGAAGAAAAAATGGCATCAGGATTGCTGGAACCGTTTCTTTCTCACCTGAAAATTGCTCAAGAGCAAATTGCTAAAGGTGGATATTCAATCTTGCTTGAGCCGCCAACTGACACTGACTCATCATGGTTTACAAAGGCCACTCTAGAAAGGTTTGGTAGTTATAAGCTTTCCTTTGCATTAATGTTTGAAGTTACTCGGCTTGCCTGTATCAGGTGTTATGTCTGAAATACACTCAGATTTTTGTCTCCGTGTACCTTTTTATTACTTTCTATATGTACATAATATCATTCTAAGGATTCCGGTTAAATAATATGTTTCACTGTTAGAAAGTATAATCGGAAGGCTGGCTTGATGATTTTTTTTTTTATCATATTTAATACTCTGTTACTCGATGTCATGTAACTGCTAAGTTTTGGTATTCGTAAAAAATTGTAAATCGGCAGGAGTTCATTTTTTTTTTTGTGACAAGTTGGCTGTGCAGGACCGTATAGCTTCAAATCAATAATCATCCTATATGTTGGGATTATCTTATTTGTTTGTCTTCTGGAACTAATTGTAGCTTATGTGATCATCTGTTTGGGTGGAGTTTCTATAGAATCCTTGTAACATTTTTTCATACCGTGATTACATTGCTAAAGCATATCATCATTTAAGCTTAGCTAAGAACACATACTTTCATGGACAGGTTTGTTCGTTTTGTGAGTACACCGGAGGTATTGGAACGTGTGTACACAATAGAAACTGAGATCATACAGATTGAAGAGGCTATTGCCATGCAGAGATGCAACGATATGGGGCAAATAAATGTAGTTAGACAAAGAGTTATTTTTAATGTACATTTTAACACCTTTTTTTAGTAAATACTTTCTATTACTTTGCAGTTCGATGACCATTTTGCACAACCCATAGGACTCTCTGAAGGTACTCAGAAAAGTCCAGTTTCTGCATTTTATATTGCTTTTATATCCTCCTAATCACTGTATAATTGTGGGCAGGCGACACATCCGTGCCAAGTGCTTGTGATGAAAAGGGAATTGTTCTGTACCAGGTGAATATGCATTGTATGAGCTCTTTATTCTGAGTCATTTATCACCTTACATTCCGTCTTATTATCCCGAGTTTCTTGACAGCCTGGACCACCTGCTCCTGAAGCTAATGCATCATGCTCGTCGGACGGTAATTCAAAGTATGCAGTACAATGCCGTTCTTGAATGTACACTTCTATATATTGTGTTGCATCATATTGTGAACTTGACAAATGTGCATGTTTTGTTGCTGACTTTTCTCATTCTTGGACCCTCGGAGTTGGTTATAAGTTTGTAGCTTTAAGCCAACAAGCAGGCTTTGTGCTTTTAAAGTGGGCTAATGTATTGCATTTGTCCATGTTGAACCAGAGCTCAGCTTCTGAACATCCTTGAGACCCGTAAGACAGTGCTACAGAGAGAACAGGGAATGGCCTTTGCACGTGCCGCAGCTGCAGGTTTTGATATCGATCACATGGATCCACTTGTCTCTTTTGCTCGCTGCTTTGGAGCCATGCGTTTAATGTGAGCCCCTCAAACCATTTCTTTCTTACTGAGGGAAACAAATGCTTAATCCTGAATTTCGATTTATTGGATATTTCAGTATGATGTAGCTTGTGTACAATCAACAGGGAAGCTTGTTCGAGATTCATGGATCTGTGGAAGAAAAAGCATGAAACCGGGCAATGGCTTGATGTTGAAGCATCAGAAGCAGCATCGTCTCGGACCAATTTTGCTGCAATGAATGCATCTGGTGCTATTCTTTCTTCTATACCCATCAAGCACGGTGACCATGATGTTGCGTCCGAGAATAATGGAAAATTGAACTCGACAAACAACACTGGTAAATTCAAGTCTTTCTAAGCTGCCAATTTCTGAACTGTACTTTTCTCAGATTCTTCTCTTTTTTTTTTCAATTCATTTTGTAATTTAGCAGAGATTTAAATTGTGGAATCCAGGTGATGATTTTATATGATAATCGGTTCTTTTTTTCTCCCTCCAGAAGATAACCCAGCTGCAAACAGTCAGCAAGGATATTTGCAAGGTCAATTTCCTCATCACATCTTTTCCCCATGGCCTGTGCATAGTCCCCCACAAGCATTCCCCGCTTATCCCATGCAAGGAATGCCATATTATCAGCCTTATTCTGGTCCCTTCCTTCTCCCGCATCACCTTCCAATGGAGCATTTCCCATCAAATTTTAATCATCAGTCAGGGCAGAAAAAGGAAACGCCTGATGCTAAAGACGTCAATACTGGGTCAGAGGATTGGGAGACCGACGGGATCAGATCACAGTTGGAGATGGATTCAGAAATAAAGGATTCACAATATTACAAACCACGGGAAAGATCTGGAGGGTCTAAGAAAAATCAATCTGGCGTGGTTGTGATACGAAACATCAATTACATCACTTCTAAACAAAAGGAATCTAGTAGTGAAACCGAGTCGGAATCATCATGTTTAGGCACTGATATAGGAAATGGAGATCTTGAAGTTGACGGTGGTAATGTAATTCATAAAAAAGGCCGTTCTTCCGGAAGTAAAGGCAGCCTTCAGAATTCTGTGGATAAGTTAAAAGTTGCGGATAATGAGCTCTCTATGTTTGGAAAGGATGCAGGTGATAGTCACTGGCAGGCATTTCAAAATTGCTTACTGAGAGGAAGCAGTGAAGATGCTAATGCTGAGAATGATTCTGTTTTTCAAACTGAGAGGGGTGTGAAAGTGAAGAGACGTGGAAACGGTGCTATGGATGACCCTCTGGCTCTTGGTGCTAGTGATACTGGTGAAATCCATGACAGTCGGACGGGAGACATTCACAGAATCAGCGGAGTGACTCGTAAGCCCAGGGGTTTGGGTGATGATGTTTTACTCTCCTCCCATGGCAATAATGGTTCCATGGGAAACTATGGGCAAACAGCTTTTCGGTTTGCAGAGAGCAATGGACGAAAGATTTTATCTCGGACAGAAGGTGAAGACTATATTATTAGCGATCAACAAAAACAGTCAAATTACAGGAATTCATTCGTTACACTAGCTGTCAACAATTATGAGGATGGCAACCATAAGATTGATAGAGAATCTTCCTCCCTTGGGATGAGTGATGAAGCTTTCATCGTTCCATTTAGGTCGATGTCATTGGATCATACTTATGGAGCAGATAGAACTTCTGTTCATATGGATACAGAAACCCCATCATCACATAAAAAATCTAATGTTAAAGATAAGGGGGAGAAAGAAAGTTACGAGCCTGATTGCTTGAGCTTGATGCCTGAAAGAGGGGCAGAAAAGAATTCTCCGGGCGTTGACCCTGCACTTGACTACGAAATGCAGGTCTGTGCCGAAGGTTTAGAGGGGAAAGTGCAGAGACATGCCAATGGGAAGGGGGGATTAGTAAAATCAGCAAATGATAGGAAGTCAAAAGTTGCTATGGATTCTTTATCAAAGCGAAGAACTGGAGGACCTATAAAGAAGGATAGCAGATCAATGAAGATGAGTCCCATAGAAGAGGCACGAGCACGCGCCGAGAGGTTAAGATCCTACAAAGCCGATCTGCAAAAAATGAAGAAAGAGAAGGTACGATATGGGACTGAGAAAGTCACGTCGCTTGTGAAATTCCGTCCTTCATGCTGTTAGTCCACAATGCTTCTTGTTACGGTCATACGATTACTGAAGTTATAAATGCCTTTTAACGAGCATTCGCTATTATTAGCCTCTCAAAGAATCAAATTGAGCCAAATGGATTAGTGTTAAAGCTTTTTTGAATAGTTCTTTTATTTCTTTATTACATGGCTAGTTACTCTCATGTTTCTCTGAACATTAATTCATTGCAGGAAGAGGCAGAAGCAAAGCGACTCGAGAAGTTAAAGCTGGAAAGACAAAAGCGAATTGCAGCTCGAGGAAACCCAATACCCACAAAACCATCCACTGTTTCTCCTCAGACAAAGCCACTACCATCAAAACTTCCATCTCCCTTAGCTAATAGAGGATCCAAATTTAGTGACTCAGAGCTGGGATCTTCATCGCCGTTGCAAAGATCCAAAATCAAAATTTCACCTGGATCGAGTGTGCGTAAGACGCCAACATCCAAGAGATTGAATGAGGGTAGCCACAATCCAGGAAATAGGTTGACCAGGTCATCATCGTCAATCCCTGAAACAAAAAGAGCAAACAATGGTGTCACACCTGATCCGAAAGCTACCATGGGCCGGCTAAAGAGGTTATCTGAGCCCAAAACAACCACATATCCTTCTTCTACCTCAGCAAAAGCCGGAAATGCAGAAGTCGTGGTGAAAAGGAAGTTATTTGATGCGCCTGACAAGAACAAAATGACAGCTATTATCAATCTTGACCGAAGCAAAGCTGCAAGTCTACCAGAATTAAAAATCAAATCTTCAAAGTCACAGGCAAATGGTGAGTGTGTATTGGCGGTGAAGGATGATCAGAATGCGAATGGAAATGTGGAATCACATGCAAATAACTGCAATACAGAGGAGAGCCCAATAGTGGAAAAAACTGTTGTAATGCTAGAGAAGCCTTCTGTTCCATCTTTTCCTTCGTTAGAAACAAATTCAGAGAAATGGAGTCGGCCTAATTACGATCATGAAAAAGGAGAAAGAAGTAAGGCGGCAACTGCATTAGATCCGAAGCATGCTCCTATAGCGTCCATAAATGGGGTTGATAGAGAACCAATTACCAGTCAACTCCCCGATCAACCTCATCGCAGCATTGTAAGTCTCTTCATTTCTAGAACTGAGCTGGGAATCCACAACGATTTTGCTATGGATCTTGAATTTTCATAATCTTTCTCCTGCTTTTGTGTTTGAAATTTCTATAACTACCATAGCATGATTTTTTGTTTTACGTTTCTTAAATTGTCAGGTGAAGATTGTCGATTCCTTGGAGAAGCATACAGCAGCTGTTGAAAAACCCTACAAAGCCCCTCATGCTCGTAACTCCTCCCTCGAAGACCCTTGCGCTGGTCGATCAGAATATGCTGTGGAGACTTCTGCCCCTCGTGTCGAAACGGCAAAACAAGTCGAAACTTCGGAGAAGACATTTGTAAAGGAGCCGTCAAAGGGCTTGAGAAATCTTTTGAAGTTTGGAAAGAAGCATCGCGCATCAACCTCAGTGGACCAAAGTGTTGATTCAGAATGTAGCAGTCGCGACGGTGCTGAACATGACAATCATGGCATGAAAGCAGCTTCGTCAAGTGAAGGTAATGCTAGTCGCTCTCTTTCAGCAAGTTTCATATACTCAAAGATGATGGACATTGTCTTTATACAGCATACAATCCACTTTGTTCGAAAAAGTTTATTCGCTCGGCTCAATTCTTCTGTCTATGTAGTTGCAGTTAACACATTGAAGAACCTAATCTCAAACGATGAAAGCTCAACTTCTGGAAATGCTCCACAAAAGAGTAAGTAGTAGTGCGCTCTCTCGTAAAATCATCATATCTGAATTATCTCATTTATCAACTCAGCTTATAATTCCTCGTCGCAGCTTCTCGCCACTTCTCATTGTTATCGCCCTTTCGGAGCAAAGCCAGCGAAAAGAAACAAACTTCTTAGAGAACACTCAGGTATGTATCTTGTTGCAACCGAATTAAATGTAGTCGCTTCATCCATTGTGGTTCTTTTCGGTTTTGTTGTTCATTATCTTATGCATGTCGAATTATCGATTGACAGAAGTTACAACGCAAAGTCGATTCTTTTTTTTATTTTTCCTGAGGGAGATTGACATTTTAACATTTGAAAGTGAGAAATAAGAATCTAAAGACAATTGCAATGAATCAGAGGTTGCATTGCAAAGCAAAATTCGATTGCTATTCCTCAGATTTCTTCATAATTATTTCGAAGCAAATGAAAATGCAAATTTGATGAACAAAACCGCTGAAACGCCTAAGACAAAGCATAGTCGATCTTTTCAATAACGCTCAAAGTCTACCAAATATAAAACCATCGTAACAAAAACGAATAGAGCATAGTTCGGAAACATTCAAACGCCAAGGCAGGAGAGGTCGTCGGTGAAGTACAAGTTCTCTCACTTGAGAGGAATGAACCTAGAAGAGTGAGTAGCACCAATACCAGGCCTTCCGTGCTTAACCGGCTTGTAAGAGATCGAAAACTCAGCGAGATAGTGTCCAATCATCTCTGGCTTGATCTCAATGGGATTAAACGTCTTGCCGTTGTACACTCCGAGCACACTTCCAATCATCTCGGGGACGATGATCATGTTGCGGAGGTGGGTCCTTACAAGGGCAGGCTTCTCGCCTGGCGGGGCCTCACGTTTCTACGAAGCCAACCAAATAAGAGAATCGTCAACTAAATACACATATTATTACACGATCTGCAACGTAGGTATATAATCACAGAAAATGAAAAAACCGAAGGAGCCTACCGCCTTGCGCAACTTCTTGATCAATGCCATCGGCTTCTGCTTCAGTCCACGCTGAAACCTGCCCATTTCATCATCGTAAGAATTGTTCGTAATCAAAATCATAGCACAAATCGAAAAGTCCGAATGCAACTGAAGTTTCTATTCCAACCCATCGTACGATTGCGGGATAAGAAAATAGGCAACACAGATATGGCGAAGAACAACGAAACAAAACTAATCGGCATGAAAAACTGATTATAAGCACAATCAGAGGGTGATATTGCTTCTGCTTGGTCAAATCCTCAAGGAAGATTATATTAGCAGTCAGCAAAGGGCAACAAGTAAATGCCTGAAGGTTCAACAAACAAACTCTAAAGACAAATTCATCCACCTCAACAAAGCATATGTCAAATCAATGCCCTACTCTAACACAGCCCAAGCTGCTACACATTCAATCACCAAAAGAATACGCCCGACAACAAACTATTTCCGACATGAAAAGAAGATAAATGAAAAGAAGGGGATAAGAGCACCTTCTCCTGGCACGCGCGCTGAAGAGCTTAACAAGCTCATCCATGGACATATCAAGCAACGCATCGAGATCTACGCCTCTGAAACTGAACTTCTTGAACGTTCTCTTCTTGGGCTGTCCCGCAGCAACGTCCGTTTCGACATCCGCCTGAGAATTTATATAAAATTAACAAAATGTCATACACTTAAACAATTACTAGCAACTGAAACACTTTCAGAAAACACTGATGGATCTACCATGGTTGATTTGTTTGCGATGGAAGCTGGAAATCTCACTGAATGAGACGAACGGCGAAGCCTAAGTAGGGTTTTTGCTGAGAGCGGAGATGGGCACCTAAAATAGGTCGGCTTGTTGGGCTTATTTATGGGCACTTTGAGCTAATTTATTTAATTCATTTTATTTTGGGCCATTTCTACAATAAAGTTAACGTAAAGTTAAAATATATAATAAATAATAAAGTAGAAACTCTGATAAATTAATACTCAGATTATTTAATAAACTCCCTAAAATAATATTTTTGACGAATAGAGTGCTAATTAATAATTCGCTAAAATTATATGATCATACATTTATAATTTGTGCAGACCACATATAAAATATAAAATAATAATTCCGTATATAATGCATACTATTATATGAATGAATTACGAAAGTTTGTTCTATTTGAGAAGTCATGTGTGTATGTAGGGCCGGATTTGGGCCTGTGCACCCTGACCCACTGCACAGGGCCACCGAATTTTAGCCCAAATTTTTAAAAGGCTAGGGCCACATTTTTGGGTCAAAATTTTAATATGCTTTATATGGGGCCTTAAAAAACCACTGGACCACCAAAATTAAAAAAAACGGCTCTGTGTATGATTTGTTTGTGTTGTCATATTTTGATTAAAAATATTTTTTAATGTCCATAAAGTGAAACATTGAACATAATAAGCATAATAAGGTATGAGATTTAGTGGTTCTTTTAAATTGGGTTATTCATTTGATATACATATAAATAATAGGGGAATTTCGGTTGGCAACCCTGTGTTTAAGGCTTTTTCAGTTATTGTTCAATGTTATTTTCAAATCCGATTGATACTCATGTGTTTAAGCCTTTTTCAGTTGGTGTCCAAAGTATTTTTCAATTTCGCTTGGTATTCATGTGTTTAAGGCTTTTCCAATTGATGCCCTAAAGTAGTTTTCAATTCTGGTAGGTAATCCAAAGTTATGAGGAAACATAACAACGTAATTTTAAATGATAAAAAATGGGATCTTTAGGTGTATGAATCGTTTTTTTCATCTTTTTTAGAATTCCGTTAACAACTAACGTGACTACACCTAAAGATCTCACTTTTTGTCTTTTAAAATCGCGGGGTTATGTTTTATCATACCTTAGGGTTACCTACCGGAATTGAAAAATACTTTGGACACCAACTGAAAAAGCCTTAAACACAGGGATATCAATTGGAATTGAAAAATATTTTAGGTACCAACCAAAAAAGGTTTAAACACATGGATACCAACCGAAATTTCCCTAATTAAGCAATTATATTTGTAAATTGAGTATTTCATTAATTAAAAAAAAAGCGTAATTCAACAAATTGTTAAGGGGCGTTATCGTAATTATACGTGATAAAAAATTCAAGTTTCACGTGCTTAAGGTCAAAACTGGGAATTCATCTCTCATGTATTGTACCATACGCATCAATTGGTTGAACCTTCCCAAACTCCGCGTCTATATAAACCCGCCCTGCACCTCAACATTCTTCACGCACACGGCATTTCTTCTTTGTTTCAAGCAAAAGCGAGCAATTGTAAGTTGAAGTTTCTTAATCTTTCCCCTTCTGGTAAGTGTTTTTATAGATTTTGCATTTGGTTTGCTAGATTTGTATGTATTTAGCTTACTATTCCATTCGTTTTAGTTTAGTTGGGTGTTGGCAGATCATCTTCTGTTAATTGCATTTTCCAAATTGACAGAGCTGCGAAGTTAATTGAATTGTATAGCGTATTGAAGTATACTGAGTATGAATTTAGGTTGCCTTTGGTGTATTTGAATCAAGGCTTTAGTTCTATATATTTACGAGTGATTGAGTCTTTAGGTGTTAAGGTCGGGGTTTTTTCGTATAAATAACCAGCAAAGGTTGTGTGTTTTGGGGTAAAAGATCGGAGTCGTCTATAGTTGCATTGCATTTTTAGATAATTGTCAAGAAAAAATGAGCAGTTTGAGCTGTATTGGGATTTCCTCGACGAAGCCTTGCTGTAGTATTTTTGTTCATGCAAGAACTTCGTCCATTTTTTTATGCCCCTTTCTGAAGCATTCTCATTTTAAAGAACATAATTTGTCGAAATTTCCTTCTAAACATGGTTACTTGTTAGAAGCTGATACTTGTGATGGTAGTAAGGTTTTTAGGGTTAGTGGTGTTGCTGGCTCGAACAGGAGGGTTTTTTGTGTCTCCGGTTCTAATTGGGCTACTCAATCTGGGGCCTTACGAGGCGGTTGGGGGAAGAAGAAGAACGACAAGTTTGTCAGTGTAATAACAAATGTAGCATCAAATATTAGAAACCATTCAACTTCTGTTGAATCACTTGTAAATAATAATAGCATCGACAAGATATACATTCCGGGGGGTTTCGATGCGAAGCCCTTGGTAGTGGAGAGAATAGGTAAAGATTTAGTTGAAAGAGGAGGAATAGTGAGAGAAGATGAAATCGAAGCGGACAAAAGTTGTACTAACTCAAATACGAGTCAGTTACATAATGCCCGAGCTACTGAATCAAAGGTTTCGCCAAAAACAACTGTTGGGAGAAATGTATCTGAACTGGAAAACGAAGCATGGAAATTGCTACGTGAAGCTGTTGTGAACTACTGTGGAAAGCCTGTGGGAACTGTAGCCGCTGTCGATCCGGACAGTATGCAGCCACTGAATTATGATCAAGTCTTTGTTCGTGATTTTGTCCCTTCTGCTCTTGCATTCTTGCTGAATGGAGAAGGAGATATAGTAAAGAACTTTCTGCTTCACACCCTTCAGCTACAGGTGACCAGCTATATACTCCATTAGAGCTCTGTGTATGCCTAAAATTTGTATTCATTTGGTGTTTTCAGTTACCATGGGGGTTGCCCATGAGGATTGTGTCTTGGGATTTTGGGAAAAATCAGATCTTTTTAATATGTATATTTTTCCTTGTTTTGAATCAGAGTTGGGAAAAAACTGTGGATTGCTACAGCCCCGGGCAAGGCTTGATGCCTGCAAGCTTTAAGGTTAGAGCTGTGCCTCGGGATGGACAAGATGGAGAATTCGAGGACGTCTTGGATCCAGATTTTGGTGAATCAGCTATTGGTCGTGTTGCTCCTGTCGACTCAGGTAAACTCATTCGAGTATATTTTAATGTGGCAGTCTTTCTCGTATGATTCAGGCGACCTAAAAAATCAGATATGAACAAAGTGATTTGGTCTGAAATTCAGTTCGTATCAGTATAATGGTGTAATATTGACAAACCATGAGTTTGCTTTTATCACTCTTCGAAATTTGGACAGGATTATGGTGGATCATCTTGCTGAGGGCATACGGAAAAGTGACAGGTGATTTTACATTGCAAGAGAGGGTCGACGTACAAACCGGAATAAGATTAATCCTAAACCTATGCTTAACTGATGGGTTTGACATGTTTCCTACTCTTTTGGTCACTGACGGTTCTTGCATGATTGATCGAAGAATGGGTATTCACGGACACCCTCTCGAGATCCAAGTGAGTTAATACCTGACAATTCTTAACTAAAGATTGACTATAATCTTTGCAGCTTATAGCTCTATAAAATGAAAGATCGTCTTCTTTGGAATTGTAGGCATTGTTTTACTCTGCCTTGCGCTGCTCCCTAGAGATGCTGGCCGTTAACGAATCAACCAAGAATCTGATCGTGGCCATTAACAATCGATTGAGTGCACTTTCATTCCACATCAGAGAGTATTACTGGCTGGACAAGAAGAAAATGAATGAGATTTACCGTTACAAGACTGAAGAATACTCCAAGGACGCTGTCAACAAGTTCAACATTTACGCAGACCAAATTCCCGAATGGCTCGTCGATTGGATCCCAGAAAACGGTGGCTATTTCGTCGGCAATCTCCAGCCCGCCCACATGGATTTCAGGTTTTTCACGCTCGGAAACCTCTGGGCCATCGTCTCGTCCCTGAGCACCTCGAAGCAGAGCCAAGTCATCCTGGATTTGATCGAGGAGAAATGGGACGACCTGGCGGCACAAATGCCTCTCAAGATCTGTTTCCCCGCTGTGGAGAACGAGGAGTGGCGCATAATAACTGGAGGTGACCCTAAGAATACGTAAGAACAACTAAAACCCTCCCATCGTATTATTCAAGAAAGTGCATTGATCTAATTCTAACACAAAGCATAACAAACTGTTTTTTACTGCAGCCCGTGGTCTTATCACAACGGTGGATCGTGGCCTACTCTTCTGTGGCAGGTATATCTCATTGCACCCTACTCAGTTGTCAATCGATTTGATATGTAAATTCACAAAATCATATCTATCTATCTATCTATCTATCTATCTATCTATCTATCTCAGTTTACATTGGCTTGCATTAAGATGGGGAGGCCAGAGTTAGCCAGGAAGGCAATTTCTTCGGCTGAGAAAAGGCTGCAAGTCGATCGATGGCCAGAATACTACGATACGAAATCTGGGAGATTCGTAGGAAAACAAGCCCGACTTCGCCAGACGTGGACGATCGCCGGTTACCTAACCTCGAAGATGCTTCTAGATAACCCCGAGCTTGCCTCCCTATTGTTCTGGGACGAGGACTACGATCTGCTCGAGAAATGCGTGTGCGGCCTCAAAAGAGGCAGCGGAAACTGCCATCGTCTCTCCGCAAGATCTCAGAGTTTGATTATTTAGTTCCATTGTCATGCAACTTTACTTCATATTATTCCTAAATGCAGGCCAGCCAGCCCACCCCACCTTCTTTCAACATATTTTGAATTCAATAACGTTAGAAATAATGAAGAGATGATGAGCATTGAATACATACTCGTCATATGTTTGACGATTCATTCTTGTCCTAATCCCATATTGCTATTTCGACTTTCAAAAGCTTAGCTTTCCTTTCCCTGCGTTAGCGTATACGTAATCGTCTAATACGACAATATATATACGTATATAGATGATATATATCCATATTGGCTTAATGTTTTTTTTTTGTTACGTAATTTAGGGGAGTGACGTTATATGGACTCCTAATTTAGGAGTTCGCAAAATACGGACAATAACTTTCGAAAAAATGGCAATTTAGGGACATTATACGCTGCGATCATTTATTTTGACCCAAACTCGCTGATGTAACGCCCGATCCGCTGACATGTGCGCTTTAATGGCTCAACACAGCATTAAAAGTATTCGACGTGGCGTCACGTCATCGTCTGAAATTAAAAAGAAAAACAAAATTAATTTTTTGTTTTCGCGTATCAAACCCAACACCGTCGGTCGCCTGAAGCACCCCGACAAACATTTTTTATTTCAAAAATCGATTTTTTAAATTTCAAACAATGACGTGGCGCCACGTCGGATACTTTTAATGACGTGTCGAGCCATTAAAGCGCATATGTCAGCGGGTCGAGCATTACATCAGCACGTTTGGGTCAAAATACAGGGTTGCAGCGTATAATGTCCCTAAATTATTATTTTTTCGAAAGTTATTGTCCATATTTTACCAATCCATAAATTAGCTGTCGATATAATACCACCCCGTAATGGACAAAAAAAACATTAATATATATATATATATATATATATATATATATCCTCTAATCACATTATTACATCATATCCTTAAGATTGAAAATGGCATTGAATTGTCTAAGAATCGTCCGGCTTTTATTACAACCACCTTGACACGATCTTTCGGTGACAAGTGTAGAAACTTGCGGACACCTATTCAAGTTATAAATAGGAGCCGAACAATAAGCTTGCTATGATCTCAACTATACACACACACACACACATATATATATATATACACACACATATATAATATCATATAGCTTCGTATCTATACAACCCATCAAAGAAAGAAAAACCATTTCACACGCTATCATGGCACAGCCCACTTCCACCCCATTAGTAATAAGCTTTTGTCTTATGCTATGCAGTTTCTCTTACAGTGCAGCAGATAATTATGAAAGGGAAGATCTACCAAAATCTGATGTTCAGCTCTTGGAGTTTCCACTGAACTTAGAGTATCTTGAAGCCGAGTTCTTCTCATGGGGCGCTCTGGGCAGTGGGCTGGACAAGCTACAGCCCGATCTCGCCAAGGGAGGGCCGCCGCCCATCGGCGTTAGGAGGGCGAAGCTCAGCCGAGTTGTGAGAGACATCATTGCGCAGTTTGCTTACCAAGAATTCGGACACTTGAGGGCGATTCAAAGCACGGTGGCGGGGTTTCCCCGGCCGCTTCTGAACCTCAGCGCGACGTCGTTTGCCACCGTCATGAACAACGCCTTTGGAAAGCCGCTGGTGCCTCCCTTTGACCCCTACGCCAACGACGTCAACTACCTTCTTGCATCTTACGTCGTCCCTTACGTCGGGCTCACGGGCTACGTCGGCGCTAATCCCAAGCTCGAAAGCCCTCAGTCAAGAAAGGTAGTAAAAAACTCATAAAAAACTAATTCATAAAAAAAGAAAAAAAAAATGACATCTTTATAAGAGCTTCGTTTTGATCAGCTGGTGGCGGGCCTGCTCGGAGTCGAATCGGGCCAAGACGCGGTGCTTCGGGCTTTGCTGTACGAGCGGGCCTTGGAGAAGGTGAGGCCGTACGGAATCACGGTGGCGGAGTTTACCAATAGGATATCTGAGCTGAGGAACAAGCTGGGGAACAAAGGGTTGAAAGACGAAGGCCTAATAGTCGAACCTCAGCTCGGGCCGGAGGGGAAGAGCGCCGGCAACGTCCTCGCCGGCGATAAAAACTCGCTGGCATTTGATCGAACGCCTGAAGAGATACTGAGGATCGTCTATGGGAGTGGGAACGAAAGCGTGCCCGGCGGCTTCTATCCCAAAGGAGCCGACGGCCAAATCGCCAAGTCTCATCTTCAACGCGAGAGCTATCGCCGCCGTAGAGCTTAGATTAGAGGCGCTGCGTTTGTGTTTATATTACAATGAATAATCGTCATGCATTAATGCATAGCATAGCATGCATATGATGAACCATCCTTGTAAATAACATCCTACTTTTCCGCCTAAATTATAGAGTGCTTCCTTTCTATCATATATGGGCTTTTGACTGCAATAAGCCCATTCACTTTTAAATGGCCCATTAATGTTTTAAGCCCATTATTTTTTTTAGAACAAGCCCATCAAAATTAAGTGCCAATTGAGTTTGTTAGTTCCATTCCATTCCATTCACCACTAAGACCATCATCTCCAACCGATACAAAAATTCAAAATTCTTCTCCAATCATACTGCAAACTGAAACTCAAAATGAGTTTATATACTTTTCTCTCTCCTAGAAACTCAAAAATGAGTTTGCACCATTTAACATTTCAAATCTTTACTTAAATTATATTTTTGACCGAAATTATTTGTATATTTCTATTACTGTCATATTTATTAATTTAGTTTGTTTTTTATATAAATTTTTTAATTATAATCAAAATGCATATTAATTTTTATATTCAAAATATGTTTATTATCTATATTTATTTTTGTATACTATGATAATCATACTATTGAAAGAAAATATTAAGATAACATACAAGTATTTAAAATAAAAATACATCACAAATCATGGAAAATAATTAACATACGGATTATAAGTTTCTTAGAAATGTTTTCAATCGAATTTAAAATAATATCGTGATCTAATTTGTAAATTTGTAAAATATGCAGGTAGTATTAACAAGTTGTAAAAATTGGTGTGGAAGAAAATATTACAATAATATTCTTTTAAGTTTGAAAATGAGTTTAACGGTTCGAGAAGGATTACTGCATTTTGAGTTTGAGAATGTATTTTTCGGTTGGAGATGGTCTAAGTATAGGAGGATGTTTTAAATAGTTAGAATATAAAATACCCTTAGTTCATATTTATAAGTCCAATATATAAGTTTAAATGGAGTTTCGACAATAGATGGAGTAGTCCACCATAAATATATATGCAAGTCATAAATTGATGCGGAATTATTATTTTTTATTTAATCAATCAGAGTAGTCTACAAATACAAGCTTTTAAATCCTAAAATTAATGGTACGCCTTAATCCTAGACAAGTTTTATAAGGACACTCGAGAATTATTATTTAACAAGGTAAGATTTATTTTAAATTTAATTGAATATATATGGAATCATAATTTTATATTTAATGATGTATTATTTAAAAAAAAAAATTGAGGAGGTAATTGAAATAAACAGTATAATATAAAGAGTTAAATTGTAAATTCACATCAAACTTGACATTTAACAAGTGCTCTTCTTTAATAAAAATAGATAGATAGACATTGGTTATCATGCTCCTCATTTTTTTAAAAATTGATTCTATTTTTTTTTTTTTTCTACCAACAAATAAAAAATATCATTTAAACATGATATTACATCCATCGTCATTAATATAGCATCATTACATTCTATATATTGCTGTAATAATAATCCTACCATATCCCTTCTTATAATGACGACGATTACAATGATAATCATCATCAAATCTCATCCTTAATGAACCCTTACCAAACTATATTAAGATTTGATTTACACTCTCACTCTCTATATATATATATAAGGGGAGCACATAAACTCCATAGCATACTACTACACTCTCCATCTTCAATAATTTTCTCAGCAAAAAAAATAACAAAAATGAAACTCCTCGTCGCTCTAACCGCCGTCGTCGTCGGCCTAGCCCACATCAGCATCTGCATTGCAGGGCGGGCCCACGACGATGATGGTCTCTACCGTGAAGCCAAATCGCAGGCCCTCATAGAAACCACGTGCAAGAATACGCCGAACTACCCGCTATGCAAGGCCACTTTCCAGGCCAACCCGGGCAGCATCAATGCTGACATCACGGGCCTCAGCCTCATCACGGTGGACGCTGTCAAGGCCAAGACCAAGCAAGCCCTTGCAGCCATTGACCAGCTGAGGAAGAAAAGCGGAGGTAAATACGACAGCGCATTGAAGACTTGTACCGAAGTGTACAACACGGTGCTGAAGTACGACGTGCCTCCGGCCGTGGAGGCCCTGCAGAAGGGAAACCCTAAGTTCGCCGAGAATGGGATGGCTGATGCGGCGGGTGAGGCCGACGCCTGTGAGAATAGTTTTGGAGGGGTTTTCGGTCGGTCACCTTTGGCTGGGGTGAATAAGGCCCTTAGTGATATTGCTGTTGTCTCTAGGGCAGTTATCAGAAATCTTCTTTAATCATTGTTCGTATGTATAGGTAAGTGCATGATTTGAGAACTAATTCGTGATCATATGTAATAATACGATGCATGGCGTTTCTGAATGAAGAATGTTTCGATATATAGAGGGTGACGAGCCCTTTTAAGAGAAAAGTTGGGAATCGCAGACGACGTTTAATTCAACCGAGTAGACGAAAAATATAATCTTGAGCTGAGATAATAAACTACGATTAAAGCTCGATAATGGCGGCGCCGCTCGAGGGCTTGGAGGCGAAAATGTACATGCCAAGATCGGTCCTTTTTATCACCCCTTTGTCGATTCTTGATTGGAAATATTGCTCCTGAGAAAAATACGCAGTAGTCGGAAAATAATTATTGAATTCAAGAATTTGAGTGAGCATTTATCGGAAAACGATAAACTGGCCAACCTTGACGTTGAGTATAAACTGTGGGACGATATTTTCCTTGACCAAGGCGACGGCACAACCGCCCCATCCAGCTCCTGTGAGTCGAGCCCCGAGGGCCCCGTTGTCACGGCAGATCTTTACAAGCTCTTCTAGTTCGGGACAGCTGAAAATAGGTAGGTAGAGTTCACAGTTTTGGTCAAATAGTTCTCAGAAATCAGAAAGAACTAAAAATAAGAAAAGAGAAAATGTCCCACCTGCACTCATACAAGACACTGCAGCTATGGTGGCTGTCGTTCATGAGGTCGCCGAGCTTCTTCAGCATATCTTCTTCACTGCAACGTTAACAGCTTTAGAGTTCAAATATGTGGTGGAAGTATATGATACAGATGACTGTGGTTGAATAGCTTAGTTTACCTCAAGTCAGAAGAGACGGTGTCTTTGAAAGCATACACTCGTTTTGCTTCGGAGTAGACATGGGCAGCTCTCTGGAAATTTTGGTCAAGAGTTGGGTAAGGAGATATAGTATGGAATCTAAAAACCGAGCACTATCGAAGTAGCTATCTAAATGCATTTTTGTAGCAACCCAATTCCCAGTACGAAGGCTAGACTCATTAACTTGTATGCCGGGCTTTGGTTCGATAATCTTTTGGATTTAAGGTTAAAGGACAGTCTTGGCAGAAAAAAGAAACAATGTAGACTATATCTTACGTACTTACCTGGTGCAACTTAAAGTGTTTGGCAGCTCTCAGCACATCCAAGGACGAAGGAGAGTTGGCAAAAACGGTGTGAAGCTTCTCATTGATGATTTCTTCAATGTCTTCGGCGGTATATGGTTCTTCTTTCAAGATCTCCTATAGACGGGATGATTAATCCATTGTTTAAGAATTCCCAGCGTTGTTCGAAGGCATAGAGCAGTATAATAATCAAAACGTATTGCAGAAGCCAAAATTTTTATTAGGAACGATTACCTTGACAGCAATAACTGGATCAGAGGATCCATGCGTGCCGGCGAAGGTCACACACAGTCCTTCGACGTCTGAAAGTGTCTTCACATTAGCTATGGCCTCCTCAGCTTTCATCCCGAGTTTGATTGCTAGTACAATCTGCAACAACAGATCAGTTTTCTTCTTTTCAAGTGATCAAAAAAGAGGGGAAAAAACCACCATTTGGAGGACATTTTCAGGGGTGGCCACAAGAAGGAACAAAAATCTAATCTTTTTTTTTTTTCAATCTGAAGCCTGCTAGAATGAATTTTCAAGAAAACACTCACAGAAGCCAATCGGCATTCAACAACCCTGTTGTTGTAATTAGTTGCAGCCGTAACTGCTTTCTGAGATTCTGCGAGCGAGTGGGCTATGATAAACGTGCCACCCGCTGGGAGCTGCACCTCGGTTGCTCGAATAGGGTTGAAATCGATCAGTGCTGCAAATCCCGATTGTGCCATCACAGATATTGCCTGCGGAGAGCAAAAAAAAAAAGAAAAAAATGAAGCAAGAAGATCTTATTGGCCCGTAAAATTATGCATGAGACGAAATAAAAAAGAAGGCATGAATCTCTTTTTTAAGAGATGTTATATGTTCACCTGATCCATTCCACCAGATTGTGTGCCAATGTGTCTCTCGCATTCGCATGTAAGTTGAGCGAGTTCTTTCTGAAAATAAACAGTTTTACGAAAGATGACATGGCTACATATTCAGCTATAGGTCATGTAGGGACATGAACAGATTTCATGCAATAATCCGTGTCTACGGTATATGCAGAAACACAACTATGCAGCAGAATCGAAATACCTTAGGGAAGTTTGATCCCATTACTGCCATTATAGCAATAGTAGAAGAGCAAACGAATGCAGCAGAACTCGACAACCCAGAGCCTACCCAAGAGACAACAGTATGGCATCAAATAAAAATAACCCATCGGTCTAAATATAGTAAGGATGTTCGCAGGTCGGATAAAGTACCAGTTGGAACAATGCCATCAACGATGACCTCAAGTCCGACTGTTTCGCCAACATCGAAACCCTTCGATTTTGCATACTCGTAGAAACCTTTGTACCTACAAAATGAATTCAAGATCATGAGAACTACGACATACCAAGAATTCAAACTCAGGCCATCATCATGTTTAATGCTACTGCATATGTTAATCAAGCCCTATTTGATACATAGGCAACCATTAATGAAGAAACGTTATATAGACATCATACCCACAAATAAAGTAGTGGCCCCATTTATGATTCTTCAAATCAATTTCCTGCAAAAAGAAGCACGGATTATGTCAAGTAACTGCCTATGCAGATCCTCAAACACAAATGGAAACTTGGTTATTACTTACTCGATCTTCGTTATGCATAGGAAATAAGTACTAAGATATGTTAGATAGCTATTCTTGGATATGCACATTGAGTACTTCTCATAGTCATCGCCATACCTGATGAGGATCAGCAGGGTATGTGCACATTGAGTACTTCTCATTCACATTCCCAATTCGAAGCACCTTCTCGCCTTCGACTTTCCGTATAGCCACGATAGTATCTTGCCTGATGGCCATAGGCAACACTGAGTAGCCTTCATAATCTATGTGCTCCCCAATCAAATTCACTCTCCCTATAGCCCAAAAAAAAAAACCACAAAAAAAGCTAACTTTTCGTCCATATGAATAAAAAAGAAGAAAAGCCCATCAAAAGACTCAAATCTTCACATCGAAATTCACTAAAAAGAAATAGATAATACCAAAAAAAAATTAAAATCCATCTTTTACTGAATTGATAAAACGAAACGCATCAAATCAACAGATCGATCAAATTGGAAGCCATAGATTGGAAAAAAAAAAAAGATCAAAACTTTCATCGATATAATCCAATTACCAGGAGATCTTGCATAGACGTCAGGTGGTTGACCGAAGAGCTCAACAAACTTCGATTTCAGTTTGCTGAATCTGAGCTCTGCCTCTTCAAGCTGTGAACCGCCGCCATAAACGGGCTCAAGCGACTTGCAGACCGGCACAGGGAGTTCATCATGTCTAGCAGCCATTGATCGATCAGTCTACAGTAAAAAGACTGTTTGTATTATCCTACTTTTATTATTTATTTTGCTAAATAAATGTATAAAAAAGAGTTTCTTCTACAAATCATGGACTCTGTATATATATATATATATGTATAGATACATACAAAAGTAGGGGTAGGTGTTTGATTTGAGGTTTGGTTTGTTGGGATTGGCGACATAAAATTCTTGAGAATTTTCTTTGTTATTTTAATTAAAAAAAAAAAAGAAAGAGTAGCTTTATTAGCCATATTTTCTTGGATTTAATCATAAAAGAAAAAGATTCTTGGTGGACAATGAGATGCAAACGATGAAGATGGCCATGATAATGAATCTTTATGTTTGATCTTTCCTATATATCCGGCGAATGGATCGTAATAATTTGAAATGGAATAAATAAATAAAAAATTAAAATGTCCCAGATTAAATTCAAGTGTAATAAGGAAATATGTAACTAATGACCATTTTGATCTCTCTTGCTTGATGATGAGTCCCATGCCATGTAAACGCAGCCAAGTACGGTAATTATAACTGTGCCAAAGGCTATGAACAAGCATAATCTATCTCCATGGCTTGGATTCGCACTTGCCCCCGACGGCGGACCATAGGGCACCCTTTCGACAGTCACCGCGAACGATTCAGCCCAGTTCGCCTTGTAATTCGCATCATGTCCGAACGCTTTCTTGAGTGACCGTTGGGTCTGATCCAACTGCATCTGAAACCACCCGCTAACCTTGATCGTCCCTTTCGGGTTGCTATATTTCGGAGGATACTGGCCGCCCACTGCACGGCCGTTGCGATAGTCCTTGACGAACGATAAGATCGATCCCGCCCTGTCCTTAAAGTGCTGGCCCACAAAAGCCTCGAAGCCCGCCGGTGGGTTCCTCATGATCTGCATCATGGTCTTGCAGGATAGCACGAGGGTCGTGTAGTTGTACGATATGGAGGCGTCCACCCAAACTGAGGAGAGCTCATTCTTCCCCCTTTCGAACCCTGGCTCGTTGAAGTATGGCCTGGCGTTGAGCACGAGCCCCTGGATAGAGACGAGGACCTGAAGGATAGTAGATTTTTTGGACCACTTCTCCTCTATCCTGCCTGTCCAAGTGTTGAGCAGGCTCAGGCACACTTTCCCACATCCATAGAGGTTAGGGTTCAGGCAATGGCCGTGGGAATGGTAATGGACTTTCGGGGGTTCTTTTGGGTACTGACGGGGCAGGACGATGTCGAAGAAGAAGAGCCCGCTGTAGTACGGTGTGTCGGGGGCTCCGATGATTACTGCCCGGATGAGATCGATTCGTGTCTCGTAGACTCGTACGAAAATGGATTCGGGCAGGTTCTTCTCAAGGATCTTCCATTCTTGCATGATCGCCTTGTAGAGGGCCGGGTTTTTGTCGGCGGTGAAGTGTTCATGGGACTTGGCTTTTGGGCAAAGGAAGTGATGGTCTGAAGGGATTTCTGGCACTACGTCGAAGTGCTTAAACTCTGCCTCCATGTTGCAGCTGCTTTGATCTGCAGAAGATTTAAGGATCAACAACAACTGTAATCCACAGAAAAACAAGAATCTGAAATCTTCACATCGATTGATACTTTTTAGGATCATAACATCAACCCTAGAAATCTCACTCCATATCTGCCGAAGACTATGATTGGCAGGTAACCATAGCAGCTACAATCAACAGAATCAACCCAGGAAAAAAAAAAAAGAATCACAAACAGGAAAGACAGAAAAGATTTAGGGTTTAAGGAGCCCATCAAAATCACATAATCAAACGATGAAAGCAGTGGCAACGCCGCCGCGCTAGAAATAAACACCAAATCGCATAGATGCATTATTAGCGCACACCTGAAGAAGCCATGAATTGACGATAGCTGCTGCCTTGCCGCCGGTGCTCAAGCGGGTTTGAGTTCGGCGCTATATTTTTGGGCTTTGCGTCGTCGTGGTGCGAGGTATTATAAGATGGAGCAGAAGAATCTCCTCCATTCCATCTCGAATATCTCCGCATCTTTCGGTGAATTGTAAAATAAGCCCAAGAACAGAAACAATCAAAGTTAGGAATTGTTTCCTAAATTTAGAAATAGGGTTACTGATCAAATCTTTTAGACCATTTCTCCTCTCCTCCTTACCTATTCAAGAATTGAGCGGGCTCAGACACGCTTTTCCCTCTTTCATGCAGGTTGGGCTTCAGTTCAGGCGTGTGAATTGTGGTCATTAATGGATATTGAGTAGGCGAGATGATGTCGAAGAAGAAGGAAGAAGGTTCCATTGTCGACTGTCGTACGATGATTACTGCCCGGAGAAGATCGGCTGGGGTTTTGTTTTAGTAGGAAGGTATATTCTGGGATGATTTCTTCCGGCGGATCTTCCATTCCTGCCTGATGATCGTCTTCCTTGTAGATCAAGCAAGAACAATAAGGAAATAATAGCATCGTTTTGATTCTCTAATGTATTGAACTTACCTTACTCCATTCACGAGCTTCAAGATTTTCATGCACATAGAAGTGTAGTAGCATAGTATAGTATGCCAATATGTATGTTTAAATTCTGAATTTATTAATTAGTTGTACTTATTTTGTATAAAAATTAGCTCGATTTTTTTTTTTTCATAGATTAGTCTATTTTTATTCATTTAATCCTCGTACATCTACATTGTAGTCTCTACATTCCGATTAATCGATATCAGTCATTAGACAGCTCTAATGTTCAGCAAAACTAATCCACGTGCATGTAGTTAATGATCATTATTTTCTTCTATTAATATTTTTTTTATCAATTTATTATTTAATAATCCTCACCGTCAACAAAGTTATTATCAATAAAGTTAGATTTAGACAACTAGAATATAAATATTCAAAGGGCAATTCAAAACTAAATAAAATTTATACCGTTGTGTTGTTTCATACATGAGTTGACAACCAATGTTCAAAATAAGGATCAAACAACAACTAAGTTGAAGTTCACCAAAAAAAAAAAAACAACTAAGTTGAAGACAAAGTCATACAATACTAACCTTACACAATATCATTTTTGTTATAAAAATATTAATTGTGATTAATATTATATTAAGATTATTTTATTATAGTTATACTTATATTAAGATTATAATGATAATATAGCTTATAATATAAAGAGAGAGAGATTAGAGAGAGATTAAGTATTTCAATACTTGGTGTCTTTTACAATGAACTCTAATCACCTATTTATACTACTAATAATTCACTATTACAACTAATCACATTAATTACAATTATACACCTCACACTAAAATACAAACTCTTCAATTAAACACCTCATCTTATCATCTTATCACATTATCATCATTTAATATAATACTTCCAAATCATCAATAATTTAACTAATATTATTATTTAAAACATCCACATTTAATTATTTCATAATACTCCCCCTTGGATGTTTTCAAAGAATATGCCTCGTTAAAACCTTATTAGGAAAAACCCAATGGGATAAAAACCTAATGAAGGAAAAAGAGTACATGATTCTTTTAGATACTTTCGATTGTTGCCTCATTAAAAACCTTACTGGGAAAACCACATGGGAAAAACCTCAGTGAAGGGAAAAAGAGTGCAACGCGTATTTACTCCCCCTGATGATGACATCATTTAAGATCTCGAAGTTTTCGAACTCCAATTGAATATACCAATCTTTTGAAAATTATTGGGGGAAGTGCTTTCGTGAATAAATCTGCAAGATTTTCACTTGATCGCACTTGTTGTACATCAATATCACCATTTTTCTCTAAATCATGTGTAAAGAAAAATTTTGGTGAAATATGCTTTGTTCTATCTCCCTTAATATATCCTTCCTTTAATTGGGCAATGCATGCAGCATTATCTTCATATAAAATCGTAGGAAGTAACTTTTTCGATACTAGCCCACTGGTTTGTTGTATATGCTCAATTATCGATCGCAACCAAACACATTCTCGGCTAGCTTCATGAATAGCTAAAATTTCCGCATGATTAGAAGAAGTAGCCGTTAAACTTTGTTTAACTGACCGCCATGAAATAGCGTTCCGCCATGTGTAAATAAATAGCCCGTTTGCGATCGAGCATTATGTGGGTCAGATAGAAAACCAGCATCTGCATACCCAATCAAATCTGTTTTTGATTCATTAGAATAGAACAATCCCATATCAGTTGTTCCTTGAAGGTATCGAAAAATTCGCTTAATTCCATTCCAATGTCTACGAGTCGGTGACGAACTATATCTCGCCAATAGATTCACAGCGAACGCTATATCAGGCGCGTATGACTCGTTAAATACATTAGGGCTCCAATAGCACTGAGATATGGTACTTCAGGACCAAGTAATTCTTCATCGTTTTCGCAAGGTCTAAACGGATCTTTATTCACATCTAAAGATCGAACAATCATTGGAGTATCCAATGGATGAGCTTTATCCATATAAAATCTTTTCAATACCTTTTTCGTATAAGTCTCTTGATGTACGAATATCCCATTCTTTAAATATTCAATTTGCAGTCCAAGACAAAATTTCGTTTTACCGAGATCTTTCATTTCAAACTCTTTTTTCAAACAATTAACGGCTTTTGATAACTCTTCAGGAGTTCCAATTATGTTAATATCATCAACATAAACTGAAATGATGACAAATTCATTTCCAGATCTTTTCATAAATATGCACGGGCAAGTTTGATCATTTTTATACCCCTCTTTCGATAAATATTCACTTAGGCGATTATACCACATACGCCCAGATTGCTTTAATCCATAAAGCGATTTATTTAGCTTGATTGAGTACTCATTTCGGGGCCCTGAATTTTCAGGTAACTGAAATCCCTCGGGAAGTTTCATATATATATCACTATCAAGTGATCCATATAAATAAGCGGTGACAACATCCATTAGACGCATATCGAGTCCTTCACGTACTGCCAGACTAATTAAATAACGAAAAGTCGTTGCATCCACCACAGGAGAATACGTCTCCTCATAATCAATACCAGGTCGTTGTGAAAAGCCTTGTGCAACAAGCCGTGCTTTGTATCTCACAATTTCACCGTTTTCATTTCTCTTTCTGATGAAAACCCATTTATATCCAACCGGCTTTACATTTTCTGGTATGCGGACTACAGGTCCGAAAACTTTTCGTTTCTCAAGTGATTTTAATTCTGCCTCGATTGCATCTTTCCATTTTGGCCAATCATTTCTTTGTCTGCATTCTTTTACAGACCCTGGTTCATGATCCTCATTCTCATTTATCTCATTCATTTCATGTAGCGCTACGTTAAATGAGAATTTATTGTCAACGTTGACTTTTTCTCGGTTCCATCTAATTCCATTTTGAGCATAATTTATCGAGATCTCTTCATTATCATTATTCTCAAAAATTTCAGGTACCTGATTTCCATTATCATAATCATTAATGCCCATTGACTCTTCTAGAGTCGATAAATCCTCGACTGGACCATTCTTATTATTTGCTCCTTTTCTTTTTCGAGGATTTTTATCTTTGGAACCCGAGGGCCTACCACGTTTTAGTTGTGGTTTAGGCTCGATCATTATATGTTCTCCAGGAACATTAACTTTTGCAGGAGCATTAACAGCTGGTATATGTGACTTAGTCACTCTTTTAAGGTCAGTAAAGCTATCTGGCAGTTGATTAGCTAATCCTTGTAAATGAATTATCTTTTGAACTTCTAGTTCACATTCTTTCGTTCGAGGATCATAATGATTTAGCGATAATTCATTCCAACTAATACTCATTTCCAGCTGTTTCTTTTCTCCCCCTAATGTCGGAAAATTCGATTCATCGAAATGACAATCGGCAAATCTAGCCGTAAATAAATCTCCAGTTAGAGGTTCTAAATATTTTATTATCGATGGAGATTCAAATCCGACATATATTCCCAACTTCCTTTGAGGTCCCATCTTCGTGCGTTGTGGTGGAGCAATTGGAACATATGCACATCCAAAAATTCTCAGATGGGAAATATTTGGTTCCTGACCATAAACCATTTGTATCGGGGAGATATCATTATAACTTGTTGGCCTGATGCGGATTAGTGCCGCTGCATGTAATATAGCATGTCCCCAACAAGAAGAGGGAAGTTTCGACTTCATTAATAATGGTCTTGCAATTAATTGCAACCTTTTAATCAACGATTCTGCAAGACCGTTTTGCGTATGGACATGTGGCACGGGGTGCTCAACATCAATTCCAATAGACATGCAATATTCATTAAATGCCTTGGAAGTAAATTCACCAGCATTATCAAGGCGTATTTTCTTTATTGGATAATCCGGAAAATGTGCTCTTAATCGAATCAACTGAGCAAGCAATCTCGCAAAAGCTACATTCCGCGTTGATAACAAACATACATGAGACCATCTAGTTGATGCATCAATCAATACCATGAAATATCTAAATGGTCCACACGATGGATGTATCGGTCCACAAATATCACCTTGTATACGTTCCAAAAATCTTATAGATTCATTCTTTATTTTTATTGGTGATGGACGAATAATCAACTTCCCTTTAGAGCAAGCAACACATGATAATTCATTCGATTGAAGAATCTTCTGGTTCTTCATTAAATGTCCACGTGAATTTTGAATTATTCTCCGCATCATAATTGAACCGGGATGGCCCAACCGGTCATGCCAAACAACAAATGTATTATCATTAGTAAACTTCTGGTTTACGATAGCATGTGATTCAATTGTTTTAAGATATGTGTAATATAGCCCAGAGTCAAAAGATGGTAATATTTCCACAATTCTTTTGTCATTCGATATCACTTTTGTAATATGCAAATATTCAATATCTCCTTTTTCTGCAGTCTCAATATGATATCCGTTATGTCGAATAGCTTTAAAACTTAATAAATTTCTTTGAGACTTAGGAGAATATAAAGCATTTTCAATTATCAGCCTTGTTCCTCTGGGCAGTAAAACATTAGCTCTTCCGGAGCCCTCAATTATATTCGTGCTACCCGATATAGTAATAACACTGGCTTTTTTCATATCAAGATGATCGAAATATTTCTTATTTTTTAGAATCGTATTCGTCGTTGCACAGTCTGCAAGACACAATTCTTCATTGCAATCGTAAATTCACTTAATTTCAACGTGGAAGTAACTCTATAAACGGCAGAATTATATTCACTTACCGACGTAAAATCCTGCAATCGTAAATTCAGCCATTCGTACTTTGCATTGGGGAGAATAACAGTTGTCAAGTGGCCATATCGTTCTTTCAGGTTTTTCCACAACTCAGCTGGATTCTTTTCTGTTAAGTATTCAACTTTCAGATTTTCGTGAATGTGGTGGCGAAGAAAAATCATAGCTTTCGCCTTGTCTTGTTCAGTTGTGGTTTTCGTGGGATCAATGGTGTCACCTAAGCCTTTTGCTTTCAAATGGATTTCAGCATCTAATACCCAAGGTAAATAATTTTTTCCAGTGATATCGAGTGCAACAAACTCAAGGCTCGCCAAGTTCGACATATTACTATAATAAAATACAAAACATGTTATTAAAACATTACATAATAAAAAAAAAACTTATAATTAATCTTCTTTTAAATCTTCTTTTGTATCTTCTTTTGTAAAAGTTCTTATAAAAAATGAAATCCACATCCAGATCAGTGTCGCCGTAATCATAATCATAAGTAAAAGATCAAACATCGGACATAGCGACATCCTTCAAAATAAAATATATTTCAGTAATTATAATATTAAAGAAATTACAATTAATAATTATATTTTAAAAACATTGGTAAAAATATTATCCACATAGCGGAAATGATCACCGTAAATAATGTAAGGAGTAGAAGATCCATCTTTGTATAAAACGACATTTTTTCTTATTAAAGAAAGATTAATAATATGCCGCTACTGAGGTTGGGATTACCGCAAGACCTCGTGGGCTTGTGTTGTGTACGTGCATAAATAAAAAAAAATCACACGCCTCCACGGGGATCGAAACCTGGACCTCTCGTCACTTGTAGTGAACGATATTCCGCGAAACCACTCGGGTATTGGCGTTTAGTTATAAAACCTTTAAATAATACTTTTATAATATATATTTTTAAATTAATCACAATTAATATATGATTAGTATAAATTAAAAATTAAATTACCATACCTTGACTAAACTCGTACGAGATCTTCGACAGAGGTTGATCTTGACGACGGAGAGCGGTCGTGCTGATAACGTGTTATAAAAATATTAATTGTGATTAATATTATATTAAGATTATTTTATTATAGTTATACTTATATTAAGATTATAATGATAATATAGCTTATAATATAAAGAGAGAGAGATTAGAGAGAGATTAAGTATTTCAATACTTGGTGTCTTTTACAATGAACTCTAATCACCTATTTATACTACTAATAATTCACTATTACAACTAATCACATTAATTACAATTATACACCTCACACTAAAATACAAACTCTTCAATTAAACACCTCATCTTATCATCTTATCACATTATCATCATTTAATATAATACTTCCAAATCATCAATAATTTAACTAATATTATTATTTAAAACATCCACATTTAATTATTTCATACAATACTAACCTTACACAATATCATTTTAACTTATTATAGATAGCAAAATCCAATATATTTCATATTAATATATACGTTGAAAAGTTGATTGAGATCTTGCACGGAAATGACATTCCTTTATAGTAGTTTAGAATCCATGTATAATATTGGGTAAATTATGTTATCACCCCTGTGGATATACTAGAGCTGTCAGGGAACGGGCCTAGGCGGGAAAGCCCGCACGGGCCACATGCTTTGGCAGGGCGGAGCGGGTTAGCCCGCAGGCCGTTCTGCCTATTAATAAAAATATATATAAATTTTTTAATTATATAATATTAATTAGATATTGTTTTGGCTTTGAATTTTACTTTTTTTATGGGCTTATAGACCAATAATTAATTATTCCCTTGGGCTTTATTTTTTTAAATGAATTATTAATTTGATTAATCATCAATTTTTTTGAAGTACGGATGGGCCGGCCCGCCGGGCCCACAGCCCGCCTGCGGGCTGGGCCTCCATTTCCCAAGCCCGCTGAATGACAGGCCGGCCCGCGCCCGCCACGCCAAATGGCGGGCTTTGAGGGGATACAGGTCTGCCTTGCCAGCCCATTTTGACAACTCTAGATATACTGAAATGCACGTTACTATCCTATATTTGTTTTATTGTGCGCAACTTCCTTGTGCGGTCTGAAACTTAGCACCGTATCCCCAATGATTTCTAAAACTTAGCATTGTGACCTCCGATTAGGGTTGTAAATGACAAGGAATGCATAATTAAATAAATTACGAGGATATTTTACGCAATTTATAAATCATACACTTGGTGATTAATTTTTAAATCACGGTTATATGCAATTTAACCTATAGTATAAAACCAAGAACACTATTCACTTAGTTTCCCATTTACACATATAATATTAATATATAATATATTTTCTGCGATTAAACTATTTAAAGACAAGAATAAAGTATATAATTAAAATGAACAACGTTTAAGAGGAGGTTCTACTCCTACATCAGCATTGCCTTGTGACTGCAAATCAGTGTTAAGATACGCACTCCACGCACAATCGTTGTGCAATGCGGCCACATGCAACTACGCTGGTTGTCGAAGATCTTGCTGTTGATCTTGAGCTGTTCTTTAGATATTTAGGTCAATTGATTGAAAATCGATGCGCCGGACATATTTCGTTGGGTCGTGCCTTTGATTATTTCAAGAGTGCGAAGGTAAAAGTTCGATTTTCGAATGTTTTGCTTCCGTTGCTGAGTGTTCATAGTTTGTGAGCTTATCTTGTTTAAGCAGGATGATGGATAGTGTTGTATTCTTACCAGTTGATTCATTTGCGTTCTTGTAATAGAGAAAACGGCAAGGTGTGAGTGCCACACAATTGTTCTTCCATGGACTTCCATGGATAAAGTTAGAGTAGGATGTACAGTTGTGTGTGTTTCATGAGGGGTTATGAAATATATCTGATCTGAATCGATGACAATTAAACCATGTTCTCGATTGAGTACTTCCATCTTTTGAACAGCAAATTAGTGCATATTGCCTTGTAAACTAAACATGATGGTTCTTGTTATTTTTCTTTAATGTGTTGTGAGTCACCTGAGAGATACACCACATGAATTGCTGATACTAGCAACTTGGCCTGCTCTATTGTGGCAAAATACATTGATGATGCTTGAATTTGAGGCGCACATGGAGATCCAAAAAGGTCGAGTTAACATGTTGTGCAATTACTATTCTTTTCTTTTGCAATCAATTTCTGTCTTAAGATCTTTACTGCGTATGGTTCAATACTAACTATATTACCATTTATTCTAGAGTGCTGCCAAGCTTCTTGCAATATCAATGGAAGTCTTTGTTCGATTTTTTAAAGCAACAGCAATAATCAAATCTCGGTATGCAGCTACTATTTCATTTCTAGTAATATCCACGAAAAGAGTCATTTTGAGCACATACACTAGCAACATATATGGTCTTCAACTGATGTAGAAATTTCGGAATTTTCTTTTGCTGTAATTATAAGATATCTACTGCTTTGTTATTTTCTTTTGTAGAACGTTTAGATATATTGCTGAACTGAGCTTGCTCCTAACTGTGGCTGATGGTTGCTTAACCTAGTCTTGACCAATGCACTCACTTTTTCACCAAATATATACATCGTTTCGGGTCTGGATTAACATCCCTTAAATGGCAGTTTAATTTGTTGGTAAACAAGGTAATTTTCAATGAAGGAAGATATGTATAGCATGTACCAAGATTCAATCCTTTCGCGTGTTCAACTGTTCAGATATTTGAGGTGAAGGTTTAAATTTTAACAATAGCATTATGTTTGTCCTTTTTTTTTTTCTTAACTTTGGATTTCATTGACTGTTAGAATATTTTGTTGTTTGGAACTGATTGGGATGTATATGTTTAATGTATGTTGTTTGTGCTTCAAGGTATTGAGTAAGAATGATCAATATGCTGTAATGAAGGGGTTTTGTTACGCTAACAGCATTAGATGAGTTAATGGCATTGCACCCACAAAATGCAAGAAACTAATATATCTCATTTTGAGTTCGTTAATTGGATCTCTCTCTTTGTCTTTTCTATCAGTTTAGTTTCTGCTGGATCATTAATTAATATTTGATTGTACTTTATTTTTCTTAAACTAATTTGTTTGAGCAGTTGTTTCAAAAGATGGACATACCTTCATATCCATTGCATCAGAATCATGAGTAACAACCTCACCTCATCTTTGAATTCTTTCTATCTGTTGATTCTTCATAAACAAGCGCATTATGAACATGATCGTCGACGTGGAGCAGCTCTGATAGTCTGTGTACATAATTATTTGTTTATGTCATTGGGATGCCAACTTGTGTAATCGTAAAAAGGGAGGCACTGTTTTGAAAATAAGGAAACTTATTGACAACGTAATCGATGATGAACCAATGAGTTTTTTTTGCGTCACGACCATCTTAACAATTAAGTAAAATAATATTTTTACTCCGGGTTTCCGTGAATATGTGCCATTGCATAAGCATGCTAGTTGACACATGCCATATGATTCCTTCCACGCCTTATTTCATCAGACACGTCGTGCAATCCAAAAATTTCTGCATGGACAGATCAACTACGGTTGCAGGTAAAAGTTTTGTCGTGTCTCTTCGTCTTAACTCTTCTCGGTGGGATTACTAGTCATAATTATTGTTCCCTGTCTATTTCTTCCAAATGCATTCAACTTGCTAGCTTCTATTCTGTATCTGTGGGCAAGTTTTTAGCTATGATCAACAAGTTTGTCAATTGATAAATGAAAGAGATGGGATCACCCAGCTCGTCCAGTTTTGGTAAGCTACACTCACAGAACTGTTCCTTGAGTTTGACAAACATATTCGAGCACCTTCTCCAGATCTGGAAGCGTTGTCCAGGCCCTTTGGTCGATTTAATGGGTCAAAATCAGAGTGGCAGGTAATAAGAGTAACTTCCGTAATTGCTTGCTCTCTCTTTTTGAAAGTAGATTCCTTTTTGTTGTCATATTAATTGGTGCTGACTTTTGATCGCGATTGAAATTGTATTTAGTTATCGCCAGATTAGCTATCCGACTGATGACAGTGCAACGGATTCTGATGAAATTTCGAGGTAAAGAATTTATATACTGTATAACTGCCAAGTTTTCTTTTCGCCGTATTTATTTTATTTACTTTATCTATCTTTTCACTTTTCTATTTATTGGGGGCTAGTTTGTTTAATAATATTCTTGGCAATGCTATTTTGATATCCGTGGCTGAAATTTGATGGTTTGCTGTTACTAGGTGATAATTATTATATATACAGAAGTGAATATGCACTAAGTGTACCTGATGTAATGTGTTTCTTTTGTGCTTTCTTAAGTTAAATGCTCTTGGTAATGCTATTACTCTTATGTCATTGTATGTGTAGCTTGAATCAGATCGAACATGGTCGCCCAGAATCAGCTGAAGAGTGTGATTCGAAAAGGGAACATTCCACCATTACGTCGTCAATTCTATCTCTAGGCAGTGGAGCATGGGCACAGTCTGGTTTACTATGTGGTTTCTCACGTAAAAAGGATAAAAAGGAAGATGGCTTTGTTTTGTTGGACAAAAGGCAACCTATGCCACCCCCTGTCCTTGCAGAGCTGCGCCCAGAGGTTTTTCCACACTCTCGAACTGATCCGAAGCAGGAATCATCGGGCTCCAGTGGATTCTCTGGTTCCAATACTTTTCAAGATCTTCATATTGTGAGTTTACATTTGTACATTGTGATAGTTTTTTTTTGGGTACCTTTTTATGACAAGTGAATTGCTCTGTTGCATGACGGTTAAGTTGGTTTCCATGTGAATTTGTTTTTCTTTTATTGCAGCCAGTGAAGATGATGGAAGTTTTTCTGAAGTTTGCGAAAGAAAATACCCTAAATAATTTGGAAACATGTGGTGTTCTTGCTGGTTCAGTTGTAAGAATAGGTTTTAAGTGTTGGAAAGTTTAACCAGCCAGCTCTGAGAATTGTAATTCTCCATCGAATTGTGTTTTTCTTTTCTTGATTTGCAGAAGGAGAAAACGTTACATATTACGGCACTTATTATTCCTAAGCAGGAGTCAACTTCAGAATGGGTACCATGCTATCTATTTTAAACCTTTCAGTCTGATAACTATTCCGTGGCTTCATTATCCCGATAAAGATCAAACTGTGACATATATTTATCGAAATTGAGTCATTGATGCATCATATTTAACCATCTAACAACTAGCAATATGCCTGGCTTTCTCTGTCTTTTGTGTGCTTATCCTACTTGCAGTTAAAAAAAATTCTCTGAGTTCGCCTTTTGTATTTGTGAAGTGTCAGACGATGAATGAAGAGGAAATTTTTGAGGTTCAAGAAGCATATTCACTCTTCAGTCTTGGGTGGATTCATGTAAGTCCTGAAATAGTCGATTCAGACTAGTTTTAGCTCATTTACTTTACTTGATAATGCCGTCCCGTGAATGGGAAATGTCAAGCTCAGTGATCTACTTGATAGAAAAATCTCCCTACTTTACGTTTGACGTTTCAATGCTTATATATCTGATTCTAACCTTGCAATATTCATCATTTTGATTCACAGACACATCCAACACAGACCTGCTTCATGTCATCCATTGATCTGCACACTCATTACTCATATCAGGTTTTCGACCCTTTGACATAATCTTCCATCTATTTATGATGTTTACACTGTGACATGGATCAAAATATCATAACTTGTTAAGTTCTTCATGGCATACTAATACGTTATCTTATTACTTAAGAATCCACTTACCTTTTTCCGTAGGTCTTACTACCCGAAGCAATCTCGATTGTCATGGCTCCCATGGACGAATCATGGTACCATTGCAGAATAGTTTCATAATCATTTCTTGAACTTATATCTTGTTGGGAACCCCATAATGGTTGATACTCACCTCTACTCCTCATATAGCAGCAAACTCTTTTTAGGATAGAACTTTCGAATTTAAGGTTAACGAGGTTATTTGTGCCCTTTTCGCCTCGTCTTGAGAAGAAATTCTGATATTAAAAGGATACTCCTCCTATATAACAGCGAGTGTGCATTGTTTATTGCAGCCCACAGGGGATATTTCGACTCACTGCTCCTACTGGCATTGCTTGCATACGTAATTGTCGAAAAGGCGGTTTTCACCCTCACGAGGATCCTAAAGACGGTAGCCCCATTTACGAGCAGTGCTCCCATGTTTACATCAATCCAAAGATCAAGTTCGATGTCTATGATCTTCGTTGAGCAGAGTTTCTAAGAACAAAATAAAAAGTTATGGAGAATGCAATAATAGCATGAACCTTACTTGTGAAATATCCTACTGTTTGTCTTGCCTTATGAACATATGATGATGCCTAATATTATGATGATGACTGCTATCCTTATAACATGCTTTGCTTGGCTTTGATTATTTGGATGCATCCCACCCCACTGCTTTACTTCATTTCGTGGTTGTTCTTACATCTGGGTCGGGTCATGGCGGATGGGTCATAATTCTGCAACTATAAATCATAGTAATAATTCAAAATTTTATTAAATTTAGTTCAAGCCTCTAACAAAAATTTGATCTTTTTCTAAATCCCATCATGGAATCAGACAAAATATTCCGATAACTTTGTTTGGTATAAGGATTTCGACAAAAAAAAGTGCAAAAACTATCATTTGTTATAAAAATATTAATTGTGATTAATATTATATTAAGATTATTTTATTATAATTATACTTATATTAAGATTATAATGATAATATAGCTTATAATAATAAAGAGAGAGAGATTAGAGAGAGATTAAGTATTTCAATACTTGGTGTGATTTACAATGAACTCTAATCACCTATTTATACTACTAATAATTCACTATTACAACTAATCACATTAATTACAATTATACACCTCACACTAAAATCCAAACTCTTCAATTAAACACCTCATCTTATCATCTTATCACATTATCATCATTTAATATAATACTTCCAAATCATCAATAATTTAACTAATATTATTATTTAAAACATCCACATTTAATTATTTCATAATACTCCCCCTTGGATGTTTTCAAAGAATATGCCTCGTTAAAACCTTATTAGGAAAAACCCAATGGGATAAAACCTAATGAAGGAAAAAGAGTACATGATTCTTTTAGATACGCTTTCGATTGTTGCCTCATTAAAAACCTTACTGGGAAAATCACATGGGAAAAACCTCAGTGAAGGGAAAAAGAGTGCAACGCGTATTTACTTCCCCTGATGATGACATCATTTAAGATCTCGAAGTTTTCGAACTCCAATTGAATATACCAATCTTTTGAAAATTATTGGGGGAAGTGCTTTCGTGAATAAATCTGCAAGATTTTCACTTGATCGCACTTGTTGTACATCAATATCACCATTTTTCTCTAAATCATGTGTAAAGAAATTTTTTGGTGAAATATACTTTGTTCTATCTCCCTTAATATATCCTTCCTTTAATTGGGCAATGTGTAATACCCGTAAAATTTAATACGGGATTTTGATGTAATTAACTATATGATTATGTGACTTAGAAATTTTATTTAGGTGAAGAATCTCAAAAATTCGGGTAAACATAGACAACTAAATAGAAGGAACACCCGAAAATGTTATGTTTGGACAAACGAGGGCTAAAATTCGGGTGATGGCAGCATTAAGGTGAAGCCCAAATAAATTCGGATGAAGCAATTTTCGGGTAGAACCTTACTTAATCCAAGAGGAAATAATGTCACCTGCCTGCCATCTTATCAATCACAAGTTCCAAGCCCCTTTTATGTATAATCATTTCATTTAGAGAAAACATCATAAACAAAGAGAAGGGATAAACCTCACGAAAGAAAAAGGAAGGAAAAACTTCTCCAAGAGCAAAGAAAAATTCGGCCAGCTTAAGAAGGCATTAACAATCGAATTTTCGGATGTGAGGTAGGTGAAATCTTTCATCTACAAACACGTAAATATTATGTGCTTTATGTGATAACGTATTTTGTTATGATCTTACGTGACTTACATGATGATTAGGTGAATTTTCGGGTGGCTATATGCGTTAAAAACTCAGATTTTTGGATTTGAATCTATGTTACGTGTTATAGTTGTAATTACATGGAAGTTGAATGAGTTAGAAATATTTTCGGGTAGATGTTATTCGGGCACTTGAATGTTTTCGGGTGTTTGAATAGTTTTTGGGCATAATACTTTGTACTGTAGTCTGGAATTTATATAAATTCGGATAGGTATACGTTTCCGGGTCTTTAATATTTTCGGACAAAGTATTTTCGGGTAACAAGGTTTTCGCAGAATAAAATATAAATTTTGGGTCTTTTAAATATTCTGAGTCAGAAAGGAAATTCGGCGAATTGTGTTTATTTTCGGGTAAAGAGTTTCGGGCCTTCGAAAGATATTCGGGCTCAAGTTTTCGGCGTTTAAAATTAAGATTTTTCGGGTGGAACTTTCGGGCCACATTTTCGGGTCAAAACATTTTCGGCGTCAGACTCATTTTCGGGCAGCAACTTTCGGGCTCGAATAAAATTCGGGTCTTTGTAAAAAAAAAAAAAAGTCTTTTGGAGGAAAATTATTTTTACATCATTGGTTGAGAAAAATATTCTGAGTCCAACGGGCATAGTCTATTCTAACGCCCGATTAAAAGTCTTCAAAATAATATTTTCGGGGAAGGTAATTTTAATGGGTACTGTGACATTTCATTTGCATAACACACATGCATTTCATACCAGTATGAGAGATGAGTACCGTGGGTAACGCTTTGATATAGTGATGAGCGGGGTAGATCGTGATCGCGTTGATGATTCGTAGAAGAATCGAGGTTAGTACTCATATATGACACCTGACGGCAGACAGGTGTGATCGATCTGTCTACTCGGGCGTGAACGTCCCGAGGTGCAAAACCGTCTTTTATGTTATTTTCGCGGAAGGAGCGACCTGGTAGGGCAGTAGCGTGAACGTCTAAACGCTATCAGTGTAGGCTACCGTGATTGTTATGGGCGCGCGAGGTGTCGAGTCTAACCTAGGGCCCTGTGTTGAGATATGATAAGATGAATTGAGAGGTAAAAGTCGAGCGTGCATTTAGGGTGAGATATTTTGGGGATGATGGTTGAGCGCACGCTGCATTCATGCATGTTTTCACCTACTGGGCAATCGCTCAGTTTTATGTGTTGTAGGTACTATCGAGTCCGACGTCAAGGTACGTCGCGACTGAGGTGGGCTGATGGCGGTGACTCCACGGACTTTTGAGAGCGAGGTTGTACATGGATGAAGACCTGTGGAGCGCGTAGGAACTTTTGGATTTTGTTTAGGGGCCGAGGCCCGTGTAAAGATGGTTGTGTTGTAAAAATAATATTTATATATATATATGTATCTTAGTTTGTTTTAAAAGTTTTTTTTTTTAAAATGGGTCTTCCGCGGCTTTCGTTGCGGAAATTCGCCACTAATCGTATTTAGAAAATGAGGGTCGCCACAGGTGGTATCAGAGCATAGGCTTTAGATTCTGAAGACTGTCCATGTACTGCCACTCAAAAGCCTGGAGAATCAGCCTTTACCTGTAAGCTTTTATGTTTTAAATATAACTGAATGTAGAAGTGATATGCTTACTTGTATGAATAATTGTAGATAATAGTTAAGAATGCCGAGAGAAAGAAAAGGAGACGCAGGTGAATCTAGTCGTAGGGCTGAAACCGAGTTCCCTACTAATGAGCGGGACTCTACCATCTTACGACTTACTGAACTGGTTCAACGACAATCGGACCAGATCAATGAACTTATCCATACTAGGAACTCGTCTGTACATCGTCAGTCTCCACAACCGGAGCATATAGAGATTATAGGAGAGAGGTTCAGAAAACTAAACCCCCCAATGTTTGCGGATGCTACTGACCCTGCAGTGGCAGAAGATTGGCTGCGTACAATTGAAGATATGTTTATCTATAGTCGGGTGCCGGAGGGTGAAAAGGTCCTTTGTGCCGTTTCCATGCTAAGGGGAAACGTTAGGTTCTGGTGGGACACAGTCAAGGTCTTGGAGAATCCAATGACAATGTTGTGGGAACGATTCAGAGAATTGTTCCACAGCAAATACTTCACAGCCCACGAACAAGAAAGAAGGATGCACGAGTTCATGTGCTTAAAACAAGGAGGGATGACAGTCGCGGAGTATATCCGCAAATTTGAGGAGCTGTCTCGTTTTGCCCCTCATATGGTGGCAACTAATCTCTTGAAGGTGACGAGGTTTATAATGGGCCTCAAACCCGAAATCTATCGAGACTTAAGTATAGCGGGAGCCCGACAGATGGAATTCACACAAGTGGCAGAGCGGGCGATGATTGCTGAGCAAGCGGAGGCGCAGATTGTCGAGGCTCAAGAGGCGAAAAGAAGAAGAGAGAATCAGCAAGGAGCAGGGGGTGATCGTAAACGCCAATTCTTTGGCAGAGGCCCTAGTAATCAAGGAAACCGCCAGGGTCAACAAAACTGGCGTCCAAAATCAATGCCTAATCAAGGACTGACTAGCTTCCCGAATAAACCCCCAAACTTTACGCCCCAATGCCCAAAATGCGGGCGCTATCATATTGGAGCTTGTGTCAGAACGGGGCCAAATCCAAATCCCCAGTGCTTCCGATGTGGGAGATTAGGCCATTATGCCAGAAATTGTCAAGAAAATTTTCCGCAGAACTCGACCCAACCACCGGTCCGACCCCTACCCGTTCCAGCTCGAGTTTTCACCTTGACGAACGAGGAGGCAGAAGCAAACCCCTCGGTAGTGACGAGTATGTTAACTATCTATAACGTACCTACATCTGTGCTCATTGATTCAGGAGCCACACATTCATTTGTGTCGGCTAAATATGTGGCGAAGGTGGGAATATCTCCTACCTTATCTAAGTATAACTATGTAGTAAGTTTACCACACGGTGATCCGACATGCACTAATCAAGTGTTGGAAGGATGCTCCATAATCATAGAGGGTAGAAAGTTGAGAGTCGATTTGATCATAATCCCGATGAACGACTATGACGTTATCTTCGGGATGGATTGGCTTTCAAGATATGGAGCCATCATTGATTGTAATAGAAAGATAGTAAGATTCCAATTACCCGGAGAAGAGGTGTTCACTTTTTCGGGTAAGGCGAACCGACGTAGCATGCCTCGAATTTCTGCTTTAAAGGCTCAACGACTTTTGGGGTCAGGTTGTGAGTCTTTTCTAGTATATGCGGTGAAAGCAGAGGAGTTATCTCCTCTAGAACTAAAACATGTACCTATAGTTAACGAATACGCCGATGTATTTCCCGATGATCTCCCAGGGTTACCCCCTGATCGAGAAATACAGTTTACAATAGGTTTGGTGCCAGGAGCAGCCCCAATCTCTAAAACTCCTTACCGTCTAGCACCAAATGAACTACGAGAATTGAAAGAACAGTTGGAGGAACTGTTGCAGAAGGGATTCATTCAGCCTAGCTTCTCACCGTGGGGAGCACCAGTCCTTTTTGTGCGAAAGAAGGATGGGTCGATGAGGCTGTGCATCGACTATAGAGAATTGAATAAAATCACAATCAAGAATAAATATCCATTGCCGAGGATTGACGATTTATTCGATCAACTGCAAGGTGCTACGGTATTCTCGAAAATCGACCTTCGTTCGGGATACCATCAACTGAAAATTAGGGAGTCAGATGTTTCGAAAACCGCGTTCAGCACAAGGTACGATTACGAGTTTTTGGTCATGCCTTTCGGGCTGACAAACGCGCCAGCCGCCTTTATGGACCTGATGAATCGGGTTTTCAAGGACTTTCTTGATCGCTTCGTTATCGTCTTCATCGACGATATTCTTATCTATTCTAAGACAAAAGAAGAACATGCCGCTCATTTACGAATTGTCTTAGAAATTCTGCGAGAGAAACAACTCTACGCCAAGTTCAAGAAATGTGAATTTTGGCTCGAACAAGTGGCCTTCTTGGGACACGTGATTTCTGGGAATGGAATTTCAGTGGATCCCAGTAAGATTGAAGCCGTTAACAACTGGCCACGTCCAACCACTCCTCCTGAAGTTCGGAGTTTCTTAGGACTTGCGGGATATTACCGTAAGTTCATAGCCGATTTCTCCAGCATTGCCTCGACATTGACGAATTTGACAAGGAAGAATGTGCCGTTCGTATGGATAGAGTCATGTGAGCAGAGCTTTCAGGAACTGAAGAGACGGCTTACTTCAGCCCCAATTTTGACAATATCATCAGGAACTGGGGGATTTTCGGTCTATAGTGACGCATCGAAGAATGGCTTGGGATGCGTGCTGATGCAAAATGGGAAGGTAATTGCTTATGCTTCTCGGCAACTGAAAGAGTACGAAAAGAATTACCCAACCCACGATCTAGAACTTGCAGCGGTAGTTTTCGCCCTGAAGATTTGGCGGCACTACCTTTATGGAGAAAGATGCGAAATATATACGGACCATAAGAGCCTGAAGTACTTCTTCACTCAAAAGGAGTTGAATATGAGGCAACGACGTTGGCTAGAACTTGTTAAGGACTACGACTGCGTAATCAACTACCATACGAGGCTTTATACGGGCGTAAATGCCGATCCTCGGTACATTGGGACGAGATCGGCGAAAGAACATTGCTAGGCCCCGACATGGTGCGTGAAATAACGGAAGCCATAGAGAAGATTCGGGAAAGAATGCGGACGGCCCAGAGTCGACAAAAGAGTTATGCGGACCAAAGACGACGACCATTGGAATTCTCAGAAGACGACTGGGTATTTTTGAAGATATCCCCGATGAAAGGCGTAAAGCGATTCGGACGAAAGGGCAAGCTGAGTCCAAGATACATTGGCCCTTTCAGAATACTCAGGCGAGTCGGCGAGGTCGCTTACCAACTGGAATTACCAACTTCATTATCACAAGTCCACGATGTTTTTCACATATCAACGCTACGAAAATACGTCGCGGACCCGAGTCATGTGATCAAGAATGAATTTCTTTATCAACAGTTGAGGCCGGACTTAAGTTACGAAGAAAGACCAGTAGAGATTTTGATGCAAGAAGTACAGCGACTTCGGAATAAAAGTATTCCATTAGTTAAAATACTGTGGCGGAATCAATCAATGGAAGAAGCCACTTGGGAGCGAGAGGACGATATGAGGAATCGCTATCCCGAATTATTGCAGTTGGCGTAATTTCGGGGACGAAATTCTTTTAAGGGGGGGAGGATGTAATACCCGTAAAATTTAATACGGGATTTTGATGTAATTAACTATATGATTATGTGACTTAGAAATTTTATTTAGGTGAAGAATCTCAAAAATTCGGGTAAACATAGACAACTAAATAGAAGGAACACCCGAAAATGTTATGTTTGGACAAAAAAGGGCTAAAATTCGGGTGATGGCAGCATTAAGGTGAAGCCCAAATAAATTCGGGTGAAGCAATTTTCGGGTAGAACCTTACTTAATCCAAGAGGAAATAATGTCACCTGCCTGCCATCTTATCAATCACAAGTTCCAAGCCCCTTTTATGTATAATCATTTCATTTAGAGAAAACATCATAAACAAAGAGAAGGGATAAACCTCACGAAAGAAAAAGGAAGGAAAAACTTCTCCAAGAGCAAAGAAAAATTCGGCCAGCTTAAGAAGGCATTAACAATCGAATTTTCGGATGTGAGGTAGGAGAAATCTTTCATCTACAAACACGTAAATATTATGTGTTTTATGTGATAACGTATTTTGTTATGATCTTACGTGACTTACATGATGATTAGGTGAATTTTCGGGTGGCTATGTGCGTTAAAAACCCAGATTTTTGGATTTGAATCTATGTTACGTGTTATAGTTGTAATTACATGGAAGTTGAATGAGTTAGAAATGTTTTCGGGTAGATGTTTTTCGGGCACTTGAATGTTTTCGGGTGTTTGAATAGTTTTTGGGCATAATACTTTGTACTGTAGTCTGGAATTTATATAAATTCGGATAGGTATACGTTTCCGGGTCTTTAATATTTTCGGACAAAGTATTTTCGGGTAACAAGGTTTTCGCAGAATAAAATATAAATTTTGGGTCTTTTAAATATTCTGAGTCAGAAAGGAAATTCGGCTAATTGTGTTTATTTTCGGGTAAAGAGTTTCGGGCCTTCGAAAGATATTTGGGCTCAAGTTTTCGGCGTTTAAAATTAAGATTTTTCGGGTGGAACTTTCGGGCCACATTTTCGGGTCAAAACATTTTCGGCGTCAGACTCATTTTCGGGCAGCAACTTTCGGGCTCGAATAAAATTCGGGTCTTTGTAAAAAAAAAAAAAAAAAAAGTCTTTTGGAGGAAAATTATTTTTACATCATTGGTTGAGAAAAATATTCTGAGTCCAACGGGCATAGTCTATTCTAACGCCCGATTAAAAGTCTTCAAAATAATATTTTCGGGGAAGGTAATTTTAATGGGTACTGTGACATTTCATTTGCATAACACACATGCATTTCATACCAGTATGAGAGATGAGTACCGTGGGTAACGCTTTGATATAGTGATGAGCGGGGTAGATCGTGATCGCGTTGATGATTCGTAGAAGAATCGAGATTAGTACTCATATATGACACCTGACGGCAGACAGGTGTGATCGATCTGTCTACTCGGGCGTGAACGTCCCGAGGTGCAAAACCGTCTTTTATGTTATTTTCGCGGAAGGAGCGACCTGGTAGGGCAGTAGCGTGAACGTCTAAACGCTATCAGTGTAGGCTACCGTGATTGTTATGGGCGCGCGAGGTGTCGAGTCTAACCTAGGGCCCTGTGTTGAGATATGATAAGATGAATTGAGAGGTAAAAGTCGAGCGTGCATTTAGGGTGAGATATTTTGGGGATGATGGTTGAGCGCACGCTGCATTCATGCATGTTTTCACCTACTGGGCAATCGCTCAGTTTTATGTGTTGTAGGTACTATCGAATCCGACGTCAAGGTACGTCGCGACTGAGGTGGGCTGATGGCGGTGACTCCACGGACTTTTGAGAGCGAGGTTGTACATGGATGAAGACCTGTGGAGCGCGTAGGAACTTTTGGATTTTGTTTAGGGGCCGAGGCCCGTGTAAAGATGGTTGTGTTGTAAAAATGATATTTATATATATATATGTATCTTAGTTTGTTTTAAAAGTTTTTTTTTTTAAAATGGGTCTTCCGCGGCTTTCGTTGCGGAAATTCGCCACTAATCGTATTTAGAAAATGAGGGTCGCCACAGGTGGTATCAGAGCATAGGCTTTAGATTCTGAAGACTGTCCATGTACTGCCACTCAAAAGCCTGGAGAATCAGCCTTTACCTGTAAGCTTTTATGTTTTAAATATAACTGAATGTAGAAGTGATATGCTTACTTGTATGAATAATTGTAGATAATAGTTAAGAATGCCGAGAGAAAGAAAAGGAGACGCAGGTGAATCTAGTCGTAGGGCTGAAACCGAGTTCCCTACTAATGAGCGGGACTCTACCATCTTACGACTTACTGAACTGGTCCAACGACAATCGGACCAGATCAATGAACTTATCCATACTGGGAACTCGTCTGTACATCGTCAGTCTCCACAACCGGAGCATATAGAGATTATAGGAGAGAGGTTCAGAAAACTAAACCCCCTAATGTTTGCGGATGCTACTGACCCTGCAGTGGCAGAAGATTGGCTGCGTACAATTGAAGATATGTTTATCTATAGTCGGGTGCCGGAGGGTGAAAAGGTCCTTTGTGCCGTTTCCATGCTAAGGGGAAACGTTAGGTTCTGGTGGGACACAGTCAAGGTCTTGGAGAATCCAATGACAATGTTGTGGGAACGATTCAGAGAATTGTTCCACAGCAAATACTTCACAGCCCACGAACAAGAAAGAAGGATGCACGAGTTCATGTGCTTAAAACAAGGAGGGATGACAGTCGCGGAGTATATCCGCAAATTTGAGGAGCTGTCTCGTTTTGCCCCTCATATGGTGGCAACTAATCTCTTGAAGGTGACGAGGTTTATAATGGGCCTCAAACCCGAAATCTATCGAGACTTAAGTATAGCGGGAGCCCGACAGATGGAATTCACACAAGTGGCAGAGCGGGCGATGATTGCTGAGCAAGCGGAGGCGCAGATTGTCGAGGCTCAAGAGGCGAAAAGAAGAAGAGAGAATCAGCAAGGAGCAGGGGGTGATCGTAAACGCCAATTCTTTGGCAGAGGCCCTAGTAATCAAGGAAACCGCCAGGGTCAACAAAACTGGCGTCCAAAATCAATGCCTAATCAAGGACTGACTAGCTTCCCGAATAAACCCCCAAACTTTACGCCCCAATGCCCAAAATGCGGGCGCTATCATATTGGAGCTTGTGTCAGAACGGGGCCAAATCCAAATCCCCAGTGCTTCCGATGTGGGAGATTAGGCCATTATGCCAGAAAATTATCAAGAAAATTTTCCACAGAACTCGACCCAACCACCGGTCCGACCCCTACCCGTTCCAGCTCGAGTTTTCACCTTGACGAACGAGGAGGCAGAAGCAAACCCCTCGGTAGTGACGAGTATGTTAACTATCTATAACGTACCTACATCTGTGCTCATTGATTCAGGAGCCACACATTCATTTGTGTCGGCTAAATATGTGGCGAAGGTGGGAATATCTCCTACCTTATCTAAGTATAACTATGTAGTAAGTTTACCACACGGTGATCCGACATGCACTAATCAAGTGTTGGAAGGATGCTCCATAATCATAGAGGGTAGAAAGTTGAGAGTCGATTTGATCATAATCCCGATGAACGACTATGACGTTATCTTCGGGATGGATTGGCTTTCAAGATATGGAGCCATCATTGATTGTAATAGAAAGATAGTAAGATTCCAATTACCCGGAGAAGAGGTGTTCACTTTTTCGGGTAAGGCGAACCGACGTAGCATGCCTCGAATTTCTGCTTTAAAGGCTCAACGACTTTTGGGGTCAGGTTGTGAGTCTTTTCTAGTATATGCGGTGAAAGCAGAGGAGTTATCTCCTCTAGAACTAAAACATGTACCTATAGTTAACGAATACGCCGATGTATTTCCCGATGATCTCCCAGGGTTACCCCCTGATCGAGAAATACAGTTTACAATAGGTTTAGTGCCAGGAGCAGCCCCAATCTCTAAAACTCCTTACCGTCTAGCACCAAATGAACTACGAGAATTGAAAGAACAGTTGGAGGAACTGTTGCAGAAGGGATTCATTCAGCCTAGCTTCTCACCGTGGGGAGCACCAGTCCTTTTTGTGCGAAAGAAGGATGGGTCGATGAGGCTGTGCATCGACTATAGAGAATTGAATAAAATCACAATCAAGAATAAATATCCATTGCCGAGGATTGACGATTTATTCGATCAACTGCAAGGTGCTACGGTATTCTCGAAAATCGACCTTCGTTCGGGATACCATCAACTGAAAATTAGGGAGTCAGATGTTTCGAAAACCGCGTTCAGCACAAGGTACGATTACGAGTTTTTGGTCATGCCTTTCGGGCTGACAAACGCGCCAGCCGCCTTTATGGACCTGATGAATCGGGTTTTCAAGGACTTTCTTGATCGCTTCGTTATCGTCTTCATCGACGATATTCTTATCTATTCTAAGACAAAAGAAGAACATGCCGCTCATTTACGAATTGTCTTAGAAATTCTGCGAGAGAAACAACTCTACGCCAAGTTCAAGAAATGTGAATTTTGGCTCGAACAAGTGGCCTTCTTGGGACACGTGATTTCTGGGAATGGAATTTCAGTGGATCCCAGTAAGATTGAAGCCGTTAACAACTGGCCACGTCCAACCACTCCTCCTGAAGTTCGGAGTTTCTTAGGACTTGCGGGATATTACCGTAAGTTCATAGCCGATTTCTCCAGCATTGCCTCGACATTGACGAATTTGACAAGGAAGAATGTGCCGTTCGTATGGATAGAGTCATGTGAGCAGAGCTTTCAGGAACTGAAGAGACGGCTTACTTCAGCCCCAATTTTGACAATATCATCAGGAACTGGGGGATTTTCGGTCTATAGTGACGCATCGAAGAATGGCTTGGGATGCGTGCTGATGCAAAATGGGAAGGTAATTGCTTATGCTTCTCGGCAACTGAAAGAGTACGAAAAGAATTACCCAACCCACGATCTAGAACTTGCAGCGGTAGTTTTCGCCCTGAAGATTTGGCGGCACTACCTTTATGGAGAAAGATGCGAAATATATACGGACCATAAGAGCCTGAAGTACTTCTTCACTCAAAAGGAGTTGAATATGAGGCAACGACGTTGGCTAGAACTTGTTAAGGACTACGACTGCGTAATCAACTACCATACGAGGCTTTATACGGGCGTAAATGCCGATCCTCGGTACATTGGGACGAGATCGGCGAAAGAACATTGCTAGGCCCCGACATGGTGCGTGAAATAACGGAAGCCATAGAGAAGATTCGGGAAAGAATGCGGACGGCCCAGAGTCGACAAAAGAGTTATGCGGACCAAAGACGACGACCATTGGAATTCTCAGAAGACGACTGGGTATTTTTGAAGATATCCCCGATGAAAGGCGTAAAGCGATTCGGACGAAAGGGCAAGCTGAGTCCAAGATACATTGGCCCTTTCAGAATACTCAGGCGAGTCGGCGAGGTCGCTTACCAACTGGAATTACCAACTTCATTATCACAAGTCCACGATGTTTTTCACATATCAACGCTACGAAAATACGTCGCGGACCCGAGTCATGTGATCAAGAATGAATTTCTTTATCAACAGTTGAGGCCGGACTTAAGTTACGAAGAAAGACCAGTAGAGATTTTGATGCAAGAAGTAAAGCGACTTCGGAATAAAAGTATTCCATTAGTTAAAATACTGTGGCGGAATCAATCAATGGAAGAAGCCACTTGGGAGCGAGAGGACGATATGAGGAATCGCTATCCCGAATTATTGCAGTTGGCGTAATTTCGGGGACGAAATTCTTTTAAGGGGGGGAGGATGTAATACCCGTAAAATTTAATACGGGATTTTGATGTAATTAACTATATGATTATGTGACTTAGAAATTTTATTTAGGTGAAGAATCTCAAAAATTCGGGTAAACATAGACAACTAAATAGAAGGAACACCCGAAAATGTTATGTTTGGACAAAAAAGGGCTAAAATTCGGGTGATGGCAGCATTAAGGTGAAGCCCAAATAAATTCGGGTGAAGCAATTTTCGGGTAGAACCTTACTTAATCCAAGAGGAAATAATGTCACCTGCCTGCCATCTTATCAATCACAAGTTCCAAGCCCCTTTTATGTATAATCATTTCATTTAGAGAAAACATCATAAACAAAGAGAAGGGATAAACCTCACGAAAGAAAAAGGAAGGAAAAACTTCTCCAAGAGCAAAGAAAAATTCGGCCAGCTTAAGAAGGCATTAACAATCGAATTTTCGGATGTGAGGTAGGAGAAATCTTTCATCTACAAACACGTAAATATTATGTGTTTTATGTGATAACGTATTTTGTTATGATCTTACGTGACTTACATGATGATTAGGTGAATTTTCGGGTGGCTATGTGCGTTAAAAACCCAGATTTTTGGATTTGAATCTATGTTACGTGTTATAGTTGTAATTACATGGAAGTTGAATGAGTTAGAAATGTTTTCGGGTAGATGTTTTCGGGCACTTGAATGTTTTCGGGTGTTTGAATAGTTTTTGGGCATAATACTTTGTACTGTAGTCTGGAATTTATATAAATTCGGATAGGTATACGTTTCCGGGTCTTTAATATTTTCGGACAAAGTATTTTCGGGTAACAAGGTTTTCGCAGAATAAAATATAAATTTTGGGTCTTTTAAATATTCTGAGTCAGAAAGGAAATTCGGCTAATTGTGTTTATTTTCGGGTAAAGAGTTTCGGGCCTTCGAAAGATATTTGGGCTCAAGTTTTCGGCGTTTAAAATTAAGATTTTTCGGGTGGAACTTTCGGGCCACATTTTCGGGTCAAAACATTTTCGGCGTCAGACTCATTTTCGGGCAGCAACTTTCGGGCTCGAATAAAATTCGGGTCTTTGTAAAAAAAAAAAAAAAAAAAGTCTTTTGGAGGAAAATTATTTTTACATCATTGGTTGAGAAAAATATTCTGAGTCCAACGGGCATAGTCTATTCTAACGCCCGATTAAAAGTCTTCAAAATAATATTTTCGGGGAAGGTAATTTTAATGGGTACTGTGACATTTCATTTGCATAACACACATGCATTTCATACCAGTATGAGAGATGAGTACCGTGGGTAACGCTTTGATATAGTGATGAGCGGGGTAGATCGTGATCGCGTTGATGATTCGTAGAAGAATCGAGATTAGTACTCATATATGACACCTGACGGCAGACAGGTGTGATCGATCTGTCTACTCGGGCGTGAACGTCCCGAGGTGCAAAACCGTCTTTTATGTTATTTTCGCGGAAGGAGCGACCTGGTAGGGCAGTAGCGTGAACGTCTAAACGCTATCAGTGTAGGCTACCGTGATTGTTATGGGCGCGCGAGGTGTCGAGTCTAACCTAGGGCCCTGTGTTGAGATATGATAAGATGAATTGAGAGGTAAAAGTCGAGCGTGCATTTAGGGTGAGATATTTTGGGGATGATGGTTGAGCGCACGCTGCATTCATGCATGTTTTCACCTACTGGGCAATCGCTCAGTTTTATGTGTTGTAGGTACTATCGATCCGACGTCAAGGTACGTCGCGACTGAGGTGGGCTGATGGCGGTGACTCCACGGACTTTTGAGAGCGAGGTTGTACATGGATGAAGACCTGTGGAGCGCGTAGGAACTTTTGGATTTTGTTTAGGGGCCGAGGCCCGTGTAAAGATGGTTGTGTTGTAAAAATGATATTTATATATATATGTATCTTAGTTTGTTTTAAAAGTTTTTTTTTTAAAATGGGTCTTCCGCGGCTTTCGTTGCGGAAATTCGCCACTAATCGTATTTAGAAAATGAGGGTCGCCACAGGTGGTATCAGAGCATAGGCTTTAGATTCTGAAGACTGTCCATGTACTGCCACTCAAAAGCCTGGAGAATCAGCCTTTACCTGTAAGCTTTTATGTTTTAAATATAACTGAATGTAGAAGTGATATGCTTACTTGTATGAATAATTGTAGATAATAGTTAAGAATGCCGAGAGAAAGAAAAGGAGACGCAGGTGAATCTAGTCGTAGGGCTGAAACCGAGTTCCCTACTAATGAGCGGGACTCTACCATCTTACGACTTACTGAACTGGTCCAACGACAATCGGACCAGATCAATGAACTTATCCATACTGGGAACTCGTCTGTACATCGTCAGTCTCCACAACCGGAGCATATAGAGATTATAGGAGAGAGGTTCAGAAAACTAAACCCCCTAATGTTTGCGGATGCTACTGACCCTGCAGTGGCAGAAGATTGGCTGCGTACAATTGAAGATATGTTTATCTATAGTCGGGTGCCGGAGGGTGAAAAGGTCCTTTGTGCCGTTTCCATGCTAAGGGGAAACGTTAGGTTCTGGTGGGACACAGTCAAGGTCTTGGAGAATCCAATGACAATGTTGTGGGAACGATTCAGAGAATTGTTCCACAGCAAATACTTCACAGCCCACGAACAAGAAAGAAGGATGCACGAGTTCATGTGCTTAAAACAAGGAGGGATGACAGTCGCGGAGTATATCCGCAAATTTGAGGAGCTGTCTCGTTTTGCCCCTCATATGGTGGCAACTAATCTCTTGAAGGTGACGAGGTTTATAATGGGCCTCAAACCCGAAATCTATCGAGACTTAAGTATAGCGGGAGCCCGACAGATGGAATTCACACAAGTGGCAGAGCGGGCGATGATTGCTGAGCAAGCGGAGGCGCAGATTGTCGAGGCTCAAGAGGCGAAAAGAAGAAGAGAGAATCAGCAAGGAGCAGGGGGTGATCGTAAACGCCAATTCTTTGGCAGAGGCCCTAGTAATCAAGGAAACCGCCAGGGTCAACAAAACTGGCGTCCAAAATCAATGCCTAATCAAGGACTGACTAGCTTCCCGAATAAACCCCCAAACTTTACGCCCCAATGCCCAAAATGCGGGCGCTATCATATTGGAGCTTGTGTCAGAACGGGGCCAAATCCAAATCCCCAGTGCTTCCGATGTGGGAGATTAGGCCATTATGCCAGAAAATTATCAAGAAAATTTTCCACAGAACTCGACCCAACCACCGGTCCGACCCCTACCCGTTCCAGCTCGAGTTTTCACCTTGACGAACGAGGAGGCAGAAGCAAACCCCTCGGTAGTGACGAGTATGTTAACTATCTATAACGTACCTACATCTGTGCTCATTGATTCAGGAGCCACACATTCATTTGTGTCGGCTAAATATGTGGCGAAGGTGGGAATATCTCCTACCTTATCTAAGTATAACTATGTAGTAAGTTTACCACACGGTGATCCGACATGCACTAATCAAGTGTTGGAAGGATGCTCCATAATCATAGAGGGTAGAAAGTTGAGAGTCGATTTGATCATAATCCCGATGAACGACTATGACGTTATCTTCGGGATGGATTGGCTTTCAAGATATGGAGCCATCATTGATTGTAATAGAAAGATAGTAAGATTCCAATTACCCGGAGAAGAGGTGTTCACTTTTTCGGGTAAGGCGAACCGACGTAGCATGCCTCGAATTTCTGCTTTAAAGGCTCAACGACTTTTGGGGTCAGGTTGTGAGTCTTTTCTAGTATATGCGGTGAAAGCAGAGGAGTTATCTCCTCTAGAACTAAAACATGTACCTATAGTTAACGAATACGCCGATGTATTTCCCGATGATCTCCCAGGGTTACCCCCTGATCGAGAAATACAGTTTACAATAGGTTTAGTGCCAGGAGCAGCCCCAATCTCTAAAACTCCTTACCGTCTAGCACCAAATGAACTACGAGAATTGAAAGAACAGTTGGAGGAACTGTTGCAGAAGGGATTCATTCAGCCTAGCTTCTCACCGTGGGGAGCACCAGTCCTTTTGTGCGAAAGAAGGATGGGTCGATGAGGCTGTGCATCGACTATAGAGAATTGAATAAAATCACAATCAAGAATAAATATCCATTGCCGAGGATTGACGATTTATTCGATCAACTGCAAGGTGCTACGGTATTCTCGAAAATCGACCTTCGTTCGGGATACCATCAACTGAAAATTAGGGAGTCAGATGTTTCGAAAACCGCGTTCAGCACAAGGTACGATTACGAGTTTTTGGTCATGCCTTTCGGGCTGACAAACGCGCCAGCCGCCTTTATGGACCTGATGAATCGGGTTTTCAAGGACTTTCTTGATCGCTTCGTTATCGTCTTCATCGACGATATTCTTATCTATTCTAAGACAAAAGAAGAACATGCCGCTCATTTACGAATTGTCTTAGAAATTCTGCGAGAGAAACAACTCTACGCCAAGTTCAAGAAATGTGAATTTTGGCTCGAACAAGTGGCCTTCTTGGGACACGTGATTTCTGGGAATGGAATTTCAGTGGATCCCAGTAAGATTGAAGCCGTTAACAACTGGCCACGTCCAACCACTCCTCCTGAAGTTCGGAGTTTCTTAGGACTTGCGGGATATTACCGTAAGTTCATAGCCGATTTCTCCAGCATTGCCTCGACATTGACGAATTTGACAAGGAAGAATGTGCCGTTCGTATGGATAGAGTCATGTGAGCAGAGCTTTCAGGAACTGAAGAGACGGCTTACTTCAGCCCCAATTTTGACAATATCATCAGGAACTGGGGGATTTTCGGTCTATAGTGACGCATCGAAGAATGGCTTGGGATGCGTGCTGATGCAAAATGGGAAGGTAATTGCTTATGCTTCTCGGCAACTGAAAGAGTACGAAAAGAATTACCCAACCCACGATCTAGAACTTGCAGCGGTAGTTTTCGCCCTGAAGATTTGGCGGCACTACCTTTATGGAGAAAGATGCGAAATATATACGGACCATAAGAGCCTGAAGTACTTCTTCACTCAAAAGGAGTTGAATATGAGGCAACGACGTTGGCTAGAACTTGTTAAGGACTACGACTGCGTAATCAACTACCATACGAGGCTTTATACGGGCGTAAATGCCGATCCTCGGTACATTGGGACGAGATCGGCGAAAGAACATTGCTAGGCCCCGACATGGTGCGTGAAATAACGGAAGCCATAGAGAAGATTCGGGAAAGAATGCGGACGGCCCAGAGTCGACAAAAGAGTTATGCGGACCAAAGACGACGACCATTGGAATTCTCAGAAGACGACTGGGTATTTTTGAAGATATCCCCGATGAAAGGCGTAAAGCGATTCGGACGAAAGGGCAAGCTGAGTCCAAGATACATTGGCCCTTTCAGAATACTCAGGCGAGTCGGCGAGGTCGCTTACCAACTGGAATTACCAACTTCATTATCACAAGTCCACGATGTTTTTCACATATCAACGCTACGAAAATACGTCGCGGACCCGAGTCATGTGATCAAGAATGAATTTCTTTATCAACAGTTGAGGCCGGACTTAAGTTACGAAGAAAGACCAGTAGAGATTTTGATGCAAGAAGTAAAGCGACTTCGGAATAAAAGTATTCCATTAGTTAAAATACTGTGGCGGAATCAATCAATGGAAGAAGCCACTTGGGAGCGAGAGGACGATATGAGGAATCGCTATCCCGAATTATTGCAGTTGGCGTAATTTCGGGGACGAAATTCTTTTAAGGGGGGAGGATGTAATACCCGTAAAATTTAATACGGGATTTTGATGTAATTAACTATATGATTATGTGACTTAGAAATTTTATTTAGGTGAAGAATCTCAAAAATTCGGGTAAACATAGACAACTAAATAGAAGGAACACCCGAAAATGTTATGTTTGGACAAAAAAGGGCTAAAATTCGGGTGATGGCAGCATTAAGGTGAAGCCCAAATAAATTCGGGTGAAGCAATTTTCGGGTAGAACCTTACTTAATCCAAGAGGAAATAATGTCACCTGCCTGCCATCTTATCAATCACAAGTTCCAAGCCCCTTTTATGTATAATCATTTCATTTAGAGAAAACATCATAAACAAAGAGAAGGGATAAACCTCACGAAAGAAAAAGGAAGGAAAAACTTCTCCAAGAGCAAAGAAAAATTCGGCCAGCTTAAGAAGGCATTAACAATCGAATTTTCGGATGTGAGGTAGGAGAAATCTTTCATCTACAAACACGTAAATATTATGTGTTTTATGTGATAACGTATTTTGTTATGATCTTACGTGACTTACATGATGATTAGGTGAATTTTCGGGTGGCTATGTGCGTTAAAAACCCAGATTTTTGGATTTGAATCTATGTTACGTGTTATAGTTGTAATTACATGGAAGTTGAATGAGTTAGAAATGTTTTCGGGTAGATGTTTTTCGGGCACTTGAATGTTTTCGGGTGTTTGAATAGTTTTTGGGCATAATACTTTGTACTGTAGTCTGGAATTTATATAAATTCGGATAGGTATACGTTTCCGGGTCTTTAATATTTTCGGACAAAGTATTTTCGGGTAACAAGGTTTTCGCAGAATAAAATATAAATTTTGGGTCTTTTAAATATTCTGAGTCAGAAAGGAAATTCGGCTAATTGTGTTTATTTTGGGTAAAGAGTTTCGGGCCTTCGAAAGATATTTGGGCTCAAGTTTTCGGCGTTTAAAATTAAGATTTTTCGGGTGGAACTTTCGGGCCACATTTTCGGGTCAAAACATTTTCGGCGTCAGACTCATTTTCGGGCAGCAACTTTCGGGCTCGAATAAAATTCGGGTCTTTGTAAAAAAAAAAAAAAAAAAAGTCTTTTGGAGGAAAATTATTTTTACATCATTGGTTGAGAAAAATATTCTGAGTCCAACGGGCATAGTCTATTCTAACGCCCGATTAAAAGTCTTCAAAATAATATTTTCGGGGAAGGTAATTTTAATGGGTACTGTGACATTTCATTTGCATAACACACATGCATTTCATACCAGTATGAGAGATGAGTACCGTGGGTAACGCTTTGATATAGTGATGAGCGGGGTAGATCGTGATCGCGTTGATGATTCGTAGAAGAATCGAGGTTAGTACTCATATATGACACCTGACGGCAGACAGGTGTGATCGATCTGTCTACTCGGGCGTGAACGTCCCGAGGTGCAAAACCGTCTTTTATGTTATTTTCGCGGAAGGAGCGACCTGGTAGGGCAGTAGCGTGAACGTCTAAACGCTATCAGTGTAGGCTACCGTGATTGTTATGGACGCGCGAGGTGTCGAGTCTAACCTAGGGCCCTGTGTTGAGATATGATAAGATGAATTGAGAGGTAAAAGTCGAGCGTGCATTTAGGGTGAGATATTTTGGGGATGATGGTTGAGCGCACGCTGCATTCATGCATGTTTTCACCTACTGGGCAATCGCTCAGTTTTATGTGTTGTAGGTACTATCGAGTCCGACGTCAAGGTACGTCGCGACTGAGGTGGGCTGATGGCGGTGACTCCACGGACTTTTGAGAGCGAGGTTGTACATGGATGAAGACCTGTGGAGCACGTAGGAACTTTTGAATTTTGTTTAGGGGCCGAGGCCCGTGTAAAGATGGTTGTGTTGTAAAAATGATATTTTTATATATATATATGTATCTTAGTTTGTTTTAAAAGTTTTTTTTTTTAAAATGGGTCTTCCGCGGCTTTCGTTGCGGAAATCCGCCACTAATCGTATTTAGAAAATGAGGGTCGCCACACAATGCATGCATCATTATCTTCATATAAAATCGTAGGAAGTAACTTCCACTAGTTTGTTGTATATGCTCAATTATCGATCGCAACCAAACACATTCTCGGCTAACTTCATGAATAGCTAAAATTTCCGTATGATTAGAAGAAGTAGCCGTTAAACTTTGTTTAACTGACCGCCATGAAATAGCGGTTCCGCCATGTGTAAATAAATAGCCCGTTTGCGATCGAGCATTATGTGGGTCAGATAGAAAACCAGCATCTGCATACCCAATCAAATCTGTTTTTGATTCATTAGAATAGAACAATCCCATATCAGTTGTTCCTTGAAGGTATCGAAAAATCCGCTTAATTCCATTCCAATGTCTACGAGTCGGTGACGAACTATATCTCGCCAATAGATTCACAACGAACGCTATATTAGGTCGCGTATGACTCGTTAAATACATTAGGGCTCCAATAGCACTGAGATATGGTACTTCCGGACCAAGTAGTTTTTCATCGTTTTCGCAAGGTCTAAACAGATCTTTATTCACATCTAAAGATCGAACAATCATTGCAGTATCCAATGGATGAGCTTTATCCATATAAAATCTTTTCAATACCTTTTTCGTATAAGTCTCTTGATGTACGAATATCCCATTCTTTAAATATTCAATTTGTAGTCCAAGACAAAATTTCGTTTTACCGAGATCTTTCATTTCAAACTCTTTTTTCAAACAATTAACGGATTTTGATAACTCTTCAGGAGTTCCAATTATGTTAATATCATCAACATAAACTGAAATGATGACAAATTCATTTCCAGATCTTTTCATAAATATGCATGGGCAAGTTTGATTATTTTTATACCCCTCTTTCGATAAATATTCACTTAGGCGATTATACCACATACGCCCAGATTGCTTTAATCCATAAAGCGATTTATTTAGCTTGATTGAGTACTCATTTCGGGGCCCTGGATTTTCAGGTAACTGAAATCCCTCGGGAAGTTTCATATATATATCACTATCAAGTGATCCATATAAATAAGCGGTGACAACATCCATTAGACGCATATCGAGTCCTTCACGTACTGCCAGACTAATTAAATAACGAAAAGTAGTTGCATCCACCACAGGAGAATACGTCTCCTCATAATCAATACCAGGTCGTTGTGAAAAGCCTTGTGCAACAAGCCGTGCTTTGTATCTCACAATTTCACCGTTTTCATTTCTCTTTCTAATGAAAACCCATTTATATCCAACCGGCTTTACATTTTCTGGTATGCGGGCTACAGGTCCGAAAACTTTTCGTTTCTCAAGTGATTTTAATTCTGCCTCGATTGCATCTTCCCATTTTGGCCAATCATTTCTTTGTCTGCATTCTTTTACAGACCCTGGTTCATGATCCTCATTCTCATTTATCTCATTCATTTCATGTAGCGCTACGTTAAATGAGAATTTATTGTCAACGTTGACTTTTTCTCGGTTCCATCTAATTCCATTTTGGGCATAATTTATTGAGATCTCTTCATTATCATTATTCTCAAAAATTTCAGGTACCTGATTTCCATTATCATAATCATTAATGCCCATTGACTCTTCTAGAGTCGATAAATCCTTTACTGGATCATTCTTATTATTTGCTCCTTTTCTTTTTCGAGGATTTTTATCTTTGGAACCCGAGGGCTTACCACGTTTTAGTTGTGGCTTAGGCTCGATCATTATATGTTCTCCAGGAACATTAACTTTTGCAGGAGCATTAACAGCTGGTATATGTGACTTAGTCACTCTTTTAAGGTCAGTAAAGCTATCTGGCAGTTGATTAGCTAATCCTTGTAAATGAATTATCTTTTGAACTTCTAGTTCACATTCTTTCGTTCGAGAATCATAATGATTTAGCGATAATTCATTCCAACTAATACTCATTTCCAGCTGTTTCTTTTCTCCCCCTAATGTCGGAAAATTCGATTCATCGAAATGACAATCGGCAAATCTAGCCGTAAATAAATCTCCAGTTAGAGGTTCTAAATATTTTATTATCGATGGAGATTCAAATCCGACATATATTCCCAACCTCCTTTGAGGTCCCATCTTAGTGCGTTGTGGTGGAGCAATTGGAATATATACCGCACATCCAAAAATTCTCAGATGGGAAATATTTGGTTCCTGACCATAAACCATTTGTATCGGGGAGATATCGTTATAACTTGTTGGCCTGATGCGGATTAGTGCCGCTGCATGTAATATAGCATGTCCCCAACAAGATGAGTGAAGTTTCGACTTCATTAATAATGGTCTTGCAATTAATTGCAGCCTTTTAATCAACGATTCTGCAAGACCGTTTTGCGTATGTACATGTGGCACGGGGTGCTCAACATCAATTCCAATAGACATGCAATATTCATTAAATGCCTTGGAAGTAAATTCACCAGCATTATCAAGGCGTATTTTCTTTATTGGAAAGTCCGGAAAATGTGCTCTTAATCGAATCAACTGAGCAAGCAATCTCGCAAAAGCTACATTCCGTGTTGATAACAAACACACATGAGACCATCTAGTTGATGCATCAATCAATACCATAAAATATCTAAATGGTCCACAAATATCACCTTGTATACGCTCCAAAAATCTTATGGATTCATTCTTTATTTTTACTGGTGATTGACGAATAATCAACTTCCCTTTAGAGCAAGCAGCACATGATAATTCATTAGATTGAAGAATCTTCTGGTTCTTCATTAAATGTCCACGTGAATTTTGAATTATTCTCCGCATCATAATTGAACCGGGATGGCCCAACCGGTCATGCCAAACAACAAATGTATTATCATTAGTAAACTTCTGGTTTACGATAGCATGCGATTCAATTGTTTTAGCATACGTATAATACAATCCAGAGTCAAATGAATGTAATATTTCAACAACTCGTTTATCATTCGAAACCACTTTTGTAATGTGCAAATATTCAATATTTCTCTTTTCTGCAGTCTCAATGTAATATCCATTATGTCGAATAGCTTTAAAGCTCAATAAATTTCTTTGAGACTTAGGAGAATATAAGGCATTATCAATTATTAGCCTTGTCCCTCTGGGCAGTATAACATTGGCTCTTCCGGAGCCCTCAATTATATTTGTGCTACCCGATATAGTGATAACACTTGTTTCTTTCATTTCAAGATGGGAGAAATATTTCTTATTTCTTAGAATCGTATTAGTCGTTGCACAATCTGCAAGACATAACTCCACATTGCACATGCTTGTATCCATTGTATTGATAAATATATAATAACTAGAATTATAAGCGTCAAAATAAAATTATATTTATAAAGATAAAATAATAAATTAATAATGCTTAAATAAAATTTATAACGACACTAGTTTTCTTTATTTGGATCTTTAACAAAAACCAAACTATTCAAATGAGCATAGGATCTAGCACCAATTTTCTGAAATATCGTAATCTTGAGCAAAATTTAATTTCATCGACACTTCACTTTTAATTGCTCTTTATAAAGATCAATGGGATCTTTGGGTGCGAATAATAACCAACGATAATATATAATAATCTTTATATTGCTCAATACATCTTTCTCAATCATATACTAGTTGTCCACTTCGGGGGAAATATTAATAATAACCACGGTAAATATAATGTCCACGACCACTTTTATTGTTTTGCGCATACATTCACTTCAGGGAATGCAACATAATCATTTAGTCGGACTTATGTTTTTCATTCATCCATCATAATATTTTCTGATCATTTTCTCACGATATTTATTCGTATTATATCCGATGGACTGAACGTGGTGAATGCTTTATAATATACCGACGAAATTGCGTAAATCACTAGCAAGTATAAAATCGAGAGTGATAAATCAAAGTTTGCCAAATTCAATATATTGATATCATAAAAATAAAATCATCATTAAAATATTAAAAGGAAAAATTATAATTAATCTTCTTTTATATCTTCTTTTGTAAAAGTTCTAATGAAAAACGATATCCACATCCAAAAAACTGTCGCCGTAATAATAATCATAAGTAATAGATCAAACATCGGACAAAGCGTCATCCTTCAAAATAAAATATATTTCAGTAATTATAATATTAAAGAAAAATTATAATTAATAATTATATTTTAAAAATATTGGTAAAAACATTATCCACATAGCCGTAAGGATCACCGTAAATAAAGTAAGCAACAGAAGATCCATCTTTGTATAAAACGACATGATTCTATAAGATGAATAAGAACATAATAATCAGATAACATATAAATCAATGATAAAATATATGTATAGTTTCATAAAATGCGTTCTTTATTATTCATAATTATTATCCAAGCTCGGGTAAGATTGTGGTAATAAAATTTGTCCATTGTCCAAAATTTGTTCGATCCAATAATAACTTCAAAATTGCTCAATAATAGATTAATAATATGTCGCTACTGAGGTGGGGATAACCACAAGACCTCGTGGGCTTTTAGTGTTGTGTACGTGAATATATAAAAAAAATAAATCGTAAATAAAAATTCAACAGACCACCACGGGGTATGGAAATCTGGACCTCTCGTCACTTATAGTGAACGATATTCCGCGAAACCACTCGGGTATTGGCGTTTAGTTATAAAACTTTTAAAATATACTTTTATAATATATATTTTTAAATTAATCACAATTAATATATGATTAGTATAAATTAAATATTAAATTACCGTACCTCGACTAAACTCGTACGAGATCTTCGACGGAGGTTGATCTTGACGACGGAGAGCGGTCGTGCTGATAACGTGTTATAAAAATATTAATTGTGATTAATATTATATTAAGATTATTTTATTATAATTATACTTATATTAAGATTATAATGATAATATACCTTATAATAATAAAGAGAGAGATATTAGAGAGAAATTAAGTATTTCAATACTTGATGTGATTTACAATGAACTTTAATCACCTATTTATACTACTAATAATTCACCATTACAACTAATCACATTAATTACAATTATACACCTCACACTAAAATCCAAACTCTTCAATTAAACACCTCATCTTATCATCTTATCACACTATCATCATTTAATATAATACTTCCAAATCATCAATAATTTAACTAATATTATTATTTAAAACATCCACATTTAATTATTTCATAATATCATTGAGTTTTTCGTCGTCTTTTCAACTCACTAAATTTTACATATCAAATTGAGTGTTAGAAAGAAAGAAAGAAAAAACACATTACACTGTAAGAACTACATTCAAAGCCCCATTGCATGCTGCATCATGACGAAGACTATTACTTCAAGAACCCACGTTGCAAGAACCTCCGAAGAGCCCAACGACCACCGACGAGACGAGAGCAACTCGTCGGAAGGATCTTCGGCAGCGAACACTCCTCCCCGTTGAAGTAAACCTTCGACGGGAATCCATCGCCGCCGCGGACTTTAATCCCGGGTGTAGCCTTCTTACTAAACGAAACCACCGACTGCTCCTTGCCAGGAACCCTAGGATCCTTCGTACGATCCGCACCGTCCGTTTCGGCTACGAGATAGTTCAATCCCGGGAGCCCCTGCATGAAGATCGTGCTGTTGTTCAAATCCCCCATCAACGTCCAGTTGAATGAGTACGCAGCTTTGAAGCCCGACGCAGTTGAAGATGGTGATTCTCGCCGCCTCGATAATCCGTGAGCAAATGCCAGTTGATTCTTACCCCACAGTTATCGCCACGGCAATGGGTTTGGGACGGGGAAGTGGTGGAGGTCGGCCCACGCCCTAGCCAGGCTCGTGCGGTTATCGAAGGGGACTAAAATAGCCTGAGAGGGAAGGAAAAAGGCTGGAGCCATGGCGCTGCACGTCTGGCTCTGGCCCGTCGCGTTGGATGAGCCGCAGCCGCAGCCGGACATCTGGCAAGGGACGGCGGACTCGTTGTAGTAAGCCGAGAACGGCACGCAGCACCGCGGTGGGCTCGATTCCTTCTCCTGGGTTATGTTGCAGACCACTTGCCAGCTGGCACCGAAGCTCGTGTCGGGCAGGAGCCCGCTCGGGTCGGGGAACTGGCTCGGGCTGACCCGAACGGGCGGCCCGCATTTGTAGTCAGGGTTGAGTATCCCTTCGACGGCCCAGTTCTGCGGCGGGGTTAGGTCGGAGCGGTTAAGGTTCGGCGGCATTTTGAACACGTTGATCTGAAAGGAGGACTTCGACTTGCTCGGGTCCATCTCGGGCGGTAATATAGTGCCGTTCCTACAGCAGTAGGGTATCATTCCTAGGTTCGAGTCGTTGGTCTTGGCCAAGGGAAGGTCGGCTAGCGTTGGCCTTCTCTGACAGTTCAAGGCGTTTGAGAAATCGAGGCTTTGGTAGTATGGCCTTGCACGCCAAAGACGCAATCTGACGTGTCTATGATCGAAGGGAGAGCTCCTTTCATGGCGTAGATGAACTCATTCTCCATCCAAGCGGCCTAGGGCGTTGTGGCTTTCGATTGTGACTTGCGCCCAGTAATTCGATCCGTAAGTTCTTACCACGTCGTAAATTATGGTTAGGTCGCCGTTCTGGCGCGGTAAGAACTCTTCGGGCGATGTACGGTTGGTCCTGAGCGTCGGGCCTGGCGTGCAACATACCTCCATTGATGAATTCCCTGTGGAAGAAGACATAGATAGGAACCATTACATCCTTAAATTAACCTCAACAGTCACATAAGATTCTTTTTTTTTTTTCTTTCTTAAACCAACACAATTAGCCCCATCACCTTTCTTTCACAGTTAACAACATTATAATCATCTTGTAAGAGAAAAAAAAGGAAAATGCAAAGTTGAACAGAGCAAAACAGAGCCATAGCTTAAAACCCTTTCTTTAATTTACTACCTTGGGGGAAGAGATACACGCATCCATCTCCACGGCCTTCATCCCCGCCGGCCCACCCTTATTACAGTAGGCCTGATCATCATCGCAGCACTGGTCGGGATTACTATATAATTACATCCCGAGCAGCGGGCCCCACGGAAACGGAAATATCACGTCGATGTTCAGCTATGAAAATCCAATGCTTGCACCATAGCCTAGAGAAGACTAAGCATGGCCAGTTTTTCATGAGTAGATGTAATAATAAATCTCCGCATTAATGAATCTTTTAGTAGTCTTCGACTTCGACTTCTGTTTGTTTGTCGAGTTACTACGATCCTCGTGCGACTTTCGGAACCCTAATTTTTACAGCGTTTTGCGCAAACGAAGTAAAGAAGGCCGAACTCCAAGAAAATACTACATTTAAATCTTTTCTATTACATCTCCGCTTTTTCCCCGTAAGAAGAAGCGGACAAAGGCGGGATGCCTTGTTGATACCTAAACACGTTCGAAGGATCGATCAGCGTCTTGGCCCTCACCAATCTGTCGTAGTTTTTCAAGAAATACTTCTCGCCCCAAATCCTCGCAACCTCCACGGCGTCAGAAACATCGGCCCTCGTATTCAGCACGTCCATAATCCCGAGATCGAAGTCCATGTAGTTTATATAAGCAGCCCTCGGGGCGGAGGAAACATACGGCGCCATAGCGCCGTAAAACCCTCTGATCCAATCTATGTACTCTTCGCTCTTATGGTCGTCTCCTTCCTTCCATTCGACCAAGTATTGGACGGCGTAGAGGTTCCCTTTCCTATGAGGAAATGCGATCGAATCTCCGCTTATCCTCTCCATCGCACCGCCGTAAGGGTCCAAAATGACGTACCCTTTTGGCTCCCTCTCGAGCATGTCGATAGCAGATTTAAGCCCTATTCTCGACATGGGCATTCTTACGTAATCAGATTTGGCCTTGAAGTAGTTCTTGTCATGAAGGAGGCGGTCTCTTAAGGCCGACACGTGGGCCCCGCTTTCCAATCCCGAGAAGTAGACGATGGACTCAATCCACGACATCTCTCGGCAGTCTTCTTCCGATATTTCAAGCTCGGGGAAGGCGTTGTTTAGCATCGAAACGAACTTTGATTTCGGGCCCAAGAAGAACCCCTTGAACGTAGCCGACATTCCGACGGCCTTAGCTTCGGGCAAGCCCGAGCCGACGAATGCCGATAGGTAGACGTCGTCTTCTAGCCTCGGCGCGACGTGCTGCCACATGTCGACGAGCTTCGCCACGTGGGCTTTCGGCCCGGGCCTCGAGACGATGAAGCCCGTGACGGTTTTCGGTACTTTTACTAGACGGATTTTCCAAGCATATACTATTCCCCAGTTTCCACCGCCGCCTCCTCGGATCGCCCAGAACACTTCTTCGCCCATGGATTCTCTGTTCAACAATCTGTCGACGATATAGGCTTAATTATTGACATTTCCAATGCTACATGTTATTTTGTTACTTAATGATATTAACTTTCAAAATTGAAGCAATTTAACGACACAGTGCGTCAAAAGCCAAAAATTCGACATGTGATCCTTACGTGCCAAATAATTTGGGTATAAATCATATTTGACGTCGGAGTTGTTTATATGGGGATAAATCCTACGACAGTTTCAGGACACCCAATTTATAAGGTTGCAATTTAATAACACTAATAATCTCAAAATTAAAGCAATTTAAGGAAACAATTAGGTTTCCGACTCAATATGTCCTTGATTACTTCAATTTTGAAAGTTGATATTGAATTACAACCGCCTAAGTTGAGTGTTGCGACCTTCCCTACCTAACTCACGGGACGAAAAAAAATAGTTAATCCTCATTTATACTTCCGAGACAGTCAGACAATTTCACCGCATTACCTGCCGCTCGCATCGATCAAAAGCGCGTCGACGACATTATCCGCGGCTAGCCCATGCTTCCGCGACAGCAACCCAAACCCTCCCCCGGAAACATGCCCGGTAATCCCGACCGTCGGACAAGACCCTGCGGAAAACCCGAGCCCGCCGCTCGCTTCCGCGATCGAATAATATGTCTGACCGAGCGTCGCCCCGCCTTCGACCCACGCCGTACCTTCGTCCAAATCCACCGAAACTCCGTCCAGACCCATCATATCGATCAGCACGAACGGCGACCGATCGCCGTTCACATACGACGAGCCCTCGTAGCTGTGCCCGCCGCACCTCACCCTAATCTCATACGACCCCCGCCTGCAGCACAGCACGACGCTCGTCAGCTCCTCCTTGCTCGCCGGCACGACGATGGCCAAGGGCTTAGGGGTTTTGGGGCCCGCGAACCGAAGGTTCTGGATGGAGAAACGGAGCAGGGCGAAGTAACGGGTCGGGTCGTTGCCTGAGATTGGGTAGAGGGTGAAGTTGCCCACGCCGTGGTCGACCAAGCACGACTGAAGGGCGGCGGCGGCCGCTTGCTCGCCGTTGTGGTCGTCGTCTGCCGCCATCACTACTGCATGGGCGGAAGATAGTATAATTAATAGCATGCATATTGCGAGCGTTGAAGCTGCGGCGGCTTTCATTTTCTTTTCTTTTTTTTTTAATCTGTTTTTAAGTTTCAGATTCATGCGAGGCGGTGGTTCTTATAGAAGGGGTGGCTTTCCGCCGCCTGAGGACAACAGACAAGGAAACAGATTAATGGCGGGGGCAGATGAGTTACGTGGCCGCCGGCCTCTTTATTTCTTTAATGGCATCAACTGACAAAATAGGAACTTAGGCAGATAAGTTTAGATGGAGGAAGAATAATCCTTTTTTAATATTTTTTTTTTGGATTTGATTACTTTACATATCTTTACGTGCGACAAGTGAATACGAACAAGGCCTGCCTATGTATTGATATTTAATGTGTAATGGTACCTCGTATATATATATATATATATATATATATATATATATTATATATGTGAGGAATTTTATGGTGTGAGCAACTTGCGTGAGCACCTGTTGATGTGTCACTAATTCGTGCGATATCAACATGCCACATCAATATCAGAGGTAATGCGACGTTATTTGACATCTTCTAAGTGTTATTGATCGACACACGGTTGCTGATGGGGCATGTTGACGTGACAAATATCAGTTTCACATACCAGGTGCCATATAAGCTGTCAACATGCCACATCAGCATCCGTGTGTCGATCAATAACACTTAGAATGTATCAAATAACGTCGCATTACCTCTGATATTGATGTGGCAAGTTGATATCTCACGAATCAGTGTCATATCAACAGTGCCCACGCAAGGTGCTCAGTAAGCATCATAAAATTTCTATATATATATATATATATATATATTATATTTGTGTATATTTATTACACTAGGAATCATATAGCCGCGATATTTTCCTTGACAGATTGGTAAATTAACTTGGGGGGTTTTGAGTGAGTTTGCTCCTATTTCTGACCACTAATTAGCAAGGTAATGTCCTTAACTTATGATCGACTTAATCATAAATTCATATATATTAGAAGATTAAATGTAATATAAGCTAATTCAAGAGCCTTAGTGGTTGGGTCATTATTTCTCAACATTAGAGCTTAAGGGTTCGGTTTCAATTGGACTCCATGACTTTCGATGTTCGTATGCATTTGAAATGTGACACATAAATAAGATGGATTAGTTTTGCGGGAAATCGCTGACGGTGAGGTTAAACATTCATTTTTCTTTTCTTTTTTTTCAAACAAGAAGAATACAAGTAGGACGTGACAAAAGAGTCCATCCGAATTCAAACATTATATATTGGGATAATTGATGATCGATTAATTTTAAATTAATTTTTATCGTTAAAAAAAAAACGAAAGAGCAAAATGAAGGTTCACGTCGCGCCAAGATAAGCCATCGCTGGTTAACAAAAGTTGAAAAAGAAATATAATTTAAACTCTCGTCACAATAAGATTTTCTAGTAGGCTTCATAGAGATTCAAAAATACATACTAAAAAAAAAAGGGACTTGAAATCAATAATAAATGCCATGCATTGGGTGACCTTCACTGACATATTATACTCGAGTCTTGAAATTAAATATTTAATTATATATTTTTAAAATTTAACCAACAAAAAGAAAAAATATATATATCACAAAAGCTCATATTTTGAAAGTCAACGTTATCCAACCATTTTGCATGCATGCATGGCCATCTTTTTCCTTTCTTCTACAATTTAGTGCAGCCATTCTTTGCCTTCCTATTTTCAGATAACAAACGAACGACCACCCAAACCAAACGGATTCTAACGGTCGTTTCTCCTCTTCACAAATTATTCATTCGTCCCCAACTATAAATAACCGTCGCCTGAAACACTGTTTCCTCAGAGTTCAACGAGGAATCGAAAAATAATAAATAAATAAAAAAATAGTTAATTAGGACAAATAAAACGATTCCTCGAAAGAGCTCTGATAGCTAATAAGAATAAGCAAACGAAAATGGCGGACAAAGGTAAGAAAAAGAAGATCGCGGTAGCCGGGCTGGCCTCCATCCTGCTGGTGGCCATGTGCGTCGCCGTGGCGGTGAAATCCAGCGGCTCCTCCTCCTCCGACGGCCACCTCACCGCCTCCACCAAGGCGGTCCAGGCCATCTGCGCACCCACGGACTACAAAGAGACCTGCGAGGAGAGCCTCAAGGACGCCAACTCCACCGACCCAAAGGACCTCATCAAGCTGGCCTTCGACGCCACCGTGAAGAACATCGGCGACGTCCTCAAGAGCTCGTCCCTCCTCAACGAGGCGGCTCAGGACGAAAAGACCAAGGGTGCCTTCAAGGTGTGCCAGGAGGTCCTGGATACCGCCGTCGAGGACCTACAGAGGTCGTTCGAGAAGGTCGGGACGTTCGACGTCAGCAAGGTCGGGGACTACGTCGAGGACGTCAAGACATGGCTCAGCGGTGTAATAACCAACCAGGAGACCTGCGTGGATGCCTTCGAGGGGACCTCGGGTGACACCGGGGAGAAGATGAAGAACCTCCTGAGGAAGGCCATGGAGCTGTCGAGCAACGGGCTAGCCATGGTCAATGACTTCTCGTCGGCCATCTCGTCGCTCGACATCGAGGGCTTCAGCAGCCGCCGGCTCCTCTCTGACGACATGGTCCAGCGCAGGCTCCTGGCGGCTAGCTCGTTGAAGCCTAACGTTGTGGTGGCTCAGGACGGTAGCGGGAACGTCAATACCATCAAGGCCGCCATGGCTCAGATCCCCAAGAAGAACACTCAGCCTTTCGTCATCTATGTCAAGGCCGGCGTTTATAAGGAGCAGGTCGAGGTCCCCAAGAAGGGCAACCACGTCATCTTGATCGGCGATGGCCCGCTGAAGACTAAGATCACCAACAATCTGAACTATGCCGCGGGCACGCAGACGTTCCACTCGGCCACGCTCAGTAAGTATATACGCATTCGATCAAAACATATATCGAGCCCCATGATCGCTTTTTAAGCGACCTAATCCTCTCTCTCTCTCATAGTCGTTAATGGAGAGGACTTCACCGCCAAGAACATCGGGATAGAGAACACGGCAGGGCCAGAGGGCCACCAGGCAGTGGCGGTGAGAGTCTCGGGCGACAGGGCGGTCTTCCACAACGTCCAGATGGACGGGTACCAAGACACGCTGTACGCCCACAACTATCGCCAGTACTACCGCGACTGCACCATCTCGGGCACGATCGACTTCATCTTCGGGGACTCGCTGGCCCTCTTCCAAAACTGCCAGTTTGTGGTCCGCAAGCCCATGGACAACCAGGCCTGCATGGTGACCGCCCAGGGCCGCAAGGACAAGAGGAGCATCGGCGCCATCATCATACAGAACAGCAAGATCCTGGCGGAGGACAAGTTCTTGAGCTCGAGCCCCATGCCCACCGCCTACTTAGGCCGCCCGTGGAAGGAGTTCTCCAGGACCATCATCATGAACAGCTACATCGACGGGTTCATTGCCCCCCAGGGATGGTCCGAGTGGATGGGGACCTTCGCCTTGGACACGCTGTACTACGGCGAGTACAACAACAAGGGCCCTGGCGCGAACACGGCTCAGAGGGTGCAGTGGAAGGGTATTAAGAAGATTACCCCTCAGATCGCCGGCAGCTTTACTGGCGGCAAGGTCTATGGCGGCGACCAGTGGATCAAAGACGCTGGTGTGCCGTATGTTGCCACCATGTAAGGGGGCGGGCGAGAACTTGAAGAAGGGCTGACTATTGAAACTGCTTAGGGAGGATATACATTACATATGTGATGTCTGTGTTGGCATTGGTTCTTTTCTTATGTCTGATGAATTCCATTTCTGCTGTAATAGAATAGGATATATACTCTTTCTTTTCAACCTAATTTGTAACCATTTATTCTCTATATAATACATACAGTTGATCTAAAATCGAATTACTGCCACATTACTCGGTAATTCGATCTTCTGGGCGACTGAACAAACCCGAATTCAGCGAAGAACGAATGCTCTCAAACAGACAAAGGGAAAGATCTACGGTTTTCCCAAACAGAATCGATACTCAACGTCGGCATCTTTATCCTCAACATCGATAATCAAAGCTAAAAACATCTATCTAAGTAAGCATCATTGATTCAATTTCCCGAACCCGCCGATGAATGATCGAAAAGCAAGGATTACAAATGGGGACATGGAGGGGGAAAAAAGGACTGAACAATTTACATAAGGCAAGACACTGTTGAAACAGTTAAATCATCGAAATTCGTTACCATTGTCGAAAATGTCGTCCCACATTTGGAAAAAAAAGATGCAGAGACAAATCAATTACTTACATGTATGCAAGGAGCTATTCTCCAGCTGGTATCAGTTGATTTATCCCACTTTGACATTTGCCCAAAACTTCGCGGCGAAATGGAAGAAAAATCAAAGCAAACAACAAATGGCACCTGGCATGAATTATCACCCATAATCGCAGCTGCCCACAAAGCACCTTCACAAAAGATTAAATCAACCATGGAACACAACAGCAAAAAAAGTGAAAAAATAAAGAAATAAAGGATCAAAGTATAGAAGAACTATTACCAACTGTACGAAGCTTGTTCATCGCAATTCATTCACTGACAGATTCGAGCTTGCCCTTTCTGGTACGCCGATATACTTTTGTCTTCGAAGTTTGATGTCTTGAAAAGAGGAAGCTTTGAGTCGCGGTGGCGCGTTCGCCGACGTCTGTTTTACCACTTGTTCGGCGGGTGGCCCGAAGCCCAGGCCCATATATGCTCGTTGGTGGGCCCATATATGCTTGTTTGTTAATATTTCAAGTTATTTTAATTAGGGGTGAGCAAATGCGGATTCGGATATCCGGATTTTCGGATAGGTAAAAATGAAGACCGCATCCGATCCGATTTTATTCGGATATCCGAAAACCGGATATCCGCTTTATTCGGATATTTAAAACGGATATCCGCATCCGCTTTTTAAATTTAAAATTGAACTTCTTTTTTATAATTGATATTTATTTTGTTTTTAAGTTGTTCATTATTCTTATTTCTTACCCAATAAATATATATATATATATATAGATATCTTCTTACAGATAATAATTCGTACAAAACATAAACACAGTTAAAATATACTAATATTTTAAATGTATTTGATGCGTGTGCTCAAATTATTTTCTAATTTTAAGGGTTATTTTAAGCCTTTTAATATAAAGTTTTTATTTTAAATATTTATTAATAAAAGAAAAACTGATTTGTGAGAATATAATTGAAATAATTAAAAATACAAAGAGTAAAATTGTAATAAAAATTACATACCAAATTATTTGGTAAGTGATTACCATAGAATGCTGAGAATTTATAAATATTATAGTATAGATATGATTTAACAATTGCATTACACGATAATACTCTATTAAAAAATTCATATGATAGTTCTGTAGTTTTCTGTTATTCTCTTTTCTTCACTTTCTTTCCTCTAGTTTTTTTTTTTCAATTATCTATTCAAGTTTTGCAAGAATAATATAAATTCTATATATTATATTTTGTGCCATAGTTCAATAATAGATGTTGCAGATCTTTTTTCTTTTTTTTTGTGCCACTATTTTCTTTTTTTGGGGGGGGGGGGGGGGGGGGGGGGTGGGTGCATTATTTAATTTATTATATTTTTACTTTTTAAAAAATATAAAATCGGATATCGGATATTCGAATTTTATGCCGAGCACTATTTGGATCCGATCCGATTTATTTTAAAATAAAGCGGATCGGATATCCGATCCGATTTTTAAAATTGGATATCCGATTTTTCGGATTTTAAAAATCGGATATCGGATCGGAATCCGGTTTTCGGATAATTTTGCTCACCCCTAATTTTAATAGATGAAATTATAATATTAATTTTAATTTTATATTATTTTTAAGTATATAAAAAAATTGATTATGAAAGATATAATTGGAATAAAAAAATCAAGGATAAAATAATAATTATAATTATCATATCAAATCAATTTTAAAACAGTTAAGTGCTCTTCTTCAATTATATATAGAATACAGATATTAAAGTATCTTTCATTAATGCATTATTTTGTGATGCAATAACGTCGTCGTTTTCGATTCATTGTACATGTTATTTTTTTCCGGCAGTCCTTTTAAGAATCTTTGGCCTATGGTCAACCAATTCCAAGATTCAAATGAATGAAATAATAATAATATATTAATAAGCATTTTGTTGTTAAAAAAATATATATACATACTTAATTGGGAAATTGAGCATTAATTTAAACAAGATGGAATCTTCGCCAATTGAGAAGGTTGTGGGGCAACAGAATATTCCTATAATTAAGCTATTATTGTATGCAATTTCGAATCTTGCCATCATTTCTGTAACATTTTATATATATATATATATATATATATATATATATATATATATATAACTTATGATACTAAGCAAGTTGATGGTGGGAATCAGACAAAAGGAAAAGTTTCACAAAGAAACATATGAACTATAATGAGTTCTTCGATCAACGAGGACACATATGTAATTGGAGTTATGTTAATGTCTTAATTTTTATAAAATCTATTATGGATGAAAAGCTCATTGAGAAACTTTTAAATATCAAATGTGTTTGGCCTTTATTCAATAATAAAAATAAAATTAAAAGAAGTTAGGGATCATACCATATTCGAAAAACCCTAATGTATAGTGATACCAATCGAAATTTTCCTAGATATATAAAAATATTTTCCGACAATCTTGGAAAACAAAAACATCGATTAATCTAATTAACATAAGAATCGCATCCATTAAACTTGGTTTGTCAACTAGCAAAGCGATTAGTTATGTCAAAGCTTAATTCAAGAGAATATATTAGTAAAGATTCCTAAGCAGATAGCTTTGAGATTAAAAAAAAAAAGTAAAATTTGTCTTCTTCTGAGATATATAATGATATACTTTGTTATTCTTCTATACCACTTGAATTTGTAAATTATATAAATCTTTAGTTGTTAGTTGACCTCAAATTTGTTCATTTCTCCATTTCATTTATGCTTCTTTTGTCTTTAGATTTTATACTTTTCTCTATCTTTTGATATTCTTTTCGGTAGAGATCAAGGGTTTTATCCCACTTGAAATTAGTGTTGCGGAAATCGATCGTCCGCATATGGCCGACAATGAAGTTCAAATTCGCTTCAAACTGAACTTAGTCGTCGGAACAAAAGAAAAAAATTAAGAAAGCAGAGTGGAGGTAGAATAGAAAGACATCATTATCTATCTAATGTCCTAACAAGCTGACATCATCAACCATCATTAAAAACCCTAATACCACTTACCACCAATTTAGAAACTATAGATTATAATAATATAAATCAAAACTGCTGGCTCAGCATAATAATATAAGCATCCCACGACTTGGCATATAAAGACACCTAACATGACACCCACATAAAATATAAACTATAAACATATATATATACATATATATATATGTGTGTGTGTGTGTAATATCGTATATGTATCAAGAGAGTTTTGACCAAAAGGATTAGAGATACACAAAGATATATAAGTCTTCCTCAAACAATTACAGCAGCAACCCTTCAATCATGGCTGACAATTCAGAAGCAGCCATGGATCAACTATCGAACGAAGCCCTCAAGGAGCAAGAAAGGCTCCTCCCGATAGCCAACGTCGGCAGGATCATGAAGCAAATCTTACCATCAAATGCAAAGATCTCCAAGGATGCAAGAGAAACCATGCAAGAATGCGCCTCCGAGTTCATAGGCTTCGTAACTGGCGAAGCGTCGGATAAATGCCGTAGGGAGAGGCGTAAGACGGTGAGCGGGGACGACGTTTGTTGGGCTTTGGGCAATTTGGGCTTCGACGACTATGCAGCGGCTTTGAAGAGGTATTTGAGTAGGTATAGAGAAGTAGAAGGCGATAGGGCTAGTAATATGAGGAAGGCTGCTAGTGGGGAAGAGTTTGCCGAAGAAGAAGAAGATGTCAACCCTCAAAGATTTATGTTGTATGCAAGTAGTAGCAGTGAGTTGCCCAAAGGGCCCGAGTGAGTTGTCTCATTCTTTCTTTTTTTTTTTTTTTTTCCTTATCGAAGATTGATCCCTTGAGAAAACAATATCGGGGTTTAGGTTTTCTTTGGATTTCCGTAGCTCTAAGACCCGGCCGGGGCGTTTCTTTCTTTCTTTCTTTAATCCCTCGGTGGCCATGGCTTCGATGCAATATATGGTTTGATCAATTGAATGAAGTATAATGAGTGGTAGTCATTGTCCTTGAATCTTGCTAGTTGCAATAAGAAGTTCGATGTAGGGATGTAAACGTCGCAAGTCTGAGTCAAGACGGTATTACTAAAGCTTGTTAGAATAATGATGATGATCATCATCAAGGCTTTAGGGTTTTATGTTTGAACTTGTTGATTAACTAACAGTCGTCGATCTTTTATCAAACGGAACTGAAACAAACTTCCGAAGAAACGAATTCAACGAGCTGAGTATCAAATAAATTTGTTTGATATTCACTCTAAGCTAGGTTGACTCTGATGAAAGGGAGGAATGAACGAATACTCAATGTTAGGGACGAAATTTGAAACAAAACATCATAGCCACATATAATGGCAATAGATCATATCAAAGCACAGTTGTATTGTAACGATAGAGATAACTTGGAATTAACTGAACTGAGATTGCTAGGCTAGCTATCAAGTTCTCTTCCGACCAGAACAACGGCGTTCAGTTAAAGGAGTGGGTGTGAATGCGATGGCCCGAGGAGGACTACCACACTATTGTAGGAGTGTAAATGGCTCGCAAGCAGGCCGGTCAAAGTTGATTCGATTTCGGTCAAAATCAATTCTTTAACAATCGAGTCGAACTTCAAACCTATCATATCTGAGCTCGTGGATCATCGAGCCCTTATCGAGACTACACTTTTATTTTTAAGTATATTAAATATTTTATAATATATATTAAAATAAGTATTTTTATTTATTAATATATACCGAACTCGAGCTCAAATACCTCAAATTACACTGACCTTATCGAGTCGAACCGATCTTTATTATTTTTAATCGAGCCGTACTCGATCTGAAATTTATCAAGCTCGAGCCCAATAATACTTAATCGAGCCAAACTCAAGCTGGACCATATTCGGACTCGACTCGACTCGACTCGTTTACACCCCTACACTAGAGTGAGATATTGTTGTAGCTAATATGATGAGTGGGAAGACCAATATATGGATTTAGATGCGAATTGGGCTCTTACCTTCCTTTGTTCGTAAGCCCAAATGGCCCAAACTTCGAGAAACGCATTTATTAATCATGTATTTATTAATCAAGTCAAGTTAAATTCTTACATCGAACTACATTGCAGAATCTCTGTAGTCTCGCTCCAATTAAAAATCGCTTATGTTACCGACGACTTACACTTAAGCGCCCCTTGATACTAAAAAGAGTTTCGAACCCATGCATCTGTTCTATCACTATCACATATTAAAATGCCCAAAGCAACAATATATACACATACCAAACTACCTAATTAATCAGATGTGCGGATATATATAATATACACACACATATATCTACATATATAGAGCCTAGCCAGCCAACAGTAGAGCTACTGCATATTGATTGCTATGGCACAATCTAAACATCAACATATACCAGCTCTAAATTCCGAATATCACATTAGTTTACCATTCAAAAAACAAAAACTAGTCGCACTTTTATCGACCGAACCCCACCATTATCTTCTCTTCCGTACCTGCGGCAAGGAAAAAGCAAAATTTTGTTTCGTAAAACCAATATGCAAAAGATGCAGGGTAGCAAAATAGTATTTAGACGAATCAAACATAAGGAGGGGACCCCACGTAATCGTCCATTGATGATTGCTTTCGCTTCTTCTTGCTCGAAGGTGGGCTCTCTGCGGCTTGCCTACCCGAAGAGCGTCTGGTAGGAGTCATATTCTTCTGAAGGAGATTGACGGAAAAAAAAAACGAAGAAAAGGGCACATCAAAGTAAATTTAGGCACAAGAGTAAAACATCAAAATAACCATATAATTTGCGCACACCCTAGCCACGAGACAACTATGACAGGCAGTTACTTCATCAGTACCACATTTCAAGGTTGCACATATTGTATCGATATCTAGATACTATGAATTAAAAAGCTACTCCATAAGTATGTCATTTTGAGTAGGTTTACGTTTACCATTTTTATACTAACCAGTCAATTACCACAAGTTAGGGACATACCATCTCTCGTACTTTTACATTCAGGGACGTACCATCTCTCGTCGGGGGATAAACACTCTTCTAGTAGTTCTCGGTTGAACAATAATGAGGGTATACCTTATGCAATCAAAACATATATCCATCCATTAACTATATTGCCTAACGTACATAAGCAGAAAAAATAGCGCACAAAATAGTGTATTTGCAATACTTGTTTCAAAATTGCCCTAAAGCAACAACATCAAAGTCAGTCGACTTTATGTCATTATCGTACATTTTGCTAGGGGGGTGTCTCATTTTTTGGGCTTGAGCTTATTTGAGCTCGATCGTCACGAGCTCGAGCCAAGCTCCAGTTGAGCCGGCTCGGCTCATCTTTCAACCTTACATTTAGCACTACCATGCAATAAAAGCCGCAAAAGTTCCGAGTATTGTGCTTCACAATTTATTATGCTTACGTAATTGATTTTTAAGAGTTATTCGTCTGCTTTACAAAGAAAGTATAATTGAGCATTCACTTATTTAAGTTTTCATTTTTCTTCAATGTTTGATATTATATCGTACGTGTCTTACCTTGTATGCTTTCATCAGATATGTAGCATTATAAGTGCTTGTTTGATACGTAAGTTTATATTTAGGAGGGTTTAAATCATTAAGGTTTATATAAAACTAACTATAAAACAAAGTGCGTGTTTGGTTAGTGAGTTTACAATAACCCGTCTGAGAGGTGTGTTTATCTAAACCCGTATACACAGGTTTAGAGTTATTATATATAAACACATGTTTTATATAAACACATGAACCAAACACATCAAAATCTTATAAACCAACATTTAAAATATCTACTCATAAACCAAACAAGGGCTAATAGTATAATACAGATGATTTCAATATTTTACTCTATCAAAATAAGAATTCCGAGGCAATGCAAGGCGAGAGCCTAACCCCTCACCGCACCTTGAGGCACAAGCCTGTAACGAGCCAAGACCTAAACTAGCCAAATAAGGCACCCTATAGTAACAATGGGATGGAAACTAGTGCATATATATTTCTATTATTTATTTTTTGTTTAAGAAATAGGGCTTAGAATTGTTTTTCTTTCCTTTCCATTCTTTCATGTTTATCGTTTTCTCCCATCTTAAATTTTGTATTTTAGGTTTTTTGTCTACCTCTACCTCTTTTTGTACTATCATATAAAATTGAACATAAGGAACTAAAAAAATGATAACAGGCCACACATTATAAAGTGGCTTTTAAGGCTATGCCTTGTCACCTTATTGTACCAAGCACCCAAATAACCATGTATTGTATCAATATAGAACTATAAAAAACTTTGATATATCTTGCATAACTAGCGAAATAATTTAGGTCATTTTGTAAATTAAAAGGATAAAGCATAATGCTTAAATAATTATCGAAGGGATGTAAGAACAATCAGCACACCTTTGCTAGATTTTTCTCTTTACGAGCCTGCCTCTCCCTCTCATCATATTCCTGGTTTTCCTTCTCGATCGAACGAATGAGAGTATCACATCTACGAGCGATTTCTTGAGCGGTACGAGACTTTACGAACCAATCAAACCGAAACAGTGGAGAAGCACGGAACGCTGCCTTTAACTCATCCCAATTCCCATAACCAATTTTGTGGATCATGCAAATCTGACAGAGAGCACATAACGAATACGGTGGTTAGTTTAGATCACAGAAAACAGATGGTTAATGAAGACTTAAATAAATATAGGAAGTAAGAGATGAATCGCATATCAATATACTAACCATGAAACGGTCACATTCTTCATTGTACAGCTTGCCTTTGTTCTGTCCATATGAGATCTTTAACTCCAGCCATGGATTTTTATACCGATTCAACTTCTTCCCAATGGCTTTCATGATCTCATCTCTCCTAGAAATTCTAGCCTCCCCTCTTTCAATATTCTTAATGATCCTATCATAATCTGGAAACATCGTAAGTGTGAGTAAATGCCGTGCTTCATTTGCAAAAAATGAAATTGAATTTATGAGATAAAGTAGAAAATTAAGACTTGACAGAAGATTTAACAAGATTATATGATATGTTTCAATAAACTGTAAACATTAAGTGCAACTTCAATCCATAAATGAGATACCAGTATCTAACGAAATAAGTTATTAAGGTACAAAATATATTCTTTCAAGTAACAAAAGCAGGAAATTTTGAAGTGGAATTTCATGAATAACTTACCATTCAATTCTTTATATCTTTGCTTGAAAGCTTTTGCATATCTCTCAACTTCTTCCTCTGTCTTCCCTTCCATTTCAGAAGCAATACCTTTAATATCATTCCGACCATACTTTTCACATGCCCGAATGAACATGTTAAAATCTCTTCTACTCCATGATGAAAATCCCTGCTTGTGTACAGCCAAATAATCAAATAATCTCGATCAGTCACAAAAGTTTTCTATGAATACGAAGGAAAACATGCCTCTTCAAGCAGCCGATCCCTCTCTTCTTGCTCCTCAGCAGTCAGTGGGTCCCCTACATCTAGTTAGATAACAGAATATCAAGAAAGACGTGAAGCAAAAGCGGCAAGGGAAAAGAGTGTCCCAGACTATAAAATACCTTCAGGCTCATCCACCTCTAGTGTATCCTTCATCTGAGCCCTTTGCTGTAGTTGCTGAATATAGTAATTAATGAGAAAGACATCACTGGATGCATACACAAGTAAAATTAAATAAACCCATACACCTACCATAAGGTGGCGAACTTCTTTTTCATATAGCTCGTTAAGACGCGGAGTGTTGAAGAACTGGAAGTCATGCCTGTTAAAAGATGCATGTTAACGAGCAGAAACCCAAAACAACAAAAAGAAAAATAAGATTAAGGAGAATAAGAGGCACTTACAATTGTGGCATGCGTGGAATTCGAGGCTCTCTGGGTTTTGCAGGACCATTCTGGCGCATTGTTTGCTTGAAGTATTCCGATTCAGAGTAACTGGGTTAAAACGCATTGTTAGCAACCATTAATGATATTCAACCCCAGTTTCATGGTATTGAAGGGACATACTTGCGTTTCCGCTCTCTTCTTGATGGTTCCGCCCAATTTTCATTGACAAGTTTCTTGAAATCAAACTTATTTTCGTCCTTTATCACCAAGGAAAGAAAAGGACTGTGTGAACTCAAAGAAATTATTAACAACAATCACTTGATCAACAGCCAACTGAGAAACTATACCTTTTCATCATCGAAATCATACAAGTCAGCAGCTGCAGAAAATTTTATAAAAAAACAACACAGACAGATAACAGATAAGCGCCAACAGAGAAGATTTAAGCATTAAAACAGGTAATCATTTTAAACAGAATGGTAAAAGTATAAGGCCTACTTTCATCCATTTTAAATTTGATGGCATCTTCTGTGAATTTTTTCATCTTGGCATCAAGTTCAGCAGTTGCCTCTTCTCCCTTGGCAATAATTCTATCTATATCTTCATCTGTGATCGTGCTATCTTTGGAACTGAAAACCATTTCAGCACCAAACCTCACCATTTGCAGAAGCTCGTCTTTATTAACAGCTGTATCGAAAACAAAGAGAACAAGAAGTTTTAAAATTCCAGATGCATTTTCAGAAGTACTCCATTACAATGAATTGGAAAAGCTCGTCTCACTCTTTTGCTCTGCGAGACGGCCTTGCTGGATAACCAAAGCATCGAGAGCAAGCTTTTTATAGGCCCTCTCAATCACTTTTTCCTCTATGGTATACTGCCAATTTCATTTCAAACAATAAACAAGCAAAACATAATATAACAGCTTGTTGAAAAAGGATACAAGAACAAACTTTTTGTTCCATTCAATAAAAAATAAGACGGACCTCAGTGCAGAAGCGGAAGACTTGGACTTCTTTTTTCTGCCCAATTCTATGAGCACGGTCCTGAGCCTGCAAATCAACCTGTGGGTTCCTGCAATGCATTCCAAGTATGTCACCCAATGGAACAGGCTAAGTAATGGCAGCATCCAAGAATCACTCACCAATCACTATCATAAAGAATGACGACATCCGCAGTAGCCAGATTAATACCGAGACCCCCAGCTCTGGTCGACAACAGAAAGACAAATTTCTCACTTCCTGGCAGGTTAAAGGCTTCAATTGAAGCATCTCGATCTTCCCCACCAGTGTTCCCATCGATTCGACAGTACTTATACCCACGAAACAGTAAATAATCTTCAAGAATATCCAGTAACCTCGTCATCTGTTTTTTTTTTCACAATATAATATTATCATCATTGAGACCCATGCCAAAATGACCCAAACTATACAAACATGATAGCAAAGCAGTTTCAAAAGGAAAAAAAAATGCAAAAAAAAAAAAAAATTTAAATTTGGAGAGTTCATTTAAAAAGGAAGGGGTTCACATGGTAACAACCTGTGAAAATATCAACACCCTGGAATCACGTTCTTTTAACTTTGGGAGCAACTTGTCAAGCAGAACCATCTTGCCTATAGTTAAAAAGAAGTAGTTTAACAAAACAGATATGAAGATAGAAAAAGGATGACTGCAGATACAGATGCAAAGGATATGATATTGTCCATTTTATCATACCAGCATTTTCAATAAGATGCTCCCCTGTAGTATAAGGTGGCCCAGGCTCAGCACCTTGAAACAAATACGGGTGGTTACAGCATTTCCGAAGCTGCATGGCTATATTCAGGAGACGCTTGCGTTCTCCACCAGCATTTACAACTTCCAGATCTTTCTGCAGTAATGCCTTATAGTAGTGCTTTTGCATTTGAGACATACCAACTTTAAGTATTGTCTCCTTCTTTGGCGGCAAACCTTTCTCAACATCAGATTTTAATCTTCTAAGGAGGAAAGGCCGAAGAACCTGCAATACGCCAGATTTCAGAGAAAAAGAGGTAAAACACTTGAAAAAACAAAGCAACTACTAGGCAATTAAAGTCATAATGCCAGAGCAATTTTCACAAAATTCAATTTTTCTGCTCTGCACTGATCAAGTAATGAGTGGAAGGATTTTTTCGTTATTTGTGGATGCTGAGATAGAAATATTCAGAGAAGACAACATGATCCAAATTACAATACACAAACACGAGCTTGTAAACGTTGCTAATAGGATATCGGCTATTTAATGCATCACATGAAGAGTGATTCTTCCATAGGCTCTTCAAGATCAGAATATTTGTTTTTGAAAACTGCTTTGAAATCCAATGTCTTCCAGCTTAAACGAAAAATTACTTGTATATTCCACCATTATGAACAGGAAAACTGCTATACCTTGTGAAGTTGTTGAACAACCTCCTGCTGATCATTTTCACCAGATATCTGGAACCATTCATCAAAAGTCTCGGCAGAGCTGAAAATTTCTGGAAGCAGAAAGTTGAGGAGAGCCCAGAGTTCATGAAGATTATTCTGCAACGCCATTCATGTAATCGTGAAATATTGTGGGTCAAGCAACATTAAAGTATATGGGCTTAGCAAAAGGAAGAACAATAATCAATGATATCATAAAATTTCAATAATAACAGGGGAGAAAGGCATACTACACATGTAAAAGTATATTTCAAAACCACCAAGAATCGTATTCCTTTCAGCACTACATCTCAATTTCTGATGGGCATTCATATATGTACTGTACATATAATGTATATAAATAGATGCCTTTAAGATGAGTCTGACAAAATACACTAGAGGACATGTATTGCATTACATTCTATTCACATATAATTTCTACAAGATATCACTAAATTAAACAATGTTGGCGAAAGCAGTCTACAGCTTTAATAAACAAATATAACCTCAAACTACATTTGCATTACCTGCAATGGTGTTCCGGTGATGAGAAGCCTGTAATTAGTATTATAAAGTCTCATCGTTTTAGATAGAAGAGAGTTTTCATTCTTGATCCGATGAGCCTCATCAATAATAATATAACGCCAATTGAATCGACGCAAAGCAGATTTTTCCTTGATTGCCATTTCAAAACTAGTGACACAAACATCGAATTTCCCAGCTACAAGCAGCTCTTCGCGTATATATTTCTGCACGATTGAGCAGTTATAGATAAAAACTACAACAGCATGCTCCAGGAAATAATCAAATTCTACATTAGACAATACCCTCTCGTCTTGATTTCCAAGTAGCTTTACAGCAGATAAAACAGGACAGAACCTTTTGATCTCATTCATCCAATTACCCAATGTAGACTTTGGAGCGACAACCATGTGAGGACCTGTGATCCCCTTGAATTCATGCAAGTACGCCAACAAGGAAATGGTTTGCAACGTTTTACCAAGTCCCTAAACAGATAAATAAAATATTCAATCAACAGAAAAATATATGAAACAAGGGAGATGTAAAAACTGCCAATACCATCTCATCAGCTAGAATCCCATTGATGCCATTTTCATACAACCGAATCAGCCAATTTAAACCAGCAAGTTGGTAATCCCTCAATTTTCCTTGAATACCTGTAGTGCAGAAACACTTGATCATCATATTTCAGAACATCTTCAATAAAGACGCCAGGGTAGTCAATGGCGCGTTGCCCATGGCGCCACGGCCAAGAAAGCAAACGAGCCTTTATTTGAAAATTATGGGCTGGGCTTCTCATGGGCCTTTTATTAAAAAAAAAGGATAATGTTAGGGTTAAGTGGTTGAGAAACGAGCTCTCTAATCTCCACCTCTCAAACATGCGCCGTACTTCGATATTGCGCGTGCCTTGCCATGCATCATGCTCCACTAACTACTATGAAGGAAGCTACCAATATGGAAAGTACGGTAAACTAACCAATAATAGAAAATCAAACATAATTGATACACGTACAACAAAGACAAAAAATAATTCAGCCAAATGCAAATCAAATCTATCAGAAAGATCGTTGGAAATTAAATTACCAAATCTTTCCATTAATTCACCAATCAGCGTCATCAATCCAGAGACAGCAAGTTAAGATAAAGAGTACCCAGAACTTTAAAATTATCTTACATGATGGTTGTGACACCAGCCTCGTAGTATTTCCGGAGCCAGCAAGAGCATCTTCTTCCTCTTTGAGGTACTCTTCATCTTCTTCCTCTTCGGTAACCTTCGATGCATGGCGACCCCTGAAACCCATCATAAATACCTTAAGATGCCATTAAACATGAGTGAAGACCACTCATTAAAATTCCTGAAACTACCTATGCAGATAATCATATCATAGAAAACATATTATTACTCGCCCGCAGGAAATAAAAAAATTTCCACTAAAAAGAATCTGCAAATTAATTGCAGTTGCTTATCTCATTTAACTGCATGCCAATAGAAGCAGATAAACTCACCTCCCTTTCGTTGTTTTCTCGGAAGAAGGGTGATCAGATTTGGCAAAATGAGCAAACAACTCTGTCTGCTGCAACAGATATTGCAGACGGCCCTTTCCTTTGTTGTTCTGTATCAATATAAATAAGATTAGTTGTAGAGTTGTAGTAGATAATATGGTGTATTGAAAAATTCAAAATAGAACTCTTTTTCAGAAGGCACACCATGTCAGCATCAATAGAAGCATTTTGGGCGTCTAACAATTCTTGTATCTTCTGCTTCTTTATCCTCTGCATTTCTCTGAGCCTGGCCTTTTCACGCTTGGCAATTTCATTTGCATTAGGATCATCAACCTGGAATAACACAAAAAGGAAAAAACCCTTCCTCTTGTTCAGGTAGGTATCAAATAGAGCTCTTATAAATCTTCTCCACGATACCATGGAAATTTAATCTTTGTAAGAAACCTTCAATTAGAGACAGCTAGCAGTTTCGAGTGCTAATTTAAAGACTACTCAAAAACCCAAAATCCAAAGATAAACAAAGAAGACCGTGCATGTAAACCTCCATAGGAAAATGTTAGACGAAATGAAAATCTGAATCAGCCAAGGAGAAGATCTCGGGAACATATTGGATTCAGTTATGTAAGAACTAGTTTCTATTTTTTAGGAGATTAAATCTATTGTATAGTTAGAAACCGAATGTAAAATACTTGAGCATCTTAAGCCATTATTCAATATACAAGATATTTTTCTCCATTCTTTCACATGGTATCAGAGCCCTAGGGCAGCGATCAGAAAAAGAAAAAATTATTCCTCATGGAAGATAAACCCTCCTCAGAAATATGAGCTGGATCAGGAGGTGATCATGCATATTGGAGAATTACAAAACATTCAAGCCACATATAGGCTGAATGGGAAAAACTTCTTGAAATGGTCTGAACTCAATCAAGACCTTCTTGAAAGGGAGAGGCAAGTTGAGCCATCTAGATGGTACTAGACCTGCTCAAAGAGATCCCAAATTAAAACTTGGAATGAAGAGGACTCAATGATAATGTCGTGTCATGGCTATGGAATTCCATGACATCAGAGATCAGTGACACTACAATGTTGAACACTGCTACGGATATTTGGGTTACGGTTCATCTACCTATTCCAAATCCAAAGATGCAGCACAAATATACGAGATCAAGCTAAAAGTTGCAGTCACCAAACAAGGAAATAAAACAATTACTGAGTATGCAAATATTCTTCAGACCTATTGGCAGGAGATTGATCATTATCAGTGCATTCAGATGAAGTGTGTTGAAGATGAAGCTATACTCACGAAGTTCGCTGCAAAAGAGAGAACCTACGAATTCTTAGCTGGTCTAAATGTCGAATTTGATTATGTAAGAATCCAAATACTTGGAAAACCAGAGCTACCATCTCTAAGTGCGTCAATTTCACTCATTCGTGGAGAAGAAGAGAGAAGAAACGCGATGTTAGAACCACAATCCATGGAAACCTCAACCCTGGTATCAATGATTCAATATAAGCAGCCTCCAGAAGTGACGCAACCCACTCCATATGAGAAATACCTTAACTCTACAAAATCTGATGACAAGGATTCACTATGGTGTAACTATCGTAGAAAGCCAAGGTACACAATTGAATGCTGCTGGAAATTACATGGAAAGCCACCAAAAACAGGACAACATAAAGGAAAGGGACGTGCATATATGGTGGAGTCACAACAGATACCCGAACAGAACTCAAATTTTCCTAATGCTGATGAACTCAAAGAGGAGATTGAGAGACTTCTTGGCATGGTTGGTCCATCTCAAAAGGTTGCTGAAACATGTATGCCCTCTAAATTTTTTGCTTAGTGCTTCAAACAAATTACTTCCAACCTCATGGATTATAGATTCAGGAGCCACAATATGACCCACTCCTACCATAAATTCACCTCTTATACTCCTAGTCTTAGTAATAAAAAATCATATAGCTGATTGAACATTCACAACCGTGGTTTTTCAGGGATAAATTTTTATAAATAAACATCTTACCCTGAAAAATGTCCTTCATGTACCCCAGCTATTTGCGAACCTAATATCTATTGATAAACTCACAAAAGATTCCAATTGCAAAGTCATTTTCTGCTCTTTGTTTTCTAAGTTTCAGGAACAGGGCACGACGAGGATGATTGGACTTGCTAAGGGAAGAAATGATTATATCTACTTGAAGAACTTGATGGACAAATAAACAGAGAGAAAATTCCATCTTCCTCCCTCATTATTGAGACTTTTCAATCAAGTAAAGATCAAATTTTGAGTCATCATCTTACACTAGGACATCCTTCTTTTAGAACTCTCAAAGTTATGTTTCCCTCACTGTATAAAGATGCTTCTTTCAAGGATTTTCATTGTGATATTTGTGAGTTTGCTAAACAGTCTCATTTCCGGTTAGCAATAAAAGGTGTAGTTCTCCATTCACACTAATTCATAGCACCATAAAAAATTCCTAATATCTATGGTTCCAGATGGTTTGTGACTTTTATAGATGATTGCACTAGAGTCACTTGGTTATATCTTTTTTAAAAATAAGTCGGATCTTATTGAAATATTCCCAGTTTTCCTCAATGTATGATCAAGCACCAGTTCCGTGTTACAATAAAAAGATTTCGTTCTAACAATGCAAATGTTTATTTCAATCGGGTCCATATCAACCTTTTTAAGAAAAATGGAATTTCGCATGAGTCATCATGTGTTTATAGATACACCCGAACAGAATGGGGTGGCTGAGAGAAAAAACAGTCATTTGTTGTCAACTACTAGAGCTTTATTGTTTCAAAACAAGGTTCCAAAACTTTATTGGGGAGAAGTTGTTTTAACAGCAACTCATCTCACCAATAGATTACCATCTCAAAGTCTTAAATTTAAGAGTCCAGTTCAACTACTCAAGAATTTTTTCCGAATTTCAGTGTATCAAATGGTCTTATCTCAAGGATCTTTGGGTGTTTCTCATTTGATCACATTGACTCAGGTCAGAGAAGTAAGCTTGATCCTCATGCCATCAAATGTGTATTCCTAGGATATTCCTCTATTCAAAAAGGTTATAAATGTTATCACCCTCAAATTAGGAAATTCTATGTTTCAGCTGATGTCAGTTTTGTGGAAACACAATCCTACTTCAATGTTGAGTGTCTTCAACCTGCGGATAAGGAAAAAGATTGGTTTCTTCCCGATCTCCCTAAATCTTCTAACTCTCAACATATTACTAAAAAGTCTAAACCAGAGGTGGTGAAGGAGAATCACGCAACGTTTGATGCACCATTGAAGGTATATTCAAGGAGAAAGAAGCCAGCTCTACCTGGACGAGTTCTTATCACTGAGTCTCCTGAACTTGGAATTGCTAAACAAACACCAAAGACACAACCATAAACACATACCCTTGATTCTATTTCAGCTCTTGATTCCAACACAACCAAAAATTTCAGACCATGATATTCCTATGGCAGCTCTTGATTCTAACACACAATCAAAAATCTCAGACCATGATATTCCTATTGCACTTAGAAAGGGAAAGAGAGCATGCATTGATCATCCCTTACATCTCTTCTTGAGTTACAAAAATCTTTCACCCTCTTATAAAGCCTTCCTCGCAAACCTAAACAGTATTCCCATACCAAAAGACTTATATGAAGCAATGAGTAATAAAAATTGGAGGGATGATATGGAAGTTGAGTTGCACACACTTGAAAAAAACAAACCTTGGGAAATGACCAGATTGCCAGAAGGGAAGAAAACAATGGGCTGTAAATGGGAGTTCATGACCAAATGTAACTCGAATGGTTCTCTTGAAAGGTATAAAGCAAGATTAGTAGTGAAGGGGTATACACAAGAGTATGGAGTGGATTATTTGAAAACATCTTTTCCAGTAGCAAAAATGAACATTGTGAGAATCCTACTATCTTTGGATGTTAACTTTGATTGGAAGTTGCATCAATTTGATGTGAAAAATGCCATTGTGCATGGAGAATTGAAGGAAATATACATGGATATATCTCCTGGATTTGAGCACAAGATGGGATCTAACAGTGTTTGCAAGTTGAAGAAATCCTTATATGGCTTGAAGCAATCTCATAGAGCTTGGTTTGGCTGGTTTACAAAGGTAATGAGATGAAATACAAGCAGAGTCAAGCACCCTTTTCACACATCATTCTATCACAATGAAGACTACATCACTATTGGTGTATGTGGTTGATATTATGTCACTGGAGATGATGGGAAGAAGTGGACAAATTAAAACAGTGCTTGATAAAAGAATTTGACATCAAATTGCTTGGAAGACTAAAATACGTTCTGGAAATTGAAGTCGCACACTCCAAGGCTAGTATTTTCATATCTGAACAAAAATATATTATTGATCTATTAAGTGAGACTGGAAAATCAGGAAGTTAACCAGTTGACACTCCTATAAAGTTTAATCACAAACTTCGAGATGTGGTTGATGATGAACCAATGGATAAAAGTTGTCATCAAAGATTGGTTGGAAAGCTTATTTACTTATAGCACACCAGGCCTGATATAGCCTATGTTGTGTAAGTGTGGTAAGTCAGTTCATGCACAATCCTAAGGCGGTACACTTAAATTCAGTACACAGAGTTCTTCTGTACTTAAAAAGGGACTCCAGGCATGGGAATATTGTACCAGAAGAGTTCAGAATTGTCTCTTCAAGCCTTCACTTGTGGGCAGCATCACAGATAGAGGATCAACATCTGGGTATTGTATTTGTTTGTGTAGAAATCTGGCGACATGGAGGAGTAAAAAGGAGAACGTGGTAGCTCGATCAATGTTGAGGCTGAATTCAAAGCTAATATGTAAACTTTTGTGGTTGAAAATCATCTTTGGGGACCTAAAGATTGAGTGAAGAGCCCCTATGAAGCTATATTGTGATAATAAATCCCATGACCAAACCAAACATGTTGAAACTTGAAGTTGACCGACATTTCATCAGATATGTTGACTAAAGGGTTATCTGGAAAAACACATCACAGATAAATTAGCAAGTTGGGAATGGATAGCATGCATGCATCAGCTTGAGCGGACTGTTAGAAGAAATGAAAATCTGATTTAGCCAAAGAGAAGATCTCGAGAAGATATTGGATTCAGTTATATAAGAATTAGTTTCTATTTTTTAGGAGATTAAATCTCTTATACAGTTTTTTTTTTGGGTAACCCAGTAACCTTGGTCGTTGGACCAAGAAAACCCCGGGGGCTGACATACTAGCCTGCAAACTACGCCAACCAAGTAAACCACTCTAGGACAAGTCCATATGTGACAGGCTTAACCAAAAGTATTTGGTAGCCAGAGAAATTCGAACCTTGGACCTCCCCTCCAAATACCTTGAGTACCTAAACTTGATCATTAGGTCAAGCCTCATTGGCAAATCTCTTGTACAGTTAGAAACCGTAGGTATAAATACTTGGGTACCAAGGTTCGAACCTTAAGCCATTATTCAATATAGAAGATATATTTCTCCATTCTTTCACAGAAAAACCAAAAATACTGAAATGACAAGAGGCTTGTCTCAAGGGAAAAACAGCATCCACCAAATGAAACCGACTCTGGCTGGAGTACTCATTGAAAAACGAACACACAAACGCACACCATTGATGAATGAGAAACGTGATCGACACAACCAATCGTTAGACCCATGCAGCCTGCCTAGAGCTTAAAATATGAAAATATAAAGGCGGCTTCAGAGCTTCAAGAGAACTTAAAATCCTCAATTTTTTTCACAACAGAAACTACCTCATTCTCTTCTTCAGCAACTTCTTCCGTCGCGCCGACATCGTCGTCTTCGTCGGAATCGTTGGCGGTCCTCGCAACAACTTCGAGCTCCTCTTCATCCACTTCTTCCTCGTTCAACCGATCGCTGACAGCCTCTTCCTCCGGCGACGAACCGTAATCCGAGTCGTCCGACTGCGAGTTGTTCGCTCGCGAGAGTTTCGCCATTTCGATTCCTTCTTCTCCAAAATTGATTTTGAGCTTCGATTTTGACTGATTGTGAACTGAAGAATTGGGTAGGGTATTTCAGGTTGCTCGAATCGAGTCAATGAGAGTGGACTAGCCAGTGCTGACCTGTCCTTTGGATAATTGGGCCTTTTAGCTTGATAATGGGCTTTATTGGGCTTGGGCTTGGACGTTTATTAGAGATAATTACACCAACATCCTTAGACAATCGTATACTTTACCTTTAAGTCCTCCTATTATAACTATTTGTAAATTACACCACCATAGATTATTGACATACATAATCGATCATTGAACTTGAAATTAATGACAAGACTATCTTCTTGAGATTTTTTCGTCGTAGTTGGAGGGATCCATCGAGTCTCTTGAGCACTATGTTTAGGTAAATCGATGGGAGATAACAATGATATTTACGATCGAGCAATGCGTACAGCGAGTTTTATTACGTGGGTCGAGATCGAGGGGAAAAGGGTTCGTACCGTTCGACATCTATTGTAATCGCAAAGTTTGCAATATTTCATATAAGATGGATAATAGCTCTCTTTAGGGCAGATTATAAACAAGATCTGCATTGCATGAAACTAATCAGAAAACATTTGATGTATGTATATATATATATATGTTATATATATGTATGCAATGAGATCCTTGTTGTCCTTTGTTCAGCTTCTCTTATGCTGCTTTCTCTTCATTTGGCGACCGAACGACCACATTTTCCTGCGAAAGTATCGCAATTATAAAACCCTATTGAGATCTTTGCCCTAAAACAGTTGGTAAGAACGATAGCACAACTTATGAATTTATTACCTTTTCTTCTTCTACAGAAGTAGAAGCTTTATTTTCCTCGACAGGGACGACAACCTGGCCTTCTGCAATAAGATTACAAAGAAGAAGAAAAAAAAAACCGAAACAGTATGCAAAATGATATCATTCAACGCATTTAAACGATTTGCAAAAAATATATAATTTTACGAATTTCATCGAACCGTTAAGAAAGCTCAAACCTTTCTCAGCGATCACAGCTGGTTCATCCTCAGCAGCAACCTCTTTGTTCTCCTCCTCTTTCGCATCGTCAACCTTGACAGTTTCTGAGTCTTTCTTACCATCTCCATCTCCTTTTTCTTCGATGGCTAATTCAACCTTGTTGGCCGCTTCATCGACGGCTTTGTTCTTGATTTCTTCCTCGACCTTTTCGTTCCCTTCCTCTTGTTTGACATTCTCAAGAATCTCTCCTTCTTTCCCTTCGCAGCCATTATCGTTCTTGATAGGTTCAACCCTATCGTTTTCCCCTAGGGTTACCTTATCCGATGCATCATTTGTCGATTCTGAGGCCACAACGACGGCGTTGCTTTCGGGGATATTGCTCTTGCATTTGCAGATGGTGCTCTCCATCGCAACGGCGTGCTTCGATTTTCCACAGCCCATTATTATTTTCTTTTAGGCGAAGATCGAAAAGACGAAAGAGAACAAGGAGGAAGATGAAGAATTTTTAGGTTTTTTTTTTCTTCCTCTGATTCTCTTTCGAAATGGGAGAGAGAGATTGGTTTGTGTTGTATTTAACATGGATTTGGACGGACAAGAGAAATGTAGCTTAGAGTCGACATCGACTAAATGCATGGGGCCAACGTTATTTTCGGTATATTAGAATATCATATAAATTAACTATTTCATTTAACAGTATAGCTAAGTACAAAATTCATATTTTTTTTTTAATATTTCATGAAGCAACTACGATAATAAAATTTCAAATTTATTGAGCTTTGGTATCATCCCCATGCGATGCCAAATAAAATCCGGCAAAACAAGGGATAAAAAAAATTATGGTGTTGGAAAGATCAAAGTTTCGATTTTGAATAATGTTTCGACGACAAAACTTATGAAACCTTCCTTAATTTTCAATAATTTAGTTAGAACCTCAATATTTAAATGATTAAATGGGCAATATATATTCGAAAAAACAGTATAGGCATTCAATTGGTTAACTGCCATCTCCCTAAAGCAAGTGGCCAGAAGAAATAGGTAGGTAGGTATTGCAAAGGGATCCACAAATCATAGGAATGACATAATGTAACTTGTAAGAGAATATGGGATTCATTTTTATCAAATTAGAAGGATACTAATAAAAAATATTAATTTAAAAATATAATTGAAAGTGAGGGTAGTACTCAAATTTTGTTTGAAGTTTATGGGTTTAAGTTTAAAATTTGTGCCCATCATTTTCTTAGTAGTGTAATTGTAATAGCATGCATGACATTTTATGAACTATTGCGTGATATATATATAATATATATATATATATATATATATTAAAATAGTTATTGATGATATATATGTTAAAATAGTTCTTGATGAATTAGGAGGCAAACAAAGCTTTCGATGCGAACGAAAAAGACTACCAAACTAAGGAAAAAGAAAAGAAAAATTGCCTATAAAAACTGCACATTTCTTGCCACCACCAAAACTCTCTTCAGATCCATCTTTTTCTTTCCTTTTTTTTTTAATCTCAGAAGATAGAAGAAAAAAAATGGCTTCTTACACTGCTTCATCTGCCTCATTCACCCCCATTTCTTGCACCTTCAAGAAATCCAAGGTAATATTTCGAGCTATTTGTCGATCATTTATGCTTTTCCATCATAAAAATCTGATCTTTATTTACATATCGACTCCTTCGAGTTGATTTATGTCATTTGGCATTTGGTCAGCTTTCCCTTTCGTTCAATGGAAAGGCCTTTACCTCTCGGAAACTATCGAACCGAAGGTTCCAAGTCTTATGTGCAGTAAGTCAATCATCCTTCATCCTCTGTAGTTTATCAAACTACATAAAAAAGATCGAATGTTTGTTCAATCTGAGTGTGTTTGCTTATACTTAGGCTAAGCCAGAGATGGTTCAAAAGGTTTGCGAGATTGTGAAGAAGCAATTGGTCCTCCCCGACGATCGCGACATCAGCGGAGAGTCGAAGTTCGCCGCGCTTGGCGCCGACTCTCTCGACACGGTATGTTCTTAGTTGTGGCTCACCGAAATTGCATTTGATCCTAAAAGGTTTTTAGAAAATTGCGTAGAAAAACTTACTTTTTAGCCAATGACCTTGAGGATGCGTTGCTGCGTTTGGTATGCGTATTTCGATTGGGAAAAAGAAAAGGAAAGATGTGAAGATGCAGCAGACGAAGCCCTCATTCTTCAATGCGCTAACTTCGTTTTCCGTCGTAGTTTACGCACACGAATTCTGCATGCCAAACGCAGCCTAAATTAAAGGGTATTTTGATGTTCTACAAGTAAATATCAGGCCGAAAATGACCCCTTATATAGCCGGGGGACCTTGGTGGATGAGGGGCGTGTTTACGCACTTGAGGCTAGTTTTTCAAAAACCTTTTTTGATCAAAGACATTTTCGTAAAAAAACCCGCTTAGCATCATTGCGTGCTCTTGCTAATGACGACTTTTTACAACCACGACGATATGCATTATATGTTGAAATGAAAGCTGATGTTCTTGTCTGAATTGGTGCTGTGCTGTCTAGGTGGAGATTGTGATGGGGCTCGAGGAGGAGTTTGGGATCAGCGTGGAAGAAGAGAGCGCTCAGAGCATCGCCACCGTTCAAGACGCGGCTGATCTCATCGAAAAGCTCTTGGAGAAGAACTGAAACCGTAAGTCTTCTTAGCTGTCAAGCCGATCATAGAGCAATATCCTTCTGCTAGAAATATCATTCATTTCCTCATCCTAATTAATACATACATGCCAAGTCCTACAAATTCTATTGCTAGCTAGAATGTAACATTGTGTGACCTCTTCCTATTCATTTTCCCTAATGATATTTCCTCATGATTTTATATATTCTTTTCTAAAATGTGGCGATAGAAGATGATTGGAGAAAAAAAACGTGTTCACGAACGACGAAATGTTGATGTAAAATGAGGCAACAACAATCTTAATTGTTAAACATGAACTGAGAACGCATGTAAAAACAGTACAAGATAATTTAAGACAAACCTCCAAAGCTCAGCGAATCCTCTGCAACTCCTTTGCCACCCTTGTCGAAGCATCTGCGATGCTTTTGACGTTGGAACCTCTGAGACGCAAAACATGCGCTTCGACTTTAGCCAAGTCCGTCCCCGTGACGGAAAGAATCATCGAGTGTAATAAGTATTGCCGGCAAGCAAAGCCGAGCACGTGTAAGATTCGTTCCACCACCAAGTCCGAGGAAACACTTGCCTCAAAGAACAGAGCAACCTTATAGAGAGACATGAACAAGTTCATTGTAGCTTCACGCGAGGATACTTTATACAGCAGGACGAGACACTCCGAAGCAAGGTCTGAGATGTTCGGTTCGTTGGACTTGCTGAGTTCGAGCAAAATCCCGACATTGCCTGCAAAGTCGTTTATATCTTTAACACAGTGTTGGAAGTTTACCGTAGTTTCGCCGTGTAAAAGGTTGGGCTGCTTGGAATAGACAGAGTTTCTCAATACAGGTCGTAAAAGGAATGCCTTGCAGAGACCAAGTGTTGGTTCGATGAAATCTTCCATTTCCTTTGCGCATATGAATTCTAAGAGGTTTCCAATCTTTCTCACTACTTTCAGTTCCGAGAGGATCTCAGTGTCCAGTTCTGAGGCTGATGCTAGCGCTGTACAGATCATTAAGTTGCTGACGTTAATACTCGAGAAATCACCGAGCAGAAATTCGAAGCACTGTGACACTGTTTTCATGTGAAGAATGTCTGATATTTTTATGTAGCTGGACTCAATGAGCATCACTAGGAGCTTCTGTGCAAACACAGGCATTGGGTCTTCGTCCTCGATTAAAGAAGGGTAGAGAGGGAGGAAGTGGTTGTTTGCTACCAACTTAAGATCTTCTGCCATTTGTTTGTCTTCTTCCGACGATTCTTTGAGGAGAAGATCTGTTACATCGAAGAAGATCTTCAAGCATAAGTATCTAGCATTTTCATCCCTGTTTCCTTTGTATAGAGTGGCTAGGCTGGGGAGGATGTGGCGGATGAAGATGACGGGGTTGCTGGTTATAGCAGATGGCTCCTCAGAGATCGATTCCAAGACTCGGAGTAGAGTTATCTGAAAGTCATCCCTGCCCTGTAATAGAGGAAAATAAGAATTTATTGCATAGCTAGTGAAAAAACTTTGGGTGAAAATATCTACCTGGAAAGATACTTCTGTGAGCTTTAGTAGCTCTGAGACTAATTGTATAATCTGAGGAGTAATTAATAAATGCCTGAATGAAAGGCTCCCCAAAAGATGGAGAACCACAGGGAAAAGGTGGAGATTGGTCTTTGGGGAGTTTCTTCCGATGATACCCATAACTACCCCATGGCGCCTTCCACCAATGAGCTGTTGAATATCACCTGTAATATCTTTCATCATACCCGGGACGCATGATGCTACAATGCGTGTAAACCCTTCTAGACATTGCTGAACATACTGATCCTTCCCTTTGGCAACCCTTTCCACAGCCGAAAGTAACCTCGCGTTGCAAAAGAAGTGCAGCAAGAATCTCCTCCCAACTTTACAAAGCAAAGCAACAAAGAGGAGCGTCTTTCCTCTCAGGACCTCACTTCCTTGATCGATAAGAGATATAACATTAGGAACCAGATTTTTATCTTCCATTAGGGGTCGAACATAACGTTCTACGTTTTTGAGAGAGTGGCTTCCGAGCATGGCTACATTCAGAAGGTTCAAACAGATTTGCTGCTCACGTTGGCTGCCCTTGAATATACTGGTAACAATGTCCTTGAGTGGAATTTTGTCAATGACATGTTGAATGTAAGATGGACTTGAACGAACAAGACGGACAAAACAAGATCCAGCAGTGAGCCTCATGCTCTCTTGTCTCCCTGGAGCCCTATATATATAACAAATGTTGCTAATTACATCTTGGCTTGCGAAACGGCTGGCCCAATATCCTCCGTGACTTGTTATGTTCTCGATTGTTCTTAAAGCGTATAACTGAGTCAGATCATCCTCTCCTTTCCTTAGAAGAGACGAAACCATAGAAATCAATGAATTTGGAACCTGCCAGAATATTCAGAAACTTAGAATTAAAAAGCAAAAAATAAGACAGAGTAGCTGCATAAAAATCATGTACACACCAGATTATGCATGTAATTCCAAGAGCGACATAAAAGTACTTAAGAAGCCAACCTGCCAGCCGGAAGATGGTCTTTGTTCCTTGGATTGTGGTTCTTGGGGATTGCTATCCTTATTAGGATCATTCAGAGTGGAAATGTAAAAGAGCAACTCTCCCAGAGCAGCCATTGAGAACCTTCGAACTTTTTCTTGTTTGTCTCTAAGGCCATTGGTTAGAGCACCTAAAATTCCAGAGTTCACCAAATCATCTCCGATGAAGGTTGAATGACGAATCAACAGGCCAATAAGTGATGCTAGCTGCATTCGCAGAGCCGAAGCCTTTGACTGCCTCAGCATTTTGACAAGAGTAAGCATTATCGGCCCATTGGTCAAAACATTGGCAGCATCCACATTAGTGCTCAACATCTCTAGGTAGCGAATAACATTTTGCTTTTCGACAGTAACATTTCCGTTCATGATGCTTACAATTCTGTTATGCATAACATCTAGTTTATCCATAGGAATCTTCAGAAAATCAGAAACAGGCAGCGCTTGAAATGGAAGGGAAGGCATTGCATCTAATCCATTGTTCAATTTCCTCGTAGGCATTACTGGTCTAACAGAGAGATCAGAGGAATGCCACAGCAACTCTGAGAAGTCCTTAGAAGACTTCACGCTATCGAAGTCAATGGCACGCCCTGAAATATCTCTGGTCTTAGGTGTTTTCAGTTGAGGACTGGCGCTGGGTGGCGTAACCGCCACTGGGCTCACGTCCATATCTTCTACAGACGAATCCTCTTCCTGCACTTTTGATTCATCGGAATAAATAGCATCAGCCACGGTTGATAAACCTGACTGACTGTTTTTGCTATTTTCATGTTCATCTTTGCCTTCATGCTTGCTTGGTGTTGATAACTTATCTTCAGAGGTGACAGATGCTTCACCAAATCCATCAGTTTCTTCATGTCCCTCGTCCTCAGGATTCTCATCAAAATCAAGTTCCATATCATTGTTTTCGATTTTGACTTCGTCATCGTTTTTAGAACTATTAGGTATTGGCCTCCTATAGTTCTCTTTCTCATTTTCCCTTTGCATATTTGATTTGGCAATTCTTGATAGGCGTAAAAGATTAATTCCAGCAGTATTCTTTGGAACACCCTTGTAATGTTTGCCATCAGGTACCCTCCCCTGTGGCTTGAATTGGTTTCTACGACCACCAGATATGCCCCCAACAGGCGTTTTTTCGCCTTTCACCCGGTTTTCGTCTTGTTTAATATGACCTCTTGAATCTTTTCCACTAGCACTTTTAGGCGGGGTCTTGTTTTGAATAGGTCTATCTCCATTTCTTTCTGTAAGTCGTGGTTCAGAAGACTGCTCGATCATTCTAGAAAATGCCGGCTGAGGAGGCAATGTCACTGAGACAAATTTTGTTCTCCAAAATGCATGGTTGCAAAGTTCGGGCCATCCAATCCTTTCAGCTGGGTCTTTAATCAACAAAGAATTTATTAGATTCACAAACGGGCGACTCGGATTTCCAGGTAGAGGCGGCATTGCACCAATGAGAATTGATTCAGCCAACTTGGTGAATTCCTTCTCAATAAATGGAGGCCTTCCAGTATAACACTCATATAAGACACAACCAAGAGCCCAGAAATCAGAAGCATAAGAATGGACCCCTCCATCTTGAAATAATTCAGGAGCCATGTAGCAGGGAGTTCCACGTCTTGCCTGAGGTAACTATACAAGGAATAGAAATCACAAATAGAAGATTGAACAAACATGTAGAAGAATAAAATAGCAGCAATGAAAGTTTTAACTCCAGAAATCAAATCCACCGGCGATATTTCCAGTTCCGTAAAGAAATAATAAAGAAAATGAAATGCATGTACCACTTGCGATGGAGTCGCGGATATGTCGCTCAATTTCCTAGCTAACCCAAAGTCACACAGCTGCGAGTGGAAGTCACACAGCTGTTAGCAGGGGGGTCAAAATACTCCAAAGATGAGTATGGATAAGGAAAATGTACCTTTGTACGTCCATTTTCGTCCAGTAGGATGTTTGATGGTTTTAAATCACAGTATATGATTCCCATTGAGTGCAAGTACCTGGCATACGAGTTATCAATAACAGGAACTTCTCATTCTAACGAACCAGAAAAATGATGGAAATGTTTTGAAACTTACTGCAAGGCTGTTACAAGGTCATGAGCAAAATCATGTATAGAATCTTCTGGAAGCTTTTTATCCTGCCAGTCAATCCATTGTACAATTCTTAATTTGATAGCTCGTAAAATACCAACTTGTGCTTTGAAAGAGAAGGAAGGGGGGAAGTTAGAGATTGAGAGTGAGTACAATCCAGTGATCCAAAAATCAAAGTACAATCAAGCGATAACCAAATAGAGAATAATGTCCAGGCAAGAAATAACCATGAATATACCAAAACACTCACGCTTATGAAGTACATACCCAATCACACAGACACAAATCATGAGGGTAAGTTTTCAATTATGCTATCGTCCATAAGGATTCCAATTATGAACTTTTTTCAACCAAAATTCCAAAGGTCAAGGCCAAGCAAGGGGTATTTTAGATAACATGCATATATGTCATAACTGACCAGAGCATGCAGTTAGTGAAATATAATTTCTACTGCACCCAGATGTTTTTATTTTCAAACGTATACTGAAAAACCATGTTGAGCAATCAATCACCTGTTGGAACAAAGTCAACAGATCTCCTCCTACACAGTACTCCAAAACTAGCCACAAATGAGCTCTTGTTTCATACCTGCGGTACCAAATAAAACAATCATTCCAAATTAATACAGCTGTAATGGGAGAAGCACATTAACAGCTGGTATCGTATCAATGCTTCTTTGCCAAATTAAAGATCCTTCCTATCACCATATTTTTGCAGACATTACCACGAGTAGAACCTCAACACATTAGGGTGTTTTAGAGTGTGAAGAATTCTCACCTGCAGTCAGAAAAGGAACAAAATTCAAAGATTCTGTAAATTATAATCCACAACAATAACATATGCTCGCGAACGAGTCAGTAGCATATCATCAAATGAAACACAAAACGGAAGAGATCCAGAGCTAGCAAACTACAGGGGACTTCTTGCAGTGATCAGATTTAAGAATGTGCGACATCCCTAACCATCAAGAACTACCATCATGATCATCTACGAGTTCTGAATTAACTCGTACATATGCTACACAGTAGACAACCAACACTACAAGAATTAACACCTAAAATGGTTTAAATTTAATCTATAAGATGCATCTGAGCTCGAAATCAATACACTTCGGCCTCAAATTTAGATAAGTAAAAAATTGGGAAAACAACATAAGTAAAATGCCAGATAAATGCATACTTCATGAAGAACTTTGCTGCGGTGAGATTTATCCACGCTCTTAAGCGCGAAGTATTCAATCGTCCTCTTCTTTCTTCCTTTGTACACCGTCTGCGATTTGCGAAACGATTCACCAAAAAAAAACAAAAACAAAAATCGAGCTCAGCTCGTGCAAGCTGAACCGAAACAAACATTCGTGGTATAATTGATCTAGATTAGATGTTACCGAGTATTTTCCTTGACCTATAGCTTCAAATATATGGTAGTCGTTCATGCTTCCGATGCTCTTCGAAGTTCGAATCTGATGCAAAATGTTAACTGTGTGAGCAAGTGTGTGTGTGTGTGTGTGTGAGAGAGAGAGACTGAGAGAGAGAGAGAGAGAGAGAGAGAGAAGCGCGGAGAGTATGAAATGAATATGATTGAAAATTCAAAATCAGGAGATTAGAGAAAAAGAGGAAACGGCGGGTTGTTTGTGGGGTCAGAGAGAAACAACGTACCAATCAATTACACGTCTTATCTGTAATTACCCATTTTATGGGGGCAAAATGCTATTTTTCAAAATTCAGTGGTAAAAATGCCCCCAAAGTCTTGAACTAGCGATTCAGTTCGAGGTCATGGGTTCAAATCATCTCGAGAAATTAACTATCATTACTTTTTGAGACTTTGTGGTGGGTCTCATGGGCCAGAGATGATTAGTCCCGCTGGAAGTCGTCGCCGTCTCATAGCAGATGATGAGATTCGGGTTCGATTCAGATCAAATATAGTCGGAGTTTAGGGACTGCGGTGGCGTTGTGTTGTGTGGGGATACCTACCTTACCGAAAAAAATACAGTGGTAAAGATGTCATTCCTGAAGCATATTCCGTAAAATAGTAATCAATTGATATTTATAAGTAGGCTTGGCAACGGGGAGGGGATTCCCCGTTCCCCGCTGGAATCCGCCCCGATTGGGGCAAGGATTCCACATTTTCATTCCTCGTGGGGTGGGGACGGGAGAAATTTTCTCCCCGTTAGCGGGGATGAGGCGGGGACGGGGATCATACTCCCGCCCCGTTCTCCGTGGGGATCCGATATATTCAATTATTAGATTTATCTTATTAATATTCTGAACTACTTTATTTCTTCACAATTTGTCCATTTTTTTTCAAATTTCTCACGGGCATTCATGTTATACATATGTCTTATGACAATATTCTCAAAAGAATTTTATTGTTGTCATCGTTTAACTTATTATATTGAACAATAAAAATATATATATTAAAAAATATTTAGGCGGGGATTCTCCGTGGGGAAAAAATCCCGAGAAATCTCCGTGGGGATGGGGACGGGGATAATTTTTTCCCCGTTTACTTTGCGGGGACGGGGCGGGGATTCCCCGATAGGTGATGGGGTGGGGATGGGGATTAATCTCCCGTCCCCCCCCCCCCCCATTGCCAAGCCTATTTACAAGTGTCTACAATCTAAAAATAGCCAAAAATAATTTTAGGGAATCAACTTAATTATTTTTCGGATTTGTTTTGCCTACCCACTTAGACTTAACCCAAGTCTAATCAAATTTTGAAATGTGGCACTTTACATCTATCCAATACATACTGGTACACCAACAACCTTCTTAGATTTTATATTGTATGTCATATGTCAAATTATAAATGGAGTTGAGTTATACCCAACTTGGTAGGATAGAATAAACCTTATTTTTCTGGTGTTGTATTTTAGGAATGGTAGCGTTATAACAAAATTAAAAGATTACGATTTCAGGACAATAATTATCAAAATTGAAACGATTTGAAGACAAATAAATTAATGGTTGTAATTCTAAGATAATAAGTTTCAAAATTGAAACAATGTGAGAATAATTAACGTCAGACTTTGTAACTTATTTTATCCAAATTGTTTAATTTAAAACTTATTGTCGTCAAGTTACTTCAATTTAGAAATTTATCGTCCTAAACTTTCAACATTTGTTTTATTGTCTTTAAATTACTTTAATTTCACAACTTATTATCGTAAAATTGTTGTCTTTTAAAATTTCACATTCCAAATATATAATACTAAAAAAATAATTAAGCCAAAAGAAAAATAATAAAAAATCTGATCTATAAAATATACCCCAAACCTCCACCTAACCTGCAAGCAGGAATCTTCATTTCATCACCAACCAGACTCAGTTACAGGGGTGCTCTGAGGTGATCTGCGTTTTTATTGATTATTTAATCGTAGCTTAGATCAACTTTATCGCTTTGATCAACAATCGGAGTATTTGTTTAAGGCGTACTTGGGTTTTCGATTTTTTCTTCAATTTCAGCTTGATCGGAAAGGTTTTTTTTTTTTTGTGTTTTGTATGTTTCTGAAGTGTTTGAGTGAGGTCTAACTATCTGTGACGTTTTCTTTTCAGATCACATCGAAACGATGTCGAAGGCTGTAGTAGTTCTTAACAGCAGTGAGGGTGTAAAGGGCACTATCAACTTCTCTCAGGAAGGAGATGGTAACTCCATTCTCATGAGACAAAGATGTTGTCTTTGTCATTTATTCTTGTTAATTGGGATGATTGCTTACGTTATTTCCATACTTCAGGCCCGACTACAGTTACTGGAACGGTGTCAGGTCTTAAGCCCGGGCTCCATGGCTTTCATGTTCATGCCCTTGGTGACACAACCAATGGCTGTATGTCAACTGGTAAATTTCAATGCTGTGTACTTATGGTTCTGTTGGGAATATGAGGTTAATTTTGCTGTAGATTTTTCGTCTACTTTGAGACCACATTTTGGTACCTCAAACATTGTGTTGTGTGTTTGTATATTATGTAAAGGACCTCACTTCAATCCAGCTGGGAAAGAGCACGGTGCTCCTGATGACGACGTTCGTCATGCTGGTGACCTTGGTAACATCACAGCTGGAGAAGACGGTATATTACATTACGTTGCAGTTTTGATCATTTTGGCGCTCTGTTATGGTTTCTTCTGTTGAATTAAAATTTCCCTGTCCTTTCATATGTGCTACATCGTATTTGTTTTTGGGTCGGTTCGTTTTTTCCTTTTCCCCATAGTTGAAAGAAGGATATGCCTCAGGCTCGCAACGTCTTGTAGCTTTTCAGTTTTCTTATCAACGCAGAATTATATATGATGTGGCTGGCCAAATGGGCAGAATTCATATGATTTTGCTCGTTTGAACTATTGGATAACGTTTGTTTTCGCATGCTGTAATTGATTTGCCTTCTTTTTCTGCCCATTTGTCTTCTCAGGCACTGCCACTTTCACCATCGTCGACAAGCAGGTATACATTTACTTAAATAGATTTTCTTGCTATATTACATTCAATGATTCTCTTTATGTATCTGAGGCTTTTGGAAAAATGTTTCAGATACCACTTTCAGGACCACATTCCATTGTTGGAAGAGCTGTAGTCGTGCATGCTGATCCTGATGATCTTGGACGGGGTGCGTTTCTCGTCGTTTCGTTTTCTTAATTATGAAAGATCTGACGCGTTAAAACATATACTTCTGCAAAATATGTTGAGAAAATCACGTCATATAGGCTACAGTGAAGCAATTAATTCACAGAATTATATCGAACAAAAATCAAGGACAATGTTACCCTGCTGTCGGGATTTGTTGTTGTCATTAAATTATAACGATAAACATATTACTTCGATCTCTGAACATCAGTCTTAACGAGGATTCCTCGTGCTGTCTTAGGTGGACATGAACTCAGCAAGAGCACTGGAAATGCTGGTGGAAGAATTGCTTGCGGTGAGTGTAAATCTACATACAACATCGTAAATCGCTAGTGCTTATCTGTACAGTCTTCATACTTCAAACGTCGGGCGTTGTGCAGGTATTATAGGCCTCCAGGGCTGAAGAGCTTTTGGTGTTTCGATCGACCCATGTCGTCTTTTACCTAATAAACTTGATGTGTGATTTCGACTTTAGTTCGATCCATACGGGTCTGTAATAAACCAGATTTTCCTCCAGTTTTTATTTGGGAGCATTTGATACTTTCTTGACATTACTGCTTTTGTGCAACGTTGAAGTGGAGGAATGCTAAATGAAGGTGATGTGTTTCACTAGACATTGTGGTCAAGATGCCTCATATGCCGAAAAAAACATCCATAACGAACGAAAAATTACAGTTTAGCCGTAATTCTGAGTAAGGGGATTTGACGGTTCGAAACAGTTGGGCTGGCACTGGCTAGCTCAAGAGTGCCGGTTCTGTGAAGAAACAGCACTTCTCGTCGATTTGAGACGAGCTTTCCGACCCTATAATCAGTCAACCAAACAAAGAACAGACCAAATGGTAAGAAAAAGGGGAACGAACCCTACGATGTTTCAAGAATCAAGAAACCAACTCCAAATCATCCTTGAAACAGTACTTTGTAACGGTCTCAGAGAATATGAATCTCGAAAGCTAATTACCTTGCCCATGCACTTCTCCAGGTGAGGAGCGAATCGACCGGCCATGACAGACCTGCCACAGTTCATGCAGTCGAAAATCTCATTTGCAACTGCAGGGTGAGTTTGCCCGAAGATATCGACAGCATATTTGCCGTTTGATTCGCCACTGCGGCTTGGATCAGATGCCCTTGCTCTTGCTTCGGCAGATAATCTCATTTCCTCCTCGATTTCATCTAAGTGGTGGTCGAGCCCTAACCTCATTATTCGGTGAGATTCTGATGCGACGTCAAGAATCAGAGAATCAAGAAGGTCCAAGAAAACTTCTGATACTGGCTGCAAACAGAAGATGGTTTTATCAATAGTATTGAAGGGCCACAAAATTATCCTTTATGAAATCACACAATCTATAAAACAAACGCTACGAAGTGTGAGCCAAAAAAGTTCTAAAACCAATTAGCAATAGTGGAAGTTGCCTCATCATATTAAAATTGGATTGGATTCTCATTCTTGGCCGATGTAAGAAGGTGCAAGAAAGTTTCTGGTCCGAATAGTATCTGCCATTCTAACACCACTACAATGTACGAACACAAATACATAGATAAAATTTTTCGTACTTGAAAACACATTTAAAACCATTGATATCCATCTAGACAAGAGAAATCCAGCAAAAAATAAGCTAATTAAGTCACCTCAGAGTCGGACGATACGTTATCCTCTTTCGGCATTGACATGATTCGTGATTTAAACGTCACCACTTATCAGTATTCCATCCACGAAAGGAAGTACCTGAATCACAACAAGAAAGATAAACTATCCGTGAGGAAAGTAAAAAATAAAAAATAAAAAATAAAATCCATAGTCAAAATCAATATATTGGCACACAATGCAACCAATTGCTTAGATTGCAGTTTGTGTTCTTGAATCCACGAACTTTGACGAAAGATCGCTAACGCATTAGCTTTAGCCATACACCAATTGATCATTTAATAACTCTAAAATAACAAACAAACATGAGAGGCTGATCAACTAAATTTTCCAACAACGAGGTGGCCTTAAAATAAGCTCGGCGATTCATAAACAGCATCTTTTTTCATCAAAACTTGCCCAAATAATGAACATGATTTAAATCAAAGCACAATAAGCAGAATGATCTGCAGGCGACTGATATACAATCACCTGAACAAAATACACCAAGATAATTAAAAATAAATAAATTAAAATTAGAACGGATGAAGATAGCTAAGAAAAAAAAAATCGATTCAGAAGAGAAAAGTAAATGGCATCACTAATTGCTGATCTAACCGATCTTAAAAACAAGAGCCAAACGCCATAGCCGAATCAAACTGGGAGCTTCGCGAAGTACCTGAATTTGAAAGTAAACTGAGGGATGAGCTTCAAACAGTGTCTGCTTTTATTTTCTTGAAGCGATTTTAATTCTAGTCATAGCTTCTGGACCCAATCATCACGTATTGGGCTTCCAACGAATATTGGGCCCATATTTAATAAGTCTTCCTCAATTTAAGTGACAAATGCATTATATTTTTATTTTTCAATAAGCAATTTTATTTATTTATTTTCAAAATATCAGTATCTATATCATATTTTAATTTTATATAATTCTAATAGTTTAAGTTAATAATGAAATATATCATATTTTAATTTGGTTTAAATATTTTTTAGTCCTAGAATTTAGAAGGTTAAACATCATAGAGATTTATCGAATTTAGGGATTGGCAAACAATAACTTTGAAAATTAAGCAATTTAATGACATTGTATGTCGGAATCCTAAATTTTGCCCCAAATTATCAGATTCATGTATATAATCTAGGGTTCCGGCGAAATTTAGGGGTGTCATTATACGGACAATAACTTTCAGAATTAAGCAATTTTGGGATAAAATCTAAGATTCTTGCATATAATGTCTCAAAATTGCTTAGTTTTGAAACTTATTGTCCCTATAATGTCACACCTTAAATTTGACGTCCCTATAACGCCACCCTCCCTAAATTACTCTACTAAAAAACTAATTAACCCTTTTAATTTTATATTTTATTTTACTTCCAGACTGATCTATCATACCATTTATTTAGGAATCTTTCTTTAACTCAAGTCTAATTAGGAGATCAAATAGGCATTTCTTCCAATTATAGCCTAGGAATTGAAACCTATGTAATAAAGCAGCCAAAGTGTTCTCCAAAATATGAAGAAAACTAAACTTCAAGCCAAGAGTCAAAAGAGGTCTCACAAGTTTAAATGGCGAACACTCCTTAATTCCATTGCCTAAGCTTGGCGCTAGCCTATGACATTACATTACCAATCCATGTTGCTCGAACAAAAGGCGAAAAAGGGGGACCAAGAAGTATATAGATTTGTATATTGTGGAACGAACAAACCTAATTTTGCCAGCTGAGATTTCTTCTACCATTCTGCATAACCTCGAGCGCAAGTTTGTGTCTGTCCAAGGATGCCGAGCCCGCTTCGATGAAAGCCCGAGCTTCTTCTCTCAAACTCCACGCCATGAGAGCCTTGAAATCTCTGGGCCCACCTGCAGATTCGACGTCTCTCAGCACGCCATATTTTGCGTTCTTACTCCACCGATGTAAGATGTATCGGGAAGGCAGCTCCCTTACGTTCATTATCTGGAAAACCTTCAGAGAATGCCTGCAAAGGACGCCTTCGAACTCGAACATCTTACAGCTGCATGTAATGTTTAGGTTCGACGTGTTGAAGGCGACCGTGTTTCTGTCGTCAGCGTTTCCACATTTCTGCACCAAATGCCGGCTTATGGCTCCTTCCGCATTTATCTTTATCCCCACGTAGCTGTAGCATTCTAGAAGCTCCTTCTGGAAAACACTGAACATTTTCGCCGTGTAGAGCCTTCTGCATTGCTCTTCTATCGGGTCTTTTGTGTGAAGGGCTGCTTGCAAGTTGAACGAGTTGAAATCTTCTTTCCTTTCTTCTTCACGGCATTGTTCCAAAGCTTTCTCGTATCGTACGACAAATTCGTCGGGTGGTGTTTGGGCAGTCAAGGCTGTGCCGAAATACGGCTTTAAGCTTCCGTCCACAGGGATACCTGCGAAGAATGTTCCCTTTATGTGTAAGGGGACCCAACATTTACGTGCTCTGAACATTTCCATCAACCATGCGTTGTCTCTCAGATTATATTTGCTCATAATCATATTCCAAGAAGAATCGAATTCGTTAGCTGACTGGCTCTGGAAAATGCAGTTTTCGTACTCATATTTGAACTCTGCATTCATAGTGAGTAATGCACCTAAGTTCTCCTGCTCTTTAGCAAGAATTTGCCACACTGAAAATCGATGGTGAGTCCCAGGAAAAACTTGAGCTACAGCATGCTGAATAGCATGGTCCTGATCGGCTATTATAGACACAGGGCGCTGACCCGATGCTGCCCGAAGCCATGCCTGAAATATCCACGTAAATGACTCCTCGGATTCATCCGCAACTAAAGCGCAGCCAAGAAGTACGGGTTGACGATGGTGGTTTACTCCAACAAATGAAGCAAATGGTACCAAATAGCTATTTCTGTGATATGTCGTATCAAACACAACAGTATCTCCAAACTGTGTGCATGAAAATCTAGAATGGGAATCAGCCCAGAATACATTCATGCCTTTACCCTCACGCATCTCTACACCATAAAAGAATCCCGTATCTTCAGCTTGCCGGCATTGGAAGTAGTGAAGCAGCACATCATACCAATCACTACTGATGTTACTTTCCCGAACTCTCCTGACAAGGCTAAGCCCGCAACTTGTCTCAACCAAATCTAAGTTTTCCAAGACACTGCTTCCGTCGTCTCTGTGCCCTCTTGATGCAACAGTTACGGCGCTGATAGGTTCTGCTGAAACAACAACTTCATGATTGTGCTCCTTCTGAAGACGATCGACTGCCCACTTTCCAGATTCTAGTTTTTGTATTCTCATATATGCTCCACAACCAACCCTTGAAGGATGCTGATGCCCTTCTTTGGAGCACACAAATCTCCGCGATATAATAGACCCGTCGTTTTTTGACCGGAGTAATTGACCTATTCTGATCCGAAACCCTGCAGAAGACGCATAAGCATAGTAGAATTTATATGCTTCATTAGCAGAATCGAACTCGAGACCTTTGTAAGGTTCACCCATAGGTCCAGCCACTTCAAACAGCTCGTCCCTTTTCAGACGCTTTATGTCAACAATATCACAGGGAACATCGTCCTCGTGCGATCTGATTCCCGTTCTACTAGACCCACCACTAGAGGGCCTCGGAGTCGAAAAACCTCTCCTCTGCTCTCGAGTTTGAGAAACTTCACCAGAAGTGTTGTATTCATGGTTGTGTCCTTTCTTTATACTGGCTAAAATCCATTTCCCATTATCGCTTCTTTGTACTCTTATAAATGCAGGGCAACCAGTTCTTGAGCTTGTCTGAAATCCCTCCTTCGAACACACAAACCTCCGCGAAATGACGTCACCGTCAACTCTCGATCTGTAAAGCTGCCCAATCCTTACCTTGAACCCCACATGGGTTGCATATGCACTGTAAAATTCTTGTGCCTCCTCAGCTGAGTCAAACTCTAGCCCTACCCGCGGCTCCATGTCAGATTCTCCATCCCCATTGTATCTGTGGTCATTTCTTTCTGCAACTACTAAAGATGCTATATTTGTCCTGACAGTCATGATATTTACCAGCTCCTCCCTGTTCATATCTGCACACTCCCCAATAACAGAAAGCTTTTACACAATTTTAAAGAGCATCAACGATTAATTCATTAGGCACTGACAAAGAAAAAACAACCAAACAATACAAAGCAGTTTTCAGAAAAAGTTCATCCTAACAACATCCAAACCCCGCCGAAATTCTCAGACAAACCAAAAACAGGACCAACAAAATCCATATTTTTCTAGCTCAATCACAAAAATTAGCAACAAAAGGAACCACGAACCTAGACAAATAAACTCAACGCACAAAGCTACGGACTTAGACCCTGGCATAAATCTCGGGTAGCAACGATTTTACCTCTCGCACATCAGCTGCAGCTGAGACCACAAAATCCCCCCCGAATTAGGGCTAAACAAGGACCGAATGAGAACTCCTCCGCATTGTGGCCCCAAATCGACCGACTAGGGAGACGAAAAATCACACTTGTAGATTAATCACAGCTTCGGCCTATTGGGTCGGAGTGAAAGTTAGGAGCATTATTAATTTTTCAAATGATTGCTCTATTGATTCATAGTTATCAGCTTTCTCAAGTGGCTTTTGAGCTGAGATGGATCTTTTTAAAGTACAACGATGAGGTGGATGGTGAACTTTTTTTTTTTTAGAAAACTAAATCTATTTTTTTTTACGGCGCTACCATAGTCCGTACGTTACGAATAAGCTCAGTCCGAATCGAATCTAAACTTTTTCGTCGTCTATGAACGATTCAGTTTTCAGTGGGGCTAATCCTCTTAGTTTCGTGCCACAACAAACAACGACAGACGATAGATCAAGCGAGTCAAATTAGTAACATCTTTATGAACATATCAAGATTCTTGGGGCATAGCTCCTTTCTAAGATTTAGATGCATTTATACTAATAAAAAGGATTGAATTCGTGAATGATGCGTTGGTTTAGTTGTAAGCTATTCTTGCTCCAAAGAGAAGGTCTTGGTTTCGATTATATATCTACCATGAAATTGGAATTAACCAAACCTTTGGTAGGAGTTTGTTAAGACTAATTAATTTATATACCCCTGATTTCACATAAGGATGTCACCCAGAGTTTGAGACGATATTGAAGTGACTTACCTCCCACTGTGGTTAACATATTTGTATGCCCTTGATTTCACATGAACATGTCAACCAAGACTTGCAGGCTATTGCAGTGCAGTGGGCATGAGTTCACCGAGGGTTTGGGTGGTTTACCTTTCACCATGGGTTGCAGGCTATATTGCATTGAACGTGAATTTACCCATCTATTGTGGAGTTTTCGGCTGGTACGTTGGTTTATGTTTGGGAGGTTTTAAGTTAGTAAGGTTAATATAAAATTAATTAGTGGGTATAAAATAAAATGTGTGTTTGGTTAGTGGGTTTACAAAAACTCACTTCAGATAGTAGGTTTATATAAACCCGTATTCATGGGTTTAGAGTTGTTATATATAAACTCATGTTTTGTGTAAACACTTGTACCAAACACACCAATATGCTATAAACCAAGGTTTAAAAATTTTAAACCCATGTACCAAGCAAGGAATAAATATTCAAATGATAGAAATTATTAATTACATAATCATCATAATTATTACCACAAAAAATGCTAATAATATTGAGTTAATTGCAAATATAGGCACTTGACCACTTATGAATTGCATAAATAGGCACTGTGTGAATTACATAACAAAAATAGACATCCTTTTTATTTTATTTCTTTTTCCAAATTAATTTTATTACTATTATAAAAATAGGCATAATTTTGTTTTATTTTCTTTTTATGAATTAACTTATAATATGCATAAATTAATGATTAAAATAAAATAGAAATTAAAAATATATGGTTCATACTTATTAAAAAGTATTTGAACACGCTGATTCACGCAAATATATATATATATATATATATATATATATAAATAGCGGACAATTTTAAAAAACTGAAAACGGAGTTCACTACTTGAATTTTATTCCCAGAAGAAATTTTTTTACGGGAATTTTTTATCGGCGTGACTGTATTGATGGTCCTGGTACATCAGTATTTAGGGGTGGATGTGGGTCAAGTTTTTGATGGGGTCGGGTTATTCAAGTCGGGTACCTGATTAGGGCGGATAGTGATTTTCCTACCCGACGTATATTGGGTACCTGCCAATCGGATACTCGATTTTGTCGGGTACACGTCGGGTCGGGTATCGGGTATCCTATTTAAAATTTATTATTTTTTAATTAATATTTTAGTAAGATTTATAATATTTATGATATTTTTATATGTTATTTCTCTTTTAAATTTTTTAATATGAGGAGTAATAATTAATTTTTGATCATTCTTAATTATTTTATGACCATTAGAAATTGATTATACTATTTTTTCATAAATTTTTTAATTTTTAATTTATGGTCGGGTATCCAATCGGTTAATTCGGGTAACAAAATACTATCCGATACCCGACCCTAAACGGATATCGGGCAGTACCCGATATTCAATATTTTTTCGGGTACCCTCATTTTCTTTCTAGTTGTATAATAAATTTGAATAAAAGAAAACTAAAACATATTATCAATAAAAAAATAAAATATAAAAAAAATTATGCCTATTTTTGTAATAGTTTACACATAATGCCTACTTTTGCAAATCATATTTACAAGGATGCCTATATTTGCAAATCACCCAATAATATTACATCTAATCTTGCTAATAAATGTTATTCGACGGCACCAAGCCGTTAATCCGTCCATATTCATTTCCCCGAGGTTTCACATTTCTTCTCCGTCGTCTCACTATAAAAGGAGCTGTTTTTTCTTATTATTGTACATTTATGGAGATAGAAAAGATTGAAATTTGATGGCTAATTCAGCTCAGAAAACAGAGGATGAATGGAGGGCAATCCTTTCGCCCGAGCAGTTCCACATCCTCCGTCAGAAGGGCACAGAGTATGTTTCACCTTTTTAATTTCTTTTTTCTTTTTTTTTTTTTTGTGGGAGCTGTGCTAGAGCAAATGCAGATGTCCTAAGATTATATGTAAGATGCATAACTGAGATCTCCATGATCGTAGGCCTCGTGGGACAGGCCATTACGACAAGTTCTTCGAAGAAGGCGTCTATAACTGCGCCGGCTGCGGAACCCCTCTTTACAAATCCGCCGCCAAGTTCAACTCAGGCTGCGGCTGGCCGGCTTTCTTCGAAGGCTTTCCCGGCGCCATAACTCGCTCGGTAGGCACCTGAAGCTTCTTCTTTGGTTTTGTTTTTTCTTTTTTTTTTTTTAATGAAGCTGACTGTTTGTTATGATACTGTCTGCCATGTGTTTGTTCTTTTGTCTCAGCCGGACCCTGATGGCAGAAGGACCGAGATAACGTGCACGGCCTGCGGCGGGCACTTGGGGCACGTCTTTAAAGGCGAAGGGTTCAAAGTGCCGACGGACGAAAGGCATTGCGTCAACAGCGTCTCCGTCAAGTTCACGCCTGCTTCCGGCGGCCATGGTTCTGATGCTTCTCTGTAGTGTGGTTCAAGAAAACTGATAAGATTTACATTATGAAAAAGATGTTCTTGATGCTTTTGCTGCCTTATGTTGAATAATTGTTGTGAATGATGATCTGGGCTTTACTCAGCTTTCGAATTACGGCGATGTCGATCTGTTTTTTTACGTCTTTTTGTTCGTCTCTTTCGGTTCGATACCCTTTAGACCTTTTTCCAGTTGTAATAATCATACGAATGCAAATCGGTCTTCGACTCATCGTCCGCCAGAAATAAGCATATCCATTTTAAGCAGCTGCCAAGTAAACTACTTCTGACTCTAGCTGCATTCAATTTACTACAAGATGATCGGTATTTCCGTCGTCTCGATGTTTTCTTGGGTAAGAAGAGCTGCGATGGATTCGTACTGAGACTGTAGTAGAATCATTGGATGGAATAAGATCGATCGGAAAGATTCGTATGCTATGATTCGATCATTCCTGGCCAAGCTGAAATCACAGTAAAACTCAAGCTGTTTCATTATATATTTAGGCATCATCATTTAGCTTTTTGGTTTATAGGTGAGAAACAAGTATGACAACAAAGTGTTTGTGCAAGAAAAGGAAAACATAAGACACATTTTAAGGTTACACTAAGTAAAATATACAGATCCATCGTTGTCTGAAGATACCGCCTCATTCTCGGCCATCTGTAGTAGCGGGATTCCTGAAAATTTTACATCAAACGACGTGAGAGTTTACATAAAAGAACGATCAAAAGATAGAAAAAAGGAAGCAACAGAAGCTTAATAGTGAGAACTACGACAGTTAATATTCGAGTAAGAAGGCTGGGAATTCCTCGAAAACTCGATGCCATGAGATCATTTCATATCGGCTTAAACGAATGATAAAAAGGTATATCTCCATACAGAGGCGAAAGCAGAAATAATTGCATGATTTTCAAGCATTGCTAGACTATTTTAAATCCATCGAAACATTGTCTGAAACGATCGAGTAGATCTTTGAAACTCAAGAGCAGAAACCTCACATAAATGTTGTATTTATTTGTTAGAAACTTAGCATTCAGAGTTTAGACTAAGAACAATCCATGAGCTAAAAGAAGGAAAAATGTGACAGAACAACAATAAAAAACATAAACACATCAACAATTCCTCATCCTTTTCCACATTACCATCCTCACACGAATTCCTCATACCAAACAATACCTTAATTTTGGTCCCAACCTTTCATTTGCCAACCATTCAACAAATCATCGAATAAGGAAAATGCATACGCAATACATATGCTTTCAAATCGAATAAAAAGAAGCTATTTTACCGGTCAATATTCGAAACCTATTCATTTACGGTAACAGTTGGCGGTGGACAAACCAAATTCCATAACAAAGGCAAACGGCAACTACGAACGTCACAAAACCGAAAGTAAAGAAAAAACAAGCACATACTTCGGCGTAACGCAAGACTTGGCCGATCCCACAAAGGCATAGTCTTTTAACTACCCAAACGATCAATAGAATCTCATTCCCCCCGAAATACACGGAACAACCACAACACCTTTTAACAAATCAACTCAATCAAGAAAAACTCAATTAAAAGCATATCCAATTAACAGTTCAAATACCGTAACAATCGAAGATCGAAACAACTAACCCCAAAAACCAACTCATTGCTTCCGCCCTACGATCACACCCAACCAGCTATAATTACAACCACAGAACACATTCTTTCATCACAAAGATGTAATTTTTAATCAATCTGCCACCTCAAACAAACACATGCACACAAACAACTCAATCAATCACCATAAAAAAGCAATCTTTAATTGAAAACAAAGAAATTTCCAAAAACCCAACTCACTTCTTGTTCCGTTTCCTTTGTTTCGGCCCCCATCCGACCAATTTCGCAACTGGGCAGCCACATTTGTCCCTAAAGATCAGCACGGCCCGCCCATTGGCCGGAGCCATGCGACTCAGCTCCGCCCTCAAACCCTCATAGTCTGGATTATCCTCGGTACCCCCTTTCCAAGCCAGCTCATCCACATCCCTAACCCTCTTGCTATTCTCCCCTAATTTCAGCACCTCCTCCCCCTGCAGCTGAAGATTATACTCTATTGAGTTCTTCAGTGCCTTACAGCCCACTCTCCCACACTTTCTTGATCTGGGCCGACGGCATAGTCTGTACACATTGACGATAACAGAGAGCCCAACAGTGGTGATTGCAATGGGGGCGATGTGGGGTTTTGGGTCGGGGCCAAAATGGTAAATGACGCGGAAGAGGTGGGAGAGGGCCGAGGCCAAAAGGAAAGCGGCGGAGAAGACGACCGACGTGAGGATGAGGAGGTCTAGGGTGGTGCTGTGGCGGTGGGCTGAGGGGTAATTTGGGAAATTGGGGTGCTTTGAGCTCTTCGGCGTGGGCATGGTGGTGAAGAGAATGGGGTGGCGTGGTTCTTGTGCATGTTAGCTAAAAGACTACAATAGTAAAAAAAACGTTAGCTTTAAGAAAGGTTGGTGCGCAGGTCAGCCAAGAGACACGAGGATGCACACGTGGCTGAAGACTTGGTGTGAATGCTTTGTATTGACACGTTATACTATGTGAAAAAGCGGTGAGGAGGATTGAATATATATCTTGATTTATTATTACAATGTGTCCTCCCACTGTAATAACTTTTTCAATAGACTTTTTACAGCCAAAGAAAACTGACATGAAGCTCATTCACATCTACTTAGCAATAAAGACAGCCATACTTGTGAGCAGTGAGTTTTAACTATCCAACTATAGTAAGTTAAAGATTCCTCACGGCTAACCATAGTTCATTCATAGTCAAGTGTGATGGTTATTTGACCACCAGCATGATTAAGCCAAGAAAGCTTGACCCTTTTTTCTATATGCATGCATAATAAGCCAAGCCACAAGCCCAAAAGCCCCAAATTATGCCACGAATCTATATAGAGAAAGGAAAAAAGTTGGTTTCTGGTGCAATAATTACACCAACTCCATTTTCATTCTTTAGTCAGCACAAGCCCCAATATACAATAAAGATGCATTAACTTTCAGGGTTTAAATGTAGTTACAATCTGCACATTTTGATTATTGTATCCTCTTTCAAGCAGTTGATGAAACTCTGAAACAGAGGGGAAGCTTAGCTTTTAATATGCTGCCCTTCAGCCGTTCGTGAGCTTTTGGTCTCGCCGCAGATCTGCTTTTGTTCATAACCTCATCTTATTATTACCCACATTAGTTTTACTGGTAATAATTGTGTTTCTGGGCTGCTGTAAAGATGAGCAAAGAAGAGTTCTTGAAGATTAAGGTGGCGTCTTCTCACCCTCATTCATTAATATGCTTATTTTCTTGGTTTATTGTGGGTTTTTACTGCGTGTTTGAGTGGGCAAGTCTTTGCCTTTGTTTGCACCCTTCGGACCAAAAACTATCTTGAGTTCAGTTTTAGTTCTTGAGGTAAAGCTGTGGACTTTACACTGTAATATAATGTTTTGCTGAGGCTTTGTTTGTGTTCATACTCACAGACTTGTGAGCTCAGAGTCAATATACACTGTGAAGGTTGTAAAGATAAAGTGAAGAAGATCTTGCACAAGATTGAAGGTCTCTTCTTCTTTACAAAGATCTTTTCTTTTGTTTATTGAAATCAGTTTATGAACAGTGAAAGTGTTATTTCTTGTCTGTTAATTGCAGGCGTTTACACTACAAAGATAGATTCAGAGCAAGGGAAAGTGACAGTGTCTGGGAATGTTGACCCTGAAAAAATCATCAAGAAGCTCACAAAGAATGGAAAGCATGCTGAGTTATGGGGTGGGCCGAAGCCCGGCAAGAACGGCGGCAGCCCTCAGCTTAATAATCAGTTCAAGAACATGAAGATCGACGATGGAAAAGGCGGGAATAATGACAAGGGGCAGGGTCAGAAGAATGGTGGTAATAACAACAACAAGAACCAGCCTAAAGGCGGCGGCGGCGGCGGTGGTGGTCAGAAGCAACAGCTTCAGGGCTTGCAAGATCTGAATTTCCCTCCTCAGTTTATGAAAAACATGGCCATCCCTCCCTTCGACAAGGGCCCGAACAATCAGAAGTCGGCAGGTAAGAAGTTCAAATTGCCTGAAGATGAAGAGGATATGAGTGACTATGATGATGATGATGATTGCGATGACTTTGATGATGATGATCTTGACGAGGAGGATGATGAGCCTTTGAACAACAAGGCGAAGAAGCCCATGTTAGGTAGTAATGCACACGGAGGTGGCCCGAAGATGCCTAAAACGAACATGTCGAACTCAGGCGGTAATAACAACGGCAAAAATCCCGGTAATAAGAACACTTCGGTTCAGCCAAACGGCGGGAGCAACGGTAAAAAAGGCGGCAATAACAGCAACAACAATCAAAATCACGGCGGCAAAAACAGTGGCGGCAAAGGTGGTGCCCAGAACAAGAATGGTGGTGGCGGTGCCGGCAACCTCGGGATGATCCCTACTAATAACCCGATGATGCCCATGAAAGGAGAAAACGTTAATTTCCTGCATAATCTTCCGGCCGCCGTACAAGGCCTACCCGCCGGAGCGGAGCAAATGGGGCCTACGAATAATCCCTTTTATCAGCAGCAGATGGCGGCTATGATGATGAATCAACAGCGGGCCAATGGGAGTGAGAGGTTTCAGCCCATGATGTATGCCCGGCCACCGCCGAACGTCAGCTACATGCCACCAAATTACCCGCCTTACCCCTACCCTCCGCCGCCCGGCGAACGGGCCGATCAGTTCTCCATGTTCAGCGATGAGAATACTTCGAGTTGTACCATAATGTGAGAAAAAAACATCAAAAGCTGCCGATGTTCATGATGACTTTCCTTTCTTTTCTTTGTTTTGTTGTAATGTTCATTGCACGCCTTTTCTTGTTTGTGTGATTTGTACTAATCATATTTCCATGTCTAGTTGACAGTTTGTCTAATAATGATTAATTGTGCAGTTCTCTTCTCTTTGTAGAAAAAGGTTAATTAATGTGTGTAATTAAGGTTTTTAATTCAAAGATTACTCTTTTATATTTTCGGATTAAATAAAGGAAAATTATGGGACGATTAAAGTTGAGCCGAGCCGAGCCGCCGAGCCAAGCCGACTAGAGTAAAATGTAACGGAAGAGACCTAACGGCAGAAGATGACGGCTGCTAATCGATAAGCTAAAGATAAGTAACGGTGGATAATTTCCGTTAAAATATATCTTTCCAACTATTTCCTAAATCAACCACACACAAATTACTAAACAAAAAAGTATATAGTAAATAGCTCTAATGCTTATGGTGGTGGAGGAAGTTGAGTTCTAAGTCAAATTTACATTCTATTTATTTATTTATAAATATAGGTATATAAATTATAAAGCTGACATGATTAAAATTAGGGCTAATTAGGTTTCAGACCCTTTTATAGTTTTAAAATAGTGTTCAGACCCGGTTAAAAAAAGACCTAATTTCTATAAAACTTAGGAATAAGGACATAAACTTACAAAAGTGTTATAAAGTGTTATTGAAGATGTATCAGACGTACTTTTTGTGTTACAAACTTGCAATGTACTGTTATTGCAGTACAATAAAGTGTTACTATAAAAATCGAGTCTTTAAAACTAATTATTTTTCTGATATTGTCTGAATCTTAAATTTATATTCTGACAATGCTTGAAATAAAAGTTGCATGATTCGAGGCGGTCCGGCTAATTACGTCAATTTCTAGACTTAGGCATAAAGTATTGGGCCTATAATATTTTTTTATACAACTAATATATGTGTGTGTATGCTTTCATATGAACTTGTGATTAAATATTATAATTATGATTGTGCTCGGAAAATAATATATACCAACTCACATCTTATCTTATCTCATGCATATGATATGATTAGACTATAGTTTCTAATTTTTTTTATAGAATTTATTCCCACAAATATAATAAAAGATAAAAACATACGTCAATCAAAGGTCTTAGTAGTTGTTGCAACAGCCAAACCTCTTACGTTCACAAGATAAGACATAGACAAGCCTCTTGAAAGTAGTTCGCGAACTAATCTTAAACGATCACTAGCAAGTACCTTTTTTTTTTGTCTTTTATTTATTTATTTTTTATTAAATATGGTTTCTATAGTTTTTATTTTTAAATAAATAAACAACAGAAATATAAGTGGCGTCGCATTCATTCATCGATCACATGTCACAAGGGTCCATTTCATATTACGGACCTACATTATAAAGTACACCCAAAACTTTATGATGTGACCGATTAAAAAAAAACAATTTTTTTTTATATATATAGTTATGACTTATGTACATCTAATATCTATCACAGAATTTAAAGGCCCATATGTGAGATATGTCGATTGATTATGACCAAGGACGAATATTTTTATGGCATTAAGTAGATAATATCGTAATGATTATTCTAATTAGTTCATCTTCGAGATACTAAGTTGAATAATAGCAACATTATAAATATATATATATATATGTGTGTGACGCTTACCGACATTTAATAATCATATTCTTGAATCGATAACATTAGCATCAAAGACCTTATTTTATTTATATATATTAATGATATATATTTTTTAAAACTTATATCTAAGTCAAAATCAAGATTCATGCACAAAGGCCACCACGATAATTTAAGTGTGTTGAATACTCCAAAGAAAAGAAGCTTCAAAGTTGCTTCTGAATTAAATGCGACACTCTTATCCAACCAGACAAAATATATAAATAAAAAGCTGAAAGTACAATTAATAACATGTCATTGCACATGGCCGATTCTTGTCTAAACAACATAAAATAATAATAATAATAATAATAATAATAATAATAATAATAATAATAATAATAATAATAATAATATGATAATTCAACTGCAAAAAAACAGAGTGATTGGTACAGCTGATGAATGAAGCTCGAAAACCCAAACTAGAATACAAAAATATATATATTTAAAGAAATAACAGATCTGCAGTAAAACTTCCCAAGAAATTAAATGTTACCGTTACACATACATACTCAAAATTAAATATCAAAATATTACATTTTTTTTTCCCCAAGAAGATCAAGAGCCATAACGTGCATAGTAACGATTACATGCAAGCTTAAGTCAAATAAAAATTAGATCAGTCAAATCTACATAATAATTAAAACAGAGATTTAATTACTTAATTTTATTTTTCTTCTCAAATTTCATTGCTGACCATAATCTTACTATTATTACTATTCTGCATCATGGAGTTCTTGCAATGCGCAATGGCACCTTGAATGGCACTTTGCAGTTCCTCCATGGAAGAAGAAGAGGCCGAGTCCGAACCCGACCCGACCCGACCCATCTGCATGAAACCGAACCCGCTCCTACCGTGGCTCGGCGACGACCCCATCGACGAGGGGCAGCTCAGCGTGCAGCTTTTGCCTCTTGGATACCTCAGATTCCCCGAGAAAGAATGGGAAACGATGTCTTTCCGATTGAATTTCTGATCGTTATTACACTCCGCCGGGCGGTTGTTCGGAACCTCCTGCTTGTTATTACCGCACCTTCCTTTCTTAGTGAAGAACGTCGCCGTCGTGTTCGTCGATCTCGAAAACCTGGAAGAAAGATCGGCCGGAGGCGGCGGCGGTTTGTGCTGCTGCTGCTGCTTCGGCGGCGAGAGCTTCTCGTAGAGGGGCTTCACTTTCTTCAAGTACTTGCGTATGACCTCCTTGGCGGTCGAGCTCACGCGCTTCACGGCGGCCGAAGACGGCGACGACGACGTGGCGGGGGAGTTGTTGTTCTTGCTTTCCTTGCGGAACACCGAGGAGAATCTGGACAGGGAGAAGTACTTCGACGACGACTGCTTTCTCTGAATAAGGAGATCGCCGCCGTCGTCGTGGGTGGTACTGCTGACGGCGTTCAGAAGTTTGAACTCTTCGTCCATGACGGAGCTGGGCCGGGAGGAGTCGCAGTTGAGGAGGTCGACGGTGGAAGAGGAGGTGGTGGAGTCGGTGGATTCTCGAGACGCGGTGGTGGTCGTGTCGGAGGACGACATCGACGACGACGAGAGGAGGAGAGTTCTCACCATGGAGATCCTCTGAGAGGGGTGGAGTGGTAACAGCTGGCCCTTGTAGAAGAGCTCGTCGGCGGGGCAAAGCGTTGCATCGGAGGATTTTCGAGGTGAGAGTGCGATGGTGAATTCGAAGTCAGAGGAAGAAGAAGAATGGGTCGGCGACGACGGCAGCGTGTGTGATTTCACGGTGGTTCTGCGGTGGTGTCCCATCTGAGGTGGCGGTGGTGGTGGTGGGCTTTGCTTTACATGGTGGAGAAGTGTTGAGAAATGGAGAGATATATTATTGCAAATTTGTTGTTATATAGTGAATAAAAGGGGCGAGAGAGTGAGATTGATATGTGGAGGATCTTTCCATAATATATATCATATATAAATACCTATTTACTATATAAACATATTTATTTAAATAAAAAAAACATAGATATAAATATATTTTACTCTTGATGGTGATGGTGTGGTGTTAACTAATTAATCATAATTGAATAAAACAACTACCATTTTTTATGTAGGGGACAGTTTTATTATAAGATGAGTTGGCATGTGGGCAAGTTCTTTATAATTAATTATTTTACACTGAATATGATGTATACCGACTAAATAAAAACAAATATACTATTTTTTTTTCTGAATTTTAAAACAGGTTTGAATTATTTTTTTTTTTCATAATTGAGTCCAAATCTATTAATTAAAAAAATTAATTCAATATACCAAACAAAAACAAGCGATGATGTGATTTGCAATAAATAATATATATTGGGTCGTTGTATTGTATCATTGGCTAAAATCTGCCTTATATATTTATTGCAGAAGTACCATAATTACAAATTAATATTGTGGCAAAAAAAAATTACTGCATGGAAACAATAATCGAATCGGAGGTTGGAAAAAGTCACATGCATAGCTATTAATTCACCTTTGTACTGTCTTTACCATATAATAAAATAAATTTATAAATATAATATAATATAATAAAATAAAATTACATTTGAACTGGCATTGTCATGTAGTCACATGCTTGTGATGGCCGGTTTTTGTTAGGTGTCACGTGAAATAATCGTGATATATGGCGTGGACCAAATTATGCTTAGATTCAAGATTTTCTTATTTAATTTCTATAATTCCTCACTTTATATTTCACTTATATATATATATATGTGATTCAATATTGTCGCCTCTTAGTAAAAAAAATAAAAAAAATTACATGCATTAATTATGCTGGAATCCGAGGGTGGCCCATATGATATAATCCAAGATTCCTGGGTAATGTTCACTTAAATACCTATTTGAATAAAAAATTGTAATTCAGTACTCTGTAAGAAAAAAATTATGTTTAAGTACCCAATTGGTTGTGTGTACCATTTTACCATCCTTGACGTACCTTTTTATATGTATATTACGTACCACATCAGGCGTTTATGTGGTACCTATATACGTTTTTTTATGTTACCTAAATTTATCATGTGATGTACCTTTTCTTACGGTATTATGTACCACAATACGTTTCTACATCGTACCTAAAAATACTTATATGATGTACATGCGGCGCAAGGGAGTACTTATGTGTAAAAACTCTATTCTACTAGGTACCTACATGTAAAAAAATTCTGACAAGAGACTGAATTGACAATTTTTATACAAAGAGATATTTAAGTGTAAGTTTCCTATTCAGAATTTTGTACCATTTGTTTATTATTATTATTATTATTATCTTGATTTGGTTTTATCGTATCCATTTTATATCATTTTTCTAGCTAAATGAATTTCCTAGTGATGGGTATTTATTTTATTCATTTTGCATTTGCAAAATCTATTAGTTTCTTATAACGAAGGACCACGAGACTAAAGTGTAGTATTGCCATAGTTTTCCTAAATATTAAAAAGATCGATGATGATCATATGAAGGACCACAAGATTAAAATCTATTGCCAAATGTACTTTGGTTGTCCTTTTAACTACGGAACAGTTTCATGCATTCATGACATGAAAGGGACCATCCGCCCTATTGCAATCTTTAATAGATTTCGAATCTTACCAATATTATAATCATATATATTTAACTCCGAATATTATTACAATTTGACTATATATATATATAAAAAAAATTATTTCGTTGTTGGACGCTGCCATCAAAAACCATTGTGACCGAACATAAACATCACCACCATCATAATAAGCCACTGCCCGACGGTCAACTGCAAGCCACCGAACCGCACCGCCGGAGCTCGACTGCTGCTGCTAGGAGCCGGCGCTGGTGCGGGCACGGGAGCCTTGGCGGGGCTCAATGTGGTCGGACCGGCCGATGGTCTTCGGAGCACGTTGATGTCGACCTTCTGCCCAGTCTGGCAGTGGCCCGGCAAGCTGCATATGAAGAAGTGGTGCCCCTCGGTTCTGATCGTTATGGAGTCGTTCCCCGAGCCGTGGGTCGATATCGGGGACGACCCATTGCACGATTTGTAGCCCGAGTGGCTCACTTGGGTCACGTCGTGGAACTTAGGGTTGTATTCGAACACTAAAGAGAATAATATATCAATCGTTGAAGCATATAAGTTTGAAACAAGAAAAGATTATCTTAGTATATGTGTAATAATTAGATATATGTTCTCTCATTACCAATTATATCGCCTACTCGAAAGTTCTTGCCGGCGGCCCACTTCTTGTAATCGACGTTGCCGCCGGCGGTTGTTGTCCAACCGGCGGAATCAGCCACCTTATGAACAGCTCCGTCCGATGCAAGGACTAACAAGCTAGTGATCATGATGATCAATAAAAGCTTCAATGCCATTGATCACTTGTCTGAGAAAGTGATGATCGAATTATTGCATGTTAGATAGAAGAAAACGATGATGGAGGAAGGTTCTTTTATAGGGTTTTTTTGGGCATTATCGTGTGGAGGTTGATGTTGAGATTTTCACTAGGGACCAATGTTGATTGAGATATGTAACAATTTGGGACGCAATAAAAGAAAAATGATTTACTCTTCAAGATTTAATTAAAAAGGTACCCTTAAATATATTTTACGTGGAAGGTCATTTTTATACTTACAAATTAGGGTTAATAAAGAAAGTCGACTTGGGAGGTTAAAATTCGTCTCATTTTTTTTTTTTACTTTTTTTTTTTTCGGTCAGGTAGGTATCCCCATACAACGTCATCGTAGTCTCCATACACCGAATATGTTTGGTCTGAATCGCATCTGAACCTCATCGTCGGCTATTGGATGACCACGACTTCCAGCGTGACTAATCATCCATGGTCCATGAGAATCACCCAAAGATCACACAAACAACGATAGTCAAGGTCCCTAGAGGATTCGAATCCCTGACTTCCCGTTTGAAAGGTCAAGAATCGAACCTCTAGGTCAAACCCTTGGGGGTAAAAAAAATATAAAGTTTCAAAAAGAACCTAATAGTAATAGATAGTTAATACTATATATAACATTTAATTTGGTCATATAATACTATAATTTAATTTAGACGGCCATCTTAAAAATTTTCTATCTTGAATTTATTTGGTGCCCAATTCTTAATAAAAGGCAATCAATCATACAATACAACTGAATAATGTCATGATTTTACTTGTAGAAAGTTCAGTACACACATTAGATGACTTTCATCTAACAAACTTAATATATCTAATTATATATATTTATATATTTAATGTTAGTCTTTGCTTTCAAGTCTTTCAAGCTTTGTTACGCAGTTGATTAGTGCCAACAGCCAAGATGTAATAAGATGTCTACCTCAAGAAGATATTTTTGCTCGTTTGTTTTGAATTGAAGCTTTGCTCTCCTTAAGGCAAGTATTTATTTCTATTACAAACTTGTCTTAAATTATAATTAGTTTGAATTTACTAAGCATAATATGCTTAATTATTTTTTTAATCTTATATATTTAGGGGAGTGACATTTTAAGGACAACTAAATTACGGGGTGATAATTTTAGAATAATAAAGTTCGAAATTGAAGTAATTCGAGGACATATAAATTAAAAATAACAACTTTAGGGTAATACTTTTCAAAATTGTAATAATTTGACGGCAATAAGTTTTAAAATTAAAACAATTTTAGAACAATAAATTTCAAAATTCTGGCATTCATCGTTCTTAAATTGCTTCAATTTTAAACTTTTTGTCTTAATTTTGCAACTTTTAATTTATCTGTTCTCAAATTACTTCACTTTTGAAACGTATTATCCTAAAAGTGTAATCCTTAATTTAGATGTCTTTATAACGCCGCGACACCTATTATACAAGACCAAAACATAATATACTCTACATAATTGTATTAAATATGATTTTTTAAGTTTTAATATAATTATTATTTTTCTAACAAACGTAATTTTGAATGGGCCTTTTAACCGTCAAAACAAGCCCAACAAGTAGTCCATTAGCATTGCAATCAAAATATGAACTGCAGAGAGTCCAAGTAATAACAGCCTATCTGATTTGTTTACATTTGTTGTCTTTCCATATATTATTTTGCTTGCGTTACAAATGCAACAAAAGGAAAAAGAAAAAAAATGCATCAGCTCATAGCTGCGCTGGGAACGCACTCGAGATTTGGCAAGGCGAATTCGATTGAATTTCTGAATTTCATCCCTATTCCCATTCAAGAATCGCTTTTCGTTGCATCACTTTGACTTAAAAAGGTACGTCAATCAGTTAGAATAGTCTGATCTTCAGCAGGGTTGAGAAAAATGATAGTTTCACCTGTGAATGCGATGGGCTGAAGTCAGGTTTTGTTTCTTTTTGGTGGGATTTCTTTGTTTTGTTTAGATCTGTCAAAATTGAGCTTCAATTGATAAAGTTGATTGAAGCTTTGGGGCTGCTTGGTTTGTGCTGTTGATTCTAGAAGAGGAAGAGGGTATTCAATCAGGGGGTGTGTTGAAGAAGTAGAGAAGTGCGTGTTTTGGTGTTAAAACTAAAGGTGGGCGTAGTGATTTGAGGGGGTAAGCCTTAGTGAAAAGAGGAGTTTTGAAATGGTTGAAAGCGCAAATTCGGGTTCGAGTGATGAGGACAAGCCATTGGCGGTGATAAAGAATAAAGTGAATAAGAAGAGAGTGCGTAGTGACTCACTGGAGAATGAGAAAAATGAGAAAGATGTTGATGTGCAGAATAGCAGTAGTAAGACAAGGACTGGGTTGGATTTGTTTGATTTTGATGAGTACGATGAATTCGACACTAAAACGATGAAGTCTGGCCATTTCGAAGATGGGGTGAAACCAGCATTGGGACGAAAGGCGAAGAAACTAGGAGTAAGCTCAAGCAAGAAGTCGAGGGTGGATAAACGGAAACAAAGTGCGGACCTCGATGGTTCTAGCAGTCGAAAGGGTAAGGGAAAAGACTATGATGACATGAGGAATAAAGGACTGGAGTTGGAGGAAGGTGATGAGCCAATTAAATTGCAGGGGAAAAATGGCTTATTGAAGGTGAGTGTGAATCAGAAGACGAAGAAGAAGGGTATGCCATCTGGGGGAAAGAGTTATGATCCTGAGGAAGTTAAACAACACACTGATTCTGAGAGTGATGAGACTGTCAAGAAGGACTTGTCGTATCAATCGCCAAGTTCATTGGGAAAAAAAGACGTGCTTGTTGAGAAGGACATAGGGACAGAGAAAGTAAAAAAGGGAAAGTACAAGCATGTTGGGAGTACTGAGAAGCAAATGTTGCGTGAGAAAATAAAAGATATGCTGGTGGAAGCCGGTTGGACTATTGAATACAGACAAAGAAGGAACAGAGATTATCAGGATGCTGTGTACATGGATCTTAGGGGAGTAGGATATTGGTCAATTACTAAGGCTTATGATGCCTTCAAAAAACAGCTAGAGGAAGACGACGATGAAAGCAAGCCAAGCGTAGGCTCCACCCCAGTTGCCCCTTTACCTGAAGATCTGGTAAATAAACTTACGAGGAGAACCAAAAAGAAAATCCAGGCAGAAATGAGAACAAAGAATAGACATGATCCCATGCTCAAAAATGCTGAGATATCTCCTCAAACAGAGTCTTCGGAGAACTCTGACAGCGAAGAGGAAGAGGAGACCCTCAGTTTTTTTATGAAACAGAAGAATAAGTCTTCAGAGAACTCAGACAAGGGAAAACCCAGCAAAGTCAAGGTTGAAGAAAAAGCTTACAATTCCACCAAGTCTACCATCCCTCCGGGAGGAACAAATGCATTAACTACCAGCAGATGCACCCTTATGGTTCGTCACTCTAACAAAGGGGAAGACTCTGAAGCTGATGGATATATTCCATGTAGTGGGAAAAGAACGATATTGGCCTGGGTAATTGATTCTGGCACTGCAAACCCTGGTGAAAGGGTGAAATATATGAACAGAAAAAGATCTCGAGTAATGCAAGAAGGTTGGATCACTCGGGATGGTATCCACTGTGGCTGCTGTAGTAAAATACTGACTGTTTCAAAGTTTGAGGTTCATGCTGGCAGCAAATCCCGTCAGCCATTCGAAAACATATTCTTGGAATCGGGATCATCTCTATTGCAATGTCAAATTGATGCCTGGAATAAGCAAGAGGAGTCGATTGTTCGCGGTTTCCATAATATAGATGCTGATGGTGATGATCCAGATGATGATACTTGTGGTATATGTGGTGATGGTGGAGATTTGATCTGTTGCGATAGTTGTACATCGACGTTCCATCATATGTGTTTGGGAATGAAGGTACTTTTTCGATGGCTGTTTATGTGATGTGTTTTTAATGCGTTCGTTACTAATGGAATTGCATAATGTGATTCTCTAGCATTTAGATATTTTGGTTTTTTCGGTCTGTCTCTCACATTCTGACATAATGACAGAGGAGTTTGCTGATATATTTATGTAAGCCTGCCTGAACTTAATATGACAAGAGTACAGGCCCTAGAAAATCACGAAATATTCTCGTTAGCAATACCATACCTGAAACTTGCGCGTGTATCAAATATTTTGTCGTAACATTTAAAAATTGCGCATATAGTAATTATATTTATTGGTTGTCTAATTCCTATCTTGTTGCAGACACTTCCTTCGGATGATTGGCATTGTCCTAATTGTACTTGCAAATTTTGTGGAAAGTTTGATAGCGAAGATGATGCTAATGAGCTTGAACTCAGCCACTGCAGCCTCTGTGGGAAAAAATGTATGCTTTATGGGACTTGAATTATCTATCATGTTTTGCCTCCTATTTTTCGCCCTCTCTCAAATATGTATAAAATTCGTGCTTATCATAAAATGAATCAGCATTGAGCCATAATCAATTTATACCTTGCATTTTACAGATCATACATCATGCAGCGAGGAGATGAGTGCACATGCCGCTGCAACTTTTTGCGAACTGACATGCCAGAAGGTATTAATCATTAATATGCTTTTCTCATTGTTCAGCGCACTGTTCATTTTGCTACTTTGTATATGTTTCTATAAGCCTCTCGATGCCACATTCATGGAGAACGTGCAGAAAATATTGATCAGGCAAAAAAAGTGTGTGCTTTATCAAATAAGCATCGCCTCTTGTGCGGATGTCCAGAGTCAATGATGCGAGAAAATTAATATCTGAAAGATATGCGCAGATCTCATGACGCAAAACTTATGTTCTTTATTTCTGCAGCTCTATGATCATTTTCAGAAGATTATTGGAGTTAAACATGAACTAGAGGCGGGATACTCATGGTGCCTCCTTCAAAGAACAGACGTGTCTGAAACTTCAGCCCAAGGATTCACTAACAGGGTTGAATGCAACTCTAAGCTGGCTGTCGCGCTATCTGTGATGGATGAGTGTTTTCTCCCCATCATCGACCGAAGGAGCGGGATAAATGTCATACATAGCGTTGTTTATAACTGCGGGTAATCAATTCAAACTTTAATAGACGATAACTTGGTGGTTTTTCTTTATCTTTATTATTTTGCTCGCTTTCTCTCTCTCTCTCTATATATCAAGGTAGTTATTTTCTATAGAACATATGATCAGCCATATGTTTGTTGGAAACGTGTAGATCGAATTTCAACCGGCTGGATTATGGTAAATTCTATACGGCTGTTCTGGAACGGGGCGATGAAATAGTATGTGCGGCATCAATTAGGTAATAGAAGAATGTTCTTCCTTTGTCATTGGCAATAATGACTATTAAGTGGACAAGAATTCACTTACATCGTTCATTTTGTCTTTTTCTTTACTTAAGGGTCCACGGGACACTTCTTGCCGAGATTCCATTTATCGGGACCCGCGAGAAATATAGGCGTCAAGGAATGTGCTTGCGCTTTTTGTCCGCAATCGAATCTGTAAGACGATCGCACGACTTACTACATTATTATTTAATACGAATCATATCTGCGCCATTTTCTATATATGAATCAACACACATCATATTATGTTATTGTTGTATACGTATTCATCATTCAAGCTTAATTATTTCTTTCGCTTTTAATCCCAGGAGCTTCGTTCTGTCAAAGTTGCTCAGTTGATTGTTCCTGCCATAGCAGAACATACAAGCACATGGACCGACGGTTTTGGCTTCCGTGAACTCGATGGTGCTCATAGGAAAGAACTAAGTTCTGTTAGCATGCTGGTGTTCCCTGACACGGATATGTTGCAGAAGCAGTTGGTTGAGCTAAAAACTCCCGACGGTGAGTGATTAATATGAGCAATATTTTCGTCTTAATATAATTTCTTCTTTCCTTTTTCATTCTCCTATCGAAATTGCAGGCGTGAAAGAAGTCTCTGAAGCAACGAAGAAGCAATCCCAGTCCCCTGTCTCAGTTCAAGAACCAGATATTGAAACTAAGATTGATGATGATGAACCTTCCGATGAGCAAGAAGATGGCGCGTCGAAGATGGTAGTGGAAAATGAGCAAAAAGAATCACCATCATCCTCTTGTTTGATACCTTCTAGTTCGATGCATCGTCAAGTCCAAAATGCATCTTCTGAGAAACCCAATGGCCACGTGGAGGAGGCTGACAAGTGTCAAACCGAAGGCGCTGAAACGAAAGCTAACGTTGCTGAAGATACTTAGCGCCACTGTTCAACATCGGCTTCCCCATGTTCTTGAATTAAAAGATCAATGGTTGGTGCGCTTATTACAAATCTTTTACGGGGTGGAGATTTCAGCAGTGAGTAGTGAAGTTTATTACAGATGCATAGAAGCTTGCTATGATTATATGACTTTAAGTGTGAAGCTAAGCTTGATGTTAGTGGCGTGTAGTTAGCAATGGGAATAGAGGTTTACTATTTTCATACTGAGCTGCTGCTGATAATGGTGTTTGAAGGCATTTTGGAGATGATGAAAGGCTCATCACGAGTAGACATGTTCATACGGTTTCGGTTCCGAACCGCCGTTCGGAACCGCCGGTTTGGAACCGCCAGTTTGGAACCGCCGAAAGCTCAAACCGTAACCGAATCGCGGTTAACCACGGTTCGGTTACGGTTTGGAACCGGACAACCGGACCGGAACCGCTGGCGGTTCCAAACCGGAAATTTTTATTTTTTTTTCCAATTTTTTTTAATTTTTTTTGTTTATTAATTGGAAAATAATAAAGAAAATTAATTTTTTTAGTAATATAAAAGCTTTTTCATTCCAACTATTTATAAATTACAACTCAAACAAACGTCAATATCGATAATATTAAAAAAAATTGCAACTCGATATTTTAATACAATGTAAAAAAAAACAAGTATAGATTCAATATTTTAAAAGAAAATTGATTATCGCTAAAAAAAATACAATTCAATACCATGAAAAAAAAAACAATTACACCTTTTAAAAAAAAAATTGATTATCGCTAAAAAAATAAAAAACAATCATTAAGAATATATATTTTTTTTATATAAAAATAATAAACCAGCAATTTGAACCAGCGGTTAACTGCCGGTTATTCAAACCGCCGGTTACGGTTTGGAAAATATAAAAATCGGAACCGAACCGTTATCCGGTTATAACCGGAACCATTGACCTCGGTTAACCGAACCGTTGACCGCCGGTTCGGTTCCGGTTTTTGAAACCGTTTGAACACGTCTAATCGTGAGTACAGAAATGTTCTCCAACATAAAATCTGGGGAGTTAATTGAAAAATAAATATATTGCGATTGAGTACACTGATTAAAAAATCCGTCTGAGGTGTCACACACAAAAAAAAAATTGAAACCACATATGATAGAAGTTCCAATCAAATTAATGTTCTTCCATATTGGAAAGGTTTCGATTTTCGGATTTTATGGCATCTTTATTGGGCCCAATTTTTGAACATTCGTAAATGGAGAGTTATTAAAATTGTTTGATAAAGTAAGGTAGGGGTCTAAGAACGAATATAAACTTAGAATGAGGACTTAAATGTAATTTGACTTTAGATATAATGAGGAGCTGGTTCATGATGACAGTATTACTACTACGCTGCCAGCGGCTAGACACTAAATCGTCTTCAGTAGGGTTTTCGATTGGCGTAAATCACTGTAAGTTCTACCAAAATCATCAATCAAGCTGTTATTCAGAAGCCTTTGTTTCCTCTGATGTTTCGAATTTGTCGACTGTTTTTTACTGTATATTTTTCTCATTCGTTGGAAACTGGAAATTGAATGAAAGCGGGAATCTGAGAATTGAATTGAGATTCCTTGAAAACTGGGTGAAGAAATTGAGGTGGAAGCTCAAAATTTTATCTTCTTCATCCAGTGAAGAAGTGGGTCATTACGTCCTACATGTATCAACTTTTTCACAAGTTGCCATCCTTATGGTGATAGAGATCATCTGACACCCTATTTAATTAATGGGAAATAGACCCCTCATGAAATCGATCTAATGTTTTTTTTATGGAAATCTATGATGCATAACTGGTTTTGGATAGTCGATGTTGGTGTTTATTTGATATTTATTTGTTTTATTTACATGTGTTAGCTTCGGCATGCCTCGGTATCGATTTGGATTCATAGAAGGTGTTAGTTTGGCTAGTATTTTATTAGTACAATAGTTTTCAATGGATTTTATAGGAAAAAAGATGTATCATTTAAGGATATACGGAGTCGTGCCTCTATCTTTGACCGATATGCGCTTAACATCTATCTCTATATGTTCCCTGACGTGTGGAATTACTTTTAGTTCAATCAGGTAAATATATTCCATTCGATGAGAATGGTTTGAAGAGTTGTCTGACTTTACATGTATTCCGTCACCCCCCTTGCGCATGAGCAGAATTGATGATCGTGCTTTGATTGCATTTTGTATCAACATCTGTTCTTAATGTTTAACCTTTAAATCAAGATATGAAGAATTATCAAGCTTCTTTTACTCAATTGTGCAGAGTTTAAACGACCGGTGAGTCTCCAGAGGTCCTGATGGAAATTGACAATCCGGGACAAAATAAAGAAAACTCAAATGGGCTGGCTGAAAACGAGCTAAAATTGTACCCGGTCGCTTTTAATAAATCAGGTGAAGGCCGACCTTATGCGCCTGAAAATTGGCCGAATCCCGGGGATAATTGGCGGTGGAAAGTTGGTAAAAGAATCACGTCATCTGGGTACTTTGTTGATCGATACATATATCCTCCAACCCGCTTGTGTCGCCCTGGATTTTCTAATAAGTATGCTAGCAAGCTCTCGCTGGAGCATTTCATTCGAGCAAATTACCCAGATGCCGATATTGCTGCCTTTTTTGCTTCATTTAGCTGGAAAGTCCCGTCACATCAAGTTAAAAAGAGTATGACATCATTTTTATTTCAGTTTTAATCTCCAGTAAAACTTTCTTAAACTGTTCATGGCTACGTTTTACTTTAACGATTTGGGAAGAAAGTATATTCATCAATTTTTTCTAGTTGTGGTTTTTCGGAACATGAAAGCAATCATTAGGAAAGCACTTTAACATTGACGTCATATTTTCTTTCCAAATTAAACTTTACTAGCTTGCTTACTGCTTAATGTATCATGTTGATAGGCGATTTGGAGATACTGAAGCTTCCAGTAGACACATCACTAAAACCTGAATCTGATGCACCGAACAGCGAGATTCGTTGTAAGGCTGGTAACAGATTGTGCAGCAGCTTAAATGCTGAGAAGATGTCCATCTCAGATATGATGTTCTGTGATATCTGCTGCAGTGAACCTACCTTTTGCAGAGATTGTTGTTGCATTTTATGTTGCGAGAAAATCGATGCAAGCTGTGGTGGCTTAAGTTATATTAGATGTGAAGCTAATGTTGACGGCAATGTCTGTGGACACATGAGCCATACCAAATGTGCCGTACGGGCTTATATGGCTGGAACGGTCGGTGGGAGCATTGGCTTGAACACCGAATACTATTGCCGTAGGTGTGATTCAAGAACCAACCTTGTTCCGCACGTTACAACGCTTTTACAAAATTGCGAATCCATTGATTCTCGCAAGGACATCGAGAAAAATTTGGAAGTTTGTTTATGTCTTCTACGCGGGTCAAAGAAAAAACAAGCAAAGGACTTGTGGCATCAGACCGAGTTGGCCATGACAAAGGTACTAATGAATGTTGTAGAAGAAGCTATTTCCTCTGTTTCTTGATTACTTTTTAACAGCCAATTGTGACTCGATCATCTGACGTTTCATCAGCTTAGAAATGGAGACAGTCTCCAAGATTTATGGAAGAATGAAGACCTCTCATCTGCAACTTCTGGTAATTCTTTTGTTGAGCATAATCGAGCACATATTTATCATATTTTCAACTTCTCAACATAATGAATGAGCCACGTAGAAACTTTTCCACATGGAGATGATAGAGAAGCATTTACAATTAGGGTTGTTAGGGGGCGGATTCGGGGCGTGGGTCTAATCCCCAACCCCGCCCGGTTGTTTTCGGGGAGTATAGACCCCCTCACCGCCAAAGGGGCGAGATTTCGCCCCATCCCCGCCCCACTGACAACCCTATATTTACAATTAACTTTACAACAATGGCACTATTGACTTGGGTTTTGCTAGTATTTTGTTTCTCACAAGAGACTTCCTTGTTCAAACGCAGGTCTCCCGCAGGATGCAAATGCTGCAACCAAAACCCCGACATACGAGGAGCTACCACCATACTTTAAAATTGGAATGCCTCAGCTATCTTCAAATTTTGACCCTCGAGTCGAATCTATAAAACTCGAGGAAGAGGTCGATGCCATTCTCGAAGCTTTAAAGAAGTCCCAAGAAACAGAGTACAAGCTAGCAGTGAAAAAGCTTTCGGACCAAAAGAGCTATGTCCTAAATCTCTATCAACAGCTCGATAAGGACAGAGCTAACCTTAGGAGGAATACGTCGTCCGAGGATGCTGACTCATTGCTCGACCGCGTGCTAAACAGTGTTGAACGGATAAAAGCGGAAGTTTCGAGGCTGAAGGACATGGCTGAAGTGGCCAAGGGGTTCGGGCGAGTGCCGAAAGGTATCCTCAAGGAACACTTCGGCCTAGCTGACGACTGATGACTATGTACTTGTGTGTGTCAAGAGTTAGAGAACTGACTTTTTTTCTTCTTGTCTGAATCTTTAGGATGATGTATATAGTTTAGTTGGGACTTCAACTGTTAAACCTTAAAAACATTCAGTAACAATGTAATAATACATAGCCTAGTGGTATGAATGCAATGATATGTTAGTGAAGTCTTGGTTTTGATTCATGCAGTTAACTGATTTTTAAGGTTTTGAATCATTTTTAACTCAAAATAATCAATGCATCATACAACGTTCGATTACCACCACATATCATATATATTAGATAAGTATTTTATTTAATATAATCATATTTTCTTCATAACTTATTTGAATTTCTTTTTGGGTTCAGATTTATTCGTTTAACTTTTTTTTTTTCACTTTTTATTTTTTCTAATTATTTAGTCGTATGATGTAATAATAAGAACAAAGTTAATTAATATGTATATCGCAAATATAATAAAAAAAAATATTCATACTACTGAAAATATATTTAGATTATAACAATTCTTGCAATTTTAAATCTAAGAATCCTACTTGAAATTTTTTCTTAGCTCGAATCTGCCCCAACGGCCGTCGTCGTCAAGAGTCGTAATAATGTGTTATCGGTTAGAAAACATTAACATGGCGCGAGCGATCCTTACATATTTTGCAAACACCACATGATATTTGCGCTATAGTTCATAGACGTTCGATATAGAGCACTTTTTTTTTTATATTTTATCATGAAGCCAAACATTTCGTATTATTTTAGTTTAAATATTTTTAGACTCCCTAAAATTAAAATTCCTAGTTCAATTCAAGTCACCGAAAAACATTATTATTATTACATTTATCTAAAAACATTAAAAACGCTATTGTCAATGACGACGACATTGAAACACACCACCTCCTCCAGCTTGTTCCATCATCGCCTCAATTACATCGCCCTCCTCTAACCCAATCTGCGCAATAAATTAAATCCATAATATATAAATATATGTAAAAAGAAAATAATTTAATTAATTTAATTTAATTAATTAAGTAATCACCTCCTCGGGCGTGTCGGCGGATCTGACCCTCACTCCACAATGCAAGAACCTTACCACGCCACGGTCCAACTGCATTCTCTTACAGTAGGCCACCATCGCCTTCTTCAGCTTATCCTTCCTCTCCATCGTAACCCTAAAACTCCGCCCATCCTGCCATCGACATTGGTCGACCGAAGTCAGCCCACAAAAACCCCCAAATAAAAGGTAAAAAAAATAATCCATCAATAACGTACAAATCGACGCATATGTGGATGATTATTTGTTTATTTATTTATTTGTTTACATATACCTGCGATAAGATCTCGAATGTTACCGTTGGCGGAGCTTCGTCGTCCGTCGGGGTGGTTTCGGCGGAGCTGTCGCTTGAGCTCATCTTTGTTCTTTCTTCCTTAGGTCGACTGAAATGCCCTAATTTGTTTCGTAAGTGTTTATTTTCAGCTGAATGCGCGGCGACGCGTATATATAGAGACGGGCGGAAGGTCAAAGGTAAGAACGCTTTTGTGTGTCTGAGTGGAGAGCTTAGCTCGTTTTTGAAAAAAAGTTGGTGTCTTTTATTTCACCATAAATGCAGATAATATCTCGAAGATTTTCTTATTATTTTCTGAAAATCATATAGATAAAAGAGGATTATCTGAATTTTATCTTTTGAACATTTATGTAATCTTCAGAAAAAGAAGAAAATATTATGAAATTTTTTGTAATGGCATTCTTTATTTACTACGAAGTAGGATTTCTTCTTCTTCTTTGTGTGTGTGTGTGTGTGTGTATGCTTGATTCATGCGATAATTTAAATATATTGACTATGATAATATGTTGATTATTATTTTGTTGAATTTTAATATATAACTTTTTAATAACATATTTTGATTATTATTATTATTTTATAATAATATTACTAGGTTGTTTTTACATATTTCAATTGTGGTGTCAATCGATATTGCGCACACCGTGCGCTATAATTCCAATGAAGTTTCGCGTCGTAATGTGTCGTGCGCAACTAACTACTAAGCTAAGATCACGTGTCTCTTTCTTTACCTGAATTGCGCTTAAAATCTCTACATGTTCCTTGACGCATGGAATAATTTTTTTTATTTTAATTACGTCTTTATATTCCATTGGGAGACAATGGCTGAAAGAGTTGTCTTACTTTACATTTATTCCCAACACCTGCGCGGCGCCGCGCATATGCTGAATTGTTTTGAATCCTTAATACGCATTGTTTTTTTTTTTTTGGTGATTGGGTAGCCTTGAAGGTTCAAGCTCATGACTCTTTCTAGTCGCGCTTTGATTGCATTTGAAACAACGTCTCATTAAAGTTTAACCTTTAAATTACGATGTGAAGAATTATCAAGCTTCTTTTACTCATTGTGCAGCGACAAAATGAAGAAAACTCAAATGGGCTGTGTGAAGACGCGCTAAAATTGTATCCGCTCTCTCTCTGCTAATAAATTCGGCAAAGGGCGACCTTATGCACCTGAAAATTGGCCGAATCCCGGGGACAATTGGCGGTGGAAAGTTGGTAAAAGAATTACGTTATCTGGGTACTTTGTGGATCGATACGTATATCCTCCAAGCCGCTTGTGTCGCCCGGGATATTCTAGGAAGTATGCTAGCAAGCTCTCGCTGGAGCATTTCATTCGCGCAAATCACCGAGATGCCGATATTGATGCCTTCTTTGCTTCATTTAGCTGGAAAGTCCCATCACATCAAGTTAAAATGGGTTTGGCGTAATTTCTATTTCAGTTTTAATATTCAGTAGAACTTTCTTAAACTGTTCATGATTACAATCTACATTAATGGCATTTAGTCTTTTCATCATCTTTTCTAGTTTTGGTTTGTCGGAACTTGGAAGCAAGCGTTAGGAAAAGCACTTTAACAATGACGTCGTATTTTCTTTCCAAATTAAACTTTATTAGCTTGCTTATGCTTAATATATCATGTTTATATAGGCAATTTGGAGATGTTGAGGCCTTCAGTAGACACTGCATTAAAACCTGAATCTGATGCACTGAATAGTGAGATTCGTCGTAAGGCTGGTAATAGATTGTGCAGCAGCTTAAATGCCGGGAAGATGTCCGTTTCAGATATGATGTTCTGTGATATCTGCTGCAGTGAACCTAGCTTTTGCAGAGATTGCTGTTGCATCTAATGTTGCGAGAAAGTCGATGTTAGCGCTGATGGCTTCAGTTATATTAGATGTGAAGCTAACGTTGATCATGAGCCACACTGAATATGCCTTCGGTCGGTGGGAGCATTGGCTTGAACACAGAATAATATTGTCGTAGGTGTGACTCGAGAACCGACCTCATTCTGCTCGTTGCAAAGTTTTTACAAAGTTGTGAATCTATTGATTCTCGCAACGACATTAAAATTTTTTTGGACGTTTGTTTATGCATTCTGCGCGGGTCAAAGAAAAAACGAACAAAAGATTTGTTACATCAGAACGAGTTGGCCATGACAAAGGTACCCCTTGAGAAAGAGTTTAATGAATGTTGTAGGATAATCTTTTGTCTGTTTCTTGATTACTTGCCAATCGTAACCCGATAATCTGATGTTTAATCTGCTTAAAAATGGAGACAGTCTCGAACATTTTTGTATGAAGGAATACCTCTCTTCTGCAATTTCTGGTAATTCTTTTGCTTAGCATATTCTACTGTGGATTTATCATGTTTCAATATCTCAACATAATGACCACACAGCTCTCCCGGCGGATGTAAATGCTACGATATATGATGTGGAGTCACAATGCCGTAAAATTGGTTCGCCTAAGTTATCTTCGAAATTGTACCTCAGAGTCCAATATCTATAAAACTCGAGGAAGAGGTCGATGCTATTCTTGAAACTTTAAAGAATACAAGCTAGCAGTGGAAAAGCTTTTGGCTCAAGGACATGGCTGAAGTGGCTAAGGGATTCGGGCGAGTGCCGAAAAGTATCCTCAAGGAACACTTCGGCCTAGCCGACGACTAATGGGTAAAAGGGATTCGGGCGAGTGCTCTTCCTCTAAGCCAATCTGCGCAGCGTATCAGAAGTGATAGCAGCGCATTATCATGTGAATAATGTGAAGAAAATATTTAAGGTAATTTAATTAATTTTGAAAATGTTTTTCGATTGTATTTTTTTTTTTCTGAACACGCGGCGACGCGTATATATAGAGGCGGGCGGACGGCTTGTCGAATGAAGTCATTATTTTGCAATGCTAGTAATAGATATTTTATTTTTTATTTTTCGATAAAATCATAGAGATTAGAGGATGATCATGTACTAATGATAATACCTTTCAACCTTTTATATAATCTTTGTAGAAAATGAAAAGAAAGAAAATATTATGAAAGAACATAGCAATGTCATTCTTTATTGATGTTGAATGTATAAAGAACGTAATTAAATAATTAATTTCATTTGATGGTGTCTGTGTAGGTTTTATTATCGTCTTTCCATCTCCATTCGATGTGTTTTTTTATTGTCGAGGTCGAAACGGCGATATATTGGTTAAAACGGCGATATATCTAAAAATATATTAAACCAATCAATTCATATATTCCTATAAATATTATATGGTTTTGATTGATTGATTTACTTACAAAACCATTAAAATATTAAATTATTACATATATCTAAAAATTAAAAACGTTGTTTCAATGACGACGACGACCCTCCTCCTCCAGTTTGTTCCATCATTGCCTCAATCACATCTCCTTCCTCTAACCCAATCTGCCCAATGAATTAAAATCAAATCAATATATATATATATATATATATATGAATTTTGTCGAATTAATGAGATCGTTACTACGAGCAGTGCGTATGTTTATAAGTATTATTTTAAATTATATAAAAGAAAATAGTTTAATTAATTAATCACCTCCTCGGGTGTGTTGGTGGGCCTGACCCGCCTGCCCGAATGTAAGAATCTAACCACCCCAAGCTCCAAGCTCATTCTCTTACAATAAGCTAACATTGGCCTCTTCAGCTTATCAGTTATCTCCATGTCAACCCTGAAAGTCCGCCCGTCCTGCCATGCCATCGACATTGATGGAGTGAAGGAAGCCCACAAAACCCCAATAATAATAAAAAAAGGTAAAAATCCATCAATAAAATACAAATCGACGCACATGTCGATGATTATTTAGTTATACCTGCGACAAGATGTCGAATGTTATGGTGGGACGGCTTTGGTTGTTGTTGGCCGGGGTGGTTTCAGTGGAGTTGTTGTTTGAAGCCATCTTCTTCTCTTCTTCCTTGGGTCGACTGAATTGCACTAATTAATCTCTTAAGTGTTTTTAGATTGTATTTTCTGAAGGCGCGGCGAGGCCTATATATATAGGGAGACGGTCCAAGAAAGAAGGCTCTTTTTAAAAAAAGGTGGTAGTCTTTATTTCGCCATAAATGCTAGTAATATCCAGTAGATTTTCTTATTATTGTTGGAAAATTATAGAGATAAGAGGATCATCATGCCATGTAATAATGAATTGTACCTTTAAACATTTATATAATCTCCATAAACAATGAAAAGAAGATAATATTGTGAAAAACATTACAACGGCATTAATTCATTCTATATTTTAAATATGCTGACTATGATGAAGTTTAAATGAGATTATTGATGTTGAGTGTAATATGGTACAAAGGGCATGTATGTTGTTAATTATGATAATTAATAATGAACAGTGTATAAAGAAATTAATTAATTAATTAATTATGACCTCATTTGATGGTGTTTTGTAGGTTTTATCTTAATTCCATTTCCATGTAAGAATACAACGGGGTTGGAGCTCATGTCTTTTTTTTTTTTTTTTTACCTTATAGTAAAAACGGACATTATTACCTTGCCCTGCATATAATGTATATTATTATTCTTTATGACATATGATTTGTCGGAACGACAGCCTCCGTACCAAAATTATAGGTACGATGCGCTTTTTATTATTGTGGCCGAAACGGTGAAATATTAATCGAAAAGGGAATATATCGGCTAAAACGACAAATATATCGATCGAATTATAGAAGTGAAAGTTCTGAAAGAAAACTCATGGAAATCGACCATCCGCGACAAAATGAAGAAAACTCAAATGGGCTATGTGGAGACGCGCTAAAATTGTATCCGATCTCTGCCAATAAATCCGGCGAAGGGCGACCTTATGCACCTGAAAATTGGCCGAATCCTGGGAATAATTGGCGGTGGAAAGTTGGTAAAAGAATTACGTTATCTGGGTACTTTGTGGATCGATACATATATCCTCCAAGCCGCTTGTGTCACCCCTGATTTTCCAGAAAAGTACGCTAGCAAGCTCTCGATGGAGCATTTCACTCGCGCAAATTACCCATATGCCGATATTGATGCCTTTTTTGCTTCATATAGCTGGAAAGTCCCGCTCTCGATGGAGCATTTCACTCGCGCAAATTACCCATATGCCGATATTGATGCCTTTTTTGCTTCATATAGCTGGAAAGTCCCGTCACATCGAGTTAAAAAGGGTATGGCGTAGTTTCTATTTCAGTTTTAATCTTCAGTAAAACTTTCTTAAACTGTTCGTGTTACAATCTACATTAATGGCAATTAGTCTCTTCATCATCTTTTCTAGTTGTGGTTTGTCGGAACTTGGAAGCAAGCGCTGGGAAAGTACTTTCAACATTGATGTCATAATTTCTTTCCAAATTAAACTTTATTAGCTTGCTTATGCTTAATATATCATGTTTATAGGCAATTTGGAGATGTTGAGGCCTTCAGTAGTGATAGAATATTTTTCCTCTGAAGGTAAACTTTATTATTTCTCCAATACATAGAGATTACATATGAAATAAATAAAGAAAATATATTACATCATAATTGAGAATCAATTATCATAAATAAAAATAATATAGAGATAATCATGGGATTTGAGATTATCCGTTATTGACGATTATCCGTTATCACCCCCCCTCAAGCAAGACGTGGGGCGACGAGCCACGCGCAGCTTGGAACGAAAGAACTCAAATAATGGACTAGCGAGGCCTTTGGTGAAAACATCCGCAATCTGAAGATTTGAAGTAATGAACTTCGTGAGGAGGCGACCAGAGGCGACGAGTTCGCGAACAAAGTGATAGTCAATATCAATATGTTTCGCGCGCTTGTGATCGATGGGATTCTGGCTGAGGAAAATAGCACTATTGTTGTCACAAAGTAGAATCGGGGTGTCGACGAGAGATATATGAAGCTCGTTAAGAAGATTAGATAACCAAACTACTTCAAATGCAGCGTTGGCTAAAGCACGATATTCTGATTCGCAGCTAGATCGTGCCACAGTAGGTTGCTTCTTAGCACTCCATGATACGAGGTTACCACCAAGAAAAAATAGAGTACCCATAGGTGGAACGACGAGTCTCAGGACACCGAGCCCAATCAGCATCAGAGTAAGCCAACAAAATACAAGGCGATCCACGACTGAATGAAAGACCATAATTAATCGTGCCTTTAACATAGCGAAGAATACGCTTGACGGCCTGATAGTGATCGACTGTTGGAACTTGCAAGAACTGGCTGACAAGGTTGACCGCATAAGATAGATCAGGGCGCGTAATTGTCAAGTATTGAAGAGCTCCCACTAAGGAACGATAATGCGTTGGATCAGAATATGACGCACCATCACTTGTTAGGACTTGACCAGCAGCAAGAGGAGTCGAAACAGGCTTACACTCAAGAAACTGAGAGCGCGTAAGAATATCATGAGCATATTTGGTCTGACTAAGGTGGAGTCCAATATCAGTATAATCGACTTCAAGCCCCAAGAAATAATTTAAACCGCCGAGATCCTTTACTGCGAATTCTGAATGTATCCGAGTGATGAACTTTGTTATACGGTCTGGGTTATTTCCTGTGAGAATAATGTCGTCGACGTATACCAACAGATATATAATATCAGATGCCCGATTGAAAATGAAAAGTGAGGTATCTGCACGACTACAAAGAAAACCAAGTTTAATGAGAAAATCACTAAACCGTTTAAACCATGCACGTGGCGCTTGTTTGAGTCCATAAAGTGCCTTTTTGAGACGACAAACATGAGTAGAAAAGCGAGGTTCAATGTATCCCGGCGGTTGCTCCATATAAACAGGCTTGGGGAGAACACCGTTAAGAAATGCATTTTTGACATCCAGCTGATGCAATGGCCAATTTCGCATGACAGCAAGAGAAAGAACAACCCGAACAGTAGCGGCCTTCACAACGGGACTAAATGTATGTGAAAAATCAAACCCAGGAACTTGAGTGAATCCCTGTGCAACCAAACGAGCCTTGTGACGTTCAATAGAACCATCAGAGTTATGCTTAGTACGGAAAACCCATTTAGAGCCAACAACGTTGATTCCTGGTGGGCGTGGCACAAGATCCCAAGTAAGATTCTCCCGTAAAGCAAGCATTTCATCATCCATAGCAGCGAGCCAGTGAGGGTGCTTAGCAGCTGATTTAAAACCCCGAGGTTCAACGGTCATCGCTTGAAGATGAGTAGTGGCAAAATCGGCAATGTGACGTGGTTTGAAAATGCCTGCTTTGGCACGTGTGACCATCGGATGACCGGAAGATGGAACATCAGGTTGTGATGGTGGTGGAGTTGGTGGTGTCGGTGGATCTGGTTCGGGTGTCGTCATGATCGTAACTGTTGGGCAAATCGAGCACGGTAGGGGCTGATTTTTCGAGGCTGTCGATTCATTAGACTCTATCGGGGCAGCAGGTACATTCAAATCAGACAACGGCTCAAGAAAAGAAGACACATGAAGCTTAAAAATAGATGTTACCGAATTTTTGCCTGAATACGAGTAAACATCCTCGTCAAATTTAGCATGTCGAGTAATGTAGATCTTCGTAGTGAGCGGATCGAGACATCGAAAACCCTTGTGATTTGAGCTGTATCCAATAAACGTGCACGGTCGACTACGAACAGATAATTTGTTTTCCGCATAGTCACGTAAGCAGGGGAAAACCCGACAACCAAACGGATGAAAATTTGCATAATTTGGTGTATTCCCAAACAACGTCTCAAACGGTGAGATTCCCTGCAAAATAGATGATGGCAAACGATTTATAGTGTAAACCGCTGTAGAAAAAGCTTCAACCCATAAAGACATAGGGGCATGCGCATGAAACATCATAGCAAGACCAGTTTCGGTGATGTGACGATGTTTGCGCTCAACTCGACCATTCTGAGACGGAGTGTAAGGACACGAGATGAGATGTTTAATTCCCTTCTGACGAAAAAATTTCTGAACTTGATTATTCGTGAACTCCGTACCACCGTCGCTCTGAAATTTCTTAATAGAGCAGTTAAACTGATTTTCCACCAAATTTGCAAATTGCACCAGATTCACAAAAAAATCCGCCTTACTATAAAGTGGATAGAACCATGTGAAACGAGAATAGTCATCAACAAATATAACGTAGTAACGAAAACCCGATGATGAAAAAATAGGTGCAGGTCCCCATAAATCGCAATGAATTAATTCCAACACATGACGAGCCCGTTTTTCATTCATAGAGAAAGGTAAACGCTTGCTTTTAGCGAGTTGACACGAAGTACATAATGAAGGTTTGGGCAGCAAAGAGGTAACCATCAAATGACCCGATTTATTCAACAAAGATATAATAATGGGCGAAACGTGCCCGAGTCTAGCATGCCATAATTCAAACGATGCACGTTGGCAATTATTTTGTAAACTAGCAATCAAGGCAGGACGAGCTCTCTCTAATATATATAGTCCATCTTCACGACGACCGCTTGCCAGAACCTCCTTTGTTTGACGGTTCTGAATGGTAAATAACTTATCAGTGAATAACACATCAACTGGTAAATCAGATGTAAGCTTGCTAATGGAAAGCAAACTTTTCGTGAGATTAGGAACGACTAAAACATCCAACAACTGAATGGTATTGGTAACATGTGATTTGCCAATGCGAGATATAGAGAGATTAGCACCGTTACCAACAACGACGTGATCGGTACCGGAGTATGCTTGAGATGAGTCCAAAACCGATGATGTTGGAGTCATGTGCGCCGATGCACCAGTATCGAGATACCAATCAGAAGCGTCTCCGTTTGAGATGGAACAACCCGCCGAAAAAGCCTCAGCCAGATTTGCAGATGAGGGACGAACATACCGTTGATCGCAAGTGGAGGCGTAGTGACCATCTTGTCGACAGATTTGACAACGAGGAATACGTCTAGAGTTTCCACGGCCTCTGTCTGATGTAGAAGAATCGGATTTGGGATTTCCACGAGTATCGCGATGTCCATAAAAGGCAACAGTAGAAGTACCCGAATTTTCGAGAGATTCTTGAAACAAAAAGAAACTCTCAGCCTTCGACAGAAGATCTCGAAAAGTGGGTAGTGGAGTTAACGCCATCTGGGCAGCTGAGAAACTGGAGAAGGAAGATCCAAGACCACGAAGAAACCAATGAGCTTTGTCGGTATCATCAACGGGACGGCCAATGGCAGCAAGCTGATCGCATAACGATTTGAATTGGCGACCGTACTCAGCGACACTTCGTGAGCCTTTCTTCATGAGTTGCAAGTCATCTTTTATACGTAGTTCATGTGACTTGGAACTATGGCTAAAGGCAGCCTCTAGAGCGAGCCAAACGGCGCGAGAGGTTGTACACCCAAGAACCTCAGCCATGGATTCTTCGGTAAGAGAAGAGAGAAGAAGGCTTAACAGTTGCTGATCTTGCATGCGCCATGCTTCATAGGCTGGGTTCTGCACGTTTTGACCATCGGCGTTGATAATGGTGGCAGACGGCGTGGATTTGGATCCATCAACAAAGCCGATGAGGTTCTGACACGTAAGAATCGGTGTGATTTGACTCTTCCATAACAGATAATTTTGAGAGGAAAGCTTGATCGTTATCATATGGATGATAGTGGCAAAGGGAAGTTTCTCCATATTTTGCGCCATAGAGGAAGAACGAGGAAGAGAGAAAGAAGGATCGTAGTATTAGGCTGATACCATGATAGAATATTTTTCCTCTGAAGGTAAACTTTATTATTTCTCCAATATATAGAGATTACATATGAAATAAATAAAGAAAATATATTACATCATAAATGAGAATCAATTATCATAAATAAAAATAATATAGAGATAATCATGGGAGATAATCATGGGATTTGAGATTATCCGTTATTGATGATTATCCGTTATCAAGTAGACACTGCATTAAAACCTGAATCTGATGCACCGAATAGTGAGATTCGTCCTAAGGCTGGTAATAGATTGTGCAGCAGCTTAAATGCCGGGAAGATGTCCGTTTCAGATATGATGTTAGTGATATTTGCTGCAGTGAACCTAGCTTTTGCAGAGATTTGTCGCATTATATGTTGCGAGGAAGTCGATGTTAGCGATGGTGGATTCAGTTATATTAGATGCGAAGCTAACGTTGATGGCAATGTCTGTGGGCACATGAGCCACACCGAATGTGCCTTACCGGCTTATATGGCTGGAACGGTCGGTGGGAGCATTGGCTTGAACACTGAATACTATTGCCGTAGGTGTGATTCAGGAACCCGACCTCTTTCCGCACGTTAAAAAGTTGTGAATCTATTGATTCTCGCAACCACATTCAGAAAATTTTGGAAGTTTGTTTATGCATTCTGCGCGGGTCAAAGAAAAAACAAGCGAAGGATTTGTGGCTTCAGACCGAGTAGGCCATGACAAAGGTACCCCCGAGAAAGTTTTTTTCTTGATTACTTTTTAACTGCCAATTGTAACCCTATAATCTGATGTTTCATCAGCTCAAAAATGGAGACAGTCTCGAAGATTTATGGAAGAACGAAGACCGACCATCTGCATTTTCTGGTAATTCTTTTGCTAAGCCTATTTGAGCATAGATTTATCATGTTTCAATATCTCAACATAATGACCACAAAGGTCTCCTAGTGGATGCAAATGCTACTATATATGATGAGGAGTCACAATACTGTGAAATTGGATCGTCGTCTCAGTTATCTTCGAAATTCGACCTGAGAGTCGAATCTATAAAACTCGAGGAAGAGGTAGACGCTATTCTTGAAGCTTTAAAGAAGTCGCAAGAAACATTAGGCGCGCAGTGGAAAAGCTTTCGTCTCAGAAGAGCTATGTCCTACATCTCTATCAACAGCGTACTAAACAGCGTTGATCGGATAAAAGCTAACCTTACGAGGAATACATCATCCGAGGATGCTGACTCATTGCTCGACTGCGTACTAAACAGCGTTGATCGGATAAAAGCTAAAGCCTCGAAGCTCAAGGACATGGCTGAAGTGGCTAAGGGATTCGGGCGAGTGCTCTTCCTCTAAGCCAATCTGCGCAAAGTATCAGAACTTATAAGAACGCGACCAGCAATAAATAGCTCGTTATCATTTGAATTATGTAAAGAAAATATGTAAGTTAATTAATTAATTTCGAAAATGTTTTTTGATTATATTTTCTGGACACGCGGCGACGCGTATTCATAGAGGCGGGCGGACGGGCCTGTCTAATGACGTCATTTTTTTCAACGCTAGTAATATCACTGAGATGTTCTATTTTTATTTTTTCGAAAAAATCATAGAGATAAAGAGGATGAATGTCTAAATCACCTTTCAACCTTTTATATGATCTTTGTTGAAAATGAAGAGACGAGAATATTCTAAAACATAACAATGGTATTCTTTATTATTACGAAGTAGGATTTTCTTGTGCTTAATTCATGCTATAATTTAAATATATTGACTATATGAATATTTTTAAATGAGATTATATTGGTGTTGAATGTGATCATATGGTACGTATCACATGTATATTGTTAATTAAGATGATTGTAGGTTTTATCTTCTTTCCATCTCATTCGATGCGCTTTTTATTCTTGGGGTCGAGACGGCGATATATTGTTCGAAACGGGCAATTCATCCGCTTGAACGGCAATATATCGGCTATAAATATTATATGGTTTTGATCGATCCATTTATTTATTTTTATTAATTACAACACCTTTAAAACATCAAATTATTACATATATCTAAAAATTAAAAACTTTGTTTCAATGACGTCGACGACGATGTTCAAACACATTGCACAACGCCTCGCCTCCTCCTCCAGTTTGTTCCAACATCGCGTCGATCACATCTCCTTCCTCTAACCCAATCTGCGCAATGAATTAAAACCAAATCAACCATTTATGTATATATATATGAATTAGGTAGAATTAATAAGACCGTTACTAGGAGTAGCGCTATGTAAAAGAAAATAATTTAATTAATTAATCAGTTTAATTACCTCCTCGGGCGTGTTGGTGGGCCTGACCCGCCTGCCGGAATGCAAGAATCTGACCACGCTCAGCTCCATGTTCATTCTCTTACAATAAGCCATCATCGCCTTCTTCAGCTTATCGTTCATCAACATCGTAACCCTAAAAGTCCGCCCATCCTGTCATGCCATCAACATTGATATATATCGAGTGAAGGAAGCCCCACAAAACCCCAATAATAATAATAAAAAAAAGAAGTAAAAATCCATCTTTAAAATACAAATCGACGCATTTGTCGATGATTATTTAGTTGTACCTGCGACACGATGTTGAATGTTACGGTTGGAGGACTTTGGTTGTTGTTGGCCGGGGTGGTTTCCGTGGAGTTGTTGTTTGATTCCATCTTCTTCTTCTTCCTTGGGTCGACTGAATTGCACTAATTAATCTCCTAAGTTTTTTTGGATTGTATTTTATGACCGAGCGGCGACACACATATATATATATAGAGAGAGAGAGAGACCGGGCGGACGTCCAAGGAAAGAAGGCTCCTTTTGAAAAAAAAGTTGAGAGTCTTTATTTCTCCATAAATGCTAGTAATATCACCTAGATTTTCTCATTACTTTTGGAAAATTATAGAGATAAGAGGATCATCATGTAATAATGTCTAGAATATGAATTGTACCTTTAAACATTTATGTAATCTACATAAACAATGAAAAGAAGATAATATCAACATTACATCGCATTAATTCATGCTATAATTTAAATGTGTTGACTATGATAAAGTTTAAATGAGGTTATTGATGTTGAATGTAATATGGTACAAAGGGCATGCATTTTGTTAATGACGATAATTAATAATCAGTGTATAAAGAAAGTAATTAATTAATTAATTAACTAATTATCTCATTTGATGGTATCTGTATAGGTATTATCTTCTCGTCATCTCCATGTAAGAATACAACGGGTTGGAGCTCATGTCTTTCTTTCCCTTACATTAAAAATGGACATCATTGCCCGGAATGACAGCCTCCGTTGCCAAAATTATGGGTTCAATGCGCTTTTTATTGTCGCGTTTGATGCGCTTTTTATTTTTGCTGCCGAAACGGCAAAATATTGGTTGAAACAGGAATATATCAGCGGAAAGAGTGAGATATCGACTGAAACGACAAATATATCGGCCGAATTATAGCAGTGAAAATATTTAAAGATTGCGCCGCGCCGCGCCATATTATAACATTAATCACATGGTACGAGATAAAGTTATCTTTTAGCAACGTTTAGAAGGTGTTTGTTCTTGTAAGGATAACTGATTGCGCCGCGTCGCGCCAAATTATAACAGTAACCACATGGTAAGAGATAGAGCCATCTTTTAGCGATGTTTAGAAGGAGTTTGTTCTTGTAAGGTTAATTGGTGATGACAAAGCAAGTAACTGTTTCTTGACATTGATACATCACTATTAAATCCAAGCGAATATCTCTTCAAAGCTCACCGATCAACTTTTTTTTTTTTCGATGTCAAGATATTCCACACGCACCGTAGTTCCAACACTTTGACTCAATTTATTTTGAATAGAATATGAACTTCATTGTCGACTATGAAACGACATCCGAGTTTTCAGCGGAACTAATCCTCCATGATCCATGTCGACAGTCATGGGATTTGAAACCATGATCTTGGAGTATTAACCACACGCCTCAACCAACGTGCTGCAATTATTACCCCCTTTTCTATGTCTCATGCTATCACATATAGTATCTCATTCTTCTCAGTGAGGTTGGATATGCTGACATATTAAGTAATGCCCCATTGATGAAAGTTATCAAGTTGATAATATTTTCTAACACAAACTAACAACTGCGCCATAAGATCGTATCGTATGATCTTTCATGGGAATATATTATTGCAGAGGTTGTTGGACAGTACACATCTTCTAGTAATAAGAAAACGAAGAGTCATCACATCGATGATGACGATGATCTTGAATATTTCTTGGACGATGACTTAGACGATGAAGATGACGGCAAATCACCAGATTCTTCTCAGCATCAGCCTCCATTCCATAGGCTACTCGAAAGGTGGGATTCGATTAATGTCTGCTGCCGCAAAACAGCATATGGGCTTCGACTGCTTCTTCTTGCCTCAGGATATTATTATTCTTCCCCGATGATCCGTTGATTTCATCCTTCACAGCTTCTGAACACAGCCATTTACCGACGAATGTAGCCTTCACCTCGCTGGTGTAATCTCCCGTTCAGTCTTCTTTTAATCCGCAGCATTCGCACCTCACCACCATTTCAATGTCCATCTCTTTGCTTTTCCGAGAGAGAGAGAGAGAAAGAGAGAGAGAGAGAGAAAGAGAGAGAGAGAGAGATTCAACATATAATCAATATTTGACCCTCTCAAGTTTGATATCCTTTACCATTTCCTTGCCAATGAATGAGAGGGTAACTAATGGCACGTCTTTATCACATTCTTTGTTCCAACAAATGAGAGGGTTAGGGTTTTGGAACAAAACCTCTTGCTTTTTTATTACCGATGATAATTGGAAGTTTGAACGGACTAAATTGGATCAAATTCATATAAATTTACATATTTTAAAAGATATTTATGTCTTTCTTTTCTTTACTAATTTAAAGTACAGTAAAACCTCTATAAATTAATACTCGATAAATTAATAAACTCTCTAAAATAATAAAATCTCTCGGTCCCGACTTGGACTTTTGTAAAAAATCATCAAATTCGATAAGATAATAAGATAATAATTTTTTGAAAAATCCATTTATAAATATTAGGTCCCATTAAAACTTTAAATTAATAATTCATAAAATATTACAATTATAAATATTTTGGTAATATGCTAAAATATGAATCTATTATTACTGTTTTTTTTAAATTTAAATCTAATTGGATTTTATCCCTAACTTTTTTAATTGCAGCCAACAGTTCTGGTGTCGAGTTCTCTAGTTGCAACATATTCAAATCAGCGAAAATATTCACAAAAAAGTACACTAGTCATCCATGAATATAATCAATGAAACATATATAAATTAATTTATTTTCAATACATACTAAATTTGCTGAAATTAACAAATCTCTTTTTTTATTAATAAAATATTAATTTATCGATATATTAATATCTCTCTAAATTAATAAAATTTCATGGTCCCAATGTTATTAATTTATAGAGGTTTTATTGTATATAATATTCTTTACTATCATATTTTAAAAGATATTATATTATATATTTTACCTTTTTACTAATTTCTAAAACCCTTATGGCATAACACAATATATCATTTCAATCCTATAATGTTACTAAAAAGGACTTATATTACGAGAAAAACATCATCCAAGGATGAGGACTCATTACTCGACTGCGTACTAATAAGGGTTGATCGGATAAAAAGATAAAATTAAAATATGATACATCATCCTCAAGCTTAAATTGTTATGTAGAGCTGTCATTTAACAATGTATCAAAGCTCAAGCCAAAGAGGTCTTGGAAATGAATCCTCACGACCACCCATTTAAGAAAATTATAACTCTAATGCTAGATAAGAAAGTAATAAGCAGGGGGCGTGTTGAGAATAAAATATATAAAATTAAAATATGATATCACTTCAAGATTAAACTTTTAGGTGGAATGGTCATTCAACATAAGGACATGCCTGAAGTAGTTAAGGGATTCAGACGAGTGCCGAAGCGTATCCTAACACTTCGGCCCGACAAATGAGTGCATATTCTCAATGTGATTGTTTTATTCAAGTACAAGAAGAAAATGTAAGAGTTGATAGATGTCTACATTTATAGCCAATTGTTAAACCAAATCATACATATATTCTTAAACATAGTATATGGTTTTGTTTGATTGATTGATGGATTTCAAAACCTTAAAAACATCCCAATATTACATTTATCTAAAAATTTAAAACGTCATTTCAATGAGGACAGACATTTAAACACAACACCTTACCAAGTTTCTTCCATCAACGCATAAATCTCATTCCCTTCCTCTAAGCCAATCTGCACAATGAATCAAACCAGATCATTCATATATACATACATATATAATATTTAAATAAATGAATTATGTCAATGAGATCTTTGTTAGGAGTAGCGTGTTATCGGCACCTTCTCTGGCGTGTCGGAGGAATTGAGCCGCTTTCCGGCGTGGAAGAATCTGACCAAGTCACTGTCCACATTCATTTTCTTACAATAGGCTAACATCGCATCCTTTAGCGTTTCGTTTCTCTTCATTCTGACCCTGAAACTTTGGTTGTCCTGCGTCGACGTTGATTAACTAACGAGTGAATAAAAATCTTACTTCTTAATAAATCCCATGTTAAAAAAATCCACAAAACCCTAATATAAAGTGGCAAAATCAATCTATATATAAAATACAAATCAAGGTCTATGTGGGATGATGATTTGTACCAGTGACAAGATGTTGACTGTTATCATCGTGGGCAGAGTTTCGTTGTTCGTCGCCGGGGTTTCGCTAGCTTTGTCGTTGGAGCTCATCTTCTTCGCTTTCGCCGGCTTAGTTGCCCTAATTGATTTCGTAAATGTTTTTCGATTATATTTTCTGCACAAGCGGCGACACACACATAATAGTCTGCGTTTAGTTTGAGAGATATAATAGGATAAGATAATTTTATCCTTTCTAATATTGTTCACTTTACAAAATATCCATTGTATAAAGCCCGTTACAAAACTCCAGCCCGCCACTATAAACCGTCAAGCCCAGTATAAATTATCTCACTGTTTGACCCAAGATAATAATTGTAACCCCTACTGATAACAAAAAGACCAAAATATCATTTTACACCAAATTATAAAATCTTCATTATCTAATATAATTTATATGCTAAAAGTTAATAAACATATCTAATTTATTATTTGTTTCATAACGATCAAAATGACATTCATATGTTATATTTTTCGATACTCATAAGAATTATTTTTTTAGAATAATTTTTTAAAGGCGAGGTTAAAACGGTAAATTGATAAAGTTCATCAAGTATAATATTATTCTTATATTAATAAGTGAACAAGATATAAATTATGTGAAGATAAATTATAATCTGGCTTTTTAAGCCGGGCTTTTTTATACTTCGTTTTCTCATTTGTACAACTAAATGCAGCCGGACGGGCGGACGGCCCAACGAAAGAACCCTTGTGGAGTTGAGCCTAGCCCGTATTTTTTTTTTCTGAAATGATAGATTGTTATAAAATATATATATAAAAAAAAAAGTAAAAACGGACTAAATAGCCCACATAGCCCTCTGGTTACGTCACAATTGTCAGTAGAATGAGTTGAGCCCAGCCCGTTTGATTAGAACATTTTGTTCGATTTTGAAAAAGTCGATTTTTTTTTCTTTTTCGGGTCCATAAATGCTAAGTATCACGAAGAATTTCCTGTTATTTTCGAAAAAATCATGGAGACAAGAGGGGTGGTCAAGTAATAATGTCTATAATCTGAATTATACCTTTAAGCTACATTTATATAATTTTCATGAACATGAAAAAAGAAAATATTATAACGGCCATTCTTTATTAATTCTTGTTATGATCAATTACGAAGCAAGGAACTGTTTATTGACATTGGTGCATCGACAGTATAGTATATACACATGAATATCTCTTCAAAGCTCACAAGAGAAACTTATTGCTGCAATTATTACCAGCTAGGTTTTCTATGTATCATGCTATCGTATATAAATCTCATTCTTTTCTCTGAGGTTAGATCTGCTGACATACTAAATAATGCTCCATTGACTAAAGCTCTCAAGTTGATAATCTTTTTAACACAAAGTAATAACTGCACCATAAGATCGTATAATCTTAATGGAATATATTATTGCAGAGGTAGTTGCACAATACATATCTAGTCAATAGAAAACATAGAGTCACATCAATGATGACGATGATCTTGAATATTTCTTGGACGATGACTTAGACGATGATGACAATTCGCCGGACCTTCTCCTCAGCATCTGCCTCATTCCATCGGCTACTCGAAAGGCGGGATTCGATTTACGTTTGCCTCCGCAAAGCAGCATATGGGCTTCGACTGCTTCTTCTTGCTTCACCATATTATTATTCTTCCCAGATGATCTGTTGATTTCGTCCTTCACAGCTTCTGAACACAGCCCGCAAAGCCATTTACCGTCGAACTTGGCCTTCACCTCGCTGATGTAATCTTCCGTGCAGTCTTCTTTCAGTCCGCAGCATTCGCACTTCACCATTTCGATGTCCATCTCAGTGCAAAGACTTGGTGCTAACGACTCTCCGTAAAGAGAAAGAAGAAAAAAAAGAAAAAGAAACGAGAGAGAGAGAGAGAGAGAGAGCGAGATAGTTCAACAAGTAATGATTGGCTCTACTGATACGATTATCTTGAGTGTGTTTTTTCATTTCCAATATATAATTTGGGTGACATGATAATTAAGTTCAATCTAATTTGACCATCTGAAGTTAGATATATCCTTTACTATTTCCTGGCCAATGAAAAGTAAGTAATGGCACGTCTCTTTATTACATTCTTGGTACTACAAGTAAATGAAGGTTAGGGTTTTGGAACATAAACCCTCCTCTTTTTTTATTTCCGATGACAATTGGAAGTTTGAACGGACTAAATAGAATAATTTCGTTATATATTTACATATTTCAAAGGATACTTCTCTGTCCTTTTATATTTTTGACTAATTTCTAAAACCATTGTCGCATAAAATAAGTACATAAATATAGCTAGATCATTTCAGTTCCTCTTCGGTTTTGTTATCCCTTTTATTTATTTATTATCCTTAGCTTATATTTACGTGGAGCAGCAGGCATGAATCTGATGATATGAGTAGGTTCAACTCATGCAAGAGGTCATGCTTCTTTGTTATTACATACTCTTTATCATCTCAACTACACTCTTACAAACAAAAGTATTAGAAGATGAAACAGCCAACAATCATAATACTTACTCTTACAATTCTTGCATCTTTAACGCCCGCAAACTCATCAGATGTTCAAGGATGCTCGATAATCGGCATAAACATAAGAACTTGCCTAAGTCCGAGCCCAACTACTTTGAGTTCTTGCTGTGAGGCTCTCAATCGAGCGATCCAAGCGGGATTCTACTGTATGTGCGCGCTGCTGGGCCAACGACCCGACGACGTCCCTCTGCTGACGACTCAGATTGCTCTAACTTTCTCCAACTGTTACTTATCACTGCCCCCTTTAACAGATTGCCATGGTTAGTTAATATTAGTAACTTTGCGCTTTGCGCATTTTTTTTTATTTCTTTGGATTTGACCCACCCGCGTTATACGTCTTATTTTGAAGTTTTAGGGCCGAATCCTATCATTACAACGCCGAGTTCTGAGGTCCCAGGGCTGAATCAGACGTCATCGGATCCATTTCCTCCTCCAGAAATCGTGCCTGAAAATTCGACAGAATCTGAAAGGAATGCTACTTCAAACAGCAATTCTACTTCTAATCAACTGATCTTTCCCGAACAATCGAAGGGTGTAAGGAAAGATATAGTGTTGTGCTTGAGAATATTGGCTTTGCTTGGACATCTAGTATGTATTATTATTACATAGTTTGAAATCCCAGTATATATTAGCAAAGAGTGCAATAAATACACAATATTATTGCATAAAAAGCTCAATAAGACAGCCCAAAGATTCAAAATGCGACTCGAAAGGTGGAAGGTACTTTTCTAAACTCAGAAAAAAAATTCAATCGCAGAAAAAGAAAAACGTACAATGCCCGATCGATGATATTTTGTTCGAAATTAAAAAAAAAAAAGAAAAAAGCAGAGCATATGTTTCGAATATTCTAAGCACCAACAACTTCAGTTGCTTCAGCGACAGGCTCTTCAGCTGGCCTATCCAACTTCACACCAACATCCTCACTGTAATCCCCGTGGACCTACACAGCAAAGTAGAAATGATAAGATCACGACCTTGAGATTTGTTGAAAGGGCGTTGGTCATAAAAAGAAACGAAAAACGGAATAAAGCCTTACGTCCATTAGCTTTCCAAGGTCGAATTTGGGAGCTTTCAAGATCTTAACCTTCCTGACGTACACATTCTGGAGAGGGTAGATGCCTGAAGTTGCCTTCTCAATCTCTTTCCCGATTGCCTCGGGAATGAACTTCTGAACCAACTCCTTCAGGTCACATGATTGAGCTTGATTCACCATAATCTCACGCATCTTCCTCCGAATCTTTAACAAACAAAAAAGGAAAAACAAAAGGGGAATGATCAAAAATTATTTTTCTGCACTGACTTTACGTACAGTCACGCAGTCCTCAAATTACATGAGAAGGGAAGAAGCAAAATGTTTAGAAATAATGGGTGGCTGCAGAAATTTTCACCTGACGTTTCTGGCTCGACTGTGCATAGCAAGTCTTCTTCTGTTGGTTAGCGCGCTTCTTAGTGAAGGCAATGCAGAACATCCTCAGAGTGTAGTTGTCGGTTGTCTTGACATCCACATGAGCTTCGATCAGTGATTGCCACTTTTTGACAAGTGATCTCAGCTTATCAGTTGTGAAGTCCATTCCCTACAAAATTATTCCCAATAGAGTAAAACAACGTAGTTAGAAGAAGGGAAAAAAAAGTGAACTTAATGCTCGAGAAACTAGAAATCGATTTGTTTGAATATACCCAGAAGTTTGTGAGAACGTTTTTCCCCTGAACATCTTCGGCTCTCAAACGGATCTTTCTGAAAGCATGATCCTCGTCACCCTGAAGGTCAGCCAGGGAGACTTCAAACACACGATGCTTGAGCCCTTCCGAAGCAATCTGATAGAGAATAATCATCAAAGCACATTAGCCACTCAAAACCACATTAGAATTCATTACAAATATATGACTATACCAAAATTTATCAACCACTTCAATGCCTATACCAAAATTTAGCAAACACTTCAAATATCAGTTTGTTCTCAAAATATTTAGTTAGCCGATTACTCTAACACCAGATCAGGTAAGACTTTAACAGAGAGCTTCCATACGTCAAACAATTAACAATAGACATAAACTATGGCGATCTCAAAATAGAACAGAAAAAGGCCCGCCGGCCGAATCACAAGGAAATTTAAAAAAAAAAAGTAAATAATTTTACCTTAGTACCCTGAGTACGAGACACTAAGGTCTTGCCTACGTTCCTTGTGCTGAAAATCGATGGGGCTTTGACATCATACCAATCCTTCTTTGCAAACGGATCGACACTGTATGTAACATACCATTTCAAGCGAAAAGAAAAATGACTAAAACGCATTCTCAATCCAAATCACGAAATGGGAAATCAAATAAATACTCACGCTTTCTTCTTGCCTCCCTTCTTACCCTTCGAAATTCTCTTGTTCTTTCTGTTCCATACAAAAAAAAATAAAAAATCAAACAATCCAGCTTCCAAAATCAATAGAAGGAAAAACGAAAAAGAATCCTTCGCGCAGGATAAAGATAGAGATTTTACCCGACGGCCATGATGCTGAAGTTCTGAAGCCTGAGCTGCTGCAATATCTGAGCTGAGCAAGAAAACCCTAGCTGCTGTGCTAATTTATACTGATAGAATTACGTTGTTTGGGCTTTTCATAATGCTTCTTAAGCTTTGGGCTGATTCTTATTGGGCCACCGTCTTATTGGGCCAATGCTTATTGTGCCGTCGTCTTACTGACTTTTTGGGCTTTCAGTATATCTTAAATTTTGTTTCAGGCATGGTCATAATATAGATTTAGTATTCAGATTCTGTTATAAAAAAAATTAGTTTTAAGGACTCGATTTTTATAGTCAATTTATTGCACTTCAATAACAAACTTATATGATATGATAAGTTTGTAACACAAAAAGTACGTATGATACATCTTCTATAATACTTTATAACACATTTGTAAGCTTATATCCTTATTCCTAAGTTCTACAGAAATTGGATCATTTGAAATAAATATTTTTCTAATGGAACCTGGACACTATTTTGTAACCATAAAAGGGGCTGAAACCTAATTAATCCTATCTTTTAATCTTAAAACGCGCAGTTGATATTATTTATTAAGGGTGTATTTGATACGAAGAATTCATATTTGGAAATCAAGATTAAAAACCAAGTTAGTGTACTAGACCATTGTACTTCACGTACCTCTATATATTTTCTTTTTTCATTCCCTTATCGAATTTGGCATACCAAAAGACAACTAAAGCAAAAATAAAATATAAAAATAATTAAAAAAAAAATCAAAAGCCATCAATTCATCATTCACTACCATTCCATTTTATTTTTTTTTCTAACTAGTTGCTTTTCCAGCAACTCTCTGGGCAATCCAGCCCAAGCCATCGTACAAGCCTTCACCAGTAAGAGCAGAACAAGCCTGGATATGCCAGTCATGGTTCTTGATGCTGTGCAGAGACAAGGCGTCGGTTATTTCGGCCGGGCTCATAGCGTCTTTAAGGTCTTGTTTGTTCGCCAAGACAATTACGACGGCGCTCTGCAAATCCTCGTGGGGAAGGAGTTTGAAAAGCTCTTCTTTCATGATTGAGATTCTTGCCCTGTCCGTGCTGTCTATTACAACTATCACCGCGTGCGTTCCGCGGTAGTAAGTCGCCCACGATGTTCTGAGCCTATCTTGTCCGCCGAGATCCCAAACCTAGCTTGACGGAAAAAATCATCATATAAACAGAAAGGGAAGAGATATACGAAGAAAATTCACCTCCTACCATACTTTCCGGCCTATATAAACAGAAAGGGAAGAGATATTGGCCAGAAGGTTCATAAACAACCATTTTTTTCATTCTGTCTTCCATTCTTTCGATAAGATGAACTAACCACGAAGATCAGCGATTAACCACATCAAGAAAACTAAACTAGAGCCAATTCTTGATTGTTTTCTTTCAGAACCAAGCGAGGAATGAACCTTTAATACTACCACAGTTCCATAACCACCGAGATATCGATAAGGATTTGCATATATCTCTAACTATTCCCATCCGAGGTACATAATCTTATGAGCCCAGTTACTCTATTCCATTCTAGATTCCACCATTCACTCCAATTTCCCGATACTCTACAGCCTACTTGCGTCGAATTTCCGTTAAGAGATTTCTTCGACACAATATAGAAATAATCATACTACTCCCCGGAGGCAAATATTGTATAATTGTTCGATTTTCCGCAATTTTCTCCATCTCTCTATGTAAATAACCCAATATCGGTTCACAGTCAATAACATCTTCACCATCGAGAGTAACGATCAGTCGAAGCGCATCGAAAATTAACAAATTACAAACTATTATCAGCTGATTCTCTGAGTTAGGGAATAATAACTGAGTTGAACAGCCTCATCTATGGATCATACACCACATGACGAACCAAAATTTCAACCTTCATTAAAGAACTTTATCCGCCATTCAACGAATAAGTTAAAACTCACCTCGAATCTAATGTTCTTGTACACAAGCTCCTCGACGTTGCTTCCAACGGTTGGGTGCGTCGTGACCACTTCGCCTAAATGAAGCTTGTAAAGCGTCGTCGTTTTGCCCGCGTTGTCCAGTCCGACCACGACGATCTTGTACTCCTTTGCCGGGAACATCATCAACCACATCGTCGAAATTAAAGCACCCATCCGACTGATTCACTATAGGATTTAAGAAATCTACCCGCGAAAATTGAAAAACTCAGCTCCTCAAGATCTAGCAGATCAATCTTCCATTTATATCAAAACTCAAAAAAGAAAAAAAAATTGTAGAACCTTTATCTTTTCTTTCTTCAAAGTCGAGGGATATGATCTTGGAAGAAAGGTCAGCTCGGAATAGAGGAAAAATTTGGTATATTGGTAGTGGCATTTGCTTTAAGATATCAGTAATCATCTCAATTTTAGCGATTCAGACATGATTTATTGTGACATTGTCACGCCCTGACCCGCGTCACAGGCGCGACAGCCGACGCGTTTCTCGATAAACGCAAGGCTGGGTATCCATTTCGTACTCATCGAATGACAATAATACACGGGAAGGAAATAAAAGAACATGTGTATATATATATTATATATATATATCGAAGATGAGTTTTGTACAAAATATCAAACTACGTCGCCGAATCGATCAAACAAAGGAATGAATTTACAACAAAATTTCCTTCTAAAACAACGCTGCCAATGGACCCAACAAAAGAAGACTATGTACCAAAGGGTGGATGAAACGGCAACGGAAGTATGATCGCAAAATGGCACGTCCAAGGAAAATCGATAACCTGGAAGGGGGATATAAATAATGGGGTGAGCAAACCACGGCTCAGTGAGTAGATAATACGGACACACCATCTCTCTTAGAAGGCGGGTCCTCCACGAGACCCGACAACTAACTAAACAGACGCTCTTAATCGACAATCACGCCATCGTTCATACACCCAATACTATAGACTCATCACATTACGTACACATAAATCAATGTAACACACAGAGTCACATCAAAGACGCGTGGGTGGCCACTCCTCCCTCGAACCAAACTCCCCGTCGAGAGTTCAGTCGAGTCCGTCACCGTACTCTAGACCATGAGACTAACCGAAACAACCACTACTAACACATATGCATGTCCCACTCACAGTGACGTTGGCCAAAATCTCCCCAACGACCACCCTTCGACTATCATCAATAGTGGGCACGGGAAGGTTGCAGTCGTTGGGCCTCACTCACCACGGTGTGCCAAGCCGTGGGCTACTACTCGATTTTTGCCACTCTCACTCACCCGAACGTGGCCATTCGGGCTACTACTACATGGTACCAAGTTTATGCAACAACAAGACCGACCAAAACACGACAATCCATATCATGAATCAAATAAGTCAAGTAGGGTCACATCACCACGTCAGGAAATGAGTCATATAATCATCAGTCTAAAACACCCAAAACATATACAACAATCCCCACAAATATTAACACTATAGCCGGCAAGGCTCATTGTCCCAAACACATACGATATCACCTAAAGAAAAACGATGACGTAAACCGATAACTTAGGACGACAAATTAAAACGACGCAACGAGGTCCACACGTCCCGTGAAGGGAATGCGTTCCCGTATTACCCACTCACTTGTCAAAACCTAGCGTTCCCCAAGACCCGAAGCTGCCCTCGAGCCCTCGGCTGATGTCCCTTCACCTAACAAGTGATAACAAACACCTTTAAAATCAGCCATGAGCATTTCCTGCAAATACGATAGCATATTCTTTGTTTTACAGCAGCAAGTTCGATAATTCCTAACAACTCGTACAGCCCTCGGATTAAGATGGTTCAAGCTGCTATGAAAAGCTAGGAAGGTTAGCTTTCAAACAAGACAAGTTTTAGATTAATCGGATTAGCCTACATGGGTCAAAACCACGAAAAACAGCAGCTGCGCCTCAGTTTTTTTTTCCAGAACAGTACCATCAGAACTTTCTGCTTCGCTGTGCACTTCAAAAATTTGTATAAAAATGATGACTTATCGGATTGAGCTGATTCGAGTGGCTATGGAAAGCTGAGAAAGTTATCTTCCTAATGCAACAAGTTTCAGGGGAATCCAATACCTCTAGCTAGGTCAAACATGCAGAAAACAGAAGCCGCGCAGACTGAACTTTTATGAACCGAAATGTACAAACGAATTTGAGGTATATACAACATGTTGATTACCTTGATAAGGTCAGCTAAGACCAGAAACTCCTCAGAATTTAAGCTCCAAAAGCTTTGCCTCGCCTGATTTTTCCGTACACAACTTGTCTAAATCTCCCCTACTTCTCTATGCACGGTTCGCTCCTTAGGAAAGAGGGAGATTAAGACAGAAAGATGAGAACATACTAGATCTATTGATGGGCTGGGCCTAAATGTTTGATATTTGGTTAGAGAAGATCTTAAGAATTGGGCTGAAATCAATGACAACATTAGGCTTCATTTAACTAGAAAAATATCGGAGATATTATAGACATAGTATGATATTTCCATTAAAATTGACATTTATCGTGACTGAATAATCAAATTGTTCCAAAATAAAAAATATTGGAATCCAGGCAAAACATTGGAGACTAAATTGGTCGATAAGGTAATCATTAGAGATCATTTTAAGTTTTATCTCTAATAAACTTTTTTTTTTAATAAATTTGATATCGAATTTTCACTAATAGTAACAAATTAAAAATAAAATAAAATCCCTCAAATAATAATAAAATGGAAAATGGTTATGAACAGACGAGGTGGCTTTGATTATAATCCCAAGCGGTGCGGTGGAGCTGCTGTTTGAGGCACGTAATCAATGTCGGCGGCGCAAACTCTAGGCGGTGTTTCACGGTGTGGTTGGGTTCTAGGCCCGTCGCTCGACAAGATCATCAAGAATGTCGCCTGGCGGAAGCACACCGAGCTCGTATCCTCTTGTAAATACGCCCTCGACAAGCTTCAATCTCTAGCCGACGATGCATCCGATCCATCTTCGTGCTCGCCTCTCTACGGCCTGTCTTCGTCGGATGATGCGGATTTCGTGATCCGACCCGTCGTCCTGGCGCTGGAGTCCGGGTCGCCGAAGGTGGTGGAGCCTGCTCTTGATTGCGTGTTTCGGCTCTTTGCTTTCGGGCTCATCCGTGGCTGCGAGGTGAAGGATGATTCGTCGATCGTTTTTCGCCTGATTGACGCTGTCTGCAAATGTGCTGCCTCCCTTGGCGACGAGGCTGTTGAGCTTGCCGTGCTCAAGGCTCTGTTATCTGCCGTTCGATCCCCTTGTATTTACATTACGGGCGATTGCCATATCTATATTGTGAGATCGTGCTACAACATCTACCTCGGAGGTCACAGTGGTACAAATCAGATCTGTGCCAAGGCCGTTCTTGCTCAGATGATGGTCATTGTTTTTACCAGGGTGGAAGAGAATTCCTTGCTTGCTGACTTGGCTGCTGTCTCGGTATTTCAGTTGTTGGAGTTTGCTGATAGGAATCTGAACGAAGGAAGTTCCATACAATTTGCGCAAAACTTTATCCACGAAATTGTGGAGTTTAGAGATAGCATTCCCGCCCCGAAAACTTTTGTGGATCTGCAAAATGGTGCCAGTTGTCCTGAAGAGAGGGTGGAGGTAGGAAATGGCAATGATACCGGGGAGGATCTCAACGGGTACAGTAAAATTAGGGAGGATGGTTTTGTCCTCTTCAAGAATTTATGCAAACTATCCATGAAATTCTCATCGCAAGAGAATTCAGATGATCAGATCCTTTTGAGGGGAAAGATTCTCTCTTTGGAGCTTTTGTATGTCATCATGGCCAATGCAGGTCCAACCTGGCGCACAGAAAGGTGATTTCTTATTGTACCTCATGAACTGTTTGGTGCTGTTAAATCATCAATGCATATCATGAAATTGAACTACCTCGGTTTTTGGGAAACAGGGGAATTTAGTATAACTAGGTATTAATCGGACTCTTAAACTAGGTTCATGCATATAGAGAGATTAACATAAGATGGAATGCTCCTCTATAGGTGATCATTCTCTTATTCCAATAATTAAACGATGTTTAGGGTCATTATGTATCAAATCAAGGCTGTTAAATCAGTAGTTACGTGAAGACAGGCTACTTACCCGGCCTCAGTCCTACACATTGCTCAATTTCTTTGTGTGTCAGCTTAGGAGAGTGATGATTCAGATGTATTCATTTTTCTTGTAAATGAGAATCCTGTTGTTTACTCATCTGACCAGTATGCAATTCTATTAACAGGTTCCTTAGTGTGGTAAAGCAATATCTATGCTTGTCATTGTTGAAGAACAGCGCATTATCTGTCATGGCTATATTTCAACTCCTCTGTTCAACATTTTGGAACTTATTATCAAAGTTTCGATCTGGTTTGAAATCAGAGATTGGAATTTTTTTCCCCATGTTGATCCTTCGAGTACTAGAAAATGTGCTGCAACCTAGTTTTATGCAAAAGATGACTGTTCTCGGTTTATTGGAGAAGATATCTTTAGATCCTCAGATAATCGTTGATATTTTTGTCAACTACGACTGTGATGTGGACGCTCCAAACATCTTTGAAAGGTAAATTAGGTGTAGCTTCTTTCTTATCCGTTATCTCTCATTTATATCTGTTGTGAGGAAATGCCAATTGATTTCCATCGTAACCTGTTTTTGTTATAGTTAGCTGCCTGCTATTCAAAAACCTTGCCATCGTGGCGATATGCTTGTGATTGAGAAACAAGTCTTTCAATATTGATTCATAGAATATAACCTCCAGTTTAGACACCAAAAATTGCTGTGTTGTGCAATTCTCATATTACGATAACATAATGTAAAACATGATTTTTATACTTGAGTTTTATCACAATTCACACAACATTCTCATTTCCTTAATTATGTACTTGTATATTACAATTTGCAGGACTGTTAATGGTCTTTTGAAAACTGCCCTAGGTCCACCACCTGGCTCCGTGACTTCTCTGTCTCCTGTACAAGATATGACATTTCGTCATGAAGCAGTGAAGTGTCTTGTAAAAATTGTCAAGTCGATGGGATCATGGATGGATCAGCAGCGGAAAGTTGGAGAATCGAGCACGCCTACGTTTTCGGACAATGAAAACACAACTGAAAACCCTCCCAACCTTGTTGACGATGCCCATAATGCTGATTATGAGCTTCACTCAGAAGTATCTTCTGATTTTTCAGATGCTGCAACATTAGAGCAGCGCAGAGCATATAAATTAGAACTTCAGGTCTGCATGTTAACAAATTTTAAAGTGAATATTATTTATCTTGCTATATCCTAGATATTTGTTGCCTGTATATTTGAGTGCTCTTACCTTATGTCTAGGTCCATACCAAAAAAGGCCGAAATTCGTCCTTTGTGTTTTTTCTTAATGCATCACTCTGTGCCATGACCGTTTTAAGTTATTTTTTTTCAACTTCCTTATGGTGTTAAGAAGTTAAGTTTATCCCTGGTAACAAATGCAGAAAGGCATTTCACTGTTCAATAGAAAACCTTCAAAGGGAATAGATTTTTTGATAAACACAAGGAAGGTTGGCAGTTCCCCAGAAGAAGTGGCATCTTTTCTCAAAATTACTCCTGGCCTGGATGAAAGAATGATTGGCGACTACTTTGGAGAAAAAGAGGAATTCCCTATAAAAGTAATGCATGCATATGTGGATTCCTTCAATTTTGGGAAAATGGACCTTGGGGAAGCCATCAGATTCTTTTTAAGAGGGTTTCGATTACCTGGAGAAGCACAAAAGATAGATCGAATCATGGAAAAGTTTGCTGAACGCTATTGTAAATGCAATCCTGACGCATTTGCCAGTGCTGATACAGCTTATGTCCTTGCATACTCTGTCATAATGCTCAACACTGACGCACATAATAGTATGGTGAAAGACAAGGTGAGTCTTCTGATTTCACTTCATGCCAACTAGTGAGAAAAAAAAGAAGAAAAGAAAAGAAAAACTCTACTAGTATAATCTGGTGTTAAAAATGTAGAGATGGTGCCATGCATGGTGTTTGGATAAGGACTATTAAAGTTGTGTTCATGTCTTACTTGTATCGCTTCTCGTCATACTTGTATGTTTTTACTTCAAACAAATGAGTAGTTACTACATCTTGATGGTGAATGGCAATGGATTTCTTTCCCACTGCTGATATACTCACAAAACATATAACCGAGAGCTTCTGCAAATTTTGATTAAATTAGATATCCTGGCTAAGAGGATTATTATCTTTTTTTATCTGCATTTCATGTCTCCATCACTACCCAAGTCTTTCTGTATTGTACAAGGCACTAGCATATGGAACTGATTGGTGAAATTATTTTTTACTGTATAGATGAGCAAAGCAGATTTTATTCGAAATAACAGAGGGATTGATGATGGCAAGGACTTACCTGAAGATTATCTTAGTTCCCTGTATGATCAGATTGTGAAAAATGAGATTAAAATGAAAGCTGACTCATATGCTCCTCAAAGCAAACAAGGCGGTAGCAACCTGAATAAACTACTTGGCTTGGATGGTATACTCAATCTAGTCTGGAAGCAAACAGAAGAAAAGCCCATGGGTGCAAATGGATATCTGATAAAGCATATACAAGAACAGATAAGAGCTAATGCAAAATCCGGGTAAGGAGCAACAAGAACTTTTTTTTTTTGGTTCGTTCTTTCTGAGTCTTTCTTGCTAGAAGCAGTGCAATACTTGTACGGAAAGCAGTAATATACAGCGTTCTCTTTATTTTGGCTGATCGTCCTCGTAGTATCGTGTTTAAAAATGAAAGTTACCCCTCTTTTTCTTTTTCTTTTCAAAAATGCAAAAATGACCTAAAATGAAAGCGAGGGTACTTTCTGCTGGTTTCTTTGGTGTTCTTGTGCACTAAAAGTTAATACCAGGGTGCCTCTTTCTTTTTCTGATGAAGATGCAAGTTTTTTTATGTCATTTTTCTTATTTAATACCAGTGGTTCGTGAGTTACATGGTGTACAGGTCTATCTACATTTCAGCTTTGAATCCGTTTCTTTTTTACCTTGCAGGGCTGTTTATCATTCTGTAGCAGACCCCACGATATTGAGGTTCATGATTGAAGTTTGCTGGGGCCCTATGCTTGCTGCGTTTAGCGTAACTCTTGACCAGAGTGATGATAAAGAAGCTACTTCCCAGTGCTTGCAGGGATTTCGAAATGCCGTCCATGTTACTGCTGTGCTGGGCATGCAGACCCAAAGAGATGCTTTTGTTACCACTGTGGCTAAATTTACCTACCTCCACTGTGCTGCAGATATGAAGCAGAAAAATGTTGATGCTGTAAAGGTATTGTTGCTTCACATTCATGGTCTTAAATGCACAAGGCCCACCTGGGAGTGAACACATGCATTGTGTATATCTCTCATCTCCCCTGCATGGAAGCAAGCAGACCTCGCTGAGAGATCAGTATAACTCAGGATTATTTGCTGCAGGATAATAAATAAGTGCCGAGCATGCAATTGTTTAGTATTTTAATTAAATTGAGGATTTTGTTTTGGCAGGCCATCATTTCGATTGCTATTGAGGATGGGAATTATCTTCAGGAAGCCTGGGAGCATATTTTGACATGTTTATCTCGATTCGAACATCTGCAGCTCTTGGGGGAAGGAGCACCTTCTGATGCATCCTTGCTTAGCACGTCGAATCCTGAATCTGAAGAGAAAACACCAAGAAATTCTAGTTATCCTGCTTTAAAAATAAAAGGGCTTCACAATCCAGCTGTGATGGCAGTTGTCCGTGGGAGCTCTTATGATAGCACGTTTACTGGAGGCAATTCCCCTGGTCTCGTTACTTCAGAGCAGCTCAATCACTTCATTTCAAACTTGTATTTGCTCGATCAGATTGGAAACTTCGAATTGAACCACATTTTTGCTCACAGCCAACGGTTAAACAGTGAGGCGATAGTGGCGTTTGTGAAGGGGCTATGCAAAGTCTCTATGTCAGAATTGCAGTCTCCAACTGATCCACGTGTGTTTTGCCTCATAAAAATCGTGGAAGTTGCGTAAGATTTTATGTATATTTGAACTCTGCTTGGTACATTTTATATTATGTTGGTTGAGTTATATGTCCACTTGATGGTTCTCCCTTTGCAGGCACTACAACATGAATCGCATAAGATTAGTGTGGTCCAGAATATGGACTGTTCTTTCTGAATTCTTTGTGGCGGTTGGTTTGTCTGAAAATCTATCCGTCGCAATATTTGTCATGGACGCACTGCGGCAGCTTGCAATGAAATTTCTAGAGCGAGAAGAACTGGCAAACTATAATTTCCAAAATGAATTTTTGAAACCTTTTGTTGTAGTGATGCAGAAAAGCTGTTCCCCAGAGATCAGAGAGTTGATAATTCGATGTGTCTCACAAATGGTCCTCAGCCGGGTCACCAATGTTAAATCTGGATGGAAAAGTGTTTTCATGGTAATATTTTCCTTACCATTTGATTCAGGGATCGTTCTTGCCTATCTGGAGGGGTTATACCCAAACCCCTCTGGATGGCACGTGTGAATATGTGGGTCTTATGGTGATTTTATAATATTTGAGTATACTTCTGCATAAGTGTAAAACATTTGGATACCATGATTCTGTTGTATAATTGGATGGAAAAAAGTGTTTCTATGATAATACTTTCCTTACCAGATAACTCTTGTATATTTCTTGATATGTAGTTGAATAAGGCTGTCTGCAAGCCATCTAGTTAGTATTAGATTGCCATGTCAACAACATCTTTGATTGTACTTCGAACAAGTCAACATCTGGATTCAATTATTTGTAAATTGAATTGCATGAATTTACCTACTGATCATAGTGTGTGTCCTATGTTGCAGATTTTCACCACAGCTGCAGAAGATGAAAGAAAGAGTATAGTCCTGCTGGCATTTGAGACAATGGAAAAAATAGTCCGAGAATATTTTCCATACATTACCGAAACGGAAACAATGACTTTTACTGATTGTGTTAAATGCCTCATCACCTTCACTAGTAGTAGATTGAACAATGATGTTAGCCTCAATGCCATTGCTTTTCTTCGTTTCTGCGCTGTCAAACTTGCCGATGGGGTGCTTGCTTGCGATGTGAAAAGCAAGGGGGGTGATCAAGGAAGTCCGATGCTAAAGGACAATGCTCTTAGTGACCAACATCAAGTCGATAAAGATGGTCACACATATTTTTGGTTGCCTTTATTATCCGGTAACTATTATTGTGTTGCTTTTTTTTTATGTTTTCCTTTCATCCAATTCATTTAGTCTCATCTGTTGAGTGTTTGTCTAGGTTAGTTCACTGAAACTATGTGAAACCCGTTAGTAACAAATATCATCCTCTCTCTCGCAGCATCCATTCGTATCTCTCTCCTCAAATGTACTAATTCAGCATTTTGTTTCAGGGTTATCTAGACTGACATCAGATCCAAGATCAGCCATAAGAAAGAGTGCTCTGGAAGTTCTCTTCAATATTTTGAAGGACCATGGTCACCTTTTCACCCATTCCTTCTGGGACGACATTTTCATCTCTGCTATCTTTCCTGTATTTAATTTGACGTTTGATGGTGTTGATGCTTGCAAAGAGGATGAACCTGCTTCGCCACGTTCTACACCCCTAAATCCTGACGGGGGGAGCATATGGGACTCCGACACTTGTGTTGTGGCTTCAGAGTGCCTAGTTAATCTATTCGTTAGTTTCTTTGAAATGGTAAGATCACAGCTCCGTGGAGTGGTATCTATATTAGTGGGGTTCATCAAATGCCCCGGCCAAAGTCCATCCAGTGCCGGGGTCGCTGCTTTGATGCGTTTGGCACATTCATTGAGAGGCAAACTTTCGGACGAGGAATGGACAGTTATATTTCACAGATTGAAAGAAGTTTCTTCGACAAGTTTGCCTGGCCTTTCAAAGCTTTTCCAAAAGTTGAAAACCATAATGGTACCTTATCCCAATAAAGAGATGGAAGCACCTTCCTCCGACGGTGCAAATAATGATGGCTTTGCAGATGATAACTTGCAAACTGTTGCATATACAGTATCAAGGATAAAGTACCATATTGCTCTGCAGCTACTAATTTTGCAGGTGCATCTCTCTCTCTCTCTCTCTCTCTCTCTCTCTCTCTCTCTCTCATGTTCCAATGGTTGCTTGCAGGTAGTGACCGATATATACAAGCTGCTTCGCCAGTCCTCTGCGGCAGCTGTTGTATCCATCCTCCTCGAAATCTATTCTTCGGTTGCATCACACTCCCACGAACTGAACTCCGAAGCAAACCTGCTGCTCGAATTAGAGAACTTATGCTCGATTTTAGACATCTCAAGCCCGCCCGTGCTTCACTTTGAAAACGAGTCCTACACGAACTACGTAAACTTTCTCCATCATTTGCTCACAAACAGCCCATCTCTATCCAAGGAGAAGAAAATAGAAGCAGAGCTCATATCTGTGTGTGAGGAAGTGCTGAAGATATACCTCGATTGCAGCGGGTCGGGCGGTAATGTTTCTCCTGGAGAAGCAGTTACAAAACCCGTGATAGTGCACTGTTTTCTTCCCTTAGGCTCGGCCAAGAAGGAGGAATTGGCTGCTCGGGCGCCTTTAGTTCTCTCCGTAATGCACATCTTAACTGGCCTGGAAAGGGATTCGTTTAAGAGGTATGCGTTGAAGTTATTTCCGTTGTGGGTCGATCTTGTCCGAAGCGAGCATGGTTCGACGGAAGTGCAGCGTGTTCTGAGCAACCTCTTTCGCTTGCGTATAGGGCCTGTGGTGTTGAAGTGACGACTTATACGTAGTAATGAATATTTCTTTCTTTTTTTTCCCTTCGATTTTGTTCTGAGAGATGTTCGATTTGTGCTGTGAAAACATATCTGAGTTGTTATTTTCATCAGGCAAATATATGAGGGGTCAATTTAAGAAAAGGGATTATTATTTATTTTTTTTAAAAAAAAGGGACTTTGACTTTGTCAATTAAATAAAAGGGATTGAGTTTAATTAAGGTATAATTAAGTTAAATAAATCATTTAATTTTTTTATTTTTTTTAATAAAAAAATCCAACAAACAACCAACGAACATTAATATCCAACAACCAACTTAAAAAAAAAAAAGAGCGAACGAAGTAACAAGATATACTCTCGCACGTCAAAATCCAAGGCACTCAAACATCACCCAACAAGCTCGTCGAAGGTATAAGATCGAAGCAAACACATTCGCACAGGTCGAACACATCAAATTCGCACAGGTCGAAGCCATTAAAGGTTGGTTTTTCGTATATATTTACATTCCAGTTATTTCGTCCAAATTTCACTTATTATGCATACATTGTTCATTATTCATCGTGGGTAAGTCCAATCTGAAGTTGTTTTACCTCGCCACGTACTGTGCAGCTCGATTGAAGAAGATGTGTTCGTTCAGTCGTTAATTTCGAATTATTATTTAATTCAAAGTTTATTCGAATACGAATTCGATACTTAATACAACTATTATTCGATACTTAATTCGATATGGTTTTCTCATTAAATATTAATTCAAATATTTCTCAAATATTAATTCGGAAGTACTGCAAGACTCATACATGTGATTTGGCAAATAGGAATGCAAGATTAACGCAAGCATCTTCATCTTCGGTGAGCGACATGTTGCTCGAATCTTTTCAGGGGTCGAGTAGTACACCAACACCGAAGCTAATCCAAACTATGATGAGAAATCGAGGGATCGAAATTTCTTACTTCAAAGCATGGAAAGGAGGCATTTTAGCCCAAAATACATTGAAAGGCGACCCGAACGAGAGTTATAGATTGTTGCCTTCTTATTTGTCGGCGTTGAAAAGAGCCAATCCGGGTAGCATAACAAGTTTGTGCGTCGACAATGACAACAGATTCAAATATGTTTTTATGTCGCTTGGTGCTTGCATTGCGGGATACTGTCAGATGAGAAAGGTTGTCTGTATCGATGGCACTTGGTTGAAGGGAAAATATAATGGCACCCTACTAGTTGCTTCGGCCCAGGATGGTAACTCGCATCAATATCCGCTCGCGTGGGCTGTCGTTGATGTAGAGTCCACCGATTCGTGGTCATGGTTTCTCAACGAACTTACGGCGGTAGTACCAGATGAGAAAGAGCTCGTGATTGTTTCTGACAGACACGCGGCGATCAAGGCAGCCGTGGATAGTATTTACAAGCTTGCACATCATGGTCACTGCATTTGGCATCTGTCCCAGAACATGAAAGTTAAGTGTAAGAAATCTGGCGCGACTGATCGTTTTTTACGCATTGCAAAAATTTACAAGCAAAGCCATTTCGAATCCGAGTATGAAGATTTCACGAAATTGTTCCCCGATGCGGCGAATTATTTGAGCACAGCGGATTCTAAAGATCGTTGGAGTCGGGCATACTCTCCCGTGTCTCGGTATAATATAATGACTACGAACGGCGTTGAATCGATCAACGCAAGACTTCGTGAAGAACGAAAGCTACCAATCATTGCACTCTTGGATTCTATCCAGAGGATGACATGCGATTGGTTTGCTAGATACCGAGTAGAATCCGAGCAAGCAACTACTCAATTCACACCGGTAGTCGAAACATTAATTCGTGAAAGGTACAGACAAAGTCAGGGCTGCGAAGTCATGCAAATAGGTACGAGCGAGTTTGATATTCGATTAGCAGGGCGGCGAGCTATTGTGAATTTGGATACGAAATCGTGTACGTGCCGAGTATTTGACATTGACAAAATTCCTTGTGCTCATGCGATTGCGGCAAGTTTACGAACAGGTATGTCTTTCTATCCACTATATTCGGAGTATTATTCGGTTTACACTTGGCGATGTGCTTATTTCGGTCGAGTTTACCCCGTTCCCGATCAAGACGAATGGAATGTCGTGGATAATTTGGTGAAGCCTCCTCATGTAGTAATAAGGCGTGGACGGAGACAAGAAAGAAGATTCTCCTCCGTAGGTGAATTTAGTCGTAGGCATTAACAATTTATATGTTATCGAGTAATAGTCGAGTAACAATATAACTCGAAATTTATATTATATGTAATATTTTATGTAATCGAGTAATAGTCGAGTAACAATATAACTCGAACATCTTTAGTAACAAGGGACCCGCGCGTATTTGCGCATGAGACCCGCACCTGAAAACAAGAGTCCCGCACATCTAAACAAGGGATCCGCGCGTTATGTGCAGGGGACCCGCACTTTGAAACACGGTACCGTGCTGATAACATGTGCGCTTATGGACGGTCTTGGGTTCTATGCCAACTTAGGGTTGGTCACGTTCGCTTATTGTTCAATTATTGGTCAAAAGTATTTTCTCATTTCACTTGTCAGACTGTCATGACTTTACAGTCTGTACAGCACAGATGATTTGACATTTGACATTTGATGCATTTCGTTAATAAAAGGGTGAGATAATAATATTATTATTAAAATTATTAAGAAGTTAATAATTAATAAAATAATAATTACTGGATGAAAATTTGTTAAAAAATATCAGTAACATTAACAATACCAAAGGCTTTGACGTAAAAAAAAAAAACAAATTAATCCAACTTGTATTTCGAGTTGACCAATCTCACAGATCAAGATTCAAAAAAAACACCCACAAAAACATACCTTGTGTTGTTGAACATTGTAGGATTAGTAATCTTACACATTGATTATTATTATTGTGATTTCATCCAAATTTTCGGTTTTCTGCTGTTATATGATGACTTAATATTGTAGTAACGGATAAACAATGTATACAAACGCACAATTATGGCATAATTCCATCAATTAACAAGTAAAAAATCGCACATGAACACAAGGGACCCGCACGTAAAAACATAGGACCCGCACGTAAAAACAGGGGACCCGCACGTACAACAGGGTCCCGTTCAAATTAGGCGCGTGTCCCCAGCGATATCAGGCATGGTCCCGCGCATATACACAAGGGACCCGCGCGTTATGAGCAGGGGTCCTGAACTTAAATTCATAGGACCCGACCATGAACGTGCGTGGCACATACATGGGACCAAGGATGCGCCGCACACACAGTCAACCCATTCTCAATTATTGTTCAATTATTGGTCAAAAGTATTTTCTCATTTCACTTGTCAGACTGTCATGACTTTACAGTCTGTACAGCACAGATGATTTGACATTTGACATTTGATGCATTTCGTTAATAAAAGGGTGAGATAATAATATTATTATTAAAATTATTAAGAAGTTAATAATTAATAAAATAATAATTACTGGATGAAAATTTGTTAAAAAATATCAGTAACATTAACAACACCAAAGGCTTTGACGTAAAAAAAAAACAAATTAATCCAACTTGTATTTCGAGTTGACCAATCTCACAGGTCAAGATTCAAAAAAAGCACCCACAAACACATACCTTGTGTTGTTGAACATTGTAGGATTAGTAATCTTACACATTGATTGTTATTATTGTGATTTCATCCAAATTTTCGGTTTTCTGCTGTTATATGATGACTTAATATTGTAGTAACGGATAAACAATGTATACAAATGCACAATTATGGCATAATTCCATCAATTAACAAGTAAAAAATCGCACATGAACACAAGGGACCCGCACGTCAAAACAGAGGACCCGCACGTAAAAACATAGGACCCGCACGTAAAAACAGGGGACCCGCACGTACAACAGGGTCCCGTTCAAATTAGGCGCGTGTCCCCAGCGATATCAGTCATGGTCCCGCGCATATACACAGAGGACCCGCGCGTTATGAGCAGGGGTCCTGAACTTAAATTCATAGGACCCGACCATGAACGTACGTGGCACATCCAGGGGACCAAGGATGCGCCGCACACACAGTCAACCCATTCTCAATTATTGTTCAATTATTGTCGTTTTGATTTTTACGGTGGGTACGATAGGTGTCAGACCGTCATGTCAAATTAATATACAATCACATAAAGTTAATATCCAACACAGTAAAATTAATACTCAACACAGAAGACACAGAAAATTAAAATTCAGCAGAGAAAAATAAATTTCAGCACCTAATATTAAAATCCAACACATAAAATTAAATTACAACACAGAGAGATTGAACTAAAAACTGTCCCAATCGTTGTTTAAAATAGAAATGGCGAGATATTTTCGAAAATCCGCCAATCGAGCAGCCGTCAGGCAGGAGACGTCGTCCTTCGGCACCATAAGCGATATCGCCGCCCGCAACATTGCCACACCGTGGTCCCCACTGAACGACAAATAAAACGTAGCAATCATTAAAATATGAAGCACAAATAAAACGCAACAATCATTAAAACTTACGGGTGCCCTTGTCTTCTGAAGTCGCGACACCACTCAGATGGCCAACTCTTGCCCTTGAACATCCGAGTTGTTAGCTTCAACGCCTTAAAAATCGCCGGGACCACGATCGACAGGCTATTGAACTCACGGTTCACGTAGCGCATGTCCCCGTCATAAGCTGGGTCGGAGTCGTAAACGGTGAATATCCGCTTTTTGGTATCAATGACCAACAGCACCCAATGGCTTCGGGTACGGACCGGGATGGCGATGTAGGACGCTATGTCCCACGGCGTGTTCATCCAAAGGTCATCTTCTCCCTTAGCGTACTTGAGCCATTGCTTGAGCCCTTTCGGGTGCGTCGTCCCTTTGATACTTACCCCTTCCGCATCGACTCGGGTCTTAAACATGTGGGGCATGTACGTCACGCTCCTCATGCACGTCGTGCTAGTTCTCTGCATTGCGAGGATCCCATATATGGATTCATCGACGTGCTGCAATATTCAAATATAGAACATTATCGACAATATTCAAGTAAGCGCAAACGAATTTAGTAAATTCATACGTACCATGTCATCGAGCGGCATACCCTCAGTCGCCAAGTTTAGTAGCCACCGCGGGTCGTGTTTTTGGAGCCGGCCCTCGACTTCCGTACCGTGGACCGATATCAAACCTAGCAGCTGAGCTTCGACAGTGGGCCAGAATTTAGCGATCTTCACTTGGACGTGCCGCTCGAACATCGAAAGTGTTGGAGGGCGGACTTCAGTCGTCGGTGGGAAATCTGTGAACGGCGACATCTGGTACTTCGATGGCTTCTTCGGCCGCTCAGGGGTACTATCCTTCAACACGCCTTTTCCTTTGTCGGCCTCTCGGTCAGAAATCGAAGCCTCGGTGTGAGCCTCGACCTCATCAGGCTCGACCTCCTCAGCCTCGTACTCCTGAGGCTCGACCTCATGAGGCTCGACCTGAGGCTCGACCTCCTGAGCCTCGAAATCGTACCCGCCCCTCCACGACGATGGGTCCACCTCTCCCTCTCGATCTGCCTCTTCGCCGGTCCATTCCGATTGGACGAAATCGGCCCAACGGGGATGCTCCCATTCGGACGGACTGTGACCGTCCCATGTGTCCCCCCTCGGACCCTCGTACGACATCGGGGCGTTGGTCCATCTATCGTCGTAATCTATACAAGAAATGCACGCAATAAGTATATAATAATTTTTTCACAGTAAGCCGACTCGGATCGTGATTACTAAATTAATAAGTAATCTACACAACTAATTAAAAAAATTTATACAAAACTTACAATGAGCCGGCTCGGCAGGCGGAGTGCGCGATCCACCAAAACATCTACTCGCCAGGTCGTTCCGTAGATCCTGAAACGAGTCCCCCAACCCTCTGATGCTATCGCCCCACGATTGCATGAGGCTCCAACGAGTGTCGTTCGTCTCCCACCGTTGAGCCTCTTCGTTTCGGAACTGCGAGAGGGCGGTCCCAAGTTCGTCGAATCGCTGCTCCACACGAGTAGAAAACTCCTCGAAGCGTGCCTCCGACGCAAAGCCATATCCATGTGATGGTCCCTCCGGTGGAGGTTCGGGGACTTCGGGGATCTGGGCGATCTGTTGGATCGCAACGCGCTCGTTGCGATCTCCTTCCGCCCGACGACGGGAACAACTAACATCCACTCCCTGCTCGAGTAGGCCCGTCACACGGTCGAACACTTCGTGCGCCGCCCCAACGTCAAAGACGCTGTCCCGAAAGTACATGGCCTCCAACTCGTCCGCTGACGGCACTAACAACCCTCGTACAGGGGACCCGTGGGCGGCAGCTACGACCGCCTCCAGCTTCGGGCATCCCTTTCGACTCCAATCATTCGTCACCCACCTCAACATGCGTGGCGTAAAATCTTCTTCTCTACGCCCCGCAAACTCACGTGCAACGCCCGGTATGCACTCGTATGCTAGTATCTGAAGACAAATAACGAAAATAATATTAGCAATTATTTATAAATTACATCAATAATATGTCAAAGCTCAGGTAGAACTCACCTGAAGTGGCTGTACGAACCCACTGATCAGCCAACTGCTTTTTTCGTTCGCCCCGTCATTCCTCTCCCGTAGATTTTGTTTTACGGCCCGTATGACCTCCTTGAAAGCCACGCTGCCCCACGGAAATTGGGAGAAAGCCATCTCGTCTTCGACAAGCTGAAGGACCCAGGAACTGACGATGGTATCCTTCTTTGAGAGTCGAGGCAGCAACACCGCGGTGGCGAAGTAGACGTCTGCCAACTTCAACTTGTCCGTTTCCACTCGTTCCTCGTCGCCAGCCAACTCCTCCAACCGATGCTTCACGTGCGACATGCGGACTGTGGACATGCCGGGAAAATGTCTTTCGGCGAACGCTGCATCGGGGTACACTTGCGGTAGCTCAGCTGCGAACTTCAGCCCGGTGATTAGGCAATACTCCGATTTTGAAAATCGGAGTGGTTTGTTGCCAACAATCATCCAAAGCTCGTCGCGGTTGTGCAACGTCGTCTGCCTCTGGATGAGGTACCACAGCAACTGGGCCGAGAGATTGAAATCCACGACGGCACTAACGAGTCGGCCGAACGCACTCCCGGCCCTATATGTCTCCCACTCTTGCTGGTTCATACACCTTCTTATCAACTCGCTGGCATCGGGGTATAGCGAGGTCAGCGTAACACGGCAATCATAACCTTCGTCGCCTCTCAATTGCTTCTTCATCACAACCTAATTTATACGTAATTATAACATAATTTAGCAAATTACAGGGTATGAATATTGAAAATATAAAATCCTTATGCACAGCTGAGCATGGGACCCCTGCTTATAAGATCAGAAGACCCGTGCTATTATACAGCGGACCCGTGCTTATACTCATGGGACCCGCGCGAGAACCTCATCATCTTATGCGCGGGACCCATGATAATATACATGGGTCCGATGCTTGCAAGCACGGGTCCGATGCTTTGAAGCACGGGTCCGATGCTTTGAAGCACGGGTCGGACGCTTGCAAGCACGAGTCCGATGCTTTGAAGCACGGGTCCGATGCTTGCAAGCACGGGTCCGATGCGTTCACAACCTACATGCGCTACCAAGCACGGGTCCTATGCTTGCAAGCGTGGGTCCTCGGCGACCAACCACGGGTCCTATGCTTGCAAGCGTGGGTCCTATACTTGCAAGCATGGGTCCTATGCTTGCAACCACGGGTCCGCATTAAATTAGGGTTAGAACAAATACCTTCACTTTTTGGGGTTTCGCGTTGATTGCCATTGTCGATTGACGTTAGGAATTACGTTTGAGTTGCAGAGGAAATTATTTGAGAGAGAGAGAACAATTTTTGTGTGCAGAGGAAAACGATTGAATTCAAAGAGGACCCGTTGCTTTTTACTTTTTCTTTTACTTTTACTTTTAATTTTATCTGTACGGGTCTGCTGCTTCATATTCCTTACAGTAAACCTTCAAACCTTTGTACTTTTTTTCGTTAATGTGTTGTTGAAGTTGTACTTCTTTTCTTTAATAGAAATGTATAAATTTATGTTATTTGTAAATTTCTAAAATAATCGAGTAAAAGTCGAGGTAAAAATTTGCTCGAAATATAATTCGAGAACCGTCGAATTAATTTTAGAGTTATAATTAATCCAGAAAGTTGTCGAATTAAGTATCGAATATAATCGAATTATATTATTCGATTTATTATGTTATTCGATAGTAACTCGACTTTAATTCGATTATAGCCAGAAATCATCCAGCGCGCGTATGGGCGTGTGACCTATCAATATAAACAGAACAGAACCTCATAAAAACAGAACAGTATGTTCTAAATAGACCAGAACCTCATACATAAAAACAGACCAGAACCTCAAGACAGTATGTTCTATCCCAACATATATAAAACACAAACATCGCCATGATGCTGGCCTCAATCGCCGTAAATCGGGCGTCAATCAATGATGGTCGTGGGACGTGCGGCTCCGATGACGGGGGGACGTGCGGCGCCGATGACTGGGGGACGTGTGGCGCCGATTGCTGTGGGACGTCCGTCTCCGACCGGGGAGGGATGTCGTCATCGATCGCCAAGTCGTCATGACACTCCGGCGATTCCGTCTCCGGCTCCGGCTGTGGCTGCAAGTGTTCTTGACTGCAGAACACTTGCCGATTCTCGCGGAGATGCTCCGAGATTCTGACTGCAACGGCATCTTCCGCGTTCCCCTCCAAATCAGAAATCGTCGCAAAATGCGACGATCCGACTTCCTCGTCGGATGGGGTAAGCCAACAGCGCACATTCTGTGCGTTGTGTCATTGTTATTATTTAAACTATACTTATAAGTAAATATTTTAAAATTTTATAAAGATTCACTTACATCCATCGGCGCAGCGTCGAACGCGATCTCCACCATCTCTAGCGACGGAGACATGCTTCTACCACTGAATTTTGTATTCCAGTGGCACATCCGTGGCATGGAAAGACCCTCCCGGTCTTTATGGAAAGCAAAAAGGTCTCCAATAGCCGGCCAACATTCGTAGGCAAGAATCTAAAAAATACATCGTGTAATTAATATTATAATTATACAAATAAACGTGAGATCACTTAAAAAAAATATTACTTACTTGGAGCGGTTGAACGAATCCGCTAATGTCGTAGGTGGCCGCCGCCCGTCCCGAGGAAACCTTGGACCTATACTTCTCGTTCAGGTCCTTGTTCAGCCCGTACACGGCCTCCTCGTATGCCACCCTACCCCAGGGATACTTATTGAATGCCTCGAAATCCGAGGCCAGCTTCACCCATTCCCTGCTCACGATGATCTCTTTCTTCTTCCTACGGGGTCCGAGCACACTACACACAAAGTAGAGAGCCGCCACCCTTAGCTTCTCGGGGTTTACCTCGGACCCCTGGGCATCTCCCATCTCGGCCATCTTCGCCTCCAGATCGTGTAGGTAAATCGACGCCCTATCTATAAATATTAATTTGATTCGAAGATTAGCAAAAGAGAAAATCATTAGTTCGTATATTAAGAATAGTTCGAAATCTTACTATTGAAGTTTGTCCGTAAAAACTCAAACGAATTCGGTATCGAATGAGTGCTGATGGAGTCGCAGTGGAGGCCGGTAATGAGGCAGTACTCCGTTAGAGAAAATCGGAGCGGCCTCTCGCGAACCACCATCCATAACTCGTCCGCTCCGGGCCAATATTCAACCTGGCGACTCATCAGATACCACAGTATCTGATTGGAGTTGCAGTATTCGGTGGCAGCCGTGATGAGGTTGCCAAACTGCGTGTCTCGCACCATCACGCCCATTTCCGCCTCGTTCAGAAATTCCAGGATGCGGTTCGATGCGGCATTGTAGTGCGACTCCAGGCATACAATGCACGGAAATCTATTTTCCGGCGGAAGCTTGGTCGGAAAATATACCTGAAATGCAAAAAAAAAAAAAGTTTGAGTTAATCGAGTTCGATTTCGAACTAATTCGAGTTAAATATGAACTCGACTAAGTATGAAATCGAGTTAAATATGAAATCGAGTTACAAATCGAGTTAATCTTTAACTCGATTGCTTCCTCGAGTAAACATCGATCGAGCTAAATCGAGTTAAATGTTACTGACAAAATCTAGTTAATGTCGAGTTACGTATCGAGGTTCATATCGAATTAATAGTTAACTCGATGGAGTCCTCGAGTTAACTTCGAGTTCACTCGAGGAACCTATCGAGTTAATGATCGAGTTAAAATAACTCGATCGTTAACGCGATTACAGACGATTTTCAAAATTTCAAATCGCCGACTCCGGCGAACCCAAACGAATTTCCGGCCGAAATCAACGACGAAGAGGAGAATCCAACCTAAATAACTTATACCCATCACCCATAACCCCCATATCTAACATCAAATCAAAAAGCCTACACTAAACCGACAAAATAGGAATTTTACCGTGTATTTTTCGTCGTCGATGACTTCTTCGACGTGGGTTCGGCTCGGAGTCACGGCGATCTTTCTTCTTGGCCTCGGCATTGTCGATTTTTTCGGCGTTTTCGGCGTTGTAATTTTTCTCTCTTTTTTTTTTACTTTCTTTTTTTACTTTAGCGTTATCGAATTGTTTTTTACCTCTTTTAACGCAAGTCTAACTCGAGGGTCCTTTTTTTAACTTTTCGGCATTGTTTTTTTTAATCTTCTTCTTAATTAATAATCAACGACGGTCCTTCTTTTTTTTAAGAGGGTATTTTCGTCAATTTAATACTCAATCCCTTTTGTTTAATTCTTTTAGATACCGATCACTCTTATCAAAATTATCCAATATATGAGTAGTGACACATAATTTTTTCAATATTTTTTTAATAAATATGTTTTAATAAACGCCAACGATGAACCGATGAAATGAAAGAATGATTTGAAAGGGGGAGAAATAGATTAAACCCACATTATACAAATATTCTCACATCCAATAACACATACAGCATGAACATTAAAGATTACAACAAAGCTCACATAATCTTATCTAAGATTGAATCAGACAGAAAGTGGAACAAAGGTAAGAGAAAAGATGACATAGATGATGTTTTAATAATGGTGAATGGACCCACAGAAGACTGCTACATTCAAGAGGAGGTCCTTGTAATCTTGACAGCATCCGTAAACTTTTAAGGGATTATCGTCACTAGCCTTCCATGCCCGAGCTACGCCTGAATAAGTCTCAAACTAAATATCTTATCAATCATGAAAACTGTTATGCGATCTATGAACCCGCTAAGGAAAGAACTTTCTAGAAACTTAAGCTTACGTAAACTAACCTGCGACGTTTAGAAATTGAAGATTTAATGAGCTCCTGGTGCATCCCTCATGCTTATATTCACGCTGTTTCGCATTGTACGCCTACCGATTCCAGCATTGCCTTTGGTCATCATAGCAACAAATTCCCCGTAGTCAATCCTTCCATCCTAAACATTTTTCGTAGTAGGTAGGTTAGGGACCAATCTATAGATTAAGGAGGCAAGAAACATGGAGAAATAGTCATAGACAATACAATTGAGCCTTCATAGAGTACACTAAGTAAGTTAGCAAATCATCGAACAGAAAGGAACAAAGGCTTATGTTATTCAACATTAAGAGGCGCATATATATGTAGCCATAAAACGTCAATTTTTTAACAATGTATACAAATTCACAGTCGACTTACATTATCTTGATCAACTTCTTTGATAACATCTTCAAGAAAGACGTCTTGCATGTTATGTTCTACGCAAGCTTGCTGAAGTTCATCAACTGTAATGTACCCACTTCCATCTTTGTCAAAATACTTAAATGCTGCTACAAGATGTTCCTCACGCTCTAGCTTATTCAGGTGAATGGTTGCAGCTATAAATTCACCATAGTCAATCGTCCCACTGTTGTCTACATCAGCCTGCAAGTACAAAGATTTCAGCAGCTTGAGAATTGCCGATAAATCTTGGAGATCAAGACAAAGATAGCCATGGTTATCCTATCTGAGGAGCGAAAAATCATATGCATCGATTATGGATGATGGAAGACAATGCATGTGATGTGAAGTATGAAATCATCCCGACTCGGGCACCAAAAGAGAACCTAGAATACACTTTCTACACCTACTAATATAAAAAAAACATCAAGTATGGGCTGTGAATTTTGCCGAGGAAAATAAAAGAGTATAAATAATATTGTCATACAGCATCCATAAGATCACGTATTTCTGTGTCCTTCAGTGTGGATCCATATTTTCTTAAACCAGCTTTTAGTTCATCAAATGTGATTGCCCCACTATTGTCAGTGTCCATTGCCTTAAACATCTCCTTCAATCCGGCAATCTCTTCTTCAGACAAGCTTTCAGCTATCACCTGAAGTAATAGGGTTCATCTCAGATTATTAATATGCTTAGTTTTATCATGAGTGCAAACGTGAAAATGAATTGTAAGTGACTACAACGACTTGACTGTCAGCAGCAAATTCCGAATCAAGTTATGTCTTCACTCATAACATACCCGTAATGCCATTTTCTTTAATTTATTCATTGCAGAGAATTGCTTTAGACGAGAAAGCACCGCTGCATCAAGGGCCTTATCAGGGGCAACACCATTTTCACAAATCCAAGGATGACCTACAATAAATGTTTGTTAGCGAAGAAACACATCGCAAAACATATAAAGCATCACATTGTTTTCATATGATGTAAGTGTTACTTAATACCCCAAAAAAAATATTGATACTGAAGCAGCCCTGAAGCAAGGGATTTGAATGACAGAGAACCAATGGTTACCGAACACTTCATACCGACTATTATTTTGAAGCACAAACAAATGTATTTGAACATAGATCGAGAGTCAAGAAACTCAAGATTCACTTATGACAGTGACCCACGAATTTGAGACGGGAGGTAAAAGTGGCAGCTAGAATCATAGATTATGAACATACATAGTACTTCATGAGCAGTCAAACGTTCTGACGGTTGCATGCATAGCATCTTTCTTATGAGATCCTTTGCACTTTCTGATATTAGGGGCCATGGGTCAGAATCAAAATCAATATATCCCTTGAGAACAGCATCAAATATCCCCTGCTGTGTTTCTGAAGAAATATCAGAACTAATCAGTTTTCGGCTGAGAGATATGAAGGAAAAAGGCTTCTGCATGACACATGCTTACCAGCCCAAAAGGGAGGTACGCCACTTAGCAATATATAAAGAATTACTCCTGCAGTCCACACATCGGCTTCTGGACCATAATGCTTCAGAAGGACCTCAGGAGCAACGTAATAAGGGCTCCCAACCACATCAGTGAAAATCTGACCTGTACATTGGAAACTATACATTAGAAATTTACTTTGCACCTCCCAATTCCTTACAACATCTTAAACAGAGAGATGAGACTGCTTTACCCGGCTTGAAGAAAACAGAAAGTCCAAAGTCAATAGCTTTGAGAGAGAAATCATCATCCTTGTTAACCAAGAGAAAGTTCTCTGGTTTAAGGTCCCTATGCATCACCCCAAGTGAATGGCATGCCTCAACAACTCCCACAATGATCTTTGTCAGCTCGGCTGCTTTCCGCTCACTGTAGTGGCCCCTTTGTATGATTCGGTCGAACAATTCACCTCCCGCACACAGTTCCATCACTATATGTACATACACAGAGTCCTCATACGCTCCCTTGATTGAGACAATATTCCTGTGACCAGCCAGGTGGTGCATTATCTGAATCTCCCTCCTTACATCCTCTACATCTTCCCTCGAAATCAACTTTCTCTTTGTTATAGATTTACAAGCATATTCAATGCCAGTGGAGATCTCCGTGCAGGCAAAGGTAGTGCCAAACTGTCCCTGGCCAAGCTTCCTCCCGAGTACATAAAGATCCCTTATGTTAGGAGTCCTATGGCCCAACACAAAGTAAGGCTGTAAAGAGGCTCCACGGTTCATGACACTATCTTTCTTGGGACTAACAAGCGGTGGCGAACTGTGGTGATCCTTTTTGCAGTTGGTCTGCTGGGCGTCTTTAGAGAATTCTTGAGCAATGAGATGCTGAGTGGTCAAGCTATCGGGTGAGTAATCGTTAGACGAATTGGAGCGTGCGGATGATGACTTTTGCTTGGAGTGCTGCTCTTCAGGCTCATTATAGCCCTGGAAAGGTTTCGCTCCAAATGATCCGCGGCATGTATTGCCCATCAACAACCTAATTTCTCCACCTTTTATACCTTTACTCAGCTCAATTGCTCCGCAGCTCTAAAAAGTAATTCCTCGAAAAGATAAAATCCCAAAACTGAATACAAAAGGAAAGATATATTTCTCGAATCAGCGGCCCGCCTAGTTAAAGCACATACGCAGATAAAGCAAATGTCCTCGGAGAGGTAGCTAGAAGAAAAACAAGCTCAAAGAAGGAAAGGAGAATATTCAACTAATCTAGAATCGGATCTGATACAGACATCATTGAAGTTATTACAAGAACTCAGCCAAAAGTAAATCAATCAATAAGGAACCAATAAAGGAAAGAACTTACAAAAACGGCCAAAGAGGAGAAAATACATCATGCAAAACACAGATCATCACATGGCATAAAACTTAAAAAAAAAAAAAGCAAAATGAAATCAAAGCAGCAGAAAAAGGAAGGGAGATCTGGGCATGCCTCAAGACCATTCGCAGAAAAGGATAACATGAGAGAGAACAGAGTCAAAAGTCTCAATGATGGTTAGTTTATAATATATGCTTTGGATCCATCCAGACCATAGCTGCCTTAAAAGAAGAAGGAAAACATTACCAAAGAATTGAGAAAGGAGACAAAAACGAAAGGTCATCGTCGCCTTCGTGCGTACCTTCTGTGATCATTCTCTCTCACGTTCGAGGAAGACTCATATCTAAGGCGTTGGATAATTTAGATTCTCCAGCTAAAACAAAAGAGAAATACCATACCATCCAAAAGGGTCTCAATCTCTCTCTTACTCCTCCAATCTCACCATTTTCTATTTCTTTACAATTATTTTTGAACGTTTTATTATTAAACTTACATATATATATATATATATATATGTAACAGCAGTATAGCACTGGGATTTGATCGATCAATGTTAATTAAAATAAAATAAAAAAATGAATTATGTATTATGAAATAATTAAATGTGGATGTTTTAAATAATAATATTAGTTAAATGATTGATGATTTGGAAGTATTGTATTAAATGTTGATGAGATGATAAGATGATAAGATGAGGTGTTTAATTGAAGAGTTTGTATTTTAGTGTGAGGTGTATAATTGTAATTAATGTGATTAGTTGTAATAGTGAATTATTAGTAGTATAAATAGGTGATTAGAGCTCATTGTAAATTACACTAAGTATTGAAATATTTAATCTCTATCTAATCTCTCTCTCTTTATATTATAAGCTATATTATCCTTATAATCTTAATATAAGTATATTATAATAAAATAATCTTGATATAATATTAATCACAATTAATATTTTTATAACACGTTATCAGCACGAACGCTCTCCGTCGTCAAGATCAACCTCCGTCGAAGATCTCGTACGAGTTTAGTCGAGGTACGGTAATTTAATATTTAATTTATACTAATCATATATTAATCGTGATTAATTAAAAAATATATATTATAAAAGTATATTTTAAAAGTTTTATAACTAAACGCCAATACCCGAGTGGTTTCGCGGAATATCGTTCACTATAAGTGACGAGAGGTCCAGATTTCCATTCCCCCTGGTGGTGTGTGGAATTTTTATTTACGATTTATTTATTTTTATATATTCACGTACACAACACTAAAAGCCCACGAGGTCTTGTGGTTATCCCCACCTCAGTAGCGGCATATTATTAATTTATTTATTGAGCAATTTTGAAGTTATTATTGAATCGAACAGATTTTGGACAATGGACAAATTTTATTACCACAATCTTACCCGATCTTGGCTAATAATTATGAAATAATAAAGAACGCATTTTATGAAACTATACATATATTTTATCATTGATTTATATGTTATCTGATTATTATGTTCTTATTCATCTTATAGAATCATGTCGTTTTATACAAAGATGGATCTTCTGTTGCTTACTTTATTTACGGTGATTCTTACGGCTATGTGGATAATGTTTTTACCAATGTTTTTAAAATATAATTATTAATTATAATTTTTCTTTAATATTATAATTACGGAAATATATTTTATTTTGAAGGATGACGCTTTGTCCGATGTTTGATCTATTACTTATGATTATTATTACGACGACAATTATTTGGATGTGGATATCGTTTTTCATTAGAACTTTTACAAAAGAAGATATAAAAGAAGATTAATTATAATTTTTCCTTTTAATATTTTAATGATGATTTTATTTTTATGATACCAATATATTGAATTTGGCAAACTTTGATTTATCACTCTCGATTTTATACTTGCTAGTGATTTACGCAATTACTTCGGTATATTATAAAGCATTCACCACGTTCAGTCCATCGGATATAATACGAATAAATATCGTGAGAAAATGATCAGAAAATATTATGATGGATGAATGAAAAACATAAGTCCGACTAAATGATTATGTTGCATTCCCTGAAGTGAATGTATGCGCAAACAATAAAAGTGGTCGTGAACATTATATTTACCGTGGTTATTATTAATATTTCCCCCGAAGTGGAGAACTAGTATATGATTGAGAAAGATGTATTGAGCAATATAAAGATTATTATATATTATCGTTGGTTATTATTCGCACCCAAAGATCCCGTTGATCTTTATAAAGAGCAATTAAAAGTGAAGTGTCGATGAAATTAAATTTTGCTCAAGATTACGATATTTCAGAAAATTGGTGCTAGATCCTATGCTCATTTGAATATTTTGGTTTTTGTTAAAGATCCAAATAAAGAAAACTGAAGTGTCGTTATAAATTTTATTTAAGCATTATTTATTTATTATTTTATCTTTATATATATAATTTTATTTTGACGCTTATTTATTTAATAATTCTAGTTATTATATATTTATCAATTCAATGGATACAAGCATGTGCAATGGGGAGTTATGTCTTGCAGATTGTGCAACGACTAATACGATTCTAAGAAATAAGAAATATTTCTCCCATCTTGAAATGAAAGAAACAAGTGTTATCACTATATCGGTAGCACAAATATAATTGAGGGCTCCGGAAGAGCCAATATTATACTGCCCAGAGGGACAAGGCTAATAATTGATAATGCCTTATATTCTCCTAAGTCTCAAAGAAATTTATTGAGCTTTAAAGCTATTCGACATAATGGATATCACATTGAGACTGCAGAAAAGAGAAATATTGAATATTTGCACATTACAAAAGTGGTTTCGAATGATAAACGAGTTGTTGAAATATTACATTCATTTGACTCTGGATTGTATTATACGTATGTTAAAACAATTGAATCGCATGCTATCGTAAACCAGAAGTTTACTAATGATAATACATTTGTTGTTTGGCATGACCGGTTGGGCCATCCCGGTTCAATTATGATGCGGAGAATAATTCAAAATTCACGTGGACATTTAATGAAGAACCAGAAGATTCTTCAATCTAATGAATTATCATGTGCTGCTTGCTCTAAAGGGAAGTTGATTATTCGTCCATCACCAGTAAAAATAAAGAATGAATCCATAAGATTTTTGGAGCGTATACAAGGTGATATTTGTGGACCGATACATCCATCGTGTGGACCATTTAGATATTTCATGGTATTGATTGATGCATCAACTAGATGGTCTCATGTGTGTTTGTTATCAACACGGAATGTAGCTTTTGCGAGATTGCTTGCTCAGTTGATTCGATTAAGAGCACATTTTCCGGACTTTCCAATAAAGAAAATACGCCTTGATAATGCTGGTGAATTTACTTCCAAGGCATTTAATGAATATTGCATGTCTATTGGAATTGATGTTGAGCACCCCGTGCCACATGTACATACGCAAAACGGTCTTGCAGAATCGTTGATTAAAAGGCTGCAATTAATTGCAAGACCATTATTAATGAAGTCGAAACTTCATTCATCTTGTTGGGGACATGCTATATTACATGCAGCGGCACTAATCGCATCAGGCCAACAAGTTATAACGATATCTCCCCGATACAAATGGTTTATGGTCAGGAACCAAATATTTCCATCTGAGAATTTTTGGATGTGCGGTTATGTTCCAATTGCTCCACCACAACGCACTAAGATGGGACCTCAAAGGAGGTTGGGAATATATGTCGGATTTGAATCTCCATCGATAATAAAATATTTAGAACCTCTAACTGGAGATTTATTTACGGCTAGATTTGCCGATTGTCATTTCGATGAATCGAATTTTCCGACATTAGGGGGAGAAAAGAAACAGCTGGAAATGAGTATTAGTTGGAATGAATTATCGCTAAATCATTATGATCCTCGAACGAAAGAATGTGAACTAGAAGTTCAAAAGATAATTCATTTACAAGGATTAGCTAATCAACTGCCAGATAGCTTTACTGACCTTAAAAGAGTGACTAAGTCACATATACCAGCTGTTAATGCTCCTGCAAAAGTTGATGTTCCTGGAGAACATATAATGATCGAGCCTAAGCCACAACTAAAACGTGGTAGGCCCTCGGGTTCCAAAGATAAAAATCCTCGAAAAAGAAAAGAGCAAATAATAAGAATGGTCCAGTCGAGGATTTATCGACTCTAGAAGAGTCAATGGGCATTAATGATTATGATAATGGAAATCAGGTACCTGAAATTTTTGAGAATAATGATAATGAAGAGATCTCGATAAATTATGCCAAAATGGAATTAGATGGAACCGAGAAAAAGTCAACGTTGACAATAAATTCTCATTTAACGTAGCGCTACATGAAATGAATGAGATAAATGAGAATGAGGATCATGAACCAGGGTCTGTAAAAGAATGCAGACAAAGAAATGATTGGCCAAAATGGAAAGATGCAATCGAGGCAGAATTAAAATCACTTGAGAAACGAAAAGTTTTCGGACCTGTAGTCCGCATACCAGAAAATGTAAAGCCGGTTGGATATAAATGGGTTTTCATTAGAAAGAGAAATGAAAACGGTGAAATTGTGAGATACAAAGCACGGCTTGTTGCACAAGGCTTTCACAACGACCTGGTATTGATTATGAGGAGACGTATTCTCCTGTGGTGGATGCAACTACTTTTCGTTATTTAATTAGTCTGGCAGTACGTGAAGGACTCGATATGCGTCTAATGGATGTTGTCACCGCTTATTTATATGGATCACTTGATAGTGATATATATATGAAACTTCCCGAGGGATTTCAGTTACCTGAAAATTCAGGGCCCCGAAATGAGTACTCAATCAAGCTAAATAAATCGCTTTATGGATTAAAGCAATCTGGGCGTATGTGGTATAATCGCCTAAGTGAATATTTATCGAAAGATGGGTATAAAAATGATCAAACTTGCCCGTGCATATTTATGAAAATATCTGGAAATGAATTTGTCATCATTTCAGTTTATGTTGATGATATTAACATAATTGGAACTCCTGAAGAGTTATCAAAAGCCGTTAATTGTTTGAAAAAAGAGTTTGAAATGAAAGATCTCGGTAAAACGAAATTTTGTCTTGGACTGCAAATTGAATATTTAAAGAATGGGATATTCGTACATCAAGAGACTTATACGAAAAAGGTATTGAAAAGATTTTATATGGATAAAGCTCATCCATTGGATACTCCAATGATTGTTCGATCTTTAGATGTGAATAAAGATCCGTTTAGACCTTGCGAAAACGATGAAGAACTACTTGGTCCTGAAGTACCATATCTCAGTGCTATTGGAGCCCTAATGTATTTAACGAGTCATACGCGACCTGATATAGCGTTCGCTGTGAATCTATTGGCGAGATATAGTTCGTCACCGACTCGTAGACATTGGAATGGAATTAAGCGGATTTTTCGATACCTTCAAGGAACAACTGATATGGGATTGTTCTATTCTAATGAATAAAAACAGATTTGATTGGGTATGCAGATGCTGGTTTTCTATCTGACCCACATAATGTCGATCGCAAACGGGCTATTTATTTACACATGGCGGAACTGCTATTTCATGGCGGTCAGTTAAACAAAGTTTAACGGCTACTTCTTCTAATCATGCGGAAATTTTAGCTATTCATGAAGCTAGCCGAGAATGTGTTTGGTTGCGATCGATAATTGAGCATATACAACAAACTAGTGGGCTAGTATCGAAAAAGTTACTTCCTACGATTTTATATGAAGATAATGCTGCATGCATTGCCCAATTAAAGGAAGGATATATTAAGGGAGATAGAACAAAGCATATTTCACCAAAATTTTTCTTTACACATGATTTAGAGAAAAATGGTGATATTGATGTACAACAAGTGCGATCAAGTGAAAATCTTGCAGATTTATTCACGAAAGCACTTCCCCCAATAATTTTCAAAAGATTGGTATATTCAATTGGAGTTCGAAAACTTCGAGATCTTAAATTATGTCATCATCAGGGGGAGTAAATACGCGTTGCACTCTTTTTCCCTTCACTGAGGTTTTTCCCATGTGGTTTTCCCAGTAAGGTTTTTAATGAGGCAACAATCGAAAGCGTATCTAAAAGAATCATGTACTCTTTTTCCTTCATTAGGTTTTTATCCCATTGGGTTTTTCCTAATAAGGTTTTAACGAGGCATATTCTTTGAAAACATCCAAGGGGGAGTATTATGAAATAATTAAATGTGGATGTTTTAAATAATAATATTAGTTAAATGATTGATGATTTGGAAGTATTGTATTAAATGTTGATGAGATGATAAGATGATAAGATGAGGTGTTTAATTGAAGAGTTTGTATTTTAGTGTGAGGTGTATAATTGTAATTAATGTGATTAGTTGTAATAGTGAATTATTAGTAGTATAAATAGGTGATTAGAGCTCATTGTAAATTACACTAAGTATTGAAATATTTAATCTCTCTCTAATCTCTCTCTCTTTATATTATAAGCTATATTATCATTATAATCTTAATATAAGTATATTATAATAAAATAATCTTGATATAATATTAATCACAATTAATATTTTTATAACATTATGTATCTTTTGAGAACGAACATATTCCTCGAATGATGAAACAAGGAAGGCTTACGTAACTTAGTCACGACCGTAGTGGCCTAGGCCTTGCCCATTGGCCAATTTTGACTTAGTCAACTAAAAAATGATTACAAACGAATTTTTTTTTTTCCAATGTATCCCACTAACTAGATCTGGCTATGGGCTAGCCCCTAAATACCGGCGTGGGCTTATGCCACAAAGACATGACGAGGCTTAATTGCGGCACACACTTCAGTGGTGGGACTAATCCCCGAGACCAGATGAATACGTCACAAACCCACCTGACAACGATAGTTATGGAAAATAAATCAAATGGGGATTTACTCAAGGAATTGTGGGAAGGAAAATTCAATCCAACGACTTAGCTCACAAATCCTTAAGACCTCTTCCTTAACCACTAGACCAAGGCCTCATTCGCTACAAACTAAATTCGAATTCACTTAAATTTCTGTTTGTGTATTTAGGACGAAAAAATAGACCAAATGTTTCTGTTAGCTTGAGATGAAAAAATAGACCAAAGAAAATTTATTTACTCAACCAATCATTCTATATAAAATAGGCAGGCAAACGTCAGTTTGAGGAGAGGGTTGGTTTACATTCTTAAAAGCGAAAGAGACAGTTCATCAAGACGTTTACAGCACTGCATAAGATGTTGGTGGAATATATATATTGTGATGTCTCAAATGGGACAAACTGCAAAGGTATTCATTCTGTGCTATAACTTGACATGGTAGTTATGGTCTTCAACCGCGACAGAGTGAATTATACACAAATCATCATAGACCGGGATTTCCCAGGAGCCGCTCGACAGCTGCGTGAACGTTTCCAGCGGTAGCACGGAGAGCTCTGATGTTTTCTTGGGTGTCGAAGAAGCCCATCTCACGCAGCTGAGACAACTGCGTTGCATAGAGTTCCTCCGGGGGTACTATGAGAAAGGATTAAGACAAGTTAAGATTGTGTGTAATACTCATCATATCATTTACAGAGAGCCCTTTGTTTACTAACCGTTGGGAGTGTTCGACGCGGTTAGACTTCCTGCCCCGAGTCCACCAAACATATTCATCAGCATCTCGAGGCCCATGTTACTTTGAGTGCCTGCGTTTACAAAAATAATGCATCAATCATTGCCTTGTGTAATTTTGAAGACCCACCTTTGTGTTTTTCTCAGTACCTCCACCAAGACCAGCGCGAGCTCCTTCCCTGAATTAAGGATAAGAAGGATTATAAATTCGCTATCAACAAACATGGTAAGAAAGTATAGCAGTATGAACTTTGCATGCAAAGAGAGCGAATTGCTTGCTTTGGAACATAAATCACTAATGTGTCTGAGACTGATAATTCATAGACAGATAGTTTCTGGCGTGCATGGACAGTAGAAAATCTTCAGCGAGAAGAAACAAATGACATGAAACTTAACCGAAAACTGCAAACTCACAAGTCAGATGCCTGCGGATTGAGTTGGGAGAGTTGTTGCTGCAATGCCATCATTTGCTGAGAATAAAACGTCAGTGAAAGTTGGTCAGCAAAAGAGTAATAAATAATTAGCAGGATGGCTGAATGATGGAGGAATAGAATATCTACTGGTAGATCTTTATCCAAACGGTAACTGGAAGAATAAGCTGTTGCAAACCAAAAAAGCATATAATAAGAGAAAACTAACTAATAAGCTCATTTAACTTCACGTCAACAGCTTGTTTCTTCGTTCAGAGATCACTACTAAATACACTAATATTTCCTCAATGCTACTGTAATATTTTCTGCATTACACTCAAGTTAAAGAATGGTTGAGATTGGCATTTTATAAAAGCATCATCGCGTCTAAATTACCATTACTATCATTCCAATGCAAAACACTGTTACCGATTTAATGGCAAACAAACTTCACTACATCCCTCATTGGAAGGAAAATACCACTTAGTAGAGCTTAGCGAAAAATGAAAACCAATAGAGTTACACCTGCAAGGTTTCAGGGGAGGTCAATTGTCGAAGAGTATCTGGGTTCTGCATCATCTCTCTCAATTGAGGGTTCATATCAAGCATGCTCCTAAGTTGAGGATTTAGATTCAGGATCTGCATTTCGACAATTTAAGTAAGAACGATAAACTAATGAAGCTAAACTACTAGCAAAGCAATGGCATTAGTACCTGATCCATGTATTGGGGATTAGACAGTAAGCTCTGCATCATCTGAGAAACAGCTGGATTTTGCAATAATTGGCTAAATGCAGCGGGATCTGGCATGCCCATCCGTCCCAAATCAGGAATGCCAATTCCTCCCAATCCAGTAACTGAGGGGGGTCTTGCATCGCCAGTTGCATTGGTTCTTGCAGTAGTATTTGTTTGGGGACCTCCTTTGATTATATTTAGAAGATTCAAAGGTCGAAATATTGAAACCACGTGCAGACATGAAATCAATATATATTAATATTGATAAACCGAAGCGATAGCCCATATCAAATTCATTGGTAGAAAAAAGCAGTTAAGCATTGAACAACGATACATCAAAGTTCATAAATAACCAACCAAAGACAACTGAAATCTTAACTCATTGATGATAGAATATATGACAATAGGTGTCACATATAGGCAGCGAAAGTAATTTTTTTCACAAATATGCAACAGCAGCACACCTAGGAAATGTGAAGGATAGCCAAGCACACGGAATACAAAAAAAAAAAGAGTTCGGTGAGTGAGAGAGCAAGTGAAGCGAAGGAAAGGAGAGAGAGAGAGAGAGAGAGAGAGAGGATCGTATGAGAGGAGACGTTTCTACTCGGACACAATCGCACTTCAATATATGTATTCACAAAAAGAGTAAATTAACAGGTGATTTCAAAAGAAAAATTAATAATATCAGCAGTCAGACAAATCAAATACTTCGACACTTACCAGTACCACTCCATGGATTGGGCAGTGGACTTGCATTAGGAACAGTGGCCCCAGCAGTCTCTCCGACTCCAGGTGGAGCAGGAGAAGAATTTGATCCATCGGTATTTTGTAGGCCTTCCCGATTCCCCAACAAAGCTGCAAATGGATTTGATCCCACATCTGTGGCAGCAGCATTACCACCCATTGTTGTTGCATTCAAAAGGGGTTCTTGAACATTTTCATACATGCGCCTGAGCATATTGAATCCCTCGGGAGAAGATTCAATATTACTCATTGCCCTATCCGTGTTGCGCATCATCTCGCGCATTAGCTCAGGATTCCGTGTAGCTTCCAGTGTTTGCCGAAGGATGCTGGGGTCGTTGAGAACATGAGAAAGTTCAGGATTCCTGTCAATAATCTCGCGCATTTGAGGGTTATTCATGATTAAGCTACGCATAATCTGAGGATTGTTCATTAAGCTTTGGATGGCAGGCATGTTCATTATTTCTCTCATCATATTTGGGTTCTGCGTAAGTTGCTGCTGCATCTGTTCAAACTCAGGAATCCCAGCACCGAATAACCCAGGCGCCGTTCCGCCACCAAGTGTGCCCAAGCCAAGCCCCGGGAAAACATTTGTACCTGCACTAGCCACCCCAGAATCCCCGTTGTTCGTGCCAGCATCTCCGGCGTTGGGTCCAGCACTATGTACAGCAGTAGAATTCCCACCACTCGGGGGAGCTGGGGCAGATCCACTGACCATATGAACTGTGTGATCTTCCTGCAGGCCTGAGATAGTAGAAGAGGACACCAATAAAAATATAAAAAAAAAATCACTTAAAACATATAAAATTTACATTAGTCTCCACAAATGAACTCCCAAAAAGTCCTCAATCATGTTACCCAATTCATCAATAAGGAGGAGTGATATACCATAGCTAGCTAGGGTTTGATCGTCCTTCAAGATGCGACCTTTGTAGATGAGACGCTGCCTTTCAGCTGGAACATCATGGTTCTGCGCCAGCAAAACTTTGAATTCCCCCACCGTCGATCCGAGGCTCGTTCTCACCGAAAATTTAGAGCCGTCGGTGCATCGAATCTTCAGATTCACCAGTTCCAGCCCACCTGCGCCCACGCTCGAGTCGCCCTCTCCGCCCATTGATTTTCTTCCAAACACAATCGAATGCCCTAATCCGAATTACGCGAAACAAAAAGCAACTCTATCCCTCTTCCAATGAATAGATGCAAAACGCTGCACCTATTATCAGAAGGTAATCGAAAACCACAAATTATTGCCGCAGGCCGATTACTTGACGTCGAGGAAGAAAATTGGAATTGCTATTAATAAATGAAAACTTTCTCCCCAAGAAACTGGGTCGGTAACGGGTTCGGGTTCTCCTTATACAACCCATGGATAGTCCATGATCTTACAATGGCGAGGACAGAATAGTCATTTAAGGAACAAGAAATAAACACCGCTTATGTTTCGTCTTCTGTGGCCCTACCTAATGATGTCATTACGACGAAAATGCAGCCAATAAAATCCCGCCACGTCAGATAAGGACTAGTTGGGTTTGTGTCAATTCGTTTCCTTAATTCAGTTTATTTTTCTCGGACCAGTGGTCTAATAGCGGACTGAAATATTAAATCCGAGCTAGAATTATAAAAACGAAACACAATATTATTTAATATTATTTATATTAGCTGGGCTCATATTGGCCTCAAATGTAAGCTGCAACTATAATAGTCACTAGTAAATTTAACAACTAGTTACTTGCCTTCGAAAAAACTTGAACGATGGGGCTTGAGTAGGGGTGTTCAAATGGGTGGATTATCGGTTTTCGGGTTATTCGGTTTGGGTTATTCGGGTTTTTTACACTTAGGATAACCACCCGCAAACCAAACCAAAACCAATTAAATGATTTGATTTTCGGGTTATTCGGTTCTCGGGTTAATGGTTTGATTTTCGGGTAAACCAATTAAATATTGTAGTTTGTATATTTTCAATTATAATTATATAATGAAATTTTTTTATATATTTTTTATATTAAATATATAAGTTAATCGGTTCGATTTGGTTTGTGCGAGAGGGTAAAGTTCGTTGAGCGATGATATCAATTTTTTACTCTTTATATAATATATAAATATATTTTAAATATAATTAAATAATTCTTATTCAGGTTTCGGGTGAGCCGCGAATTTTTTTACTCCACCCGATACCCGAATCATTCCCCCATTTAATAGTTCAGGTGACCCAATTAACCACCCGTTTATCCGATTAATCGAACCGAATAAGCCAAATTCAAAATGGTTCGGGTGGATAATCGGGTCACCCAAATAATGAACACCCCTAGGCTTGAGGGTCAATAGACCCCCCCCGACCCGGGGTCTTTTAAAAATATAACCATTGACCTGATCAATTTTAAAAAACTAGCCTTCTTGATCACTTTTTTAAGCCAATAGCCTCCAATTTTAAGGGTATTTTTGTCATTTTTCATGGTACCTTCGTGTGAACAGTAGGGTCTCGTGCTATATATAAGGGGTCCCCTGAGCCACGGTACCCCTTCTATATAGCATGCTACCTCAACAATATTTAGGTCCCCTGCTATATTTCGGGTCTCCTGAGCCACGGTACCCCTTCTATATAGCACGATACCCTCTTTTAGAAAAAAAAAATGTGTTTTAATCAGGAATTGAATCCGAGGAGACTTATTACTTAGCTGGCTGACTACCCACCCACCCATCTTATACGTTTTGCTTTTAACATATCTAGTAAAGGTATAATAGACATTTTATACTTAGGACTATTTTTTTTAAATTTGACCCAGTGAGAGGCCATTTACCTAAATAATCCCCGGACCCGTAGGTTTGTCATTTGAAGACATTCAGGTTTATATGTGGAGAACATTGTGTGGAAACAAAAGTTACTATGTAATAATAATTCCTCCCACGATGCTCAAACAAAAAGCTGTAAAACTAAGTGCGACGTCAACAAAGAAACCGTTTGAACTGAATGTTTACGAATCCTCGTCATGACATGCACGTCGTTCTAACACTAGCCTAGCTCCTAACGTCCATAATGAACAAAGAACAAACGCCTACGAATATCACATCTTTCTCAACATTCATTACAAACTACTTACCAAAGAATAAATACGATTATTCCTAATAATCATCACACCCATTAATATATTATATTATATTATATTCAGCCGCCAACAAGAAGGGAGATTCTCTAATATGCTAGGTAATACCAATAATCGCCTGGGACAGCGAATTGTCTTTACATTAAACGATCGTATATTTGCTCGCCGAAGATATAATGAATAAGTACTTGGGGGAATCCGCCCAATGCACAGCATAGAAGGCTTTCCTATATTCAGGCCAGGCTACTATGTTGTCCCCATCTGCTTGAACTTATGCAGCCATGGGAGGCCTATAAATAACTGCCCCAGGCCGAGGCCGAGCCCAAAGTTAGATCTATCAACAGCTGTGTGTGTGTGTCCATGGGGAATGCAGGTGGGCTCGTTGTTTTCCTAGCCGCGGTGGTGCTTGCGGCTAGCTTCTTGGCCGTTCCTATCTCGGCCGGCGATGGTGGGCCCTTGCCCGTTTTCTTCCTGGGCGATTCGATTGCGGACGTTGGGACTAATAACGATCTGAACCATAGCCATCTAATTGCCAACTTCCCGCCTTATGGGGTCGACTTTCCTAACTCGCTGCCGACCGGGAGGTTCAGCAACGGTCTCAACAGTGCAGATTTTCTCGGTCAGTGGTTAATCGTGACAATAATAATATTCGTTAATCCGACTCGAAATGTTGATATTAATTATTTTCTGTGTCAGCGAAACTTTTCGGACATAAGACGAGCCCGAAGCCTTTTCTCTTCATGCAGACGCTCGACTCCCATCATTTCAGGAGGCATATCGTCAAAGGCATCAACTTTGCCTCGGCTGGGGCCGGGATTCTCGACACAACCTTCAAAAACCTGGTGAGCCATGCAGAATACGTATATACGTGGGCGCGGACCCCGCCCTGGCCTCTACACCGGGTTGTTGACAGTATATCCGTAAGGGGTAATCCAGCCTGTCGGGGGGTCAATGGAGCCTCCAAGCCCTAGTGTAGGTCCGAAGGGATGCAAAAATGATCATTAAAGATTCATTGGATCTTCAAACGAGTCTGAGTCTAGATCCACTTAGACCCAGACCTTGACATTAAAGATCCATTGAATCTTCAAGTGAGTGTGAGTCTAGATCCACCTAGACCCAGACCTTGACCTTTGGCGAGGAGTGTGAGTGGGCGACATTGTAGAAGGTCTGAGTCTAAGTGGGTCTAGCCTCTGACTCATTTGAAGATCCAATGAGTCTTTATTGGACATTTTTGCCATCTCTATCAGGCCCGCCACTGAGGTTTGCGTACGTGTGGAGATACATACTAATTATGCATTCTTTTCGGCGAACAGATCGTGGTGCCTTTATCAGCGCAGGTGGCTCAGTTTTCTTGGGTGCAAGGCAACATGACGGCGGCGCTTGGCTCGACTAAAGCGGGAGAAATAATTGGAGAGTCGCTTTTCTTTATTACCATCGGCAGCAACGATATATTCTACTACTTCCAGACCTTAAGCCAAATGCCCAAAGACGAGTTCATCAGCCTCTTGATGTCAACATACTCCGACCACATCACCGTAAGCGTCATCTTCTCTTCCCCGTAGATGTATATATATATATATAAGCGCCGTATGTATCTGTTCGTGCTAGAACTTATACAACCTGGGAGCAAGGAAGTTCGGCATCGTGAGCGTGGGGCCCATCGGCTGCTGTCCGGCCAGCAGGTATGCCTGGAAGAACATCACTGGGACTGAAGGATGCTTCGATCTTATAAACACGTACGCTCAGGCGTTCCACTCGGAGCTCGATGCCCTTCTGCGTAACATCAGCACGCAGCTTCCCGGGATGAAGTACTCTCTCGGAGACACATACACCATGACATGGGATGTCATAATTAATGCAGAAAAGTTCGGTAAGGAACACAGAGTAAACTTAATTTCATTTAAAAAAAAAGTCCTAATTGTTAATGAAATTCGCATTTCGTCCTCTAGCTCGTCCCTGACCAAAACTAATACAGTATGTTTGCACCGTTTATCATAAATAGTTATTTTTTTGCAATTTTTCCGATCATTTTTTGATTGCTTAAAAAAGAACGTACTTAAATTTGTAGAGTGTGAAATTACTATTTATAATAAATAGTAGAAAATTACGGAAAATACTATTTATGATAAATGGTATTTATGATAAATGGTGCAAACATACTCGACTAGTTTCGGATAAGGACAAATTAGATGAACAAAAGCGAATTTTGTGAAAGCTATAGGACTACTCTGCCGATGAATCTTGGGATTCACATTCACTAGCTTCAAAAATTTATGTAATAATCTTACCTTTTTTTCCCATGCGGGTTATTAGGTTTCGAGAACGTGGATTCGGCGTGCTGCGGCTACGGAGATTTCGGAGCAGAACGCATCTGCGACCCAAAGGCTCCTCTTTGTCAGGACCGTCGTACGTATCTGTTCTGGGATATGTACCACCCGACACAAAAGGCAGCAAATCTGGCGACTCAGAAGCTCTACGACGGGGACTTAAACTACATATATCCATTCAACTTCTCGCAGCTGCTGCTTAACTAGCCGGCGAGGGAGCCAAACGAATCAATAAACATATTTCGACCATATAAGTGCTTGTGATTTGTGATGTGAGTTCTTTCTCGAGGGTTGGCCTCAATTTGTCGGAAATCAATAAGATAATACGCATGCATTTTGCTATCATGGTGTTATCACTAGTACTGAATCAATGTATTGGTCTGCAATAAAAGAAGATACATGTTGATAGAAAACTATTGATTCTATGGATAAGAGCCTCAATAACAGATGGAATGGCTTGTATCAGATTTCATTTCATGCAGACAAATAAACTGAGGAGGTAACTGTTTTTCATACAGCAGAGGTCTCTAAATCGATCCAACTCGTTTCACAAATCATCTGCATAAGATTTCATCGCATAAACAAGTACGCTGATTGATTTCCCGATGCAATAGATGCGTACTAATGTCACAGGCTTGTAATAATTATTAAATTGCAGGCTCATCAACCCTAGGACTGGCATAAGGAACATGCACACACTGCACGGGCTATACAGTACTCAACAAGTTACCGATATCGTGTTTCAGTTACTACTTACGCCGTGGATCAGAAGAATAAACTGCAACTGTAATGATTTCACTAAATGGCACATAATGACCTTCATCTCTCCTCCATCATATTATTTCTGTTTCATTTTTGCCTCTGTGCAGCCTGAAAAACCAAAGAGAGAAACGAGTTAGGATGCTTACCGAATGAGTTGGGTGAGATTAATAGTAAAAATGGTTCGCTTTTCTCTAGACGCTAAACTATAAGAAAATAAATAGCACTGCACTTTCAATGATGAGCGGAATCTAGAATCAATAGTATAAAACCACCGAATATTTTCAAAACACATTTGAGCGATAGTTACAATTATATACCAAATAAATGACAATAGAAAGACGAAAGGACTCCGAAATCTAGAGGTTCATTGATCATGCTCATAAAAAGGTAAGTGAAGAGGTTCTCTTCAAATAATGATGAGAGGTAACGATGAAAAACAATCTACCGTACAAAGTTCAAAATTTCAAGATATATAACAATGGGTCAGTTGATACCTTCCAATTGATTTTATAATGTAATTAAGAGGCTTCTAAATCAGAGTTAGATTTGAAATTGCTTCAGTTGGGCTCAAACTCATCTAAGTTTAGTGTCAGTATGAAGTCCTTGGTTCAAGTCCTAACCTCATTAACCAATAAGCATAGATAACTTCATTGAAAAAGGATAAACTTTACTTTATAAACCAAAAGGTATTCGCAGAGAAGAATCAAGTGACACTGCTTCTAACCTTTTTCAGCTTGTCCAGCACCGACTCTTCAAATGCCTGATACCCGGCACCAACAAGATTGCCCTTCGGAACGTCAGCTGGTTCATTTCTCTCAGCAACAGAATCAAAAGGTGACGATGAAGCGGTTTTAAGAGGCAAAACCAGGAGAGGATTGGAAAGATCACCCAAAATATTTCCAGTAGCAGCAGAAGCATCATCATTAGATCCCATGACAACAAGAGCTGATCCTCTCTTCTTCGAACTCTTGATGACTACATCTTCTACTGAACCAAACTCCTGAAAGATCTCCCGGAGTTTCTGGGCGCTGTAGTCTTCACCAATCTTCTCCCACGACACTTTAAGCACCCTCTCTTTATCGAGCCCACTAGATCCACCATCGAGGCCACTTTTCTTGTTCGACTTTGTGTCTCCCTTGAAAGGTGCCCCCGCATCGGCAGACTTTTGATTGCTGTGCATAGCACGGATTCTGGAAATCTCCTCCTTCAGCTTTCGAGCGATTCTCTCTTCCTCTTCACGAGCTTTAGCAGTGGGGTCTACTGCAAAAGCATATCGCTCTCTATCTTCAAGGTCTGACATCATCTTCCGTCGCTTAAGATCCTGGCGTCCCTGGCGTTGAAGCTTCTCCTGTTTCACTCGTAGTAGATCATCGAATAACTTCCTCGCCTTTTCATCCTTGAGAACTTCGTAGGATGTTTGAAGCTTCAAGAAATTAGCATGTGCCTCTGGATCATCTGGCCTCTTGTCCGGGTGCAATTCTCTCGCCTTTGATCGATAAGCTTTGTTAATCTCTTGCTCCGAGAGCTTAGCACCTTCACCGCCCGAAGGCAAGCCCAGAACCTCATAATGATCGACTTCAATGTCCATCCTAAGTTTAACACAAACCAAACAAACGATCAAAGGCAATTTTTTAACCAACTAGCAACCTCAGTGTTCAAATAATCGGATCAAGGAGAAGATAACCTAAGCAGTCTAAAACCCAAAACAACGGAATTAAGAAACACAATTAGAGAAAATTTAAGCTCAAACAGAAGGAAGAACAGGATAATTGTGACGATTTTACACCTGAAGAGACTATAGAGAGGCTAGGGCTCCAACTTTTTCCAAATTTAGGACGCCGCAAAGGGGCAACGAATTAAACGTCAACTGTGACACCGCGCACTACCTGGCAGCTATGGCGGCTGAGAGGGGAGTAGTTGGGCAGCAACAGTGGGCTCCGAAGGCGGCTGAGAGGAGAGGCTCCGACGGTGGGGCTGGGCAATTGCAATTTGTATTCCGTTTATTATCGAGTTTAACTACGTGACAAGCGGGTCGTGGGGCGGTTAGCGGATTCATATAGACCCGCTAAAGGACTAAAATTAGCATTGTTAAATTAAATTGTTTTGGCGGGCCGGGTCGGGTCCTAATACAGGTCAAATCCGCCCGTTGTCTACCCATTAAATATTGTGTGGCTAACTTGCCTTCGCAAATAGACAAAAAGCCCTCCTTCCCAAATCTATTATTCGATCTTCGGCTATCTCTGACTTTCGTGAACCCTAATTCGATATACGCTGGTTAGTGTGCTGATTCCACCTTTTTGCGGGGTCTTTCAGCTGCGATTTCCAGTTTCTCCTAAGCTTTGATTGAGGTTTTTGCTGTCGATTATTTTCTGAAGATATTGCTTTTGATTGATACAGTGGTGATATATAGAAAACATGCCTGAAGACGGACGAGTGCATCCTGATTGCAGAAACGCGTCAAATCCATATCATGAGTGTAATGATTATTGCTTCAAGATTATTGCTGAGGCCAATAAGAAGAATAGCAATTCTGATGAAGGTTGGTTTTTTTACTTACCTTATTGCTTCGATGTTGCAGGCGGTGTTCTTGGGGAATATATCATCCCTATTTGCAACTTTAATTTTTGTGTGGTACCTTAAACTGTAGCTAGTGTACATAGTATATCGGTTCAAACATCGTATGGTAGCTTTTTATATCTTGTATATCGTCATTGCTTAGACATTGCGGTTATTGTAAATAGAGTTGATATTGTAATAGAATCCGCAGCATGGTTGAGCTACTAATAATCAGCATACTAGAAGGCTTTTGCTTGCAAGAAGTCCCTGTAAACTAATTGATACTTCAATTATATTGCTGCAATTCGTCTAATCACAGATGTGATTGAAAGTGCTTGGAAGTTTCTTTTATTTGGCTTATGACCCGTGAAGAATTTATTGTTGTTTCTTCAATGGACTGTCTAGGGTTGAAGGCTGATGATGATAATGAAAGGTCAGCTATGATTGCTGCTCCTGCTCAGGGAGACAACTCTGACGAGGAGAGAGATGCCAATGATGATCACATTGATGAGGACCAAGGCACTGGCAGTGGGGATGATGTGGCAGCAACCTTAGCTAATCTTACTGGGAGGCAGAAGAGGTTGTTTGAGTTGCGGTTAAAGATGGTAATGATGGTTTGGTACCTGAAAACTATGCATATAATCACTTATTTTTTTTGCTTGAGAGACATATGAAAAATATTGTGCCTTTGAATACTGTGGGTTACTGAATCCCGTTACATGTGCTATATCATTTTTGTCCTGGTTTGTGCAGAATGAAGCTAGAAAAGCCAATCAGACTGCAATGGTTGCAGAGAAGAAAAAGACAGAGGCCCCATCAGAATCTAGAGGGATATCGAAGCAAAAATGGCTCGAGGAGAGGAAGAAGAAAATCGGTAGGCTTCTGGATGCCAATGGCTTAGACATGAGTAAAGCTTACATGCTAGATACTCAAGAGTCGGCTCAGGCAAAATATAAGAAATGGGAAAAGGACCCAGCACCTTCTGGTTGGGATGGTATGTTCTCTTCACCATTGCATTTTATCCTCGATCTCTTGGGTAGTTGAATCTTCTCCTGAATTCTAAATTAGAACTTATGCATCACATGATTATTTATGAAAATGTGCCCTCCCTGGTCTGTTGTGGCTTGTGCTGTTCAAAATATTTATATAATTTATTATTGCAAGTTTTTTTTTTTGTTTTTTTTTTCTCATTATGTTGAGTACCTATGACCATCAACATGATATGCTTTTATCCTTCATGTAATGATAGGCTGCATGCTGAACTTTTCCCTTCCCGATATATATATATATATATATATATAAATATATACTTATTTGTGTGTGTATGTTTGTTTTGTATTGTTTCTTTTCTTTCATTCCTCAACATCCACTTCACATTTGATGGAATTTCGGCTTCTATCTGTTGACAGTTTTCAACCAAAGAACTCTGTACAAAGCATACAAGAAAAGGACGAAGAATATTGACGTAGACCTCGAGGAGTACAGCAGAATGAAAGAGTCGGACCCAGAGTTCTACCGAGAGGCTTCAAGTCTTCAATACGGAAAAGTAAGCATCGCCTTTTTCCTTAGCAATTTCTCATCTCTGTTTAAATATCTATCATTGTTATCAAAATTTAATTCTAAAATCACTATGGTGGAATCAGACACCAAAGATCTCCGAGGATAGGGTTGAGAAGATGGTTAACGAGCTCAAGGCCAAGGAGGAGAAGGCCAGATCCTTCAGCAGGAGGAGAAAGTATCGTGAAGAAAAGGATATCGACTCGATCAACGAGCGTAATGAGCACTTCAACAAAAAGATCGAGCGAGCGTTTGGCAAGTACACTGTGGAGATCAAGAACAACCTCGAGAGAGGAACTGCTCTGCCCGATTAAGGCATCAATCGCCATTTAGTTCACTGATGACGTGAGTTGCCTTCCTTTCCTTCAATGATGCTCTTTAGAAAGTTTGTCTGAATATGTAGAACTTGACATCGATTTCTCTTTGAAGATCTTTTTGATCATTATGCTTGTGGTGATCTAAACGTATGGTTTCTAATATCATGTGCCCTCCTTGTATTAACACTTTGTCATTTAAGCATATAATACATTGGTCAATTTTTTTGTTTTCCATTCAATATGAACGACAAATCATTCACTTGATTGATATAAAGACAAACACCTTCAAACTTCATCGCCATGTCTGTTGGGAGTGAAACTATCAAAGCGTTCGATTCAAAGCTTCGACACAGGCAATCCTGGAGAATTCGGAGTATCAAATGACATTTAGTGGCATGATCATCATCGTTGTTTTGTTTTTGTAAATTGTAATATGTAAATTACCTAAAGCTTTTGCATTGACGATGCTTGGGCATGCAGCAGGCGGTTGAGAATTCTCGTCCAAGAACTGATCCACGCGGTTCGGGTCGCTCCATATTGGATATCCTTTTATTTTCCCCTGAAAGCATGCACATCAGTCGAAAATGTAAGAAAACATTAGTTGATCAATGGTAATAAATGACCAAGAATGTCTAGATTCTTGCAACTGCTCAGAAACAGAAAGAGATGACAACTAATGGACGAATCGAATTTCTTGTTGTTAGTATTCAAGGTATCGCACCAGAACGTTCAACGCAGCAAGCGTAGCCATTCCTTCTCGAGTCCACTGTGCACATAAGAAGCATAATGTGTAAGTATTCAATGGAGTTTTTGCATGTATACTGTCCTATCTATATTGGTAAAGAAGGAAATTTTCTAACCTTAGAGGCAGAGGCTATGTGAGGCACAACTATAGCATTCTTCATATCGGCAAGCCCTGGCTTCATATATGGCTCGTCCTAGTTGAATTAGATGAAAGCACAATATTCATGTGTGTATTTTTAGCTTCGGGAAATATGTTGGAGAGATGGAGGATAAAGTGAGATTGTGGTAGTTACTTCAAAGACATCGAGCCCAACTCGGAACATTGGGTTTCCTTTCAAGTGCTCGACCAGCGCAACCTCATCAATCACGGGGCCTCTGCTGCAGTTGATTAGGATGGCATTCTGCAGAATCATTTACCAGAAAAAGTACGTAAATCAAACAACGTAAAACGCTCTTGGGATGTATGCATTTGTGTGTTATATAGATGAGTTTTTAACCTTCTTCATCTTTGCAAGCCTCTCCTTGTTGACTAGATGATACGTCGTTTTATCCAAAATGGGATGAAGACTTATCTGTAAGAGCATTGTGTACTTTTAGAAACCTATAACAGCGGGATTTGCAATAAATCGTAAGATGATGAGGGCTTACGACGTCAGCCGTCTGAAGAACCTCTTCCATTGACGATGCCCTTTTCCAAGTGACGGGCTCTTCACCATTGGCTTTCAGGAACTGTCCGTAGGCTGCAATTTCAAGACTCATCAGCGTCTGCTATCAGACCGTTGCTCCCAAGTAAAGGCAAGACAGTACACATACCTGTGACAAACTTCTCTAGGCGGGTGGATTGATAAAGATCGTAGTAGATCAAGTTCATTTTGAAACCTTCAACCTATTTCAAACAATATTAGTTCATTCTTACCATGGATGATAGTACTCTAGGAAACAACAAAACACTCCGAAGAGGACAATATTGGTCGGCCGTAATATAAACAATAGAAGGAAGCACTTTCTAGCTTGCATCTCAATCAAGAAAATGGGATACTACTACTGTTTAGAAGCAAATGCCCGATGAAAGCACTGTTTCGACCGATCCTTAAAAATGGACACAGACAGAAAAAGCAACCAACTGGTTCTTAATCTTGCCAAGACTTGTGAAGTCAAAATTATCGAGGAAAAAAAGAGAAAGAAAGAAACAAAGGCTACCATCATTCTAGCATAAGCAGATCCAATGCGACCTGCACCAATCACGCCAACCGTTTGTCCCTTAAGCAAGTTCCCAACAAACCTACAAACGGTAATAACCAGGTTTAACATACCGAAATAATCGAGAAGTCGAACATCAAAGGCAAGTGATCGATTAATTTAATAGAATCATACAAATGAGGAAGCCATCCATCATATAAGCCAGCCCTCATGAACTCATCAGCTTCGACGATTCTTCTAGCTGCTGCTAGAGAGAGCGAAGCAGCCAACTCAGCCGTGGTCTCCGTAAGTACTCCCTTATCGAATACACAAATCATTCAAAGTTAAATATCATTTCCTCTGCTAAAAAAAGAAAATCATAAAGAAGAGTGATATCAGAGGAACTCACCGGCGTATTTCCAACAGCAACCCCATATTTATTAGCAGCATTGACATCCACGTTGTTATACCCAACTGCCATATTACTAAACGCTTTTCCTCCTGCTCTGCTCAACGCAGAAAACAGAGTTTCCCCCCAATCCTCAGTCAACTACAGAAGAAAAACGATGTAAGAGAATCAGTCAAGCAACATCGACAATCATCAGCTAACCACTACTAATTCAGTAATTTTGCGAACTTCACACACCTGCCCGATGACCCCATCACACCTATCACCGATCAAGGAAAGAATGTCCTCAACGGACAGTATGGTCTTCTTCTCCGTGCATATCTGTAAGAAAAAGAATCGATCGAGTCAAACTAAATCGCAATAAGAAAAAGGCTCCATGCATTACAGCTCATGAAACTTGTAATAATACTTCAAGGCGGCAGCCTTGTTCGGTCAAGAGGTTCATCCATCTCGTCCCAGGCATGGGCTTGGTGCTGATAACTCTGTACTTTCCATGGGGATTGTGGACTTCAACTTGCAAAGGTCTCGCCATTTTTTATTTTTTTTTGCAAAGGAGAGTGAGCTGAGCTTAGTAGCGTCTCAGCTGTGAAACGTATGGCTCTCCGTTTTATAAACTGAATCGTTATGGATTTGGTGTGGGAGGGAACACCGTAAGGATTCCACCAGCGAGTGCCACGTCAGCCTGGGACTTTTACATTGGACGGTCTTTTGATGGAGTAATGAGTGGGCGGAGCATATGATTGTGTTGTGTATGGATTTAGTACATTATCGTCCTCTCGTTAGGATAATAGAATTTGTGGTGGCCATGAGAAAGAAACCTTCCTCGCTAAATAACAAATCGTTAGCTTGTTATGCATTTTGATCATTCTTTCTAAAGTAGAGATCACTAATCTTAATGTAGAGGTCCCCAAGGACGTGACCTAGCGGTTCGATCTCTAATCTTTCAAGCGAGAGGTTAGGAGTTCGAATCCTCTAGGTACCTTGACCAAAGAGGATTAGTCACGCGGAAAACCGTGGTCATTCCATAGGTTCGAATTCGATTCATACCAAACCTAGTCGGTGGCGTTATGTGGGAAACCTACCTGACCAAAAAAAAATAAAAATCTTAACCTAGAGGTAGGTAGAAAATGATCTTGAAAAAAATTAACTTACAATTATAGTTTACTCAATCACAAAACCAGCGGTTTTTTACAGTTGAATATTTTTTATTTATTTTTCATAAATATATAAATTAAAGCTGATTTGAACCGTGGACCGTTCGAACCCAAACCAGAACCATAACCGTGAACCCCCAGCGATGGACAACAGCCAGAAAATCCCCAAAATGGAACCGTAACCGTATGAACATGTCTAGTTGTGGACAAGCCCATCTCACATGTAATAATGGGCAAACCTCTAATCTCATAGGTTCAACCACCCAAAGACAGCTAACAAAGTCCTTTACAATATCACAAAATGAGACTTTCTGGCCGGAAAAGAGAATGAAAAACAAGAACACTATAATCATCATCATCATCTGCCAGTGTTTGTGGCATAATACAGATTTGTCTTAGGAAGTTCTTCAACCATGAAAATCCCGCTGTGCAATGCAACAAAGTTGCGACTGTTTTGCGGCGAGTGGACTGTGCGTTATTTCCTAACGCTTTTTCCCGACGTCGTAGAGTATGCATGCATCCGCAGCAGTCTTCATCTGTCAGGTGAAAAGGGTAAGTTGGTTAAAGTGCAGAAGATGGCTATTTTCCTCCTAGCTTTCGCGGAGATGAATGATACCAATGATAATCAGAAGGAGAGAAACTGAATAACCTGTATAACGTTGATTATTTGCTTGACTGCACATCCGACAAGAACAAACGCAAATAGTATCGAGTAAGGCCAGCTTTGTGAAGCAGCAGTTTTTAAAACCTAACAGAAAAGGAAAAAAAAAATGCTGGGTGAGAATGAGAGGTATGGAAGTTACGTAGCAAAAACGACGCAATCAAGAAGAGGAGGCTTACATCGCCCAGATTCTCAGTTTCATTCTTCGCCAGTAGAAACAAAAGAATATAGAGAACCTTCCAAGCAAACCAGTCAAAAAAAGTGTCAGCGAAGCCAAATACGATGTTAGAAACAGGGGAAAACGAAGAAGACCGAGGTATCTATCATGAACTATAGAAGAGTCCCTACCTCACACGACACACAACAATAACACATGAATTTCCTATTCCCATAGTATAGCTTGAACAGCCAGCTGCTGCTATCCTTCACATCCTTGTGACTACTTTTCCCGACCAAAAAAGAACTACAATGCAGAATGAGCAAGTGAAGATCAGTTAATTTTTTTTTCCAAGAAAAGAACAAGATGAAAATCGTGCGAAAGATTCTATTTCAGTTAAAAAAAAATTTCCAAGAAAAGAACAAGATGAAAATCGTGCGAAAGATTCTATTTAATGGGACCACAAAAAGCGTTTTAAGAGATTGTGCCTACTTGTAAGTTGTTGTAACAATGTTCGAGTCTATTTGGTGAGTACCTATACATTTGCAACCAGTGGCTGGCAATGTCCAGAGCAAGCAACGACAAGAAAATCAGCCCAGGTCTGGAATTCGGCTCTTGTTACAACTCATATTGCATCCAGCAAAAATAGAAAATGAGAAAGAAGTGAAATGACCTATAGACTTGGGATAGAATGACTAAAAGGCACGCAGTGCTTATCCTGTAAATGGCAACAGACATGCACGATTGTGAGTCGTGACATCAGAAAACAGAAATGCAAACAAATGGTAGTACCAATATCCTTGCCTATACATTAGTGTACAATAAATTTACCTGTCAGTTACCATGTCAAGAACAGCTCCAAATGTGGAAACTGAGAGAAAAAGAAAAGGAAGGAGATTTCTTTTAGATACATTTAAACATACACGATATCAACGGTAAGAAGATGAACATCATCCAGCCAGAAGATTCTAGACTTGTAATCATGGCAAAATATTTACTCGGTTTTGGCTTATAGTAGACAAAATGAGCCAAATTGCAGAGGACATTTACTTGATACACGCAATGATTAACGACTAATAAGTATGTATTTATAATCCAGCAGTTTATTAGAGTCCCATCACACAAGTATAAGCACAAACGAATTTGATTAACGAAAAGAGAATAATAAATCCAACCTTGATTCAATTTGCGAGCAAACCAGCCATCCAATGCATCACATACAAAGCTGAAAAACAGAGAAGGGCAACCATTACATGCATGTATTAATTAAGAAAAAGAGAAGTAATTGGTAGAGAAAAATAACATCGACATGATCCTCACCTAACAATATATAGAATAGAGAATAGGTACTTGTCCTTGAAGCATATAGCAAAAGCATAGCAATTCATTAAAATTCTCAAGTACCCTGCCGGAACGATCATATTCAAAGCGATCAGAAGTGCCAAAATGTATCAGAGAATCACAATAACCATACCAAGTTGAGGAATCAAGAGTTACCAATTATGTTTGGAACGTAAAAGTAAACACTGAGTGTACTGGATCTTGTTCTATCAGCTTCAGCCATCGAGGAGAAAAATCTTCAGGTAGATATCTTCTTGTCAGCTAGCTCATCCGCCAACAGTAGCGTAAATATCCTGAAAAACTATAGCGTAAATTACACAAAAGCAAAGAATCATCTCCCGCAAACAACAGTTTTTCTATTCCACGATTCTTCTTAAGAATCTACTGAAAACTAAGGAATCACACAGCTTAGTCATCCAACCAAAAAGCTTAAGATCTAAAAATCATCTCAGCAAAAAAGAGATTAAATTACATTCATTACTTACAAAACAAACACCACCACCAACCAAATATCGAACCAAAGACGGCGATGGGATTGCTCTACGTATGCAGCTGTCGTTTACAGGCAACGCCGCGACGATGATGACGTAATCGGCGACTGAGATTAGGAGGAGGAAGGATTGTGAATTAGGATTAGCATGCGAATCGTCAGGAAATAATAATTATTTTTTTTAAATATAGAAATAGATTATGCTGCTGTGTTGCTGACGGTCACTGCACTACTAGACTACACTTGGCAGCTTACTACAGCACAGCTCAGAATTGGGCTCAACACATCAACTACTAGAAGCCCATCGAACGGAGCCCAAATCCATAGCCCACTAAGCAATTTCAGCCCAAACAAATGAACAGCTCAGCATTGGGGTAAGTATAAATTAAAGGGAAAATTCAGGTCATTAATGTTTATTACATTGTAGATCAATTTAGTTTCATATGTTTCGCGTTAACCAATTTAATTCATGGGTCGATTTTGAATCAATTTGGTACGATTGACGTCAATTTAAAAGGAAATCTTGCACGCGTCCAACACTAAATTACGTCTGAGTCGAATCTTGGAATATTCGCATGATTTTGGAGTTCGTATCGTATCATTCTACTGTAAATGGAGCTCGACAAAGCTGACGATCTATAGCTCATGTCCGAATTTTAGAGAAAAAATTTTCAGTTTTGAGTCCTAATTTCACTAATTCTTTCAATTTATCGAATCAGACGTGATTTAATGTAAAACATGTACGAGATTCCCATTAAAATTGACGTTAATAAAAACGAAATAAGTCCAAAATTGAGAACTAAATTGATATATAAAAACATCGAAAACTAAATTAATCTATAATATTGAGAATCAATTTGAGTTTTCTCCTTGACATCAAATTTGGCATCAATTTATAAAATAAAAAGTTTAATTCCAAATATAATTTTTTTTCCTTTTATAAAAGATAGGCAACCCAATAAAATTTGCAAAGATGAACAAAACCAGAAATCTGTAACACAACAGTTCACTTCAAGATTCAACTCATAGATAGCCGCCAACTAAGCCTCCTTCGACGCCGAGGGGGCCTTCTTTGCAGCCTCCGCAGCCGCCTTCTCCGCTTCGATATCAGCAACGACGGCATCGATTTCGGCTTCTTCAAGCTCCCTCAGCCCATGTTCTTTAGTCATCAAAGCAACTTCGATATTCTTCCCTCCACTTTCCACAACCTTTCAATCATCAAAAAAAGAGAAGCCAAGAATCACAGATTCTATTTCTTTTCTTTCACAACAATGATAAAAACGGGCATATACTGCAATATACCTCAAGCAACGCACGTATGGCCAGCTTCACAGTTTCCTGGCCGGATGTTTCCTTGTAATTCTTCTCCAGAAACTCCCTTATAGAGTTTGAGTTTCGCCCGGTAGCATTGGCTTTCCACGCCGAGAATGTGCCAGAGGGATCTGTCTGATAGAGCAATGGAATGCCCGTGTGTGGATCGAACCCAATTATCAAGGTTGAAAGTCCATAGGGCCTCACGCCGCCGCTCTGTGTGTACTTCTGCTGAAGGCCAGCGATATAGCGAGTGATGTATTCGACTGTGACGGGGTCCTCGATGGTAAGCTTATGGCTCTGGCATTCTATACGTGCTCTATTGATCAGAACTCGAGCATCTGCTTTAAGCCCAGCACATGCCAAGGCTATGTGATCGTCTAAACTGGCTATCTTCCTCACCGACCTGAAAATGGGTAAGGTTCAAGGAAAGGAGTTCGACCCAACATTGGACAGGAAATTGAAGAAATGAAAAGAAGCTATATGTATACTGTAAGTTAATAAAGAGTCGAGAGCATTCCATATATAATAGACAGTGAGTATCAGCTGGTTAAAAACCACTCTGTATCAGCCCAGAGACTACGAGCATGGGGAAACATAATGATGAAGACAATGGTAGATAGTAAAACAGTAAGACTGATACATCATAAACCACTGGGCAAAGATCTATGCCTCCATGGTCCACTGAATGACATCGGACATAAAAATACACGGTACAGAAAACTATGATTCTCCTTCCCCTATTCATCTGCACTCGAATTCAACGGCTGCTTTAAGCAAACACTCACAAAATTCAGTCGACAATCATTCTACAAGTACCAATAGATGACAATCAACTGCTTGAGAGTTAAGGTAATATTTAACAACGGCATATCTTCTTCACCTTCGCATTTTGCAAAAAAAAAACTCATAAATCACAGTCAATGAACATCTAATTCCACCGATCTGCTAGCGTATGGAAGGGATGAGAGAAGGGTAAAAACCTGGAGTCCTGCAGCTTAGGAGTCGATTTTTTCTCGACGGCGAGCACGATGGTGTCGGTGCCTCTGACGCCGACGACGGCGTTTCCCTTCCGTACGGCTTCCAGAGCGTACTCAACCTGAAATAGGTGGCCGTCGGGGGAGAAAACTGTGATCGCTCTGTCATAGCGTGCCATTTCCTTTTCCTCTTCAGCTGAACTGTGATCGAAGTCTAGCTTGGGCGATGGACTGGTTTTTTCAGGAATCAAAACAAGGGGACTTAGGCTGCAAGACAACGCAGACCAAAGCTATCAAAATCGTTGTTTTGCTTATTACTAATATATCTACAAAAGCGTTATATGGCCTGTCATTGTTTTGGATTGGGCTGGCCCATATCGGCCCAAGTCAAGGCCCGTAAATAATTCAATATTAAAAAAAAAAATTTGCCGGCGGGGTTTGGAGCACCCATAATTTATTTCAATCTCTTTTATAATTTCTTTATTATATATTCTATATGTTGTTTATTCTCTCGGATGAGAGTTTTTTTTTCTCTCTGGGGGGTCTTTCTTCTCTCGTATGAGATGATTTCTCTTTGAATAAGAGTTTGAAATGATCTTGCAAAATATATCTGAGAAATGGACCTCGTGCTGACTGACATCGATGATTCAAACAATAGAATTATGGATCTTGATTTGATAATATCAAAAGTAGTTGAAGAATGAATTGCAATTGATGGTATTGTTTGAATAAATGGTTGCAATTAGTGATATTAGTTTATCTATCTTATTTGTTGTATTTTCATATTCTTCTACAGTTTTGTATATTAATTTCATTGTTTAAGTACGATTGATATTAAAGAATAAAATTATCATTTTCCTAAAAAAAAATAATTAAAATACTTACTATAGGGATTGGAAAGCATCGTCGTTCATCGTCATCGAAAACCAAGATGAAGTATTTCGAAATATCAATGCACCCCTACGAAAATAAAATTAAATAAATAAATAAAAACGTGATATTTCATTGAAAATGAGGATGCCAATATGAACCGTTGGATCCTAACTACTGAAGCCTCTTAGCCGTCGATCGGCTCTTATCTATTGGAGTCATATTCACCTACTACTATGTACGATGAGTTGCTACCTACACTTTCCAGCTGTATTTTATTGACCTTCTTCACGGAAAATCGCGCCTCCTTTTGCCGCTGCCTCCGTTGAAGCCCGACACGTCGGAGTTGTTGTGTTTCTGTAGCCCATGTGAGTATTCAGAGCTTGCGTTTTTCTATAATTATATATTTTTTGTTTCCTTCAATGCTTATCGCTGGATTGTGCGACACCCCCGCTTAGATTTGGTATTGAGATATCGTACTCTCGTCATTAGCTTGTTCGATGTGATTATTTGCTGGAAGATTTGTATGTTAGATACTGAATAAGGTGGATTATAATTTTATTAGGGTTTTTGATTCAGCTCAACGAGATCATTTATCTTCATTCACTGTTGATGTACAGTTGAAAAGTTGCCGAAATAAAATGAAAATGTTGCCGAGCTACATTTTGTATTGCGTTTTGTTTGGTTGAATGTGATGATATATGACTTATGAGAACTTTTTTGCGTTGGTTTACTTGGCATATGTTTAATCACTATCATACTTCCCTGTCTCATTGAATATAGCTTGTATCTGTAATCTGTGATGGAAAATGGTGTGAGCTATGCCGAGGATGCTAAGCTTGAGGAAAGGCCACATATCAATAGTGAAGTACTGGATGATCATGCAAAAGGGAGGGTTGATTTGGACGAGTTGAAGGACATAGATAGGCTTAAAACTGTGGAAGAGGCTACCGAAGCTGAGATACCCGCCATTGATTCGGAGAAGAGTTCTGAAATTACAAACGATGAATTAATTGGAAACTTGGAAGGAAAAGAGGGGCGATCTGATACATCCAAAGAAGTTAATAAGTTTTCAGATAATGATCAGCGTTCAGATGATTTTTCAGCCAAGGCAGAGTTATCTGCAATGGAAGCACACTCTGATAATAAGGAAATTGGCGCAGATGAACTTGTAAAGGATAAAGACAATGTATTGATGGGGGAAAATACGGTTGAAAGTGTTAGTAACACTGTTGGGTATGGGAAAGCAAAGTATACCGAGGATGGAGATACTTCGAAGCCCGAGAATGGTTTCATACATCAGGAGAGCATGGATATCTCTATCAATCATGCAGAGACGATCACGAAATATGCTGATGTGCCTGAAGAAAACATTATCGAGACAACGGTTGATGTTGACGATGCCAATCAGATAGTTGCAGATGGACACAATGATTCTTCTGTAGTGATGTCCCATGGAAATGCTTTAGAAAGCAATTATCAGGAAGCTATTGGGAGTGAATCAGTTGCGCTGAGCTCTGCAGATCAGCAAGAAAAGCATGAAAGCACATTGGCCAATTTGAATTTGGAAAGCAGTGAGAGTCAGACTGAATCCCAGGCAAAAGACTCCAATGTTTCTGATAGTTCAAACAACAGCACAGCAGTTGAAAAGGTTGACTGTTACAATGTGGAGAGGCAAGATGACGATGTTGTTGCAGCTGGAGATAGTTCCGGAAGTCATGCTAAGAAAAGTTCTGACTTGGATCCCATGATTGAAGAATGCGGATCAAAGCTGGGGTTTGTTGAAGTTGAGAAGTCCTGCCCTTCTGATTTTTCAACAGAAATCTCTCAGTCTGTCGCTGCAGGGCCACAACATGAAGCTGAGAAAGATGAGAAGAGACAATATTCATCAGGAAATAGAGACACTGAAGTTCAACCCAGTAAAATTCCATCTTCTGGGAATTCTCCAAATTCTGTTTCTACGACTCCACATTCTGGTGGTCCTATCATGCAGGAGCCTGTTTCTCAGAATATGTCAAGCACTAATAGCGATCGGGGAACTGCTGTAGATGTTTCATCCTCTTCCAACGTCATTACTCTTGATCCTTCTGGTGCGAAACATCCCGAGCCTTCTTTACAAGCTTATGAGTCCACGCCTAGTTCTACAGCTGTCAGGTCACCACCAAATAATATGAACTCACCCGCGCCAGCTCGCCCTGCTGGCCTTGGACGTGCTGCTCCTCTTTTGGAACCTGCCTCTCGAGTGGCCCAGCAGCCTCGAGGAAGTGGATCTACAGCCCAAACACAGAACCAGATCATTGAAGATTCCACAAATGGGGATTCTGAAGAATACGATGAAACTCGTGAAAAGCTCCAGATGATTCGTGTAAAATTTTTGCGCCTTGCCCACAGACTCGGTCAGACTCCGCATAATGTCGTGGTGGCTCAAGTCCTGTACAGATTAGGGCTTGCTGAACAGCTGCGTGGTAGAAGTGGTGGCCGTGTTGCTGCTTTTAGCTTTGATCGTGCTAGTGCTATGGCTGAACAGCTTGAAACAGCTGGTCAGGAACCCTTGGATTTCACCTGCACTATTCTGGTTCTTGGAAAATCAGGTGTCGGTAAAAGTGCTACTATAAACTCCATATTTGATGAAGTCATGTTTAATACAGATGCTTTTCAGTTGGGCACCAAGAAGGTCCAGGAGATTGTTGGTACTGTGCAAGGAATCAAGGTACGAGTGATCGACACTCCTGGGCTCTTAACCTCTTGGTTGGATCAACAGCAGAATGAGAAAATTCTTCGATCTGTCAAAAGGTTTATTAACCAAGCACCTCCAGATATCGTTCTGTATCTTGACAGACTGGATATGCAGAGCAGAGATTCAAGTGACATGCCATTGTTGCGTACGATTACTGAGATTTTTGGGCCCTCAATTTGGTTCAATGCCATCGTCGTTTTGACTCATGCTGCTTCTGCCCCACCTGAAGGTGCCGATGGTACAACAACTGGTTATGATATGTTTGTGACTCAGAGGTCCCATGTTGTCCAGCAAGCTATACGTCAAGCGGCTGGAGATATGCGGTTGATGAATCCAATTTCGTTGGTGGAGAATCATTCAGCATGCAGGACAAACAGAGCTGGACAAAGAGTGTTGCCAAATGGTCAGATTTGGAAGCCACATTTGTTGCTTTTATCATTCGCTTCAAAAATACTTGCGGAGGCAAATTTACTGCTGAAGTTGCAAGATACTATCCCTGGGACACCCTTTGCTTCTCAAAAAAGGTCTGCGCCTTTACCTTTTCTTCTTTCATCTCTTCTGCAATCTCGCAACGAAGTTAAACTTCCGTCGGATCAGTTCGATGATGATATTATTGATGATGATCTGGACGAGTGCTCGGACGCAGAAGAGGAATCAGAATATGATGAATTGCCACCTTTTAGGGCATTGACCAAAGCTCAGCTGCAGAAACTCACTAAAGCTGAAAGGAAAGCATACTTTGATGAACTAGAATATAGGGAAAAGCTCTTTATGAAGAAGCAGCTGAGAGAGGAGAGAAAGCAGCGTAAGATGATGAGAAAACTTCGGGAAGAAGCTAGCAGTATGTCTGCAGAGTACTCTGACGGTACTGAAGAAGCGACTAGCAGTACTGCGTCCATACCGGTTCCTATGCCAGACTTGGCCCTTCCCGCGTCTTTTGATTCTGATAATCCAACTTATCGATATCGTTCCCTTGATTCCAACAATACGTGGCTAGTGAGGGCTGTCATGGAGCCCAATGGGTGGGACCATGACATTGGATATGATGGTATAAATGTTGAGAGATTATTCGTGATCAAAGACAGGATTCCAGTATCTTTCTCTGGCCACGTTTCTAAAGACAAAAAGGATGCCAGCCTTCAAATGGAAATTGCAAGCTCAGTGAAACACGGGAAAGGAAAAGCAACCTCATTTGGTTTTGATATGCAATCAGTTGGAAAAGACTTGGCGTATACTCTAAGAGGTGAAACTAGACTCAGCAATCACAGAATAAATAAGGCAACTGCTGGATTTTCAGCTACTGTTTTGGGAGACGTATTGACTGGTGGGATAAAATTGGAGGACAAGTTGATTATCGGTAAACGTGGTCAGGTAGTAGTTTCTGGAGGGGCTATTTATGGCCGTGGAGATGTTGCATGCGGTGGGAGCTTAGAAGCAACACTGAGAGATAAAGACCATCCTCTTAGACGATTTTTGGCAACTTTAGGTCTTTCAGTTATGGATTGGCATGGAGATCTTGCTACTGGATGCAATGGTCAGATCCAAATCCCTATTGGGCGGCATTCAACTACAGTTGGTCGGCTAAATGTTAATAACAAGGGATATGGACAGTTTAGTGTCAAAATTAACTGCTCAGAGTATCTTCAACTTGTACTTGTTGCTTTAGTTCCTTTAGGACAAAAGGCATTCGGTTATTTTCAACAGTTGCCGTATGGTCAATGATATGATGATGTCTGGTTGAAACGCAGTCAATTGTACTTGCTCTGCTGTTATGCCCCCAGGATGATCGTCAACCTATGCAGGTACTTTTAATGCTTTTTCTTCAGCATTTCCTTTGAGCTCATTCGGACTTTTATTACACTCTTAGCACTTAAGAGATTCTTTTGCAGATCTTTTCAAACAACTCGCAGTGCTTGCTTTTCCATATTGGAGGACGTCACCTACACGCTTCCCTGTTCTTTTCCAAGAAGTACGTCCTCTGTATTTTTGTAGTAGTTCATATAAGTTTGTTATGCATAGTATTGGTGAATGAGAGCTTAGCTATTAGAAATATGTGAGGTGTTTGGGAGAATCAGAAACTTTACCCTGGGAATATTATGCATGCTCTATTAGAAATAAGGATATGCTTTTACGACGAAACCGTATGCATTTTATTCTTTGGTTGGAATTTCGTGTTACAATTAGTGTTACATTCGTTCGCTCTTCTACGAATCGTTACCATTGCATTAGCAGCCAGGCCATCTTTGTTAGCTATGGTGCCTGACCAATGGGTATTTCATATTTGGATACAAAACTGTGCAGAGTTTTACCCCAAAAGCCCTAGAATAAAGCTCAATAGACCCCATATCTTATTATAGACAGATGCATCTTAGTAATGAATCACAAACACATCGTACTCAACTACGGCACTGCCCGAGGCACTATCGAACGATTGTGTCTTCAACAGGGCATAGCCACGTGCCAGCCGAAACGCGCCAGAACCACCAACTACGGCCAATTCACGATGCTCACGCATGAAAGGATTGTGCCCCACCACACTGAGCGTGCTTCCGTTGTACTCCCCGTTGGTAAACACGAGATCGAAGCTCATATGATAGGCTATCTCCTCCAACGAAGTGGAGCCGAAGAGGCCTTGGGCTCGGCCCACTGCCTCGGAATCCAAGCTGGGCCCTTTGGTCAATGGGTCATCTATGGCAGCTATGAGCCCAAAAATGGTGGGAGACTTGGCAGTGGAATTGGCCACGGCTATCGGTATGTTGGTCGCATTGGGCCCACCGACTATGTCGTGGAGGTAAAAGTGAAGGTGGGTTGTTTTCTGCTGCTTGTTTTCGAGGTTCTTGAACCACTTTTTCATCTCTTTGTGATCACTCTCTTTTCCATGAATGGTCGTTGCTGAATAACATAGGATGAAAATCAAACAGATTGCTGCTATTAGCTGCTTCATATCTCTCTTATCTCAGTGATAAATGGTGGATGAAACTTTTTGCAATGGAGTTTTATAACATAGAGTGAGAGGTATTTATAGCACTAAGTGTCGTAACTTGGAAGGTAAAACGGTAAAGACCCTAAAAACATGGCATGTAATAATTGGATTTGTGGACAAAAAATGGGTAGAAATTCAATGATCCCAAGTAATCAACAGTCAAATCTGCCGTTCAATCTTCTTGCTGATACCATACTTAAAATGCCCATTCCAGGCCTTGATTGTTGCTGTCATCCTAGATATATAAATAAATGTTTGCTCACATTATATATGGAGATAAATAACTTGAAGATTGGTTAAACTCAAGCCAACCGAGCCCGGCCGAAGCTCGAGTAGATGCAGGCTTGGGCTTGGCTGGGTTGCTTTCGTTTTCAACTATGCTCACGCTGGTTTAAATTCCCATGGAATTCTTTAGGACTATGTTTAGAGAAATGCCATTGTTGTTAGTTCTTGCATGATAAATGAAGGTTCAGTTTTATCCTTAGAACACTGTCCATGACTCATACTTCAGAATCAGAACTCTAGCAAGCGGACTGTCCATACATGAATGAGTGCACGAAAAGAATTTGTGTGATTACAGTTGAAAATTGTATATAAGAACAATATAACTAAAATTTTAGCTCGAAAATAACCATGCTAGCTAGCTGTAACAACCGATACGCAAAATTATATAAAACCGCAAGTACATACACCGAGAAAGAAGCATAGGAAACGAAATGATATACAGCTATCGAAAAAAATCTGAATTATTCAAGCTTACAAATTGAGCCTCGTCTGAATATTCTTCTTTCGATAGTTGCCTGGTACAACAAGCCGATGACGTTCCTGCATGAAAAATAACAATATTTCTTATTAGAAATATACAGATTGCTCGATAACCGACAAGCTACAGAACTCTAATTTCAAGATTGACATAAAGTTCGGACCTTTAAAGATGCATGGTTTTGTACAGACTAATTTGTGTCAAGCAAAGAGAGGCACTGTCGTGTTTGTGCTCTTCATTATGAATTAGTCCAACTCCATCCAATTCCCTTCTTCAGTCCTCTTTGTTTCATCGAGACTCTTAGATTCTCAATCTCATCCCACATACAGTTCTTGGCATACATGTTGGACAGCAAGACATAAACGCCGGCATTATCAGGCTCCAACTCGAGCGCTCTTCGAGCAGCCAACGTGCCCAAGTTGATGTTTCCGCTCTCATTACAAGCACTGAGCAGTGCTCCCCACATGGAGACAGCACAACGTTCGTTCTCTGCTTCTGGCATTTCGTTAATGAACTTGAATGCCTTATCCAATTCTCCAGCACGGCAAAGCAAGTCGACAATGCAGTTGTAGTGTTCTTGCCTCGCGACCAATCCATAGTTCCTCGACATGGACCCAAAGTATGCCATGCCAAGATCCACTTGGCCAGTGTGGCCACAAGCGGAAATGGCTGTCAGAAATGCTACTTCATCGGGTTTTATCCCATCGGCAAGCATCTCCTTAAACAATCTGATGACTTCTTCACAATCACCAGCCCTTCCATACACTCCCAACATCGAAGTCCACAAGACTACATCTCTTTGCCTCTCTCGAGTTCCATACTCCACGGTGTCAAAAACCTTTCTTGCTCCGTCCACTAGTCCACATTTCCCATACATTTCAATCAACAAGCTCCGTATAAATACATCGTGTCCCACACGAACGACGTTGCGGATAACCTTTCCATGGATCTGCTTGCCCAACTCTACATCACAGAGCCCGACGCATGCACGTAGGGCCGCAGATAACGTAAAGCTATCAACATCCAACCTCAAAACAGGCATTCCCCTGACAGCTTCAAGTCCTTCGACCCACATCTTGGCCTCAGCATAGCCCGATAGAAGTGCATTCATACACACAGTGTTCTTCACAGGAATTTCATCAAACACGGTAGCTGCATCATCAACAGAAAGCAACTTCACATAGAAATCAACCAAAGCACTGCCCACGAACACACTACCGAACCAACCAGATTTCGTAACGTAAGCATGCAGAGAATTACCAAAGCAAACGTCTTTCAAACGGGCTGCCGAATTCAAAGAGCAGCACAAAGCGTAAGAATCAGTATAAACACCACTAGCTCGCATGTAAAGAAGAGTGTGGAGAGCGAAAGGGTCAAACCCATTATGAGAAAAATGAGATATAATAGAATTGAATGGCAATGGGTTTTGAGGGTTAAGGCATTTCAAGAAGCTGTTCAATTTTTCCAGGCTGCCTTCGTCACGGCAGGTCGTATAAGCTAATACGAGCTTGGTCTGAAGGTTCGGCGAAAGGACAAGCAAACCTATCCGATATAAATGGGCATGGAGTTTCTCAATTCCTCTGAGATCGTTCGCTTGACAACAGCTCTGTAAGAATCGTGAGATAGAGAGAAAATTCAGTGCATGAGGGAAGCTGATTGGAGTGAACATATGCGATACGATTTAGCTTTGGAAAGAAATGGGCTCTGAAATTTAAGGAAAATAAAAATCAATAAAAAAAACAATAAGCGTGTGGTTAGGAACCCTCCAATTACTTGCAGTTCGACCTAAAGTCGCTAATCACCATGCGGTTGATTAATATCAAACAGAAATAAAAAAAAAGTAATTTTTCTTTTTGTTTGGTTTTAATTTCTATTGAAGTGATTAAGCAAAAGCTGCTACTGCTGCATTCTGAGCAAAGGGATGTAATCTTAATTACTGTCCAAACATTTCATCCAACTCTTTCAAGATATCATCATCATGAATTCTTGCAAACTAACAATCATACTGTTAAGATTGCAAGAGTTCTTTCTTTGCAAGATTATGAGAGATCTATGGTTAGAAAACAAAGCACTAAATTATGAGTTGTGTGCCACGGTACAGTTAACCACCCAATAAGTTTCTGGCATAATAAAAACATAGAACCATCTTGCGCCGAAAGCCTTGTTATACTACTCCGAAAGGAAGCCGTAGGACAAGCTGTCCACCGAAAACACTAATATCAAGAAACGAAACTGTTATTCAGACATATCCATCAGCTCAGCTTGGGAAAGAAAGATGCATTAATGTGTATAGGGAAGAATCAACTAAACCGAACCTTTTTTACATAGTAGTAGCATCAATCGGCTAGGATAAAGGTCTGAACAATTTCCAAAACAAAGTACTGCAATGGGCAAGAATCCATACCCCAATGCTACGAGGACCTCGGCTGTCCAGAACCTGGATTGAGAATCCATGGAAGTTATGAAATCGTTAGAGATTTCACTCGACGAAAGGAAAAAAAGGAAAAAAGGCAATTTGCAGAAGCCAATGCATCAATCAACCTGGAGAACCCAATGGGCACAGCTCAAGAACCTTGCAACACCCAATGCGAATACGTAATGAGCCGTGAAAGGTTCGACGATCTGCCACAAAACCAACGAAGACGATGTTTGTTCGCAAGCCATTAGTCGTTGCATAACACACAGTTGAGGTAGGATGGAGACAGCTTCCGACTCCGAGTAAACACAGAAATCCCAGGCAATCCTGTTGATGATGTTACGCCTTGTAGATGGGTGCATTACCAGAGCTAGAACAGCACAAGGGACCAACTGCACAGATGGAAACATTCAAATTCTGATCGAGACGTCGCTTATTGAACTAACAGAGAATCGAGAGAGAAAATGCTGAGAGCAAAACGTCAAGAGTCACAGTAGAAGCTGCCAATGTAAGTCTCACATACTACATAGTAATGAGCAAAGTTATCTTTGTCTTCCATGCAACTCAATTTCAGTTTAAATCGAATCATATAAATAACCCACAAGGTTGTCGCCGACGTGGTCAAGTCAAGAAGAGTCTGAATGTCGTATTCCATGACAAAGCTGCAATACAACCTCACGGCCAGGAATATAGCAGTAAGCTACTGGGATTTGAGTGAAAACCCTGCGATAGTATCAATATACAGAAATGGAACTACTCATCAGCATAGAAAAGGGAAAGGGAAAATTGTTAACTCCCCAAGGCTGCGTTTGGTACGAGGATTTCGGTTAGGAAAGGAAAAGAAAAGGTGTGAGAATACAACGGTTGAAGTGCAAAGTACCATTGTTCAATGCGCTAACTTAGTTTTCCATCGTGTTTTTCACACACAAATTCCGCATACCAAACGCAGCATAAAGCTCAAAACCACAGCCCAAATTCCATGCAAGATAAAAGTAAAAAAGAAACAGAATACAGAAATGAAAGCGTACCAGCACAAGTCTTCTCCTTCATCAACTTGTAAATCAACACTGCATGGAGTGAACAGCCTCGGCCGCGATGAAGAGATTGTCGTGATCGCGTACGACTGCACGGAGAAGAACTATCGCCATCATGCCGGATACCACCGCCAGCCAGAAAAGCCTTCACCTTTGGAGGCTGACGTCGCACCCACGTCGACGCCACTTGGATAAGACTCTTCACCGGCTTCATCATTACGGGAATTGGTAGTACATGCGCCGTGTCAGAAAACCTCTATGTCCAATTGTTTTGAAGGGCAACAGAAGGTTTTTAATGATTTCACAGGAAAGAGTATGCTTATCTGTGTGTATCGCTGTAGGAGCCGCAGGAGTCAAAACCAAATGCGTGAAAAACAACATTTTTACATATATACATATATTCATTCAATTAAATCAAATTTTTATTATTTTTTCAGAGTTTAGATGATAAGATCAGTATCAACAACATTAACTACCATGAAGGAACAAAGATACGGGACACTGTAAGTAGCCAGCCTTTCTTTGCTCAGTCGTCTGATTTTTTGCTACCAGCAATGTTGTTGGATGAGGCAGCAGCCTGCACGCTGTGAGTTGACGAACATCCACTTGAAGAGCTCCCACTCCCATTCGTGAGGCTCGTCTCCTTTCGAACGTCTTTCTTAGCTTTCTTTTGCTTTGATGACGAGCCCTGCAAACCAACGTTAGTTATCACACGTAATTGATGAGTTTCGCAATGCTCTAGACAGGGCTACTGCACTGTTGAGATTACTATCCAAAATTGCTCTTGAATCACCTGCTCGGATGCAGATCCTGGTGTCTTTAGCTCAAGATCTGTCGTTATATCATTTGCATCGTCCCTTTTGTCTGCTCTGTGTTCGCTTTCGGAAGATTTATTCCTTGTGTCCTGCTGTTTGTTAGGAGCATGGGACCTAGAGCCTTGCTGGTGTATGGTTTGAGGGGCAGGCCGAGTTGATTGCAGGTCAAACATGGTGTTATGTGTAGCCACGTAAGGAACGTAGGTCGAGCATGGATTGGCTACAACGGCTGGATTTTGGTTCCCGTAAAAAGGGTATGGCTGTAATGACGGATGCATAGGAATTGGCCCAGTTGGTATAGGAATGGGCATTGGAAAGGGATAAGAAGATGGATGCATGGCCACAGAGGGATCGATCCCACCCCATGCATACATGGATCTCAGTCTCTGTTGGTACTGAGAATTAAGGCTCTCGATATCAGCCTTGAGGGATGCCTTTTCATCCCTGAGATCATTCTTTTCTTGAGTTAACTGTGTGAATATGAGGGAGTAGTGAGACATGGCTTAAATGTTCAATATGTGATGTATATGCATGAGGTTTATTGGATAAATAAAGGAAACACCTCACGCGATTCTTCAGTAAGCGCTGCATGGTCAGCTTTTAGTCGATCAACTTGAGACGTCAAATCCTTAAGCACTTGGATTGTATCGGTCAAAATGGAAGCTTTATCATTTTTTGGTCGATCGGGATCTGCCAAGAGTGGGAATGTGTTGTCAGAAATTCCCTCAGTTTTCACTGAGACTACATATGATAAGCAATAAAAATATAGTTAAAGCTCAAAATATTTCGCGTGTCGAGCTAAAATCAAGATCAGTCCATATTCTTTGAAATGGAAATTCAGGTAATGTACTTCAGAACAATAGTTACCAACCGACATATAGATAAAAACTGAGTTTACCAAGAGTGTTCCCTAACTCTGTGAATTGCTCGTTCAAACGATCCCTTCTCATCCTCTCACGGCCAGCTTTTTGAACTTTTCTGGCTGTTACAGAATCCTTCTCTTCTGCTTCCATCCTGTTACGTGAATATAAAAGTGACAAAGCGAAGAAGCTTGAGTAAATAAAACCAAATACGCAGTTAGATCGAAATATGATGCATATTCAACAGTACATTCAATCTCCACCTAATTTACAATAAACTCAACAATTCCAGCTCACTAAAACAATCAGCTAAACTAGGGTCCTTTGATCTATCTAAGTCACCCTTCCAACTAACACTAACAAGTCTCCAGGCTAGAAGTAACTTCTCTAAACTACCCAGATCTTCAACTAGAAAAAAATAAATAAATAAATAAATTCACACCTTTGATCATTTGTAGCGAAAAACCCACTAAAAGCGTAATGAAGCAACATTTCTACGCAGCGAAAGGGCAATATCAAACATTTAAACTTAACAAACATGGCAGAAAACAAAAGCGTCCTTGCCTGGACGGATGAACATCAGACGGTGGCTGTAAACTGCTAGGGTTCTCAATTGATTGAAAAATCGACTCCGAATCCAACTGTTCCATAGCTGAATATTCCGCTGTCAAATCAATCGATAGCCAGAATCAGAAATTAGCATTCCACTCTCAGATTTTTCTCTCGGTAGTAGGATTTTGCGATTTTACTTTGCTTTGCCCACAACGTCTTGCGCCTTTATTTTATCCAGTTATTTCCTAGATACATGGCTAATTATTTTCGTTTACAAAATAGCCCCTGTTGACTTTTTATATACACAATCAACTCCAATGTTTTCTAATTTTAGGTTTTTCCACCATTGCCTCCTCATGCTGGCCCATTAATGGTCTGGCCCATTTTAGATATAGCTCTAATTGGGCCTCAATAAGGTTAGTTCAATAGGCCCAATTTAAATAGCCACGTGTCCTTTGATGATCCCCAATAGCAAATCAATCACTGTCGCCACTTCTTTTTTCTACGCCAATCCACACACAAAGATAAAGAGAGTGTAGATCTGAAATCCAAACTCTATCCATAAGGAATCATCAGCTTTTCAGTAACTCCGATCAGTTCTTAGGAGTTGGGAAAAAATGTCTTCAACCTTCAGCGGCGACGAGACTGCCCCGTTCTTCGGCTTCCTAGGCGCAGCTGCGGCGCTCGTCTTCTCGTGTAAGTTGCTCGTTTCTTATTCGTGCTGTCCTGCTAATTTCTGCTAGAATATATTGAAAAGGCGCCTGTTTTTGCCGGGGTTTTTGTGATTGGCTGCTTATTCATGCACCTCATGTTGTTGAATATGGATCTTAGCTTTTGCTGCTACTATTTTCCTCTGTGTTTCTCAATAACGTTGGCTTGGATTTATGATTTGTGGTGTCTCTTTTGTTTGCTTTGTATTCGTCGCATGTATTTGATTGCTCTGCTTTTTGGTGAAATTGGCTGCAAGTAGCCACAGTTCAACCGTTCTGTGTGGTATATTCTGATACTACACCGTGAATTTATTGGTCAAATACCGTATGATTATTGCCTGTTTATTCATTTTCTTCCACGGAACAGTTACAGTGTGTTTGGTTTGAAGAAAGTAGTGCAGGAAAGAAATGGAAGAGAAAATGGTTTTAAAGTTTAATCTTTGTTTTTCTCACTATTTGTTGAAGAAATTAGTTTTCTTAGTTTTAAATATAAACTTAAGCTAGACTTTCTTTTCCTTACTTATTTCTTCAATCAACCAAACATAAAAAATTTCCACAAACCAAACACAGCCTTAAGTTTCTCTTCTTTCCTAGGTATGGGAGCAGCCTATGGAACAGCAAAGAGCGGTGTGGGCGTGGCATCAATGGGCGTGATGCGCCCGGAACTGGTTATGAAATCCATCGTGCCAGTCGTCATGGCTGGTGTTTTGGGTATCTACGGTTTGATTATTGCCGTGATCATCAGCACGGGCATTAACCCAAAGGCCAAGTCTTACTATCTCTTCGATGGCTATGCTCATCTCTCCTCTGGCCTTGCCTGTGGGCTCGCTGGGCTCGCCGCTGGGATGGCTATTGGGATTGTTGGAGATGCTGGTGTAAGGTATGATGATTAACTAACCATCAACGTTACTCAAATGGATTGATCCTTATCCTCATATGTTGTTGGCTGTACTGTGCTAAGCATATGAATTCATATTTCAGGGCTAATGCACAGCAACCTAAGCTATTTGTCGGGATGATTCTTATCCTCATTTTTGCGGAAGCTTTGGCCCTATACGGTCTGATCGTCGGGATCATTTTGTCTTCGCGAGCTGGCCAGTCCAGAGCAGACTAGAGGGCGGCATCCATTTGACCAAATATCACTTTGGAATACATAACCTTGTTCTTTGGCCACTCTTCCTTTCGCTTCATTAAAGTTTGTGCTCCCTCTTTCACACTGATTCGATGGACCGTGAATATGTATTAGTATTCGAGACGTTCTATGCCAATAAAATTCCACCGGACAGGACAATCTTCTGTTTGATTATTAGAAATGATCTATCTTGCAGTCGGCGAACGATTCGATATTATCGTATTTTGGCCCACATTTCGCCGTCTGCGACCCTTTTTTGTCGTCCTCAAGTGGTTGATGGTATTTTTGCCTTTTGGTACTTTGAATAGCATATTCATCAATGCAGCAATGAAGGGAAAGATAGTGGGAAAGGAAACTGAATATTCTTCACCTTTATTAAGTGACTCATCCACTCGTCTTCTCAACACCAAAGCCACACAAACACACACAGAGAGATGTAATATAACATCCTAACGTAAAAGCAGGTCGACTCTACTACGCATATATCGTAGCTTCTGCCGACATTTCAATACGATTTTTTTCCATATCATGAGTTGACAACAGCCGTTACAGCATCTTTAACGTGGGGATATTTGAAAGTGAAGCCGAGCTCCGTCGCCCTTGCCGGGAGCACCTTTTGTCCTTCCAAGAGCTGCAATAATCAGACAAAATAGATACCATTTCCCCATGTCAGTCGATGAAAATGAACTTTATGGGCTTTATTCACTTTCACATGTGATAATTAATTGAAGTGGTATTGCATATTCGATCGGCTTACCACGGAAGCGCCTTCTTTAAGAGCAAATTTGAGGACAAACTCGGGAACGTGGAGCCAAGATGGCCTTCCCAGCACGGATCCCAAGCTGCTGCACAGCTCCGACATAGGAACGGGATTGGGCGCCGTGCCATTGATAACTCCTGTTATTACATCAATTAGCACAATCTGCTCGTAAGTAACTGATTTTCTCATAGTCGGTTAGTTTAAGTACATGTCTAAATGAAGCAAATCCAACCTTCATAAGATGGGTTGCATAGAGCTTCGTAGAATAAGTCGACAAGGTCATCCACGTGAACCCACGAAATCCTGAAAATCGCATCATATAAGAATGAAACAGCAAACCCAGGAATAGTTTTTCGGTGTGTGTGTGTCTGTGTGTGTGTGTGTGTGTGTGTGTGTCTTACCATTGCTTTCCAGAACCCAAAGGCCCACCAGCAAACATCTTGAAGCTGGGTATCATGTTGGCTGCAGAGATACGGATGGTTGTTAACTTACAAATAAAGGCATATGATACTTAGGATGGAGGTAGTACACAAGGCAAAACCAATACCTAAAGCACCACCCTCCTTGGCAAGGATAATACCGACACGAATCACTGCAAGTCTCACGTCTTTGTTGACTCTCCGGGCAGCAGCTTCCCATTCACGCCCGACCTGAAGAACGAAAGATAATCGACAAGTTATTCAAGCAGCATCTAGTATTTGGAATGAGATAATACACCAAAACGGCTGTGTTAATGTATGCCGTTTGCAATTGGCCTTTGCCAAGGAAAACAAACACTTATTATTTACCTCAGCTAGGTAGCCATTTCCTGGTGGGCTCTTCTCATCATAAACGTCAGTCTCACTAGTGCCTGATGTTATTTACCACAGCTTCAACTTCAGTCATATTCTACTTGGTATAAATTTTAATGCGATTAATGAATAATTTGAGAGCCATACCATAGTAACCAACTGCATTTGCGCTAACCAAAACCTTGGGCCGAAGATCATCTGGTGACCTGTTGATTGCATCTACGACCTGCACATTCCAAAATTTTTAAGTGGGCTTATGACTAAAAGGAGACAAAATTATGATAGCTGAAACACGTCAAAGAATGAAAATTAAGGTAACATTTCAGATGGAACTCGTGAAAGAACCTTGGTAGTGGCTTTAACCCTGCTATCCATGATCTCTTTCTTGACCTGCAACAAATTCGGCAGTTAATGTGTCTATAAAAAACTAAAAAACAAATAAATGTCTGCGTTCATCGACAAGATACCTAAATAAAGGCATTGCCACGATGAACAATATCAAAGCTCACCTTCCCTCGGTATGAGCTCTACGCTATCTACCACCGAATTGTTTTATTAAAAAGTCCCGAGAACCGATCATTTAATTATTTTACTACAAAATGATCATGCAGCATTGCTTGAAAAACGAGGTGCTCTAGGCATCTTTATTAAGATGTAAAGCATACCTCAGGAGACCATCTAGCAGTAACTGGAAAGCCAGCCAAGTTTACAACAGCTGTTGAACCTTGGATGCAGTTTTCCCACTCTGACTCCTCTGCCACTTTAATTCCTGGATAGTCTACAACTGCACACATGCAGAAAAGCAAGCATGATCAGGAGAGACATTGAAGTAAAATTAAGTCTAATATCCAGCAATCACTCATCAATATTGGTTTATGCCATTTCTTATCTCTTACTCATATACATAAAGAACAAGCATTTCATAAAAACAAAAAGGTCGGAATGCAGATTATTTTCAGAACGTTGAAATTTCTAGTCCTTACATTTGCATACCAAAGGAAAATTTGTTGCCTGGACAATTAGAAATTTTAATCTTTCTTGCTGATCTACAATGGTCGAAGAACTTTCTTGGCTCATAAATTTTTAAGGCTTTCAATGACAACTAATTCATCGGGCAAGAAGTTTATGTATTTTGGGTCATTTTACATAACTGGTATGTGAATCTGATTTCACCGAGAGCAGCAATCACATTAGACTATAGAAGCATTATTATCCTACCTGGAAAAATTTGCAGGGCTTTTGAACGAGAGCGAGTCAAGATCCGCACTTGATGATTGTCTGAAATCACAGGAAACAATGAAAACTGGGTAAAATCCAGTAAGATACATCGAAAAAATCAACCCAATAAGAAATGTGGATGCATAATAACTAGCCATCTAATTTGTCTCAGAATCCAATTTTACTGGTTGAACTTCCCTGTTTGTTACGTTGCTTCTCATATACGAAATCTAGGCATAGGAAATGAAAAATAAATGAAAGCTAAGTTCCTAGGCGCTGCCACATCTTTTGGATTGTGAAACACATTCAAAATTATGACGGCTCATGCAGAGTACAATTTCATTCAGTTGTTATCTAGCAAACAACTGATTCCTAGTATGAGATAGGGCACTCCAATGTTGTGCAAATACCTGCATGCAATCTTTTCACCAATCTTGTACCTAGAAGCCCTGTGGCCCCAGTAATTGAAACAATCATCTCATTTACCTTCTGCAATAGAAGAGAAACAAACTATTTTCAGTAATAGTGTTAGAGAATGAGTAATCAGCCCTTAACAAGGAAATTTATGTTTCACCAGCTTAACTACAGACCAAAGAGATTGTAACATTCGAAACTACCCATGAATCGTATACATGGAACAAAAGAATATCTATGAAAGTATTCTAATATCCTCACAACAACGCAAAAAAAAAATGTCAAGGTACTACGAAAACAATGGAAGTCAAGAACCGAAAAAAACATTTAAAGAATAGTTACATAGCAGAAGACACAATTCCAATAATCAGATATACATGAACCAATAATAAAATTAGCAGACTGCTCGGACATGTCATAAAAATTGGCAAATCAAGCTACCTATATCAAAGTCAACAAACTGCAAAAAAACATAGTTTTTGACCAGACAGTGTTCATGAAGTTGGCATAAAACTATTAGTGGTCTCAACCTCTGTTGTCAGCTCAGTCAGATCGAGCTTGAACACTTTATTTGGGGTTTATCGGGGGGAAAGGAGATTAAAAAAAAAAAGGCGGAAAGTCATTTTTACGACATCTCCCAAATACATCATCAGTCAACTGAATTTCTGGCGGTCATTCAATTGAAGATCGCAAAAAAGGCAACTACGAAGACAGTAACGCCCTCGACGCACTATTTATCAGATAAGACAAAATCATTACTAGCAGCCTACTCGATCTCTAATCAACTCAACAAAAAAATTAAAAGTAAAAATCGGTGCATCGATCACCTTCCCAGATGGAGCAGAATCGCTGCCGGCGGTGAAAGCACTCATCTTCCGGAGTATCTGTAGCTGCAGAACAGAAAACTAGTGCAACGTTCGGTCAGTCAATCAGTCATCAAAAGCGAGTGAAGAATGAATATGCAACGAAATCCTCGGACATAGAAAAGCAAAGGAACATACAGAGAACGTATTCGGAAAGCGTGAAGACGATGGAAACGTAGTCTTTGCCCAGGAAATTGTTATTGCTCCGCAGCGTTGCATAATCAGCTGAAGTTTTATGCTTTAATGTTGAGTGTTGACTGATGTAATGTCTTAATTACTACTATTAGGCGCTATATCCAAAATTAATGAACATAATAATAATAATAATAATAATAATAATAATAATAATAATAATAATAATAATAATAATAATCTATACCTTTATATAATTGATAAGGGCCGTAGTGGTGTGGCCAATTTAATTTAAATCTATACTTATCTATACTATTTATATAATCATGATTAATTGAACGGTTGTGATTTAACTTATCTATACTATTTATTAATTGTTATTTGCCCCTTCCTTTTATAATTTATTTTAATATTAGTAATTACAATTGATTTTCCTAATTTTTATTTATTTTAATTACATCAACACAAATTTATTTTTTAAATAACATTTTATTTATTAAATATTATAAATTATAAATAATTTAAAACATACTATAATATTATTATTTATATTTTACGCACACGCATCGAGTGTGCAATAAAATACTAGTAATAATAATAATAAAAGTTGACCTCTCTCGTAGTTGGCGTTCTGTTGGGCGTATTATTGTTTTTCTTTTAGTTATTTATCTTTTCCTTAAAGAATAGTTTAATAATTATTTTTTCCATCAATATTCCAACTAAGGTTAATTTGAAAATTTAAAACTCATTATTGGCCTATAAAAATTCCGCTTGATTCAACATATACTATCTGAAATTAACACAAACTATGATATCAAAGAAATGAAAATAAAATCCATCACCCTTCCTTAACATTCATCATGAGATCCATCCATAGTATGATCAAATGGTAGTTTAAATAGCATCATTCCACTCATGATAATTAGATAACCTATAATAAATTCTGGCAAACATATCTATATTTAATTCATCCAACTTATATGAAATATTTAGTATTAAAACACATTAGTGCCATGATAGGATATGCAAAAGTCAAACTTTATTACAACCTCGTGAAATCACAAGTCTTGAGCAAGCCAAACTTGACCAACAGATTTGAAATATATGCACCCAAGAAACTTTCCTTCAAGCACGCCATTGACGAATAAGAATATAAATTAAAAAAAAAAAAAAAACATTTCTAGAATCAATTTTGATTAATAGTTAACACTTACATTATTCTTTTTTTTTTTATTTTTTTTGCGGCCCCGAGGTATTCCCACTCGATCTGTCTATGGGCTAGCCCCTAAATACCGGCGTGGGCTTTTGCGCCACACAGACCTGACGGATGCTTAATTGCGCCACACACTCCAGTGGTTGGACTAATCCCCAGGGTCAGATGAATACGTCCCAAACCCACCTGACAACGATAGTCATGGGAAATAAATCTCATGGGGACTACTCAAGGAATTATGGGAGGGGAGATTCGATCCCACGACCTAAACCACAATTCCTTAACGCCTCCTCCTTGACCACTAGGCCAAGGCCTCATTGGCCTTACATTATTCTTTTGAAGGAGCACAACTGTGGTGCTTTAGCCTTTAGTCATTCTCTTCGCGCCCGTAGTTATATATGACCTCAATTTGCAGCAAAAAAATACGAAATGAGATGCCTAAAAAAAAGGGGGGCTTGCGAATGTTGATATGATAAATGGCTCTTCTTCGATCTATGCAACCATAGATAGCCGCTCGATCGATTGTACGATTATCGACTAACACATTTTTGAATCGATGGTAAAACAACATAGAAATGAACTTTTACGGGGCAACAGTGAATTATATAGCATGGAAAATAAACTCAAAATATAGAAAAAAACCTGGAGTTGAATAGATAGCCTGAGAAAGTGGTGTTGGATTTCTGCAAAATTTGCCCATGGAGCACTGTTTATAAAAGATAACGTCAGTTTTCATAGCAGAAGGCGAGATCTCTTCCCAGAAAAAAATAATAATAATAAAATAAAGTTTGAAGTTTCAATTCAAATAAAGAAAATAATTCTCAAAACAGAAAGCTTGCAAAGAATATAAGCAGTCATCATAGTTTAAAATCACCTTAAATTATCATAAGCTAAAATGTAAGCATCGATTAACATAATATCCTCCGCCATGAAATGATGTTACATCGACAACTACATTCCTTTATTTAGACGATTCAATCGACTGTTAAGCGCTTACTTATGTAAGGATTAGGGTGACAATCTATCAATGGATATGCTATGCTATTTACGTTACGTAATATCGAAACTAAAACGTGACAAATTGTGCAATATGCTTTTTAAAATGTTGCATATATCCCATTGTCATCAGACTGCAGCAGATGTGAGTCGTCGTCCAGGTTTTATACGCAACTGCGGCTGTGGCCGATGACGACGTCATAATATCCTACTCTCTCGATATTTTTGCATTTTCATTTCATTTACCTAATTAATTAATTCATATCAGATCAATGTGATGAGTCTGTCGTTGTTACCAATGGATATATGTATATATATGATTTAGCAAACAAAAGTAAAATGTGAGCATGCGCTTGCCTTATTTTGCACTCGTCTTATGAGGGCAAAATTAAAATAAAAATCAATAAACCAATGATAAATTAAAGTTAAGAAATAATTTACCTTACATTGCAATGAGCAGTAACGAACATTATCCTCGAAGACAGTCAGATATCGACACTATTCACAATTTTGTATTGAACTCTCGGCTTTCATTGATTTGAGAGGGACGGGCTTAAGATATACTATACGATGAGCGCTTGTTTCATACTTTTGCACGTCGCTTATCTGTAAGCATAACTCCTCCGATGCATGATCAGAAACCCTTAGTACCCAGAAAAATTCACAACGCCTTACCTATAAATAAATGTCAGCACAATCAATATTTTTTTTGTATGATATATATATATATATATATATATTGTATAACAAAAAATCATATAACACGCACCTTCATCTTATCGTGATTGATATTATATAGTTCCCCCGCACAATCATGGCATATAGCTTTCTTGCAATCTACACAAAAAGCACTGGAAGTTTTCAAACCATGGAAGATCCATTGTGTTTCTCATGTTCCATCATCATGTGGATGATGAGAGAGAGAGAGAATGGAGGATAATGATGTGGTTAAAAAATAAAATGTTAGTGACATTTTACCCTAGAGGGAGAGGAATTCTGTAAAGTGTTTTCTTTGGAATTTCCTATAGAATGGAAAATGTTATCAATAGACGCGTACACACGCATGTGTATGAATATTAGGTGACATAGTTTCAAAGACTACAAAGTAGAACCCTAACATTCTATATATTCATTCAAATTTGATCCAAAGTAGATTGCTTTGTATTCCTCTTGTACGCGGTGAACCTCTCCTTCCTACTTTAGCTACAAAATATAAATATAGATCATCAATTAGTCCAAAAATAAAAAAATAAATTAAAACTCGACTAAAGCAAAGTGTACATTCGTGATCATCATCAATATAAATTAGTGCAATGTGCGTGCATATACCTTTTTTCGACAAAGCAAAATAAGTGGTTCTCTAGAGTTATGAAATTAGTAAAGGAACAATTATTAAATAAATTACATGTATCACATCATCGTCATCTGCAGACTGCAGCAGACGCCCATCGTCGTCGTCTAGGTACTCCCCCCTTCTAGGTTGTATCCGCAACTGCGGATATTGCCAATGACGACTTGGTACTATCATACACTCTCGAAAATTTTCCATTTTCTTTTTCTTCACCTAATTAATTTATTTATATCACATTTAGCAAACAAAAACAAACATGCGCTTGCATTATTTAAGGGCAAAATTAAAATTAAAAATCAATAAAAAATGGTAAATAAAAAGTTAGAATAAATTACCTCACAACCCAACGAGCATAAGAGACACTATCCTTGGCGAGAACCGGCCGTCGACAGTTTTGACAATCTTTTGATGGCTTCACGACTTTTGCGTCTTTGAGAGGGACGGGCTTTAGAAAAACGATTCGATGAGCGCATACGTCGTACTTTTGTACGTCTTTAATTTGTGAGCGTAACTCCATGAGCACATAATCCGAAACCCTAAGCACCCAAAAATATCCACAGAGCCTTACCTAAAAAAAATTCTAGCACAATCAATATCTTTTTATGATATATATTGTACATGCAATAATCAAGACAAGAAAATAATATAACATATACCTTGATTTTTTCATGATCAACATGAGAGATATCTCCAGCACAATCATAGCAGATTGATTTATTGCAATCTATACAAAAGGTACTACACTCTTTTCCACGATGATGGCTGCAGTCACCATAATATTCCGCCTTAACAAAGTTCTCAAGCCAATGAAGATCCTCCTATTCAATCATCATGCATGTGTTTAATGAGGGCCGGGAGAGAAGGAATGATAATGATTTGGATAATAAATAAATGGAGGATAGTGATATTTAGCCTAAAGGGAGAGAGAGCACTTCGATCTTTCTTTCTCCAATGGAGTCCAAGAGACCCTAAAGGGAGAGAGAGCACTTCGATCTTTCTTTCGCCAATGAAGTCCAAGAGAGTCTTGAGAGAGAGAGAGAGATCTAAAGAGTGAACGATTATTATATATATATATAATATATAGAGAGAATGAGATTTGCTATGGTGCATACCCTATCGTGAGCACCACACACGTACTTTGCCTCTTTTCGATCCAAAACGAAATTTTTAGCCCAATGTTAATCATATCCCCCTTACACAACAACATGATGATGTTGCAAAACAGATTCATCTTCATAAAAACACGAAGAAGCATCACCCGGATGTGATATTAAATAAATTCTTCTTATCGATCTTCTTCGTGTTTTTATGAAGATGAATCTGTTTTACAACATCATCATGTTGTTGTGTAAGGGGGATATGATTAACATTGGGCTAAAAATTTCGTTTTGGATCGAAAAGAGGCAAAGTACGTGTGTGGTGCTCACGATAGGGTATGCACCATAGCAAATCTCTATTGAGAATTTTTATCCTGCTCACCCACCCAACATGGGCACTAACTATCTATGAGCACCAATTAATTAATAAAATTAAATAGAGTAAAATTACTAAATTACCCTAAACTAAAATTAAATTAGCTTAAATTAGGGTCAATTGCAGCATCTTTCCTAAATCAGCAAAACACCCTCGCGCTGCAGTACATCCACTTCCCGTCCGACGTCGGAAAACGCAGCACCTTGCCGGCCGTCGTCGACCATCTCCGCCGACGGTGTTGATAATCTCGATTGCGTAGAGAACTGAACAGAACATGTTGTGAGTCTTGGACACGTCTTGAGGAAAGGAATAGAGTGGTCATTCAGATGGAAGCTTCAGATGCACTTAGGAGGGCTTATTGCTCCAGAAAATATTCTGTTCTACTTTATGTGTTTTTGTATGTCATAGACTCATAATTGTGAAATTATAGCTTACGATTTTGGAGCTCGTTATTATGTTTTTAATTACGAATTGGGAGTCTCATTTTAATGTTCGAAGGTGGATAGAACCTCAAATAACAGAGAGCAGAGCACGACCTATTTTCTTTTTTCTATATTTTATTTGTTGATGCCTCTTATTTCAAGGTCATATGACTCCCTTGTAATACAATAATGATTTAGTATCAACTATTCCTTTTGTTATTCACCATCGTAATGAGTTTACATCATTTTCTTCTTATGTAACAGAGGAATAGAGATCATAAATAATCATCACCATTCCTCAAAACTCACAATAGATGTGCTTCTCCCAATCCTGAAGCAAATGGCTGCTGTTGAAATAATTGAGATGGAGGAGTTGACGTGTCATAACTTTCACATGAATGTCTGCTGTGGAAAACACTGAAGCAGATGGTTGTTGTTCAGAGGCATGAATGAATGTATTTTTTAAGACATTAGGTCCTAACTTTTACATGATAGTTGAGGTTGTGTATATGTTTTTTTTGCTTGTATTTTAGATTCTCATAACAATGAAAGAAATTTATAAACAAAAGTTTGATATCAATGACGTGCATAAGCCACAAATGGATGATGAGGAAAAAAATCACTATGGTTTCTCACGGGATACATAAAATAAATAAATTAACAAAACATCAATGTTGAAACAAAAAATAACCGTGAAAACTTGATAAACGCAAGAAACGCTTCAGATAAACCTTGACTAGTTGCAACCAAACCACAGTCATTCATCGAGGTTTACTCCACTAGTCTTCATGTTGTTAGAACCTGCATGAGTATTATCAATCATCAACTTATGTTCTTATGCACACATAACAAAAATATAAAACAATAAAAAACATTGAACAACTGTGTTTAAATCACCATATGTAGATCCAAAATCTTCATTACCCGTACTACCATCACTGTTATAACGAGTCTCTGTTGTTGGCCTGTTAACATAAACAGACGACATCATTATTGTGTAAAGAAAAACAAAACAAATAAAAAATTCATGAATTAATGAATACATACAAATCCTGCAACTTCGGACAGTTGCGTTTGTCGTGGGAAACACCTCGAAGGCCACATTCGTTGCACATCCTAGAATTTGAGGCTAATTTTTCCTTTGATTGTTTCAATCTTTTTCCACATCCTTTTGGTCTGACTCCGACAGGATCCAAAATAATAGGGTCTCCAGCAACAAACTTTCTCTTGCTCGAATTTGTAGTGCTCAAACTTCTATTGCTATTGATTTCCTTAATTTTACGATGGATGGAATCCAGTTGTTCCTCAAAAAACTTTGTTCCCTCCTCGGTCAAAGATGACTCATCAACTATTAATGAAGCTTTGAAGGATAATCTAGAGTGTCGTGTCATCAGAAACTTTTCTCGATCATTGCTGATATTTTCTTCGCCCATAGAATATTTTACTCCATCCTTTGCATCTTGCGTCCATCGTTTCATTATATACTTCTCAGGCAGTTGAAATACATGTGTGAAACGAAAATAGGCTAACATATGTCTACATGGGATGCCCTCGAAATCGAACTTCAAACAACTACACGATATGTGATCCTTCTGTTTGTCATGTGATACAACCCTCGGTTTGAAAGAAGAACTCTGAATATGCAAAATATTGTACGTCGCTAGCTCAATTTCCAATGATGTTTGTTGCACATAATAGCTATGACTTGCACTTATTTCACGTTCGAACTCCATCCATTTTTTTCTCGTGTAAACCTTAGCCATTTAATGTTCCATTGGCATCTGTGCTTTAATTTTTGGACGCTCATTGATGTCAACATGATCAGCCAATAATTCTTTGTGTCGCTGGTTTCTCAATGCCCTATTGAAACGGGTGATGAAATCCATCAATGAATTTTTTTTCGAGACATATTTCTTGAGAAATGAGTGGGCACTTTCAGATCGTTAGCTACTAGACATTCCCGCTGAAAACACATGATTAAAGTATGCAGGAACCCACATTGCTCGCAATCCATACATCACCGACAACCACTCATTTTGTTCCAAATTGCTTATCTTAATGACATCTTTCCATGATTTTTCAAACTCATCCGGTGTCTCTGAATTGACAATGACATTCTTGATGCTTCGATAATGATCACGAAAAGTCATTGGTCCCAATTTATCAGGAAACTTGTTCAGTATATGCCACAGACAATATCGATGTACTATTTCGGGAAAAACATATGCAATAGCTTTAGACATAGCTGGATCTTGATCAGTAATGATAATATTTGGCGCCCCTTTAGCCATGGATTTCACGAAGTTGTTGACAACCAAATGAAAGAATCAGTTTTCTCGTCGCTAAGAAAGTCACAACCAAAAATAATAGTCTGGTGATGATGATTAACGCCTACGAAAGGGGCAAAAATCATCCCGTACTTGTTGGTATTATAGGTCGTGTCGAATACAACAACATCTCCAAACACGTTATATGCCATCCTTGATATAGGATCCGCCCAAAAACATCTAATCAATCTTTTCTCTGAATCTGTCTCATATTCAAAGAAAAATGCTGAATTTTTTTCTTTTTCAGATTCAAAAAACTCAACTAATATTTCGGCATCAATACCCTTCTCAAAATCCTTTAGCCACTTCTCGAAGTTTCTAATATCTGTTTCTGTACACCCAATATGCGCAGGTCCTCCGTACTCTATCTCCAATAAACGCATATGTTGACAAGTTGGCACGTTCGCTTCTGCAAATTGTCGAGTCAATGATTTCTTCGCTGCTGAAATATTGCGATGCGACCGTAACAAGTGTACCTTTGAAGGACTCGAGAGAGGGTGATTATGACTCTCTTTTAAAGTACTAACAACCTAAGAAGATCCGGTTTGTGCCTTAACAAATGAAATTCTTTCCATACAACCAGTTCTAACTAAACTACGAGATCTTTCCTTTTTTGATTCATCACTATTGACCTGTTTAGCTTCAGCATTTTTGTCTTTATGGCCTTCTTTAGAGCAAACGAATTGTTTCCATATAACCTCACCGTATTCTTTTTGCTTTTGCTCATTCTGGCACTGAATCCAACTTCTCTGGCATATTGGTTGTAGAACAAAAATGTCTCCTCTATTGAGGGAAATGACATCCCAGGTTTTGGCTTTTTTTCATCTGCAATTTGGGGTATGTGTAGATGATCATCTACCCTAGAGTCATCCATTCTACAAAATAAAAGTATTGCCAACGGTGAAAAACAAGAAATATAATGGAAAATAAACAATAAGAGAGTTTTCAAAACTGTTTTTTTTTTACCGACTGCGATGTTGACGGGCGGCTGCACGGATGACGGCCGGCAAGGGACTGCAATAACAATCTTTAGGCGGCGATGGTTGACGGCCGACAACAAAAGAGCACTAATGAGAAATATAATATTCTAGATAAAATAAAATAGCCACAATTAAAAACACAGCATAACATCTTGAAATAAAGTTTATCAATATATATTGATCGATTTATAGATAATGCTTGAAGAACCTTAGGTTGCAGTCTGAAGATTGTTTCGCTTAACAATTGCAATTCTAATGGCTAAAACATTAGATGATCGTGGCTAGTTAAAACAATAAATGATCCTGGGTTGCGACTGTCGGACATGGATGCTTATCAACACCGTCGACGGAGATGGTCGACGACGGCCGGCAAGGTGCTGCGTTCTCCGACGTCGGACGGGAAGTGGATGTACTGCAGCGCGAGGGTGTTTTGCTGATTTAGGCTTGTACTGAAAGATGCTGCAATTGACCCTAATTTAAGCTAATTTAATTTTAGTTTAGGGTAATTTAGTAATTTTACTCTATTTAATTTTATTAATTAATTGGTGCTCATAGATAGTTAGTGCCCATGTTGGCTGGGTGAGCAGGATAAAAATTCTATATATATAGAAAAGTAGCCTAACCTAAACAATAACGAGTTATAATTCAAGAATGGTTCTGATAAAGGGCGGGGCGGCTCAAGATTTTGACTTGGGCCGTTGGATTTATATGCTATGCATATTGAATAATCGACTTGTTTTATTATTAGGAATGGATAATACATACTTTCATATTATCTAAATAATTAATTAAGAGAATATAATAAGAGGTTTTTACGCACCAAACGGCAAGAGCTTTTATGGGCCGAGGACACCGCCGCCGCCACCGTCGGTCACATCACAGCCATGCATGGCTTTCAAAGTCGGGCAAATGGCTAAGTTCCACTTTTTGCTTCGTAATCTTTCTGAATTAATTTTTAACTGGACTTTTGTTTATTGGGCCAAGTGAATAAAATTGGCCCATTTTCTTAATCAAATATAAAACGCAAGTGTAATGGTAATCATCAAAACAAAGAAAACTAGCTACAAATAATCGTCTGTGTCATGGTCTCGAACGGTGGTGGTGGGCCGGTGGTCGCCGGAGGGAGGTGGCGGGCAAGGCTCACTGTTTAACCGATTCCGCAATGACCAATTGCGATGACCTCTTGTTCTCTGGCGATGACGTTACAGCTGATTGCACCAACCGTACGGCATCGACTAATATTGGGCCTTGATATGCTGTTGGGCCGCATGGATATGATTTTATGGCCCATTAAATTGGGCCTCTCTTTTCCGAGATGGTTTTTGTAGGTTTACATTGTTTTTCATTACTAAAATGAATTTACGAGGATTCGAAATGTAACATACGATTGAATACAATTCTCATCAAGAGGAAAACAAATCATACAAATTGAAAAAAAAAACAGACAAAATAAAACCGAAAGAAAATAAGATTAACTATTTGAACAAAAAATTAAAGAACATACTACAAATCAGCCTAAAATTTAATAAACATAAATATTATGTCAATATCTAATGTACTGCGACAACAATCAATTGTTCGGACACAAAAACTTAATACACACCAAGATGTAAGAAGTGACACAAAATTCAAGTCAATAATAAGGTAGCTTGTCAATCACATGTATCCTTGATATACACCAATAGCCGAAAGGCCTCACAAAAGGGAAGAAAGACCGTTCTATTTTTTCCAGCCGAACGATATCCTCCGACTAACACGTGTGGGCGGAGTAAAGCTGAGTCCAAACATCTCCTGAAGGGCGTGTCCATTCTCCGACAAACCAATAAGCTTTGCAACGACCGCTGCACTTTTCATGGCATGATCCATGTTCTCGGTGTCTCCCCATAGAAGGTGGACGAGGCGAGACCTTCTTCGTTTCGAGCTTAAACTGATGCCCCATTCGTCGTAGATTCTGTTTCTTTCATTTTCAGAGCATCTTTTGTACATAAGCCTGCTCAGCATCGCCCGCTCGCGGTGAAGAGCTTTCCTGCTGTTGTATTGTTTATTTCGGCGAAAGGACGTAAGTGAGAATCTATATCAATAGTGCGCCAAATTACTACCTAGGAAGTTAAAGAGTAAGGATACCTTGAAGCCAGTGTAAGAGGACGCCCATTGTGTATGGCTGAATCAGCCCTTGAAAAGGTGTCCTTGAGGAACAATAATCTCCTATGTTCAACCTCCACATAAATGGAGTCTTTAACGTCGCCTTTGATAAGAAGGATGAAGTATGTCCTGTGGACAAGTGAAACATTGGAATCATGCCACAGTTCGATTATTAGTTTCCGCAACTTCGCAAACTTGAGGGGCCAATCATGCATGGCATCCACAGTGAGATCCTCTGTTTCTCTTCTTCCAATCTCTTGGTCTTGAACCTAAGGAAAAGAAAAAAGAAAATCTCGCAATCTTTGTCCCCTGATTGTAGCGTACAAGCAAATTAGCCACAAATGACGTGAAAAACAACGTGGACAGAGGATCAGTCTCACTCTCACCTGATGCTCCTTTTGGGTTTGTGCCATCTCCCTGAGTCCCGCAACAAAAGAACCAAGAGTGGGAATATCATCTTCATCCTCGTTGGCATCTTGACTTTTCAAGTCGTAGACATAGCTAGTCGAGTCAGAAGATAAAGAATCATTTCTGGATAGTCTTGCACTTTCTGCACCATAGATAACAGGAGGAAGTTTCCACTGCTTCCGGGCAAAGATGTCTTCGGGTCTTCCTGTAGAGTTGTTGTCCAGAATAGTCGGAGGAGTGCTTTCGCTTTGTTCTGCCGTTTCAAAATTTGGCGAGTCAGTGATTAAATTAGTTCTACGACTCCTTCTCGACATGTTTGTAATCCCAGAGCATGTTGTACTAGTTGATGGGGACGACTCTGAAGATAATGAATCATGGTTAGATCTGGTCAGAGAATCAATGGTCTTATGGACATCTTGAATTCTTTCCTCCAGTGTCCTATATGAGTAACCATTGCTGCTGGCGTTGACTTGTCTGGGTAAAGATAGCGAGAAATCCCGTTCTATTACAAAGCCATTAACAGATTCTGATAGCCCCGTATTTCCCTCATCTGATTCATAGCCACTTTCTTGGTCAGCAGAAGCATTCTTCTCAATGCAGTGAAAATGATTGAGATCTTCTGCAATTCTGATTGGAGTTTTGTCTATTCCTTGACTTGTATCATCAGAGGAACAATGGTCCTCACTGTTCTTTGAATGTAGTTGTGACATTCCATTGCACTTACAGTTCCCATTAAGAGACTGGGAACTGTCAAATTTCAGCAACTTCTTGTCATTTTCAGCTGCTCGCAACAAATCTTCAATTCGGGAATGAGCAAGATCCATTTTGCTTCCTAAGCTCCAAAATTTCCTTCTCCAACTGTATAAAAAAGTCAATAAATAAGAGGCAACACCGATAACTATCTCTAAGATAACCATCACATGATTCAGCAGCTTGTATGCAAGATACTTCCTTTTTTAGCAAATAATTTGATCTAAATATATAAATAACGATGAAAAGAAATTCTAAAGCACGTCCAGATAATTGCACGTATTGACAGGAAGTTGCAGCCTAGCCTAGTACATTTAATTCTAGTAAATACTAATTGGCAATCTTTGGAAAGATAATACTGGAGGCCATTACAGTAGGGGCGATAATTTTAAAACAGAATAAACACAACCTTTTCAATCTGCAGATCTTTCTTTCTTAACAGTGCAGCATGGTCACAAACTGATCCAGGAGTTCTTCGCTCACTCTCCAACCTGGCAACCTCCTTTTGTAGATGTTTCACCAATGCTTTATCAGACATAACTACGTTAACTTTTGCATTTGTTGATACTTCTTTTGCACATGTGGCAAATAAAAGGGTATTTCTAGATTGCTCAATATGGCTTCTAGCAGGGCTCAAGGTGCAAATGATAGCTGTTCTCGCATTACCACCTAAGGCAGGCTGCAATATTCGTGTTAGCTTCGAGTCTCTATAATTAACATGTCCATGTTTCCCCTTGCTGCATCAAGTCAAATAGCTAAGAGTGCTCAATGTTTTAAAGATTATAAACTCGGTATAACTACCATAATTAACAAAAAACACACAAAATCATGAAAAATTGGACGATCAGACTTCAGAGCAAATCCGCATTCTGGTGGAACAAAAAATACATTAGTTTGACTTGTTATCCAAACATTCTTTTCTGCTGCATTTTTGGTTTACTGTGAAAAAACTAAAAAGACAACAATAGTTCCCTATAGATTATCTGCAGTCACAAGATGCAAACATAAAACACAGTTCTGATGGGAAACATTATCCAGTGTCGCAATTGACACCCATTCACAAGATTGTCTAGTCTAGCGGCCAAAAATGAGACAAATAGGATAAAATAATCAGAGTTTAACCTCAGCTTGCGGATCACCGTCCCTAAAGTTAGTAAGCTGCGGTTAATATGGCAGCCTTCTTTCAATCTTTGCCCAACGGACAATGCTTGAGAGGCCCGCTCACTTCCTGCCAGATCAACAAAATTCTGCAGGCAAATGTGAATTCTTTCATCATCCAAACAGTTAATTAGGGTGTAAAAGTTTTATATATAAATAATCTTCTTCAACAAATTCATCCATTCCGTACCACACTAGCAGCAAGGGTAGTGGAGTTTCCCTTCCCCAAAAACTCACGCGCTGAACTTTCAATAGTCTAGAGAAATAAGATTGTTAGTCACATGCCAAAACAATCAGATTTGCACATTTTTCCCTTTAAATAAGCTAATAAAACAGGGCATGAGAGTGGAGCTAACCAATCTTAGAATTTGATGTGATCTCGAGCTTGTTTCATTCAATGCAGTTTCCCCTGTTTTTCTTTGCGCTACATAGATTTTAAATTTTTTAAAGGGGTCATGGATTTCGAACTAGGAGCCACTCAACTATCACCCAAATGATTAAATGCAAAATTTTCAACCTTCACAGATGGACAATAACTCCTTGAGGTGATTCCAATCTCAATGTTTCTTCTGTGAGTTTCTCAATAATCGTCCCTTTCTGCAAAGGAAAGGAATTAAAACAAAGGAAAAAGAGGAATAGGGTTGTTCAATTGATGATCGGCAAGAATTATAGAACTTCAAACTCATTCTTTGATTACACACGAAAGCACTCACTTCGGGATCCTCAAGAAGCCGCAAAGGAACATTCTCCGAGCTAAGTAAATCCCGAACAACTTCATTGTATATCTCCATTGCAGAAAACTTTAACGCAAATGCTCTTTCTTCATGCTGTGCGTGTGAGAAAGAATTCATCATTTCTCAGAATATTGTATCAGATACATCGCCTCTAAGTTTGTAGACAAACTATTTCTGGCTAAAATTCTTACTGAAGATGGAGACACTCCCACCAAGATCATCTTACAGTTACCTTATGTATATAGTGATAAATATCAGCAACTGTATACTCAGTGATGCCATTCATTGTGTACGTCTTTCCACTGCTTGTTTGTCCATACGCAAAGACTGTTGCTGCAGATCATTTGAAATAGGTTGGAACAATTTATTGTTAGGTGAAAATGAAGTTAGACAAACAATATCAAGCTCTTAGTATTCAACTTACAATTAACACCATTAACAACTGACAGAGCAATGTCCTTAATTCCGTCGTCATACTCTTCCCTTGTCTTGCAGTCACCTCTGAATACTCTGTCTACAATGATGGGGGAACAAAAGTATTGCAAATATTCAGCAGTCATCAGTTATCAATTTGAGCTGGAAAAAAAAATTCATCTCTAGGCATATCCAAATATGCAGTTTCGCCATATTTCAATTACACCAACAAGTGAAGCATCAAGTGAGAAGCGTCTATACAGAAGGATCGAAGTTAAAAATAATGAAATTCATATTTTTCATAAAGAAAAATTATAGAAAAAACTGAAGTTTTGCAACTTCAGATTCTCAAAGGATCCAAAATAAATACAACAGTTGTAAGTAGAATTAAGAGGTTAATAATGCTTGTCAACAAACCAAACGACAATCAATCAAAAGCTACAACACATTGTCCTTCATACCATACCAAATGAATAAGCGGTGGGAAGTCCAGACCGCTCTTGTAGGCTGTTCCGATACAAAATGGTGGTTGAATTGATGCATTCCCAATCTGCAACTTCATTCTGTAAAATCTCCTTTTCACTCAGAGGCCTTAACCTCACAAATACCAAAATATTCTCGTCGCATCCATTTTTCACACCTATGTCCTCCCAACCCATTCTGCCGATGTCTTCGTTTCAATTTGAATCCACTCCACAATAGATTCACGATAAAATCCCCATGATACTGATGAAAAGGGCAGAAACATTCAGTCTATTGAAACAAACCGTCGCTAATCTCACAACACTGATGTGGTGCGAACTCAGCCTGAGCTGTTCGTTATCTGCAAAGGAAGAAACAAATCAATTATAGAAGCACTTAACAGAAAACTACCATATTGATTAGGCTGAAAGGGAATTAATATGCAGGGTTTTGTTGTGATTGAGCACTTTTCTTAATATCCGGACTTGAAGCATTTTCCTTCCGACAGAAACCAAGACTATCGTTGTTCTTTGACAGAGGCAGAAAAGAAAAGGAAAGAAAATCACTACATAGCTTTGTTTAATGGGGACCCCTAAAATGCTTCAATTCCAAGTAATCATTCTGTTTGATAAATTTATATATTCTTTTCAATGAAAAGGTTGGTGAAAACATACATAGTGGACCCCCATTAAGCTTCAACATGCACAAAGATCTGATCTAGTAGATAGGAAAAACACATCATACTCACGATTCATACATAACACATATCATCCAATATCAAAAACGAAATCACCCAAGACAGCTGACACGAAAATTCCGAAACTCAACTGCATTATTACACGAATCAACCAACGAAAATCGAGAAGCTACAGATTTACAGGCGGGGAATAGAACTAAAAGGATACGAGGAGGTTCATTTCTTCTTTTTTGGGGGTGAATAGTGAGCTTGAAGATTAGAAACAGTTCAGCTGGCCTCGCAACTACACATACACTTTACGCATTCGAATAAAGTCAATATATTACTCATCTAAAGCAACAGAAAAAGTAAGCGCAGCTGGAGAAAAGCAACACACGGTGCAAAAACTTTACAGAACAAAAATGGCAGGAATTAGGACAATGGAACAGTGAAAAAAAAAAGTAAAAAACAAAAACGTACCTCCTCATGCTCCTTACTCCTCGCAGCATCAGCTATATCTTCTCGATCTCACGCACAACACACACAACACACACACGCACGCTATCGGCGGAGGAGACCAATAGCAAATGAAACGTTCAGAACGTATACGAGTCTTACGGAGACCTAAGGCAGGGAAGCTAGCGAAATGACCTTCTCGCCCTCGCTTTAATTTTTTTCCTAATAAAGGCCCGTAGAGATTCTACGCGCCCACGCGAAGGTCGTCTCTGCGGTGGGAGAGCGGATACATTAAAATACAAAATACGATACCGTATTAGTATAGTATAACCTCTTTACCGTTAAAAAGTGTCAGCTTTGTAAGACGCGCTTCTATAGGAACACGCGCGTCAAGCGCACAAATTTAGGTTTTTGCGTGTGCAATTACTATTTTGCCCGTCCCCAAATGGTTGGCCTAAATGATAGGCCATAGATCCGATTAGGTGAATTTGAGACATATTCATATGTTCTTGAGATTAGTCACATCCCTTAAAATGTGTGGCATAAGTCGATAGCTGATTTAGTGAAGAGATTTATTGACAAAAAAAAAATACGATTTTAATCATTATATTGTGTTGCGATTAAAATAAATTTTCAGTCTTGGTCGGAAATCTCCAACTTTCTAGTTCCTATCCCCTGGGCGGAGATGGGTCGAAATCTTGCTTCGTTTGGGGGGGGGGGGGAATCAGTTCCCCCTCACCATTCTCCGATCTCAATTCTCTGTCCCCGCAGGAGGTCACATAAGGGGCGATTTCTTCCCCGTTTGCTTGGCGGGCCGTGGCGGGGGCGGAAAGAAAGACCGGAATTTCTCGAAAACAGCGGGCTCGAACCCGCCCCGTTGACAAGCCTAGTCTTATTCTCAAAGTCTCATCAGCATTACCTTTTTGTGTTTATAAAGCTGGTAAGAGAAGTACAAACAACACCGAGTAGACACACACAAACAAAAAGGACACAAAAAAATCAATCTCAAACTGCTATAACAACAAAAGCATTACAACTTGCAGACACATCTCCCTCATTACCATGATCTTGGACTAATGGGGGGATTTAGTTAGTACTTGTAGCCCTCGACGAACAGGCCCTTCTTGGCCTCCTCCGACTCGCCGTCGGCCGAGTATTTCCCGAGCTGAGCCAATGAGTTGGCCTTGGCTCGGATCAGCAGAGTGTCCTGAGCCGCCTTGACGTTCTCCGGGAGCCCGCCCCACGTCTTGAGGCACGTGTTCTGAAGAGCCCGAGCGTACGAGAACGACACGTGCCACGGGTTCGGAGCTTGGTTCATCGCGTTCAGGTTCAGCGTTGCCTCCACCTCAGATTGCCCGCCAGACAAGAACTACACAAACGCAAAGGTCCGCAGTTATACAAAATCCTTACATTAAATGATCACTTCACTTAAAAGCTTAACCATCAAGGAAAAGTTGATATTATATTTTAATTTCGTGATTTTTATATCCAATACACTCTCTGACGTCTAGTCTGATTTCTTTCTAATCTATCTCTAGACGTATAACTTTTTATGGGTAGTCGCTAGGATTCGTATATCCAAGAACTCTTTGATCTGAGTTTCCACTTCATCTAAAAGCTTAAGCTTGAAGGGAGTGGATATCCAACGCTGAAAAATGATTAACTAAAAGTTTAGAGATAGGATTAGGGTTTTAGGTACTCGCCATGATCCCAGGGACGGCGGGCGGGATTCTCCTGCGGAGGAGCTTGAGGGTGTAGTCGGCAACCTTATCAGGGGAGGCCTTGTCTTTGCACTCGGCGCCAGGAGTGACCATGCTAGGCTTGAGGAGGATACCTTCGAACATGACGTTGTTCTCCGCCAAGTAAAAGAAAACCTCGGCCCAAACCTTCTGGGCAACCTCGAACGTCCTGTCTATGCCGTGGTCGCCGTCCAACAATATCTCGGGCTCCACGATAGGGACCAAACCATTGTCCTAAATCACAAAGTATATATACCTTTAGTTGAGCATCATCTCCACTGTCCTAATCGAGCTTATACATTTGCTTTAAGACTAAACGTTGTAAAACGTACCTGAGAAATCGCGGCGTAGCGAGCCAAACCCCATGCGGCCTCCTTCACAGCCAAGGCCGAAGGTCCGTTAGGAATGCTCACGACGGTACGCCTAAACACATTCATAATCGATCAAAATCGGTTAGTAAAGCTCACATTTTTAATTTTATATATTTTATTTCCGACAGACGGACGGCAATAGAACGCAAGCGCAGAGAGTAGTTACTCGGCTTAGTTTTATTACCATTTGGCGAAACGAGCACCCTGCTGGTAGTAAGCCGCCGACCGCGAGGCGAGCCCGTCGAGCCCCTGGCACCACGACTCGTCGTTCGAGCCAGCCAGAGGAACCAAACCCTAATGCATAGAATTATATCCAAGTAGTTTCATAGTGACTTAAAAAGAACTCTATAAATAAGTGACTTTTGATACATATAAAAGATTATATATATATATATATATATACCTTGTCGACTTTGATGCCGGGAACAATGTTCTGCTCGACGAGGACGTCCACCATCTTCTTCCCGTCGGTGGTGGTCTGATAGAGCGTCTCCTCGAAGAGTATGGCGCCGGAGATGTAGCTCCCAGGCCGGGGGCGGTCACGAGGAGGGTCCGGTAGGCCTGTCGGTCGGCCTCGGTGTTCTCCAGCCCGATGGAGGCCAGCCGCTTGCCGCACGTCGCGTTCGACTCGTCCATGGCTAGGATTCCACGGCCCGGCGACGCCACGGTTTTCTAGAAGGAAAAGAAAAAAGTTTCAGCATTTTCATGGTATATGGTGCATGAGCTAGAGACTGTTATTACTTTACTACACATGAGAAGTTTATTACTTACGGCGGTTTTAACGAGCTCATCGGCATAGGAGGAGGCACGGACGCTCAGGGCGGAGGGCTGGAAGCGTACGGCCGACGGCTGGCGGAGAAAGGCGGCGCCGCCATGACCCTTGACGAAGTCCGACTTGTCGAGGACGCGGGGGGAGGACTTGATGAGCGATGCTGTCGACGACGCCATTTCTATGTAATTATTCTTACCACACAACACACAGTGTCTCTTCTAAGTCTTATCTTCTCTCTTTGCCACACACTGCTGAGCTTCGGCGGAGGGAAATATATATATAAATATATATATATATATATATAATATGGTGGTATATTGGGAAATGATGGCTTGTTTGAGGCTGTAATGAGTCGACAAATGAGTAATGCGTATGTGGACTAGATAATGTGTCCGACTTGGCGCCTAGCGGAAAGTGGTTGAAATACATCCTTACCCTGAAAAATCAAAGATAAAAAAAATAAAAAAATAAATAAATAATGAGCCCAAAAACTAAAACTAGATTTGTAGTGGGCTATTTCGCTCATTAAAGGCCCAATTGTTTTAAATGGGCTCATTACATACTAATTGGGCCTACACCAGTTTTTTATTTTATCTTTATTTTTGAACTTTTTAAAGATGTAATAATAATCTTTTATTATCCTAAGTTGGCCTAGTGATTGAGAGTTGTTAATCACGAGTTTAAATCCTATGACTGTCGATGTTTGTATGGCTAGGTCGCATAGATTAAGAATGCTTAGTCCCGCTGAAAGCAGAATCGTCACATAACTGATAGTGATGTTCAAATTCGTTTCAGACTGAACTGAGTTGGAGTTTGAGATCATCCCATAACTGACATTGAACTTCAAGTTCGCTTGAGATTGAACTGAGTCCCGGCCTGGCAATAAGGTTCAAATTCATTTCAAATTGAATTGAGTCTGAATTTGAGGTCGTCCCATAAATAACATTGATGTTCAAATTCAATTATGACTGAACAGAGTCCCGACAGTAAGGTTAAAATTCGTTTGAGACTGAACTGAGTTGGAGTTTGAGATCGTCCCAAATTGATGTTTAAATTCGCTTCAGACAGAACTGAATTCGAATATGGAGACTATATTAACGTTGTATGGAATTATCTCAAAAAATATATATTTAATAATCTTTTGATATAGGACAAGGAAATGGGCATTATTATCCACTACTACGACCATCATCATATAATAAATATTACATTCTTATCAAAGCTCACCAATGCATATGACAATTTTCTCCTCTATGAAAACGACCCACCGCACCCACATTCTTTATCCATACGTCTTTTTTTTCTTTCTTTCTCTAAAGCCTTATTGATTATTGATTGTAATAATAAAAGGGAATCTCAATTAGTTTTCCATTAACATATGAGCAGTGGTTGGGTCATCTGATCTTCTCTGAGCTGCTGCTGCTGCTGTTTCTTCGTCTTCAGCTAGGTGAGGTGAGCCATATCAGTCAGTCAAAATAAAAATTCAGTCTTTACGAAGAAGCTTTTGTCATTGTGGTTGTCCCTTTTCATCTTGATCCTTTGCCCGATTCTTAGAGTGATTGTTTCTTTTTTTCTTTTTTCAGATAAGGTTTAGTTAAATTCATCTGGGTTTTAAGGTTGTGATGACTGAATTTTGGTATTTTTCGTGTCTCTTTGCCTTCTATGTAAAAAGGTTTAAGAAATTTGATCGCCCAATTTGAAAGCTTTTCATGGTTTTCTGAGAAGATTTTTCTTCCTTGTTCTTCTATTTTCTTACATGGCCCGGCTTGTTTGTTTTCTGTTGTCTCCAATTTTGTTCTTGAATTATGTCCTTGTTGATTGATGAAGTGTCATCATTACATGGCACATAGATCATTCTGAGATTTTTCTTTTGTTTTGCATATAGTTCAACACTGTAATATATTTGCCATCATCTTCAATCTGCTTATTATTCTGAGCTGCTCAAAGGGGTGACAAAGGCTGTGCTTTTACATCCTCTATGATCATCTTATCATCCTCTTATCGCAGGTTTCAAGAATTCTGTCCGAGGTTCTTTATGCTTTGACACTGTTAGATCATTCGGATTGTCATTACGATGGGTTCCGAAGGTCCTACTCCAGCAGTAACAATCCATGTGACGGGGTTCAAAAGATTTCACGGCGTGGCTGAAAATCCGACGGAGACCATCGTTCAAAACCTCCCAGATTACATGAAGAAAAGAGGCTTGCCGAAAGGGCTGATCCTAGGCAGTTGCACGGTCCTTGAAACCGCGGGACAAGGGGCTATCGTACCTCTGTACCAGACACTGCAGTCTGCTATAAGCAGGGAGGTTAATGCGTCCGATGCTCAAAAAGTTATTTGGGTCCGTCTTTTAACCGTCTTTTAACTGCTCGTTGTCGTAAGGCATTTGTCATATGTTTGAACTGAGTGAAACACATTAATGTTTTTTTTTTTGGCAAATCTGTGGTTTGATTTGTTTGTAGGTTCATTTTGGTGTTAACAGTGGAGCATTAAGATTTGCTATAGAGCAGCAAGCAGTCAACGAGGCAACGTTTCGCTGCCCTGATGAGATGGGATGGAAACCTCAGGTTAGAGTTCTCGCTGTAATATCACCTTGTGGTCCGACAACATATTTTATGGACTGAACGCTGACGTCAACTCTTCGACTTATTTATTGCAGAAAATTCCCATTGTCCCAGCTGACGGCGGAATTTCACGAAAGCGTGAGGTATACTCTCTCTCTCTCTCTCGCAAACATATGTTTTTTAGTGTGATTTGTCCCTAATGCTCAAGCCGCAAGTTATTGGTGAACGAGAGAGAGAGAGATACAGTTTTGTTCGTTAACATGCCACAGTCACATCATACGTGATCATTTGCCATTCACACATCAAAGAATACCGAAAATAGATCAAATCTTGGGCATTCAATCATTCTTGCCTACTTTCGTGTTAAAATCCGCATAGCCGTATCTTTGTTGCCTTAATGGTGCTTGACATTAATTTTCTGTCCCGTCCCATATGATATAATCAATCCCAAACCCGTCTAAATCTTACAATAACACAATATCTGTTAACTATGTGATCTTACCCCATTTGCAGACATCACTTCCAGTCGAAGAAATAACCAAATGCTTGGCCAAGATGGGATACGAGGTGACAACCTCGGACGACGCCGGGCGGTTCGTCTGCAACTACGTATACTATCATTCGTTGAGGTTTGCCGAGCAAAATGGAATCAAATCTCTGTTCGTGCATGTCCCCCTCTTCCTGACGATCGACGAGGGGACTCAGATGCAGTTCGCTGCGTCGTTGCTGGAAGTTCTTGCCTCTTTGGCTCTCTAAGGGCTGCTGAGGAGATGGCTCATATTTCAAGAATCTGTGTATTTTCTCCCCCCCAAGTGTTTTGCTTGCATATACTTTCATGTCTAGTTGTCTGGATTGATTGATGTTTGTGATCATTCAACTGATCACAAGAAATAATGAATGTTGTCTGTCTAATATAAAAATGGTCTCTTGAAATACATTCAAATAATGTGTTTTGCAGCGTTTTTTTTTTTCTCTTAAATTTGTGAGTCGATGAAGAGCAATAATTGTCTCTGCTGATAGAGCAATCGAACGCGGTACTGACTATTGTACAGTTTGAAGGGTTAAAGTTGCACCCTCATCATCAGCTATAGCTTTTGTGTCTCTGCTGAGAGAGCAAACGAAACGTGACGTAGGCTACTATACAGTTTAAGTGTCGGTGTTGTATCCTCACCATCAGCTATAGCTTTTGTGTCTCTGCTGAGAGAGCAATCGAACCGTGGCACCGACTGTTGTACAGTTTAAGGGTTAGAATTGCACATTCACCATCAGATATAGCTTTTGCATCTCTGCTGAGAGAGCAATCGAACCGTGGCACTTAGTGTTGTACACTTTAAGGATTAAAGTTGCACACTCACCGTCAGCTATAGTTTTTGACGAAACTGTATACACTTGATTATACACCTCATACTTGATTAAGTTCAATTTGAAGTGAATCTGAACTCAGCTATGGACGATCTGACTTCTAGCGAAAATAATTCTTCTTATCTATGGGACATGTCCCAACCACACAAACATCGACAATCGTGAAATTTAAATCCGTAATTAAGGAATTTTAACCACTCCCTCAGTTAGAGTTTCAATAATTGTAAATTTGAGTCTGAACAAAGAATAAACAGCCGAAACAAGTGAAAACCCCACAAAATGAAACAGTCATAGAATTTCAGATATATTACATCAGATGGAAAATGAAAGCAGTTAGAGAAGTTCATTGTGATTCAAGGTCAGGGGACACAATATGTAGGAACAGAATAAACCATAGTTTAGTTTCACAGTAAAATCTCAGGCATTTTCTTGGTAGCACCTTCCTAGAAAAGAGCTTTTGTAAGAAAACACTAACACAGATGATCATTTTCCTTCACGAGGAAGCCCCGAAGAAGGGACACTGCTTCCTGGCATGTTCTGGGATCAATTTCATTACAGTTTCAGCAGGGACACCCTTCAGCTCTGAAAAGAACGAAAGAGAGAAAAAAAAAACATATTCATACGTATGATATCAAAAAAGGATGATTTAGAAACTAATCGAAAGTATCGCAGAATGAATCAAAACTGAAACATACATACCATGTGGTTTGAAATTGAACAGTGGAGGGAGGAAGCGACCAGTTGGCAGTATAGTGTTTGGACCGCGTAGCTCGTCGAAGAATGGGTGGGTCAAGATATCCAACTGTTGAGCATTTAAGTAACTTACACGAGTTAGACTTCAGCTTGATGGCAAGAGCTCTTAATGATTTAGATAGCATACTGAAAATACTTGAGTGAAAAAGATTATGCGAACTCACGGAAGAGCTGCGTAGATTGGGAGAGTACTGTAGCAGTCTTGAAACAAGATCAACAGCTTCCGGCGGAGTGTTCTTGTGAAATATCTGGCCCGGAGTATGTAAAACGTTGGGTGTATACATGTAAATGGAAAGTGTGAGAAAAGCACATGCGACTGAAGACAAATACCTTGTGCCATGGATGCACTTTGATTTGAGGAAATTTGAATTCAGTATAGTTAGGATTCATGCATTTTATTTCCTCCCTGGTTGGAGTACCCAAAACCTGCACGCAGCTCAGGATCTGAGATCAGGGTTATAAGCAGAAGAGAACATATATATGCAGCATCAGATGTATCGATCAATGACACCTAGAAGGTTCAAGTAATGATACATCACATCTGATGTTGATGAGAGAACATATGTATGCCACATCAAATCAGATGTATCGATCAATGTAACCTAGAAGGTGTCAACGAATGCTACATCACCTCTGACGTTGATGTGCATGATGATATGACACGGATCAGTGGCACATCAACAGGTGCTCACGCAAGGTGCTCACATAAGGTGAGCACCATAAAATTCCTCATATATATATACATGAGAGAGAGAGAGAGACCTTGATAATCTCAACAAGTTGATTAACTCCACTTTCACCAGGGAACAAAGGCTGAAAGGCAACGGGCGAGATTAAGGCATTAGGAAATAAAAAGTTCTATTACCATAGCAAAAGAAGTAATTCAGAAAATAAAGAAACGGAAGTGATTGAGCTCATGAGTGCAGCACTTCTTTGCACACACTTCACATATATAAAACACAAGCACGCACGGAGAGACCTGTCCAAGTAGTAACTCGGCGAGCACACAGCCAGCAGACCAAATGTCAATAGCAGTAGTATATTCTGTTGCTCCGAATATCAGGTCAGGCGCTCTGTAATACCTAGAGCAGATATAAGAGATATTTGGTTCCCCTTTGACCGGTGAAAGGATAACAAACTTAAAAACTTAACCTTTACGCACACATAAGTGTTAACTCCAATTTGTGAGTACTACTTTTACATACCAACACTTTTGCACTTCCAAAATCACATAATTTAACCTGGTGGCTGTGCGGATTAACCTGCATATTATTATAATAAATAGTGAATTACTAGACTGAGAAAAGAAAAATTGTTTGAGTGCCAAGTTGTGTGTGATTCCCAATCAAAGCAGGTGCATGCAAATAAATACACACATGATACAGAAATGTACATCACAAGCAGCTGTTGAAGTTGGATATTTTCAATTAACTATGCAGTCATTACTCTCAGTCGACATCATTCTGTCCTTATGATTAGAAATCAAGGTCAAAATCCAGTAACAAACTTCACAAAGATCAAAGAAATACATGCAAAGCAAATGGATAAATTAATATGAAACATACCAACAAGTTTTGAGGCTTAATGTCTCTGTGGCAGACTCCTAGACAGCCATGGATATAAGACAGAGCTCTGAAGATCTGCCGAAAAGAAATGCAATTACACATTACAATAGCTATGACCAACAAAGAGCTGGCAATAGCATATTCCAAATCCAGAAATCCCAAGGGACCCAAGAAGAATGAGAATGTTACGGGTAAACATACGAGAGATATGATATTAAGGTAATAAACAATATATCACTAACAAGTACCTGATCCTACTTAACTAAAACCAGTATAACATAAGAATAAATTGCCTGGGAGCATTTGAAAACAATGAATTTCCCAATCAGAAAAATCATGACTTATACTGGCAGAAAAAAAAATACCTTTAGCATCACCATGAGAAATATAAGTCCATAAGAAGATAAAATGCGTAGTAACTACAGTTACCTGGTATGTATACAACTTCACATAAATCAATGGCATCCTCTGGTTCAACTGATTGTAGTGTCTGATCGCACGGTGAACAGTTTCAGGGACATATTCGAGCACCAAATTAAGATATAGCTCATGTTTTTCAGTTGTTGAGAAGAAGCAGTGCTTTAATGATATGACATTTGGATGGTCAAGAGTACGCATGGTCTGCAACTCGCGATTCTTGTACCGCTTGTCCTGGAGAACCTTCTTGATAGCAACTGTTTCACCAGTCTCCAAGCATTTTGCCTATACAATCGTAAATATAAATGAATATTGAGAAAATCAGAGTAGGATCCAGCACTCCATGGGCAAAAAAACTTGCTATATTACCTGGAACACAACTCCAAATGAGCCTTGCCCAACAATACGTTCAGCCATGTAGCTAATTGTCTGAAACTTTAACCCAAAATAAAATAAAAAAAAAGAAGAAATGAAAAGGAAATAATAAAATGAGTAAATCCTCTGCAGACAGACATAGTTATATATCAGTTGAACAAAACTGCCTTTATTCTATCTTGAAAATAAAATGGGTTGAAAACAAAATTCTTTGTCCTTCCCATTCTTAAATCTTATGAGAGATGAAACAAGACATTAATATACCTGCTTTGCTTGGTCATTTCGACCTCCAGTAGTTGTCACGATTATGTGGCCCGTCTCAGTCCCATTACCATCAATGATGGTAGTCTCAGTTTCCTAAAAACAGACATATCTACCAATATCAGAAGAGAGGTAAGAAAATAAATTTGAAGGAATAACACTTTATCAAAGGAAAACAAATACAAAACTTAATCACGAGCATACCTTCTCATCCCGGATTTTCATGTCATTCATCACCTCAGGCAACCTATCAAACCCCGCACCATGGCTGTCACCCTCCCTTAAGCCAGAACTAGGTGCTACACCTATTGAAGTCATTTATAAAAATAACTAGCTCAATGTTATGACCTCAATTAGTCATTCACCTGTAGACAACAATGATAAGTTTACTCATTCAGTTGGTCAGTATTTATAGCCAAACGTTTTGGCCCCCCGGCTTGACGTAATATCACACAATTTTCATAAAGTGCCATCATTACAGCAATATATTTAAAATCTACGTTTTGTTGACTCTGACTAAATTTTTCAAAAATCTCACATAAAAATGACTCAATCCGGGAAGAAAAGACGCTTAAATCGATTAGGAGAAAGTTATTCAAACATCCTTAGCACCGAAATTTTCTAAACATTGAAATTGACAGCACAACTAAAGAAAATATGCGAAGGTTCGCGTAATACAAATGAAAAGAATGTTGACTACAATATCATCATATAATCTCTATCGAGAGTCTGATAGTCAAATACACGAAAGACGTTGCATTACGAAAAAGTTGACAAATGTAGAAAGCAATAATATCCTTTCCCCTAGCAACAATTTTGCCTATTTAATTGCTTCACACACTTCTCCTATGAAGAGAAAATCAAATAAGCTGATAAAAAAAGTTGCATTCGACAACTCTACAAACCGAAAAACAAAACACCATCTTGATATTAACTAGACAATGATATCATCACAAAGACATTCATATTATTACACATGTTCAAATTCAAAACCGACCTGTTCTTAACTACAAGTGTGAAATTAAGCTAAAGGGAGCTACTTAGATGTTTTCACGGCATGTTGCTTCCACTAAACAATTGCTACAACACCATTAGATGTTTCACGACTTGACCCAGCGATCATCTGCACTCCGAATCTGTGCTTTCCGACTACCTCAAGAAACCATGAAATGCAACAAAATTGAGAAGCGGGAATCAGACAGAAATCTAATGCAGGCCCGACTCAACAGTTTCTTCTTACAAACCCTTGTCCCCCCATCACGCATAACTAGAAGAATGCTACCGAATTAGTTAACGTTCCTTTACATCCATTATATTTCAGCTATGACACATCTACTGTTACTACCAAACAGCAATAAGATCAGCGAGGTTTGAAGCCGATACAATAATAACTGCGTACTATGTGATCCCCTTGACACAGATTTGCCCCAAAAAAAAAAGAAGAAAATAGAGATAGAAGCTATAGACAGCTGAAAACAAAAATGCAATGCACAAATTCACGAGAAATAAAACATGACAACAAACAAATCCGCATAAGCACAAACGCAAAAATAGAAAAACATAAAACAATAATCTTAGCAATTTAGCTATGGGAGGCGAATGCGAGACGACGTACCCAGGATCATCGGTGCCTGAGGATGATATGATATTCAGTGGTGCCAAACGACACCGTCCGCCATACATACAAAGGAGAGAATCTGCCACAAATATAGACAGAGAAAGAGAAAAGCTGTATTATTATTGTGCAGAGAGAGATATAATTCATAGATATTAAACATTTTTAATTTAAAATTTTCTTTGTTATTATTTCCTAAAATTCATGCACGTGGCGCGTGGGGTTCGCCCCAGTCAGAAACTCTGAATCCTATTTTATTTTTCCAATACCCTTATTTTATTGCGACGTTATACATTATTTCGAACTCCATAAATTGTGATATATAAGCAAAATAATTTATTTTATTTATCCATCAATATCTCAATAGAATTGAATTATTACACACTTAAATATGATATTAAGGTACGCATTTGAAGCCAACGAAGAGATTAGTTGTGATGGAATTGAGTTGAATTTTTTAGCATCTTAGGAAATCCTAGTACTAATAGAAAGGCCCATTTAAAGCCCAATTAGCCCAATAAATCAACTTTAGTCGGCCCAAAAAAGTCTAGTTCTTGAAACCCTATTGACTCGATCGAGCCCAGTACTCGATGAATAGGTCAATTGGTCTGGCACACGATATATCATCATTTTTTGTCATGGGCTTGGCCCCACTTTGACTCTTTGACGTTCATTGTCTGTGTGGATCTGATATGGGACGATATACACAAGTCGTGGAAGCTGAGTCTGATCCCAATGTGTTAGTCCACTTGGTCGTCGTCATATCATAGCCGACTTTGAAATTCAGATCAGACTGAACTTAGTCGTAGCGAGCGGATTATGGTGATCGAGCTACAATACGCTCGTGCCATAGTATTACGGAGCTATTTGATCTTCCATATTGTCATCGGTGGAGCCGACGATCTGTCAAACCTCTGACTAATAAAATTTTATTTCAACGATAGCTCATATTTTCATCTCACAAACACAACTATATATAGGCTAAACAGACCAACAAGTCTTTCCGCTAATACTTGGAATCCGGCATACATGTAGGCTCAAGCACCAACAACCACAATCAAACAATAAAAAAAAAAATGCAGCCTAAAAAAAAATAGGAAACAAAGTCTGAACATTCTTCACTTTACTATTTTTTTTTTTTTTTTTTTTCAACTTCAAGGATATTCTCTTCCTCAGACAAAAAACCCCAAGAGGGAAAGTCAATTTTCACATATTCATATCATACAATACACAAAAACCAAACCCCTTCTGTTTCTCTTACATACATACATACATACATACATCAAAGCAATCGGACAGCTCTACGTCTGCTCATACAATAACATGAACAACAAGAAAAATTTCAAGGGAGAACTGAAAAGAGTTGCAAAATAATAACTTTAAAAAAGTGGAAAACAAAATCTAATATACATCTACTGTACTTCTCAAATGCAAAACAAAAACGTCGTCGCACCGACGTTTTTGTTCACGTGCGATCGATATCGGACATGCGATCATGGTTTTCTTGCTGTCTCCAACCTCCGTTCGAGATCGTCGTTCTTACCAGCATCCGAGTTCCGACGCTGCTGGTGACGGTCCGAATCAACACTTCCCGCTCGGTCCCTTCTGTGCCTTCGGTCCTAAAACGTTCGTCGAGTAAAGCAACCATCGTAAGGAAAACGTAAAGGGTCGATTGTATACGTAGTGAGGTCGAGCCAAACGATTCTTCTTTTTGTCTTCGACCAAAAAATATAAACTGTTGTGTAGTAGTGAGACGCTAACTAACCTCTCTTGGTATGGGATACTCTTCGGATTCGAGCATACGAACTACCTGGCTCATCCTAGGTCTCTTGTCCGAATCAGGGTCCACGCACCTCAAGGCAGTCAAGAGAGCCCTTTTGAGGGCTCGAGTCGACGGGCCCGTCTCGATCTTCGGGTCCACTACTTCCTCCGACCGTCTACTTCCCACCATCATCTTGAGCCAGTCCACCAAATTCACCTGCCATACGATCGGTTCGATGCTTTTAACGGGACGTAAACCTTGGTTTGGCTCTTTTTTTTCTGTAGGAAAATAATACCTCGGGTGCAGGCCGTCCGTAATCCACTGGGTCCCGCCCGGTGATCGATTCCAACAGCACCACCCCGAAGCTGTAAACGTCGCTCTTTTCGTTCAAAAGGCCACTGTTTGCATATTCAGGCGCCACATATCTATACACATAACAAATGGCGAACCGAAAATTTTGAGCTGCAAGAATCTTACCGCTCTGATTTAACATTGAGAAAGAAATAACGAACCCGAACGTGCCCATGACCCGAGTTGTAACGTGGCTTTTCCCGGCGCCGAGCAGCTTGGCCAGCCCGAAATCAGAGACTTTGGCGTCGAACTCATCGTCGATCAGTATGTTGCTTGACTTTATGTCTCGGTGCACTACTTTCGGTTCGATCGCCTCGTGAAGGTAGGCAAGACTGAAAAAGAAAGAAAGAAACATCATGAGATTTGCTACAGAGCCTTAAACATATTACCGTCGGACAAAAAAGTTGAAAAACGAAGCTCACGCTTTAGCAGTGCCGAGCAAAACTTTGATTCTAGCCTCCCAAGTAAGATATCCATGATGGGTCGTGGCGCCGTGAAGCCACTGCTCTAAGTTACCGTTGCTAACGTACTCATACACGAGGAGCCTGTACGATTAGTACTACACTCAATCAGGACAGTTTTTCGGCCTATGTAATGAAATCCCAATATCAAGAAATAACCTGTGAGTTCCTTCGATGCAATACCCTAAAAGGCGAACAAGATTTTTATGCCTAACGTGGCCGATAGCCTCGACCTCCACCGCGAATTCTTTCTCAGCTTGCCCGCTGTTCGAACGAAATCGAAACACTATATCACATCGAACTTAGCCCTACTAACCAAACTGATCAAGAAACATAGTCATCAAGTATACAAGGAAAGCACTCACAGGTTATTAAGGAGTCTTTTTACAGCCACAGAAGTACCATTGATGAGTTGCCCTCTGTAGACAACTCCATAGCCGCCCTCGCCGAGAACGTTTTCCTTCGCAAACTTGTTCGTAGCCACTTCGAGGTCCCTCAGAGTGAACCAATGGCCCCAGCCCAGGTGAGAAAACTCAGGCAAACCGCTCAATGGAGAAGGAGCCACTATTGGGTGTGATGAAGACGACGGCTTATAAGCCCCAAACGACGCAGAGCCACCTTCTTCTCCTGACTGTGAGTCTTTATCGACGTGGTGAGATTCTCCATTTTTAGCAGCTTTGGGCATCCCCAGATGGACCATGACTTTGTCCGAATCTTTCTCGCTCGATTTGTCTTGGGTTGTAAGAAGAATCCCTCCGCCTGGAGCGAACTCATCGGTCGAAAATTGGTCGGCGCGCACTTCTTTGATTTCCTTCGAGACGGCGGGTATTTGGCCGTGAGGTAGAGTTTCTTGGTGGGCTCTTTTTCTTACTCTCTTCCGCGAGGCCATATAGCAGGTCAGTCCGAAGAGGATAAGCACGATCAATAACCCAGTGATAATTCCGATGGTTTCCCAGACCTTGAGGCCGAGAACGCCGGCGTCTTTTGAGAGGCCGGCGTTGAGATCAGAAGCCATTTCTGTCTTAGAAAAAAAGCTTGTCAAGTTCTTATCAGCTATCTTAATCTAGGATTAGCTTCAAAGAGCAGATCTTGAAACACACATGTCGACGACAGCAAAATGGCCTGAAAAAGATCAACTTTTTAGTGATAAAAAAGACCTTTCCGACGCCAAATCTTAACAGCCCTTCACTAATTAACAGCTGCAGATGATGCCTTTGAGGGATGACGACAAAAGGGGCTGTCCTTACAGAAGACAGTCAGTGGAGATACAAGGAATGCCAAATGATGCTGACAATTAACGCGCAATTAACGAATAAAGAACTGTGTAATTGTTGGTTTTTAGGTGAGGGAATATATAAATTAATGGACTGAGTTAAATGTATTTCCTTCCCTCCACAGTCTGAAAATTGTAATAGGCTGAAAAGTCGCTTTCAGACGTTGGCACAGTGTGCATAAATAATGAATTTAACTCATTCATATGAAGGAAGAGTGGAGTTTTCAGAGGTAGGTAGGCCAAGGCGATGAAGAAAATGGCCTTTGTATAGCAGTTTGAAGTGTAAGCATTTGGGGAAGATGAGAGGTTGCATTTAATCAAATTCTATCTGAATATCATGTCTGCTCAAATACAGCAAAAGAGATTAAAGACCAAGTTCTTCACGAACAGTACAAAATGACTGGTAAGAAACTTGCTTATACAATACAAATGAGCAGCATTTCACTGCAAATGTCGAAGGAACTGTTTTTGCTTGTTAGACGTGCGGATCGCTCAGCACATCGTGCGCACCGCCGCCCGCCCGTAACTCCCGACTCCTTATTCTGCTGATCCCCGAGGAACTGTAAAAGATGACGACATCGAAAAAGGAAAGAAATATGAAACTTTGATCGGTAATTCAATGGGGGGCGGTGATGCGGATATGTTAAGCACTTACGAAGCTACGAACGAGCTCTTAGATATCCTCGTCGTTTTATTGCATGCTCTGATGTCTCCATTTTAAGTTCGAACAGCCTATTAGCAGTTTATGGCTGGAATGTGGATTTCAGCGACGGAGAGAGAATGAAAAAATGTGAAGGGGTTACGACAATAGAATGGCCATTGGGACGGTATTTATAATCATTCTGTGCGTGCCATCTGGCCTATTCGATGCATGCAAAGCGCGGCCGAGCGACACGCATGTACGTGTCGCGGGTAGCCCGTGCATGAATCAACCAAGTGTATGAAAACCCGCGGGTCGGCCCACGGTATTCCGTCCGTTCGAGAGACTGAAAACTGTGTGTATGGATGGATAAAAGCAAAAAACCACTCACTGGTTAATTCTTGCATATTAGTGTCCACAAACTTTATGACATCAACAGTCTAAGCAAGCAGAGACACAAATCTTGGAAGTATGTAATAAAATGATATAAGGGATAATGCAATAATCTAAACTCTCCCGGCTTATTTGAACACTAAGTTATGGCACGTTCGATCGCAAGGGTACGCGCAGTCGATAGCCTTCACACTCAACCGATCGAAGAACCAATCCCCGACAGCAATGGCGATGGGCTTTTCATGCATAGAGTTCAGTCAGTTCGAGCAATGTAGCCATTATTCCGTATTTAAAAGATCGAACGTTAAATATAATACGCAAGAGTTTTCACCTTATTGTTGAGAAGAGGCGAATCATCGGCAAACCATGTGTCTTGCCTCTCCGACTGGCAATGAGCGAAGCAAGAATTTATAAACAGCCCGTTTCTTCTAGAAACGGAGAACGGTTTTATCGAATTTAGCATATTGATCCTAAACCCTGATAGGAAAAAAAGGAAAAACTTTCGGTTATTGCTGTAATTATGATCATCGATGGCCGTAAGAAACAGGGCTGATAATGGTTATTTTAACCTTGGAGAAATCTGATCTGCGATGCTGAACAGTGTTCGTTGTTCGCCTTGCAGTCGTGCCAGTTGCCTTGAGGGTCCGCGGTTGGAGGCGCCAAGCTCGATTGAAGCTAATGAAGCGGACAAGAAAAGAATTATAACTTGGATTTGATCGTCGATTGTGTATAATTATCAAGAAATAACGGTAAAAAAAACGTTTTTTTTTTCCACCTGCCACGAGTCGTAGGCAGCATTTAGAATGAACAGAGGGGTTTTGATACTGGCGATTAAGTTCTGAGGGAAGAAACACTGCAAATCGAGACGAGCCGATCATATATAGTACACCCCTTTTTTTTTTTTTGAAAAAATGGAAAACAACCGCCAAGAATGTATTAAATTCACTCACGGAAGTCGAGTCGAGTTTGCCAGTACAAGTGCTGGGCAGGTTCTTCCCGACGCCCTGTTAAGACGTAGAAAACACGAACATTAAGCTTTAACATTTTCTTTATTTTCTCGAAATTTAGCGCAAATAATCATTCGAACAAGGTTGAAGCGTACTTGCAAGCTGACGACGCCGGCGAAGAAATCTCTCATTGTTCGACCGCCAGACACATCAGCACTGCCGAAGATAGCTGGTAAGAAAATCCACTAACTCGATAAAACAATAAAAAAGAGAGGAAGGGAAATGTGAATTTTACGCATCCATAAAAAGCCCGGCGTCACTAAGGCATTTAACTGTGGTACTTGCGGGAAATAAACCACGAAACTCGTCGCAGTGCAATATAGAAGCCAGACCGCCAGCGGAGCAACCCGAGAGAAGGGCCTGAGCCATATTAACGTTGTCTTTAGAGAGGGATGAAATACGAAAGTTACAAAACGATTCAGCCGTATTTTTATTACCTTGTCTGCATTATGCATTCCCTTGGACATCAAATCTTCGATAGCAGCTAGCCATATACGTTGTCCTCTAAATTGCAGCCCAGAAGCCTGCATGGTAATAATATTTAGATTTTTATTACAACAGAGAACAAATATCATTCCGTCATATTATTATGCCGTAAACCTTGTCTTCACTGTCCCCTGCGAAGGAAGCACCGTCGCAGTAGCGTATCTTCACTCTATTCCAGTTGAAAAAATCTGAACTTTGCAATATTCAACTATCAGAAATAAAAAAATAGCTCAAAAACGAAAAATATCGTTCTTATTATAATGTGAACCTGGATTTTCTTCAGGCTTGTTGCTGAGTATCCCCGTGAATGGGATTTGCTTTTCGAACAACCTTGACGATCCTCGATGTGTCGTTTTACGGTATATACATGATCTTAGATTGTTGCACCAGCCTCCGCCCTACATCGCAGAGTATCAAAGATAAGAAAGACTTCTTGTAAGGGCTTTAGTTGAAGTTCTAACACATTATACAAACCTCCAACTGAATGAGCCAACTGTTCGAACCCGACCCAGACCCATGATGCAAGTGATAACCCGGCGATGTTCCATCCAAGCAAACTGCACATATGTATCCAAAAAGTAAAAATAAATTGTAAAATTGTAGGGATGAAGGGGGTGTAAGTTATTACAGCTAACTTCATTAAGGTTGTTCTCCAAGGAAAGGGAAAGTTTTCAAATTGCAATAATGCAGGTCAGCAGAATTTAAAGCACACACAACAAACTGTGTTTATGGGCTCATTATGCTAAGATTTGAGGTTACATTAACATCACAGAGAGAGAGAGAGAGAGAGAGATTCGCCCATCAACCTAAAAGAAGCAACTTTTTACAAATTACAATAAATGCTTCTAGCAAGGATAGATGTAGGTAGTAATAAGAAGGTGAACCATAATCTACGACGAAAAAGGCTAACTAACAGGGTTACAAAGAATCAAGATGGAGACAAAACTGAAGCAAGTTTAAGCCACTTGAGATATGAAGAAGATATGAAAGAGATACTACAGCCGAAGAACAAAACGCAGAATAGAGACACGTATGTATCTTACCAGCCCCTTTAGCATCAGCTCCTTGAACAATAGTTAGGCCCACCATTAAAGCATCTTGAGGAACAGATGTGGAAGAAACGCCGCCATACAAAGACTCCAAACGCGACAGAGATTCGAGGAAGAATGGCCCATCTGAGCTGTTCTTGTTGAAAAGATCGGCAAAATCAAAACTTTCAGCAGCAACCCTTTGGCTCAAAACAAGCAAAACGGTAATAACATCCCAAACCCCCATAGCTTCACTACTTTGGAATGGAAAGGTTGCACCAAAGCGGCCTGAAGAGAATAAAGGGTAATGAAGAGTGCTGTGAGCAAAAGCAAGTTATACATATAGTCTAGAGAAAGATAATCTCACTGTGCTATAAGAAATGCCAAGAAAGTAAGTGAAAAGTAAAAGTAGAAACCAAGGCCAAATGGGTAAAATGAGGCTCAGATACATTATCACGCTGCTAATGTGGTTTTTCTCCGTTAAAAAATAGGTGGAGATCTGATAAATGAAGGTCATCATCGATCAGTCAAGAAAGGTCTCATCTCAGTGGACTGTGTGGGGGCTATCCCAAGTCTACACACACAATGTGTATATTGATTGTTTCTAATCTAACAAAGTTGATACCAACCAAATGGAGCGTTTAGAATCTTGACAAAGCTGTGGCGAAAGTAATCTTGGACTAACAAAACGAGCCCTGAAAAAAAGGTTGAGCTGTTCTTGGTGTGGGGTCTTCATGTAATTACGACAAAGATCAAGACCTTATCGTAAAGATTATTATAATCTTTTGATGGGCATAATAATGATATTCCCAAGTTGAACCGTGTTTGCTGGTGCAATGGTCTCACTGACTCTAAGACCTAAAGTGGTCCTTTTAAGATATATCGTCGGAATTATTGAACACTGTTTTAGTATATGTATGTATTGTCGTCACGTGATGACTACGAACGAATGATGATGTCCGCAAATGTTCTTTTACTTTTTCCTTTCATGACTCACTGCGCACAACCTAAGGCTAAGGGTGTGGTGTTCCTTTCATAACACCATTTTTATTTATTTTTATAAGGAATCGAATCAATCCCGAACCGCCCCAACCCTATAAGTCTTGTGAGGTTCCACTCTAAAACCCAATTGGCAATAGAGGGAGTAGCCCACAAGCTTATAAACAACTCTCAAATTCATTTTTTAATCGATGTGGGATTGAGTTTGATATCCCAACAATCATCTCCTCTCAAACTCAAGACCACTGAAAAGGCTTCATTTCAAGGATAATCATCCCATCCAATCGTTATTACAAGGGCCGGGGATACGTCATCCACATCGTGTTCGGGCTCTCCTTCGGTTACTTGATTCTCGATCCACGATCGATTTCTTGGTCACGCGCTCGATCCATGCTCACCACACCATTTGTAAGGGATCGAATCAACCCGAACCGCCCCAACCCTATAAGACTTGTGGGGTTCCACTCAAAAACCAATTGGCAATAAGGGAGTAACCCACAAGCTTATAAACAACTTTCAAACTTATTATCTAACCAATGTGGGACTTTTTGTTTGATACCTAACAATTTTAATAATATTAAATGTTTTGCCAAGGTTTGTGCATCAATATATATATATATATATATATAAGAACGAATGGATTTTACCTTATCAATTCATGATGAATAATGCAATAATGTACACATCACAATACAAGCTATCTTTGTCATACATAGTTTTTGATATTCTAATAAGACATATTGTTGATTAAGACTATTGAGCTGCCACGTGGTCAAATGAGAATCACCAGCCTAATCAAAACTACATGCAACGCATGCGCCACCTATAGTCGGACATATAACTAAACTAACTATATTTAAATAATGGGATAGAACCCAAAATGGTCCCCGATGCTTAAACAATGGATCAATTTAGTTTCCGATGTTTCGTCTCTTCAATGTTGTCGATTTTGGACCAATTTGGTCCTTCCATCATTGATTAACGTCAATTTTAGCGGGAATTTCGCTCGTGCTCCACACTAAATCATGTCTGGATTGAATTTTGGAATATTTGCAAGATTTAGGGAATTTGTAATGTTTTCTTCTACTGTCAATGAAGCTCGGCAAAACAGACGATCTAGATCTCGTGTTCGAATTTTGGAGAAAAAATATTTAGTTTCGTGCCTTAATTTCAGTAACCATTTAAATTTATATCGATCTAGACATGATTTAATGTAGGGCGCGTGCGAAATTTCCACTAAAATTGACGTTTATCATGATTGAATGATTAAATTGGTCCTAAATCGACAACATCATGGACTAAATTAGTTCATGCGAAACATCGGTGACTAAATTGATTAATAGGGTGTAAACATCGGGACCATTTTGGATTTTATCCCTCTAAATATTAGACATATCATCTCATATATGCTATAATTGGGCTTAGTTTGTTGAAGTTATACCTTTTCTTTTGGTGTGTAATCGGCCCAAATATATTAACATGCAAAATCCAAATTATATCATAGATCAAAACTTCAATTTCATGCAAAATCGAGATTATATACATCTCGTTGATGATGGTTTTAATAAAATATCTTTAAAAAAAATATATTCATTCAACCAATAGTTTTAGATAATTTAATAACTATTGGAGAATGGTAATAATAATACATTTTAAAGTACGATCAACCTATTACTAGGGGCATTTATTCTTTCCTACATCTGCGAAGAAGAAGAATGTGCAAGGATAGGGAGACCCCATTGGAAGGAGAACGTAATGGCCGGACACACTTCGCTCGTCGTCGTCATCCTCTTTAAGAACTGTAGAATCTTCTTCGACAGCGTGAACATAGCAGATAATGGCCTCCACTTCAGCTTCTTCTTCGACCGCGAATAAAGCCTCACTCGACGGCGGCCTTTTGCGACGACGATGGTTCTGCGTGGTTTCTTGTCCGCGGCGAACCGTCTAGTCCTGACGGCGGCGGCCACCTTCTCGTCGCAGGGGATGATTCTGTGATACCTAATGCCTCTGTAACGACGTTCGAAGAAAGAATCCATTCTTTTCTAACACTAATAACTCGGAGAAGATTTCAAAGAGACGAGAATGACTGCTGTTGTTTCTTGCAATGGATGATATATATATATATATAGAGAGAGAGAGAGAGAGAGAGAGAGAGAGAGTAGAATAGAATAGAGAGTAGTTGAAGCACATGGAGAGGAGAAAGCAGTCAGCTTTGATTTATTCACTGAATGATGAGAAAGAAGTTGACAACTGCGCCAAACTTTGGTTCCTTTCTAAGAACATGGCTGCCATAGTATATATTACATTCTGGTACTTTTGTAATATATATATATATATATATATAATGAGACAAAGATCTGCGTAAATAATTTAGTAGTAAAGATTTGATTCGAATGATTGGTCAATTTGACAGATATTAGTCAATAAGGTTTTAGTATATAGTCCATGCATATTCTCAGTTCTTAACGAACTAAGCTTTATAAAAGTATTGCCTTAATCAAGTTTTGATTGATTCTGACTACCTATTTCTGTTTATCACATGACATCCCACTCAAAAAGAATATTTAGTGTCCGAAGCAATTTCTTATATAATAATTTTAAATATGTATATTATATAATATGTAACGGCGGGCGTCTGAATTGATAATTAGCAACTAACATGGGGCACGACATTGCCGCCAAAAGAAGGGAATATTATTGTCATACATTTGCAGAAAAAAAGCTTACATAATGAGGTCTTGAGATAAATATGGTTTTTCATAGGTAAACTAATTGTGTAAATCTTCTGACCTTTTCATTCTCTTGCATCCCTTTTCTGTTTTCGGCCTCATGTTAGCGGCGGTAATGAGTTTATAGCTGCTACGAGGCATGTCGCTGAGGTTTCCGAACCATTCCTCATAGAAGTTCCAAATCTCTGACCTGCCTCAGTACATAATATTCGAGGAACGAAAAGTAGTTACGTATAAACTCCCGAGCAGATATGCAAAGATTACGAGTTGGAACGAATTCAAACTTAGCGTTCCACGACCAAACGTACCAGTATGCGAGAAACTGATACGGTGCGTATTTCCCATAAATGGCATCAACCTCCTTCTGGATTGTCTGAATGGTGGAGACTTTCGAATGAACCTGACAGAAAAAGCATTGTCAAGAACCTTAGAGATTATTATTACATCAAGAATATCTGCAATGGTTGAGAATAGCAAGGAAATAGGGTGGTTTAAGTTTCAAAACCTGCTTCAGGTGCCTGATAGTTTCTGAATCAGTTGGAACAACGTGGTAAAATCCCATGCACATCAATACATTTGCACACGTAAAGGGTCCAAACCCGTCGATCATCCTCAGCCTCTGAAACAGTTTGTCATAGTCAGATATGTTCTGGGCATTGCACCCATATTCAAGCTCCTCGAACTGAATCGTACCGTCCACCACTCCTTTCGCTAGGTTTATCACACGGCTCGCTCTGTAGCCAAGATTGCACCGCTTAGCTAGAAACTTCTCGTCGAGGGCGGCTAGCTCGTGTGGGCTAGGAAAATTTCCAGTGCATTCGAAGGGCATAAGACCATCAAAAAGTCCCAAATCAGATTTCTCAAATAAATCATTTTCATCTGAAGACGGTGGGTTGGGGATTGGACTCTCTGATTGTAGAGAGCCTTGTGATATCTCATCGCTAGTAGTCATGCTCGCATCCTTGTTCTTCGGTTCAACAGCCTCGTCATACACCAACTTCTTCGAACATCTGCTAATCAAAGACTTCCTCTTCGATTCTTTCCCTGCAGGTGTTTTCGGAGCTAGCTGCTGCAATTCACATGCTCGAATTCTTGAATCGAACACGCTCGAAGCTGACGTGTTGGATGAATGATGCTGCAGTTCCAATTGCATATCACAGAGTGATTGAGCCATGCTCAAAGTCCTTGACCATCTGCGAAATTTAAACGCAATACAATCGAAGAATATGATGAGTTGATACAGCTTATTATGGTAATCTTCAATGATAATCTTCACTATTAAAAACCGAGATTCAAGATTTAAATACAGAGTAATTGCACACTTCCTACAGTAAGAGTTTGAAGGAAGGTAATAAATGATCACTCACTGGCAATTGCACAAGAGAATGCACTTGATCATGTCCTCAAACAAGGTAGGGGAACGAAATACTCTTCCAAAGCCTCTCTCCTTTGATTCCTTGTGCAATTTGTGAAACTCCTTCACCCTCTCATCCTCTTCCTCCGATAGTCTCAGCATTCTCCTCACTTGATCCTACAAGTTACGACGAGGATGCAGCAATAATGAATGCGAGCCACTTCATCAAGCGAAAGGAGCAAACGCAGAAGCAAAAGAGTAGCATAGCAGAGTGAGGTAGAGTAGAATGTGAACAACCAGCAAGCGCTGCTTCTGCTGAGGGGAAATTGAGCGCGTGCCTAAAACGCAGATCCGAAGCGCGCGGTGCGAGTGATCGGGCTGGGACACGCTAACCATGTGCGACTGCGAGGCTTCGCCTACGTCGAGGCGAAGCGGCCGTCGCAACGTTCTAGAACGTGGGTCCCAGTAGTTTGGGGCCATCATGAACAGACCGTGGCTGCACACTGCCTTTTCCAAGCTGAATTCTTCCGCGCTGTCCCCGACGAGAAGCTCCACCACCACCGCCGCCCCGTCGCCTTCGAAAGCGGCAGCATTCTCCTCCCGGTGGTTCATCGCGGGTTGCGGTCGTCAAGAAAGTAAACACATAGCATTAAAGCCCAATAACATCACAATCGGGCCTTAATTTATTAGGCCCAAATGTAACTATTATTGGGCCAGCCATACTCTATTTTAATACATAAGGCGTGTTTATCAAAGCATTGTGTTTCGGACATGAAAAATGTAATCACTATAAAGCCTAAATTAAGTTATTGCATCTAACAATTTTGCTTTACAATTCGACTGTTGTACCTTTTATTTTCTTTTCCTTATTGAATTCTACATATCAAACACACCCTTAGTGTCGTTAAACATGACACATCACATCATTCGCAGCCACCTTATCGAGCTTCTCTCGGCTAAACGTGAGAAACTAATTCACAGTACAGTCGTTCGAAATTTAATTTTCTTGAAAACTTTACTGGAAAAAAGTAAAACTTTAAGGTGGAAGTTTTTGACCCGCTATCTTCATTCAATTAAAAGAAACCTTAAACTGGCAGTTCAATGAACCGTGATAGCAATCAACGGTTAACCAAACTCTCCGATTCGAACCCACTTCGGTTGTCGTCAAAACTCTTAAGCCATTGTTTGATTCATGAGTTTAGACATTTTAAATGTTGATTTTTAAGATGATGTATTTGGTTCATGTGTTTATATACAACATGAGTTTATATATAATAACTCCAAACCCATATATACGAATTTAGATAAACGCACATCTCAGGTGAATTATTATAAACACACTAACCAAACACACATTTTATTTTAAACCTCAAACAAGCACTTAATCTCTATTCATGAGAAACATGAGAACTTGGGAGATGATTCAGTAGGCAATTTTGAAATCACACATTCATAGCAATGAAGCATTCATAGATAGATACTGTCATAAATGATGGTTTGAAAGAGAATTCATTGTCTGGTTTCTTTCCCTATAATAACACATCTCAATTTCAGTTTTTAAAGCAAATTCAGTTTGGACAAACCAACAAGCACTAGGATATGATAAAGGAAGATGATTCGCAAACAATGGCGCACAGCTCTTACGAACTGATACTTTTCTTCTCGACTGCTTCCTTTAGCTTTCGTCCCAATGCATAAGCCAAAGGTGGAGGAACTGCATTTCCAATCTGTCTGTGCTTGTGCAAGACGGTCCCAGAGAATTTATAGCTGTCTGGGAATCCCTGCATAAAGAAGAAAGAGTTGCATCTGTCGTTAGTACGTGAATATGAGTCGTCGGGAGAATAACGAACTAAAGATATAGCATTCAGTGAAAACTCAGAATTCGATTTCCAGCCTGTTTAAAGATTATTTGGAATATATCTTGCTGATATCTGAGCGCCGTGTACTGAAAGGGAACGTTTCATAAGATGGATTTTTGAAGGAAAGGATTCAACATGAAGTAGCTTACTTGAGACCGTGCACACTCACGAACGGTCACAATCCTGTCTTGCTCGGGGTGAAAGCACATTCCTACTTTACCCATAGGCTGTGGATCTGTGATGGAAGTCGGGAAATTTCCTTCCCAATCCAACCTTCCAAAGAGTCCCTTCCACTGATTGTGCCGTTTGGCAGTGTTTGGCAAGCACCACGGTATCAAATCAGCCATCTGACCAGTAGACAATTTCACCTGTGAATTGATAGAAGCAAAACAGAAGTTGAGGTATAAGTTATAACCATCAGTCATCATAATTCAAAGGATGCTTCGATATCTGAGCTCAGTTTTGTGGATCGGTCGACCACCTTTTCATCAGGAAGGTCACGCCAGTCAGCACCAGGACGCTTGGGGATATGCTGACACCTAAGCAGGTTCAGTTCGTTCATCTCTTTGCAGACATGATCGTTTAACGTGTCCATGGTGCCACGGATTGTCTTCTGGAACCAAGATATTGGCTCACTTTGATACTGCATTGAACAGAAAAAGCACGTTAAAATTTTTAAAAATATGAGCTGTAAGTTCTGGGAAGAGATTTCGTAATCATGATTATGCACCTGTAAGCTTGTATTAGATGCACCATTGCGAACTGGAGGAAGATCAGCTATTGTATCTCTAACCGTGAGAGTACGAAATGGCGCTCCTTTTGCAGTACTCTTAGCAGCAGCATACTGCAGGTTCTCCGCCATAGATATTTTTAGTTCCGGGGCTGCAAATACGTGCATTGGCTCTGGCCACTCGGGAAGGTGCTCTTGAGGAGACGCCGCCCATATAAATGCTCTCTTTCTAGCTTGAGGTATTCCATAAGCACCTGCTTCAAGTATCCCAAATCTCACCTACAAGTAAACCCAAGTATGTGAAGATATTTCGTCAAGAGATTTATATCTTTCAAATGTGAAAGCAACAAAGTTACCTGATATCCCATCTCAAGAAGAGAAGCTAAAGTCAAGCGAAATGTCTGCCCTTGGTTGAAAGACACAAAGTTCCTCACATTCTCGAGGAGAAAATACTTGGGACGGTAATAGTCAGCAAATGATAGAAATGCTAAGATCATCTCGCATTGGACCTTGCTCCAGGTGCTGTGGTTGAACCTATTCATTCCAGAAAAACCCTGCAACAGATGACTTTTGATTAGCTTAGGCAATGAAGTTGAGAGCAGAATGCTGAAGTGAACTGTTTGGCTAACCTGGCAAGGGGGACCTCCATTGATAAAATCAACTTGTCCTGGAAGGGGCAGATTATCAATTTCCTTCTTGTCCAAAGATGCAGCTAATTGTTCAGCCTCTGTGGTCGAAATACAATCGTCAATATCACCGCATTTTTCCATGATCGCCCTGTGCATTGTAAACGACTTCACCAATCAGTTTTAGTGAAGCTATGTTTATCATTCTTGCTTGCATCTAAGAGGAGAGGAACAGAGACCAGTAAGAAAGAGACTAGAGATTCTCTATAAGAAATATACCTCAGGATGACATTGCAATTATTCACAAAAACCAAAGACCCTGGGTGATTGAGTTTGAATGCATCCGCAGCAGCCTCATCATACTCAATGGCCCATTTTGTTAACGAAACACCTATATTAGAGGAAACAGAATGAAGGTGCTATATATGCTAGCAAACAGTGATTCTTAAATTAGCAGTGTAATGAAGGAAACGTACCAGATTGATGTAGTCCTTCTGACAAACCACCACATCCTGCAAAGATATCCAACGTAGCCAAGCGGCTCTTCTCAGAAATTTCAGTAAGTTTGGATGTTTCAAAAGCAGTTTCTTCTTCTTTGCATTTCCCTTTTTGCTTCCTAGACTTGGCATCGTCATTCAGCTTACAGTTTGAGGGTCTTAGTTTGATCTGAGATGGCAACTGCAGAAAATAGAAGTCAAACATTAATCAAAAGCAGTGAGACTCATAACAGGAAAGTGGTTTTAAAGACGACAACATTCTATTTGCTTCGACGATATGATACTTCTAGTGCAAAATGTACCAAAAATGAGAATGCAATACCTGCTTGATGGATCCTTTTGACGGATCGTACAAATAGTCACAGAAGAAGACGTGATCAGAAATAATTGGGCCATCTTGAGGCTGCAGATCATTCTTCTTTATAATTTCACATTTCCCTTCAATTACATCAACGGGCACATCATGTGTTTCCTCGCTGTAGTAGATCTGAAAATTCATTGACATAAAAATATCATCAAAGTTTTGTTCGAGAACATAAGTCAATGAAAAGCTGTATTTCCTACTACAAACAGAAGTCGTTACCTCTCGAATATCTGAAGTGTAAGCCTTTTCTGAGGACACATCCTCTGGCCTGAAAAATCTTCTGACTTTGACCATAACAGATGTGGCATCAGCTGTTTTGGCAGACTTCTTAAGTGCACAAATTTCAAGCAGCTGGCATATTGCATATGCCTTCAACCCCACATTTCTCCCACCCTTGACATGAACAGTTTCTTTCTCTGATGAAAAGTAATAAGGACTGACATATACATAGTCATATATATAATAACATGTTCCTTTGTATATAAAACTGGAAAGAGATGCATCCAGTTTAAATGATTCCTTATGAGAGTCGTCTTCCTTTGAAGTGCATGCCTGACACAAGCCTGATCCGAGCCCAATCTTATCATGTGGTAAGGCCAAGAAGGCACCTCTCTCAGGCCAATAGAGACTCTTGCAGTAGTACTCAGTAGGCATACCCTTTTTCTTCCTTTCATCTGCATTTGCTCTGTCTAGTCTTTCAAACTCTGCATTTGCTTTTCGATATTGATGACCCCAAGGCGTTGATCTTATATCTACATCTACAGATTCTCTGACATCGCCAAGATTGATGTCCATGCACTGATTCGTCAATAAAACTTCCCTTTCGTTTGCTGCATTTCCAAGCACAGTTTGGCAGCCTTGCTGCATGATTCGTCCATGAAACATTTTAGTTCCATCCGATTTTTCAAACATGAATTCTACAAAATATATTGATGGAGCGTCATCTGAGCCATCGGGTTGGACTAGAACAGTTCCCTTGACTGCAATCTCATTTCCATGGACTATGGCTTTTCTATATAAGGCCTCGCCTGTAGGTAATTCACCAATAGACTCCCCATGCCACGTAATTTCATTGCTCCTCGAGCATGGCGTGGATTTTATTTGCACCAAACCACAAGCCTGAGTGTTTGGTGGAAGTTCTACGATATCCTCCATAGCATCAACCTCTTCATTTTCTTCCTGCACATCGATCTCTTCATCCTCTCTCATTTCACCGTCTTTTTCTTCATTTGATTCTTCAGGCGTGTAGATAGAATAGAACCCGCCCCAGATTCTGTTGATAAGTTTGGTTGTGGTTGCCTGCATAGCCTTTCTCTTGGATATGACAGGCTCGATAGCAGCCCGGGGATTTAAGTTCTGATCATTTTTAGTCACAAATTTCTTCTTCTTGACAAGCCATTTAGTATGCCGTCGATCTTCCATTTTCCTGATCAGGCCAGCCACGAATGCACACTTCTTTATTTGGTCATCGGGATATTCTAAGAACTGCTGCTGAATTATCGCACCATGTACAGCTATATATCTTTCCACTAATTCTGGTTTGGATGCTATGAAAGCAGGGTGATCTTCACTGAGACCAGAGATTCTCTTGACCACTTCTGGAAAAGATAGTCTTGCCACTCGGCTCTCGTTCTTCAACAAACTAATCATGCTAATACCAAGCTTTGCTGTTTTCAGGACCTGGTCATACCAAGGGGAATAATGCTTTGAAGGCTCCCCAAGCCTATACCTGAAGAATACAAGGTAAAAAGAAGTAAGGAACGGAAAAGAATAGCTGTATGAACCAGAAGTTGATAAACTACAAAGAATCTGCATCATTCAGTTTCTACAAAAAATGCCAATATGCTATTCATATCTGCACATCTCACGTCTCATTATACAATTTCAATGGCCACTCAAGGTTGTGTGGCAAGAAATGTCAATCTTCTATTATCCAATAATAGAATATTCACCCAACCATTATTGCATTGGCTTGAATAGTATTTTTTGAGATTATGTTCTCTTTTTCACATGCATTCATGAGTGAGCAAATAGACAAACACAGCATACACGAATTATGGAGTAAGAGAAAGAGGACGGGAAAGAGGAAATACCAAGACATGTCAGTCCTTATTGAAATCGAAACATTAGCATATCCGAACTCAATCTTCCATTCTTTAATGGCGCTTAGGAAGACTGGGATTCCATCAATTTCGGAAACTACAGAACCACTCCCCGAAGTATGGGCAGGATCATCATCAAATGTGTATCCAGATCCATCATCGAAGGTCATCACACCAGATCCAAAGATTGCCACATCAATCTCCGCACAAGGTTTTAAAGGTAGTAGTTCTAAAGGAACCAGCCTAGCATCTGAATTGTACAGTGCCCAGTCATGGAGCTTGTTTGTGGGCAAATCTTCAATAAATAGCTCACCTGCACCACTATCAAAGATTAGGTACTCATCAGTTTCTTCCTTCGACATCTTATAATAGGCAGGTAAAGGATAGTCGTTGGCTATTTCATCCTCGTCGATTTTAATGTAGTAATTTTTTGATGAGGAAATTGACCCCCTTCCCTTCTTCTGCTTCCTTGAGCGCCAGTTCTCTTCTTCCTGCAACAACTTGGCAAGTTTTGAGTCATCCTCTTCTGCGACAGGAACAGGTTCAGCTTCAGAAGATGAAGTCTTTTTGTTCTCATCTCCACATTTTGGGCCGATCCTCAGGTTCCCAGGAAGCGAACCATGCTGAGCTCTAGCAGGGCTAATTGAGTTTTTACTTTCATCTCTCAAGGCAGCAAGAACGGGCATATCTATGAATAGCATATTGGCATTTTTTGAAGTTGCGTCCAAACCAACAAGTTGGTTATAGATGAATTCGCCCTGAGAAACAAAAAAATCCCTGATAGGATGACAACCGGCAAAGCACTTCATCCCGCTCAATGTACGCCCAACACCAGCAAGCAATTCGTCAAGGCCAAGATCACATCCAGAAGGTTTCGACAATATATTATAAACCTCAATACAGGCGCTTGCTTTTGCATAAAAGTGTTCATAAAACTTCTTGTAGCTACCAGAAGGTTTAATGCATTCGTAATCACAGACCTCTGTGGAGATCCATATAACTGGAGATCCCTCTTCATAACCTGATATGGACCATTCTTCAATGCGTCCGAAGCCTTCGCATCGAACCCCTTTTGCTTTCTCTTTGTCCGTACTTTCCTCAAGAGGTAAGATTAGACCGGATATAAAAATGTTATCGATTTCCAACATCTCAAATGGCTGAGCCACCCCAACTGAATTGTGAAACGTGAAGTCCGTGAGCCGCCTGCATGGACGACCATTCTCTTGCTCAGCAGTTAGACGAACAGCGATGACTTCATCCTCAACAGCACAATCTTTTTTTGTTTCAATGATCAAGTCTTTCTCTGATAATTTAAAAGACTTAGCCTTAAAATCTGAACAAGCTGCAGCACGCTTGGGCTGTTTTCTTGTAGTAATGGAATCATCAATTGTCTGTGAAGCAGGTCTTTTTCTTTGTTCTTTACCTATTGTCTTTTTGCTTTTAGAGTCTGAAACGACTCCCTTGTTCGTGGTCCCTAAAAATAGAGAAAAATGAATTTCAGACGAAGTAAAAATGACGATCTTCTGCGTAAGAAAGATTAAGTGAAATTTAAGTAGTGCACCAATTAAGTGAAAGAAATACAAATAAAAACATTGCACAGAAATTTCTGAATCAGAACAGAATATGTGACAAATAAAGACCAAACACTTAATCAAATCTTTCACTACTGATATGATAGGACAGAGAAGCTCTATATGAAAGTGAAGAATGGCCGTTCAAATTAATCAAGCTCATCATGTGACGCTTGTGTCCCTGTAGATCAAACACTTAATCGAATCTTGCAGTCCTGATACGATAGGACAGAGAAGTTCTATTTGAATGCAAGAATGACCTTAAATATTAATCATTTTTATCATGTGATGCACATGTCCCTATCGATATGGAGTTCCATAGATGTTTGCTCATCCATCACCTTTCTATGAGATTGCCTTCAAATGTTGGCGAATCTAATGAGCCGATGACTTCAGTTTGATTTGCACCGAATATATAGGTATTTTCCACATCAAACATATAATGGAGTAAAGATTTGGATTCCAAAACTTGCAAACAACACTTTCCATTATTTTATCAAGAATTGCCAAATGGACACTAACCTCAACGAAAAATGGGAAAGTCGTTCATTAAATGTGAGAGAAAGTGCCAGCGGTGCAAATGTTTCAAAAAAAATATTCATAAACACAACGGCTCATAACGGTAATCACCAAATTCAAAAAACGGTTAACTTATCTCCATCCGACAGTCTGCACACAACTAGATTTTAGCCACTAAATAAAACTCAGCATACATTTTGATGCAATTACACATCTTATGCCAATCAAGCATGTGAAAACAGAAGTAATTAGAAGTGGCAAAAGCAAACCTCCACCACATATTCTCAAATGAAATATTGAAAATCATATAACAACCGCTACCCTATACTCACTGGCCTTTCATTTTGATGATTCAGAAAATGACTACCAAAGCATTGAAAAAGCCAACCATAAGGTTACTGAGTGCGTCACAAGCAAGAATTCAAATATGATGGGGAAAAAAAAAAATCAAAACCAAATTTTTTATTCAGCTTCTCAGATCGGACAGCGTAAGCATCAAGCTAATCATACATAAAATCACATCAAAGCAACCTTCAAACACAAACGAATCAGATTAGAAAAACAATAGCAGAAAACAAAATTGGCTAGAAAGCACCTAGCAAGCACCTGAAATCAAGAATTGAAGAAAAAATAATCACACCATTACCTGCCGCGGTCGATTTCCCATCATCATCAGAAACCATTTTTCCTCGTCCTCCTTGAATCCCCGAAACGGCGATGCAAGTGAAAACCCTGATTTTAGAGCTGAGAAAAATCAATTCAATGCGGCGATTGTGTCCAAATACATTGAATTTCTTTCCCTTTGGCCGTATTTATATACTCGTACGTCAATGTGTGTGACCTAAAGGGTTTATCTTTGCTGACAGATGTAATAGAATGCCGCTGCTTTTCAATTTCATGACAAATGCTTTAGCGCCAATACGGTCGCTTTTTTTCCCGTCATTTATTATTTATTATTTCTCAAATTCGCCTTTTATTTTTTATTTTTAGTTTTTCTTTGTTATTGGGCCGGAAAGTGTTTGGGCCTTCTTATTAATTGGGCCAACTAATAGATCCGACCCAACTACAATTTTCTCACATGTTTCCTATGTTGCAAATTTTTTTTTCGGGATAAAACTTAAATTAGTCCCCAATATTTACCATGTGGATCAATTTAGTTCTCGATATTTTGTATCTACCAATTTAGTCACTGGTGTTGTCGATTTTGGACCAATTTGATCATCCGTCACGATAAACGTCAATTTTAATGGAAATCTCACACGTGCCTTAAAATAAATCATGTTTGGATCGATAAAATTGAATTGATTACAGATATTAGGGCACGTAACTAAAAAATTTTCATCCAAAATTTGAACATGAGATCTAGATCGTCTGTTTCGTCAAGCTTCATTGACAGTAGAAGAAAACAGTACGAACCCCCGAATCCTGCAAATATTTTAAAATTCAATCCAGACATGATTTAGTGTGGGACATGTACGAGATTCCCGCTAATTGACGTTAATCATGACGTAATGACTAAATTAGTTCAAAATCGACAATATCGAGGACTAAATTGGTTCGGACGAAACATCGAAGACTAAATTGATCCAGATGGTAAACATTGAGGATCATTTTAGATTTTCTCATTTTTATCCTTTTTCTTTTCATTCCACTTGAATTCCTTGACCGTCGAAGTCTACGTAGACTTTTGACGATGAAGTTCATTCGACTCTAACTAAATTTAGTTGGAATATGAGAACTATGGTGACGTCGTGTAGGAATATCTCCAGAATAATAATAAAAAAAAAAGACATAAATCCAAATGGTATCATTGAAAATGTTTATCATCAATTATTAATATATCCATGTACAAATAATTAAATGAGATGGTCACCCCACGCAATAAATTGAAACGGTGATATTGGTAGTGTTGTTTAATACGGTCCACGTCAAGTACGCATGTATATATTTATTACTTTATAGATGCAAATGTGTGTGTTAATATATGGCTTCATCAAATGTTTGTAAACCACAATATTATGATCGATTTTCCAATATAAAATATCCCAGAAATAAAAACATTCTCGTCATATTGTAAGGAATTTGTGTGATTTAGAATTAATTAATTTCAACTTAATATAAGTTCAACTTGGGGCCTTTTCATGGGGGACCAAAAGATAAGATGTGAATAACGTTATATAAGTGTGTTTTATTACAAATCAAAATCAAGATTTTAATTAATTATTAAATCCATTTGGCTCGTTATGAAATGATGATAGGACAAAGCTAAATCGAAAATATATAACCAAATAAAAGGTTGAATAGAAAAAAAAAATCTAACTAAATCTTACCTAATTATTATTTTTAACCAAATAAATTTGGAGTTTCCTCATGTGTCTAGACGGCGTGGGATTCTTTATAGAAAATCAATTTAAATAAATCGAGAAACTATTTTTTCCCTAACATAAAATATTCGGTCTATCGTCGGATTTGTGAAGGTTACAAAATATTCAAATTGAGTATCTATACTATATACTAAGGCTCTTGGGGTACATAGGAACTATCAAATTTAATTGGCATGTCACACTAAATTACAAATTTATTCGTAAATTTCTTATTTATCCTATTTTATATTCACAAGTCAATTTTTTAAAATAATTGTAATTACTTCTATACTATATATTAAGGCTATGTGTGCGTAGTAGCTATTAAAATTAATTGGTATATCATGTTAAATTACAAATTTACCCATAGTTTTATGATTTGTTCTATTTTATCCTCACAAATTAAATTTTTAAGATAATTATAAATACTATATAATTAAAAATGAATTTATGATTTTATTTATCATATATTTTGAATCATAAATGATAATTAAAACATAAAGTACTATTATATATTTACGTATTATAGCACACGCATCGAGTGTGCGTTAAATGCTAGTATATATTATAAAATTTTTAAAACAGTGCAATTCTCTTAGAGCCTGTAAACGATTAAGCTAAAGTGAACACTTATATTTGCAAAAGAAATATATTAAACAATCAATCTTATATTTATGATAAGGACTTTTAAACGTACCTAATAAATATATAATCCATAAGGAAAAGTGTAAAAGGTGAAAGGAGAGGACTACGTCACATATATAAACCATAAAGTCAGCATAATGACAATTAAACAGATGAAGGCAATTAGTGTTAATAATCCAAACTATAGTCACACACTACACAAAGAAGTTAGGGTTTTCTATATCTCTATGTATAATGACGTAGTATAGTAGTGTTTGTAGGAATTCCATTTATAGGAATTAGAAACTAAAATATATAACATTAATATAGGATAGACTATAGAGTATGCAAGGAATAGAAGTTAGAATGTACGATTAAATTATGTGATTATATTAATTCTATTTATAATTAAAGAGTTTAATAACGTAGTTAAGCAGAATGACAAAGGATTTAATTCGACGGCTTAACTTAAATGCTTTATTAATAACTTGAACCCTACTGTAACTCTATTCAAGATTCATACAACTATAATGTTTTTTTTCTTTATTTATTTAATAAAATATATTAGACTACCAATTTAAAAAATAAAATGATATTGATAGATTAAATTAAATAAAGCCTTCCAAACCCACCGCCAATGAATTGAACTCTCCTTCCTTGCTGACGTCCCTTTCACAAATTAAACGCCAGAGATCCATCCATCATCTTCTTCTCAAGTAGGCCCTCCTATTTCCTACATATTCTTATTCAGCCCCATTAATTATAATAAATTATAAATTATAACTATAATTACTGTAATTCACTCAGACAGAGAGAGATAGAGGAAGAAAGGGCTAAGCTAAAGACGACGACGTCCTAGAAAGTCTTCCATATCATTATTGCTTGGCTGTATTATATACAACAACGCACTTACAAAATCACTTCTGCTCCTCTCCATACAAAAAGTTTTCCACTTGCACTAATTGCGCTTACTCTCTTACAGTACATTCATTCATTCATTCCAACATATATATATATGATGTAATAGAAGCCTAAGCATAGAAGTCGAGGGTTTTTTTTTTTTTGTTCTAGAAAATAAGCAATACTTTCATGTATGTGAACAATCAAGAATTGGCAGGTATGAGCAACAGCAGCAGCACGGCTAGCAAGCACGACGATAGCGATGACCATCATCATCACCATGACATGGTCATGCCGGGATTTCGATTCCATCCGACGGAAGAAGAGCTCGTCGAGTTCTACCTCCGCCGTAAGGTCGAGGGCAAGCGTTTCAACGTCGAGCTCATCACTTTCTTGGATCTGTACCGTTATGACCCTTGGGAACTCCCTGGTAATAATGTTACATCCCTTATGTATGTGTAATACAATTTGTTCTTCCTAGGTTTTTTTTTTTTTCACTTCTATATTTGTATATAGCCTTAGCAGCAATGGGTGAGAAAGAGTGGTACTTTTATGTCCCGAGGGATCGAAAGTATAGGAACGGAGATCGGCCCAACCGAGTAACAACTTCGGGGTATTGGAAGGCGACGGGCGCGGATCGAATGATCAAAAGCGAGGATAATTCGAGGTCCATCGGTCTGAAGAAAACCCTCGTTTTCTACTCTGGCAAAGCTCCTAAAGGAATAAGATCGAGTTGGATCATGAACGAGTATAGGCTGCCTCTACATGAAACCGAACGCCTCCAAAAGGTTCGATTATCGATTTATAAACTTTGATATTCATTTGCTATTTTGTTCCCTTTTTTTTTTTAGTTCAGAAACAGTAAGGGCTGCAATGATTATGGGACTGTGTTAGAAACATAAATGAAGGAAAATTGGAATTTAATGCATATCACATGAAGATCATGAGTAGATCAAAAGAGTTATTGTGCATTCAAATTAAGATTCAAATAATTATGATGTCTGAAAGTCTTGTTATTACATAGGCTGAAATCTCCCTTTGTCGGGTCTACAAGAGGGCGGGAGTTGAAGACCATCCATCGCTTCCCCGAACCCTAATCACCACTCGGGCTTCTTCGTCATCTTCTTCGAGATCCATCCGCTCGTCACAATTCCCAGAAAACCCTAATCAAGAATCGAAATCCCCGTCGAAACATGCGAAAAAGTCAGTACAAAACGATCATCAGACAAGCCCCATCAGCAGCAGCAATTCTTACACTTGTTACCACAACAGTAACATTGCTGCTCAACAAAGCGCATCCGCCCTCGAAGCTGACCATATCGATCTTTACAAGGTGGTCATGAGTAGCAATAACATCGGCTGTTACTCCTCACATTCAGAAGGCGGCCCTCCTCCTCCTCTTCCTCCTCATCATCATCACGTCTACTACCCTAACATAAGCGTCAACCCTAATTATTTTCTGTCACACTTTCCGACTTTGCAAGCTGTGGCGGCGGCTCAGCCTCAGGCAAATGCCTTGCAGGGATCTTCGCTGCACATGGCTTACGCCGACGCAACAACGTGGGATTGGAATGTGATTCCCGAGAATCATCAAATCATTCATAAGTAACGACAGCTTTTCTCATCCCATTGATTATATCATGTTGTTCTTGTTGTAATGAAAGCACTTTTATCTGTTTTTTGTTTGATATCTATCTACTTATCTATCAGCTCACTGACTAGAAGAACTCACGAGTATATCTTATTGTAGCTAGCTAGCAAGCATTGTTATAAATGTTTCTTGGTAATCTTTGGACAGTGGTACAATGTTCTTGCTTTAAATTTTCTTTAAGTATGGCATCTCTCTCTCTCTCTCTCTCTCAAGGGTAACAGATAATACAAGGAAACCATGACTTGCAGACGACTGCTCAGAGACAAAAGTATAAAGGAACTATTAAATGAATGAAGCCGACAAGAATTGGTCCCGAAAAAAAAAAATAACATATGAATATGTACATAACGATAAGTTTAATTAGAAACGAATTGGAACCTTAAAGTCAGTTATGAGGCAATCCCAATTTCAAATGGGATTAATCTTTCTGGCCTGTAGACAACGAAAATTAAGTAGTTCAACTGAAATCGAAGGTAAGACTTTCACGTCGAGATATTACTTACCAAAAAACCTAGTAACCAACCTAACTAGAAAAGAAAAGTAGGTGTGGGCCACACAGGCCCATTTTGAAATGACCATTTATTCTATTAAATATAAATGCCCATTATGTTTGGCCCATTATATCGGCCCAATTCATACAGCGAATACGGCCCAATAACATTAATTAATAATTATTTAAGAAAATAAAACAGAATTAAATAGGTAATCAGTCGTGAAATGTTCATGGAAATGATTTTAGTTCTTTTTTTAAGTCTTAACCTTCACCTAATCTGTCCTCTTGCCCTATATAAATTGAGATGCAAGGAGAAAGATATGGTGGCTCAGAGCCAATCGCCAGATAAGAAACCCTAGAGCTCGAAGCAAAACCCCTGATTCGTTTCATTATCCGCGTAATTTCTCCGGCGGAATTCGATTTTTTCGAGAGGATTGCAGATGGAAGGAGTTTCGCATCCGATACCGAGAACTGTGGAGGAAGTGTTCAACGATTTCAAGGGCCGTCGAGCTGGAATCATCAAAGCCCTCACGGAGGGTGCGTTTAATGTTTATGAAATGGAGAATTGTTTTTTGAAAGTTTTTTTTTTTGTTTGTTTTTCTCGCACTCATGTCAGTGGTTTGTGAAATGAAGTTTGCTTGTGGTCGTTTCTTTGTGAGCAGCTCAAGTTTCGTGACACACACACACACACACACACACACACACACAAACACGCATATTTGATAATCCGTTGCGCTTTTGTGTAGATTTATGGGCCCTTTTTAGGTTTTGTGGTTAAAACTGTAGATTCTTTTGTTGGGTGGAATGCAGGATTTATTGTTTTCTTTTTTTCTCATTGGCCTGAAGATGCTAAGAATCGGGTTTTAACATTGCCTTTGTAATGTTATGAATTGATAATCCATGGAGAAAGACTTTATTTCTCTTTCTTAGTCAAGTGTTGGTTTGTGAAATGAAGGTTGTTTGTTGTGAGCAGCTCAGGGATTCATGATACATGCGTATGATAATCCATTGGTTTTTGTTTATAGGATTAGAGGCTTGTTGTTGTTAGTAATAATTACTGCAGTAATTAATTTTTTAATATGTTTTCACTATCTTGCAGATTTTAAGAAATTTTATCAGCAATGTGATCCTGGTGAGCTACAATTTTTGTTAATTATGTCTAATTTTTCATCTGTTTGTTAAAGCCAACATTCTGTCTGGGGTATGTACGAGTTTCTGTGTTATGGATACATTCCTTTCAACGTTCCATGTAGTTTGTGAACCTACTTCGCTCGTACTACTTCTATGCCATGGTCTTTTAAGTTGTTGATCGATTGGTGTAATCTCTTCTCTTGTAGAAAAAGAAAATCTTTGTCTGTATGGCCTGCCCAATGAGACATGGGAAGTCAACCTCCCTGTTGAAGAGGTGCCTCCTGAGCTGCCCGAACCGGCACTTGGTATAAACTTTGCAAGAGATGGGATGCAAGAAAAGGATTGGTCAGCTCTCGTTGCTGTTCACAGTGACTCGTGGCTGCTTTCTGTCACATTCTACTTTGGTGCTCGATTTGGATTTGGGAAGAGTGAGAGGTAACAAACTTGTCTTGAAGCAGCTCTGCATTCAGTCAACTATTCTTTCTTTTGCGCCTTGGCTGATTATAACATATGGTGGTGTTGCAAAGGAAACGGCTTTTCCAGATGATTAATGATCTGCCTACCGTATTTGAAGTTGTGTCGGGAGCTACTAGACATTCACGAGACCAAGCTCAACTCAACGGTAATAGGAACAAACATAATGGGAAAACTGTAAGTTAGTTCGACTCTAGCATCTTCATAATTTCTCAGCTAGCAGTATTTGCAATTTTTATGTTTTTTTTTTTTTTGCAATTTGGATTCTTTTTCTTTCTTCTTATCACAGACTTCTAGACAATCTGAATCCCACCAGAAAGCAGCTAAATCGGCTGCACCAAAGGATGAGGAAGACAGCGGAGAAGAAGAGGACGAAGAAGACGAGCAAGGAGCAACATGCGGAGCGTGCGGTGACAATTATGCCACCGACGAGTTTTGGATCTGCTGCGACATCTGCGAAACATGGTTCCATGGGAAATGCGTAAAGATAACCCCCGCAAAGGCTGAACACATCAAGCAGTACAAATGCCCCAATTGCAGTAACAAGAAGGCAAGGACTTAAAAGCTTCCATTTCGCTTTCCATCGGAAGGAGAAATTTAGAGCTTCTAATCTTAACTTATCAAGTAGAATTTGTTCATGGGAATTGAATCTTTGAGCAAATCTTATCTTCTTTCAAACATTGTGTCTGAACTTGATGTTCTGCTTGCTTCTATTGTAGAATGGGGAAATCGATTAAAAGAAGACACACTCTTTCATTTGTTAGAGTATGTGGTGTTGATTTGTCAAATGCTAAGAAAGAGTTGATCACTGCCATATGGCAATAAGTCAAACCCTCCACATGAAAAGAAGAGAATCCTATCCTATGCCCTATAATAACATCCATCCAAGTAATTTATTCTTACCATTAACAATCTCAACTCTCTTAAGTCGTATCTAATAACCAATCATCAAAATAAAACTATGCCTCATGATGTGTTTAATTGCATCGAGTGTAAGGGAGAGAGTAAGTGTAATAAATGAAATATTAATCATATATAAGTGGAGTGGGTAATAAGTTCAGAACTGACGATTCAAAATGCAACTGAATTGAGTATAAAATACAACGTGAGTGAAGCAAGAATGTAGTTGACATTTGACAGCATTGCTTTTTATATAGAAAACAAAATAAAGCAAGTAAATCTCAGACAAAACCAAGTAGTAATCTTGCTGCTGTTCAGACGGGCGGGCCATTCATACTTTCAAGGTATCTGTTTTCACTTCTTTTCGTGTTATCAACCACGATTTAACCAAAGAAAAAGAAGAAAAAAAAGTGATCTTTCCTGCATAGGCATGAAGGTTTTAATGCTGGCCTTCATTCTTGGAGTAGTTGTAGCAGTATTTCTGTCATGTCTGAAGTTCAAACCACATATGATTCAAGTAGTTGATAGCTTAGAGGCTTAGATAGCTGTGCATTCTTGATTTTCTGCACACAATTAATGGTCTTGAGAAAGGCAAGAATCGTTCACGAAAATAGTATTAAAGATTGTCAGATCTGAAGATTAATTCCTATTATTGAAACCAGCCCATCTCTGTCCTCTACTTGACTTTAAGAGATCTTTTTATTGCATTTTACCTGTTTGATTATTTTACTGTTTGAGTCACCTTCACCTTCACCTTCACGGTGTAATGTGGGATTGAACTGAAGTTCTCTGCACTAATCATCTGCAGTTTATGGTGGTGTGAGTGGCTTTGTCCAGCTGTACTATATAATGTCAGTGGAAATTAGCAGTGTGGTAGTAGGATTTAATGGTGGTGGTGGTGGTGGTGGGATGATTGATCCTAGCAACTTGCATCTGAAGAAAGAATTAACGCAGATTCGAAAGGCCGCTAGGGTTTTGAGAGACCCTGGAACATCATCTTCATGGCGTTCGCCGATTAACTCTGTGAGATCTCTCACCAAGGACCATTATGTGCATTGCCAAAAGAATGGTAAGATTGATGCCTCTGAACAGTTTGTCAGTGCAAGTAGCAATATTAAGAATAACGGTAATGATATAAGCGATAAGGGCAATGTGAAAGATACAGAGAGGAAGAAAGTCTCTTTGTACAATTGGAGGAGTCTGAAGTCTGAGAGTGAAAGAAGTAAACAGAACGATAAAGACGATAATGGTAAGGAAGAAGGGTCTTTCGCAACTCAAGATGAGGGTGTGGATTTGGATAGCCTGAGTGATGCGAATAATAATGGTATAAATGTTTCGATAAGTGATAAATTTACTGATAGATATAGTTCGGGGATTTTTAGGTGTAAAGATAAAGGCTTTACTCCACCTATTAGGCGTGCTATCAAGAAGAAGCCGAAGAGAAGTAGTTATGGTGGCCACGACAAGATGCTGCAAAGGCAGATTATTTGGAGCAGCAGCAAGGAAAATATTGACAGGGATGATGATTCAATTCGTTTAGTTGATCGGTCTGATGATACTGAAGATTATGGTAATTCTGAGGATGAAAGAAGTGTATCTGCTCTTTCATTACTAGCTGAGCTCAGAAAAAAGGGCTGGGCTTATTCTCCAAGAAAATTGCTGAGGAGTCAAAAGAAAGAATATGATTCTGTTTCTTGCAGCACATCAGCACTATCCCTGAGCTCTTACCGTAAATACAGTGCAAGAAATCCAAGTGTCGTTGAGTCATGGGATGCTACAACGAGATCAATGAACGAAGCAAGTGATGACGTGGACGATCAATTAGATTTTCCGGGAGAACAAGGCTGTGGAATCCCTTGCTATTGGTCAAGGAGGTCAACACCAAGGTCAAGGATAGGACAGGGAAGTTGCTGTTCTCCGTCTCCTTCTGATACTTTGAGGAGGAAAGGAAAAAGCATCCTTTGTGGAACCCAGTCGATTCATCAAAGTAGGGGTAAGAACTCATCGTTGAGTTCTAACAGGAAAAGACCTACGAATTCTCGGGCTGTAGGCCATGGCCTTGTTGTACCTCTCCTCACCAACAGTAGTGGGACTAATAGTGACGACGAGATTGTAAATTTCGGAGTGATCGATCTTGAAGCTCTGAGCAGATTAGATGGAAGGAGGTGGTCAACTAGTTGTAGAAGCCAAGAAGGGTTAGAACTAGTAGCATTAAATGGTGAAACACACGGTGAAAGTTCTCCTGAGGATGTTAGAAGCCTGAGCCACAAATACAGGCCAATGTTTTTCGATGAATTCGTTGGACAGCGTATAGTCGTTCAGTTTCTTAAGAGTACTGTTTCAAGACGAAGGATTGCCCCAGTTTATCTTTTCCATGGTCCACGTGGCACTGGAAAAACCTCGATGGCCATAATATTCGCTGCATCGCTGAATTGCCTTGCAAGTGGAGAGACTAAGCCATGCGGGGTTTGCAGGGAATGTGCAGATTTCATATCTGGGAAGAGCAAGCGTTATGGAGAAGTAGATGTGTCCAACAAAAAAGGAAACGAAAATTTTAAGGCACTTTTAAAGAACATGTCAGTGGTTCAGACATCAGCATTTCCGATATTTAAGGTTTTTCTTGTCAAAGAGTGCCACTTACTGCCCTCAAAGGCATGGCAGGCTTTTCTGAGACTTCTGGAAAAACCGATGCCACGGGTCATTTTCATACTCGAGACAACTGATGCTGATAATGTCCCTCGTGCTGTGTTGTCTCGGTGTCAGAAGCACCTTTTTAACAAAATAAGTAGCAGTGATATCGTCTCCAAGATGAAAACTATCGTACATGAGGAGAATTTAGATGTTCTTCCCGAGGCCTTGGAGTTGATCGCTTCGAATTCAGACGGTTCCTTACACGATGCAGAGACCATGATCGACCAGTTGAGGTTGTTCGGTAAAAGAATCACTCTTTCCTTGGTGAACGAGCTCGTGAGTGGGATAAAAAAAGACTGATCTTTTCAATATTGTTTCGTTTTTTTCCTCCTAACATAGTTTATCATTTGTGCTTTTCTTTCCGTAGATTGGGGTGGTTTCCGATGAAAAGTTATTGGATCTGTTAGAGTCTGCCATGTCTTCGAATGCAACAGAAACAGTGGTTAAAGCCCGAGAGTTGATGGATTCAGGAGTTGATCCAATCGTTCTTACATCTCAACTGGCGACCCTTATAGTAGATATAATTGCCGGTACACCTACACACCCTAATGTCAGCTCCAAGCACGATTCTTTCTTTGGTGGGAGAAACTGTAAGTTCAATCGGGCTTAAACTGTAAGTTCAATCGGGCTTATATTCGATTCTTGCATCTTTGTTTGTAATGATTTTGTGTGTCCGAACTCATTGCAGTGTCTGAAAGAGAATTAGACAGACTGAGGCATGCATTGACCCTCCTCTCCGAGGCCGAAAAGCACATCAGAATCTCGAGCGAGCGTTGCACATGGTTCACAGCAACGTTATTACAGTTAGGTTCGTTGCCTTTGCCCGATCGAACTCACTCGGGGAGTAGCCGAAGACAGAGTTCTAAGACCTCCGAAGAGGACCATCGTAGTAGTATATGCATGCACAGAGAAAATAAACCAAGAAAAGATTCTTCATTGGCAACCGATGAAGCTTCCTCTCCCAAATCCTCATCTTCTAATTTGAATTATAGACTCAAACGGAGAAAAATGAGCGGCGATGAGTCGTTGACGGACGTTTGGCTTCAGTGCATCGAGAAGTGCCATTCAAGGACGCTGAGGGAACTGCTTCATTTGCATGGAAAGCTTGTCTCTTTATCCGACGTCAAAGGTAAAAATCTCAAAATTCCCACGCCAAGTGTCTGTTTTATTGCCTGGAGAAATGTAATAATCCAAAGCATGCAGGTGGTTTCGTCGCTTACCTTGCATTCGAGGACAGCAACATGAAAACCCGGGCAGAGGGCTTCCTCAGCAGTATTACAAACTCGTTCGAAACCGTCTTACACCACAATGTGGAGGTCAGTCTCATTCTGGTGAACAATAGTCGGGCAAGAACACGGTCACAAGACCTAGAAAATACCACTGTGTCTGAAATCCCAGTTCAAAGGATCGAATCCATAATTCGGGAGCAGATGTTAGAGACTGCTTGGCTGCAGGAAATGGAGAAAGGCACTTGCAGATCAGTGAGCCAGTTGAGACCCGAAAGGAACCAAGTGCTTCCACGGGACGGTTCTAACGACGGGAAAGAGTTTGACTTTCCCACTCAGAAATGGGAAGATGAGATGAACCGCGAGATCAAAGCCCTGAAAATCAGCGATGGAATCGATTCGCAACAAAAGGAGAATATGGATGCTAAGAGGGCCGATCACTACCCCATCTCACCGAGCTTGCTCCATGATAACAGCCATTACAGCAAAGATAACTTGTGAGCTTTCCGTCCTATCAACTTACGAGTCGTCAGTTTTCGCGGGGCTTACTTTAATGATCGCCCTTTTCTTGTTTTTTGTCCGTCTGTTGTTTATAGCTTTATTACATTCCCGAACTCCGTGAAAAAAGTGGGATTCTACGTAGGACTGCCACATCACCTTATTATTGTTATTTTCTTGACTAACTTGACAGGGGATATGAATCGGAATCAAGAACTGGCAGTTGTAGCGGAATGTTCTGTTGGAAAAACGCTCGACCGCTCCGGAGAACGAACCTAGTGGTACTTCGTCGGCTTATCTTCGTTGGTTCTTATTTCTGTTATAACTCGAACTTCGTATTTTCTTGGCATGTTTGTTTCTAACATATAAACGAACGATGCCGTTTCAAAAGCAGGCTAAGCCAGACACGTCTTTCCCTCTGCGCCAGCAGAAGAGCGGCCGTATTTCTTGGTTTGGAGAGTGCGCCAAGCCAAGAAGGTCCAGACCACAAGGACAAAGATAATAGATAGCAAGATAGAAACAGAGAAGATGAAAGGAAATATTTTCAGTTTATTTAGTTCTATTGTACTGTAAATTTTCTTTCTTTCTTTTTGGATTAGTAATTATTGCATTTCATAATTCATATAATGCTTTTCTATTACAAGTTATTTACATCCACATGTCCAATCTGCATTTTAGGCCCAATAAGTAAGAAAATGTACACAATCACACATACCCTTATGGTAAAGTTGTTAAAAGAAGAGAGAGAGAGAGAAAACATAAAATGGTCTCAAATGTTTATCCTGTGGACCAATTTAGTCATCGATGTTTCGTCAGAACCAATTTAGTCCCCGATGTTGTCGAATTTGGACCAATTTGGTCCTTTCGTCGTGATTAACGTCAATTTTAGCGGGAATCTCACACATGCCCCATACTGTTAGTGAAGCTCGACAAAGTATGCGATCTAGAGCTCATATTCGAATTTTGCAGGAAAAATTTCTAGCTTCGTGCCTTAATTTCAGTAATCAGTTCAACTTTGTCGATTCAAACATGATTTATTGTGAGTCATATGTGAAATTTTCGTTAAAATTGACGTTTATCTTGACGGAAGGCCTAAATTGGTCCAAAATCGACAACAACGAAAACTAGATTGATTCATGCGAAACATCTGAAACTAAATTGGTCCACGTAGTAAACAAGAGAGACATTTTGGGTTTAATCCCCACAAATAATAATTAAAAAAAATAAAAATAAAATAAATAAAAATAACACAAATCCGTAGATTATTACCTACAGTCATCCTTTCAATCTCTGACACATCCACACTTGTCTGTACACTACAGTCCGATGGCTGGCTTAAGTAGAATTGCAAGCAAAGCAAAGCAAAGCCAATCCCACTAAGTGTATATTCTCTTGTACATAACTTATATACACACACACAACTAAACTAACTTCATTTCTCTTCACTGTAACTACCAATACATTCACATCCCAGCAGCTTATTACACATCCTTAGCTTTCTTCTAACAATGGAACTTCCTGACATTACGAGCGAAGAACCGCCCGAGATGCTGATCCCTCTTGCCGGTCGTTACAGCGCTGCGTACGATTACTCATGCGAACTAGATCAGATCGAAGATGGCGAAAGATTTTCGAAGCCCGCCAAGAAAGTTCAAGTGAGGTACAATGAATGCCTCAGAAACCATGCAGCTTCGATTGGCGGGCATGCGACCGATGGCTGCGGCGAGTTCATGCCTGGCGGCGACCTCACATGTTCGGCATGTAACTGTCACAGAAACTTCCATAGAAAAATAGTGCTCGATGATCAAGGTATATCTTACGGATAGTTAAGCTTCGTAGTTTCCCTTACAGTACTTCGGATCATTGCATGCTTTATTGTTTTCTTGCAGTGAGCCGTCCAAGAGTTGAGACGATCATCGTGCCTTACGACATGATGATTGGGAACTGCGCCTATAAAACTCGCCAGGATCGTCGTATGGACGGCGGGGATGTAATAAAGCCGCTTCGAGCTGTGAAGAAGAGGTTCAGGACAAAGTTCAGTCAAGATCAGAAGGAAAGAATGCGAAGGTTCGCCGAGGAGGTCGGGTGGAGGATGAACAGGCAAGAAGATTCTCTGATACAGAGCTTCTGTCAGGAGATTGGGGTTAGTAGGAGAGTCTTCAAAGTTTGGATGCATAACAACAAGCACAGCCTTGCCAAGAAAGAACCCGCCGACGATTCGCCGCAAGAACAATATGCTTAGTTACGATTCATCGGAAAGATTATACCGTCTTCTACCTCAATTCCCGATTTTCTTTCTAGTTATCATAAGGCTCACAATAATATTACACTAGTTGTCCTAAGTCCTCCTGCATATATTCTTGTTTGTGGTTTCGTAAAGGACTATACATCACCGTTTTTTTGTCTGTGGAGCGTGCTATTACATCTATCGTCCATTTGTTTTAGAATGGAATCTCACGTGGATGTGTACGACGAGCTTCATAGGTATGTACTAACTACTATTATGAGAAGGAAAGATAGATACCAAAGAAGATAATGAGTAGTAGAATGCTTTTTTTTTTTTTTTTTTTTATGATGCAGAAATATAATGCAGCAGAGACTTGAAATGAAAGAAATCAAAGGCCAATATCCCAATCTCCTAACAAACAAACCTTGCCTTTTGTTTGTTCTAAGTTGAGATTTTCCTTTCACTTACAACTTTCATTCTTCTCTTTTAACTACTAAAAGCAAAGACAACACAACGTAATGTAAGAAAGAATGCTTGTACAAAAAAAAAAAAAAAAAAAAAAAATGGTCCCCGAGAAATAAATCAGTTAGTTGCATAAGAACTTTTCTGTGCATCGAATTATAGAATGCAATGCCATCATAATTAAGAAGCATATTTTTTTATTTTTTTTTTCTCTCTGAAGATTTGCAGACATTGGAAAGACTTTTACGACCAAAATTTTTAGGTTCAAGACTCTACAAACTCAGAACAAAACACAAATGTCTGGTCAGGCCTAAAGAGCAATCCATTGACATACACATAAATAGAGTGCGGGGCGACCAGACACGACAGGGAGTAGATAATTCATAATTACGATCGAAGGACAATCTTGGCTTCATCTCATCGCCATAACTTAAAATACTGCATAAGGACGCCACTGTAGAATGGCTCAGGAAAACTTATCGAACTTCAGCTGATAGTTTCCATCTACAGTTAACCACGAGGGTCCATATATTTTAGTTCGGCAGTTGACACAAACGGGCTTTCCCGGGATTCAGTAATGACTCAGACATAACCCATCCCTGAAACAATGGAGCCAATGTCTGTGTAAGTAATTGTACGGTGTAAACAGTTTTTAACGGACAAAATTCCCAATTTACCTGTTCTGTAGCTTTGTTTTTGAAAGGTCCGTATAAAGCCGATACCAACTTATAAGATTCTGCGACATGAGATTCGATGTCTGCTGATGTTGGTTGTATTGAGAGATAATCGTGCTCTCTTTTTCTAGAGGAAACAACATCCTTGCTGGACGCACGGATAATGTGAAGAAGCACGTGGGCCTGTAATAAAAGGTAAGATGAGCTCGGAAAATCTACGAGACGTCGAAGTGGTATGGTATAAACATGGGGGTCTGCAAGCTTACATGGAAAGCTGCTTTCAGTATGTCATCAGACTCTGCTTGACCTTTGAACAGAGCATATATATTGCCCTTAGAAGGATTATATGTCACGATGTATCGCTCTTTCTGTAGTCAATAAAATCCAGTAAGACCTAAGTCAGTGAATTGTACAAATTACAGACGAGTATTGTTATGGATGGACAAAAGGAACGGGCATAGATATGCCTAGACATGTCTGAAAGTGTGGTGCTGCACATAATATTGCAGGCTTGCTTGAAGGAAGGACATTCTTAGTTAAAATGATAATAACTGTACTCTCTCCGTCTCCGTGGAGAGTAGCATACCTCGAAAATGGGCTCCACTGCGAAATATGAATTTGGGTCTTGGAATGCCTCTTTAAATCTTGGCCCTAGAAATAAAATAGTCAGATAAAATAGCAGGAGCATGTTTATGCATAAGCAATTGTTAGCCTCATAAATGAGAGACAATGGTCGCAACATACCAAGAACAATAGGACTTCGGTTTCTCCATGGAAGATCAATAATAGTTTCCATTGAATTTCCCTCTTGCAAAGTTGGAACTCTTCCTGAAAAATTCGATATTGGTTAAAAGAATATAGAAAACTTTCCTTCTCCTTCGGAATACACATTTTCAACAATTTTAAATTCCTCAGCAAAACCAAACTAATTTGTTTACCAATTATTTCTCAGCCAACAAGGTAACAAACTGATATTCATTCAGTAAAGGAGAAACAAATAAAGGCCAGTCGTGACCCTCAGACAAATGGCAACTCATCAGGAGAGAAGCAACAACTGAAATGGGAAACGAGATGGAGGTGAAAAAGAACGGATAAGATATATAACCTGTTTCCAGAAAGGATTCTACTGCCACTGTAAATCTCGCACGATTTAATGTATGCAGTACAAGAGATTTCACCTGAAAAATCAATGATAGTTTCACCATATATCAATATCCAACTTTAACGAGACATAACACGAGGAAAAGGATGTTAAAGGGTACAAGGAAATCCAACCTCTCTGTAGGAGCTCATCAAATATCCACATGAAAGCATAGCGAATGTGGTAACTAAGGATGGGTTTCTCTTAGAAATCATTATGCTCAGCCCAGTCCCAAGCTTCACGAGATGTAACATTTGCACTTAGTTCAACTCATAAAACCAAAAGAAACATAATTGTAAAATTGAAATTCAAAAAGCAAACAGGAAATTTTAATAGGCCTTTTTAAGGATTCTGTTGGGAAGCAGAGTTTCACGTACAAGGGAACTCTAGAAACAATATAATGATGCCACTGCATATAATATCTCCATAAACCACAAATTGTAAAAATGGGTTTCTTGATTTGACATGCATACCAGATCAGCAATATTAGCAACACATTCTCCCTTTGCAGTCACATCTCCAATATTTTCTCCTTTGGCAAATGCTTTATAGATTGGCGTTCGGGTTGAGGTAGATGTCACAGCAGAAACATTCTACAAGTACAAATCAAGCTGGGTCTCAATATTTTTCAGTATTAGGAAAACTTACAGGTTGACAGGGTCACGAGTGACAAACCTTAGCCACATTGGCCACACATGCCAAAGGAAGGAAAAGGTGTGGAACAGCTGCAGTAGCCAACTCTAACCCAGCTCCCAACTCCATCAAGAGATCACCAGCAAACCTCAGCTGAATGAAGTTTACATGACATTATAAGAATTCCAACAAATTTCAGTTGCCTATGGTATCGTTATAATCTTCAAGTACCTGTTTTAGATCATAATCAAATTTCTTTCCCTGCCGAGCAAAAACCATCTTCCCAACCCGTCCAGCACCATCCTAAGAAAAACAATTGAATCATATAAATTTAACGGTCCGACCAGATTCAGTCGGTTGGCATGCAAAATGAAGTATTGTGCTTTTACTTGACAAAATAAGGTAACTCATTCCTGTTTGACATTAATTAGTTTCTCAATCACAAATATATTTCAGCCTCCAAATAGGTGATACTCATGATATATACAGGGAATCTTGACACTACCAGAAGCTTCAATTCCTAAAGACAAGTTCCCTGACATTTATATGGGATTCCTCAACATACGCAACCAAAAGGCTAGTTGAAGAACGAACAAGCTTAATGTGTAACTAGTCTATATCCCAGACTCCATGTCACAAGCATTATGTCCTAAACGCATAAGTTAATAACTTCAAAACTACAATAATATATATATATATATATATATATATATATATATAAGATGAGTGATCACAGTGAAACTAGCTTGTGATTTACAAAGCATACCTTGAGAATCCAGCTAATAGCTACAGCACCTTGGGCAGATCTAGCTCTGGATACGCCCACAGAATTCAGCAACGTCTGTGTTGTGAAAACACTCATTGCTCCACCAAAGAAGTACTACAACAAAACGACAATAACCATCAAGGAAAGTGATTGGAGCGACAACTTTGCTAATTGTTAAAGCATTTAAATGCATTGGACCAGTACCTTCAAAGCCCTCCACGTCATGTACGGCACATAAGATTGAGTCACGCTGTCCGGAAAACCTTCTGGTACCACATAGGACCTAATAAATGCCATCATATCCTGGAACTCAAAAATACCGTAAATCAGTTAAGGTAACAGTTAACGTGTAAATCAGTTAAGGTAACAGTTAACGGTCGAAGGGAATATTATCTTCTACATTACAATGCAGCTTTCCTAACAAACAGGGAATAATGATTATAGAACCCGTTAGTCGTTTCTGTCCCGTAGGCCGTAGCTTGTTTCTAGGGATCTTGCGAGTGCATTTTTGACGGTATTCGTGCTCACTCATACACTTGTAAATAAACTTGATTATACAATGAGCGCACCTGTTACTACTCACTATACTACACTACCATGCTATTTCTACAGGTATATCTTTCCAAATTCTCTCTCTCTCTCTCTCTGAAAGAACAAAGAAGCTCACAGGTCAATGAACTAGCACCAAATTAAACATTATTAGCGACTAAGCAACTAGCTCTGTGATGTACAAATCCAAAGACTATAATAACCAACACAATTTTTTAGTAATTCGATAGCACAATCTAACAACACGCAACCAACATCCATAAAGTAAGTAAAACAATTGCGGGAAGAAAAAAAAAATTCAACAGAAGAAGGAAATAGGAATTTTCATAAAGCAATAGAAGAAGAAAGCGACGCAACACATACATCAACAGGTGACTGAGGCGACTGCAAGCTAACCGCACCAACACGGCCCTTCTTCCTCCTATTCCTCAAACTCATGCTCCTACTCTTCGATCTCTCATCCTCAGCGAACAGCTTCCACCGCCTACCGTCAATTTCCTCGATTCCGATCAACCTCGTAGCCACAAACCGATCCTCCGCCACGCGCACGATTCCTGCGTCCAAGTCAGCCGCCAACGGCGGCGCCGATGCTAAATTCGCGCTGATCCGAAGCGTCTCGCGCACGAGAAGATTCGCATCCGACGTGGCAAGGGTTTTCGAAGCCGAATTGGAGCTGTGCTTCAGCTTCATCGTTCCAATCCGCCGAAAAAACAACAATGTGATCGATGCACCTCCTTCTTCCTCCGATGCCGCGTACGTCTCTTCCCTCTCTATATATAGAAAAAGTGTAGTAAATTCCGATGCTGAAAAAGTCGAACGGAGGTTATGAGAGAGAGAATTTCTAGTCGATGTTTTCGCTGCTGCGATGGATGCGTTAATTTATATTTTTCTCCTCTTTTTGTTTTGTCCGCTGTGTGGAGGTGGACAAGCAAAGAGAGAGAGAACCACACATAACATATACAGAGAGAGAGAGAGAATGCAAGTTGTGTCATGTGGTGGGGGACACGTGATAGATAGGCTTGGTGAGTCGGAAAGTTATCGAAATCAAAATGCAATTTGTTGAACTATATTTATTTCCTCAATTAATTTATTTACATATGTATATATAGTACCCATTAAATTATATCATATCAAATCTTTGTCCTAACTTATGGGTAAAAATTATACATATTTCTCAATCAAAGACAAAATCTATGTCATCTCCTGGGTCAAACGGTTAGATCGTGATATCTCTAAATGAATGTCAGTGATTTAGTTTCACTTTTGATTATCCACTAGAAGTCGATGACGTCTCATATCCGACAATAAGGTTCAGATTCGATCCAAACAGAACTTAGTCGGCGTGTAAGGACTATCTATGGTGATCGTCTTATATCCGACAGTGAAGTTTAGAATCGATTCAGGCAAAACTTAGTCGTAATGTAAGAAATATGGTGACGTCATGCGGGTATACATCCTAGAGGTTTAGATTTCGATTCATGCAGAACTTAGTCTGAGTGTAAGGAGTATGATGACTTTGTGTCTATATATCCTAGAGGACATGCTCATATTTAATTAAGACAAAACTTAGAACCAATGTTTGGTTATAAGCCCCACATAGAGGTTCAAAATAAATTATTTTTAATCATGCCGGTTATATTTTATCTCATTCGTTTCAGTCAGATCATACATGCCAAGTCTGTGATATTTTAGTGGACTTTATATTAATCTAACACTGGAAAAAAGAAATAAAAACAGAAAAAAATGATTTATTATTAGTTTTATGTGGTCTAATCCAAAAAAACAAATAGCCCTAGAGTGTATGAACTATTGTCGCGGCTAAAAAAAATATCGAAAGATATCACCAAGGGCTTGACTTAGCGGTTCAATCCTTGACCTTTCAAGTGAGAGGTCAGGGGTTCGAATCATTTAGGGACCTTGATTATCGTTGTTTGTGGAATTTTGGGGTGGGTCTCAAGGACCAGAGAGGATTAGTTCCGCTGGAAGCCGTGGTCTTCCCATAATCGACGGTGAGGTTCGGATTCGATTCAGACTGAACCAAGTCGGAGTATGTGGACTACAGTGACATTGTGTGGGGATCTATCTGTGACCGGAAAAAAAAAAATCGGAAGATACTTCTTTTTCATACTATTGTAAGTAGAGAAACTACTAGGTTGTCCCCATTTAAATTAATCACGCAACACCATTAGCTCAACAACCAACTGTAATGTAATACATTTGAGAAAACGATAAGAATAATTACAAATTCTCAACTAATTCTCAACTGCTAGTTAATGTTCTGTTCAATCTTGGTTCCCACTATAATGGACTGATAGTAGGGCCAAGTCCGACTGTTATTGGGCCTAACGGGCCCAAAACTACTCTTTGAATGAGCCCATTGGTTAGGCCACCTTGCTAGTCTTCTCATTGTATAGGGCCCAAATTATAAGGTCTCAATCTGTCAAACTCAAGAGTTATGTGGGGAAGGAATATAATAATGCGAACAATATGGGTCGATTTGACATTTTTCAAAGTTTCCAATCAATTAAGGGTTTTGAAGTTGGGGGATGGATTCGTTGTCTTCATTTTCCCCAATCGTATTTGTGATTTCACGAGAGGCAGCAAGTTCTGTTTTTGTTGAATCGTCATATTCAAAGCTTTGGAGTTTATCTGAATTGTATGTCGAAGATGGAAGCTGGCGAAGAAGGCGAAGAGGTGGTGAACATCGAAGAGGTCGCATCGAATCTTTCCACTTACAAAGAACAGCTACAACAGGTACTCTTTTAAGTCTCATCAAAATATATCTTGTGTCTGCCTTGTTTATGATTATTAATCGGTCTGAGCGGAATGAATTTGTGAATGTCCCTTGCAGCTGCTGCTGCTGCTTCTTTGTTGTTTTATACCTTCCTCTCGTTTATGCTAATGCATCTTTTTCCTTTTAGCTTCAAAACCCATGTAGGAGTTTGATACATTTTTCTTTCGATATTGATCCTTATAAGCATTTCCTGATTTATTTTGAAACAGGTCCGTGAGCTATTGCATGATGATCCCAAAAACTCTGAATACTTGGACATGGAGAAGGAACTTGTGGAGGTGATTTAAATGAGTTTCTCTTTTTTAAATCGAGCCATTGTCTCGTAGATGGGGTTTGCCTTCTAGCTGGTGCTGGTGCATGTTTTATCCTTAGGGGTTCGGGTTTCTCAAGTATTCTTTTCCGCCATCATTTGATGCATAAAATTGTCATTTTCCACGTTTTCTTGACCCTGAGAATCACAAGTCCTTGACCATTTCGCTATTTCGATTTTTTCAAGTATACCCAGTAAGTCTTGATGTTTCTAAAGTTTCATTACAATCAATCATTTGGTTTCTCTAGTATAGTTAATTGTTGCTCAAATATCAAGGAAGTACATATGGCTGCAGGGAGATGTTTTACTCTTGGTCTGTAAAGGTGAGGGTTTTTGTAATATCATTCAGGGAAATATGGTCCCGGTATAGAAAAGCATGGAAACTTTTAAAAATAACAAAGTGTCGTAGTTTATCATGGTGTCCATCACTTGGTTGTTGGTTCTGTCGCAGGTGTGCAAGCAATGTTTTGGTGATGACCAGCCTGCTGCATCGTGATTTTCAGATGTCCTGCTGACTGAAATTTTTAATGTTCATGTCCATGAAATAATGTTTTGGAATGAAATATTTTATTGTAATCTGAACTGTGTTAATTTTGTGGTGACAGGTTATCCAACTCACAGAGGAACTTCTGACCACTGCAAGACAAAATGAAATTAATTTTGAAATTGGTGTCGGGACTAGCAGTGATGCACATTCTAGTTTACATGTCCCTGGGAACTCCTTCCATGCGGTGTGTGTTGCTTAGTTCAAAACTTGGCGATAATACGGTTTTCTTATGTCATAGTATTTATGCTAAATACTTGTTTGTATGTATCTTTCAACCTTTCACCTCCATATAAGAGGAGGGGTTCATTCAGTAAACATATATTGTCTTGCCTCTTACTGTATTCTACACTTAGCATTCTTAACCATCTTTTTGACTCAAATCTATCTCTGTGACTAAAACTAACTTCGTTTTTTCTACTACCCAGCAATCCACATCCAGTGCCATCGACGGTGATAAGTATCTTGTTGGTACTAAAGTTCAAGCTGTCTGGAGCGACGATGGAGAGTGGTACATAAGTATTTTAAATATAATTTTTTTAGGGTATATCAGTTTCTCTGTACTGAGAATTAAATTTTCGAGTAGGTATGATGCAACAGTTGTAGCACATACTCCAAATGGGTATTATGTTTCCTATGATGGGTGGGGAAACCAAGAAGAGGTAGGCAATGTGATATTGAACAACTTGTGATATCAAGTGATTGAGTCTCTTGTTGTTTAATTTTCAGTGCATAATTGTTGATTACAGGTCGATCCTGATAACGTTCGACCCATTCAAGAAGGAGCCCCCGACCCTTTGCTGGAAGCTGAAAAAATAGCAGTGGCTACAAAAGAAGCCCTCAAACGCAAGATTGCCCAAGCTGCAGATAAAGACTTTGAGAATTGGACAATTCCACAAAAACTCAAAATTGAACACAACGATCCTGAAGACGTGGTATGCTTAGTAGGGCCGATATGTGATTTATAGATTCTATTATTTTGTCTTAATATCCCCATGATTTATTCAAGTTCTTATTTTTCAGAAAGCTGCAAAACGGAAAAAGTTACACGCTTTTAAGTCTAAGATGAGGATGGAAGCCAAAGAGGTCACTCAAAATAAGAGGCAGAATGCATGGCAACAATTCCAGACCACCAAAGGCCGTGCTAAAAAGGTTTAAGTTGCCTGCCATTCTTGTCTGTTTTCATTCACACATAGACACACTGACACGTTTAAGTTGCCTGCCATTCTTGTCTGTTTTCATTCACACATAGACACACTGACACGCATTCGACATGTATGTAAAGATACACACACACATTGGGTTTTGATATATTGATGCGATTGGTTTGTCACTTTGTTTCTCTTCTAGGTTGGTTTCTTTTCAGGGAGAAAACGAGAGAGCATATTCAAATCTCCCGACGATCCATTCGGAAAAGTTGGGGTCACTGGCAGTGGCAAAGGTCTGACCGAGTTTCAGAAAAGGGAAAAGCATCTGCATCTTAAAGGATCAAACATGGACGCTGCTGGAGAAGATTGAAGTATTTTATTCCATGAATACTGTTTTATTTCTCTATTTCTCGACGTTCTGAGTGGCACATAGCCAAATACAGTACCTTGAGAAAATAATCTGTATTTATTCAGACACAAACGAGAATTTCTTGAGTAATAGTGCCACATTGTTTCTTTATGTTTCAAATGGCAGATGCAATACATCGACAAAAGAATCAAGATTCAGTTTCTCTCCATAGCGCACTGCAGAGGAGAGAAGCTCTTATTCGTGTAAAAAAACGAAGTTAACTACTCAACTCGACGTGTAAATGCTAACAAAAGAGATCTCAACAATGAACAACAAGATTATGTTTATGGGGGACAGTCCTCTGAAGGGTTTTCATGCAGTTGCTTTCTTGAGGTAGGCAATTAGATCCGCTCGTTCTTGAGGCTTCTTCAACCCAGGGAAGACCATCTTGGTTCCCGGAATATACTGCAACAGGGTTTGTTCGAGTTAATTAGCATCGCATGGTGCCGAGATGATCGTATAGTGTTTTAATCTCAGATGTAAAAGCATGGATTAGGAGCAAAGGACCAACAAATCTCTAGCACAAATTTCAAAAGCTACATATCTATATACCGAAATAAAAAACATCCCACCTAAAACAAACATACCTTCTTCGGATTAAGCAAGTAATCATAGAGCGTGTTCTCTCCCCATATGACGGCCATATTCTTGTTGGCAGCAGAGTAAGAATAACCAGATGTCGTGCCTGATTGCCTACCGAATAGGCCGTTCAAATTAGGACCTAAAGATTTCAGAACACAAGAATGAAATGAAATGACAACAAATGACCAAACTCAAGACATACCAATTGAAGAAAGAAATACACATTCAAACATCTCCCAAGTCTTGATAATTTTTACTTTATAAACAAAAGGTAAGAAATGTGACTCAATTTCCCAGAAAAAAGTAGGCCTAAGTAAAAGATCAGCTGGAAAGTTCATTTGGCACTCAATGAAATTCCCGAAAGAAAAATCGATGAAACTATCTAAATCAACTTGAAGCTGGGCATATAAGAAACTAACAACCTAAACGAACACCATATGTATGCCAAACAAGCACCAAATTACCAACTAGATCGAGCATAATCAGATAGAGGGACAATCAACACAACAATGCAACGAATCTACGAATAAGCCCAACCTTGTTTGTGCCCAGCGCCTTTATCGACGGTATGGCACTGAGCGCACTTTGTCTTGAAGATCTTCTCTCCGGCTTTCACATCACCAGGCGGTGCTTCGTTGAACGACGCCATTAGTCCTCTCGAACCTTTCCTACGAGGGGGAAAGATGAACGCAGATTGGGGCTGATTTTGGCGACCTTTCTAATTAGGTATTCTTCTTTGGGAGCTATTTTTAGAGGCTGTAGTTAAGGGAAAGTGCCTTTCTGAAATTCCAATTATACCCTTATATTTCAAGAAAATGTCTATTATACTCCTAAGCTGTCGCCTTATCTTATTTCTCCTCACTCGCCGTTATTACCTAAAAAACCTCGTCAAGAACTGCAAGGTTTGAGCTCTGAAATCTCCACCTCAAACCGATGGCCTCCTCAATCTCCCAAATCAATACTTTCGGTTCGTTGGCGTCGAACCAAAGAAACCCCACCCCGACCCTATTCGTCGGCAGGAAAAACCTCAGCAGTGCAGCGTCGTTTGCCTCACTGAAGTTCAAGAGCTGCAGAGCCCACAGAAAGAGCAGTCCTTCTTTCAGGGTGGTGGCCGAGAAAGTCGTCGGGATCGATTTGGGGACCACCAATTCCGCCGTGGCTGCGATGGAAGGCGGGAAGCCTACCATCGTGACGAACGCGGAGGGTCAGCGTACGACGCCGTCTGTTGTGGCCTACACGAAAAACGGGGATAGGCTCGTTGGGCAGATTGCCAAGAGGCAGGCCGTGGTTAACCCGGAGAATACTTTCTTCTCGGTGAAGAGGTTTATTGGGAGGAAGATGGTGGAGGTGGACGAGGAGTCGAAGCAGGTTTCTTATCGAGTTGTGAGGGATGATAATGGCAATGTGAAGCTTGATTGCCCTGCGATTGGAAAGCAGTTTGCCGCCGAAGAGATATCTGCTCAGGTCTGTTGATGTATATGTTGGTTCTATGATGATGATGATGTTTATATTTTTGTGTAGATGTTGAAGTCTTTTCTTTAATGCATAGAAGGTGTTTTGATGGTAATTATATCGATATTTGATGGGAGATAGGTATTGAGGAAGCTAGTGGAAGATGCATCGAAGTTTTTAAATGACAAGGTTACCAAGGCCGTGGTTACGGTCCCAGCATACTTCAATGATTCTCAGAGGACTGCAACGAAGGATGCTGGCCGCATCGCTGGCTTGGATGTTCTCCGTATTATAAACGAGCCAACGGCTGCTTCATTGGCCTATGGCTTTGAGAAGAAAAGTAATGAAACCATTTTGGTTTTTGACCTTGGAGGTGGCACTTTTGATGTTTCAGGTATGATAGCCTTGCTTTTACGTCTATCACCATGGGACACTTGAAAACTAAATGTTTGTCATTTTCTTCTGTGTCGCCTGTGATCTTCAGTACTTGAGGTTGGAGATGGTGTATTTGAGGTGCTTTCTACTTCTGGTGATACCCATCTTGGCGGTGATGACTTTGACAAGGTTCATTTTGCTTCTTGCTTATTAATTCCTTTGAGGTACCTTTTTTGCCTTTTTATTTCCACTTAACCGATGGTATCCTTGTTCAGAGAGTTGTTGATTGGCTGGCTTCAAATTTCAAGAAGGATGAAGGGATAGAGCTATTGAAAGACAAACAAGCTCTTCAGCGTCTCACAGAGGCAGCTGAGAAAGCTAAGATGGAACTCTCATCTCTGACGCAGACTAATATTAGGTTTATCCACAGTTTCATATCTCCACTCTATTGGATCGCTTTCTGTTGAGACTATATGCATGCTGACCATTCATTATCCTTTCTTTTGTCAGTTTGCCTTTTATTACCGCCACGGCCGATGGGCCAAAGCACATTGAAACCACTCTCACACGTGCTAAGTTTGAAGAACTGTGCTCAGATTTGCTCGACAGGTGATTTACTGCATTTTATTGCTGCTAGCTATCTCCATTGCTACTTTTTAATCACGTCCAAGGCTTCTCGACTTAACAGTGTTGTTTCGTCTCAGATTGAAAACTCCTGTTCAAAATGCATTAAAGGACGCAAAGCTCTCCTTCAGTGACATAGACGAGGTCATCCTCGTCGGTGGTTCGACGCGTATACCCGCTGTCCAGGAAGTTGTTAAGAAATTGACAGGGAAAGATCCAAACGTCACTGTCAATCCCGATGAAGTCGTTGCTCTTGGAGCTGCTGTCCAGGTTCATTACCTATTTCTCAGCGATATTAGTTGCGTAGAAATCCAATCCTTGATCTTATTACATTTTGCATAGGCGGGTGTTTTGGCTGGAGATGTCAGCGACATTGTCCTCCTAGACGTAATCCCACTCTCTTTGGGTTTGGAAACTCTCGGTGGAGTCATGACGAAGATCATTCCAAGAAACACAACTCTGCCCACGTCTAAGTCCGAGGTTTTCTCAACTGCTGCCGATGGTCAGACAAGCGTCGAGATCAACGTCCTTCAGGGAGAGCGTGAATTCGTGAAGGACAACAAATCTATCGGTAGCTTCCGCCTCGATGGGATTCCACCAGCCCCACGCGGGGTCCCCCAAATCGAGGTGAAGTTCGACATTGATGCAAATGGGATCTTGTCTGTAACTGCTGTTGATAAGGGAACTGGGAAGAAACAAGACATCACCATCACTGGCGCTAGCACGTTGCCAAGTGATGAAGTACGCCTCTTTTGATTCCTCGATTGATTTTCGAAGCTTCCAAAATCATTACAGCTGTACCAAACTGAGATTGCTGTTGTGTAATGAAATTACAGGTGGAAAGAATGGTGAACGAGGCCGAGAGATTTGCAAAGGAGGACAAGGAGAAGAGAGACGCCATAGACACGAAGAACCAAGCTGACTCCGTAGTTTACCAAACCGAGAAGCAGCTCAGTGAACTCGGCGACAAGGTTCCTGCCGAGGTAAAAGAAAAGGTGGAGGAGAAACTCTCGGAACTCAAAGAGGCCATTTCTGGCGGGTCGACCCAATCGATGAAAGACGCCATGACCGCTTTGAATCAAGAAGTAATGCAGCTTGGACAGTCGCTGTACAACCAACCCGGTGCAACTCCCGGTGCTGGTGGTCCGAGCCCTGGCTCGGGTCCTGGTTCGTCGGACAAGGGACCCGAAGGAGATGTCATCGACGCAGATTTTACAGACAGCAAATGAAAACATGGTACTCCATAAATTTCTTTTACAAGGAAATGCTATTTTTGTCTTGGTTATGTTATGATGAAGAATTCTTTAGTTTTTATTATAGAAATGTATTAGTCCAATCAGTCAGTATCGTCGCTCTTTCCAAAAACGTTTTCTCTTTCAGAACAAGCCAAGTAAGTCAATGATGTGTGCAATGATTATTACCTGACTGTGTCTCTGCTCTTCTGCAAGTTTTTGATCATATTGTCATTGTCACACAGCTTATAAGATATGTTATGTAGTAGTACTGTACTACCACTGCTACACTTGGGAGTCTCTGACCTGATGCTGCATATTATAAATTTTGTTTATATATATATTATATATATATGGATTTGGCACACCTAGAGTGAGGAATTAGGTGAACATCGCACATATAATTCGTCTTTTTTCGCTTCAAAACAATTTTTTTAACCCAATGTTCATCTTATTTTTCTTATACAACAAGCCGGTGCTGTTGTAAAACAACTTCATCTGCATTAGAACACGCAAAAGATGGATAAGAATAATTTATTTAATTTGTTAGAGAAACTACATTCGTGTGATGCTTCTGCGTGTTCTAATGAAGATGAATTTGTTTTACAACAGCATCAGCTCGTTGTGTAAGAGAAAGAAGCGAAAAAATCGTTGTGTAAGAGAAAGAAGCGAAAAAAAGACGATTATATGTCCAATGCTTACACTAGTTTGCTCTAGGTGTGCACCAAATTTCATAAAGGATATATATGTGTTAAAGGGTTCTTTCTTAGAACCATTTTCATGATCTTAATCTTGGGACAGGAACTCTCCAGAGCTATCTGTTCTGACATGCACAAGTGGGGCCCACTTTCAAAATCTTTGTTCGACAAACACACACACATGTGGGTGTGTGTTCGGCTTTTTCTCTTTTTCTTCTTTCTCCTTTTCCCTTTAGTATGTTGCAAGTACAAGAGGAAGAGCTCTCTTGTAAGAGAGAGAGAAAGATCTTTTTTTTTTAAAAAAAAAAGTGGAAGATCAAAAGCAAAGATCTCTCCTGCTTTTGCTTTAGCAGCACTCTATCTTTAGGACTATTCCCATCTTGTTACAAAGCTCAAATACATTGCATTAAAAATTTGCTCATGGCAGCATTTTCTATGCTATGCAAACTATGTATTCAACCAACATACATGCATAGTACATAATTGATATCATTCTTGACAGAAAACAATGTACAATGATACATTAATTATCGTCATCTTTTCTTTCACTTGGCTCCTCTCACAGTACACGTCCCCACTGTCTTCTTGCAGGAACACATCCATGTCCCCAACTCTGTTCTTTACCTGATGTGTACTTAAAGATATACATCAAAGTACACCAAATTTTATGTCCTCAACTACTTCACGAATATTATAGTTTGGATTTAAGGAATAGTTTAAGGTTAAAAACTATAAAGATTTGAACATGCATGCATAAACACACACTTAAAACTAGATTCTTTCTCTGCCTATACAAAATTGTGCAATAGTACTACTACAGTTATGGTCCCATGGATTTCTGATATAGTATGACTATTACCTTCATCTATTGTCATTATCAGTTCTCTATTGTCATTTGTCAATGAGACTTAACATCTATATACATATATTCGTGTGTGTGTGTGTGTGTAAAGAGACACAACCCTTACACCAGAAAATGTGAAAGGCAACAATCAGCCATTCTTGATGGCTCAAAGTGCAGTTTCATCATCTCTCACTCTAAGAAGGGAAAAAGTAAAAGATGGATAGCTTATATCGATCTATCTACATCTCCTTTGGTTAAAGAGAGGGCAGTTTGGTCATTACAAAGAAAAAGAAGGGAGCACAAAAGAGAGTGAAAGAATCATCGACTTTACATTTTTTTTTTTTGCTGTATTTAACATAAGATTTCTGTTATCAAACGGCTGTTTCCCCTTTTCCTTTTTGTTCTTTTTGAACCTCATCACCTTCGCTTTTCTCCTTCCTTTTGCCTAAACTTCCCAGGTTTTAAACTCCTTCACACTCCAAGTTTGATCCTTTCTTCATCTTTTCTGAGCTTAAATAAAGAGTAAAAGCATCGATTTGTAATAAAAAAGTGAAGCCTTTAGCTGCTACCTTGAAGTTGAAACTTCCCTTTTTCTTACCACGTTTTGCTTCTTTAATTTCTCTTCCCTTCGAACACTTCACTCACGATGAAACTCTTCCAAGAAAACATGGTTTTTTCGACTGTTCTCATGGCTCTAACCCTCTTCTCATCACTCACTAGCAACACTGTTTCTTCGTCCCTCATCGCAGATTTTCACGCATTGATCTCTCTCAGACAAGGGTTCGAAAACTCTAGCCCGGAAATAGCCGGCTGGGACTCTTCGAATCCCACCTCGGTTTGTTCTTGGAGTGGAGTAAAGTGCTTCCGCGGCCGAGTCACATCGCTCGATCTCTCCAGCATGGCCTTACATGGCTCTGTTTCGCCGGACATCTCAAGGTTCGAAATGCTGACCGAGCTTTCGATCGCCGGGAACAACTTCACCGGCGAGATAATGATCGAAAACATGGCCTCCCTTCGGTTTCTCAACATATCGAACAATCAGTTCGTCGGAGGCTTGGATTGGAACTGCTCAAGCCTGGCTAGCTTGGAGGTTCTTGATGCATATAACAACAACTTCTCTGCTTACCTTCCGCTCGACGTCTTGAGTTTGAAGAACTTGAAGCACTTGGAATTGGGCGGGAACTACTTCTACGGTCGAATACCGAAAAGTTACGGCGGTTTAGGACAATTAGAGTACTTATCTTTGTCGGGAAATGATCTTACAGGGAAGATTCCGAAGGAGTTGGGCAATCTTACCAACCTGAGGGAGCTTTACTTAGGTTCTTACAACGTTTTCCAGGGCGGCATTCCTAAGGAGCTCGGCAGGTTAGCGAATTTAGTCCATTTGGACCTTTCGTCCTGCGAATTGGACGGCGAAATCCCGCCGGGGCTCGGGAATTTGAGCTCCCTCGATACGCTGTTCCTCCACATTAATCGAATATCAGGGACGGTACCTAAGGAGCTCGGCGGGCTAGCCGGGCTGAAAAACCTCGATCTTTCGTTCAACGCTTTAGTCGGGGAGATCCCTTATGAGTTTGCGGGCCTCAAGGCGATCAAACTTCTGAATCTTTTCATGAACAGATTGCACGGGCCGATCCCAGACTTCATCTCGGATTTTCCCGAGCTCGAAAGTCTCGGTCTGTGGAGGAATAACTTCACGGGCGAAATACCGAGGAATCTTGGCCTTAAGCAGAAGTTGAGGAACGTCGACTTGTCGTCGAACAAGCTCACTGGCACGATCCCCGAAGGCTTGTGTTCTTGGAGAGAGCTTTCGATACTCATTCTGCGAATCAACTTCTTGTTCGGGCAGATCCCTGACGGCTTGGGCTCTTGCACGAGCCTTGTCAGGGTGAGGCTCGGTCAGAACTTCTTGAACGGTAGTATTCCGGGCGGTCTCATTTACCTCCCCGAGCTGAACTTTCTTGAACTGCACAGCAACATGCTGGCCGGGGTTCTGCCCGAAGGGGACGACAATGCGTCTTCTTCTTCCTCGAACAGAACGAAGTTAGGGCAGATGAACCTTTCGGACAATCAGCTCTCGGGACCGTTGCCTGATTCTCTGTCGGGCTTCGCTTCATTACAAGTTCTCTTGCTCGGTGGTAATAACTTCTCTGGTCCGATCCCTCCTTCGGTAGGCGAGCTTCGCCAGATGGTCAAGCTCGATCTCAGCGGGAATTCGCTGAGCGGCGAAATCCCGCCAGAAATAGGCAACTGCGTCCACTGCAGTTACTTAGACTTGAGCCGAAACAATCTGTACGGTTCGATCCCGCGGGAAATAACGAACCTCCGAAACTTGAACTACTTGAACCTGTCGAGGAACCACTTGAGTGAATTCATACCACAATCCATCGGCTCGATGAAGAGCCTAACCGCGGCTGACTTTTCTTACAACGATCTATCGGGCAAACTGCCCGACTCGGGCCAGTTCTTGGTCTTCAACGCTTCTTCCTTCGCCGGAAATCCTCGGCTCTGTGGAACCTTACTGGACAGTCACTGCAATGACGCCCTCGATAGGAAGCAAACCGAAAAGTCCCGCAGTTCGTTTAAGCTTATCTTCGCCCTCGGGCTTTTGACGTGCTCCTTGGCGTTCGCCACAGCGGCTATAATCAAGGCCAAGTCATTCAAGAAAAACGGATCAAGAACCTGGAAAATGACCACCTTTCAAAACCTCAGTTTCTCAGTCAACGATGTAATAGAATCCGTCAAAGACGGCAACGTCTTAGGCCGAGGAGGCGCCGGGATCGTTTACTACGCAAAGATGCCCGACGGGACGGACATAGCTGTCAAGAAACTACTCGGGCTCGACGGCGGCATCCACAGCCATGACCACGGTTTCAAAGCCGAGATTCAGACGCTGGGAAACATCAGACATAGGAACATAGTAAGGCTCCTAGCTTTCTGCACTAATAAGGACACGAATCTCCTCGTCTACGAATACATGAGAAATGGGAGCCTCGGCGAATCTCTGCACGGTAAGAAAGGCGGGTTCTTGAGCTGGCACTTGAGGTATAAGGTCGCCTCGGACTCAGCCAAGGGGCTGTGCTATCTTCACCACGACTGCTCACCCCTCATCGTCCACAGAGACGTCAAGTCGAACAACATTCTCTTGGACTCGAGCTTCGAAGCCCACGTGGCTGATTTCGGGCTGGCTAAGTTCTTGGCCGACGGCGGCGGCGGCGCCTCGCAGTGCATGTCGGCCGTCGCCGGGTCTTACGGCTACATTGCGCCGGAGTATGCATACACTCTGCGGGTGGACGAGAAGAGCGACGTGTACAGCTATGGCGTGGTGCTCCTCGAGCTCATCACGGGCCGTAGGCCCGTCGGCGAGTTTGGGGAAGGCGTGGACATAGTGATGTGGGCGAAGTGCTCGACGAATTGCCGAAGAGAGGAGGTAAGCCGCATTTTGGACCCGAGGCTCGCCGTCGTGCGTAAAGACGAAGCCATGCACTTGTTCTTCATCGCCATGCTATGCGTCCAGGAGAACAGCGTCGAACGGCCCACGATGAGGGAGGTCGTGCAGATGTTGTCGGAGTTTCCGAGGAGAGCGTCGCCGCCGGAATGTCAAACTTCGTCGTCGTCTTCTAATCATCCGCTTGAAGTAAGGAGAAAGGAAGGGTCTTTTGGTCTGATTTGAAGGACCTCTTAGTTGTTTTCGTTGTTCTTTCATTCCATAGATGTCTTTGTAAGATGTATGTTGTAATATTTTTTAGTCAATATTTGGGTAGTGATATTTTAATGTTACATAAATTAGGAAGGGGTAATTTTAGATAAAAATTAAAATAATTTGAGGAAATGTGATTAAATATTGCAATTTTAAGATGATAAGTTTAACGATTGGATCAATTTGAGAAAATTAAATTTTTTTATTAAAACAATTTGATGATTAAAACAATTATAATTAAAACAATTTGAAGTCAATAAATATTTAAATTCTAACGTTAACTATTCTAAAATTTATTCAATTTTGAAACTTATTCTCTCTAAATCACAACTTTTATCATTTAAGCTTCATTTTCTTATTTTTTGTAACGTCACCATTCTAATATATAAAAATAATAATTAAGCCTAATTTACTATACAATACAGCATTGTGGTTTAGTTCTTGGTCAAAGGTCAACAAGATCCACCTCGTTAATAATTATTTACTTAATTAATTTTTATTTTTGGTATTTTGAGAATTTTATAACTGTAAGGCTCGTTTAGTCCGTGGGTTTATATTTAGTAATGTTTAAATTAGTAAGGTTTATATAAAATTAATTAGTGTGTATAAAATAAAATGTGTGTTTGGTTAACGTATTTAAATAAATACATCTGAGATGTGTGTTTATTTAAACCCTTATACATGTATTTAAACTTGGTATATGTAAACTCATACTTTACATACTTTATATAAATCTATTAACCAAACATCTCAATATCATATAAACTAACCTTTAAAAGGTCAATACCCATATAACAAACAATGTCTAAGGACTTTTCTCCATTACTTTTGTATCTATTTATTTATTTATTTATATATTTTATTATTATATATGGTTTTTCCGTCGTCTATCTTCGAACAGAAAACAGAGGATTCCAATTTGGACATTGGCTTCTCTATCTATCTATATAGAAATCGAAGCGATACAAAACCTCAACCAGACAAAGTTGGAATTCTGATATTCTAGGCGAGAAATCGAAGCCAACCCAATCCATTCACCGACGTATTCTCTGAGATTCTTTGAGAAATTCCCTCGCGATGTGCAGCACAATCACGGCTTCGAATTCGCGCATCAATTACAGTCTCCACCAAACCCTAGGAAGCTCGCCATCGTGCTCAGCCGCTCAGCTCTTTGCGCGGCCGCGGGTGAGCTCCTTCGTTCTCTAATTTATTGTTTGGAGTTTCAATTGTTGTTGTTTGCGCTGCTCAATCGGGATTTTATTACCAGGTATTGCGATCTCCAATTTCGCTGTCCAAAATTCGTCAGTCCTCTCGGAGGTCTCGTCTGCCGCGTCTGCCAGGTCGTCCCTGCCGTTCCTTCTTTTATTGAGACCATAAAGGAATTTTTCTTTGTTTCTATGGTGCTGCTTTATTTCCTGCAAAGGAGAAAGGTTTATGGCTTATGTTGTCTGAACTGAAGCATGTTTGTCTAATAGCGTTGTATGTGATGTGACCACGCAGTCATCAAGGCAGTCACCACACCTGATTCAGCTGTAGAATTACCTCTGACGGCCGAGAACGTCGAGACTGTGTTGGATGAGGTTCGGCCTTATCTTATAGCAGACGGGGGCAACGTTGCTTTGCATGAAATCGACGGAAACGTCGTGAAACTGAAGCTGCAAGGAGCCTGCGGCTCGTGCCCTAGCTCTGTGGTGACCATGAAGATGGGCATAGAACGTCGCTTGATGGAGAAATTCCCCGAAGTCGTCGCAGTCGAAGCCGTTCCTGACGAAGAAACAGGGCTAGAGCTGAACGAAGAAAACATAGAGAAGGTAAAACACCGTATTTTTTTACCCTTAAAGCTGAGAATAACATCTCTTTCAATAAACATGAATTCCATCTTACTTGAATCTATGAATAACGAAGTCTACTGCGTAAAATAGGTACTTGAAGAAATAAGACCTTACCTTGTCGGGGCGGCCGGTGGAGAGCTTGAGTTGGTGGAAATTGAGGAACCGATAGTTAAAGTGCGCATCACGGGCCCTGCAGCTGGTGTAATGACAGTTCGAGTTGCTGTGACTCAGAAACTTCGAGAAAAAATTCCCGCCATTGCAGCAGTTCAACTTTTATCGTAGGTGATGGTATATGATTTAAGAAGAGATGCTGAGATTTGCATTGGACATAAAGAGTTATTGTATGTATATGTTGAAGCTGCAGGGAATTGGAATGGTGCAGACAACAGATGTATACCTTTCCTAGGTTTGATGTATGTATGTTCAGTTCAGTTGCCGTTATACAATCAATAAAATTACTAATGCTTTTAAGCATATCATATGATGTTACACAAAGCAAAAAAGCCTTGATATAAATACCGATTGCACATACATATATTGGAGCAAAATATTGGATCCGAAAGAGAGAATAGAAAAAAAAAATCAAACTTTTGTTAATATAATCCCAGATTTCGAGCAATGTTTGGTATTTTAGAGCCCCAAGTTTGAAAGAAGCTGACGCCATCTCGGAGTTTCCTCGTCGAAGATGTAGGTTAGTGGCGAGATTAGCACTCCGCTGCCTCCGATCTGCGTTGATGAGAAAATTCAGATAAAAAGGGATCATTATAAATGGTAACTCAATTTTTCATCCTGTCCCGACCAGGATGATGATCAACCATGAAATAGACTTGACTACTTACCGCCCTTAGCTGCCGAACGGACTTGTAAAGTTCTTTTTTCGGCACACAAATGACAATAGCAAAGTAATCTGGAGATACTCTCCCATCACGCTTGCAGAAAACGGGGCTCACGGTGGGCCCCTTTACACAGAATCACGAGGGCAAGATGAAAGGTAAGATAATATACGGTGGAATGGAAGATAATCACTGAAAAAGGAATGATAATTTGGCAGATAAATCATCTTTTTACCTGCAATCCAGCTAAAGATGGCTGGCTTAGTACTCTCTCTGCCACTTCCTCTGCTGAGCTTCCTCTCATGTTGGCTGTTACCTACTTAATACAACATATATTATATATGAAGGGTTCCCCGAAAAGAAACGAAAAGTAATGAGACTTACCGTGAATTGACCTGCTGCCTTTAGATGGGCCTCGAATCTTTCGAGAATTTCGTGGGTTATATCGAGGACACCCTTTCGTTCGATCAGCGACCTTCTGCTAGCAACAAGTACGGCCTGAAAAATGATGAAACAGAGAATAAAGAAGGCAGTGAAGACAGTGCTTTTTTGCTTTTTAGGTGTCACTCAAACTAAAATTTCAGAAAGATTCAGATGGTGGTTTTTCTATTGTCGATTACCTGACTTTCCAAGATTACTCCGCCTTCAATTTCTTTTAGATTGTTTTCTCTCAAGGTGGTTCCACTACTGACAAGGTCCACAATAGCATCGGCTATACCCATCTAAAAGAGGAAAGAAATTTGTGTGAAATGGCATCAATATTGGCTCATGCAGGAGACTTTTCTAGAATCCAATAATCTAGAAAGGATGCTGTTTCATTGTGAAGGAGAACCAAAGCATAGAATTAGAACTAATAAAAACGGAATGTTATAATCACGTAAAACTTTTCAAGGAAAGAAAAGCAACATAAATAAACTCCCAAGTGGATAAGATACATCAACTTTTGACGCACAAACTATGAACATCAATCAACGTTAATCAAAGGTGTGAGTTGTGCATGTGTTTGGTGATATTGAGCTGTGATATTTAGTCTACTTACTGCAGGAGCTGCCTCAAGAGCTCCATCGGCGGTTGAAAAAATAACATGCTTCAGCCCGTTTTCTTCCATAAATTTAGGACCCAACTGCATGTAAATATGTGGATTACAACGATCCAGATAAAAAACCGTAACAGGGGAAAAAGGGACAAGAAACTATTAATTAGGAAGTAATCATACATATGAGAAGCCAGTAGCTACTCTTAGAGGTCTCTCAGGTGTCCACTGTGGCATCTGAGCTAGCTCTCTCAGAGAATTTACGTTCTCAAATATGCCATACTTTGGAATCTGTCAAAATATCATAATTTTATGTTACAAAAAGCAGCAAGGACTTAAGAAAGGTTCTTTTTCCATCCATTTCTTAATCAATTTGGACAAATTACTTACTGCCAAGGATAAACGGCAATCCCCATATTGGAGAGCATCATGTACAAGAATAAGATCTTCATTTCCCTGTAATAAGTTTGAATAGACAAATAATATTACCAACTTTTCAGCTTATAAGAAACACTTTTCAACTTGTGTTTCATAATCAAGAGAACTTTGAACATTGATTCCTACCTGTCCATATTCTTTCACAGTATCCAAGCCAACGATTCCAAGGTCCAAATCCCCAGCTACTAATTTCCTGACCACATCTTTCGGACGCTGGAACCAGACTTCTAAATTCGATATCTGCAAAATTAGATCGTTACGCCTTAAGTGAGCATGCGGAAAAAGCATCAACAACCTTTTATCTTTAAATCAATATTTTCAATTTCAAAAATCAGTTTTCAAACATGATTATACATTCCCATAAAATTCAACACCAATCTATTCTCCATTTGCAGCTGCAGTTGTCTTGTCATTCAACTACATTTTGCGGTCAGCAAGCGAAAACTTAACCTGCGGAATCTCCGCGACGTACTGGCGTGGATTCACCTGACGCACCAACAACTGACAATCCTATCAAAACAAAAAACAACGAAAAACCACTTTTAGGCGAAAAAAAAAGCTGCTTTGCAATAAACAATAAGAAGGGATTATAGTTCTGTCCCCAATCATAATTTGCTCATTTTTGATAAATTATATAACCTCCTTCTGAAAAGGTGCTGAAACATCATTGAAATTCATTTCGTAGTCTGAATCACAATCACGCCCAAACAAAATTCCTCGAAAGGACCGACTAATTAATCGCTTCACAATACCTTGAGGATTTCCAAAGTATCAGAAGCCATCCTTCCCTTGCTAGGCAGCCCTAAGCGCACTTCACTTCTCTCGATGAACTTCTTATCCAGCACGTTCCCGTTTACTACATTATTTGCCGGAGACGCGATTGAGCAGCACGAAACGGCGAAGCAAAACCTCGCCGATGAATTGGCCGTCGATGGAGGAGACGAATTCGACTTCGGCGTGTACGTCGATTGAAGGAAAATCGTACGGACCATCGCCATTTTTTTTTGTAGTACTATTAAACGAACTCAGCTCAGCCACCAAATGAGTGCAGTTGTATCAGTGAATATTAGAATTTAAAAAAAAAAGAAACATTTTTTTTATTTTTTATTAAATTTAATTTATGGAATATTAAAGTGTAATAAATCATTTATTACGTCAAAACAAGCTACTCAAATGGTAAATGGAGCAGAATCGCGGCAGCATCTTAGGAATTTTCGTTTACGGGCGATTTGACGGCCATTCAGTGGTGAATTAAAGGATTGTAGCAGTTGTAATCTCTGGGTAAATGGTTGGTTTTGATTATTGTTAAGTTGGGAGCTGAATAGCTTAGGGATTCAGCTCGAGTAGTTTTTGTTCTTCGAGCTTTTTCGTCAATTGCTTGATTGTTTAGAAATGGGGCTGGTTGATCGACATAGAAGGTTGTGTTTATGCTGGTTTGTTTAATCTGTTTATCTAATATTGGTAGTGGTAGAGGTTCGATTTCATTGATGAGATGGAGTAATTTTGGGAGCTGAATATTTCAATTCATCTTTGGGTTGTCATTTTCCTTTTTTGTGACCTTAATTACCATGTCCATGGCGGTTTGATTTTTTATTTATTTTTAATGCTACTCTTGTCTGTAAAAAGAAGTTGAAAGGTTTTTCTTCAAAATGTGCAGCTGATTTTCTCAGTACTTGCAAGTATTGCTGGATTGCATTCATCTCATCTTTTCGTTAGTTCATTATGCTGATACCACAAATTCCCCGTTTTTCGATTATCTATAATGGTGAATGTGCGTATGTGTTTGTGTCTTCTCTTACGTTGTAATTCTTCCCTGGTTCTTCAGTTTACTATATTTTTGCTGCTATAGTCTTCTTCATATAATCGATCTCTCTTCTATCTCTAGTTTGGCATCATTATCAGCCATGATATTCCATCAGATATGTTACTTTGTTATGACACACAACACACTCAGTGCACAACATTGACTTCTAGTGGTTGCATTTGTTGCAGTGCCATACTAACGCGTCGTTTTACGGAAAAGATAACACAACAACCGTATTCTTGGCTGTCCATTTTGTGTTGTGAGATCTACCATAGATGGCTTTCCACAACAACGTGAGATTTGAATCGGGGGGAGAAATATGGACCTCTTCTATAGATCCTGGTAAGTAGGTTAGGTGTTCGAATTCGATATATCTGCTGGATGTCATTCGTTTTTGGCCATTTCCATACATGTTCTTTGTTGAGCCGTACCCTCGTATTCCCCTTTCATCTTTTTAAGGTTCAGCATTAGGTGATGAAAATAATCTTTGTTATGATACTTCATTACATCCCACAATGGAGGTTCATAGTCAGTATGTTGTCCTAATTCGTAGTGAATGCATGACGTTCCTTCGCAGTTCTTGAGTGTGAAAAACACTTGGAATAACACTCGAGCTCACATTTTTCAGTAATGAATCAGCTAATGCAAAATGGATTGGGATTTGGGACAGACATATTCCAACACGAATGGTCACAGAAATTCGCGGGTTCGTCATGATTCTTTCCAAACCTTCCGTCTTTGCAAGAAAGAAGATACGGCGATCAACGGTACATGCTTCTTGACCGGAAACCCGGAGAGGACGACGAAAGGTAAGAACAACAAAGTAAATAGTTGTCTGAGTCGAAATATTTGACAATTTTTTTTGCTTAAAGTGTGCAAAAGATTTCTTCTAGGAAGACATGAGTAACGGTAATGAATAAAACATATGACCTAACCGTAATCATGTCGCAGAGATAGATAGATAGATAGATAGATTGTGCATTCTTCTGTAATGGAAGAGGAGGGACATGATGATATTTGATTGAATAAAGGAAAAAGTGGGACACAATGCAGTTAATCTCTTATCATTACACTTTTCTTCTATTACATATATTATGTCCCCATTTAGAAGTCAAGATATGCCGGTTTTTAAAATTTCTCTCTTTTTTGACATATGGAAAAAGTGCTACTTCATTTGCGGGAATCGCGGGCAGTAAGTGGCGTTTTCAAAGACCATTTATATAAATATAATATAATATATATATAGTATATATTTTTATTAGTTTATCTATACCTATGCTTTGGACATCGGTATCCTTGTAAGAACAATGGATTAATGTGTTGCTTGCTTAACATATAATCAAGTGTGTAAAAGAATTTTTATGACATGATAATTTTTTTTCTTTTACAAGGGTATTTGACCATCCAATTAATTTGAAGCGAATCTGAATCTCAATATTGGGTATGAGATGTTAAGACTACTCTTTCTGGCTCGTGTATCATCTCATGCCCATACTTATAGAATCCAAATGAGATTGAACCTAAGATTTTCACGTGTAGATATCATGCGTTCGGCTACTTGACCTATTATTAATGTTTTTTTTTTGTGAAGTATCTCACAATCCAATTAAGTTAATCAGAATTTTAACGTCGGTTTTGAAATTATTCCTCATGGCATGTGTGTTGTCTCTGAGTTCACATGAACAACGAAAATCAAGGAATTAAAGTGGGGTGAACCCATGATCTTGTGTATATATCTTATATTATATTATTTTATATATATATATATATATGTTAAGGGAAAAAAAGTATAATTGTGAGGTGATTATAATCAACGAAAAAAAAAGAAAAAAGAAAAGAAGAGTGCCACGTGGGTGGATATAATTGGCTCATCAAGCACTATCAATATGACAAATTGACAATAAGTCGCAAAGGTCGATGAACCTTTGAGGGTTGATAAGGTCCACACGAATTTATTCGAATACTTTAGCAATTGAATAGATATTTCCCAAATCCTAATCTTTCATGACATACGCTATAGTGAAATACAATTATTACAAATTTCCATATGATTTCCGTCGAGTTAGTTAAAAGAAGTGCTTGATTACCACGTGACACATGCAATAATACAATTCACTCACACATTATTACTTATGATAAATTAAATTACCATTCAATACTAATTAACTAATAAAAAAAACATTCTTTTTGGGAACCGATCCGATTGTCAGCTATGAGGCAACCATCACGTTTGTGAAATTTCGTTATCGGGCCTACGCACACGGGCCCGCATAGGAGGAGAATTGACTGCATAAGTTGTGGGCTTCCATCCTAAAACCAATTGGTGATAGGTGGAGTGACCCACCAACTTATATATTAGTCAATCCCTCCCGAATTAATCGATGTGAGATACATGTGACTTTATCAATCTCAACAACGTTTCCCAGCAAACTAATTTCCCCACCCTATGTGTCTTGCCCCAATTCACCGACTTCGATGTCAATAAGTCTAAGTGGATTCGCCAATGAGGCATTGATCTAGTGGTCAAGAAGGAAGCCTTAAGGATTTGTGGGTTAGGTCATGGGATCGATTCTCCCATCCCACAATTCCTTGAGTAGTCCTCATGAGATTTATTTCTCATGACTATCGTTGTCAGGTAGGTTTGGGACGTATTCATCTGGCCCCCGGTGATTAGTCCCACCACTGGAGTGTGTAGCTCAGTTAAGCCTCCGTTAGGTCTGTGTGGCGCAGGGCTAGCCCCGAGTCAGATCGAGTGGGGATACTTCGGGACAAAAAAAAAGTCTAAATGGATTCAAACCATTACATCCACTTGATGATGTCATAATCCGACGATTTGACATATACAATTTCTTTGAAAATAAGGTACCAAGATTTTCTGTGCTAGTTAGAATGCATTCTCACGGGCGTTAACCTTTTTTTTTTTACCCTAAGTAGGAGAAGACATGTTTTGCCAAGAATAAGAACTTTTGCACCACGAGCAGACTTTTCCCTAATCAACTAATATTTCTTTTCTTGAAAAGAAAAAGAGAAAAAAAGGAAAGAAGCACAAAATAATTGTAATTTATCAACAAAAAACTATTACACAAACACAAATCAATCTCCTTTTTTTTTTCTTCTATATATGCAAAACATCTCTAATGTCCCTTCGGACCAAACTATCATATTACATTGATTCATATTTTCCCTCATCACAACATTCTAGGGCAAAGCAAAGATTCTTCATGGAAAGAAGAGAAAAATTTCTGCAAAATAAATAATCACACAATATATGTATATGTATATATATAATCCAAAACGAGAACTGATGCCTTCTGTCCTCTTTGGTTTCTTGAAATCCCAAATAGCAGAAAATGCACTCATCATCAATCTCAACACACACTCACTCACACACATATGTAAAAAAAAAAAAAATAGCTGCAAGAATCACGACAAACCTTTGATCAGCTCGAATCCCATGACAGCGAAGTAATAATATTGAAAGACTACATTCATAAACTGATTAATATTGAAAGAAAACGAACCTCAAGAAGTTTGATAATACGAAGGCCATGAGTAGTAAGTAGTATTGTATGCTATCATGTTCCTTTTTTTTGTTTCTTTTACTGAGAAGGACTGTTTTGTCCATCGCCATCTCCGCTTTGATCTGTGCCCTGCGGCTGGTTTTGCTCGTGTTGACGGTCAAGATCGTCGGAATTCACATTCAGACCACTTCTTGATGAATACGCATTGTTAAGACCGGCCAACATGCCTAGGTTAGACTCTGAGGCCACGCCCAATCCCAGGTGGTGGGGATGGTGGGATCCAAGATGAACTGGGCCGCCGGCGTTAAGGCCAGTAGCGCCGCCGCTGCTCCCTCCACGGCCTTGGTGGTGAAACTCGAGATTTCCAGGGTAATTAAACCTAGGGACGAGTTGTAATGGTGCTTGAACTGTGGCGCTTGATCCACCGAAAGGCCACATATGGGCTAAAGACGCCGCCTCAGACGATGAAGAGGAGGAGGAAGAAGATGGTGGGATGTGGTGAGATTGTTGTGTTGTCACTGGGAGCATCCAGAAAGCGTTGCCGGCCGCCGCCCACATGGCGGTGGGAGGTACCAAACCCGACGAAGTCCTTGCCGGCTGGCTCAGTCCTAAGTTGTCGTCCTCTTTGTTGAATAATGTCTGTAGTTGTTTGTTATTCCCTGAAGACGAAGGCTGCTGCTCTTGAGAGTTTCTGACAGCGTTGTTATGTTCGTGTTTGAAGAAATTATCGCTGTCGGCCTCTCTGTACCTTTTTCTTGAGAAATTATTGTCACCCTCTCCGCCGGCTGATAGATTCTCCGATGATGTAATATGGTGGTGATCGGCAGGGTTAAGCATCTGCAGCTCAGCTCGCTGTCTTAAGAACAAAGACTGTTGCTGCTGATGAAACCCTAACATCTGTGGAAAGGCATCTTCATAAGCAGCTTGATGGTGGTGGTGAGAAGCGAGCCCAAGAGCGCCGCCGAAGGAATGAGGGGCGGATTTAGACGCCGGAAGTGACAGCGACGAGCCGCTGCTTCTCAGAGAGATGTTGAGGGTGGAGAAGTTCGCAGGGATCGTGCCCGTCCCCGTGGCGGCTATAATAGCAGGCTCCGCCTGGTGGAGGAGCCACTCGATGGTCTCGCCGTCGGTCTTGTGTCCCAGTTCGCGGGTGAGCTGGAAGACTCGGGCGGCGCAAGCCGCCGGCATGCGGATGCGCCGCCCTCGTCCGTCGACTTTTGTGTGTCGATCTTTTGTGGGTTTCTTGGCCGGCGGCGGCTGGAGCTGCTGCTCCGACGGCTGTACCACCGTCGTCAGCTGCTGCTGCGACGATGCTGCTGGCGTCGATTTGTCGTTGGAGATTGACGTTGACGACGCGGTGTTGATGGCTAGTGAAGTTGTCGGCGCTGCTTGCCGTGGGGATGTGGTGGAGAAGGGCGGCGGCGGTGGACGGTGGATGAGGTGGGGATTAGTGGTGGTTGTGGAGGAAGGTGGTTTATTGGGCTGTGAGGAAGAAGAAGGAGAATTATCAGTGAGTTCCATGTGTTTGTGGGGTATGGTGAGAATTTTTTTCTTTGGTGTGTGGGTTCAGCCTTTGATTGATGAAATAGTATTAGTTTTTTTTAATTCCATTTCTTTATTTATATATATTATATATTTTTTTTTATTTGTGTCTCTCATGATTGATGATTCCTTTAGGTCATTTATTCTTCTACCACTATTCTTATTACCATCTCTCTCTCTATCTCTCTGGCGAGAATGAGAGAGAGAGAGAGAGATGTAAAACATGAAAATCTTGCAGGAGATTAAAGTAAAGACTTGGGAGTTTGAGTTTTGTCTGTGGGTACTTATGATATTGACTCTTGTCGTTCTTTCTTACACAAATAGAATTATTATAATTTTTAAAAAAATTAATAAAATAATTTACATGCAGCAAATATTTATATATATATATATATATTTTTACTGACAACGTACGGTAATAAAAGAAAACTGCCCTTTACTTATTTTGTTAAGCTGTCTCATTCACGTATTAGAATATACATACTATGGATTATATATTTCTTTTATTATAGATGAATCGCATAATGGGTTTTTTCTAGTATATATTTCCAATTGTAAAATAAATGAATACACTTGTGTGATTATATAGATTGCCTTTTTAAATACAAAATGAGGTTGTTACTAATGTACTAAAATATTAATTAGCTAATAATAATAATAATAATAAAGAGACTATTGGGGTGAGTAAAACCAGGTTGGCATATTCATACAGACCACAAAGCATATATAATATAAGGCATCTTGTGCTGTATAGGACAGCTCATTTCCTCACTTTCTTGTTATATATATTTATATATATGTTTATTTAAATAATTAATTTTTTTTTAATGTTTGTGGTTAAATTGAATAAAAGATATATAGCACACATTTATTACCCCTCATGTGCTTGTATAGTGAAGGACATATATAGCTTTGAATGATCATAACAGTTGGAGAATGGACAATGTTGTCCAGTCATCATCAAAAATACAAAATCTAGAATTTTTTTTTTTTTTTTCTATATGATGGTGGCTGGCCTCTAATAATTGCTTCATATTTTTAAAATATTTCAAATTTCAAACCACCACCAATTTAATAAGCCATGCAAAGAAAGACGGTGGAGCCCACTTACCCCTTAATAAATGAAATTTTAATATATATATATATATATTGTTGATTAGAACAGGTATTCATCAACTAATAATAATTTAATAAAAAGCCATACTAACCACATCATCCTCATCATTAATCATGAAACGTAAAAACATTATCTTTATATATATATAAATATTAATATAAAAAATTGATTTGGATATCTCCCAAGAAAATGTGAGGCATTCTTACACATGAATCAGTATAATAAGTCTCATTAGAAATAGAGGTCATCCTATGATTAACAGTGTGATTTAAAGTTGCTTCGAATTATCTTTACTGCAATAATTCATGTGGTTTATGGACGATACAGTATGATTAGTCCCGCTAGAAGTCTAAGTCTTCTCATAATCAACGGTGAGGTTTAATGTTGCTTAAAAGGGTTACAGTAATATTGCATGGCATAACTTCTAACATAAAAAATAGGAATTATGATATACCTCCACCTCTACGTGGATATACTGAAATGTCATTACTACCATATACTTTTTTTACTGCGTGAAACTCCCTTGTACGGTGTCTAAAAAATAGCATTGTAACCCCCCAACCCATTAGAAATAAAAATGACAATGAACGCTGTGTTAAATAAACCACGAGGGTGTTTTACTCTATTTACAAACCATAAGTGTTTTGATGTTTATTTTTTAAACCATGTGTGAGTTACATGCAATTTATCCTAAAAAAATAAAATAAAAATTAATAGCACCGTTTTTTTTTTCCAAAATTTGAGAAGACCAATAATATGTAATTATATTATGTACGTACATATGCGGCTTTTATTTTCCCAAAATGGAACTATTACAACCTGTCTGAGATTGAGATGATCAATCTAAGACATCTTATTACACCTAATAAGATAATTTTGATTACATACATCATTTCATCACACACACACACAGACACACGCACGTATGTGTGTGTTTTCCTCCATATCTCTTTGCTTATATTATATATATGTTCCAATATCAACAGTAGATTCACTATGACACGCTGACGTGATGGTGACGTTAGATTCACTGTTATCCATCTTTGTATGGTTTCTCATGTAAAAAGAGAAAAGCTGACCCTTTTTATTTCTATTTTTTTTCTCCATCGCATTTAAATTAAAAAAAAAACAGTACTATAGACATATCTTTTCAGAAACAAATAATGTCGCTAGCTATTACAGTACTGTCAGAATTATTAAAAGCAACTACAGTATTTTTTACCTTTTCTAGTATTTTCTTTTTTTTTTTCGAAATAAGTATTTAAATTACACTCCCTCTGCTTATTAATTCCATGCCATTAAGTCAGATAACTTCAATGTTGATTCGTTTTTTTTTTTAACTTTATTTTTTTTCCTGACATCTCATGCCACGTCACTACATTAAATAATCGTCACTGGCAATGTCAATTCTTGATTTGTTTTAAGAAAATTAAAGGAGATGGGCCTTTCGCGATAGGAATTTCTTGTTACTAATTATTTCTCAGCCCATTTAAATTGGCCCAATTGGTTAGAATTTAGGGTTTATGCAAGCATTGCCACGGTATAAAAAGCTGATTTTTTTTTTCTCGCCAGCTCTGAACAACGCTTTAGCACAGTGATTCGCGGCCGTTCGCATCTTTAAGAGGTAGGAATTTTAGCTTTTGTTAGTAATTAACGTTTTGGAATTCTTGTTCGGAGGAAAGAGAAGTGATGCTATCGTTGGTTTGCTGTGTTAATTTGTTGCGATCGGCGATTTTCTGAAGAGCTTGATTGGGATGCTCCTGGAATTGAAGTCGAATTTTGTTCGCAGCTATTTTTGACTGATTCATTCGATCGTTTTGTTTTTTGGCGATAGGTTCTGAGCTGCTTCCAAGTTTGATTCATTGACAAGCGAAGATATGTCTGGGTAATTTGAGTAGTTTTGGAACTTGCTGTGATTTTTTGAAATTTTCCAATTTTATTGTTAAGAATATTGTATCTATTTCTAATCTGAAGAACGACATGAGAAGATGCTAAACTTTGATTCCCCTTCCCCTTTTGTGTGCAACAATTTCTTGCCATACTTGTTCTGATCTTTTCGCTTTTCTCATTTACAATAATTTGGTTTTACAGCGAAGATGCTCCTGTCGCTGAGACCCCGACGCCGGCACTCGGGGAGCTGATGGACATTATGACTGCTTCGCAGTTGGTGCTCAGAAAGTCGCGCGCCCATGGAGGTCTTGCCCGAGGGCTACACGAAGCTGCCAAAATCATCGAGAAGCATGCTGCCCAGCTCTGTGTTTTAGCAGAGGACTGTGATCAAGCTGATTATGTTAAGCTTGTCAAGGCTCTTTGTGCTGACCATAATGTCAGCTTGATCACCGTGCCTAGTGCGAAAACCCTCGGCGAATGGGCTGGTGTAAGTTAATCTTGCATCATCATATTTGTTATTTGTGAAAGATTACATATTTACGGTGGTTGAAGCGAAGAGTTTTCCGGTATACCATGGGTTCTCTCTATGTTCAGTTTTACCCGATGTTGAGTTGAATACTGACATGTTTAATGTTGTCTGAAGTCTGGCTTTGGCACTGTAATATCCCGCTTCATCGTCAACGCATCATCCTATTTCAAGTTAATCGTTGCCATTGTAACCTTTTTGCTTAATACATATTTTCAACGCAGCTGTGCAAGATTGACTCCGAAGGAAAGGCAAGGAAGGTGGTTGGTTGCGCCTGTGTCGTAGTGACGGTATGTTAAACGAAATTGGCTATAGCTAAAAGCCTTTGGGGTTCATTGATACTGAAACTTAAACCTCTCTTTCTTGGAAACATACTAATCGAAAATTCTTGTCTGAAGGACTATGGAGAAGAGAGTGAGGGCCTTCACATAGTTCAAGAGTATGTGAAATCCCATTAAAGCGGGGTGCTTGACGGGGCAATGGTCGAATGATCGAAGAGGGCTTTCTTTCGTATGTCTCGTTTTCGAGTCTATTTACGTAACATTTCCGAATCATCGTGTCTGAATTCGAAATATGTTCTTGAAAATATCTCGATCTATTATTGTTCTTGGTTTTTAGATGCTCTAAATATAAGTTTCATTTGTTTTGATGGAGTTCTTTGCTCTTCTAAAAGGCCAATTCAATAACACAATCCTCCCATTTAGTATTCCGACAACGTTAACAAAAAAAAAAAACCCTAAAGCAATAAAACAAAAACAAAGCAACGTCAGGTTATCAGCAAACTGACGATGTATGACAATTATTACATTAATAAATGATTCGAAGAACACAACACACACAGAGAAAAGAGACAGAAAGTTGATATTTTTATCTCTCTATTATTTGCTCTCATTAAGCAATGTCCTCCTCCTTGTGTGTCTCAATGACCACATCGGACGTGGGATAGGCCGCACACGTCAGCACGTAGCCGCCGGAAAGTTGGTCGTCGTCGAGGAAGCTCTGGTCCGACTGGTCGACGGTGCCGCTGAGCACTTTCCCGGCGCAGGAGGAGCAAGAACCGGCGCGGCACGAGTAGGGCAGCTCGTACCCCTTCTCCTCCGCCTGGTCGAGGATGTACACGTCCTCCGGGCACTCGAAGGTCAGCTCTCCCTCGGGGGTGATCAGCTTCACGGTGTAAGCCATGCACTTCACCCCGCCGCGCGAGGATTTAAGCGACGGCGAGCCTTTGAGGCCGAGGAGCGCCGCCGAGGCAGTGGGGCGCTTGAGGCTCGATGGTGATGGGATGAAGGCTGTGGTGAACATTGTGCTTGCTGAGAGGGAAGCCATTGTTGTCCTTTACACAGCTTGGTTAGAGACGGTATGAAGAGAAGAGTGTGGTGAGTGGGAGAAGAAAAGGGGGATGGTGGGCTTGTGGAAATAGTGTGGGATGTGTAGAGGTTTATCTGCCACGTGGCGGGCTGTGGTGGTTTGGGTTATCGTCTTTTTATGACCGTTGGGTAAGAAGATATGTGGATTGCGGAGTATGTATTGTATGGTTGGTCTTAATTTTTGTTGAACATTTAATTTTTTTTTTGGTTACTTACATATGATCTAAAATCTACATACATACTCGGTGGGAGGATATACATATATTAACGGTTGCTGGCCACACATTTATGAGAGATTTTATTCTGGAGGACATTCATCAAATGATTATCTTAAAAAGTAGCTAAAATTACACCACGTAAGATAAATTGAGAAAATATAATTTCGTGAACCAAATTTTATAATAAAATAGAGAGAGAGAAGAGAGAGATTAAGGGTAGTTAGACTTTAGGGGGCTTTAACAAGTGCCTTATGAGCTGGGCTGGTGCCTCGAAAAAAGCCCATCTTCATATTATGGGCTCGTAGCTTGAATTGGGCCACGATGTTCGATTCTCAGGCCCATTTACCCAAATTTTTTTTTTTGCTTTTTCTATTTTTCTTTTTCATATATATAGAAAAGATAAAAACATTGGTCGGTTAATGATATCTTCAGAAAGAGATCATGGGTTCGAATTTATTTGATTTTTTTTACTATTATATGATGAGTGGATCAGTATCGCTGGAAGTCGGAACCGTCCCATAGTTAACAATGATGTTCAGATTTGCCGAACTTAGTCCAACTGTGAGGATAGCAGTGCCATTTTATGGGGATGCATTTTAAAAAATAAAAATATTAGTTAGCCATTACTTATAAATATGAACTTGAATTTAATAGAGAATTTCATGCATAAAGCAATATTTTCTCGAAATTTATAGTTTTACTATTTTCTTGTGATCTTTTCCCTATTTAGTTATAAAAAAAATATTCCTTACTACAAGTGGCTACTACGTATGTAACATCTCATGTGGTATGGCATAATTTTTGCTAATTCTTTGTTTAATTAGAGATTATATATATATAGCATTTATTACCTTTTCAAGAATATTTCTAACGCACAACAGTTCACATCTCACTAAGCAGCATCTGCAGAGTAAATGCTTTTCTTCAAATCCCAGCAATAAAATCTCATACTTTGCTTCTTTTTGCCACTCAAAGCTCAATTCGATTCCGTAAAGCAACTACCTTTTCAGTCGATCCTTGCGAAATAACCCTCGGAATTGGCGGATAAACACAAGTGATTTCATATTTGGGCTATGAAGCACTATACCGTACCTTAAAATTAGCATTGCCCACGTTCAAAGTTTGAAGCTTTTCAACGAAACCTTCCCTATTTACCTCAATCCGAAAGATCTGACCTTCAGTCTTTTTGGGTCCCTGAGTTTCGCTTTAGTACCTAAGGGTTTCTTGATTGAGCTGTCGTGGGGTATAATTTCGTCTTTTTTCTCAGAGATCTTTGTGGGTTTTTGGGAACATTAGTCGTTGAGGCACTGAAGTTTAGAGCAGAAATGGAGAAATATGAACTTGTGAAGGATATTGGCTCTGGGAATTTTGGCGTGGCGAGGCTCATGAGGACCAAGGAGACGAAGGAGCTCGTAGCTATGAAATACATTGAAAGAGGACATAAGGTTTGCAGTTTTGAATCTCTAGTAGTTTTTGTTATTTATTGTTGCTGTTTTGGGTGGCAATACTTTTTATGGGTGTGAATCTTTGGGCTTGTATTCGATTTTTTAGCATCTTGTTTATGTAATCTAGTAGAATAAATCGATAGAATCGCAAGATTGTCGTAGTGCTACGGCTGAGTTTCCGACGAAACTGATTCTTGACGCTGTTTTTCGGCTGTAGATTGATGAGAATGTAGCTCGGGAGATCATAAACCATCGATCGCTTCGGCACCCTAATATAATTAGGTTCAAGGAGGTAATGAATGAGTGATCATCTTTTCTTTATAGTTTGAAAGACACTTTCTTTCCATGTCGTTGATTATCTATGCGTAATAAACAGGTGGTTTTGACGCCGACTCATTTAGCCATTGTCATGGAGTATGCTGCGGGTGGAGAGCTCTTTGAGAGAATATGCAATGCCGGGCGATTCAGTGAAGATGAGGTGGCGATGGCGTAACGTTTTAGTGAATAAACCTTTGTTAACATCTCTATTGAGTACTCCGTTTTGTGCATCAGGCGAGGTACTTCTTTCAGCAGCTTATCTGCGGTGTCCATTATTGCCACGCTTTGGTAAGAGAAAACAGTCGTATCTTGGAGTCAATGCCTTGTGCTGTGAATTAAATATACGAAGTTTTACACATCATTTTCGTTCGACAGCAAATATGCCACCGTGACTTGAAGCTGGAGAACACTCTCCTCGACGGAAGCCCTGCCCCGCGCCTCAAAATCTGCGATTTTGGCTATTCAAAGGTAATCTCATATGCTTGGATATAAAGCTTCTGTAACATGCGAAATTTTCTTGTCAGCGTGCGCTTAATTTGTTGATTTTTTTTTCTTTTCGACTGTTGTTTAGTCATCTCTGCTTCATTCAAGGCCCAAATCCACAGTCGGCACTCCTGCTTACATTGCTCCAGAGGTTCTATCTAGGCGAGAATACGATGGCAAAGTACGCACTTACCTCCTTTATCATCGGGACGAATCGTATTATTGTGGATTATTTAGTCTTCCTCTTGTTCGTTCTTTGTATAATTTGTTTAAATCCAGCTGGCTGACGTGTGGTCATGTGGCGTCACGCTGTATGTCATGCTAGTCGGAGCTTATCCTTTCGAAGATCAAGAAGATCCGAAAAATTTCAGGAAAACTATACAAGTTAGCACTTTTCCTCACTTGGGATTCTCCGATTGTTCATCCTCAACCTTTAACTAACTCATCTTCTTTCGATATCCATTCATCCCTTTGCAGAGGATAATGGCCGTTCAGTACAAATTCCCCGACTATGTCCGAATATCTCAAGATTGCAGGCACCTTCTTTCCCGCATATTTGTTGCCAATCCGCTTAGGGTCAGTACTGTCACTCGGTCATATATACGAAGAAAAAGTGATTATTCAGCGTCGAAACCATACGATTATTCTTCATCGTTTTCTTCTGCAGAGGATAACGATCAAGGAAATAAAATCACACCCATGGTTTCTGAAGAATCTGCCGAGGGAGCTTACAGAAGTGGCTCAAGCTGCTTATTTTCGTAGAGACAACCCTACGTATTCCCTACAGAGCGTGGAAGAGATTATGAAGATCGTCGACGAAGCTAAGATCCCTCCTCAGGCGTCTCGCTCGGTTGGAGGCTTTGGCTGGGGAACTGAGGAGGACGAGGAGAATGTCGAAGAGGAGGAAGAAGCTGAAGCTGAAGAAGATGAATACGAAAAACAAGTCAAGGCTGCCCATGCAAGCGGCCAAGTTCGTCTTACCTAAGAAAGTTATTTATTTTTCGAATGTGTAAAAATATGCATAATTTGAGTTTGGTCTGTAAATCTAGGAAAGGAGGCTTCTTACATTCTTCTTCAGTGTGGCTTGTGGTTTGAACATTACATTTGCAGCAGACCAACAGTGTAGAGCTTTAATTCATTTCAAGCAACATCATCTATATACATTTTCGAACGAAGAATAACACAGCGTTCCGACTTATAAACACGAGCCCTACGATTTTATTTACGCGCCACAACCAAATATACATAGGCTAGCAATCGAATTTATTCACACCTTAACCAAATATGAATACCAAGGGCCATGAACAATCACTGAAACCTTAGCCGCCGTCACTAATATAGACCCGACTTCTACAACGTCTTCGATAAGTAGAGCTGCACCTACCTTATGTAATGCAGTTGCTGCCAAGTCTCTTCCTTGTTTGCCAGTTCCACCGAGCACAACCCCTCTTAAAGCGGAATACACAGCTCGAGAAACTCGAGTGAAAACAGCGTCATCTTCTTGCAGGCTTTTGTTTAACATCCTCGACATGATTTCCCTGATTGGCTCGAGATTTACGTCGTCTCGTCTGTTGCTGTCTTCGTCTATCGAGGCGGCGAGCGAATCAATGATTTCCTTTATCCCGGCGTCTTCAGTTGTGTCCAAAGTCTTGCAAATACGGGCGAAGCTGTTTGAAGTAAGAATATCCAGGTGGGCTTGGCTGCTCACGATTTTCTGGCTTACAAGAGTCTGCCTCAGGACTAATAGGCTGTTTCGTTGTTCACGTGATCGATCAAGGGTTAAAAAAACGTCCATTTTTCATGCGGAAGGGAAGTTAAATCGAGGATGAAAATGAATTTTGATTACCTCGTTGTCACCACGATAATCATCTGACGTCGGGACTGTGCTCTTCGGAGCCTAGAGACGTTAAGTTTCATGGTTTCGGGCAGTTCTCCTTCGGTTACACCAGCTATCTTCTTAACCAACTCCAACAAGCCGAGCCTCACTGAAAGATCAATCGCCTCTCCTTTGCACTCGGAATGAGGATCGATCGTGTCTGCAAATTGAAAGATGTAGTTAGAAATATAATGCACGATAATAATACTCATCGGTGAATAAGAAAGGAGCTTAAAGTGAAAACTGACCTATGTAACTTGTTGCATTGGAGAGGGATGATGGATGAGATTGCTTTACACTCAGTTTACCTCCACCAGTTCGGAGAGTAGTCGGAGGAAGAAAACTTGGCGAGCTATTGGATTTGTTACTCAAATCCGCAAGTAAACTTTTATGCTCATTCCACTCATCGACTCGACGTGTTTGGGCTGATGATAACCATCGGGCGGTCAAGGGTAAAGCATTTCGAGCCTCACAAGGACGGCTATAACGTCTTACGAAAGCCTTCCCGAGAAAATGTAAAGCATCAGGTCCCTTCAGGAATGGTTCAAGAAGCCTGATGCGTGCTTTACTGATTTCTTGCTTAAGATCCTGATAACAAGGCAAGTGTACATCAGTTTGAGTCTTCAGATAAAGTGGACTTTTTCTTTACATATGCATTCATATCTAAAAGAATCATATATACCGAGCAATGACTACAGTTCGAAAATTTTTTACGTTACATTCTGTTGCAAACTGCCATTCTGTTGAAGATCTCGCATGAAATGATTAAAGCAGAACCTGACCTGTATCTGTTCAAGGACAAATCGCAAGCCTTCAATTAAAGCAATGACTTGCGACTTCTGAAAGCTGCCACGTGCTTGTTCTGCCAGAGCTTTCATAAATGTCTGGTGCTTTTTCTTCAATTCTTCCTCGTTAGCAGGAGCAGAGAGTTTCCGCAAAGTGAATAATGCGTATTCGAGGATCTTTCCAAGATAATCGATATCTAACTTCCCAAAGTTCAGCACCTAAGAGTAAAAGATAACCACACGAAATCAGTATTTCTTGCATGGCAGTTCAATGGACTCAAGAGATGTTAAACGTAGCTGTCTGTGAACATGCCTAAAATATACCTCAGTAAGTATTTCCAAGTCAATTGTTTCAGTTATTTCATGTCTCCAGCTAAGAGGAGCCATTTCACAAATTCCATCCCTCACTTCCCCCATTAATTCCACAATACGGCTGTAGTCAGGTTCATTCTGTCTAACAGGCTTGATGATGCCATCCCAGAATGCCTTTTCCATTGTCTCTTTGATCTGTGTCTGATCATGACAAAATACTCATGAAAAGGCAGGACAAATATCTAATAAAAGAATATGTATAAGCTCCAGTGTAAAATACAAACCATGATAACGTTCTCATTGGAGTCAGCTGAAGTGGACACATCATATAAAGAAAGGTCCTCTCCATGAACATATCCGTGGACAAACCTCACATTCTCCATATCTGTAGTCACCCTAGATGCACCTGGTTGCTTACTGGCTGACGTGGAGAGGCTACCTTCTTTAAACGGTTCGTACTTAATTAAGGAACTCACCACTGAACTTTGCTTCTCAGAACCCACGGGTTCGCTTGCTTTCTCTGAACTCCCAAGAGAAGACGAAGATGGGCTTGGGGACAACATAAAGGTAGTCAATGGAGTAATTGGACTCCCGCTCTCCCGTGCATTAAAGAATTTCGTTCTAGCGTCAGCAAGGGCAGTTTCCATACGTTCAATACCAGCATCTCCACTAAGGTGTGCGACTTTCTCTCTTAGAAGTTTCTGATCTTCAAGAACCTTCATTCAGAACCAGTCCATCAACAACTAAGCACAACGAAAGTTAAGTTTACCTTTACACTAATTAACGAACCAAGCACAACAATGGCAAATCCAATTACAAGGTTTCACTAATGTTCGTGAAATATTATTCAAATCCATATGGTGGAGTCAGGATGCTCATGCACACGCATCTCTAACATTCAATAAGTGTTAGGTGATTACTGCTTTGAAGTAAGATATTAAAAAAGAAACCTGTTTTTGTACAGCTTTCATATCATGTGAGAGAGGGCCCCCTCTATCTTCTTCAGATGTGATCTTGCAAGTTTGGAACATTGACACTTCAAGGCGACAAGCAGCCCTAACAAGATCCTCCTCAAGTGACTTGGCATCCTTAGCTTTCCAAACCACAAAGCTACTCAAAAATGAGCACCAGGCTGAATCAAATACTGCAAGCTGAGCCCTAAAAGTTCGATATCCCACTGGTACCTGACCAGATTGCTCACTTGAAATTTTCTGGGGCCCATCTACAACTACTTTAATCAGCAGGTCGAATTCCTTAACAAATTTCTCAGCGGATTTTACCAAAGCAGCTTGGCGATCTCCCTGACCACTGATAACTGCATCTGGGTTCCCCAGTATCATGTAAGCACACAAAACAACTCTCACTTGGTATCTTGGTAGCAGCAAAGAAGTCTTGATAGATTCCCTGCCGGATGGTGAGTTTTTCTCGCCTCTGCAAGGGGAAGATTTCCTTGGTGACTTCCTCTTTTTGGGGGACGCCACCCGCTTGAGGAGGTGTTCAATGTCGTCTGAACCAGGAGTAGTTGCGGTATGTCCAACAGCTCTAGATAATTTATAACGAATTTCGAGCCTATCTAGCAAAGCTTTAGTTGTATGAAGGGTGGAAGATGACTGGATAAGAAGTGCAAACTGTTCAAAAGACTTAACAGAACTCTCCTTAATATTCAGTTCATAGAATGCTTCTGCAAGATAAGCAGTCGTTCTTTTCATGCTTTTGAACATTTTCCAGGACCTAAAATATTCGAGGACTTTACACATTGTAAAGTTTGAAACACAGGATAATATGTGCAAGATAAAAACATTAACTACCTGGCTAGTTTTCTAGAAAGAACGTATTCCTTATCCCAACTATCATGAAGAACGATATTTAGCCCTCCTCTATGCCTCAAATATTCAGCTCTCTTTCTCCTTGCCTGCCCACACCAACAAATTAAAAACTTAAGGTCCCTAACAGTAAAAATAATTCGTCGAGTAGCGTCAACATAGGGGCAAGATTATGTACCCTTTGGATTCTATCTTCAAGTTTGCTTTTCATTTCACTTCTCTTAATCTCTCGCTCATGAGAAACAGAATTGGCTATTTTTTGCACTTTCAGAAACCTAGCCCGCGCCCGACGCTTCTCCTCTTCCAACAGACCAAGTCTTTTCTTCTCAGCATTTGCACGCTTCTGATACATTGCAGCCCTCACTCTTTCTTTATACTTGCTGTCTCGAGCAATTCTTTGCAGTAAGGATTGAGATGTCCTTTCCTTCAATGCAGCCCTTTTTTGTCGATAATTCCGAAGAATTAGTAATCTATTGGCCTCTGCTTGCTGGACCTTCAATTCCATTTTTGAACCAATCTCAGCTCGTTTCTGTTGGAAACGAATTTCTGTCTTCATCTTGGCAGCTAGCCGCAATTCATGAAGCTTAGCCAGACGCATTTGAGCACTTGCCAGGATGCTCAACCTGTGAGGTCAAACGATACAATCATGACAACAATATTCTTAAGATAGTTACGTTGAGAGAGAGAGAGAGAGAGAGAGAGAGAGAAAAAAGTCTTCAATGGGAAAGTATAATGACGATAAAGATACGACCTAGATAACTGATGACCAAACCTATACCGTCAACTACTTTCATCCACGGAGAATGATTAATATGAAATGAAACAAAACTACAAGAACCTTTACGCTCTTCTATATATAAAAAAGGCACACCTTTTCTCTTCAGCAGCTAGAAGCTTAGCCTTGAGGCGCTGCACAGAAACATCGTCGTTGGACGATGATCGTGGAGGACTTCGTGGTTTTGGCCTAGCCTTCTCTGATAAGTGCTCATAGAATTTCTGGACAAACACAAAATTTCATGCCAATTATATTTATAGCTACAATTACTTCCACTTATGCAAATTTCTTCAAATACTAACGTCTCTGTCACTTTTGAAAACAAATGGAAAGGAAAAATACACTCAAGAAAAAGGAAAGAATAGCTAAATTAAAGCACGGAACTTTTTCTACTTTGAAATCGAAGATACTTGCAACTTACACAACTTTCACCAAACAACAAAGCATTAAAAAAAAAAACATCCTTCATTACAAGGCTGTAATTACTTTCCAAATTCGATAGTTGCTGTAATTAAAAGAAATAAAGCGCATCAATTAACTTAAAGATGATTATCTTAACATAGAATACTCTCAATCCAATTATCACAATTTTTTTTTTACAAAGAAAAAGCAAGTGGTTCATGTGGATATCAGTTCACAGCCTTAGTCCGAAAAAAGGGTTTAGTAAGAAACATCAGAAAAGTTAAATTTAAACACTTCACCCAACAAAATAATTAAACAAAAAAAATAATCCAAAAAATAAAAAATACCTGACGTCGAAGATGAGCATCACGAAGCTTAGCTTCAATTTCTTCAACAGTCAAAGAAGACGTAGCCTTTGGCTCGGAGAGCCTCCTCTTAAGCCACGTAGGAACCGTCGGCGGCGAGCACGACAAAACGCCGTCGTTCGCCGGGATTTCCAGAGAAACACTCCTCTCAGGTGATTCCATCAACTAAACAAGCTATTTCTCACACTCCAAACAATTCGAAAGCTCGAAAAAAAAAAAAGCAAAAACAAAACGAACCACTTCACCCCGATTAAACCCGACGATGATCGGCAACTATATTTACAATTGCGTGCGCCTTTTGTATTGCTAGAGAGAGAGAGTTTCAATAAAAAGTGACGACGATCGGTCGTGAAAGTGTCATTTATCTTCCTTGTAGAGGTAACGCGTGGTGTGTGAATGAGGTAGGCGAGCCACGTCATCAAGCGCGAAAGCGCGCGTGAGTACGCGCGCGCGCGTGCTACTTTTCAACCAAAGGGTAGAATGGTAAATTGCTATCCCAAACCCGCGAAAAACAACGCCAGCATACTTACGCGCCACTTTCTCGCGATTACAAAAGTACTAAGACTCGCCGGTTCGCACCATAGCAATGGTGCTCCGCGTCGCAGTGGATTACAGCCACGTATCTACAGTGACCGGCGGTGAATCTTCAACCAAGTAATGGAGAGAGCTTTTGCCTTGAACATATAAACTAAAGTTCGTGGCCACTATATAATTAATATTATTAATATATATATATATATATATTGTGGTGAGATATAAATTATTATTAATGATATATTTGGAGTTTTCAATTTAATGTTTTGGTTTATGGTGTCAAGATTCTTGAGTAGGTGGAGCTTTTTTTTTTTTTTTTTTTTTTTCTTGAGTAGGTGGAGCTTTAGTTGCACGTAGATGCCAAACTATTGAATAAAAAAAACTAATTTTAAAATAGGAAGTTGAATTGGGATTTAACTTTAATTAAAGTTAATTCGAGGGTTCTAACATATTACACAAAACATACTTTTCATCGGTGGTAGTAAAATAATAGTGGTTGACATAGCAATGATAGGCGAAAAACGAATCTTGTTTAAGTATTAATTAAAAAATAATAATTGTAATTAATTATATATAATTGGGTTGCTTGTTATGGGAATGTAATGTAAATTGTAAAGTAGTGCTCTTCTAGAAGACTTTAATCATTCTTATTTATTTATAATTATTATCTTGGAGAATAGTTGACGTAAAGAAGCTTCTCACTATTTACATAACTTTGACATTCGTAAGACGATTTTCTCAAGTCTTTATTATTATTGTTTTTTGCATGGGAAAGAAAATGGAAAAATCTATAAATGAAATTTAAAAAATAATAAATTAGTAAACAAATGAGAAAATAAAAATAAAAATACTCCTAAACCGTCTATGTTCATCCCCCCTCGCGCCCCTCCAATCCGACGTACGTCGTTCCTTCACTTGGCTCAAATCGAATCTCAACCGTCCAACCTTTTAATTTAATCTTTCTTTTTTTAAAATTGAGTTATAATTTCTTCTCCTCAATTTTGTTCTCTCCATCGTTAGGGCGATTGAGCTTGGATATCTTCGCTATCGTTCCTTTTCTTTGGAAGTGAATATCAGTGGATTTGCTATGGACCTGACTCATCCGGCGTCGGCGGGGAACAGCGGCCTGTCACTTGGTTTTTTCTCTCACGTTTCCGGGAATAATCGGAGCCCTAAGAGAATCACGGAGGAAGAGGAAGAGGACGGCGATTCAGTTTCGTTTCAGATTGAAGCGAGGGTCTGTAACCTCAACAATCCAGCACCTTCGAGTCCGCTTCAGCTGATGGACCACCGATCGCAGAATCAGGGTCGAATCGGCGTGGAAGATGCCGAAGGGAGCATAATTGTAGAATCCGATGAGGAGAAAGATGTGGAGGAGTTTCGTATTCTAGGTCACTCGATGACCTTGAAGCGAAAACGTGACATCGAGAATGGTGGTTCAACGGTCGTGACGCCGATTCCGACGGATTCGGCTATGGGCAGCGACCCTGAGTCGCGTATGGCTAGCTTGAGGTGTTGGGGGAATCAGACGCTGAAGGAAGCTGATCCCGACTTGTTTCGTATTATGGAGAAAGAGAAAGCCAGGCAATTCAAGGGAATCGAATTGATTGCATCTGAAAATTTTGTGTGTAAAGCTGTGATGGAGGCTTTAGGAAGCCATTTGACGAATAAGTATTCAGAAGGAATGCCCGGTGCACGTTACTATGGTGGAAATCAGTACATAGATGAGATCGAAACTTTGTGTCAGGAACGTGCACTCGCTGCTTTTGGACTCGATCCCGAGAGTTGGGGTGTAAATGTGCAGCCATACTCGTGTACATCTGCTAATTTTGCAGTGTACACGGGGCTTTTGTTGCCTGGTGATAGGATTATGGGTTTAGACACGCCATCTGGTGGGAATACGAGCCATGGGTACTATCTACCCAACGGGAGAAAAGTCTCGGGTGCATCGATATTCTTTGAAAGCTTGTCGTATAAGGTGAACATGCAGACAGGGTACATCGATTACGATAAACTTGATGAGAGGGCGTTGGATTTTAGACCCAAGATATTGATTTGTGGTGGGAGTTCGTATCCAAGGGAGTGGGATTACGCGAGGTTTAGGCAGATAGCAGATAAATGTGGTGCAGTTTTGTTGTGTGATATGGCTCAAATAAGTGGGCTTATAGTTGCTAAGGTGAAAAGAATGTTCCTTGTAGCTTGTGATTGATTTCTGTATGTTTGAACTGTACTAATGTGGCTCTTTTCTGTTGAGTGCCTTTGTGCTGTTTTATGCGTGTTCATTTTAGTTTCGCAAATCTGGCTAAGATTTGTGGCAGCCATTAAATTATTCCCATGTCACGTCTGATAACTCTAATTTTAAGATTCATATTGTGTGCATTGCTCTGTGTGTTTATTGACCCTTCTTTTTTCTGCACACAGGAGTGCGCAAGTCCTTTTGAGTATTGCGATATAGTCACCTCCACTACGCACAAAAGTCTTCGGGGTCCAAGAGGAGGGATTATTTTCTACAGGAAGGGATCTAAACCAAGGAAAAGGGGCATGCTTTTGAATCAAGGGGTTGACAGTGATAAATATGATTTTGAGGAGAAAATTAACTTTGCTGTTTTCCCAGCATTGCAAGGTGGGCCGCACAATAATCATATTGCAGCCCTTGCTATAGCATTGAAACAAGTGGCTACTCCAGAGTACAAGACAAACATGCAACAAGTGAAGAAAAACGCACTGGCCTTTGCAGCCGCTTTACTGAGGAGGAAATGTAAACTGGTCACTGGGGGCACTGATAACCATCTGCTGCTTTGGGACCTAAGAAATTTTGGGTTGACAGGCATGCAGTTTTAGCTGTTATTCCTATCTTTTTATCAATTTTAGATAATCAGAACCCTATGGTATTCTTTTCCTTATATGCAGGTAAGAACTTTGAAAAGGTCTGTGAGTTCTGTCACATTACTCTCAATAAAGTTACAACCTTTGACGACAACGGCAACATCACCCCAGGAGGTGTACGGATTGGTAAGCTCCGTACCATCTATGAAGTTTCAGCTTGTTTGCACTTTATTTCATGCCTCAGGTCATAGCTTCCACGTAACTGTAGGTACGCCTGCAATGACATCAAGAGGCTGTCTTGAGGGCGATTTTGAGACTATAGCTGACTTTCTCCTCAGAGCTGCACAGATTACGAGCTCCATTCAGAGAGAACACGGCAAACTGCCAAAACCAACAAAATTCTTTCTGAAAGGACTCGAGAATAACACGGACATTCTCGAACTTCGAGCACGAGTCGAAAGTTTTGCTTCTCAATTTGCAATGCCGGGATCCGAGTGATAATTAACCACTTCGTTCTTTGATCAAATGATGGGGCTTTTATAGTATGCTGTTCTACTTCTCTTTTGCTAGCAGACATGAAGGTAATCAAAGAGTCCTTCCTACTCAACCTCTTTATTGTGCTGAAAATACGTTGTTGTCAAGGAGGTTATTGAACAAGGTGATGGTGGTTTTGTCTAGTTGGTTCATTCCTCCATGTTTATGGCATGAATACCTCACCATGTCCCCGACGAGCCCCCGTCGCCACCTTGTTGCCCGTGTCTGGGCAGGGGTCAGTTTTTTCTTGGAAATGCATTATGCTAATATATCGTTATTATTGTTGTTAATGCAGATAGTTTTTTTACATATCTTGAGTAAGTTGCATTTTGAGGATTCTTTGTCTATACACGAATGTCAGGCATTAAAGGAATTTCTATGATTCAGAAAGATTATACCAACGGTTTATTTGCAAGAAATAAAATTTATATTTGCCTTAAAATATTGTTATTCATAAATATCGAGTTAACACTTTATTGTCTTTTGCAAGAAATCATTCATGAAAACGACTAAAAGTACTTAAATTGTCAAATTACAAGAATGATATAAAGCACTAATGGATGGAAACAATCTTGTGATTCATGTATCTAAATCTGCATATATCGTCGAAGAAATCATCCGAACTACTGTGACTGCTCTTCATCTGAAGAATATTTATCCTCATCGTCTTCAAATTATTCGCATACTTGACCAGCGAATGCAACGTACTCATCTTCTGTTCGGCATTAAGCGGCGACCTGACGGTGATCACAACTTTCTCCAGGGAAGGGATAGAAAAACACGAGCCCACCTGAAATACGAGCAACATTTCCAGTTTCAAGAACAATGCCGAAAAGATCTTGGAAGTTTATATATAATGGTTATATGGGCTCACATGTTTTAGGCTGTTCTTTTGGCACAAAGCAGCGAACATGGCGCCATGAATTTCAAATGTCTGAAGCTTTGGATGGCTGTTGAAGAACTCGACTAAATCGATTTCTGGAAATGGTAGAAGGGACTCGATGAAATCGCCGGTGAATTCAACTTTCATGTATAGATGCTTGACGTTGCCCGCCATTTGAAGCATGTTGCTTAGAGCATTCCAACACCATTGTACTCCTCTTACAGTCAATGTCTCCAACGCCGAAAGTTTCCCAAAATCCACATGATAAACCCGTCCTAGTTATGCCAAACAAATTCGAAATCATTACCAAGAAACAGAGTAAGGTGCTGGAAGATAACAATACAATAGACTATGTAATAATTAACAAGTAAGTACCTGAACTGTTGGCAATGGTAAGTGTTTTCAAGTGCTGGGATTCGGGCACTCTTATAAAACCACAACCTTGTACATCAAGCAATTCGAGTTTTGGAGAATCAACCATTAGATAGATATCACTAAATCCCGTGAAGCCAAGCACACACTCTTCAAGCTGAGGATTGGCTATAACAACGTGCCTTGAACCCTCACAACCAAGAAGCAAGAGACGTGTCAGGTTAGGACAAGCACGAAGAGCCTCGTGAAGAGCATGTTCCTCAATTCTAGCGCCGACTATTTCAAGATTCTTTAACCTGTGGAAAACATCCCACTTCGGTTTGTCAACCATAACAACAGCCCAGAGCTTCAGGGACTCTAAGTTACAGGCGGTGCTAAGGCAATCCAACTTTGAGGGCTCCTCAGATGAACCCTCCTGACCTGTATTTTCTAAACGAAGCTCGAGGTTCCTCAGCGATGGTCTAGCCTTAGACAACCATAACAAAAGGCTACTACTCGTAAATGGGCAGTAAACAACGAGGTCTTCGAGTTTGTTGACAATTGCAACCATCCGACTCACGACCATATCGGGGGTTTCTCCATTTTTTAGGGCGGTGTCGAAAAGGTTTCGAGGAAAATGAAGACTTTTCAAGTAAGGCATCGAGTCCTTCCATGTCTTGGAGACACAATTGCAAGATGCTACATCTTTGGCGTTGTTAATTAGGGACAAGATGTGTTGCACTATAGCATCAGGCAGTGCCTCCATTGCTTACTCACCTGAGGAAAATAATCAAACACCTTAACTTCAATCTATCAACAAAAAAATAATTCAAGATTCTCAGACCCCATGGAAAGAAATTTACCAACAAAACTGCCACAGAAAGCCAATCTACATCACACAGTATGATATTCATTACTCCCACACGAATCGGGCACTAACAATTACAATTAGAAAAACGAAAATAAAATAGAAGAATCTTATATCCAATTCATAACGGAAACGATAGCAGGCCGAATCCGCCCCCCAAAGAAACACAATCCATCAACTCAAAGACTGTCCGCTAAAACTTCTTGAACATAAAAAGGTTTCAGGCATTCACAGATATCACATCTTACGTACACAAAACAACCCATACGTTCAAAAAGATATTCGAAGTATATACAAAAGACAAACTGGCTTACAAAGAAAATGGAGTTTGCCCAGAGCCCAGATGGAGAAATGGAGAGACGTAAGAGTAAGAAAATGTTTGTATTATATGTGAAGGCAGGCGAGTGAGAAAAGCTATGGCGCGGCGCGGAGGGCTTTTCGAAATTTGAAACGGAGGTAAAAAGATTTGATAGAGAGGGAAAGAGAGAGATTTAGAGAATTTGTATATATTTTAAAAAAATGAATCACTTAACTCCATCCTTCAGATAAAATTTCAGTTAAGGATCAAGTAGAAACATTTTATACAAATAAGGACCAATTGGACGAAAATAACCTTCGGAACTTTGCATTATTACAATTATACCTGGAATTTTAATTAAAAACAAAAAACAAAATAAAAAGAGTTCAATCACTCGATTTGTATAAACCCAACATCCCAAATCAAAAACACAATCTCAATTGAACCCCAAATCGAAATACCCACACCAAATTATTCCCACGAAGAAACGCTCAGGGAGTCGCCGCCGCCATTGGTCTTTGAATTTCTCACGTTCTGATAAGTTTCGTAATTTTTATTTTTTTCGCCAATTTTGTTTCTGTATTGCAATTTAGTATTATTTACGTGTTAATTGCTCGAGTAGAGGTTTTTAGGTATCGATTTTGATTGGTATGTTTCGATTAATGCTTTTATATGTTCAATTCGTGGTTCTTTTGTTTAAATCCGAAACTTTTAGGTTTAATTTGGGTTTTCTATTTAGGTGTTCCTCAATTAGGGTTCTTGTGAGTTTGTTTCTTTTTTCGTCTTTTTATATCAATCAGGATTATAGTTTTCGCATTTTTGGTACACTATATTGATGTTTTTGGTACATTATATGCACATTTTTAGTACCGTCTATGCATTACAATGGTACGACGTGATAGTATAAACTGGTACGGTATATATAGAATTATGGTATGATGAACCTCTTGTTTGTATCAGATATCTGATTGTAATTACAATATTTTTTATGTCATTTATTATCTCGTAGTCTACGTGAATAGTTAAAGAATATGTTTGATGTATAAGATGTGTATGGAGTACCATGTAAGCATGGTGTGATGTAAATTGCAGATAAGAGACCCCATTTATGATTTTTATAACCCTTACTTTCGGCTTTAAAAGTGCATATTTAATGGATGCATATAAATCGTTGACAGAGGATATCATTTATGACCCAGACGCACGCGTTCTTCTCTATCGCCGAACGATTCAACAGTTTCTTCCAAAGTTGACAAAAGATCAAACAAGTGCAAAATATGTTAAAAATATGAGCACAAGTCGTACATGTAGAGAAGCAAATAAGTTTGGTTGTGATTCCACTCTTTTGGCAATGCATATGAATTATGGCTTATTATATTTGTAATATGTTGCATATAGGTATATTCGTTCGCGGATATTTTAATTACGAGCATGTTTTTTATATTGGTGTAATGTTGGATGTATTCTGACAACACATAATGTTATGGCTAAAATATTTGTTATGCATGAAATTTTGGTATATTAACAATGTAAAAATTGGTACTATAACAGTGTTTACAGGGTACAGTATACACCTACTAAAGGGTACGCTAAACTCATTAAAATAATACGCTATATTAATAACTGTAAAGAAGTGATGAAAAATACAAAAAGTCAATATTATCGGTATCTGACATTTTTTAACGGTATACGATTTGACATGCACAAAAAAGTTCTTACACACAAACAACTGTAATAAACTTGGTACGATTTGGATATTTATTTCGGTACGACAAACTAAGTAAATGTGGTACAATATATGTCCACTATAAGGTACAATCACTTGCTTCTCAATAGTACAATATGCACCTTGTATTGGTACAATTTATTAGGGTAAGCATTTTTCGTTGCCGCTCGAATTATTTTTTTCATGCGACTGTTTTATCATACGTATATATATTATATGTTTTACTTGGTATTAAGTTTGATGGTTTAACCCTTTCACACATATTTTTGTATTCCAAAACCCAAGTTTCATAATAAGAGGATGATCCTTGTTAGAACATCTTACTATTGAAGCTTGAGTTTTAACTACAAATCCATTATTTTGAGGGTTAACCCATTAAAGATGATACAAAATGAAACTTATAACATATTTATGTATAATAAAGTATTTTTGCATCGAAAGTAATATAAAATGCGATGAAAAATGCTTACCCTAATAAGTTGTACCAAATAAAACGTGTATATTGTACCATTAAACAGTATGTGAGTGTATCTTTAAATGCAGTATATCGTATCATATCTAAGTAGTTTATCGTACCTAAATAAGTACTAATACCGTACCAAATTTTATTGGTCCACATAATATATAAATTAGGAGTCTAGATCGTCCACTAATAAATGTAAAGCCTTAAAAACAATAAGAAAAAAAATCTATTAAACAAAAAACATTTATAATAAGTTGAATATTTTCACTTTAATAGACATCTAGTAAGTTGTTCAATATTATTCATCATCATCCAGTGAAACTTGGGGTTTGTAATATAAAATAATGAATGCATGAGTTACTTCGTCAAATAAGATACAAAGTGAAATATATAACTGATAAATATATGGAAATGTGATTTCTAAAAAAAAAATTCAAATTGCCACGAAAAACACTACCCTAATCAAGATATTTATTAACGAATCAACATATATGCAACATATGCCAAAAAAATATGTCATTAGCTATATGCAACATATGAACAAAAGAATGGAATGAGTAAGTGTATATTTGCTTGGAGGAATATGTATATATCAATAAGCGCTGAGGGTTCATTGATCAACAGTAATTGTGTATTCTGCTTGTAAGCACACAACTCAGACAACGTGCCTTCATGAACTACACTTGTAGACAACATAGTTGTTTACCCCTACAAATAATTCAGCAACCGTTGGCAATGATACACTAACCATACATCAAAAGGTACACTATATAAAGAAATCTGATACCCTAACTATACATGAAAAGGTACATTATATAAAAAATTACGGTACATTAACCACACGTATAAAGGTACACAATATAGATTAAATTGATACCACATTATAAACACAAAATTACCAGTCAACCCGTGAATACCTCTGTGGCTCCAACGCCAGAAACTGCTACAGACCATATAAAGGTACGTCATAATAATTGAATAGGTACCATAACAACAAGTAAATTGATACACAATATACCTAAAATTAGTACTGCATAACAGCTATGTAAAAAAATCGAGTTTGCAACACTAACGTCATTTATTACCAGAAATTCTAAACATCACATTATTGTTTCAAGTCGTTGGAAGTTCTATGACCCACTGGACTGTGCAAACCCGCGATTTGAAGCAAACCCACTAAGCACTAAATAACATCGAACAAATCCAAAACAATTGGGATAATTTCAATTTATTTCCAGCAATCCACGGTGGACATACTTGTATTGAACGAATCTGAGCACGATTGGTCCTTGAAAACCCGCTCTCTTCTTCTCTATTCTTTGATTTCTTCTTCTTATTCTTCTTCTCGCCCGTTGAGAAATCCACATGGATTTACTTGGATCGAGAAAACCCGCGATTGACTCCTTCTTCTTCTTCTTCTTCGTTTAGGTTTTGATTTTTTTTTTTCATTTTATTTCTGTTTTTTTTTAACGTTTAATTTCATTTATAAAGGAAAAAATAAAATAAAAATCATAAAGAAAGGGGTAAAATAGACTTTTCAAGATAATTGGTCCTTATGTGTAGAAAATATTTCTAATTGGTCCTTAAAAGATATAAAATCTGGCATAGGGAGTTAAGTGATAAATTTTTATGTCAATGGAGATTTAAATGAAGTTACCCCACTTAAAAGGGAAAAGATTATTTATTTTAAAGCGTGTCAATTAAATATATTATTGTAATGTAAAAAAAAGGAAAGACAGAGAAAGAATACCAAAACGCGCTTCCACGCGCCTGTGAGGCGCGTGTCGCTAACTTCCTCTCCTACGGCTTTCCTTTGCTCAGAAGCGACTCAGTACCTCCTCAACTTCACTCTACTCTACCTTCCATCCACCAAACTCTCCCTCTAAGTTGAAGGGATAATCCCCTAAATCGAGCTCCCATGATCTTCGCTAGGATATTCTCCAATGTCTGCCACGCCATTGTCATACCTTACTCAGTTTTACTGATTGTAATCTTGGCCGTTGGATCGACTGAAGCCTCAATTCACAGCTACGGCCGAGATCCGCTCCGAGAAGTTGGCAATGCGTATCTTCTATCCGGCGGAAGTGAAGGCATCTATGCCTCCGCCGACAACCATGGTCGCTCTTTTATTCGGTAGGCGCTTTATGAAATTGAGCTGAGTTTCGTTTTACTGGTCAGATCAACTCTTAGTTGTTGCTGCATTTCGATTGTTTTATTGCCCTTTACTTGCTGAAGTTGATAACATTTCGGTTTTGATTCCAATGGTGTTGTCATAGAGGTTGTCTGCTGGGTAATTGGTGGGTATGACGTAGCTGACTGATCTACATTGAACTAACTATGATTTTATTAGTATTTTCTTGAAGTAGGCGTTTACATTTTATCGGGATCGTGATTGGCGCATAATTGATTCGGTAGAATAAGCAAGTATTGAAATGTTACCAATTGATTGATTAGAATAGTCTATTCTGAATCTCTGATAAACCCATAGCCAATGCTTTCATAAATCTACTGATCCATTCTAATTACGATAGATTTGAAAACGTAATTTTCTGGAGGAGTAAGGAAGATGCTGATCATCACCACAACATGGCGTACAATAGCGGGCTGGTTCAAGTTATAATCTTCGAGGCAGCTGATCGTGATAACATAGGTGGATCTGCATATGGCGGTCAGAGATCAATTTGCTGCACCCCCGATCTCGCCAAACTGGAGGGATGCAAGCAAGGAGAAGTGATAAAGACTCCATCAAAAACTGATAAGCAGTGGCCCATTGCTTTGAATATTTATTTCCGTGGTAAAATGTTATCTGCCCACATGAAAAATAACAAAGAAGTCAGCATCAAGAAGACCGGGATGTACAACTTGTTCTTTATAACATGTGATCCGAATATGAAGGGAATGAAGGTGACTGGAAGGACTGTATGGAAAAGCCCTGATGGCTATTTACCTGGAAGAATGTCTCCTCTGATGACATTTTACTTGCTCATGGCTATTGCATACGCTATCCTTTGTGCAATTTGGCTTTTCCATTATGTTAGACATTGGGATGAGGTTTTGCTACTTCAGCACTGCATCACTTCTATCATTGCTCTTGGGTTGTTGGAGATGACTTTCTGGTACTTTGATTATGCGTTTTTCAACAGCACTGGAACAAGGCCTGCTGGAATCACAACATGGGTTGTCACCATTGGTGCAATTAGACGAACTCTTTCTCGCATTCTCATTCTTTCTGTTGCAATGGGCTATGGTGTTGTACGCCCGACGCTTGGTGGTCTTACTACAAAGGTTCTTCTGATTGGAGCCACTTACTTCTTGGCGACAGAGATGCTTAACATAGCGGAGTATGTGGGAAGCATCAATGACATAGCAGGGCGAGCTAGAGTTTTTCTTGTTCTTCCTGTGGCATTTTTGGATGCTTTCTTGATTTTATGGATCTTTACTTCTCTTTCAAAAACACTTGAGCAACTTCAGGTAGAGTATATTTCATCCTCAGTGCGGGTTTTTTGTAGAACTATTTTCATTACTGTATCACCCGAGTTACAGATGCTTTGTGCTCATTATCATTACCATTTTCCCCCTTTTTCAGGCTAAAAGAAGTTCTATTAAGTTGGACCTATACAGAAAATTCTCTAATGCACTGGCAGCTACTGTGATTGTTTCAGTCGTCTGGATAATATATGAGGTATTACATGTCTAATCTTCTTACCTCTCTGGCTCATAAGTTTCCTTCCATACAAAAAATTGTGATTATTAATAGCTATGTCCTGCATGTTGATTCGAATTGACAATGTCCTTTTAAGAAGCCCCTCGTGTTGGCCTTTCGTGCCATCAACTATTACTTAAGAAAAATCGTTATCTATATCATCACTCGGAAGTACAGTCTTTTACATTCGGGTTCAGTGAAATTTATGATCCGAAATCGTACAAAATCGCAACTTTTCCTCCTGAATTAGCAATCTGATTCTTGTAGGTTTATTTTAAAGCAACGGATCCCTTCAACGAAAGGTGGCAGAGCGCTTGGATCATCACTGCTTTTTGGGACATCCTTGCATTTGCTTTGCTTTCAGTTATCTGCTACCTCTGGGCTCCTTCACAAAGCTCTCAGCGGTAAGCACGCATGCCTACTTTAACACCCGCCATCTTCTTTTGCGGATTATCATGTTACACCCTATCGAATAGAGAAATGCATTCACCAGCTATTGCAAAGGCTTTTCTCTAGAAACTGGCCAACCATTTATGAAGAATTCCACAGACTTTACGTTATGGGGAAACAGAGCCATAGCTAACGTGGCTGACTAAGCTCAATTTACTTGAACATATCTGTTAGTAAAGAATGATAAAAACTTCTGGTGTAATTTCTGTGTTATTTGTCCATACCTCTGTTCGACAATCACTGTGTGCCTCGCAGATTCGCATATTCAGACAAGGACGAAGATGCCAATGATGAGGAAACTGAATCTTTATGCAGAGAAACTTCAAAAGGCAGCATAGGTTTAGTCAAACAGGAGAAGAGAGGAGACTCATCTGATCAAGAAGAAGACGAAGAAGAATCAGAGGAAGGTAAAAGGGAATAATCACTCTCTTTGCTCTCAGTTCTTTACGAGAGATGAAAAGTTCACAACCGAAGAAACAATGGCAGAATGATGAAGTTGCTGAGGACTTCGCTTCAGATATACATAAATTCTTTGCAACAAAAAAATAAGAACCCCGTTATTTCCCCGTAAGCTTCCATTCGACTTGTAAGAGCATGTGTGTTTGTAATATAACATTCTTTTTAATGTTACATAGGATCGGCGGATGCAAAGAAACTTGACAGGTAAAATGACAAAAAGGAAAAGAAAAGAAACGAAAATTGAAGTCTACAACACAACCCGAGCTATAATAGCCAAAGGCCCTGTTCGACGATGGCCGTAGCTACGGATACAGACAAGCGAACAAAAAGCACAACAAAGCACAACAAAGCACGAACGGTAGGCCAAAGCCTCTGAAAGTGCATTTTTATAAGTTTTAAGTAGCAGAACAGAACTCTACCCACCTAATGAATGATACGTTGGCTGCGGTCGAGCTGAGAGCTATCTATGACCCTTCAGCAGGTCCATCTCCTCCAGGCAGATCATCTTCATCATGGTAAATATTCTCAGCCATCTGCCATATCTGCAGTATATTGTCCTCGGCCACACTAGCAACAACCCAATCTTCACATGGATTCCACGAGAAATCTGAGATCTTACTCGTGTGGCCGCCGTGGATAAATAACAACTCCGGAGGTCCATCCTCAGCATCTTCTGGCGTTTGTTCATCGCCGATTCTGTGAAAAGGAAGATGAGAGTTGGATGAAATATTAGAATCTTTGCTTTTTCTCACCAAAAAGCTTATAAGAAACCCAAATGATTAAAAGTGGCATTTATAAAAGAAATCACCTGCTAAGATCCCAGACCATTAGCCTCCGACCAAGACAACAAGAAGCTAAGATAGTTTCGTTCTTTGGGCTCCATCCTACTTGGAAAACCTCTTCCCTGTTGAGCAGAGTATAGAAGGATTAAATTTAGGGAAAAGGGATTGTATCATGCTAGCAAAAACTATGGCAAATTTGGGAATACAATGTACTTTTAAGAAATCAAGACTAAGAAAGACAGCTCACTTGTGGCTATCGAAGGTGTGGAGACAGTTCGAAATCTTCCTCATGTCCCATAATTTAACCGTTTTGTCTGTAGATCCCGTTGCTATAACCCACTCGTTGAATGGGTTGAATGCTAAACAATTGACCTATTAGGAAGTGGTAATATTTGATAAGAGAAAATTATTGGGAATCCTGAACGGAGCAACAGTGTTCATAGTTTAAAGTTTAAAGATATAAAAGATCGTCCGAGGGAATCCTAACTAGTAGCCCGGCTTACCCATAGCAAGATCATAAAACTAACCTCACTTTGGTGAGCAACTACGGATTGTATAGGCTTGCTCATCGATGGAGAACGTAAATCCCACAGATGCATGTATTGATCATCTCCAACAGAACCAAACAAGTACTCGTGCCTGCGATGCCACGCAACATCTTCAACCACACCTTCATGGATCTAAATTTTTTATTTATCAGACTATGAAGGAGAAAGCATCCAAATCAAGATACATATGATATGACACAAATAACAAAATAAAAAACTTTCTGGTTGTTATGAACACGACTAAGGGTATATAGAAAGGTTGAAGAAAACAAAACTTTCTGTCAAACACACCTTAATTATTTGAAAGGCATCTAGTGTCTTATTCTTTGGAGTTGCATTTACGTCCCACAGACATATTTGTGCATCATCAGAACCACTCAGTAGATGACCATGCTTGAAGTGAGACCACGATAAACCATAACCTTCGGAACTATGCCCCCTAAGTCGCAGATCGGGGTTGCAAGTACCATCAAGAGGAGGCTTAGATGGGTGTTTGCTATAATCAAAAACAAAAACTTCCGAAGTAACAGTTTTGGTGGCGATAATGAACTGGTTTTGGGGCATGTAACGCGCCCTATTGACCTCTCCGTCGTGATTTATCTGCTGGATGATTTGAACCTGGAAAAAAATACTTATAAATATTAGGACCTGAACAGAATCTAGATTTGAACATACGAGTCAATTCATAGAGCATGGAGTGCATCATTTATAATCACATGTAAAGTGTAAGAAAAAACATGAAAATGAGATTATACTCTCCGCATTATACCCCTATAGTCATGTTATAATAAAATTTGAGCTGCCGGCATCATAGATCTGAATAAAGAAACTAATTTAAACAAGAAACTCTAAGACCAGACAAATTTCTTCATTATTCCGAGCATAAACTCATCGCAAAGATGATTCATACTTATCATACGCCAAACTGAAATTACAAAGGGAAGTAGATTCCTTCATCATCTAACACATACCACATTTTATGTAGTCAACAATTATTCAGTCTGAATTGACTGAGCACATCCTAACCAACACCAAGTTCAAATCGAAATTAACGTCTCCATTCAAAATCCAAAGTACCCAACAAAATTCATCCATGTTTCGGCCCAAGAAAACCACAACTACAGTTCTGAAAAAGCTTCGATTAAAAAAAAAATAGAGACGAAAAAACGTAAGAGCTCCAACCTTCCCATTAGCCGACCCAAACCCACCAAACTCCGAGCTCTCGTCATCGTAATTCCTAGCATCGTTCTCAGCATCCTCGAGAGGGAGCTGAACCTGAGCTACCATCAGATAATTGGGCTCGTTCTCAGAAGTGTGAGTTCCCAGAATCATCTTCTGCGAGGAACATCCCTTCCCCGGAGGCTCCGATCTGTCGGGCAGCCACTCCACCGTCAGCGAAGGCCACTCGAGCGCGTGGGTTATCACGAGATCGTACAGAAACGGCGTGTTCTTCTTCCATATCTTGTACTCCTCGTTGATCAACCTCTCCTCAATCTCATCCCTCATCTCATCATCGTCTCTGCCCATTTTGCTGTGCTTTCTTTCTCTGCGATTGCGAGGGAAGGGAAAGGAATAGAATGGAGGGAAGAAAAGCTTTTCCCTCGAGTGTGTTAGGGTTGTTTGGTTTAAGAGAATTTAGGGAGGAAAAGAGAGAGAAACTGAAAAGAAAAATTAACTTTTTATTTGACTGATATGAGGAAAAAAAAAATTTAATTAAGTTTAAAACTAAAATAATGAATATTTAAATTGATTATTAATGTTTGCTCTATCAATCAATTTAGTTTTTGAATTTTGCACGGATTAATTTAATTCCAATGTTGTCGAAAATGAAGAAATTGATCATTCCGTCACTGTAGTCGTAAATTTAGACGAAAAGTGATATTTGTCAACATGCGATGAAACCAATAAAAAAGAAAATTGACGCGTGCTGATACGTGTCATTTTTCGTCTAAATTAACGATCACATTGACGAAATGACCAATTTGATTTAGTTTCGACAACATCAGAAACTAAATTGATCCACAAGAAATATAGAATACTATATTAATCCAATTGATAAATATTGGGACCAAATTAGATTTTTCCCCTGAAATAATTAAAAATTAATTTCTTCGGAGAAGAAAATTAAAGAAAAAATATTTTCTTTTTCAACACTTTCATCGATTCAACCACAGCCTTACAATAATATAATAAAATGGGCTTTCTTCTAAAAGGCCAATACAAATTGGGCTGTCAATGAAGCCCAATAAAATCTCTCTAATTTGGAAAAGATTACAACCCCTTTAGTGGGACCCACCCACGACCATAAGGAAAATTAGAATTTAAAAAAAGAAAAAGAAAAAAGAAATTGCGAAAAAAGGGTAATATATTGCTAAGTAAGAAAATAGAAAGGGACCAATCTTCACAGCATACGCGCGCACACAAACACGAGTTTCGTTTTCAAGATATACAGAGACATTTACGTACGAAATCTCTATCTGTAATATCCTTTCTTTCTTTATATATATAAAACCTCTTCTCCATATATCGAAAGCCCACATGACCTAAGTGTTTGTGAACAGAGGCTGGAGAAATTATATGACCGCCGGCGTCTATTCCTAGAAATTCGGCAGCGCGAGGACGTTATATAGATACTGCGGGTGGTTTTATACATATATCTATATATTGGGACTGAAACTAGGAGTGCAAAAACATCGGAGGCGGCGTGCGAGTGTGAGGGTACTAGGTTTTTTTTTTTTTTTTTTTCGTTTTCTTGGGCCTAAAAGAGAGGAATTTTGAAGGGTATGTTTGTGGGTTTTTATTGTTTTAATCCAAAGGGAACAATCGAGTTCAGTCTATTACTCAATTGTGTATTTTAATACGTAAAGATTGTGTCTTTATTTTTTTCTATGGTTGATTTATGGCAGGAGGACTGGTCAAAACCCTAGGAATTGTTTCTTTGTTTCCCTATTGATAGATTTCTTCTGGGAATACGGCTTGGTTGTTTATGCGTTCGTGATACACTGGTATAATTGGTTATCGAAGGTTTTACGCTGTTTTTGGGGCTTTTTCGTGCGTAGTGTGGTGGAGATATTTTGCGGGCTGCTATCGAATTTGAGTAGATTTTTTGCTGATATGATAGTTTCATAGACTTACTCTTGTTGGGCATTGAGGCATTGAGATTCTGTTGGAAAGTCTCTACCTGGGCAGTGAAATATCGACGAAAGCTTTGAATTCTTTAGCAACTTCATTGAGTTCTTATCGTTTTTTTACGGACACTGTCACGCAGTCTACGAATCATACGTTTGGAGGATAACGGATATTCATCGTTTTAGACTCCTCTACTCAGGTACCAATCTTTTGGACAATCAGATAGCAGAAGTGGAGATCAGAGTAGTGGGAATTCTAGAGTTTGTGTGAAGGGGGCTTACTTTTTGGCGAATACGTTATAATTTTATCTTTCAGGTGCAAACTTTTGTGGTGATTATTGGCATCAGTACGGTTATTCTATTCCGTATGTTCTTCTCTAAAGTATAATGATTAGTTATGGAGAAAAATGAACCTTCATTGATCCCGGAATGGTTGAAAAACTCTGGAAGCAGTGGCAGCTCTTCAGTACGTTCAGGTAAATTCATTATCCTTACGCACGCTTATTAAAAGACTTATCAATTTACTAATATACCATGTTTTTGCTCCATCAGATGATCGTGGTCCGTCAAGGCTCACAAGAAATCTCTCTGTGAATACTACTACGACTACTAATAATAATCATAAAGTTGGCAATAATGGTCGTGACTTGGGGAGATCTTTTAGCTCAGACAGAACGACCTCTTCATATTTCCTCAGAAGCAATAGTAGTAACGGTTCTGGCAATCTGAGGTCTAAAACTAGTTATGGTGGAAGAAACCATCATGACAGAGAGTGGAGTAGCAGTAGGAATGAATCTAACAGTAAGGAGAAGTCATTTTTGGGCGAGCGTTGGCGTCGAGACTCTCCTGATTCACGTACAAGCAACAACTTTGATAGGGAGGGTTTAAGACGTTCACAATCTATGATCTCAGGGAAACGTGGGGACACATGGCATAGGAAGGCCACAAATGATCCTGACTATTACGGTGGGAAAAGTAAAAATGGCTCGCCTACCAAGAGTAGTCCTATTGGCGGGCCTAAAATGAATTTTGCTAGAGACTTCCCATCGCTTGGATCAGACGAAAGAACTGCTGCTTTGGATATTACAAGAGTCCCATCTCCTGGATTTAGTTCATCCATTCAAAGCTTACCAATCGGTATCTCATCAAACGTTGGCAGTGAGAAATGGAAGTCGGCATTGGCTGAGGTTCCTGGCTTGGTTGGCAGCAATGGGATGAGCGCTTCTTCATCTTTGCAGCACGTGGCGTTGGGGACAAATACGGGCCTCAACATGGCAGAAGCTGTTGCTCTGGGACCTATCGATTCTCAGGCTGGTCCTCAGGTTTGTCTTATAGTCTTTGTACCATGATGTCTGATCTATTGTTAAATGTGCGCTATCATCTAATGTCTTTTTATTGCAGTTATCAGTTGGAACTCAGAGGTCTGCTGAATTGTCGCTGAAGCAATCTAAACAATTGATCCCTGTGACACCATCCTTGCCTAAATCTTTAGTAAGCTACTGACTCGTATTCTTTTTTTCCTCGTGTCAGTATTTTTCTTATCTGCATATGTTGTACGTTTCGTAATATATCAACGTGATCGTACATAATTTGTTATAAAATGGGGTGATTGGATACTTAAAATACTGCAATGACATCGTATCGACATGTTAGAAGTTTAGATCGTAACAACATTATCCCTGCAAATGGTTATGACCCTGAAGTTTAGTGCCTTTTTCGGTCACTGCCATTTTCGTTCGTTCGTTATCTCTATATGTTGACAAGATAACTATACGGCTGTAAACGAATATCGATGGTGCTGAACTTTGTTGCAGACTAAAGCGGGTCAGCATCAACACCTCATGCCGTCTTTTCTTACCAACTCCTCTCCACGTGGCGGGCCCGCAAAGGGCGAAGTTGCAAAGGCAAAGCTTCATATTCTCAAGCCAGCACGAGAAAAGAACGGTGCAGCTCCTTTATCGAAGGACAAGCTAAGTCCTACCGGCAGCAACAAACCATTGATGACTCCTACACTAGCCCCTTGCTCTTCTTCGGTTTCTGCCACACCATTTCATACCCCATCGAGCAATTCAATCACAGACCCTAAACCTGCCATGACCGTATTGGAGAAGCGCCCCACCTTCCAAGCACGTAGCCGAAACGATTTTTTCAACTCCGTGAGGAAGAAATCTATGGAAAATAGCATCCTCCCGTCGAGTGCTAATTCCTCGTCTGCTTTGGAGACTAGTAATATTGCTGCTGAGTCACCGTCTTTGCCTGAAAACTCAGATTCTTCGGCCAATCATAGTATTGCCACAGTAAAGGCAGGCCAAGGCGTGGATCATGCCGCTGAGGCAAAGGCTGATTTGAACTGCAATGGCAATGCGAACGAGCACCTCAATAACGGGAAGGAACAGTCTATCTCAGATTTAAGCATGCCAAACGAGGCAGAAGCTGCGCTTTTACGCTCTATGGGTTGGGAAGAAGATTCCGACGAGGGCGGTCTTACTGAAGAAGAAATCAACGCTTTCTTTAGAGATGCTGCTAAGGTACTACTACTACTACCTCAGTAGCAATATATTCTTTACCCCTAAGTTTATATGTTTCTCTTCGATCGATCGTTCTTTTGTACCTAATGTTCAATCTTTGCCGTGCAGTACATGGATTCGAAACCAACCCTCAAAGCCCTGCGAGATCTACAGCTCGAAATCTCGTCTAATCCTCAAGTTCTTAGCTCCTCTTCGATCGGCAAGATGGAATCTTGACCATGTTAGGGGAAGTCGAAATAGGAATAAGTTAGTTAACAGTTGTTTTCTTCCTCACTGCACATTGTTAGTTTTTTTTCTTTTGAGCTTCGAAGAGATTTATATATATATTGAAGAGATGGTATGAATAGCAAGAAAAGCTTACATGAACATTATTCATGTCCTAAAACTTAAAAGATAATATTGCATTTATAATTAAAACATAAATTAAATACATAACATACTTAGATTCTTAAATCATGGCTTGGGTGTAATAGTTATAGTTTTAGCCTCTAAATCTCCTTCCTCTTGAAAATCCTTCTCTAACATAGCTTCTGATTCGTGTAAGAAACTTGGGTTCACGGCCATGTTATTAATCATACAATTATTCTTATTATTAATATTATTATTACTAATATTATTATCCATCGAGCTTTCATTTGCAAAGCTCGTCGCCATCTTCTTCTTCATCTCTTTGCTCTTTCCCCACAAAACCGAGTATAGCCCACATATGATTATTGCAGCCCCTAACACACTGTCATAATAACTAAATTACTACCAAAATATGGATTATTATGTAATAAACTCTCATGTTTAATATATATATATATATATATATATATATTGTAAATACCTTCCCAAGTGTAGCTTTTCGTTGACAAGCAATGACCCCAAAAGCCCGACAAGAACAAGCATTAACGGGCTGAAAACCGAAACGTACAACGGCCCTCTCATTCTTACGCATGACATCATGAAAACCCAAACCATCCCTGATGCCACAATTCCCTGTATATATATATATACGTACAATATATTATAAAACATTTTAATTTATTACATATATATATAGTTTATTACCATATAAGCAGCAGAAAGAAGAGTGAGATTCCATCCTAACTTCCACTGTCTCCAATCCCTCTCCACGCAGAGTGCAATGAGAATTGCCTGGAAAGAGCCCATCACTGTGACCAGCGCCGTGCTTGAGTAATGGCATGGATATATCTCACTCATCTTCGCCTGCTCTTATGATATAGATAATACGACGTTAATATTACTTTGTAATAAGATCCTTTTTGGTTGTAATATTTAATGATTAATTAACCTGAACAATTAAAGAGATGGAAGCGCCTAAGCAAGCGGCGAGTGCCAGCAGAAGGCCCAGTATTTTGTCGAGGGCCGACTTGTGGTGGTGGTAGTGGTGGTGGGCTGCCGCCACGTGTCCACCGGAGTGATGATGTGTCATGGTCAAGAGGTCGAAGTCAGTTGACCATACGTTGACCTCGCGGCCTTTGTAAAATGTAAGAACCATTGCTCCTAATATGCATATGAAAGTGCCCGCCAGCTTTGCCTTGCCTGGCATGGTTTTCAGACCCACCCTCTCCATCCTTTTAAATAATAAAAAAGAAAACATAATTACTTAATTAAATATACGGACAAAAAAAAAACATAGTTCCACGTGGATTATGCATGAAATTATATATTATTATCTATATATATATATATATATATATATATACCTGAAAACAACAGCAAGGAGGAAAGTCAAGGCAGGAGTGAGGTTGACTATGGCTGCTGCAAACGTTGCAGAAGTTAATACCAAGCTTTCTGCAAATAAGTTTTGGGCCATGGATCCCCTGAATTTTATTTTTTTTTGATTAATATTTCATAAATAAGGTATATTTAATTCAAAATGAAGCATGTAAATTAAATTTATATGGTAACGTACTTACCCAAATAATGCTGAAACGAAGGCCTGAAGCATGATCTTCCACGTCAATCTTGGCCTGTTCTTCCTTAAAAGAGAAATATAAAACCATCAAGAACAAAGAACATAAATCATATTTGACGATATTACATACATGTATATATATATATATATATATATGTATATACCTCTCGATGATGAGGGCAAGAGGAACGACAGTGGCAGCAGCAAACATAAAGCGATAGGCAATTAAGACTTGAAAGCTCATCCCATTACTTCCTGCGATCTTATAGAGCAAAGTCACACCTGCTAATGCTACTTGAGCAGCCACCATCATCAAGAATGGCTTCAAGCCATGCATGATATCGCAAACCTTTCCCATTTTTATCTGTAATTTTCTTGAGATTATGGATCAGTTTGAAGCGCTTTTGCTCGTTTTCTTCAGTGTGTGTGTATGTGTTTCTATTAATAAGGTTGTCGGAGAATAATGGGCCTACGTAATCTTATCAAAACTATAGTAAGACAAAGACAAGTTTGTGTGTACTTCTTGCCTTGGAGATATGAACAAACAATATATACACTTTTCATATATATATATATATATATACATAGATATATCATACGTTTGATGCATGGACTTTAATGGGGAATTAAGAAAACGAGGGTGTTTGCGAATTTCCAACGTAAGACTACAAGGAAAGAGATGAACTAAAGTCAAATGCCTTTTATTTATTTGTTTATTTATTCTTTCTAATTAATGCACGTGCCTTGTGTGTATTGTATTGTAATGGAAGCGGTGGTAGGGGAAGAAGACACTTGTGCATTCCGCATGTCTCCCTACTCTTACCATACCAATGCTTTACTTTACACCTTTGAATTTATAAGGCTCATGTTAGAGACTTTCTTCATGTTTGATTCATAGAATAATTATTACATCATGGCCATAGCTCATATGGGCTTACTCTGATTAAGTTCAGTAGAAAGCGATCTGAACATCTAACATCCTAGCTTCCAACGGGACTGATCATTTTTTCATTTCATAGGATAACTTGCTCAATGCCGACTATAGTCTCCACACTTCGACTAAGATCAGTTCGAAGCGAATTTGAACCTCAACGTCAGCGATGAGATGTGTCATGGTTCTGAAGAGATTAATACTTTAGTCTCAAGTCCACACGGAGAACGAAAGTCAGTCTAAATGAAATAGAATTTATGACCTCTGTATGGAGATATTATGTGTTATGTCACACTTGCCTTATCTAGTCAAGAATTACTTTTCGAGATATGTAGTCAAAAAGTAGAGTTTTTTATTATTATGAAACTCAACATTCAATAGCTATAGTCAGTTCATTGTAAGAACTGATCTACACACAATCGTAGTGTAAACCACTGTTTTATTTCATATGCTCCATTCTCCATATTAAGTATACATACAGGCTTCGTTCTTACAACTCGAAGGGTACTTTGTAGTGATCGTTACCACCGAAAAAGCTTCATTTGAAATGCCCCGACGCTTCATCGGCTCCTGCAACTGTTCGAAGACGATCATAGTTCAATGAGAGAAAGAAAGACAAGCAGTGGAAAACTCAAGAAGAGGCAGTGTAGACTATGTAACAAATCTTTTTCGGCTGGCGATGTATTACAGAGAAAAGTATGAAGAAGATGCAGATGATTACGTAAATCAATTGTAAATAAAAGCATGAATGACATTGCAGAATGATCAACATTTGCAGTTTCTGCAAAATTGTTTCAGTTTCTTTTCTAACATGTATCTCTGAGGTTGTAAGATCAGAAATGTGCTTTGTTTTGCCTAAATTTAGATCCCAATTTATGATAAAAGGAACTTACTTGCTATTCAACTCGAAGCTTTCTTGGTTTAAAGGGAAAACTAAATCAAAGATCACCATACGAAAAACGAACCAAGTTGAAAAAAACTTAAAAAGGGTTCGATTCAATGATCGCCACAGTTGATTTAGGGAAAAATAACTCGAGATCACCATACGAAAAACGAACCAAGTTGAAAAAAAACTTAGAGGCTTCGATTGAAAGACCGCCAGAGTTGATTTATCGAAAAATAACTCGAGATCACCATACGAAAAACGAACCAAGTTGAAAAAAAACTTAGAGGCTTCGATTGAAAGACCGCCAGAGTTGATTTATCGAAAAATAACTCGAGATCACCATACGAAAAACGAACCAAGTTGAAAAAAAAAAAAAAACTTAAAAGGCTTCGATTGAAAGACCGGCACAGTTGATTTTGCGAAAAATAACTCGAGATCACCATACGAAAACCGAACCAAGTTGAAAAAAAAGAAAAAAAAAACACAAAGGCTTCGATTCAAAGATCACCACAGTTGATTACGCGAGAAATAACACAAGATTTGCGTCCTAACATGATTTAGCCAGCCTTTGAGTTCATTCATTCTAACAACCTATTCATCAAATATATGCAGACTTCAATTCTACAAATCAATCAATAGTAGACTTCTCTGTCATTTACATAGATGAACAAGGATAACATAAAATATGGCATTCAGGAAATATAACAAGCACCTGGTGGGCTGCACCTGATTTCGCACTTTCTATTACACCGAGCTTCAAGCCTCGCTATAGATAACAAAAACAATCCAATCATGAATTAGCGCAGCATCAAAAGGCCCACCCAAAATCCTATGAAAATGAAATAAAATGAAAGACTTACGATCACGATTGACGCAGCCCGTAGTACAAGCATCCAAGCAGTCGGTGGCGTCTGACCCAACGCCGTCGACGTTAGCTGAGATTACGAAAAGCACCATAGCCATCACTGCTAACATCTTCGTCTCCATTCTTTGCTCCCTATCGTACTTTCCTTTTCGTTCCAATTCACCACACTCCAATCATTATATATATCTTCTTCTACATTGCCAAGACTTTTCGTCGTACAAAGCTGCATTGATTGACTCGCACGCGTCGACTGCATATGCATTCCCACTGAAGGATAAGGGACGCCTTCGTCTTGTCGCTGTCTTATCTTCAATGAAGTACGATCGTTGTCGGGGAAAGGATGATGATAATGGGCTGGCCCAATAACACTTACATTGGCGATACTAAATTTATTCTAGGCTTAAATATATTTTTTGTTCTGTATGTTTGAGGAGATAACGTTTCAAGCACATTTAAGTAAAGATATTTTAGTCTTGTAAGTATCAAGGGTCATCTAAGTTAATTGTGTCAATTTCAGTCTTAAATTTCTTCATTGTCACCCTTTAACTTAAGTGTCACTAATTTGCTTCAATTTTGATACTTACATGACTAAAATTGACACCATTAACTCATGTGTCCTTAAAATGCTACCCCCTCAAACATATGGGACTAAAAATATATTTAAGCCTTTATTCTACCTTACTCATGTGTGGAAAACTATTCAACTCCGTTGAATTTTGGACACGTTATAAAAAACTTGAATTTTCGATGACATGTCGAAAATTCAACGGAGTTGAATTGCTACCCAAATGAGTATGGTAGAATAGACATCAATACTATTCGACTAGTTCATGGTTGAACTCTCCGAGGTAAATGGTTCAGTCCCACTTGAATCCTTGATTATCATAGTCTGTATAGACTTAAAACGATACACACACAGACAAGTGGATTGGTCCGCTAAAAGTTGGAATCATCCCAAAGTCGATGATGAGGCTCAGATTCGACTCGAACTGAATTTAAGACGCAGTATGAAATCTACGGCGGCGTTGCACGATGATGCCTCCGATGAAAAACAAAAAAGAAAGAAAAAATCAAAACTAGAGGACCAAACCTAGTACACGTGGACATTGTCGTTTCATGAGATGCAGATTGACTCACTCATCCCATTGGTCAGATATCTTACCAATAGATTTCACTAATCTTACATGGCTCCATACAAAGCCCATCATCTTGATTCCCTTCTCACTACATATCCAACCCTTCAACTTGTATGAACTCAAACATCTTCTCAATCTATAGAACATCAATTATGGCCTCCACGTCGGCAGCTGCATTAGTAAATGGCTTGGGCTCTGCCTTCTTGAACGGTGGCAAGACGAGCCATGCCGCCCTGCTCTCAGCCCCCGCCTCCACCCGAACTGGCGGTGCCGCCGTCGCCGCCTCTCCCAAGAGGATCGTCGCGGTGGCCGCCGCCCCCAAGAAGTCTTGGATCCCGGCCGTTAAAGGCGGGGGAAACTTCATCGACCCTGAGTGGCTCGATGGATCGTAAGTGACTCCAACGGTTGGTCCATAATATAATATGACAAGGTTTATATATAAACTAAAAAATGATGGTTTTTCAGGCTCCCCGGGGACTATGGGTTCGACCCGTTGGGGCTCGGGAAGGACCCGGCGTTCCTGAAATGGTACAGAGAGGCTGAGCTCATCCACGGCAGGTGGGCCATGGCCGCCGTGCTGGGGATCTTCGTGGGCCAGGCATGGAGCGGTGTGCCGTGGTTCGAGGCCGGCGCGGACCCTGGCGCCATAGCCCCGTTCTCCTTCGGATCCCTGCTGGGGACCCAACTCCTCCTCATGGGCTGGGTCGAGAGCAAGCGATGGGTCGACTTCTTCAACCCAGAATCCCAATCCATCGACTGGGCCACGCCGTGGTCCAAGACCGCCGAGAACTTTGCAAACGCCACGGGCGACCAGGGCTACCCCGGCGGCAAGTTCTTCGACCCGCTGGGCTTCGCCGGCGAGCTGAAGGACGGAGTTTACATCCCCGACACGGAGAAGCTCGAGAGGCTGAAGGTTGCTGAGATCAAGCATGCGAGGATCGCCATGCTGGCCATGCTCATCTTCTACTTCGAGGCCGGGCAAGGGAAAACGCCCCTCGGAGCCCTTGGCTTGTAAAATCTTCTTCTATCCTAGTAACCTTCCATTGTAGAGAGAATATAATGATAACATTCAAGGTTTTTTGGGGATAAAACTTTCATTTCATTTATGAACTAAAGAAAGCAAATGTCAGATCTACTCAGATGAACATAACAGATGGAGAAAGATAAATTTATGATTTAACCAGAAAAAAATGGGAAGGCGGGATTGCTTCATTCGCTTCCCATGGCCATCAAGAAATCGCCCTCGCAAACCACTTCGCCGCCTACGTAAGCTTTGCCTTCCATTTTGGTGATTCCAAATCGTTTCTGAAGCTTGACGAGGTTCATCCTCATGACTAAAGTGTCCCCGGCAATAACAGGCTTGCGGAATCTCACTTTGTCGATCCCGGCGAAGAAAAATTTTTCCCGAGAGCCTCCGACTTCTGGTTGTAGCATAACTATGCCACCTAACTGAGCCATTGCCTGGATATTCAGACAGCACCAAGTTATGTTTCTAGTACATGGTCTCAGCAAGAAAACTCCAATTCAAGAATTGATGCTATGAAGTAAAAAAATGTTTGTGCAAACTAATAGCAACAAAATCTTCAACGTGTTTGTGTGTGTGTGTGTGTGTGTTCTCCATTCAACATAATGACTAAATCGACAATGCACTATACGATACCAACACGACATAGCCTCGAAAGCATCCTCAATAGCCGTAGTTAATGTGTGTGTGTGTGTGTGTGTTCTTGATTCAGACATAACAACATACGATTGCATGACATATCATAAATACGAAGGATCGAAAGGTTTTTTTACCTCAACCATGAGCACCCCGGGCATTATTGGCCTCTCGGGAAAATGGCCGGGAAAGAAGTTATCGTTTATAGTCACGTTCTTTATGGCCACGGCCGACACGCCTGGGTTGTACTCTACAACTCTATCCACGAGCAGAAAAGGAAATCTACGACACAACCGAAGAACAATGAACACGATAATTTCTTACCACATTGACATCACACTGAAATCAAATAACAAAAGAAGAACATGAAATGACGAAAATCGGGAGAAAATGGGAGGGAAAATGCAATATTGAACATACCGATGTGGCAAAATCTCACGAATCTGATTGATATCCATCACCGTAGGAAATGCAGGGAACCCTGGAGAGACGCGCATAAAGGTAAGCCGACGAATCAAATCAATTTCAAGAAGAAAAAAAAACAAACACAATTTCATACTCAATTCTATAGGCGTTTCAGCTGATGATGAGCTGTCCCCATTCGAACTCGCGACGAAGCTCTTCTGGGCTTTCTTGAAATGGGTCGAGACAACATGGGATCTGGACAAACTGAGCGGTTGTTTAACAGAATGCCATGCGTGAGATGGGCTTTCGATGGTTTGTTTCTTCGGCGAAGAAACAAGAGGGGAGAACGGCGACTGAGAGACAACAGTCGAGGCCATTGCTGCAGATGTGTTTATGCTTCGTCTGTGTGTCCAAAGCAGAAATCTTTAGCCGTTGAGCTCGGTGTAATAAATGGTACCAAGACTGGCGATATCTCCGAGGTTGAATGAGCTTCTGTCTATTAATCGAGGCTTGTCCGAAGATTAAGGACCTCAAATGTTACAAAGACCACCTAACATAAAAGATTAGTTCGATTAGATAACATTATTAATTGTAATAAGCAAAGATTATGTGGCCAAAGGCCAGCTTTGCGCTGGCCGTCCATGGCGTCGATCTCTGTACGGAAATAATTAAGAAGCAAGACAACACATTCCAACTCATAGTTCATTGTACGAAGAGGTGGCACAAAAGCTGTTCCTACAATTCCAAAGAGAATGTTTGCTATACAAATCCCTTGTTCTCAACGACTTCTATAGCAGATTCACACTCTCTAGATCATGTCACTATGCCTCTAGCCAAGAACACACTTCCTTTCTTACTCGTGGTGTGCCTCGTCGTCTCACAGGGACGGGCCGCCGCAGCACAAGGATACGATGGGTCCGAGAGAGAAGCGCTCGTACGCATCAGAGACGGGTTCAACGACTCTTTCCTCAATAAGAATTGGAACGGTCTCATGTGTTACTTGAACAAGCCGCCTTATTGGTTCGGTATACAGTGTTCTAACGGCCGTGTCACGGGGATAACGTTAGATAACATGGATCTCCGAGGAGAAATGAAGGCAGATGCGCTGAAGAATCTCCCCGAGTTGGCGACTCTTAGTTTCAAGAACAACTCTTTGTATGGAAACATAATGGACTTCACTTACAATCCCAAGTTGAGCCACATCGACTTGTCGGGGAACTCTTTCGGCGGGGAAATACCGCCGTCTCTTGTGTACCTCACTTCCCTACGGTCCCTGCAGCTTCATGACAACAAGTTAACTGGTTCGATCCCGGGATTGGACCAAGACAGCTAAGAAGTGTTCAATGTCTCTTACAACAATCTTTCTGGGGGTATACCAGGGACAAGGACTCTTCAAGCTTTTGGCTTTTCGTCTTACCAGGGAAATCAGAACCTCTGTGGCCCGCCGCTAAAATCTTGTGGCACCATACATGATTCGACAGGTGGAAGCTCAGCCCAAAAGGGAAGCAGTGGATCGCAGTTTGAAGCTATCTTGATAGTGGTCGATGTAGTGGTGCTCGTAGTCATTCTCTTCCTCTTCATCATATACTACAAGAAGTACAACAAACTCAAAAGGGAAACCATGGAGAAGAACTTGGCACCCACGAGCGAGGATCAGGACGGTAGAATCGCGGAGCTGACTTTGGAGAAGTTAAGTACGCCCGTAACAGATAAGGAGAAATTGGGTACGCCCGGGCGAGATAAAGGGAAGCTCGTGTTCTTGGACAGCAATGAGGCTAACAAGTTCGAGCTTGATGATCTTCTGAAAGCATCTGCTGAGGGTTTGGGTAAGGGGAATTTCGGAAACTCTTACAAGGCCACGTTAGAGAGTGGCGCCGTAGTGGTCGTGAAGAGGCTGAGGGATTTGAAGCCTTTGAACAGCGACGAGTTTGTGAGACAAGTGAGGGCCATTGGCGAGCAGAAGCATCCGAATCTTCTTCCGCTTTTGGCTTACTATTACTCCAAGGATGAGAAGCTGTTCCTTTACAGATATGCATCACTCGGGAATCTTTTCAATCGGCTTCACGGTAAGCTTCACTCCCTCATAGCATCTGAAATAGATACATATGATATTCAACCAACCATATCAAACACATTATGACTGTTATTACTCATCGAACTAATGACACCATAACCTGGTATTAGGTAATAGAGGAAGCCGTGACCGTGTCCCATTTCGATGGTCCTCGCGCCTGACCGTGGCTCGAGCCGTAGCTCGAGCCCTCAACCACCTCCATGAGAGCACCCGGTCCTCGGCCACTGCACCACACGGGAACCTCAAGTCCACGAACGTTCTCCTCAACGACGACTCGTCCGACGTCTATGTCATGGACTATGGCCTCACCTCCCTCATAACTCTCCCTATTGCAGCCCACCGTATGGTAGTCTACAAGTCGCCAGAATACATTTCTAGCAAACAAATCTCAAAAAAGTCCGACGTTTGGTCCTATGGTTGCTTCCTCTTAGAGCTCCTATGTGGAAAAATACCATCACATTCAGCTCCGCAGGTAAAAAAAAAAAAAACTCGAAATTTTAATCAAGTTATTCTCTAATCTGAATCCCATCAGTCAGCTAAAATGAAGAAAAACTTTATAAATGCTTAGTTTTAAGCATACGATGCTCTCCCAAATTTCTTAACGTCCTTACCCGCAGGGTACCAACGGCGTGGATTTATGCGCATGGGTGCATCGCGCGGTCAGGGAGGAGTGGACGGCTGAGATCTTCGACCCAGAGATCGCGGTGCAGCGAGGGGCCAACGAAGGGATGCTGAAGCTGATGAGGATCGCTATGAGGTGCTGCGAGAAGGCGCCTGAGAAACGACCGGCGATCGGAGAGGTGGTCCCGGAGGTGGAGGAGGTATACAGTAGAAACGAGGCAAGCGAGGAAGAGGGTGATTTCGAGTATTCGTCGTACGATCGGTCACTGACCGACGATTCGTTTTTGTCGGCGATGAGCGGCGTTGGTGGCGGTGGTGATGATCGGAGATGAATACGAACTTCAGATAGAAGACATTTAAATCGCTAACGATTTTCCTTTTAGTCTGACGACTTTGTTTTAATTTTTTTTTTTACGTAATAAATTTGGGTCGTGTTAAAGCCCTGCAGCATCTGCATTGATTGTAATTTGTAGGCAAAAGATATGATTAATTCAGTTTTACATCTAATTATTATTAGTTATATCAAATCTTGTCTGATAATTAATTATTGTGATTATATATTATACACAACATTTATGATGAGCTTGTCTCTAAGTCCACAATTTATTCTATCTTTTTCATATTGAAATTCTACCAACCTCCGTTAGATTATCAACACGTCATTCAACATTTAAATTTTCAACAACGGGTCGAAAATTCCACGAAGTTGGATTGCTACCCAAATATCACGAAACAGTCGAAGTTTCTTTCTTTCTTTAAAATAATATAAAAATAAGAGCTGATGCCTCCTATATAAAGATTAAACGGCATATTAGAATTTTATATTACCGTAAATATCTTCGGATCCGTATCAAAGTCAACGTTAACAATTTTTTCTCATTTAGCGTAGTGCTACATAAAATAAACTAGTATTTTAATCTCACCTGATGCGTGTGCTATAATGTAAAAATAAATTTAAATTTTATTTTATATTTAAAGAGTTATTTTCAATTGAAAATATTTAATATTTGATAATATGATTTAATTTTAATTATTGATTGTTTTAAAATATATAAATTAAAAAAAAAAATGACTTATAAGGACGTGGTTAGTATATATTAAAAGATGAAAGGATCAAATTATAATTATACATAATTAAATTGACATACCAATTAGTGATGGGCAGTTTCTATGATGCCTTGCCAATATAATAGATGAGAATAAGGATCATGAACTTAAGTCTGTAAAAGAATGCCGACAAATATATAATTGGCTAAAATGAAAAAAAATATCTAAGTAACAAATTATTATTAGTCGAAATATCTCTTCCGAATATAAAAAATATTATTAAAGTGCAAAGGACAACATTCAATAAAATTCCATTTAAAAAAATATATAGAAAGGGATTTATAAAAAATTTAGGATGTATTTATGTGTAAAAAAATTATTCTACTAGGTATCTACATGTAAAAAGATTATGATAAGAGATTGAATTGATAATTTTTATATAAAGAGGTATTTAAGTGTAAGTTTTCCAAAAAAAATTAATATTGACGAATAACAATACAAAATCATTTAATTTTTCCTATATAATTAGATGGGTGTGAGAGTATCCATTAATTGAAGGAAAAAAAGGGGCAAGCGCTGACCTCAGTGATGGGCCACATCCACCGCTTGACTAAATGTGAACAAAAGCAGTTTCCTTTCCGTCATAATTGCAGATATCCATCAAAACTCATTTATTTCTCTTTTTTTTTTCTTTTTTTTTTCCTCTCTGATAAAAAATATGAGGAAATGAAAATGCTGCTGCTGCTGTAATATTTCCCCCTCCACAAGGGTTAAAAATAGGAAATGATGGCCTCTGAGTTTCTGACTAGTAACGCCAAATTGAACGGAAAACAATAGTAAAGAATTAAATACAAGACAAGAAAGTCAACCATCGTACTTTTACAGCAAGCCATCGCCAAATCCATGACAGTCCCCTCCTTTTTTTTTCCTTCTTTTTTTTCTTGAACAGAAAAACAAAAACCCTATATCGCCAATTTTCTCATCACCCTTTTCTTGATAGTTGCAGCATTAGCCGCTTTTTCTTTGATTATATAGTGCACCCCCTTTTCTAAAGATTCTTGAATCGTTGGCTGGTTTCAGTTTTTTTCCTTTTTTTTTCTTTTTGGGTACCCTTCTTTTGATTCTTGAAACTGCTTATGTTATGATGGGCTGTTATGTTACCTTATTTCTTATCTCTTTCTCTGCTAATCTTGTAGTTTTCACTTCTGATTAGGAGGTGGATGCTGCTGATTTTGAGTCTGAGGAGGGGCTAACGTTGTCTGAAATCAATGGATAGTTTGTGCTGTTTCCAGGTAATTTTCTTACAAAGGTCGCACCTTTAACACTTTTCTTCGAGCTTTTGTACAAATCTTGGCTGTAAAGTTTGATTTGCTGCTCCTATTAAGCTTTCATGATCTTCATGTTGGGATTGATATGCTTTGTTTACTGTATAGACAGAGTTGTTTCTGTACATGGGCAGTGATCATAATCACTAGTTTAAGTTAGATCTCAGTTGTTCTTTCCTTACATTTATTTTTGGTCTGTACTTTAGACTTCAAGGGGAAGGACGTCGAAGGACTCGGGGAAGGGAAAGAGCCATCAAAGCCCGGCGAAGTATGGGTTCAGTCTGATGAAGGGGAAGGCGAATCATCCCATGGAGGATTACCATGTTGCAAAGTTCTTACAGTTCGAAGGCCGTGAGCTCGGGCTGTTTGCCATATTCGATGGCCATTTGGGCGACAGCGTCCCGGCCTATCTTCAGAAGCATCTCTTCTCCAACATCCTCAAAGAGGTATACGTATGTTCGTTGAGATACGATCTCCCCGAGCCTCATTGGCTGGTTTTTTCTCGTAAGAATCTTCGAAAGAAAAAACCAACCAATGGAAAATCTCGGACGTCGTCAACTAATGCAACAGATTGTCGTGTCTTTATTGTTGAATATCTGGATTTCGTAAGGATGACGACGGTTTTTAGGACGTAGGTTAATGTTGTCTGGTCGTTAGACTTAGAGTGACGTACCTTGAGAGATCATATCCGAAGCCAGGATTGGTCGCCGTATACCGACAAACTTCATTATCGTTATCCTTTTTTTTTTTAATTTATTACAGGAGGAATTTTGGACCGACCCGAGAAGATCCATCGCGAAAGCTTACGAAAGAACCGACCAGGCCGTCCTATCGCGCAGCTCCGACCTGGGTCGGGGCGGGTCCACCGCTGTGACCGCCATCCTGATCGACGGCCAGCAGCTGTGGGTGGCCAACGTGGGGGACTCGCGGGGCGTGCTGTCTAGGAGGGGACGGGCCATACAGATGACCGTGGACCACGACCCCAAGGCCGAGCGGGGCAGCATCGAAGACCGCGGCGGGTTCGTCTCAAACATGCCGGGTAATACAAAGCATACGACCTTCGATCTTTACTACAACATTGTCATTCGTCGAGTCGCTCGGGTTTTCAGGGGACGTTGCTCGGGTGGACGGGCAGTTGGCCGTGTCTCGAGCTTTCGGGGACAAGAATCTCAAGACCCACCTTAGGTCCGACCCTGATATTACGCACGCTGATATCGACGCCGAGACAGAGTTTCTGATTCTTGCTAGCGACGGTTTGTGGAAGGTATGCATGTATCTTATTACAATATATCGGTCGGAAGAAAGAAAGAAAGAAAGAAAAAATTCGCCGTTCTTTTTTTTCTTTCTTGGGAATAGGTTATGAATAACGAGGAAGCTGTGGATACCATCAAGAAGATTAGAGATCCTCAGAAGGCAGCTAAGCATTTGGTCGAGGAAGCCCTCAATAGGCAGAGCAAGGACGACATTTCGTGCATAGTTGTCCGCTTCTAGGCGGGCGGGTGGGTATGTATACGTTTAGTGAGGGCGAGCGAGAGGGGGAGAGATAGAGAGAGTTTCGTCATCGTGTAAAAGGAACGATAATAGTGTAAATTTGTCCTGAAGAAATCTGACTGAGCCCTTAGTAATCCTCTAGCTTTTCTTCTTGAGTTATCTGATTATGATAAAGTGTCTATGCGTTTGTTTTCAATGTTGTGCATTTTCTTCTGGTTTTTTTTAAGGTATATTTTAATAAATCTTTTTTTTCCTTTATTGTAATTTTCTTAATTGTAATTTCTATTCATCAAAGACACTCATCCTTTTGTAATATCTCAGAAACAGTTACTCAACCGTATTTAGGAGCTAAACTTAGATTCTTTTAGATCATTGTCTCTGTGAACTTTGGAAGAGATACATTTGGATTCTATGTGTGGACTTTGGAAGAAATACATTTGAATTCCTTGAAATTGTTGTCTGCCTGGACTTGGGAAGAGATACATAGGAGGATTAATCCCGCTAGAAGTCGAAGGTAAAGCTTGATTCAACTTAGACTACTTGAGATTGTTGTCTGTGTGGACGTATTACGAAGAGTCCATATGTTCGATTCCACTCGTTCTCCTTGAAAATTATGTCTATCGGACTTAAAATGGGACACATGAATCATGAGGATTAGACGCGTTACAATTCAGGGTCAGTTTGATTTAACCTGCACTTCTTGATATTGTTGTATGTATAGGCTTGGGATGCGACGTATGGGTCGGAAGGATTGATCCCGCTGAAGTGGTGTTCTTTCTATAGCTGACAATGAAGTTGAGATTCGTTTCAAACTAAACTTAGTAGGAATTTGAGGACTACGAGGGCGTAATACGAAAAAAAAGGGCGCCTTCTTAATTTCTTGGGCCTTATATGGCCAATTCGATTTGAGCCCACTTAAACAACCCATATCGTAAAAGGAAGGTTGCCCGAATTGCCCCGTATGAGATCATCTGTTCCGATTTTGTGTCCTCATCACATGTTCCTCCACCAATTAGATTTTGATATGTGTTCATCCCTCATAATTCCATACATCACATGATTAAATAAGTGAGCACGTGTCAACACCTAATCGATAAAATATCTTATTGGAACACATAAATAGAACAGAGAAATCAAACTACAAAGGCCTTCCAAATCCCAAATTGATTTTATTACATGAAACCATAATAACAACAAACACACACATCCTTCTGAAAAAGGCCGCATTTATTTGTCCTTTAAAAAAAAAAAAAAACTTTCATTTAGTGCAAGATAACCTCTTCGACCATCTTCTTGAAGTTCAAATACGACGACCCACCAACCTCAGCCGCCTCATGCGCTTTCTCCTTCCAATACACAGCCTTCTCCTTCATCTTCTTACCCTTCTCCCCATCCATGAGCTCATTCACAAGCCCTTCAACCTCGTCCCTCTTCACATCGCCGCCTATCTCCATCCCCACTCCCCACTCCACGCAGCTATACCTACAGTTCGTCTGCTGCTCGGCGAAGAACGGCCAGCAAATAGTCGGCACGCCGCCCGCTACGCTCTCGAGCGTAGAGTTCCACCCGCTGTGCGTCAGAAACCCTCCGACCGCCCGATGCTCGAGCACCTCCTCTTGGTCGCACCAGCCGACCATCAGGCTTCCATCTTTAGTCTCGGCCACAAACTCCTCGGGCAGCATGGCGCTCTCTCCGGCCACTAAGTCCGGCCTGACGACCCATAAAAACGGCTTCTTGCTGCTGGCGAGCCCCCATGCGAACTCGGCCATCTGGCGGGGCGTCATGACCGTGATGCTGCCGAAGTTGACGTAGACGACCGACCCGGGCTGTTTCGCGTCGAGCCACTCGACGCACCCGCGGTCGTGCTTCCATAGGCTGGAGGTGATGCGCTCGAGCCTTGGGTCGCGGGCGTGGTTCTCGACCATGAGATGGAGGGGGCCGACGGTGAAGACACGCGGGAACATGCCAGACAGCGCGGTTAGGGCGTCTCGTTCTAAGGCGTCGAAGGTGTTGAGGATTAGGGCTTTCCCCCTCGGGATGGCTTCGGTTTCTTGCAGGAGGAAGTTGAGCATGGTGTCGCCTCGATCTGTTGTACGGATGAACGACGGGATGTCTTTTAGTTTGATGTCTTTCATTCCGGGAATCCAGTCGATGATTGTGTCTAAGTAATCGTCGGTGACTTGACTCATGTCTGCACGCACGTTGAAAACGGGCGTATATAAAATTAAAATATGATTCTAAGTTTAAGTTTTTAAGTGAAATGATCATTCAGCATTATAACATAGCTTAGGTCAAGAGATGTGATGTGTACGAATCCTCGCAATAATTCATTTAGAAAAATTACACCTTTAACCCTAAATAAGAAAGAAATCAGCCTGAATTTGAGGCGCATGTTGAAAATAAAGTACATAAAATTAAAATATGTTTTGCTCACTTTAAACTTTTAGGTGAAGTAATTCAACACTGCATCAGAAGTGAGGCCAATAGAGGGTTATGGGTTCGAATCCTCACGACCACTCATTTAAGAAAATTACGCATTTAAGCCTGAATAATAATAAAAAAAATCAGCCTACGTCGCGTTGGAAATAAAATATGAAAAATTAAAATATAATTCAACCCCTTCAAAATTAAACTTTTAGATGAAGTGATCAAGAGAGTCATAAATACTAATCACCATGATTATCTATTTAATAAAGGGGTAAATTATGTTTTACCTCAATGTGGATATACTGAAATGCACATTACTAATTTATGTTTTTTTTATAGTGTGAAACTCTCATGTGCTGTCTAAAACTTAGCACCGTACTTCCATGGTGTCTAAAACATAGCATTATATTCCCAATTAGAGGCTAAAAATGATAAGGAGCGCGTGATTAAATAAACCACGAGAGTGTTACGCTATTTTCAAATTATATAAATTTTGATGTTTACTTGTTAAACCACAGATAAATTATATGTCAATTTAGCCTTAAGAAAATAACATATCTAACCCTAAAATAATATAAAATCGGCCAAGACATGATAGAGCATACTCAAAATAAAATATATAAAATTAAACTATCATTCACCTCCTTCAAAGATTTATGGTCATTATTGCAAAAATATTCAGATAAATTATCCAAGTAGTTCAAATAAAGCAACTTAGTGTCAATAGCTAATTATTACCTTTCAAAGGTACGTAGCCTTTGTCTACAAGCTTACGATACTGTGTGTATCCCAGCAGCCCACACGCGCTGGTGGTCCAAAACAAAATCTCTGGCAAGCCGAACCTTTCCGCCGCCTTGAGTGTGAAGCTCATCACGCCGTCGGAGAGTATGCAAGTCACCGGCGGGCCGACGCCGTTGTTGAGCCCCTCGATGAGCTCGCAGAAGGGCTCGAGGCACGTCGTGGTGGTGGAAATGCACAGAGAGGGTATGTCCTGAGTAGCATCGGCGTCGGTGGAAGGAAGCCCGTCGGGGATGGCGGCGAAGCGGAAGTCGGGAAGGCCGGCGACGGCGGCGGGCCCACGTGACTTGACGAGGCGGCGGTGGTTGTACTCTGTGTTGACGAAGGTGATGTGGAAGTTTTGACGGTGGAGGAGCTTGGCTAGCTTCAGCATAGGGTTGACATGGCCTTGCGCTGGGTATGGTATGCATACTATGTGCTGTGGCTTCTTGCTTTCAGCCATATCCCCCTTTTTTTTTTATTTTTTTTTTTAGTGGTGTTTATTTTTTATTTTTTGTTATTGTGAAATTTGTATTCTTACCTAAAAGGGAACGGTTTGAGATTGATAATTGTGTTAAAATGGTGGATTTATAGTGATGTAAATCCAAAGGTCGGTGTGTTATTTTTCTTTTTCCTTTTTTTTTTTCTCTTTTTAAGAATATCTAAGATACAATTTAGTTTTCATTGTCTTGGGATTGAATTCATTTTGAAATTAATCTGAACTCAAACATCAATAATAAGATATCTATCCCTACATAATGCAATAGTAATTCTTACAATCCAATTATATTTAGTATTAAATGAATTTGAACCAGAACATTGGTCATGGTTCCGACTTTCATCAGGACTAATTGTCGTATCATCTCAAATTGCAATATCTAAATTGGTCCCCGATGTTTATTTTATTGATCAATTTAGTCATTAATATTTGTCGTGGACCAATTTAGTCATCGATGTTGTCGAAAATGAACCAAATTAATCATCCGTCACTGTACTGTTAATTTAGAAGGAAAGTGATCCGCGTCAACACGCGATGAAAGCAATAAAAGAAAATAAAATTGATGTGTGCTTACACGTGTCATTTTCTATCTAAATTAATTAATGATCGCATTGACGAAAATTTGATTCATTTTCGACAACATCGAAGACTAAATTAATCCACTAGAAATACTGAGAACTAAATTGGTCCATAGGATAAACATCGAAGACCAATTTTGGTAGATCCCTTCTCGATTTCATAGAGACAATATGTCTTGACTAAAGATCTTCTCTAGCCCAATTCTATGAGCTAAGTCAGGTGGAGTTCCATTCTAATACCAATTGACAATAAAAATATCTTACATTTTATTAATCTATTTGATACCATTATAAAATTAAGAAGTTGAAGTAAAATCAAACTTATCTTCCACCATATAAAAATTATCATGATATAACAAACAATCACGGTGTGGAGTCGGTAAGATTTTTATTCGTAAGAAGAAAATAATAATATTAATAACAATGATGTCAGAATATATAATTTCTTGTCGGTATCTATTGCCAACTTGCCAGCCTATCTCTGAAAATAATATTAAATAATTTGCTGTCCTTCGGGATATTATTCAATATTAATACGACTGCCTTTCCACAAGAATGGCTGAGAAAATCTTAATTCCACAAAATATATTATATTTAAGTATATTTAATATATGAAATTATAATTTAAAATGTAGTAATATATTATTTTTAAGTATATGAAAAGCAACAAAATTGATTTGTCAGGAAATAATCTTAATTAAACAGAAGGATAAAATAGTAATTTCTTAAATTAAAAAAATAAATAAAATAAAAGGAATCTATACTATATTTATTTAATTTGGTGTGGTGTGTTATGTGTAATTATAATTTTATCATTCCATTGTTTGTTTATTCCAATTTTACACTCCGATTAAAGTTTTTATTTGTTAAACATTTTATATTATTAATAACTCTTAAAATATAATACAATAATTGTATATTTATATTTAATTGCACGTACATCGAGCGAGCGAGCGTGCTTCAAATACTAATTGGAATTAAGATTGAAGACAATGTTTATCGAGCAATTAGAAACAGTATAGATAACCGACCCGACTCGACCCGACCCACATCACATAATAGAACTTGTTATCCTAGTTGTCATACTCATCATACCAATTATTAGAATTGAAAGAGCCGAAATTAAATTAGTTGACCAGAATTTTTTGCAACGGTTCCCTTTTTTTGGTAAGAACATGAATTTCCATTTGTTTCGATATTATTTTTTGTTAATAAAAATTCAAAACCATAATTCATTATTTGGTGGAACTTCATATAATTTAATTTACAAAGCTAAAGTCCGAATTTTGCTCCTCTAATGTTTAAACTTTTCTGTGTATAGCTAAGCTGATGAATTTTCAACTTAGGGTTGGTTCGACCTCGACTCATTTTATATGTTAGAGTTTGAAAATTTTATATTAAACTCGACGAGCTTTATATTTACTAGTTCAATTTGTGGAATTCTTTACACTGATAAGTTCGAAAAACTAAAAAGTATATATAAAATATTTTAAAATAAATAAAAAATTGCTAATAAGTTTTCGAACTGTTACGACGAAGTTAGAAAAACTAAGAAGTATATATAAAATATTTTAAAATATATAAAAAGTCGCTAATAAGTTTCCGAACCGTTACGACAAAGTTAGAATTTCGAAATCGTCAATTACATCTTTCAGTCGGGATGGTTCGGCTTATTTTTCACAGCTATAAAGGAAAGAAAAAAGGAATTGTTGAGAGAAAAAAAAAAGAAAAAAAACCCCAAAAAAATGTTCAGTCTGAAAATCCACACCGTGGATTTCCCTCAGCCCCTACGCACCGCCACGTCCGCCGCCGGGAAAACGCGTAAGGAAAGTGAGTACCTGAAGCCTTCGCGATTGATGGGCGTCGCGCACCTGTTTCGTCAGCTGCCTTCCGCAGCGTCCCCCGTGGTCGCCACGGTGGCCGACATCATTGCTCGGACGACCCTCTTGTTCGTTGTCGCCGTGCCCAATTACATGACGGTGGACGATTTTATGGTATTTTGCGGTAACGATGTTCCTCACTTCGTGGAGGTTCTTTTCTTGAGGTAACGTAATGGTTTCTTGTTCTTGTAATGATTGGGTTAGGTTTAGTACTAACGCTGATTGAATTCTTGTTAATACAATTAATGTCGTTTGATTGATTCTACTGATGTATCTCTTCCAGAAATGATGGCGTGGAGGATAGATATAGTGTTTTGATAAGGTTAGAAAATCAATTATCTGCTGATGGATTCTACTGTAGTTACAATGGCAAAAGATTCAGGCAGCAAGAGGTAACTAGTCTTTTCGATTGTGTTCATCATCGGCTGCTATCCTTTTGTATGTTTCTTATTCGTAGTAATTATTGATTCCATTTACAGGTTGAGGTATGCAATATCTATTTTGTTCAATCAGTCGAATACAGTGATTCTGCAGAGATTGCTAGTATGGCTCCTGATGATTACTCTGCACTGCCTTCATGTCCCATTTGTCTTGGTCAGTCTCCCTCTCCTCTCTAACATACTCCACTTTAGTTGCAAGAAGATTATCCCATGGTTATAACGTTCTCTTTTGATGAATATATCAGAGAGGTTAGATGCAGATACCAGTGGGATACGCAGCACTCTGTGCGATCACTCTTTTCAGTGTTCGTGCATCTCAAAGTGGACCTTGTCTTGCCCGGTTAGTGTTAATCTATGCTCGTAATTGCCCACGTTCTAACATCATTATGGGTATGCTTATATTGCTCATCACTTTTGATTTCGTGCGAGTTGTATAAGATGTTGAAAGCTTCACTGGCCTTTTCTTTGCTATATAATGTGCTCCTCTCTTTCTTTCATAGGTTTGCCGGCTTTGCCAGCAACAAGAAGAGAAACCTCTCTGTGCAATTTGTGGAAGTACCAAGAACCTTTGGATCTGTGTGATTTGTGGATTCGTAGGATGTGGAAGGTATTATAGAATAGTTTTTACTTTGTCCTCTTTAGATGTTGCTTTTGTTTGTTCTGATACATTACAATCTTCATGATAAATTAGGTACGAGAAAGGCCACGCTAGTGGACATTGGAGAGACAAGCAACACCACTTTTCGCTCGAGCTGGAGAATCAACAGATCTGGGATTACGTTAGCGACAAATATGTCCATCGCTTGAACCAATCAAAAGCTAACGGGAAATCAAACGTTGTGAATTCTCGCTGTGGTTCGGTTGAAGAGTCTGAGACCTGTGGATTTGAAGAAGACGAAGGACTTCATGGTGCCCTCTTTAGCAGCAAAATTGAAGGGGTATGCCTTGTTTCCTCCATTTTCATAGAGATCGAACGAGGCTTGTATACTATTCCATAGTTTCCTATTTGTACACGATTATTCTATTTTCCGTGCAATAGGTTCTGGATGAGTACAACCGTCTTCTTGCAAGTCAGCTGGACGCTCAGAGACAAGTGAGTACATCCTTACATTGCTTAAATTTTGAGACTGTATCAACCCATGTTGATATTTGAAGTTGCAATAGGTCTCAAAATGGTGGATTCATATTAATTTGCAATTGATGAAATTTGGTGTTTTTTTTTTTTGGGATTCCTATTTTCCGTCACATACAGCATTATGAATCGTTACTTTCGGAGGCGAGGAGTAATAGAGAAGCATCGATCAAAAAAGCAGCTGAAAAGGCTGTCTTTTCTACCACACATGATCTGCAAGACAAACTGGAAAAATACTCAGAGGAGAAGAAGGCTGTTGCAGACGTAAAATTTCCCATTATTACCCATTATCGTTCTTTTTCGTATTGCTTCTCCCAAATGCTACTCACTCAAATACACGATTCTTCGCGTTATTTCAGAAAAATCAGGAGCTTATGAAGAAACAAGAAGCACTACGGAGTAAATACAAGGAAGTAGAAGAAAGGTAGTTTATCATTCACTCACCTTCTTCCTTTGTTTTGCTGATGTGTTTCGCCAATGATTCTATCGACTTTTTTCTTATCGTAAGGGAAAGATCGCTTTGCAAGTCCAAGGACAACACAATACTGGACTTAGAAGAACAAGTATGTCTGACTGATTACACACAACACACACAATTTCGTCTTAATGTGCTTTGTTTCGACTTAGTAGCGCCTCTGTTTCTTCAGGTAAGGGATCTGAAAGTTTTCATTGAAGCCCAAAAAATGCTTAGCAAGGCCGATCCAGATGGGATCAGAGGAGGGACGGTTTTGGCCGTGGAGTCAAACCAGCCGTCGTCTTCTGGGAATTCGAGACGACGAATGAGGGCCGGCCGAAGAAGGCATTAATTAGAGAGTCAGTGGGCTGCTTTGCTTCTCTTTGTGATAAAATTGTTTTTTGTGGTTAAACCTTGCTTGATCTGCTAAATAATATGCTGATGTGGCAAAGTTACAGACAGATTCATGTCCGTATACTAACATACTCTCTGTTAGCACAATAAACCTTTGGTCTTAGGCGCCAGACTAAAGTTGTGACAAATTATTTTAGTATTTTTTTGTCGTTTCATTTAATTGGAAAACAAACAAATAGAGAATCTTATTCATGGCATCATCTAACAAAATCCAGTCTTTTTCAAATCATGGGCCTCTTACTAATTTTCTCCAACTACTACCATAGATAAATTTTCAGCATGCAAAATGATGAGAATTGCCCGAAACCATTACAAGCCAACTATTCATTGTTTTCTCTCCTATAATAATGAGAGTGAGACTTTGAGAGCAAAGGTAAGAGCTTTAATCATCTTCACGGTCCTTGTCTGAATCCTATGACGCTTTAATGGTGGTTTCTCAGGCCTAACGAAGCAACCTTAACCAAGTGGAATAGAATGGCTCTGAGGCATCATCAGCTTCAGCTTTCGTCGCGTTTAGGCAGGCGATCGCATGGTCAATTAAGGTAAGAGGGATCCTTGCCATTCGATCCACGGATTACAGTTTCGAAGATCTCCAATGCCTCGTGGGCTTTAACATCCCTCCCTTTTCACGGTTCGTTGGTGATGATTTCTTTGCCTTTTCGATGAGCCTTCACGGCTAGACGATTGTCCGATGAGCTTCTTCTCCTTTCTAGAACTCTCCTCAGTGAGGATGTGCCATGCTTGTTACTTCATCATATCCATCAAGCTCATATTCACAGTATAATTATAATCATTACACCTTTGATTAATTTTTTCTAATATAATCATTCGTCCGAGAAGAAAAAAAAAATGATATAAACAAGAACTAACTTCGCTGTCAACTCCTCCAAAGGTAAGATCTTTGCCCAGCTAAAGTATGTAAGAATGATGCTTTGAAATTAACTTAAAGAAATTGTATTGGGTTGGTTTTGACTATCGTAAAAGATATAAATAAAACCACATCATATCATATAACGTAGCAGGTCTAACTGCTATATAACTATGTTATCATACAGTAGGAACATATGCCATTGCAATGAGATGACGATGTAGCAATCTATCTTATTAATCAAATAACATACATGCATTATTGAGGTAAATCGGGTATGTAATGATCGAACATTCCAAATTTAGCAGCAATATTATTCCGAATATTATCAGAACAATGCAATAAAAGTTGAATCGAACTAAAGAGGATGAAGAGTCATTCCAAGGATTATATCGAATGCATTCAACAGGAACGATGAACATGAATCCATCGTAAACACGTTTATTCGACGCTCATGATTCACACAGAAAGTTCAGGAATACAAGACGAAGTAGACAAAGGTGATAAACATAGATCACTATTATTATGATAATAAAGGTGGGGGTTGATCACTCAACCTTTAGGACTTCGATCTCGAAGATGAGTTCGGAGTTGGGCTGAATACCCCATGCGGGAAAGCCACCTGGGCCATAAGCATAGTCCGGAGAACACTGCACGACAGATACAGAGGAAAAAAAGAAAAATTAGATGATCGATGTATTGTTGAGACAAAAAAGAGGAATTGGCATGATGGATATCATAATTTATGGAATAAAATCAATCAAAGAATCAGAAAGAAGATGAGTCGGGACTCGAACTTGTAAGAAGAAACATATATGATGGGGGTAAAAGGCCAAACAGGTGAGTTCATAGCTTCTTGGAAATCATTAGCACACATTCTGTTTTTGCCTAGATTTCATATTGAGTAAGAGTATAGGTGGAAAATGGAATTTAAGTAAACAAAACAATGACACCATTGTGATAAAACACACACACACACACACACAAATGCTTGATAACTTCATCTAATTTTGGGTTTTCGATTCGATCCCGGGAATTTTTATCATCTCCACCGGGAATTTAAGTGGAAATTTCAGTCATTGAATCCATTTTTCCGACATAAGATGAACCACAAAAGAATGGCAAGTAAAAAAAATCAAGAAATGTATGTATCATACCTTCAATCGAGCAACTTCTCCCACATGCATACCTAGTACACCTTCATCCCACCCTGCAACGAAGGCAGCTCAGCAATCCAAGTATAGAAGGAGAAAAACAATCAGCAGCCATAGAGCCAGCGCAAAAGTACCTTTAATAACCTTTCCTAGCCCTATTTTGAAAGTGAAGGGCGTTTGTCCAGGATCCTTCGTACTACAGCCCCAACCCAAATCACAAAAATCAATTCATCGATGTACAACAGAAATCAAATAAGATAGAAAAAAAATCCCACACTCACCTCCAGAACTTCTGCGAAAGATCTCCGTTTTTGCCAAAGCCGGTGCAGTGAACGGTGACGTTCTGACCCGGAACCGGCTTCGGACCCGACCCGGATCGCAAGAGCTCCTTATCCACACCCATCGCCCTGATTCGGCTCGCAAACATACAACAACAACAACTCTCTAGGGTTTAGTACTTTCTGCTTTCGATAGGGGCGAATAAGTACTGCTATGGAGTGGAGATGGATTTTATCAACTTCCATTATTTGATTATTTAAATAAATGAACTTTAACTGAATCAACTTTAAAAAAAATAGCCCTCACGTATAAAATATCTATTATACCCTTATAAATTGGACCCCACAAAAAAATAGATATGTTAAAAGCAAAACGTGCAAGTAGGGATGTCAACGAATCCCCGCCCCCGGTCCCGTGTCTATGGAAAATTCTCATCCCATCCCTATCAAGTAAACGGAAATAAAATCGTCCTCGTCCCCGTCCCCGCGTGATACCAGCCACACAATTTTTTTTAAAAAATAATAATTATATTATAATATATAAATTAATTATATTATTAAATTATATTTTAAATATTATTTATATTATAATAATATAAAATAGGTATAATAAAATTTAAATATTATTTATATTCTAATAATATTAATTAGATATAATAAATATTATATAATATAATCCCCGTCCCCGCCCCATCCCCGCCAACGGGGGAAGATCTCTCCCCGTCCCCGCCCCGTGGGGATAAAAAATCGGGGATTCTCCGCTCCGTTCGGGGCAGATCCCCGCGGGAATGGGGAATCTCCGCCCCATTGACATCCCTACGTGTAAGGGCGGGTGGATGGGGTATAGTGCAGTGATTGGGTAGTACGAGACCCCCAATGTTGTATAGCAGAGATCTCGTGCTATATGTTGGTACCCCTTATATATAGCATGGTACCCTAATGTGCATACGAAGATAACACGAAAAATGACTAAAATACCCATAAAATTAAAGGCTATTGACTTAAAAAGTGAATAAGAAGACTATTTTTTTTAAATTGTCCAGGTCAAAGGCTATATTTTAAAAAGACCCTCCATTCTTCGGAGCACGTGTCTTCTCTTCTCTCTCAGCGTTATTGGGCCGGTGTTTTAAGCTGTGTTTCGTATGAGCCCAATTCACGTGGGATAATGTTGGGCCCAATTAGGCCCACTTACCATATTAAAAATTTCAAAGTTTGTATGCATATAAATTTGAAAAAGGTATGTTTGGATGGCCTAATTTGCTGAGGAGAGTTGAAAATCTCATTATTATTAATGTTTGTTGCAGCTTGGAACATGTGATACTGATCACAAATATTAGTCCTGCTGAAAGTTGAGGTTCGTCGAGGTTATAATTCGATTCTGATTGGACTTAATTGGCATGCTGGTCTACGACGGCGTTGTGTAGGAATACTGCAGACATGCAATGTATAAATTTAATATATATATATATATATATATATATATTATATATATAGTGCAAACGAACTGGGCTGGAGCTCGAGCTTGGATCGTAAGCTAGTTTACTCGATGAGATCGAGCTTTAAGCTCGAAAAATTCTAAATTTTGAATAAAAAAAATTATAGTAAAGTCATGAATTTGAGTTTGACAATCAAGCCCCTGAGCTTAATAAACTGAATTTCAAGTCATCTTTCACCTATCTTAAAAAAAAAAGAAAAAAGGAAGTTAAATAATATATTATTATTCTTTATACTTTTGTTATTAGTGGAAGTTGTTCGCATGTAATTTTGACCAACTACACCTTCTTTGTGGCCTAACTAACTCTTGAAACTTTGGTTCGTTAACGGCTGAAATTAAAGTCAATAAACTTCATTAGGTTTTTACACACGTTTATGAGGTATGAACATGGGACACATGGTTAGTGCTTTATTGAGGAAAATTAAATGTCACTAATGAAAAATAAATAAATACTTTATTAATATATTCAACTAATATTACACATATGCCCACTAACGAAATGGGTGAAATGTTAATTTGACTAATTAATAAACAATCATCGTCAATGATATTGATGTTGAATTGGAATTAATAATAAGATGTAAAATAAACTTAAAAATAATATTGTAAATAAAATTTGTGGATGAATAAATATCTCTATATCTAGGATCGTCACGTATCGATTCATATGTCCGGTGCATAATAATTACAAACCCATACCTACTAACTGATATAAAAAAATAATAATATTAAATGTCATAAGACGTAAGTAGTCTACCTATTTTTAAATATGCCAATAAATGAGGCCAACTGCCTAGGAAATTACTACATTGCCCACAAACAATGAATAGAATAGAACTAAATCTATTAATATTAAAAGGGAGAAAACGAAACGAATCTAATAATATTAAAACACCCCATGAGGTTTGCGTGGGTTAAAATACAAAATTCCCCCAACAAAATTTGGAATATTACAAACGACTACTCTTCCAACAATCTATACTATTTATTAAGTGGAAGATGTGAATAAAAATGGTCAATTTTGGTATATAAACTTATTTACAATTTTACCCTTCCATTTATAACTTATTTTAATTAAGTAATTACTATTTTAACCCTAAATCTATTTTTATTATAATTATATCCTTACAAATTATTTTTTAAAAACTATATATTAAAAATAGTCTTTCATTTATTAAACAATATAAATTACAAATAAAATTATATATTTTTATATTAAGTGACTGTGCGAAAAAATACTAGTAAATAGTTAAGAAGGAATGCCCTTCCACTGAGAAATCGAGGGTTTAATCCTAAAATCAATTGGTGATAGGTGAGGTTGTCTCTTGAGTATATTATGTGAGTCAGATGAATAGAATTATCCGATGTGGGATATATAGAAATCTCAACACGTCCCCTCACGTGTGGCGTGACTGGCCTAACACGTGAACATATGAATCGGGTGACGGTGAGTAAAGATCGAACCCGCTCTGATAAGAAATCGAGGGCTTCATCCTAAAACTAATTGGTGATAGGTGAGATTGCCTCTTGAGTATATTAGGTGAGTCGGATGAGTAGAATTATCCGATGTGGGATATATAAAAATCTCAACACACTGCTTTGTACCAAACTGCAGGGGTCATTTCGTAATTTTGAGAAGTGGGATTTTCTCGGATGTATTATTCCACTACGAAAGAAAATAAATAAATAAATAAAAAGAAATATGCATGTATATGTATCTATTCTAACATAGATTCACATTACATGTTGTATATATATATATACACAACATTCACCTTGTTGTCGAACTCCATAGCCATTCATTCATTTCTTCATTCGGGCGTTATTACACAGACCCTTTAAAAGAAGAACTAACCTAAGAAGATATATAGGGTTTATATTTCTGACAAATTTCATTATCGTCAAGCTCGCCCGAAAATGGTGGTGATTGATCAGTATATTGTAGGAGGTTTCTTCGCTTCTCTTTTGGGGTTCGTTTTGCTCTATAGGCTTAGAGTCAGCGTCAAAACATCAACAAAGGGAACGTCGCCGCCGCCGTCAAGGAATTTCAGTCGAGACGACGAATGCGTTACCAACACTTCCTGTGGTGGAGATCGGAGGAGTCACGGAGGAGATGCTGACGTCATCATCGTCGGCGCTGGCGTCGCCGGAGCTGCACTTGCTTACACTCTCGGCAAGGTAATAATTAATTGATTTATTAATTAGCGTCTCTTGGTTTTCCTTTTTTATATTCTTTTTTATATTTTTACGTGTGAATTATGTTAACTGCGTTATTCCCTTGAATCATACCATACTCCAAAAAATACTCAACCTCATATATTCACCGTAATAATAATAATAATTACAATTTGATATGGTTTTCAAATAAATGATGTGAAAGAAATATAGTTAGTTGGTAATTCCTATATTTACACGTCACTTTCTTCTTAATATTTATCATTTTCGTCCTTTAGTTAATTAGCTAGCTCGAGTATCACGCTCCTAATTTAATATATACATATGCTCCTAATTTAATATAATATAATATATATACTTAAATAATAAAGTCAATAATATTACATGGGATCGATCTAGCAAGAATTTGGAATGTTTTCCTTCGTCATCTGAAAGTGACAGTCGACATTCATTCAAGAATTCAGTTTATCTTACCTTTTTTTTTTTTTCTAACACTGAAAGATACATAATATCCATTCATTAACGGGAACTTTTGATGATTCTTTCGTGCAACTAACCTATAATACCTATCTACCAATCGATCGATCGATCGACGTTTTGAATTACGTATGGGATCGTGTTTGTCCCGCATTTCCGACTTTCGATAGTTAGGCAAAGTTTTTTAATCGAATGACGAATGAATGCCGAATAATCTTTGCCGACGCGTATATATATTTATATATATATATATATATATATAGGACGGGCGGCGCGTTCATGTGATCGAAAGGGACTTGAACGAACCAGACCGCATCGTCGGGGAACTATTACAGCCCGGCGGTTACCTAAGATTGATCGAGTTGGGCCTCGAAGGTTAGATTGTCAGAGCATGCGTACATAGAAAAGTTTGTATTTCGGCTACATTAAATAAAGAAGGTGGGTGCCGTATTTAATATTCAATGGTGAGCTTGAATTTTTTGTTCTTTGTTCACATGTGAGAACGAGGCAAAGCTATGCCTATAAATACGAGTGCTCAGATCAAGTAGAGGGTATCCCACAGAAGAAGAGAAGAAAGAGAGATTGAGAGGAGAGAAAAAAAAAATAGAGGGTTTGTGAGGTATTTTCTCCGACTACAGAGAGAGATAGTGATAGTTTTTCTTCCTTTATAGTTGAGAGGTTGTAACCCATATATTTCTTCATAGTGAAATTCTTCTTCCTTGTCCGTGGTTTTTACCCCGATTTGTTTGGGGGTTTTCCACGTAAAAAAAATCTCGGTGTCCACTTTATCTTTAATTGCTCAAATTTCACATGCGGTGTTACTCTACCGGGTCCGCTGCCACGCCAACAATTGGTATCAGAGCCAAGCTTGAGTTCTATATATCTATTTATCGTATGCTCTGTGGTTGCCACTAAGGTGGACCCTCCACATCAGAAAATAAATTAGATATTATATTGTTCTTGTACGGTGACGAAAAAGCTGGTACGAGTTTTCAATAATTATCTGTTGCAACCCCATCGGAGGTATCGTTCACGACTGAGCAGAAATTATGGCGGCGAAATTATTACATCGAAAAGTTCAACGGGAGAAATTTCTCACTATGGAAATTAAAGATAAAAGCTGTGTTGCAGAAAGACGGTTGTCTTGAGGCTATCGGTGCAAAGCCAGCCACAATGACAGACCAGGAAAAATGGAACGAGATGGACGGGACTGCCGTCGCAAACCTTCATCTGGCATTGGCAGATGAGATCTTGTCCAGCATCGAGGAAAAGAAAACGGCAAAGGAGATATGAGATCACCTTACCAATCTGTACGAGGCGAAGTCGTTACACAATAAAATTTTCTTGAAGAGGAAATTGTTCACCTTGAGAATGTCAGAATCTACTTCGGTGACGGAGAATTTCAACGTCTTGAATACTTTATTTTCCCAGCTAACATCGTTGGGATATAAAACGAATTTTCAAGGACGTGCAGAAATTCTACTTCAAAGTCTGCCTGATTCGTATGATCAACTCATTATCAACTTGACAAACACGACCGCTGCTCTGGTCTTTGATAACATCGCATATGCTGTTCTCGAAGAAGAAAATCGGCGTAAGAACAAAGAGGAACAACAAGCAGGTTCTCAACAAGTTGAAGCTTTGATGGTGATGAGAGGGAGATCAACGGAACGTGGTCCAAGTGGGAGTCACTCTCAAGGCAGGTCAAAATCGAGAAGTAAGAAGAAGGATCTAAAATGCTACCACTGCAGAAAGAAGGGTCACATGAAGAAGGATTGTTGGAGTCTGAAGAATTCCAATCCTCAAGGCAATCTGGCGAATGCATCAGATGACGGGAACATATTGTGTAGCGAAGCAACCATCTCAACAGAGAGCAGGAAGACGCACGATGAAGTATGGATTCTTGACTCGGGAGCAACTTATCACATGACCTCTCGAAGAGACTGGTTCAATCACTACGAACCTATCTTAGGAGGATCTGTGTACAGTTGCGAAGATAATGCCCTAAAGATCGTAGGCGTTGGAACCGTGAGGTTGAAGTTGCACGATGGTACAGTTCGCACCATTCAAGGAGTGCGGCACGTGGAAGGTCTGAAGAAGAATTTACTGTCCGTGGGACAGTTCGATGATCTTGGTTGCAAAATCAAAGTTCGGGAAGGAATCATGAAAATATTCCGTGGAGCGCTTGTAATTATGAAAGGTGAAAAAGTTGCTGCAAATTTGTACATGCTGTTGGGAGAGAAAAGGGAAGCATCTGTGGCTTCGAGAAATTCAAGTGAAAGATCTACTATGTTGTGGCATCAGAAACTTTGATACATGTCAGAACAAGGCATGAAAATTCTTGCAGGCGCGAATCTACTTCCGGGTCTCACGAATGTATCACTACCATTTTGTGAGCATTGCATAGCAAGCAAGCAACATCGACTACAGTTCAACACATCGAATTCTAGAAGCAAAGATGTTCTGGAATTGGTTCACTCTGATGTATGGCAGTCACCGATTTCATCACAAGGAGGAGCGAAGTACTTTGTGTCATTCATCGACGACTACTCCAGGAGATGTTGGGTGTATATCATCAAGAGTAAAGGAGATGTGTTTGAAATCTTCAAAATTTACAAAGCTCGGGTCGAACTTGATACAGACAAGAAGATCAAGTGTTTGAGGACGGATAATGGAGGAGAATAGACTGGCAGGGAATTTGATAGCTTTTGCAAACGGGAAGGCATCAAAAGGCATTTCACTACGGCGTATAATCCACAACAAAATGGAGTGGCGGAGCGGATGAACAAGACTCTGTTGGAAAGGACAAGAGCCATGTTGGGAACTGCAGGTCTGGATAAGTCGTTCTGGGCAGAAGCAGTCAACACCGCCTGCTACGTGATCAATCGATCGCCTTCAACGGCAATTGATCAGAATACGCCAATGGAGATGTGGACCGGAAATCCAGCGGATTATTCCAAACTCCATGTATTCAGAAGTCCTGTGTACGTGATGTACAACGCCCAAGAAACTACGAAGTTGGATCCAAAATCCAGGAAGTGTTTGTTCTTGGGGTATGCTGATGGAGTAAAGGGGTATCGCCTGTGGGATCCCACTGCCCACAAGGTTATCATCAGCAGGAAAGTTATCTTTTTAGAAGATAAACTAAATGAAGGAAATGATAGCACTACAAAGGAAAGCTCGGAGACTACGACAATTCAGGTAAAAGAGAATTCTGTGGAAGAAGATTCTTTTGAAGCAGCACCGAAGCACGAGGAAGAGCCAAGCGAATCTGAACAACCAGAACTTGGGAGGGGCAAACGCCAAAGAGCCGCAAAACCTGGCATGCAGATTACGACATGGACAGTAATGTTGCATACTTCCTTCTAACTGATGTCGGGGAGCCATCAAGTCTTCAAGAAGCAATGACCAGTTCAGATGTAGATCAGTGGTTGACAGCAATGCAAGAAGAAATGGAAGCTCTACGGAAGAATAAGACTTGGGAGCTGGTGCCACTACCGCATGGAAGAAAGGCAATCGGCAATAAATGGGTTTTTAAGATCAAACGTAACAGTGATGATCAAGTGGAGCGGTTTCGTGCAAGACTGGTGGTCAAGGGATACGCTCAGAAGGAAGGTATTGACTTCAATGAGATATTTTCACCGGTGGTCCGACTGACGACTGTTCGGGTACTCCTGGCGATGTGTGCTACATTTGACCTACATTTAGAGCAGCTAGATGTGAAGACAGCTTTTCTTCATGGAGATCTTGAAGAAGAGATTTATATGCTCCAGCCGGAAGGTTTTGAAGACAAAGATAAACAGAACTTGGTTTGCAGGTTGAACAAATCTCTATACGGTCTCAAACAGGCGCCGGGATGTTGGTATAAGAGATTTGATTCCTACATCATGAGCCTTGGATACAACAGACTGAACGCAGACCCTTGTGCATATTTCAAGAGGTTTTGTAAAAATGATTTTATCATATTGCTGTTGTATGTTGACGATATGTTGGTAGCAGGCCCCAACAAAGACCGTGTTGAAGAACTCAAGGCGGAGTTGGCTAGGGAATTTGAAATGAAGGACTTGGGACCAGCAAACAAGATTCTAGGGATGCAAATTTACCGAGATAGAAATAATAGGAAGATTTGTCTTTCGCAGAAGAACTATCTGAGAAAGGTTTTACGACGCTTCAATATGCAAGACTGTAAGTCAATTTCTACCCCGCTTCCTGTTAATTTCAAGTTATCCTCCAGTATGAGTCCTAGCAGTGAAGACGGAAGGATGGAGATGTCTCGAGTACCGTATGCATCAGCGGTGGGAAGTCTTATATTCGCGATGATTTGTACACGACCAGACATTGCACATGCAGTGGGAGTAGTGAGACGGTACATGGCGAATCCGGACAAAGAGCATTGGAACGCGGTGAAGAGGATCCTACGATATATACGAGGAACATCTGATGTTGCATTATGTTACGGAGGAGCAGACTTTACTGTCAGAGGGTATGTTGACTCTGATTATGCAGGTGATCTTGACAGGAGCAAATCTACTACGGGATATGTGTTCACTCTTACTGGCGGAGCCGTAAGCTGGGTATCAAAACTTCAGTCCATTGTCGCGACGTCAACAACTGAAGCAGAATATGTTGCAGCTACGCAGGCGAGTAAAGAGGCGGTATGGTTGAAAATGATTATGGAGGAACTCGGGCATGAACAAGAGAATATTCTTCTGTTCTGTGACAGTCAGAGTGCCTTGCATCTTGCAAGGAATCCAGCTTTTCATTGCAGGTCTAAACACATACGGGTCCAGTATCACTTCGTTCGTGAGAAAGTGGAAGAAGGCACGGTAGATATGCGGAAGATTCACACAAAAGATAATCTAGCAGATTATTTGACGAAGGCGGTCAACACTGACAAGTTTATCTGGTGTCGTTCCTCAAGGGGCCTAGCGGAGACGTAAGCAACATGAAAGGCAAGGGAGAAAGAATGGTGTGAAGATCTGATTGATCCTCAATCAAGTCTTCAAGTGGGAGATTGTCAGAGCATGCGTACATAGAAAAGTCAAAGAAGAGTTTCTCTTCTTTGTATTTCGGCTACATTAAATAAAGAAGGTGGGTGCCGTATTTAATATTCAATGGTGAGCTTGAATTTTTTGTTCTTTGTTCACATGTGAGAACGAGGCAAAGCTATGCCTATAAATACGAGTGCTCAGATCAAGTAGAAGGTATCCCACAGAAGAAAAGAAGAAAGAGAGATTGAGAGGAGAGAAAAAAAAATAGAGGGTTTATGAGGTATTTTCTCCGACTACAGAGAGAGATAGTGATAGTTTTTCTCGTTAATAGTTGAGAGGTTGTAACCCCTATATTTCTTCATAGTGAAATTCTTCTTCCTTGTCCGTGGTTTTTACCCCAATTTGTTTGGGGGTTTTCCACGTAAAAAAATCTCGGTGTCCACTTTATCTTTAATTGCTCAAATTTCAGCTGCGGTGTTACTCTACCGGGTCCGCTGCCACGCCAACATAGATATCATCGACTTATATATATATATATATATATATATATATATATATATATATATATATATATATATATAATATCAAAACTAATGCCGATCGTCTAGAGTTTTACTTAGACGGTACATTTTTATTGCGCAGATTGTTTGAGAGGTATCGATGCTCAACAAGTCTTCGGATATGCGCTTTACAAGGACGGTAAGGATACCAAGTTGTCTTATCCTCTCAAGGGGTTCGACTCCGATGTTTCGGGAAGAAGTTTCCACAATGGCCGGTTTATTCAATGAATGCGAGAAAAGGCTTCGACGCTTTCAAGGTATACATATGCATAGCTTGTGATTCTGTTGAATTATCGCTCTGCCTTAAAGTTTGAGCTTGTAAGGACTGTATCATATTTTAATTTGATACGCTTATTTCCAACACGCATTCCCACGTCTAGGCTGATTTATTTCTTATTTAGCCTTAGACGTCTAATTTTCTTAGATGGTCGTGGGGCTTGAGCTCTGATACTATATTGAATGACCGCTCTACCTAAAAGTTTAAACTTGAAGCGACTGTTTTATATTTTAATTTTATATACTTTATTGTCTGTTCTCTGACTTAGCGGCTACGCTAACTCGACCAAATGTAATGGAACTAACTCTCGGCGGTGCAGTGTAAGACTTGTACAAGGAACCATAACATCTTTGCTCGAAGAGAATGGAACTATCAAAGGCGTGCAATACAGGACTAAGGACGGCGAGGAGTCGACGGCTTATGCCCCTCTCACCATCGTCTGCGACGGGTGTTTCTCTAACTTGAGGCACTCCCTTTGTACTCCCAAGGTAAAATTATACGTACATTTTATTCATTTATTTATTTTTGTATAAATTCTTTTATCTAAATTCTTCTACGTATCGTAGGTGGAAAATCCGTCTCATTTCGTCGGTTTAGTCCTGGAAGATTGCGATCTCCCGCACGCAAATCACGGGCACGTCGTCCTCGGAGACCCCTCGCCGATTTTGTTCTACCCCATGAGCAGCACCGAAGTACGATGCTTGGTCGATGTCCCGGGCCAAAACGTTCCCTCGATTGCGAACGGTGACATGGCGCGTTATCTGAAAACCGTCGTAGCCCCGCAGGTGACAATATTTCTACATCATAACTTTCGTATTAATCGCAACCATTTAAATATAACTTGCTAAAGAGATCTTTTCTTTTTTTTTTTCCTTTTGTTTTTTTTTTCAGATTCCTCCTCAGCTCTACGACTCGTTCATAGCCGCGGTGGATAAGGGAAGCATAAGGACGATGCCGAACAGAAGCATGCCGGCCAATCCCCAGCCGACACCTGGCGCCCTCCTAATGGGGGACGCATTCAACATGCGCCATCCCCTGACCGGCGGCGGAATGACCGTCGCCTTATCAGACGTCGTCTTACTGCGTGACCTTCTCAGGCCCGTCCAAGACTTAAACGCAGCGTATTCACTTAGCGACTATCTCGAGTCATTCTATACTCTTAGAAAGGTACATATCCACATATACATATTTACAAATTTTAAACCTTTCGCTTACATTCGCATGATTCTTTTTTTTTTTTTTTGCAGCCTTTGGCGTCGACGATAAATACGTTGGCCGGAGCGCTTTACAAAGTGTTCTGCGCTTCGCCGGATCCGGCGAGGAAAGAGATGCGACAAGCTTGCTTTGATTATCTGAGTCTTGGCGGGATTTTTTCTCGAGGGCCGGTGAGCTTACTCTCGGGGTTAAATCCGAGGCCTTTGAGCCTTTTTCTTCACTTCTTCAGCGTGGCTGTGTATGGAGTCGGCCGGCTACTAATCCCTTTTCCTTCGCCGCAGAAGATATGGTTAGGGGCTAGGTTGCTTTCGGTGAGTCTCGCCGCGCCTTTTATTTTATTTTTTTTTCTCTTTTAATTATATTTATGTGAAATATAAGGTGATTTTATTACAGGGTGCTTCTGGGATTATATTTCCTATAATAAAAGCTGAGGGAGTTAGGCAAATGTTCTTTCCTGCTACTGTTCCAGCTTACTACAGAGCTCCTCCTTGCTGCTAATTAAATCTATATATATATATATATATAATATATATGTTATATCTTCCATTTTTTCAAAATTTTCTAGAAGAAAATACCAAAAAAGGCAGACTGAGTTTCCATATTACAAAATTTATCTACATACTTCTGTTCTGTAATAAATTACTTTCCAATCACTATATGTATACCATATGTTATGAATCTTCGAAATGATGATCCGTCTCGTCGAAAATTTCTTCCTGAAAGCAACAATAGAGGCGATGATTTTTCGGCCATTTGGGTTCAAAAATAGATATATACGATTGCGGGCAAAGATTTTACCTGCAGAAGCTCCTCGATGACATCTTCCATTGTAATAACTCCTACGGCTTCTTCTTCCTCGGGAAGCTTTGGCAGTGGACTTCCATCGATTTCCAGGATATCGGCGTACATATTTTTGGTCCATTTCTTGCCTTTGAAAGAACTGTTTCCACTGTTCGGAAAACTCCTCCATTTCTTGAGAGCCCTTTTGGGCTTGGCCGACTTTCCTGGAGAACGCCTTTCGGCTTCGTCGATGACTATTTTCACGTCTCTGTCCGAACCTTAACGCCCGAAAAGAGACTTCGGATTGTTAGAGCAGAGCTAACAAATTAATCGCAGGCAAGAAAAGAAAAAAAGGACTTACTTTCGACAACTCCATTGCTAGCAGACAGCCCCATTTCTTGAGTACGAAAATGTCTCACCACGACAGCCATGTGGCTGTGTCCTTTCTGAAATTCGTTTAAGATGTCGTAAAGCGGCATAGTTTCGGGAACCCTGCATGCGAAAAAGGCCACAATACATTAAAATTACTAAACTTTTTCGGTTTTTCATGGAGTTGATAGTTTTAAAGGTATAACTTACTTAGGGATTCGTCGAATGGTTACGCTCTTAACATGATTGTTATCGTCGGGATGAATGGTTAAGAGGTTTTTTACCTAACATTCAATAAGATAGAATCAAGAAACCGATGATTATTATCGTCAGAAACCGACGATTACTTGCTGAAATATCAGACAACATGAGACAGTTACTAGAACGAGGCCGATGATGTTTGTCGGCTGGTCGTAGTAGACGGGCACTCTGCTGTGTCCCTTCTCTAAAATTAGGTTCATTAAGTTCCTGCAATGTTAGAGCGACAGAACGGAGCAACAAGACGTCATTCTTACGCAGTTATGAGGCGGGCAAAAGCTATCGATGAGGAAATAAAAGCATCACCTATCGAGCATTGCATTTATATCAATGGCAAAAGTTTCGGCGATTGGAGTCATGGCATCGCCGGCAGTCTTTTCGCTGAGCTCAAGCGCCCCGGCAATGATGGTCGTCTCGTCATGGGTGAGTTCTCCTCCCTTACCAGCCTACATAAAAACAGACAATCTTTAAAGAGGCTGTAAGATTTTCCTCGTACGGTAAAAAAATCATTTTTTTTTCTCTGTAATACCTCGTTGCCATGTAAATTAACGAGTGTTTTAAGCTCAGCACGACGAAACAGAGTTCTATGGCCGTGGCCAAGTAAGAGATCCAACAACTGAAATCGCAGAAACGTACGTAATGAAGAGGCAGTTATACGTTCGATCTCCTTCAATATGACAAAAAACAGTAAAGTTATTTTTACCTTGCTTATTGGATATGCGATAGGAAAACAGATACAGACAAGGATACGAACCATTGGTGCCACGGTTGCACCGATCGCAAGCCCATATCTAGAGCAAACCGATTGAGGGATAATCTGAGAATAAAAAAGTTTAGACTGTCTTTGAGTTCCTATGTTTTTGCAAGCAATAAAGGAAAGTAAAGCTTCTTACCTCACCAAACAGAAGAATCAACGTGACAGATATCAAGATTGCTCCCCAGGCCGTAACTAGGCTGTCGAGGACGATCGGAAGTGCCTGAAAATCAAAGATACGAAGTACTAAAAAGGTAGCCTCCATAGCCATTGAAGGCAAACCTTTTCCATTCCAAGCATGAAAGTGTATATACATACAATACATACCTCCATAGCAGCTGCATTGCAAATGAGAAGGGTGACAAGCAACAAGTGCTGATTCTTGACGACCGGCAATATTTTAGCTGCAACGTCGAATTGAAGATTCGTAAAATCTGTCCTCCCCATCAAGAATCATTACATTAAAGCCATCTATGGAAATCGTTGAGCCATTAAAAAACCTCAGAATCCTCCATATATGGAACAACTATGTTTAGTTAAATCATTATACATGGGAACACAATCATTTCCATCTCCGAAATGTCTATAACAACACAATCGTCCCATGAACACAGCTTCAAACTTCCTTCGACACAGCTCCTTAAATTTCCCCCCTTTTATGCAGCCGAAGTAAACGACAATGCCCGACTCATATCCATCATAATATATGAAGATCCATATAAAATATCAGTCAATGAGAAAGCATAACCTTTAGCAATTCATATCACCCATCTTAAATAGATTATATCAAGAACCATAGAGGCCCAACTCTACAGAAACACCACTGAACCCTCAAGCTCAGCCTTTCAACCTTTTCCTTGATGTAAGAAACCTAATTTTCAGCTGGGAATCGCATAAACACTCCCAAGAAAATAAAAACATTAAACATAAAACCCTCAAACTTGAAAATAGCTGTATAGGCCAACGAGGCTTAGCGACGACATTTACCAGCGTGCTGCTTGTCCTTAGGCGTGCCAGACTTGGCGAGAACTTCAAGATCAACTAGGCTCAGCGACATAAGACCCAAAGTGAGCCCAGACATCAAGCCCGCGAACAGCACCAGAAAAAAGACAAGCCCAATGTGAATAAAGAACTCCGCCGCGCAACATTTGTACTCCACCGTCATCTGTTATTGTATGTCCACTCTTCGCCGCCGAGACGACTACAGTCTGTCTCTGTATTATAAGCTGAAGAAAAGGGAGCGCTTTGGCAAAGAAAGTTTCTCCTAATGGAAGAAACTCAAACTAGCGTTTGATTTCATAGCTGGGCCTTATTATCAATTCATTCAGGGAAGTGATGACGTGGCGCTTATGTAAGCATATAGGGGCGGGGGGGTGTTGTGCTGCTCGGCGGCTGATGAACGGTGCAGTTCTTATCTTTATTCTCATCGGTCACATTGCAACTAACTTTGTGGACTCTGACCTGTCGCAGCATAGACATGATTGGACAGTCATTAAGAGAATAATTTATATAAGTGATATATTTAAAAACTTATAAGAAATTAATTTTTTTATTTTTTTTATTATTTTTTTTTATCATGAGCATTTAATACCAAATATATCTCATAAAGCTAGAAGGATATATTCGTGCGTCGTTAGAAAAAGGCATCATGGGCAATAAAACCACATGGATAGAGTATGTGAATTGAGGTCTTGTCTAGTGGTTAAGGAGGAGGTCTTAAGGATTTGTAGGTTAGGTCGTAGGATTTGATCTCTCCTTCTACAATTCACTGAGTAGTCCCATGAGATTTATTTCTCATAACTATTGTTGTCAGGGGGGTTGGGATGTATTCATCTGGCCCCAGAATTAGTCCCATCACTGAAGTGTATGACGCAATTAAGGCTCCGTCCGGTCTGTGTGGCACAAGCCTAAGCCGATATTTAGGGGCTAGCCCATAGCTAGATCGAATGAAATACTAAAAAAAATAGTATGTGAATTTTCGGCCCTACCCAACGTTTTATTAAATTAAATTACCCAATAAGTGAAGTTTAATAAGCTTTTTATCATCTCCCATGCAAAGAGGAAAGAAAAAAAATTAATGTATTTGCGATATTTTGGCAATAAATTCACATAGTGCAACAAGTGACAGTTTTTCCAATGTATAAACGGACAATATCTTTTGTGGCAAACAAAGTGTTTTGTATGAATCGATGGAATAAAGAATTATGCTTATTATTTTGCTCAAAGATACACCAAGATGTTATTTTCATTTGTTGGGTTTGTTTGTCTCTTAGATCATGAGATGTTTTGGATACATTATTATTCGATTAGGCAGATTATAAATATATATATATATATATATATATATTAAATTATATACATTATATATGTGCAGTCTCTTATAAAATCTTCTAATAAAAAATAGGTAAGATGGGAATTAGATGCTTCCCATTCTTGATTTTTATTTCTCATTGCCTAATTTTCAATACCAATAAATATGCCAATTAGTGTGGAACTCTATTTCAAAACTTAAAATCTCTATCTCAATTTACTGTTGAAAAGCAATGACATTCTCTTATCATTGAGTTCAAATTCAATGACTATCGAAGTTTATTGTGCCTCGGGACAGTCACATGGACCAAGGAAGATTAGTTCCGTTAGAAATACAAGGTTGTCCATAGTCGACAATAAAGTTCATATTCGATTCAGACTGAACTGAATCACAGTGTGCGGATTAGAAAGGATTAGTCCGCTGGAAACTAGAGAATCATCCCATAATCGGCACTCAACAATATGGTTGAGATTCTACTCAGACTAAACTGAGTCGAAGAGTGGAGATTATGATAATGCCAAGAAAAATAAAAATAAAAAGTCGAGCTAGTTGCTGCCATGAGAGTAGCATAAAAGTCAATTATCTAGAAGTAAGTTCACTTTAATCCGTGGTCACAACTCACAAGTCTAATATATAGGTACAAGTGGATTTTATTACAAAATTAATTAGCAATGAACGAAGTAATTTGCCACAATTTTTTTTTATTTAACGATGGAATTAAACACCATTCACAATAAGTACTAGTATTTGTGCACACTATATGCGTGTGCTATAAAATATAAATATATATTATAATATAAAATTTAATTGTATTTTTAAGAATATAGAAAGAAAAATAATTGGTGAGAACATGATATAATAAATAAAAAAGTAAAGAATAGAATAGTAATTAACTAAATTAAAATAAGTAAGTAATAAAAAGGACAAAATAGTAATTATACTTAACTTTTCTCAACATAGTGGCTGGTTTTTTTATAATAATTTATTAATTATTTTATAGTTTATTAATTTTGACATACCAAATTAGTCCGTTTTTAACTTGCCTTGACACTTAATAAAACTAGTACTTTACGCACACCCGATGCGTGTGCTATGATATATATAATATTACTTTATATTTGATTTTGTTATTTAGTAGTAATAATATTTAATAAACGAAATCATAAATTTAATTTTAACTAAATATTTGTGTGTATATAAAAAGTAATTACTATAAATTAATATTATAATAAACTTAAGAAGTAAAGGGCAAAATTATAATTATACTTGTCATATTAATTAATTGAAAAATTACAATATTACCCTTAATAAAATAGATAGATTAATATAATAATAAACTTAAGGAGTAAAGGGCAAAATGGTAACTATACATGCCATACCAATTAATTAAAAGGTAGTTACTCTAAGCCCCTCACCCTTAATATATAGTATAGATATATACAATAGATAATAAACCATCTTATAATCAAGAAACTGAATGAAAGGGTTTGAATAAAGCTTCGAATTCGACTCCCTTGACAAACCCTCTTACGAAAACCTCGGAATCGTCGATAAATTTAATTACATCCCACAAATTTCCGTTTATTACAGCATCATTGTCTGGTTATTTCTTTCTTGCTCAAGCGTATGTGTTAAATCTTCTTCTTCTGGCCATTCACTTGTAGAGGGGAAGGAGAGTATCATATTTTGCCTTTCACCTTTAATATTACCGTTGAAGATTGAAGATTGCCATGAGAACGTCTCTTATATCATATATTATTACCATGGTGTCCAATATCTCTCTTTTCTTCTTCTTCTTTTTTTCTTCTTTGATATGAGGAATGGCGAAGCTACTAATTTATCATGATATCGCATGCGTTGTAAAGTGTGCTATTTAGGATATAATAACATAAGTCAAACTCTTCTTCTTACAATACACTTAAATAAATTGCAAAAACGTCGCATGATTATCTTACTTTTATACTTATGCTATAATCAACTTTCGATCGTCGCTATTATGGAGAGGCATATATGGCCCTCAATCTCAGGCTTTTGGTTTCTATAAATTGATTCGTTTCTTACCCTCCATAGCCATTCAAAGTTCACAGCTTTTTTTTCTTCAAGAAGTAGACGAACTTACATATTAGATAATCGAAGAACAATATGATGGGCCAGGCTGACCATGATAGTAACCCTAATCTTGTTTCTTACAGTAACATCTTGTCGTGTCCTCGCACGTCCAAACCCTACTATTCACGGCGCCGCTCCTTTGGAAGCCGACATTGGTTGCCATGTCAGCAACTAAAAGCTAGTTATTACATATTTACACACTCATTGATATCATAAACTACTTGGATGGCCTTTATGTTAATTTAGGGAGAGGTGAAGAATGGAGATGATGATGTAATAAATGAAGAAGATAGCTTGTATGATGTGTTAAAATCAAGACAAGAATCAAGGAAGGAACGGACATTCTTGGAAGATGCAGAAGATCAGAAGAGCTTGTGTAATATGAAGACAAACTTGCAAGCGTTAAAGGCGCCTTGAGATATATATCATTTAGCGTTTTTTTTAGTTTTTTAACGCTTCGCCTAGATAACTGTTATAAGTTGTTTGATGGCTATAAGTACTGTGTTGTGTAGACTTTTGATTAATAATAAAACTTTTATCTTCATGATTCATTCTTCATATAAAGAACAAGAAAGAAGATCGAATTCTTTGATGGTATCAGAGCAAAATCTTCCAGCTGCGATCTTCTTGAGTTCTTAAACACCATTGTTTCTCAGAATCTCTGCAATTCACAATGGCTGAGACAGCGACGCCTCCAGCGACGCCATCAACAGCAGTCTCCTTGATAAACGATCCTTACTTCCTAAACAACAGTGATACATCAGGCCAATTACTCGTCCATGAGCAGCTGAATGGAGAAAACTATGCAACATGGAGCCGCGCAATGATGATAGAGCTCATAGGAAGGAACAAAGAAGGTTTCGTTAATGGCGATCTCACACCGCCTACAACGACTGATCAAGATAAAGTGACTGCATGGAAAAGGAACAATAACATTGTGATCTCTTGCAGGGACGGATCCAGGAATTTTTTTTCGGGGGGGGGGGGGGGGGGCGTACTGTAAATGTATATGTATATTAACGTTGGTAACGAAATTAATGTAGAAGATTGGTTTCCTCTGTCCTCTTTTTCTGAATAAAAATTATCAATTGACATAGATTTTTCATTGAAAATAATTAAAAAAAAGGTTAAGAAAATAAATTTTATTTAATAGTCAAAAGTTAAAAGTTAATCCAAATGAACCGAAAAGAATTAGAAAATGTGAAAATAGAATTACACTAAATATTAAATAAAGACTTTAGTTAAGTAATATATATTACTTGAATATTTGTGAAACGCATTAGTTAAATAGAAGTAAAATCATTAAATATAGACTAAAAACAAAAAGAAATAAAATCATTAAATATAGACTAAAAAGAAAAAAAGATTAAATATTAAGAACAAAAAAGGCGTCAAACGCTAGAATCGAACCCCACACCTCCGTTACAACCCAAAACCTCCCAGCCGCTATGCTATGCGCTATATAGTAAATTTTTCAAATTGTAAAGTCATTTATATGTATCAAAACTATATAATATATATAAAACTAGAAGTTTCGAAAATTTTCGCGGGGGCCGTGGCCCCCCCGGGCCAGACTGTAGATCCGCCCCTGATCTCTTGGATTCTCAACTCTGTTTCAAAGGAAATCTCGGCCATCATACTGTATAATTCTTCAGCCAAAGATGTATGGATAGATCTCCAGGAGAGGTTTGGGCAATCAAACAAACCAAGAATCTTCCAATTGAAGAAGGATCTGATCAATCTTGCACAAGGATCAAACACCATTGGAGTGTACTTTACCAAGTTAAAAACTTTATGGGATGAACTGACCAACTATCAGCCAGTCTGTCAATGTACGTGTGGAGGGATCAAACCAATGAAGGATTTTCTCAATGAAGAATATGTTCTTGCCTTCTTGATGGGGTTAAATGATTCATACTCACAGATCCGAGGGCAGATTCTACTCATGGATCATCTGCCATCTGTCAATAAGGTCTTCTCCTTATTGATTCAAGAAGAGAAACAAAGATCTATGGATTCAATTGGTGTTCGAGCTAATGATGATCAGCTCAACAACATGGCCATGTTGGCAGCCAACAACAATCAAGAAATGTCCAAGAAAGGATTTTCTAGTCAAAGAAAGGATGCAACAAAGCCAATCTGCACTCATTGTAATAAGAGAGGGCATACGGTTGAAACTTGCTATCATATCCATGGATTTCCGCCAGGATTCAGACAAAATTTTAGGCCTAAAGGAACCAGGGTGAATCATATATCAGCTGATCATCCTATCAATAAGACAGGGCAACAAGATCTACTAATGAAACCCAATGAAGATGCACTCATTCAGCTACAGTTGACTCCCTATCAACTACAAAGTTTGAAGGTGTTAATAAATCAATCAGTGTCTAACTTGCCTTCAGACAACTCAGAGTCACTTCAACAGTTTGAGAAAGCTGCAGGTATGTGTTTATCCTTTAATCTGCCTAGTTTTCCTAATGCAAAGACATGGTTGATAGATTCTGGAGCTACAAGACATGTGTGTGGCAATCAAAATCTGTTATCTGACTTGCATGATATTCAAGAGTCAAATGTAATACTACCAGATAATACAGTCCTAAAGGTTAATAAGGTAGGTTCTTTTAAACTTAACCAGTTTATTACTTTGACAGACATCCTTTATGTACCTCAGTTTCACTTTAATTTAATATCCGTGAGTTGCTTGACTAACAAAAGAAGTTGCAAATTACTTCTTGAAGCTGATGGTTTTCTCATACAGGATGCTACACTGCAAGTGATTGGCAGGGGTAGTCAAATAGCAGGCATGTACATCATCCAAGCAGATTATGTTTTTAGTTCTTACAATAAATCTGTTTTCTTGAATAAGTTGTCAACAGATCTTTGGCATAGTAGGTTGGGCCATCCTTCTGATAGAGTATTAGATGTTCTGAAATCATCAATCAAGCATGTTGAAAACTCATCAGATTTTTACTGTAAGGTTTGTCCTGTTTCTAAACAGAAAAGAAATGCATTTCCTAGTAGCAATAAAACAGTTTGTTCAGCCTTTGATCTTATTCATTGTGATGTCTGGGGTCCTTTTCATGTGCCATCTCACTTAGGACATCGATATTTCCTTACCATAGTTGATGATCATACACGTTTTACCTGGCTGTTCATGATTCAAAACAAGTCAGAACTGCAAACTGTTATTCCTTTCTTCTTAACACTGATTGAGACTCAGTTTGGTTGTAAAGTTAAAGTACTAAGATCTGATAATGCCAAGGAATTCAACTTAGTTGACACCTTTAAAAGGAAAGGCATTATACATCATTTATCTTGTGTCCAAACACCTCAACAGAATTCAATTGTTGAAAGGAAACATCAACATGTGCTAAATGTAGCTCGATCTTTATATTTTCAGTCTGGAATTCCTATTGAATATTGGTCTGAGTGTGTGCTTACAGCTACCTATCTTATTAATAGAACTCCTTCTGTTATCTTAGGGAATAAAAGTTCATATGAATTATTATTTCATAAACCTATTTATTACAATGTGCTGCGAGTCTTTGGCTCCTTTTGCTTTAGCTCTACTCTTGCAGCTGGAAGAAAGAAGTTTGATGCAAGAGCTAGAGAGTGTGTGTTCCTTGGATATCCTATTGGCATGAAGGGTTATAAGGTAATGGATTTGGTAACAAAGAAGATCTTTGTCTCCAGAGATGTGAAGTTCAAAGAGACAGAATTTCCTTTCAAGCAGAGCAAGAATGTCTTAGCAGCAGAAGATCCTTTTGACAGCTGTGTGTTACCTAGACTTCATAACTTGGATTCAGCAGTCGAAGAAGTCATGCCTGATTCAGAGAGTATACAACCTCCTCCAACACAGCAAGAACATGACATTACATTCCCAGATAATGCAAGCAACCAGCCTGAAGAGCTCACATCAGACACTGGTAATCAACAAGGGGGACAAGGAGCTCAAACAAGATCAGGAAGACAGACAAGAAAACCATTATACTTGAAAGATTATTTCTGCAACAATCAAACAGATGGAAGAGTGCTATATCCTTTGTCCACTGTCATGTCCTATCAGAATTTCTGCAACATTTCCATGGCAGAGGAACCAAGAAATTTTCAGCAAGCCTCTAGCTCCAAGAAATTGATGTCAGCAATGAATGAAGAGTTTGAAGCAATTGAAAGTAATGGAACATGGTCAGTTGTTCCTCTACCAGAAGGAAAGAAATCCATTGGGAGCCGATGGGTTTACAAGCTCAAACTAAATCCTGATGGACAAGTTGACAAGCACAAGGCACATCTTGTAGCTAAAGGCTATGATCAAACAGAAGGTATTGATTATATAGACACCTTTGCACCTGTGGCCAAACCAAATACAATCAAGATAGTCTTAGGCCTTGCAGCAAAGCTTAATTGGAACATTGTCCAATTGGATGTCAACAATGCCTTTTTGAATGGAGAGTTGACAGAAGAGGTGTATATGGAATTACCTCAGGGTTTCTATAAGGATCATCAAAGGACAGGGCCAAATAAAATGGTTTGTAAGTTGCACAAATCGATTTATGGCCTGAAACATGCATCTAGGCAATGGAATAAAAGGTTCACTGATGATGTGAGAAACTTTGGTTTTAAACAGACAGAGTCCGATCATACATTGTTTCTGAAAGGGAAGGATAATCATCTGCTCACCTATTAGTATATGTGGATGATATTATCCTAGCTGGGCCATCTATTGAAGAAATTCAATCTGCAAAAGACTTCTTAACCAAGTGTTTCAAGATTAAGGATCTAGGAGACCTTAAATACTTCCTAGGCATTGAAGTTGCAAGGAGTAAAGCATGGATTTACATCACTCAAAGACAGTACACTCTTCAGCTACTTGAGGACACTGGCTATATCAACTCCAAGCCCTTATCAACTCCCATGAGCCCAAGTGATAAGATCACTGCAGAAGATGGAGACTTATTGACAGATGCTTTCAAATACAGAAGACTAATAGGGCGTTTACTCTACCTGACCTTCACAAGACCTGATATTGCCTTTGCAGTACACAAGCTAAGTCAATATATTGCGGCACCAAGGACAGGGCATCTCATGGCAGCACATCATCTACTCATGTATCTTAAAGGTTCACCTGGACAAGGTATTTTGTTAAGTTATGTCTTTAACTTGCAGGTAAAAGCCTTCTCTGATGCTGACTGGGGAGCTTGCAAGGATACAAGAAAGTCTGTTACTGGCTACTGCACCTTCTTGGGAGACTCATTGATAACTTGGAAATCAAAGAAGCAAGCCATTGTATCGAGGTCCTCAACAAAGGCTGAGTATAGAGCTCTAGGGTCAGTGGTGGCTGAGGTATTGTGGATCAGACATCTGTTAGAAGAATTAAAGCTTGCCATTGATCAGACACCTATTGTCTATTGTGACAATCAGTCAGCACTGAAGTTAGCTTCAAATCCTAAGTTCTATGATGGATCAAAACATATTGAGATAGATTGTCATTTCATCCGGCATCATATTTCGAATGGAGCAATTAAGATACTGCCAGTCAGAACAGAAAACCAATTGGCAGACATGTTTACAAAGCCTTTCACGGGACCGCAGTTGGAGCAAGCTCTAGCCAAGATGTCTGTCTTGAATCTGTATCATCCATATTGCGGGGGGATGTTAAAATCAAGACAAGAATCAAGGAAGGAACGGACATTCTTGGAAGATGCAGAAGATCAGAAGAGCTTGTGTAATATGAAGACAAACTTGCAAGCGTTAAAGGCGCCTTGAGATATATATCATTTAGCGTTCTTATTAGTTTTTTAACGCTTCTACTAGATAACGGTTATAACTTGGTTGATGGCTATAAGTACTGTGCCGTGTAGACTTTTGATTAATAATAAAACTTTTATCTTCATGATTCATTCTTCATATAAAGAACAAGAAAGAAGATCGAATTCTTTCATGATGGATTGGTTGATGATGAATGCATGATGAGAAGAACGTTAACAAGCAGCCTTGAAAATATATATATATATATATATATATATATATATATATATATATATATATTGATCCAATATGTGTCCTTGGCATGTACCATAATACCATTTCTTACGTACAAAAATGATATAGTACATTCTTACAAATTCTTTTCTCACCTCTCAACTTTTTTTTTCCTTTTGGTATAACCAAACTTTAATTGGAATATCGTATCGACAAAAAGAAAACAGGAAAATTGAGTCGGTGGTAACATTTCTACGTAATCTGATTATTGTAATAAGAAATGTATGACTATGCACATAAACCAACCATGATTAATCAATCTTGTTTGCAAATTAAACTTTCGGTGTGTAATTAATCGGTGGGGTGAATATTAAGAAAACAAGAAAGACAAGCAAAAAATAATGGAGTAAAATTTTTCTTCCCTTCCATTCACGTCAACCAAACTATCCCTTTTGTACAACAAAGAAAGCACTGTTGAAGGAAAATATTATGCTAATTAATCTACCACTATTTTCTCACTATAATTACGTTAATTACATTGACTAAAGTATTTACCATACAAAAATACATTTTAACATAATTACGTGACTTTATTACCCTCCCTCAAGTTGGAGCGTGTAAATCACAAACGCCCAACTTGCGTAATAAATAATCAAACTGTGAAGTACCAAGGGCCTTGGTGAAAATGTCCGCCAATTGATCAACACTGCGCACAAAGTGAGTCTCAATTTCACCTTTCTGAAGTTCGCCGCGTACAAAATGATAGTCAATCTCGATGTGCTTGGTTCGTTCATGAAAAACGGGATTGGCTGCAATGTGCAAGGCGGATTGGCTGTCACAATAAAGCTGCATGGGAATAGAATGAGAAATCCCCAAACAGTGAAGCAGTGCCTTTAACCACTTGAGTTCGCAAACTGTCATAGCCATAGATCGATATTCAGCTTCGGCCGAAGAGCGAGACACAACTGCTTGCTTTTTCGTCTTCCAAGAAATCGGAGAATTTCCTAAGAGGACAAAAAATCCAGTTAAAGAACGTCGAGTCAATGGACAACTTGTCCAATCGGAATCACAATAAGCTCGTAACTGAAGATCACAGTCAGGACGAAGAAGAATCCCTTGACCAGGTCGGCCCTTCAAATATCGCACTATCCGGAGTGCTGCATCCCAATGTTCCTCCAACGGGTTTTGCATGAACTGAGCTAGAACATGCACACCATAGGACAACTCAGGTCGAGTGATAGTCAGATAAATCAGACGACCAACAAGACGGCGATATCGAGTAGGATCATGGAGTGGCTCACCCTGCGCAAGTGTCAACCGATGATTTTGTTCAATCGGATACCGTGAAGGCCGAGCACCTAACAACCCAGACTCGGCCACAATGTCCAAAGCGTACTTACGCTGACACAAATATAAACCAGCACTACTTCGAGCAACTTCCACTCCCAGAAAGTATTTAAGGGATCCCAAATCCTTCATGTGAAAACAAGAACTCAAGTAACCTTTAAAAAGCTCAATTGTGTGGTGATCATTCCTGCCAACAATTAAGTCATCAACATATACAAGGACAGTCATTTGGATCCTATCTCGAGAATAGGTGAACAAAGAATAATCAGCATGTGACTGGAGAAATCCATAGTCATGTAAAGCCCCTGTCAACTTGGCAAACCAACACCGCGGAGCCTGTCGTAAACCATAGAGAGATTTACACAATTGACACACCTGACCCGACTGAGTGGACTCAAAGCCTGGAGGCAAACTCATGTACACTTCTTCGTTCAAATCACCATGTAGGAATGCATTATGCACATCCATCTGGTGTAATTCCCAACCTTTTGCAATAGCTATAGAGAGAAATACACGGACTGTAACCATTTTGGCAACCGGTGCAAAAGTCTCATGAAAATCAATTCCTTCAATCTTTTTATTCCCAAGAATCACTAGTCGCGCTTTATAACGTTCAACGGTCCCATCAGAATGATACTTGATCTTATAAATCCATTTGCTGCCGATAGGCTTTTTACCAAGGGGCAATGACTCAATGGTCCATGTGCCATTCTTTTAAAGAGCTGAAATTTCGTCACTCATAGCCTGACGCCATCGTGGATCCTTCATTGCTTCAGAATAAGATTTAGGCTCATGCCCAGCAATCACTGCTGCCAAAAACTCACGATGGGGAACATAATATCTGGCATAAGTAATGTAATGGGTCAGCTCATAAGGTGTACTAGAGGACGTACAACTTACTGCACCTGTCACGAACTCCTTCAAACGTGTAGAAGGTTGTTTCACTCGATGTCCCCTGCCCAAAATTTCTAATATATCAGATGGAGCTGTAGCGGCTTCAATCGAAACCACTGGGTCGGGTGAGGCTTCTGGTTCAATTGGCGCAGCTTGGTCGGAAGTGGTTGTTGCGTCACGTTCGGGCAACACTATTGGTACGACCGTTGCTTCCGGTTCTGATGAAGAGACGAGTTCGACCTCGGCTGCTGGTTCAGGCGCAAGAACGCCCTCCCTGAAATCCATGTCAGCACAAATTGATCCCATTGGTTGAGTAACCAAAGGGACTTGATTATCTGGTACATCAGAAGACAGAATAAGGAAAATTCATTTCACAGAAAACCACATCTCTAGACACAAAAAACTCCTTCGTGTCAAGATCAAAGAGTAGCCATCCTTTCTGTCCAAATGGATAACCAACAAATATGCAACGCCTGCTCCTACTATCAAACTTGTTTTTAGTACGATTAAGAGCTTTGGCATAAGCAAGACAACCAAATACCCGTAGATGAGTAGAAATAGGCGGCGCTCCAAACAGACACTCATAGGGAGTCTTGCCTTTAAGAACACCATTAGGTGTTCTATTGATCAAATATCCAGCAGTTAGAACACACTCGCCCCAAAATTCAATAGGAAGATTAGCCTGGAACCGTAAAGCACGGGCAACGTTAAGAATGTGTCGGTGCTTACGTTCTACTTGTCCGTTTTGTTGTGGGGTACCTACACAAGAAGTTTGATGCAGAATTCCTTTTTCATCAAAGTATTTCTTCAAACACCAAACATTCAGACCCATTATCGCTTCGAATTACTTTAACCTTTTTGTCGAACTGGCGATTCACCGTAACCAGAAAATTTCTCAAGATTTTACCAACATCTGATTTGGTACTGAGTAGAAAAAGACACACACTGCGAGAAAAATCGTCAACAACTGTCAAAAAGTAAGAGGCCCCACAAGAAGATTTGACCCGATAAGGCCCACAAATATCACAGTGGATTAATTCAAAAGCGTCAGTTGCATTATTCAAACTATCGGGAAAAACATTACGAGTCTGCTTAGCTTTCATGCAAATATCACAAACTTTATTCAAACTTCTACTACTATGTATCTCCAAGAAAATTCCACATCACCCTATCTGACGGATGACCAAGTCTTTTATGCCAAACATCAAAAGAAACGTCACTCTTTGCCACAAAACTCTTTATTTCTGCTACAGATTTCAAATAGTACAAATTATATGCTCTTTCACCCAGTCGTCCAATCATCATCCTCGAACTTGGGTCCTGCAGTTCACACGCTTTCTTAGTAAACAGAACATCACAACCACTTTCATCCACAAGTTGCGAAACAGACATCAAATTGCAGGTCAAATTCGTCACATACAACACATTATCTGAACCGATCTGTGAATTAAATTCCACTTTTCCTTCTTGTTTCACGAGAGAACGTCGTCCATCAGGTAATCCCACAACACAATCGTAGACATTCTTTAATAAGCTCAAACAAGGCAAAAACCCAGTCATTTGTTTAGAACAACCCGAATCAATAATCCAACGCAACAAATTCTTACCAATCAATTTTTCATTGGACGGTGGCTTCCATTCCTTCAAGAAACTCATAAAAGTGTCTCATTGTTGCGAATTAAATCCAGTATTACAACTATTGTTTCCCGCAGATTCCATCATCGGATCCACTCCATCTCCAATCACCGCATGCGCGGTGTTCACTCGCATCTGTCCGAATCCTGCATTTCGGCCCCGAGCTGCCATCGCTCCAGTTCCGCCACGTCCTACTGGTCCCGTTCCGCCACGAGCAGAATTTTTACCGGCACCGCGTCCGCTGGTTCTGGCCCTATCGCCCCACCATTCAGGATATCCATTCAGTTGGACACAAGAGTTGATTTCATGGCCAGTTCAGCCGCAGTGATTGCAGACGAGTCCCTTGTCTGATTTCCTTCCACCTGACGAGGTCGCCAAGTTTTGAACTGCAAAACTCATGGCTTCAGCTTTCACTTCTCTGTTCTTCACCATTCCATGAACACGTTTCTCCTGGCATATCTGTGCATAAACTCGACCAATAGAAGGAAGAGGATCAGTGTTTAATATATGCGACCGAGCGTTCCCGAAAATTCCATCGTCGAGTCCCATCAGAAATTGGTGAACCCGCTCCTCCTCCCTCTGTTTGTTGATCTGCCCACCGATATTACACTTGCATCCTCCGCAGGTACAGCCGCTACACGTGCAAATTGGTGCTTGTGTATATTGCGACAATTCTTCCCACACTTGCTTCATTTTCGCAAAATACGAAGTCACACTCATACCTTGTTGTTTTAGATTGGCCAGTTCAGCCCTCAATTCTTGAACTCGAGGGTCATTCGTGACATGAAACATTTCTTTGAGCGAATCCCACAACTCCTTCGCCGTCTGTCCCTGGGTGATCATCGATCGAAGCCCGGGCTCGATTGTATTCAACAACCAAGCAATAATCATTGAATTCACCGTCTTCCAGTCATCCACGGTAGGCGTCTTTGATTCTTCATTTGGATTTGTCAACGTGCCATCAACAAATCCATATTTTTTCTTGGCCTGCAGTGCAATCTGGATCGCCCTAGCCCACTCATCGTAGTTGGTTAATTTGAGTTGAACTTGGGTTATGATATTTCTCGGGTTATCATTGGATGACAAAAGATAAGCCGGATTCAAACTTTCTGCTGCTTTTGCTTGTTTCAGCCATGGTGGCTCTGATACCATAAGAAAACAAGAAAGACAAGCAAAAAATAATGGAGTAAAATTTTTCTTCCCCTCCATTCACGTCAACCAAGCTATCCCTTTTGTACAACAAAGAAAGCACTATTGAAGGAAAAGATTATGCTAATTAATCTACCACTATTTTCTCCCTATAATTACGTTAATTACATTGACTAAAATATTTACCATACAAAAATACATCTTAACATAATTACGTGACTTTATTAAATATAATAAACGTAACTATTATTATGACTACTACTATTATTTTCTAGACATAGTAAGAACTATTGCTATAATATTGGTTGATATTTTACATATTTTATTGACCTGGGCTCAATTTATTTAATTATTTCTAATATAGTGTAATAATATCAACTTCTCGCAAAATGCAGTTCACACGTATATACTCAAAATCCTAGCATATGCCCAACTGTTCTAACAGCATTAATTGATTGTCCCCAAGAAAATTAATGCTGAACCCCAAAGATTAAAACTCAGTTGACAATATACACATACATATTAATGTAATAAGATTAAATGAATCACACACACCGAAACTTTATTATAAGAGAAGACTTCTCCTTCACTTTTTAAAGAGAAGAAAACCCTTCATATGGTTTTATTACATTCAAGAACTGAAGAAGTGAAGTGTTCACCGTAGTAATTCAAGAAGCTATAATGGCCATTCACTTGGAAGGCTTGGTGGAATCGATAAAGTCGAAGGTGGGCTTTTTGAATAAACCTAAGAAACGATACGTAAAGATAGATAAGAGTGCGAGCGTTAGGGTTGAGATTCGTAGCAGAAAAGCTCGAAAGCTCATCGATAAGACCCTCAAAGCTGCTGATCAGCCTGGTAAGGCTTGTATCTCTTGAAATAAAAAGTTGTGTTTTTTCTTTTTCTTTCTGATTTTGTAAGCTTTTGCTTTGGGCTTATGATTTTAAGTGTTATAATTTATGAACAACTATGTAATGGTATTCTGTGTTTATTTCGATTTGGAATAAAGACTGAAATTAAACTCAATTATAAGGATGATGTCTTTTTAAAAGCGTTTAGTTTGTCTTTTTAATCTCCGACTAAAGTCAATCTCAAGCAAATATGAAGCTCATTTTTAGTTATTTTATGAACATCGTTATCCGTTATGAGACGACGATAATTAGGAAGTGTACAAGTAATTCGAACTCATCATCCTTTTTCTTTTCAAATCTTTTTTAATATGAAAATATTGTTGTTTGACGATTAAGGGATAACAAATAACAAGTAGGAAAAGAAAAAGGGAATAATATATTTAAAGAGACGGTTAATTTCTATACTCTATGCTACTATACTATTTATTCTATAGTCATAAATCTTAATAAATTCTTGGCAAAAACCAAATGTCAGCCTTCATGTAATTTTCCAATTAACTCTTTCGTCTAATTATTTAATATCATTAAATGACATATGGACATGGACGCCATTGTGGTACGAAAATAATGCCGCGGGCAATTATTAAACAAATGTAATTTAATTTCCACATATATATATATACATATACATGTATGTAAATAAAATCTACGTTGATGATAATGGATGATTGTTAAATTAATTAAAAGGCCCAAATATATCTAAAATATTTCCAAAATAATCCGTTTGGTGAAGACCGATACTTCCTCGCATTTCAAGACGTTTACTTAAATATCGTATTATTAAAAATCAAATCTCAAGTTTGTTCCAAATCTAACTAAACATAATAGGTATATATAGGGTAGTCTATAATTAATATTATTTTAGTATCGTTTAAATACATTATTTTCCTTATTGATTAAGTCATCCAAAACGCGTATTATTGAATAATAAATCCAAAAAACCCAAATTCTAATAGTGGGGTTTCATCTGAATTTTCCAATATACACTTAAATACCTTTAGTATAAAAAATGTCAATTCAGTCCCTTGTTAGAATTTTTTTACATGTAGATACCTAGTAGAATAAAGTTTTTACACATAAGTACATGCTTACGCCGCATGTACATCATATAAGTATATTTAGGTACGATATAGAAATGTATTGGGGTACATAATACCGTAAGAAAAAGTACGTCACATAATAAATTTAGGTAACATAAAGAAACGTATATAGGTACCACATAAACGTATGATATGGTACGTAATATACATATAAAAAGGTACGTCAAGGATGGTAAAATAGTACACACAATTAGTTAGGTACTTAAATATAATTTTTTTCTGACAGGGTATTGAATTACAACTTTTTTATACAAATAGGTATTTAAGTATAGATAAGTATAAAATATACATTAAACATTGAAAAAAAATAAAATAATTCGCTCCACACCTTTATATATTGAGAGAGAGTGACATAGCATATAGAGAGAGAACGCACTAACGAGTTTTGACTCTCTTTTATCTTCCCATAAAGCCGCCCACGCCCATCGAAGGGAAAGATCCTTTCGAAAGAGATAAACAAAAGCAAATCTTTTGAATCATGAGCTACTACAACCAGCAGCAACCACCTGTCGGCGTACCACCACCTCAAGGTACGATGACGATCCATCGAACTGTTTTTTTTTTTCAAAGATTCGATTTTTATTGCTGATAATTGTGTGGGCATATTTTGATTTGATTTGTAGGTTATCCGCCGGAGGGATACCCTAAGGACGCATACCCACCGCCAGGGTACCCACCCCAAGGCTACCCTCCGCAGGGATACCCTCCTCAGGGGGGCTACCCGCCACAGTACGCGCCATACGGTCAGCAGCCGCCACCTCAGCAGCAGAACAACAGCGGCGGTTTCATGGAAGGATGGTAAGCCATTGTTTTGGTTTATTGAGTTTATTGTTTCTGCCGTTGGTTTTGACTGGTGGGATTTAGATCTGAGGTGGTGGCGGGCTGGGTCGGGTTTTTCTGTGGGTGGGTCAAACGCGGTTTTATGAACCGTGGGCCCTACTTGATAGATCTTTTTCTGTGAAGGTGGTTTCTTGTGAAGTGACGAAAATGCCCTTGAGACATCAGATGAGATTTACACTGAATTCCCTCCCTTCCCTTTCCTTTTTGTACATTGGATGTGTTCTGCCCTATATGATTTTATATTTAGTTGACTTATTCTTACTGTTTAGTTCTTTGAGACTTTAATGAGTAAATTCTTGGGGAAGTTATGATCTTGAAAGGTCAAAGATGGAATGATCATTTTTATATTCCCCCTTTCTGAATTGTCACATTTTGTTTATTTATTTATTTTTCAAATATCGGTCGTGAATGATACTACTTTGAGATTGATTGTGCAGTTTGGCCGCCCTATGCTGCTGTTGCCTGCTGGAGGCGTGCTTCTAGAAGCAGTCTGAAATTCTCCGACCAATGATCAATGGCGGCCGAGAAGCAAAAGTCTGATTTTTATCTGCATTGAAGCAAAAACAGTATCTTTGAATTGTTGTCTTTGGTTTTACCTTTTCTCGAACGATGTCATTGAAACTTAATTAAAAATCTTTGTGCTTTGGGTGACTTCTTTGTGCTATAACAAGCTGGCAATAATATCTTATTTCGCCTTGTTCTCTACGTTGTGAGTTGTCTTCTTGCTGCAAGTAGCACCTTGTGTATAAGCTGTCACGGTAGAAAGAACCACAAAGCTGCTAAGTTCTTGCATAGAGTTTTAACATGAAGTTAGGAAAAAAAACGTAACATCGAAGACTACTTACTATCTTGGGTGGGCTTTGTCCCCTTCTGAATGGACGACGAGTCGACTACTTGCCTTTGGACTTGATGAGCTGAGGATAATGATGTTTGCAATAGAGAACACTTTGATGTGCTATGTAGTTTGATGGACAGACATATGTGGAAGGAGAAATATTATCATTACTTACTTGTCTAACTTTGAAACCTCGGCAGCATTCTTGTTAGAACACATTAATTAGTACACAACTCTATGTAGGTCTGAATTCTTGAAACCTCATTTTCAACAGTCTTTTCTACCTTCAGAACTCTGCAATATCATAAACGAAAAATCTCATACTACATAAACAACTGAAGAACGATACAGAGGAATGAATACACAGCGAATGTACAAAGCCTTTGCATCAACCACAGAAACAGCAGATTGCTAAAGTATACTCAGACGCAAATCCTACAACAATCAAAGAGAACTTTGACTACAGAGAAAAAATAGCGAGAGACTGTTCAAGAGTAAAAAATGAGGAGATGAAGGTTTTCTTCACACAAGAATGGTAGAAAAACCCTATATTTCACAGACGAAAAAAATATCAGAGTAAAGAGAGAGAGAGACAGAGAGTCATGAAGGTTTTCAACTGCTTCTCTATGTAGCAAAAGAATGGCCAGGGTTAGGGTTAATTCCATAGAAGAGAAGCTTCTCGAATGTGGAATAGCCAATAATTAGATGGGCCCAAAAAAAATATTTGGCCCAAGAAAGCGTAAATGGGTCCTTTTCTTCTTTTAACAGATCAAAGTGAGGTCTGCAATATAGAATTCCCTTGGAAGGAATTAAAGTTGCAAATAAAAGACCAATCTGATGAATTTTATGAAACTAGGAAGGATGTAATTGCAGGTATTAACGTAGGATATGATGATATAGGTTATGCAAGAACATAAAAAGGATCGATGCAAGAACCATGGAATTGTTGTACACCACAATTTCTTTCTTTTTTCTTTTAAACTGAAATTATTTGAATTGCTCAAAGATAATTCCTTCTTTTTTTTTAATATGAAAATCATCAACTAGTTTCAACTGGACTTGAGGACAAACAACTTTGGCTTAATGTTTTTTTTTTTTTTTCCCGTAATTTAGGAGAATGACGTTGTAGGAACAACTAATTTAGGGGTTGGCAAAATCCGAACAATAACTTTCGAAAAAATGGCAATTTAGGGACATTATACGTACGACCATGTATTTTGACCAAAACCCGCTGATGTAACGCCCGACCCGCTGACATGTGCGCTTTAATGGCTCGACACGTCATTAAAAGTATCCGACGTGGCGCCACGTCATTGTCTGAAATTAAAAAAATCGATTTTTGAAATAAAAAAATGTTTGTCGGGGTGCTTCAGGCAATCGGCGGTGTTGGGTTTGAGACGCGAAAACAAACAAAAAATCGATTTTGTTTTTATTTTTTTTAATTTCAGACGATGACGTGGCGTCACGTCGGATACTTTTAATATTGTATCGAGCCATTAAAACGCACATGTCAGCGGGTCGAGCATTACATCAGCGAGTTTGTGTCAAAATACAAGGTCGCAGCGTATAATGTCCCTAAATTGCCATTTTTTTTAAAGTTATTATCCGTATTTTGTCAACCCCTAAATTAACCGTCCCTATAATACCACCCCTAAATTACCGGAAAAAAAATAAAAAATTAAGCCAACAGCTTTTAGTAGACTAATCGTATGTATTAATTACTAGTCAACGTCGGATAGAATCCCATCAAACACGCCATAAGAAAACCCCCCAAAAATATCCAATAAAAAGGAGCTAAGAAAGAAAAATTACTATACTAGTTAACTAAGATATCGAAATCTATTGCTTGTTCTTGAAAAATCCAGCATGGGTTCTCTCGGACCAACCAAAGTTGCAATCTTGTTCAGCCTTCTTCTGCTAATTGTCGGAGATTCCGTGCTGGGTCGTTTCGTGGTGGAAAAGAACAACTTGAGAGTGACGTCGCCCGATAGCGTAAAGGGCACCTACGACAGTGCGATTGGGAATTTTGGGATTCCACAGTATGGCGGAAGCATGGCTGGGACTGTGGCGTACCCTAAGGATAATCGAAAAGGGTGCAAAGGTTTTGATGATTTTGGGATTTCTTTCAAGGCTCGAGCTGGTGCTATGCCTAATTTTGTAGTTCTTGATCGCGGAGGTGTGTGATGCTCTTAATTGAGATTTTTTTTGTTTAGTTTTCGCTGCTTAAGTTTGGTATTTTATTGCATGTGGCTCATTTTGGTGTAATTAATTATTGGTGAGTTCGATTTATATTGATATTTGGTTGGACCCTTCTGTGGGATTTAGCTAAATCTGCTACTTCTCCTAAGCTCCATTTTCCTTTTGCCAGTTTACTGTTAAGTACTGATATGGTCTGGAGGATAAAGATTTCATTCGATGCAATCATACAACTTTTCTTCTTTGCGCTCTAAAGATTTCTCTTTTTGGATTTTTGTTTTTTTTTTTGACCTTTCTGTTAAACTTTCAGGCTCAATAACTTGTGATTGTACTTTTGTAATAAATTTGGAGTGTATGTAATGTATGTCTACTTTTCGCAGATTGTTTCTTTGCTTTGAAGGTTTGGAATGCCCAGAAGGCCGGCGCCGCTGCTGTACTAGTGGCTGACGACCACGATGAACCACTGATCACCATGGATTCACCTGAAGAAGATGGTGCATCTGCAGATTATATAGTCAACATAACGGTACCATCCGCTTTGATCGATAAGAGCTTCGGGGAAAAGTTAAAGAAAGCAATAAGTTCAGGTGATATGGTGAATGTGAATCTCGACTGGAGAGAATCCGTACCGCATCCTGATGATCGTGTCGAATACGAATTGTGGACTAACAGCAACGATGAGTGTGGGGTTAAATGTGATATGTTGATGAAATTTGGGAAGGATTTTAAGGGGGCGGCCCAGATTCTTGAAAAAGGGAGCTATACCCAGTTTACGCCTCATTACATTACTTGGTATTGTCCTCAGGCATTCACCGTGAGCAAACAGTGCAAGTCTCAATGCATAAACCATGGAAGGTACTGCGCGCCCGACCCTGAGCAAGATTTTAGCGCTGGTTATGAAGGAAAAGATGTGGTCGTGGAGAATTTGAGACAGCTTTGTGTGTTTAAGGTGGCCAATGAGACCAACAAGCCATGGGTTTGGTGGGACTATGTCACAGATTTTCAAATACGATGCCCCATGAAGGAGAAGAAGTATAACAAAGATTGTGCTGAGGCCGTTATCAAGTCTTTAGGTGAATATTACGGTACCTCCTAGATTATATTTTCATTGACAGATGAAATAAATAGGAGTTATCATTTGTTACTCTTGCTTGCATACTAGGGCTGGATCTGAAGAAAATCGAAAAATGCATGGGCGATCCCGAGGCTGATGCGGAAAATCCAGTCCTGAAGGAAGAGCAGGATGCTCAAGTAAGTAGATCTTTGTAGTGAATCAAAAGCTGATTCGTACGTCCCTTTTAATTCTATTGTATGGTAGTGATTAGTTGTAAACATGGGCGTTTGTAGATTGGAAAGGGGTCTCGTGGTGATGTTACCATATTGCCTACCCTCGTAGTGAATAACCGTCAATATCGAGGTTTTTCTTACTTGACCTTTCCATTTCCCATTGGCAATCTTATTACATATTTGTTAATAGTTATCAAGAATCTTATCATGAACTTATAATTTGTCCACCATTAGGGAAGTTGGAAAAAGGTGCTGTTTTGAAGGCGATATGTTCTGGTTTTGAGGAAACGACAGAGCCATCTGTTTGTCTGAGCGACGGTAAGTTATTCACAATACTTTCTTTCTCATGTCAAATCTGTCGAGGCAAAAGAAAATTTCCCATGGCTGAGCTGCTGGAGTGTATTAATCATTACAGAAATCGAAACGAACGAGTGTTTGGCGAGTAACGGTGGCTGCTGGGAAGACAAGACAGCTAATATTACGGCTTGCAAGGATACTTTTCGAGGAAGAGTTTGTGAATGCCCGCTAGTTAATGGTGTGAAGTTTAAGGGAGATGGTTATACTTCTTGTCAAGGTACGTCAATGCTTCAATCGTTTTGTCTGAAGCATATAGTTATTGAGTTCAAAGTTGTCTCCTAAATAGCATCTCTTTTCTCTTTTTATCTTGAATAGCATTCGTAATTTGCAATATATCGTTATTGAGACTGTTTATATCATGTTCGAATTTCGATCTTGTTGTTCAAATTCTGAAATTTTTTTTCTTTCGCATCTCTCGTATGCAGCAAGTGGCCCTGGGAGATGCAAAATAAGCCATGGAGGCTGTTGGAACGAAAACAAAAACGGAGTCGCTTTCTCCGCTTGTGTGGTCGGTAGTTTTGCAATTCTATTTTTAAAAGTTTTCCAAGCACAAAACCAAATAACATAAAAAATTAACGACATTTTAATCAACAGGACGATCAGGACGGAAAATGTAAATGTCCTCCGGGATTCCAAGGAGATGGTATCAAAAGCTGCGAAGGTAAGAACTAGTAAGGATCTCCTGCGTATGTAAGAGTTTTCTTCTGTCGTAATCGTCTCCACGCATGAACTTCATTTTCAATCGCAGACATTGATGAATGTAAGGAGAAGAAAGCATGTCAGTGCCCAGAATGTAGCTGCAAGAACACGTGGGGCAGTTACGAATGCACTTGTAGCAACGATCTGTTATATATCAGGGATCACGATACTTGCATAAGTGAGTTTCCATCGCAATATATCTATTTTTATCGTAAAAATTTTCTACAACTCGTTTTATTTAACATCTTTTCTTTTGGTTTCTACTGGTATCTTTTTGCAGGTAAGAGTGCTTCCGAGGTGAGGTCTGCGTGGACAGCAGTTTGGGTTATTCTCCTCGGATTGGCCGTAGCGGGTGGTGGGGCCTACCTTATCTACAGGCATAGGATAAGGGTAATTTTCTTTAATTCTTCAATAATTCATTGATTTTGCTTCAACTTAACCTTCGAAAAGTCGATGTAAAGATAACCTCTATCCATCCCATTACCTAATCTTACGGTCTGAAATCTTCTCTAAAGTCATATATGGACTCGGAGATAAGGGCCATCATGGCTCAATACATGCCTTTGGACAGTCAAAACGAGGTTCCAAATCACACGAACGACGAGCGCGCCTGAGTCGAGGTGAGACCATTCTCGCCCCTTGTGGTCGGTCATTCCCAAAAGGCTTTATTCAATGGATCCGTGAGAAGTCGTCGTATTTGTACGTTCCAGCAAACGTTTTCGGTAGAATTACATATGGATTTGTCTGAAATAGGTTCATCAAAGTGACTCATCATGATGGTTTTTTTTTTCCTCTTCTTTCAGACATATTGTGTATTATGAATAGTACATATGAATAGGATTTAGGATGAAACTCTTGTATTATGCATATTAATATCAGTTATTATTGTATCTTGAGAGCTTATTACACTTTTAAGTCTGATCTTAGAACCATTGTCTGAAGCTAAGTGTTTAATGATCAAATGAAAACAATAATGATCCTTCCTCGCAAGAAAATAGGATAGAACATTTGCTGCTTGCTGTGGTCAAAGAAAAAAAAAAGAATAAAACGGTAAAAATCATGAGGTTGATGACGTCATAATTTCGAATGGATCAAAGGCTCAAGTTCATCCCATTGTAGGCTATAGGAGCATACATCCACAGTTCATCAGAGCTCAAAAGCTGCATATATAACAGAGATGGAACTTAGGTCCGAAATTATAACAAATAGATAGTTTTTCTTACCTTAATCTGAAGCTGCAAGAATTTCACATACTGTACTGCTTCTTCAAGCATTGTGCTTATGTCAACCTATTCACATTACAGTAATACATCATGGTCAATGCATGAGCATTCATCACAGTGGTTGTACATTTTTTAATTACCTTTGTCCCGTTAGGGACGAGGGTCTGTAAGATCCTCAGCCTCTCGTTTATCCGCTCTCTTCGCTTCTGCAAAGAAAGAAATGCGAACGGGCGTTGTGGATCAGTTCGAAGTTTGTTTCTCAGACATTCTAATTTCTTCCTACATTGAAGATTATAGGCATGGTTTTTACCCTAGCATATAGGCTTTGTGGATCGGTCGCTGAGCCACGATTGGCTCGTTTCTTCGAAGCCTCTTCGCTGGATTCTTGGGACCCATCTTCATCGTTTTCTTCGACGGCCCTCTTCTGCTTACCGCTCCGTTTGCTACTTTGGAACTGCATTGCAAACAAAAGGAGACGGTAAGAAGAATAGAAACTTATTACAAAGCAATCCAAACGTCTGTAATAAAATGCTTACCTCTCCATTGCTCCGAGCCCTTTTCTTCGATAACTCTAATGGGCTGCCATCTTCTTTAAAGGATGCTTGAAGAACGTTGTCTAGACAGTCGTCTTTATTTAAATCTACTTGGGTTATTACATTATCACCAAGCTGTCCCTCCATCACAGAGTAGTCCATCATCATCATCGTCGTCAGGCCATCATTAGTCGGGAAAGAATATAAACTCGGGCCAGCATCGTTAGCAGAAAGCATCGAATGTTCATCAGCAAGGGCAGTCGTAAAAATCGAATCTTGGCCGACCCAATAGGCGAGGTTGGAGCTAGTCGAAGAACAGTTCTGAAGTAACTGAGGCATGAAATTATCTGCTTCATCAGAGCAACATATTCCATTGAAGTAGTTCCACTCTGCTTCAGAGATTGATCCAATGGCTTCCATGGTTTGTTGCTGAGAGTAAGATTACTACTATATGGTTTTCCTTCCTCGTACAAAGCTCAAATGCTATGAAGTGTTATGTAATGAGATATTTGTATTGAGATGAAGTATTTATACACATAGCTGATGATAGAATAAGATGCATTGCACGTATTTATTTTAAATTTTTTCTGAGGAAGGGAAGTAATTAAAAAACTATATAGGATATAATTAATACAACAAAGCTGATGTTATTTGACTTTGCTTATGGTAGATTTGAGTTCGTGCATATTTCAGTTTCAAGTATATTTAACTATTGTAGCATATGCGAATATCCATTATGATACTGTTAAATATTGTCTGACTTTTTTTTTATTATTGTATTTTATTATATATTTTAATGGCTGACTTTAGGACAAACATCAAATGTTCTCAAATATCAGACAGACAGCTATTATTTCATGATGATAAGCTTACACCCTTATATATATGCTTAAGGTTCTTTGGCTGACTTTTTTTTTTTTGTTTTAATAAGCAAAAAATCCAGGAATATACTCTAAAGTTTAATCAATAATAAAAATTCATGTGTATGTCCCAGTTATTAACTGACATTACATTTTTTAAATTCTTGGACATCAATAAAGTCAACAAGTAACTACGGTCCTGAACGTCCCCTTCAGATTGGCTCAGTGGTTAAGGAGAGTGGTTAAATCCCCTTGACTGCGGGTTCAAATAACATGATTGTCGATGTTTGTGTGACTCGGGACAAGTTACATGGACCAGACCGATAAGTTCTAGTCGTCTCATTGCCGACAGTAAGGTTCATATTCGCTTCATACAGTTATATGGGGGCAAGTCACTTAGACCAGGCAGATAAGCTCCAATTATCTCATTGTCAACAATAATGTTCAAATTCGCTTCATAATGAATACAGATAGATGGGGCAAGTCACATAGACCAGGCGGATAAGTTCCAATTGTCTCATTTCCATACTGAATACATATAGATGGGGGCAAGTCACATGGACCAGGCAGATAAGTTCCAATTGTCTCATTGCCGACAATAAGGTTCAAATTCGCTTCATAATGAATACATATAGATGGGGCAAGTCACATGGACCAGGCGGATAAGTTCTAGTAGTCTCATTGCCGAGAGTAAGGTTCATATTCGCTTCACACTGAATACAGATAAATAAGTTTCTTCTTACTTTTTTCTTTTTTCTTTTTCTTTTTGACGCAACAGATATAGAGACAACCATGTCCAACAAAAGAGATACTATAGTGTAATGACAGTCTCTATTTATAGCATCTTAAACCTTAATCACTGGTAATACTTTGGACTTCTTCACCTGAAATTCGAAGGAGAGGCTTGCGGGCCCGGGGCAGCGACTTGCCTCATCGCCCGTGATTGAGCAAGTAATTCCTCGTAGTTCTGCAGAAGGAAACCTCGATTAGTGCAAGTAAAAAGACATTAAAAGAAAAAAATAAATCTGTCTAATACTAAAAAGAAATATAAATAAATTACCCGTTTCTCAAAGGCAGCGTCTTCAGAATCAATGATCTTGTCTGCTAGACCGTAGTCGATGGCTTCTTGCGCTTGGAAATACTTTGGACGCTGAATTTCTTTCTCGAGCTCTTCCTTTGGCTTGCCTGTTCCTTTGGCCAAGAGCTCCAGGTAATACTCTGTGTTTGCATCAAGTTCTTTTGCCTGGACGGACCAAACAACAATAACAACATTTTCTTAATGATATATATATATAATATATATGTATGTATATACACGTATATATACAGAGAGAGAGACCTTGATCCACATATCAATGACTGCTCCGCTTGATTTGTTTACTTTTGGAAGATAAAGTTTTGCTGCAGCAAACAAAAAGAAACTAAAGAATATGGCAAGCCATGATGAGCTATGGATTACAAAGAGCAAGGCGAGATCTTACTGGAGGAGTTAGGCTGCAAGGCACGATAACCCTTCTTGCCGAGAGATAGAAGCATAGCCGCTTGACCATACGCCATTCCACAATTCACCGTGTACATATCAGCTTTGCAGTACTATATAAAAAAATGGGGATGCCCGAGTTAGATTATTTATTGGGACATGAAACTTAAATGATATAAAAGATAGTGCGTTATATTCAGCTCTAACTCCCTATTTTACTCGGATTCTTCAGAAGGTTGATATATCACATATAGGATGGTGAAGCATTGCATTTTACGGTCATTACTACATTTTATTTTCTTCCAACGGAGATGGACTACGGTTAAGCATTAGTTAGTGGAAGGAGGAGCTTACAGCCATAGTATCAGCAATGGCATAGGCCTCGGTTTCAGATCCAACGGTCTCCATCTTCTCATTCTATAGAACAAAAATCACCAAGGGAGATTCAGTGATAGCCACATAAGTAATGTAGCACGGAATAAGATTAGTCGGCCAAAATTTGTTAGTGTGATTCTTATCTTATTTTCATTTTGTGAAATATAGTAAACCTGCGTGCCAGATGAATTGATGTAAAGATAAATGGGCTTTGTGGAGCTGTCGTAATCCAACCACATAAACTGAGCAACAAGAAGCTCAGTCACGGCTGGTACAATCTGTAAGAAAGAAGGCAACAAAATGAGGATTAAAGAAGACATTGCATAAGCAATTGTCTAAAAAAATTGTCAAGGCATGAAAGAGAAAGTTTGCATACAGGCATCCCAAGATATACGATACGAGCATCTAATAGCAGAGATGGCAAATCGGGAGGAGCAGTCCTTGGCCGTCCAGATCCTCTAGCTCCACCACGGTACATACTAACGCTCATGCTATACTTTGAAGGGCCTCTGTCAGTCATACCACGCATACTCCACATCCCGCCATTACTCAAGTAGTTACAAGCGGATGAAATGCTTTCCTGAGAAAAGAAAAAAGAAAAGAAAAGAAAATGCTAATTTGGTGATTTAGAGGAGAAAAGGTTGCTCGAGCGAAAGGCATCTATGAGTGCTATGGGTTAAGTAGCCAAACAAGATTACAAAAAGTGAGATATTGTAAAGCAACAAAGATGATGCGGGGGTATTCTCGTATACCTCCGTGACTTTTTCTGCTTGTCGACGGACAGGGTTATCCTCCGTCATGAACATATCCATCTGTGACGGCGTAAGGCCATAAAGATATTGCGGGGCGTTCTTATAATTTTCCATCACTGCACAAGACAGCCCATATAGTTCCATATATGTCAATCAGTCCCAAAAGAAGTTTAACACATCGAGATAGGATTTAAGATCAATACCATGCTATTATTTGTCTAGAGCTAACAAAGTGCAGCGAACCACGGTAAAAACTGTGACAGGAGGAACACATTATCACAAGGAATACAAAGATCTCAAATACACAGATTAAGTGTTCATGATATGTAATAGTAGACTTTATCTGCGTTCAAATTTAACATCTGATGCATGAAAATAAAATTTACTAATAATTCTCCAAATCCATCAAGATCCAAGCTTTAATCAAAACCCACTAATTTCTAATCTCCAAAGACCGTAAATCCATAAACAGACAACAAAATCAACCACCCTCAGGCTAAATCCCAACAACACTAAACATGGAAAACATAGACACACTCAAAAACCAAATTGCAAAACTTACACCCATCTTTTAGATTCTCTTCTCTAAACTGTTTGGGTATATGGTCGAGAGATTTTCGAGCTACAAGAGACTTAAATCCACATCTTCGCAAAACGCTTCTCCTGGGCTTAGCTGGGAATAACAGCTTCGAACTATGAAGCAAAGAGCTCAATTCACGTGTCTCTCTAGTTGTCGTCGATGAGAGAGGTGAGATTGAGAGAGGCGAAGAAGAACACAACGAAGCCATTTGAGTCTCGTAACAACGATTATGATGCTGAAAGCTAAAAAATCGACGAACATCAAAATGCTTTAGCTTACCATTACAATTACATGCTTTAGGATATTACTCATTAACGGGCAATTTGGGCCGATCATATTTGCCATAATGGGCTACTTATTGGGCTTACTTCGGCCCATCTATGATGCTCTTAATAAGCGTGGGAAATTATTTTTTTATTATAAATTAATCCTTCTGTTCCTAAAAGAAAATCGTTTAAAAAATTTACACATATATTAAAAAATTGGTTGAAATATCTCTTATATCCCTCATTATTATTTAATCATACGACCACTTTTCCACTTTTTATTTAACATGAGGGGTAAATTTGGCATTATACATATTTTTTTGATAACATCAACACGACTTCTTTTTAGAAATAGAAAAAAATACAAAATGACTTTCTTTTAGGAATATGGGGAGTAATACTTAACCGTCAAAATTTATAATTAAAAGAATTATTAAGTAGTCGAAAAAATTAATAACTATTAATTTATATATAAATTAATGTATAAGATGTATAATATATGCTTCTGAATGGGATATATATTGCTTATTATTGGTGCTATTTATATGTATGGTAAGTTTATATCACAACTTTTAGACATATAATGCATTGTTTCGATTTTTAGAGGTGTTGAGCCTCCTCATTGGTCATTTCCTAGTTGACCATTTTACTACATTGGTCAGTTGAAGAAGCATACATAGAATCTAGCAATGAATGACTTTATAGAGGAGGAATAAGATTCTATTTGATTAAGAAGCCTACCAAACAAATATAATGTTATAAAAGTTTTTATCTTTTTTATTGCATTGAGATTGAAATAATATCAAGAGTCAAGAGTGGGTTTGGTTTTTTAAAGTCCATCCCACAAATAACTTCCTTTTACTCAATCTCGGTAAGTTGGTCACCGCCCATTTATCTAAAGTGTCACATTCCAATATAAATGGCGTTGTTTTTATAGGAGAAAAAAAATGAATAAATTGCTTGATTAATGTTATTATTATTATGTTAAATTTGAGGGTTTTGATATTTGAAATTTGAGGGTACCCTACAACTGATATGTTTGTTTGTTTATCGTAATCACATCGTCTACGAAGAGCTCATTTAAATTTGTATATTTTTTTTTATAATATTCTTAAATGATCATTTGACGTAAAAGTTTAAGTTTATAGGAAGTATATCATATTATAAATATATTTTATTTTTAATACGCCTATCAAGTCTGATTTTTTTTCTTATCTAAGCCTTAAATGCGAAATTTTCTTTTACGGGTGGACATGAAAATTCGTACCAATAACTTTTTGGCCAAAACTCCAACAACATATTAGATGACCATTTTCATTTAAAAACTTAGATTTTAGGAAGCGTATCATATTTGACTTTTATACTTCTATTTTCAATACACACTACATCATATACTATTTATTTAATATTATGGAAGAACCCTAGAATGATAGTGGGTTTTACTTGACGGCTGAAATGAAATTTCACCCCTCTTTCCAAGATAGTCTCTACATGCATGCATGCAAACATGTTTATTTAATTTGAGTTTGGTCCTATTTTAAGAATGTCATATTCTTGACTATTGTATGAATGAATCCATCTATTACCAAATCTTTTACTTGCTCACCATGAATTATTAGAATTATTGTTCCCCCAACGACAACCCTTTGTATTGTGGGGCGGCCAATCTCACAATAACTTCCTCTTTAGCTTCCAATTTTGCCACGTTTTACTTTAATTATACAAACTTTAACTTGCAAGAATTTCATATTAAATCAAAGATATAACACACACGTATTATTTATTATACACAAGAATAAGAGTTGGCAAGGGAGACTTGTTAATATACGGACATCGTATATATCTATACTATATATTAATATACTATATATTAAGGGAGAGCACCCTAGAGTAACTATCATCTAATTGATTTGATATGTCAATGCTAATTACCATTTTACCCTTGATTTTCAAATTTATTCCAATTATATTCTAAAAATCATATTTTTAATTTATAAAAAATAATTTGCAATTAAATTTAATATTATAACTTCATATTATAAAAATAATTTTAAATTTTATTTATATTTTAAGCACACGCATCGAGTGTGCGAGAAATACTTGTGTTATATTACTTTTCTTAGGTTTTGTCTTCTCATAGTTTAGAACTCTCTGCGGGCGCTTGCAGTCTATCGTCAATTCCTAGAACTTATTTTATTAAATTATTTTCTTTCCTTAGAATCATAGCCTCAAACTTGCTTAGTTTTGTCTAAATAAAGAAAAGAAAATCAAGAAAAAGTGATTTTGAAATGTCCAAAATCCTCGACGATATTATTTCAATTGGCTTAGCTAGCTATAGTCAACCAATCCCCATCTTTCGAGCAACCTTAAAACCATCCTATAAATTCACATGTCTCCATAACATAATTATTTAAACAAATAAATATTAAAAAAAAAGAACACGCACACACACACACACACTCACACAATGGCAAAGTCAGAATCATCGTATGTTATAATCTGTTTCTTTCTTCTTACATTCGTATTATTGATGCCCCACTTGGAGTACACCGTCGAAGCTCGAGTGCCGAAGGCGACTATTGTAGACATGAACCCTTCTAAGTCTGGACCGAGCCCGCCGGGCGCCGGAAATAGAGTGAAAAGCAGCCTAGTCTCGTTGGAACGCTCGAGCCCGAGTCCTGGAAATGGCCATGGTCGTCTCGGCCGTGATGAACACCGTAGTTGATATATATGATCTCATCTGTCTTATTACCTTACACAACCGATGCAATAAGTAGTTCATATATATATATATATATATATATATCGAACTCACTCATATGCGCCAACCCATATGATAGGGTTGGGTTTTGCATGGCGTAATTAGTCTATGTGTGACTGTGTCTGATCCAAGGCATTAGTACGGATTGTACGTCGTCGTCGAAGCTTAAAGTAAAGATTCTAAGACATTATTAGTACGGTATTGTACGGTTGTTATGAATAAGATATCTTCACTCGCCGTTGATATCTCTAGTCCCAAAGAATCACGGGACTATTACATATGTATGTCAAAGCATGAAAATAGGGAAGTATATGCATAAAAATAGTTGATTGAAATTCTGTGTATATTCAGGCAAAGTGTCTCTATGTCGCTAATGCTAATTGTGGAAAGAAAATATGTGTGAATTTCCTTACATAATCCACTAGAGGAAACCCTAAATCCATGCCTTTTTAGACGCTTGAATCCTCTTTATATATATCTTAACTCTCTTTCCACAAAAGAAAAAGATACCCTAATCATCTGCTACAATTCTTGACATGCATGAGAAAGATTAAAGTGTTCAAACAACGTTAGATAAACTAATGGCACAACTTGAAAGAACAATTCAAAGATCCTCGGCGGCGAGTCCTAAAACTCCCAAAGCTCAGGCGTCGGCGCCAACCATTGAGCAAATCTTGAAAGGTAAGATTTTGTTCCTACAAAAGCCCAAATGATGGATATGTAGGGGTAAAATATATAATAAAGATGGTTCTTTTGATGCGATTTTTTTATGATTCGATTAGGCGAACGTTCCTTTCGACTAGTCGACGATGATCGTAGGTCAGCAAGCACGTCTCCTACCTTCTGTCGAGCCAATCGGGACCAAGAGGAGCTGGTCTACAGCCCTAACAGCAAGAAATCGGTCCTTACGAAAGTGAAAGAGAGGGCCAAGAAGCTAAAGAACTCCTTGAGTGGTAGGAAGAGATATGATCTTAATGATCCAAACAACATTAGCAGCCATTCATGGGAGACCTCCAACTTACACGAAAATGATGTTGAAGAGTATGAACACGACGAATCTGAGGTCGACCCAGAATATCTCGGAGCGCCAAGTTAGTACCTTTATTAAATTTTTACGCCTAGTATGACAGTTAAAGTATATTGGTAAATGATTTTCTGCAATTATTTCGAAATTTTTTTTCTAGTGTATGAGTCGGAAGCAGCGCCGGAGAATCTCAAGGAAACTGCAAGGCAGCACCCGAGAGCCAACCCCGTGGTGTGCGAGAAGCACATGTGCCCGAGAATGACAACCGAAATAACGTCTGAAAAATGTGTGAGCCCTAATAAGACCATAACCGAATCCGTGTCTGAAAAGCTAGCGCCGGCCTATGCAGCTGTTTCGGACGCTACACACAACATTGCGTCTAAGTTCACGGGCCTCGCCGTTGCTACAGCTCCCCAAAACCTAGATACTTACGGTAAGACCAGGAGGTTGTCAGCGGATGAGGTCATCAGCCCCGAAGGGCTCAGACAGCATAATCCGAATCAGAAATGGGACAAAGGCGTTTCGGTGAAAGAGTACTTCATGAACAAGCTCGAGCCTGGTGAGGATGAAAAAGCTCTTTCGCAAGCTATAACCGAGGCGATGAGCCCGAGGAAGGCCAGCAATACTAATAGCAATGGGGAAGCGCCTGGGGTGGTGGAGAAAGTGAAAGAGGCTGTTACTTCCTTCTTCTGGCATGACGGGCCCATCAGCTCGAGCCCTAAATCTGTAAATCCACCATCTTTGAATACTGTTTCTTGGAAAGATTCGGGTTCTTCTATGGCTTCGAGAAATGCTCATTCTTCGAATGCCGTCTATAGTGCCAGCACAAACTCGTCTAGGCATGCTTCGGTTTCAACCAATGCACACGAAGGTAAGTAAATAATGCTTCATTACATTAGATTATGTATGCAGACACACACACACAATGCATATTCATATGTGTGGATATGGGCTATGATAGTGCATATATGGTACAGTGATTGAGGAAGAGAACCATGGAAGAAGACTACAGGCCAACTGAAGATCCATAACCCATCATGGAACAATCAAGTTCGATGTTACTTCTGTGTATATGTCTTTGTCCGTTTTTTTAAGTAGTTCGATCAATAATGCTAGCATTTTAAGTTTTCATTTTCATGCTCATGTAAACTCTGTAAAGAAACTATTTGTTGTCATATCTTTATGTATAGTAAAAAGATTGCTTTTATTCACATTGTACACAATTTATTAGGCCAAGGTAAAGATGAACAAGATCCATAAGACTTTTACTTAACATAATGATGCTCTTAAATAAATTCGTAGTGCAAGCTATATCAGATCATCAGATAGCAAAGAAACAACGAAGGAACGATAACTCTTTAAGCATATGATACACTTGGAATCAGAAAGTGTGGTACGCACATTTTCGTTGGCTTTCTTGTCGGCCAATCTTTACTCAATATGGCGGACGAGGATATGAAGGAGGATAGGCACCTGATGCATAGAAACAGACAGATCCAATCACCTTTTTTTTTTTTGGAAATATTTAATTAGAAGAAGAAAGAGTTCGACAGACGACACTTACCAGGAGGAGGATAATAGTGAGGGTCGTGTGGTGGTGGTGGTGGTGGAGGAGGAGCATAGCCCGATACCGGCGGATAATGAGGAATAGGATAAGCATTGGGCTGTGAATATGGCGGCGGAGGATAAGCGGGGGGATAGCTTAACCCTGGAAACAGAGGTGGCTGTGGAGGATGGGTTATCCCTGGATAAGAAGCTACATGTGGTGGTGGTTGTGGTGGTGGCACGGAGTAGTGAGGCGCTTGAGCATGGCTTGGTGCTTCTACGTATGGTGGAGCTGACGGTTCGTGGCTTTTAGCGGGTTTCTGGCCAAGAACAAACAGAGCACATTACATTACAAGGTAAAATAAGAGAAATTTAGTATTTAAGACAGTCAGTCACTTGAAAGCTCTAGTAATAATCAGAACGAAGAAATAAGAAATCGAGCAAGCTTACATTGGCTTTGGCATTCGCATAGTGCATTATCAACCGTACTTCACCTGAATGCCTATAAATGAAAAGTTAGGACGAGCATTGTGTTCGATATGAGCCTATTGGATCAAATTCATCATCGATCTAAGTAATAAAAATCGAAGCTTGAACAGATATCGACTCGAGGGTTCTGTGATGCAGCCAGCGCAAAGATGATGTTTACTCTTTGCTATTGCATATCACTGTAATTATTACAAACACCTTACCTGCCCTTTTTGTCCTGCAAAGGCCAAGAGCTGTCGTCATAACCCTGAGACAGAACCTTCCCCAGCTGAACCCTTAGGACCAAACATCACCAGAAATAAATATCACGCAATTGCAATAACGAAAAAAAATTCGAAAAAAATCGACAAAAAAAAAAGAGAGTATAAACTAAAGGAGCAATTACTTTCCACTGCCAATGAAATCATCATAGGTGATGGTATTGCTGTTCCAAACGACGACATTGAACTCACGCAGTCCTTCTATCAGAGTAAAAACGAACTTCTCTTGAAAGGTAGGGTTCTTTCCTCCATCTGCAGATAGATCAAGTTTCAATTCATTCAACGCAGAGTTTCAGTGTAAGACTTCGCCAAAACGGCGTCGTACCTGTACAAGTCCGCGTGCGGTATTTGGTGCTGGCGTACTCGATGCAGACATACGGATCTTGCCTTGAGATCCATTCGGTGTCTTTCAGTTTATTACAGCCCACCACTGCGATTCGAAAGCAAAAAACGGAGCTTTTCATTACATCCTCCGATCTTCTTCAAAGGAAAAAAGAAGAGCCGCATAAACATAGAGAAATACCTACCAGTAAGCTCGAGAAGATGTCCTTGAATGCCAGGAATCGACATTGGTATTGAGTATTGTATTGGAGATGAAGAAGATTCAATGTGGAAGATGACTGAGCTTAATTTAGCAGATTTAGACTGGCCCGATCGTTGACTTTTGGATGCTGGGTCAACGGATTCGTGATGAGTTGTGACTTAGCTTAATAAAATGTATTTTTATATTTAGTTTTCGAAGTGTGGGGTGATATGATATTATGTGGAAAATGATAATTATTAAAAAAATGCTATTAATAACGAAAAATTAATATATAATTTAAAACAAATGTAAAATTAACATTTATATACTATTTAAAATTAATTATTTATATACTAATAGCTTTGTATAATTTGTAATAAAAAGTTATATTTTTTTTAAAATTTTTTTCTAATTTTTGGTTTTTTTTCCCGAGGTATCCGTACTCGATCTAACTATGGGCTAATCCCTAAATATCAGCGTGGACTTGCGCCATACAGACCTGACGGAGGCTTTAATTGCGCCACACACTCCAGTGGCTAGCCCCTAAATATCAACGTGGGCTTGCGCCACACTAACCTGGCGGAGGCTTAATTGCTACACACACTCCAGTGGTGGGACTAATCCACGGGGTCAGATGAATACGTCTCAAACCCACCTGACAACGATAGTCATGGGAAATAAATCACATGGGGACTACTCAAGGAATTGTGGGAAGGGGGATTCGATCCCACGACCTGACCCACAAATCATTAAGGTCTCCTTTTTGACCAATAGACCAAGGTCTCATTGACGTTTCTACCTTCTTTCTGGTACGATGATAATTAAAAATAAAAAAAAATAAAAAATAAAAAAGATTGGCTTTTACTGTTGGGCTCTAAATGGGCCTTATACCCCTACCAAACACTAACAAATTTAGTTTTGGACTTGAATTTCTTTCAACTTTAGGTTTATTTTGAGCTTTCTGATGATAAACATTGGCCCATATATACATTACTATTCTTCTGTTTCAGTAATTTAATTTGGTGCTTATATAGTAATTTCACAGAGAATATTTTCCCATGGACGGACGTCCTTCTGCCTCAGTTGTTAACAGTGACATAACAATTAGTTTTCAACTGGCAAATAGCTAAGCTTTCCCCACCGTATGTATGTATATATTAAATGACACATTCAAACCTTCCAACCACATAACATATAATACTCCACAGCACAGACAAAAACAATGGAAAAATACGACGAGCCACTAACGCCGGCGGGCCGCCTCTTCCTACAGCCCCAGACGGAGCAAGTCATCCACTGCATAATGGCCGCCGAGTATCCCATCGACGTCGACGCCGTCAAGCGCCAGATCGAGGCCTCCGTCATGCTCCAGCACCCTCGCTTCTGCAGCCTCCTGGTCCGCGACTCGCGCGGCCGCGAGCACTGGCGGAGGACCAAGGTCGACGTGGAAAGGCACGTCGTCGTGCGCGTCGAGCCCGTCTCGGCCGACGACGACGGCGGCGGCGGCGGCGGTGGTGGCAAGAGCGACGAAGACTCGGTCAACGACTACGTGGCGGGTTTGACAGTGTCGACCCCTCTCCCGACGGACAAGCCGCTGTGGGAGCTTCACCTTCTCATGGCCCACAAGACCGCCGTGTTCCGTGTGCACCACGCGCTTGGCGACGGCGTCTCCCTCATGTCCATGCTGCTCTCCGGCTGCAGGTAAAAAAGTCAATATAGTATTTTTCAAGGTCTAAACCAAACGGCGGGCGAGCTTCTGCATTTTCGTGTTATTGCAGGCTAAGAGACGATCCGACGAGAGCGCCGAGCCTCGGCGGCGCGGCCGCCAGCCATGTAATGAACAGCAACAGTAAGACAAGTATGCTGTGGACATGGCTTAAGATGGTGTGGTACACGCTTGTATACATGCTGGAGTTTGTCCTTAGGTCGCTGTGGCTGAGTGATCGAACCACGATTTTGAGCGGCGGCGCTGGGGTTGAGCTCTGGCCAAGGAGGCTCGCCACGGCGAGGTTCCGACTAAAGGACATGAAGGCCGTTAAAAGAGCCGTTAATGGATCTGTGAGTTTCTTGATACTTTCCTTCTTAACTTGTTTGACTGAGTTTCAACACTTTCTTAACTTGGGTAGTTGATTGGATAACGACGCATATGGACAACACATTTAATGACTTTGCCTTTGCCTTATTACATGCTGATTTCTCACATGAGTCCAATGATGGATATACTATCAGTAATGAGTAAATAATAAAAGTATCATTTTTTTTCCTCACTATGCATTGAATATTGATGCCTTTCATAGTTCATACCTATCGAAGAAGGAAAGATCTGAAAGTACTTCATAGCTTCATTGTTTGGTCCGAAAAAACATGCGTACGATTAACTCTTCGATTTCGGGCAAGAATTTTAGTTAAAAAGAGTATGGCAGGTTACTGTTCTTACCATATATATAAGCAGTAGTAGGGCCTCAAAAAAGCTTCCATCTTTTTCTCCATCTCTACTTTAGATCAAACATTTGCCTGCATTTGCCAAACTTCATGCTATAACTAACTAGTGATTAATGGCAACGATGGTCCCATCAACAAACTCTATGCAGACCATTAACGACGTTCTTTTCGGGATTATCTCAAGCGGGCTATCTAAATATCTGGACATCCAATCGCCGAACGGTAATAAAAATGTACGACGAGGGTATATGTATGTGTAATGAGGTCTTGTCGATGATGGCTTTGTTTCGTATGTAGATATACCAGACGGGCTTCGTATGACGGGCCTGGCTATGGTGAACTTGAGGCCGCAAGGAGGACTGCAGGAAATGTCTAAGCTTATGAACGGAAAGTCGAAAACCCGATGGGGTAATAAATTCGGGATGATCCTATTGCCCGCCTACTACAGCAAAGGCGTCTCCAATCCGTTGCAGTTTGTGAGGAGATCCAAGGAGATGACCGACAAGAAAAAGCTCTCCCTCGAGGCGCTTTTCTCTTACAAAATCGGAGACATGGCCATGTCTCTCTTGGGACCAAAGGTGATGGATGGATGGATGGATGGATGGATGGATGTAGTTAGTTAGTTAGTTAGTTAGTTAAGTTAGTTATTACCACTGTCCGAAAATCGAAACCCCACGCGGCGTTCTCATTCCTTTACATGGCTCGATTTTTTATTTTTTTTTCGCAGTTTGCCAGCATTTTCAATTATAGAATCATATGCAACACGACGTTTACGATATCGAACATGGTGGGCCCGCAAGAAGCGATCATGCTGACGGATAATCCCGTGAAGTACATCCGAGTGACCATCACCAGCCTACCACATGTAAGTAAAGTGTTGTCTAGTTATGCGTTTTTCGTTCTTTCAAGCATCGGCGGTTCGAAATTGAGCGTGATTGTGCGAGTTTTTTTTTGTGAATGTGCAGGCGATAACCATGCACATGATGAGCTACGACGGTTTCGCCGATATGCAGATTCTAGTAGCTAAGGAGATAGTGCCCGAACCGAAGGTACTCGCAAAGTGTTTCGAAGATGCACTGCTGGAGATGAAACAAGTCGCGGAAAAAGAAGATTAAGACAACCCTTTGTTATTTATGATGATTATGCAATAGTACTAAACATGAATCGTATTTGTTCCAACGAATCATTTCACCTAAAAGCTTAAGCTTGAAGGGACCATACCGATATATTTTATTTCTCTTTCACGTCCAGGATGATTTGCTTCTTATATGGACTTTAGACGTAAAATTTTCTTTTATGATGTGTTTAGTATGCAGATTTCGGTTATGAAAACAAAAGGAAAGGTGTGAAGGTACAACAGTCGAAGCGCAAAGTATCATTGTTTGACGCACTAACTTAATTTTCCGCCGTGCTTTCCGCACACGAATTCTGCATATCAAGTCACCCTTAATCGCATGAGCTCTTGGCCTGAACTTTAATACCATGTTAAATTACTACTTCCGCTCGAAATGAATGCATCGTATTTAAATTTTATAAATTTTATTTTCAACAGATCGTATTAAAAAAAGATTTCGAAAGTTTACAATATCACCAAATCCAAACGGATCGCCAACAAAGCGGGGGCTACAATCAGCTGAGGCGGCGGCACAGGGTAACGCCGTCGCCCACGGGGAGCTGGCAAATCTCGATCCTCGGGTCGGCCGCGAGCGCCTTGTTGAGCTCCAGCACAAAGTCCCTATAGTACCTCACGTAATTCCTCATCGGGGCGTCGGGCGGGGCCACCACCGACCCGTTCCACAGGGTGTTGTCGTAGGCGATCACACCGCCGACTCTGACCAAGTCGATGAGCCTCTTGTGGTAGTTTATGTAGTTGTCCTTGTCCGCATCCACGAATATGAAATCAAACGTCCCATTATATTTTCCCTAATAATATAAAATAAAATAAAAAAACATAAGCTTGTTATGTTATTACATACATAACTTATTAAAAAAAATAATATGAATTAACTATTTGATGAGGCGAGGCTTACGTCAGCAATCATCTGATCAAGGAGGGGCAAAGCTGGGCCTTCTCTGAAGTCAATCTTGTGCTCAACGCCGGCCTTCTTTATTACAGGCAAGCCCAGCTCGTAGTTCTCCCTGTTGATGTCCATAGCCAATATCTGCAAATAAATTCATAGATTATATAGGAAATTAGGCTTGAATATATTTTTAGTTCCGTAACTTTGGGATGGTGGCGTTTGAAGAACAAGTTAGGTATATTTTTAGTTCCGTAACTTTGATAGTGGCGTTTGAAGGACACTTAATTTAGGCGTGACAATTTTAGTCCTATAAGTATTAAAATTGAAGAAATTTAAGGACACTTAAGTTAATGGTTGCAATTTTAGTCCTGTAAGATAGAAATTGAAGCAATTTTAGATATGTAAGTACATAAATTTCTGGATTTAACTGTTCGAAAATTGCTTCAATTTTAATTCTTACGGGATTAAAATTGCACCAATTAACTTAAGTGTCCTTAAATTGCTTCAATTTTGATACTTACATGATTAAAATTGTCATACCTAACTTCAGTGTCCAAAGATAAGTGACTGAAAATAAACCCAGGAAATTATATTGATATTTGATATATATAAATATATATTACCATAATGATAATATGATAAATATACCTTTCCATCGTGTGGAATAGCTAGGCCGGTGGCCAAGAGGGAATAGCCGGTGTAGACGCCGATCTCCATCGTGTTCTTCGCATTTATCAGCTTCAGAAGCATGTTCAAGAACTGCCCTTCATCGGCTGACGTAGTCATCAAATTCCTATTCCATCCAACATTTTATTTCTCTCAATATAATAAATCTAATATATATATATATATATATATATATAACATAAAACAAAAAAGATGATCAACCATGGATGCTTTGCTGTGATTTCTCTAAGCTCTTTCATGGGCTCGGGCTCTCTTGGATACACACTCGTTTCAAGTATGTACTGCAATAAAATTAAAAAAATAAATCAACAATATATATATATATATATATATATATAATCAAGATTTGTGGATATTGATTTATTGAATATACTTGGTAGAGGGCATCGCTCTGCAGAAGGCTTTTGTGGCCAACCTCTTGATGCCTTGATACTTGAGTATCCTTTGATTCGCCATTGTTTTCCATTGTTAAATTCTTAGTGAAAGAGATGACGAGGAAGTTTAGGGGATATATAGAGAGATGATTAACTCGGTTTTTTTTTATGAATTGGCGGTGGTTGGATCTGTGAACCCGGTCGGGGGTTGGTGAATTGAATCAAATCAAACCAAGAGAAAAATAGAGTCGTGGGTTAGATTTAATGGTGGAGCCCACAAAGAGTTGTTGAGTGGGTGGCCCATTCATTACAAGGACGCAATGTCTGTTTTACCAAATTTTGTAATAACAAGATGAATTTTATGGTGTCAGCTGCTTGTGTGGTCACCTGTTGACGTGACTCTGATTTGTATTATATCAACGTGACACATCAATATTAGAGGTGATGTACGAGTAGTTAACACCTACTAGGCGCCATTAATCGATACATCTGATGCTGATATGATATTTAGGTGACATTGATCGATACCTCTGCTGATGTGGCATCGTGATGTGACACGCCAACATGCAACATCATCATTAGATGTATCGATTAATGGCACCTAATAGGTGTCAACTACTCACACATCAACTCACATGTTGATATGACACGAATCAATGCTACAAACAGGTGTCCACGCAAGATGCTTACATGAGATGAATATTATAAAATTTCACTATATATATTGAAATTTATTAACAAAGTATTTTACTACTTAATTTATAAAGTAATACAAGTTGGAGAGATTTAGAAAATTGTGTTGGTCAAACCATGGAGAATATTTGCGGTAGGTACAGTAGCGATGCCTTTGTCTCTCACCCTTTTTTTTTTTCCAGAAGAGGTATGTGGGTAGGGGTGTTCATTATTTGGGTGACCCGATTATCCACCCGAACCATTTTGAATTTGGCTTATTCGGTTCGGTTAATCGGATAAACGGATGGTTAATTGGATCACCCGAACTATTAAATGGGGGAATGGTTCGGGTATCGGGTGGAGTAAAAAAATTCGGGGCTCACCCGAAACTCGAATAAGAGTTATTTAATTATATTTAAAATATATTTATATATTATATGAAGAGTAAAAAATTGATATCATCGCTCAATTGCTCTCTCGCACAAATCAAATCGAACCGATTAACCCGAAAGTTATATATTTAATATAAAAAATATATATAAAAAAATCCGTTATATAATTATAATTAAAAATATACAAACTACAATATTTAATTGGTTTACCCGAAAACCAAACCATTAACCCGAAAACCGAATAACCCGAAAATCAAACCATTAATTGGTTTTGGTTTGGTTTGCGGGTGGTTATCCTAAGTGTCAAAAACCCGAATAACCCAAACCGAATAACCCGAAAACCGATAATCCACCCATTTGAACACCCCTATATGTGGGTAGAAACTAAAGTTTATTATACACTATATTTGACTATCGCTATTTTAAAATATTTCATTCAAATTTACACAAATAGTTTCTCTCTCTATCTATTGGTCCAACTATTTTTACATAACTTCATCGTAATCTTCACATTCCGATTGAATTAAATATGAACTGACTTTAAACCTAATTATCGGTCGATTCTGAATTCTAGCAAAACTAATCCTTATAGTCTGGGTATTTCTTTCAAATCAACACAAATATCTAAAGTCAAGAATTTGAAGTCAATCGTGTTCAAAAGTGTGAATGTATTTATCATTTAAATATAACAAAAGCTTCTATGAAATAAGATAGGTAAAAATATTATATTGAATCAAGCGCTCACTCTTATGAGTCTCCTCTAGAGTTGAAAGTCTATAAATTGATTAGTCTTAAATATTCCGTAAGTCCAATTAATTGTGGGTGGGCGTATTTTCAAATATATAGGGCCTATAATTAAACTTATTTTAAAGACTACTTTTGTAGATTGATTAAATATATAATAATCGGATGGGATGTCACATGCATGTCAGAATTAAATATATAATTATATATTCCTTGTTTTCCTTTATTTTAATTAATTGAAAAACATATTTATTTACCTTTCCACAAAATTACTTCTCGTCATAACTTTTTATATTCCTTTATGTAGTTATTTATTTTAATGCCCTACGCTATTTAGCTCTTTAGTTTTTCTATTTATCTTTTTTTATTTTTCCCCTCAATCTCTCTCGTCCACTGTCTCTATCCTTTTCCCCGATTCAATCGCATGAAGTACGCTGCTCTATCTCTGTCATGGTCGTTTGATTGATTCGTCGCAATTCTATTCTACAATGGAAAGGTTTTGGGCGCAAAATGGCGTCCCAGCTGCGTTACATTTCTTCGTGGCTTTGAGCTTCGCGGTAGCGTTCTATGCTGCGAGGTTTATTCTCGACAGATTCGTCTTCCGCGTAAGTTTTTCAGCTACGTTTTCCTTTTTCGTTGTCTTTGGAAAACCTGTCATTGTTGTTGTTCTTACTGATTTTCGTCTAATGAATTTATCAATTGCTGATTGCAACGGATTCAGCTGCATCTCATCGTACCTTAAAATGTATGCTCAATTTGTTTCATTAGATTATGGAGACAGAGTAGAGCCATACGGAATTTCTATTAACAATCGATTTAGTGAAATATATTATTTATCATATTCCTTTTTCCATACATATAGCTTTTAGTCATATGTAAAGTAACACTGAAGAGAGATGCGGAACATCGGATGGCACTAAAATATTGATTATTGATGTTAATTTACTTGTCAGATACTAGAAATTACTAAACAAGAATTAATGTGAGTATTGGAAAATCAATCGTAATGCGGATTTAGTACGAAGTGATGAGGATTTACTTTATGTTTCAAAGGGGAAAAAAAGAAGCTGGGGTTGTCGACCACAGCGCCTCGTCCGAAATTAGTTGCAAGCTTAATGTATACTCTGTTCATCGTAGAATGTAAAATTTGACAAGTGAACAAACTTTTTATTTTTCAGTTGATAACGAATTAGTAGGACACTTATCTGAAATCCTTTGTGCTAGCTTAAATACACTAAATTTATAGATGCATATCTGTTTTGCCTTTTCTGAAGTTTTGTTGTAATATTAGAGTACATGGTTACTAAATTGTAATGCCGCTGTTCTTTTTTTCTTTTATGGAAACAACTGCAGAGTCTGTCCATTTGGTTGATCAGAAGAGGCACCGCACCTGTTAAACTTAATGAGGAGGCAAAGGCAAAAATGTCCAAGTGCTCCGAGTCCTTGTGGAAGCTTTCTTACTATGCTAGTATTGAGGCCTTCCTTTTGGCAACCACGTTTAATGAGCCATGGTTCAAAGACATAAAAGAATACTTTGCAGGTTGGCCTGATCAAGAACTGAAGTAAGCTTCACAAATAATTATTTTTCTCTTGCCAATAATTGGATCACTTCGCTATTTCAGTTACTTGTGTATTCAGTGTATTTTCTGTTTTATCTAAGCTGTGTACTGTGTTGGTTGTTTCAGGCTTCCTGTTAAACTTGTCTACATGTGTCAATGTGGATTTTATCTCTATAGCATAGCAGCACTCCTTATATGGGAAACACGGAGGAAGGACTTCTTTGTCATGATGGCTCATCATATAGTGACCGTGCTTTTAATTTCTTACTCATACATGACAAGGTACACATTCAATTAATAATGGAATGTTGATTTTATCCATGTATGTGCATAAAAGAGAGAGTTTCAAACTGAAAATTACCACTAAGTTTCCTATTCAAGAGGTATAGCATCTATGCATTCTCCTTTATAATAGTGATAAATTGGTTAGCCCACTCTTGTGGCCTCCCTTATTAAATGAAATGATAAAACCTAAAAATCTTACATATTTTATTTAAACCAACTACCCAGCTTAATTGTTTATTGATGGATTACTTGGGGTTTTCTATGATATAGTTTCTTTCGGATAGGAATGGTCATTCTTGCACTTCACGATGCCAGTGACGTGTTCCTAGAAGCAGCCAAAGTTTTTAAATATTCTGGAAAAGAACTCGGAGCCAGCGCGTGCTTTGGTTTATTTGCCCTCTCGTGGGTTGTTCTTAGGCTCGTATTCTTCCCATTTTGGATCATAAGATCGTCGAGGTACTCTTCTTTTTTTTTTTTCTTTTTCCAAAGATATATTGTCAAACATTATCAGATCTTTTGCTGGACTCTTTAATAACTCAGCTCTTTTTTTTTTTTTCCTTTTCTTGCCTCAGCTATTACTTGATCCAAGTCTTGGACTTGCCCAATCCTTACCACATGGGATATTATTATTTTTTCAATACAATGCTGTTGATCCTGCTTGTTTTTCACATTTACTGGTGGCTTCTGATCTGCAACATGATCAAACGGCAGCTGAGCAATAAAGGAAAAGTCGGGGAAGATATACGTTCAGGTTTGCGACTTGCATCTTTTTCCATTCTTGCAAATCACATATGGTAAAAATTATCCTATCGACATAAAGCTGAACTAGCGGTTAAGGATACGTCGCACTTACAATCTGGGATTTGTGGTCATTTCTAACGATTCAATATCCCTTTAACAGATTCCGAAGATGACGATTAGTAGGGCTTTTACATGCTTCCTCATGAGGTATGGTATCCCAGCTTTGGTATATTATCTCTAGTTTTTCCATTTCCCTTTCTTATAAAGGGGAAAACTTTTGAGCTTTTTGGCCGATGTCTGAACTATGAAAGAAAAATAGTGTGTAAAGATTTATGCTGTCCTGTCTGTATTTTAAGATTAATATAAGATATATAAAAGAAAATAATTTAAATCGTAAGGTTGATGATTGATCATTTGCAAATCTATACTATATATAATGGCTCAGCACCTGCTTTTTAATTAATTTGGTGTGTCATGCATAATTATCATTTTATCTTCCAAATTTTTAATATATTCCAGTTATATCCTTATAAATAAATCAATTAAATTTGAATTATGATTTCAGATAATAAACAAAAAATAACATACGAAATATAAAATAATATTATATATATTCATATATTATTATAGCACACACATCGAGTGTGTGCTTAAAAATACTAGTATTATTTAGGTGGGGCCTACAGCTGTATTCAAAATAATTTTTTTTGAAAAATAATAATTTTATTTCATGATAAAATCTTACAATAAAATTAATGAAAAAATACGAAAGAAGAATGAAAAAAGATAGATATATTAATATTTTCTATTGCAATTCATTTCATGTTTTTAGAGCATTTTTAACATTATCTAATCAAGATTATAACAACATTTTTTAATCACCATAGCATAATATCCATTTGTCAATCTATAATATAAGATTATGGAAAACTCTTGTTCAAAAATTTAAGAAGACAATGTAAGAATCCAACGATTAGATCTAAATCAAGAAACAAGTGGCGGGATCGAGTTACCACGTATCTAATCCAACGGCCACGATCAGATCAATTTTACTATCCAGATCCAACGGTCTCAGATTCATCCCTAGCTCACCCTAGATTTTGATACGCACGGCACGCTCCTTATAAGCCGTCACTCCCCCACTTTTCTCTTTTCCTTCTCTCTCGACCAAAATTACCCCCGCCAGCTCGCGGCGGCTGTGATATCAGAGTCGTCAGGGGTATATTTTTGGCATTGTTTGATAATGAACGGCGGCGATTTGAATCATCAGCAGATGATGATGATGCAGCGGTGGTACGCGATGCAGCAGCAGCAGCAGTGGATGGGAATGCAGTATCAGCAGCCGATGATTTACGGCGGTGCTCTCCGCTACGTTCCGTACTACCCCGGCGTGCAGCAACCGTACGGTACGCTGCCGCACCGGCAGAACCAGGTTCAGAGCTCCGCTGAGGAGAATGGGACGCTTTGGATCGGGGATCTTCAGCCGTGGATGAACGAAGACTACTTGCAGTCTTGTTTTGCTCAAACGGGAGAGGTAACGTTATAATTCACTGTTTAATTGTATGCTTATTGGTGTTTGATGTGCTAGAATAAGTTTTTTTGGTAGAAGGTTGATTATTGATGGCTAAAAGCAGATTTGATAATGTGATGTGGTTTTGTTGTCCAGCAAAATTGTATTGTTGATTTTTCTTTTTGAACTGTGTGATTAAACTTAAAAAGGAAAGAAAAAAACTCAACAGTTTCCATTTGTAATTACTATTCATTGTATGGTCTTGCCTGCAATGCTCACGCTTCAGGCTAAAGGATAGCCATCATGTTCTATTTACCTATATTTTTATGTGATATGTTTATCCTCTCATCCTCGTATGCAGGTAATTTCTGTTAAGATCATCCGCAATAAGCAGACTGGTCAATCTGAGAGATACGGATTTGTTGAGTTCAATTCACATTCAACGGCAGAGAATGTCCTTCAGAGCTATAACGGGACCAAGATGCCAGACACTGATCAGACCTTTAGGTTGAACTGGGCGACCTTTAGTTCCGGCGATAGGCGCCCGGAAGTCAGCTCCGATCTGTCGATATTTGTAGGTGATTTGGCTGCTGAAGTTACCGACGCAATGTTGCACGATACCTTCGCCAGTAGGTATCCATCGGTTAAAGGTGCGAAAGTTGTTGTTGATCCAAACACTGGTTATTCGAAGGGTTACGGCTTCGTCAGGTTTGATGACGAGAATGAGAAGAACAGAGCCTTGTCTGAAATGAATGGTGAGAACTGCTCCGGCAGACCCATGAGGATCAGTGTTGCGACGCCCAAGAAGTTTTTACCTCCATCGCATGGTATGTCAAAGCTTTTGGATGAGTTTGATTTGGTGGATCTTCAAATGCTTTGTTCTTTTGTTAATTTGTATGTTATTTTTCTTGACAAATGTAACTAATTCGTGTGTTATTTCATCAAATGATGGGCATGCCATTCCCCATACGTCAATCAGCTAATGGTTCGTCTAACACAACTGTGAGTCTTTTTCCCACTGTGAATATAGATAGCTATCTAAAACCATTATCAAGAGTGACCCACACATCTTCTCCGTAATTATTTCAGATATTTGTGGGAGGACTTGATGCTGAGGTCACAGAGGACGGACTCAAAGAGTCTTTTGCCCCTTTCGGCGAGGTTGTTTCTGTGAAGATCCCCAACGGAAAACGATGTGGTTTCGTACAATTTGCAAATAGGTACACAATATCATAACAGTACAACTTCAGAACACATCGCCTTAAGTTAATTGCTGCCTTGTTACCTTTAAACATTTGATGAATCGAAATGGTAATGCTCGTTTCGATCTTGCCTTATTGTTTTGTACCACCCTAGCCCTTTCATGTTTCCATCTCCACAGAAACAACGCAGAAGAAGCTATCGAGAAATTAAATGGCACAGTCATAGGAACACAAACAGTCCGTCTCTCCTGGGGCCGAAACCTCGGAATCAGACAACAGGTAGAAATAGCTTATCAAAACTGCTAATTAATAATCACTTGTTTTTGGCATGAAATGAAACTGTCTTATCTTAGTCCTCAAGAACATGACCATTGGCTTAATCTGGGCAGGTAACATATAATAATGGAGATGCTGATGCTTCAAATGGACATGCAAGCCATGATGATGAGTAGCCGTTGGTGAGCCAAATGTCTGAATTATTTTATCTTCACGGCTTACTTAGTCGAGCGTGGACTCAAAACCGTGTTAAAGCTTTTGTAGCTGGGATTTTATCAGCTTACTTAGACATGCATTACTATTATTTATTACCATCTCCCTCCCTCTCTCTCTCTCTCTCTCTCTCTCTCGTAAAAACTTAGGTTGCATTTGGTATACGGAATTCGTGTGTGGAAAGCACGATGGAAAACGCAGTTTGTGTTGTGCTTTGTACTTTCCTAATCGAAATCCATCGTAACAAACGCAGCCTTAAGCTTTTATAATAAGATCCAAACAGTACTGTCTCATACAAACCAAAATAGTGAAAGGTAGAAATAAATATGATTGCCAACAGGCACAAATAGCTTAAGGTTGTCATAATTGTGAATCCATTACCCGTCGAAAACTAGTTATAATACCAGCGGATCAAAGGCCAGACAGCAAACTTCATCATCCCGTCGCTGCAGTGAATCCCGCCGCGTTCTCCGCACGCAAAGTAATAAGGCTGCCACCTCTTCAACGCGAATTCGAAACCCTCGCCGCCTCCTTGATCCACGTCTCCGACCTTCTTCGCCATTCTCAGATCGCAGTTGACAAAGCTCCAGTAGTTAGGCAGCAGATAAACGCTGTGAGGGAACGTAGCGTTGCTCGGCGGGTCGTACTTGAACACTGCGCCGTAGTGAGTAATCAATCACCTCATGCCATTTCGCAAAACATTATTACATTGGATAAAAAAGGAGTAACGTTCGTTTATTTGTGTTTACCTAGCTTGTCGTTTAGGAAGAAGGGCCCGTTCTTGATCGCCCAGTCGGTGTAGTTAAATCCAAAACGCCAGTTTTGATCCGACCCGCCGACGACGAAAGTCTTGGGACCCTTGGTTCCGTTTTTGTCGTGCCCGTGAGATGGTCCCCAGTAGGAGTTGGCCGTAGTGTGGTTCCAATTCGCCGCTTCGTTGGCCATGTTCTTGTTGGGCATTGCTGCAGCCATGATAGATGCTGCCATTATTACAGCAAAGGCTAGCAACACTTCACCTTTCATGGCCATCCTTTTTTCTTTCTCTTCCTAGGAGAAAGAATGAATAGATATACAGACTTGTACGTATAAGAGAGGACTTCTAAGTTGCTTGGTTGTGGTGGTGAGAAGACGTACATGGTGATAGGGTTTTTATAGTGTAAAGATAGTTAGGAATGAGTCAGTTGGTAGTTAAGTTAGCATTATAAGGTAAGCCCAAAGTCATCCACTGAAGTTAAAATCATTACATTAAAACGCGGCTGTGTTTTTAGTGTTAGAAAACGCAGCTGTAAGAAAGTCCAAGCAAGAAGGAGAATCGTTGGTTAAGAAAATAATTCATTATTACATACGAAGAGGTCAGAAAAAATCAGCTCAGGCTAACGAATGGCTTTTACGCTTATTTCTGACTTACATAGAGGTATGAACTGAGATAAAAAGTGGTCTGCTGCCAGAAATGTTTGATTAGAACAATTCAATAATGTAATAATACGGGATAAAACTCAAAGTGGTCCTCAATGTTTATCATGTGGACCAATTTAGTTCCCGATGTTTTGCCTGAACCAATTTAGTTTCCAATGTTGTCGATTTTGGACCAATTTGGTCATTCCGTCATGATAAACATCAATTTTGACGGAAATCTCACACGTGCCACATACTAAATCATGATGGATCAAATTTTGGAATATTTGCATGATTTGGGGGTTCGTACCGTTTAATCTATTATCAATGGAGCTCGACGAAGCGGACGATCTAGAGCTCATATACGGATTTTTAGAGGAGAAAATTTTAGTTGCGTGCTCTAATTTCAATACACATTTCAATTTTATCGATGCAAGCATTATTTATTGTGAGACGCATGTGATATTTCCGTTAAAATTGACGTTTATCGTGATGAAAGGACCAAATTGGTTCAAAATCGACAACATTTGGGACTAAACTGGTTCAAGCGAAATATCGGAGACTAAATTGGTCCATAAGGTAAACACTGGGGACCATTTTGGATTTTATCCCGTAGTAATACATTAAATAAATTTGGGCCCAATTATTAGTCCTGAATTTGGGCCGAATAGTTTAGGCCCACTCATTATAATTCCAAACCTATGTAGTCCATAAATGGTAAAATCTCATGAAAGAACTCCAAAACCATTGGAAGCGGTAGGGAAGATCGTAGAAGAGAACAAAGAGGACGCAGAAAACCCTAAAGCGATGTCGTACGACGACGTCGAAATCGAAGATATGGAGTGGAGCGATGAGCTCCAAGCGTACACCTACCCTTGTCCATGCGGCGATCTCTTTCAGATCACCAAAGAAGACCTTCGAATCGGCGAAGAAATCGCTCGCTGCCCTGGCTGCTCGCTCTACATCACCGTTGTTTACAACGCTGAAGATTTTCAGGATTATAAGCAGAATCCGCCGAAGCAGCAGTCGATTGCTGTAGCTTGAGTATGGGGATTTGAGGTTAGTCCTAATTTTGAACGATTAAGTTCCAGCTATTGGATGATTATTCCTTAGTGTTATACGCCAGATTTTGGTACGTTTGGGAGTCTTTTTCCCCGCCTGTTATGACAAAAACAGCTGCAGGGTGGAATTTTTTTTTTTTTTTTGAAGCTGAGCTATGCATTGAATCTTGATATTGTGATTTGTGATTCAGATTTTTTAATGATTTTTTCTTTCTTATCTATTATTGCAAAATCAACGATGTTTTCAATTATTGTTTGGGAATCTCTTAGGCTGCGTTTGGTACGCGAAATTCTGTGCTTGAAAAGCACGATGATGTTTTCACTTTCTTTGATGATGAATTTCTTAGGCTGAGTTAGGCATGTGAAATTCTGTGCGTGAAACGACGATGTAAAATTAAGTTAGCGCATCAAACAATGCTACTGGCAAAAATGGTATACCTTTTTTTTTCTAACCGAAATTGTATACCAAACACAGCCTTTAACAATAGTTACTATGTGTAATAGAGTTCAGCCCAATTATTCAAACGAACTAATAAACATAAGCTACTCTCTTCTTCTTTCTCCAATTTCTTGAATCGTAAAGACATACCGCACTAAATCAACCGCTAGAAAAAAGCTTCTCATTCTTCCTCCAAAGAAGCCTCAATCCGAAGCAAAACGAACCCAACGGCAACCCCGTCGAGAACAAGGCCGGGCATGATAGCCGCGATCTTGAAAATCTCGGCGATAGCGTTGCAGGTCTCTTAGTAAGAGCGCTGCCACCTTTGGCGCCTTTCGACGAGCTGACGATGTTCGAGAAGCAATGCTGAGTTTAAGGCCTAATGAGGACACATTGTTGTTGTGAGCCTTGAGCCCACCGTATGAGTTCAACCCATTGATGTACCTAACTTCGGTTATGATTCTGGCGTTGGGCGGTGGTCTTGCCGGAGTCATAACGGTTGGCGTTGATATTGTGGTGTGAGATATTGAGAACATTTTGTGTTGAGAGAAAAGTGAATTTGCTAGCAAAATGGTGAAAAGATATGTTTGGATATATTATAGGGTTATTTTAATGTTTGATGTAAGATTGTAAGGTAGTAATGAGATATTGAAGTGGATAAGTTGGTCTTAGTGATTGGTGGCTGATATAACTATTTTCCATGAAATATGATTTGGGTCATATAACAAACTCTAATTATCAGATAGAACATGCAAAGATTTCATCTAGACGGTTTTTATTAGGCATTTTCTTTTGGTAATAATTTACCAAGAAAATGGCCTAAGTGCACATATGATACTACTACAACATACACACACAACTTCATATTGACTTGCAGTCAAGTTTCTTCCATAAGATTAGGAGCAGAGGGGAAAGCTCTATTTGACTATGCCATTTGCAATACTTCCTCACGCTTTATCTCAAAAACCTTGAGAAGGGCATCTTCCACAACCTTAAAGAAGATGACGTTCGAAAAAGATCAAGCATGGAATACTTCATCGAAAATGCTCTTATCAACCCTAAGCTTGTCGAAAATCATGAAAGTAGAGAGGATTTGAAGTAACTGAGGGGCGAAAAAAGTAGGGTAAACTCACCTTATCAGGTGTAGATGCGCCAGATGTTACACCAATTGTGATGGGTCCTTCGGGAAGGAAATTCTCTTTCTCGACCAATTCGCCGTGCTGGAAAATGTAGTTTCAAGAAAGAACAGTTTGTTTTATGATTGAAATTTTTGCATCTGCAGATATAAGGGACGTCGAAATGATAGGTGAACACATACCAATAGCTTAAAACTTATTTTATTTCCGGGGCCAATTCTTTTCTCACTGTCGATCCAATAGGAAGGAATGCCACGTTCCTCTGCGATTTCCAGTAAGTGAGAGGTGTTACTAGAGTTCCAACCACCAACAACTAGCATTAGATCCATCTTTTCGTCCACCAGTTTAAGCATGGCATCTTGTCGCTCCTATGTACGAAAAAACAATGGCCAGATTAGGATTTAAACTATGACGAGGTGTTGTTTAAAAAAAATGTTGAGGTTGAAATAGTGTTTACCTGAGTTGCATCACAAATAGTATTGAAACTCATGAAATGGCTGTTGATGTTTTCTACTCCGTACTTACGCATCATGGTTTTTTCGATCAACTTTCCTGACAACATAAAATGAATTCGCAAGTCAGAAAATGCATGATTCTAGAGGAAAACTGATCATGCTTGCATCTGTGCAACTTTGAACTAACCAATCTCCTCTGTTTCACTCTTCAGCATTGTAGTCTGATTTGCTATACCAAGTTTTACCAGGTCTTTGTCGGGATCAAACCCTTGCGAAACTGCATTCTTGAACTTCTGCACGTGGAAAAGGTTTGATGAAATCAACTCCTAAGTTCAAAAAAACTAAAGCTGGAGCAAGTTAAAACTTCCACATACTTCCATAAATGCCTCTTTGGTTGAGCTGGATCCATCGAGCCCGCCACCCAAAACGTAATCGCAAACGTAAGTTGCCTGCAGAAAAAAGGTTTCTCTTTTCATGTTAAAGATATCTCAGGGCTTGATGATGACAAACGGAAAAGCAAGCCCGGATTATAAGTTCAACATACCTCTTTCATGTTCTTCACAATGATATACTTCCCTGCGAAAGATGAAGTAGCCACGGTCTCTTCATGCCCAGCTTTACCGTGGATTATCGAAGTGTACTCCCCTCTCTTATGCTTGTCAACAACATTCCACACCTTTTTTGTGACAAAAGCTTGGTTCAATCCACATAAAAAGTGAACAGTCATTTTTTTCGATGTCAAAGAAGTTGAAGAGTAAGTACCTTAGATACCCACGGGCAAGTGGTATCGACTATCTGCACTTTCTTCTCATTCAAAGTGAACATCTCATCCACAGCAGCTCCAAAAGCAGGCAGTACAACCACATCGTCCTCGTCGACCACATCGAATCTTTTCTTTCCATCTTCAAGTGGTATCGTTACTACTTCCATCTCTTCAAGCCTCTGAGCATAGAAAGAGATCAAAATTGTACAATGAAACTTCCTTAATTATGTTTATGTAACTGTTATGCATAGCAATTTCATTGCGGGGGTACAACAACAAACGAACCTTATTCACCGTGGGGTTGTGGATTATTTCGTTAGTGATCCATATCTTCTCAGTTGGAAACTGCTTTCGGGCTTCATACGCAATCTGAACAGCACGCTCAACTCCCCAGCAAAATCCAAAAGCCTCAGCCAGCTTCACGGTCACATTTCCCCACGTATACTCATATCCATTCTCCTTCAGCTTCTTTATAATGTCACCTGAAATAGGACATACCCCCAAATATTTTACAATTCCGCAGTATAAAGAAGCAACACAGAAACATCAGATTAAACTGCTACGCTATTGACTCAGTCGCTACAATCGAACAAATAAATCGAGCTACAGCATGCTTTAAACGGCAACAGAGTAAAATTTCACGGATCACACATACTCGTATACTCCAGGCTCATCTGCTCCGCAATCGCCTCCTTATGTCCAAAGCCCTTGCGATTGTAGTTCGCGCTCCTAGTCAAGTTGTGACGAAATTTCTTAGCGTCGAACTCCGACACTTCCGCAGCCGATGAAGAAGTGGTGGTTTCCCCGGCGGCCGAGCATCGGACGGTCGGAGCTACTCTCCGATGCCGGGATACTCTGATATCAGGTAAAGAGAAGTCCGAGCGAGTGGAAATACGAGAGAATTGCAGAGGAATTGCCATGGCTGACGCTGCGCAGGTTAGCAGGAAATGCCTTTGCCTATACTATGGTGGTGCGCAATTTATCTATCGCGAAGTTGTGTCCATGAAAAATTATTTACAAATAAATAAATAAACTAAATAAAATATATTTAGCTTCTGGAAAATGATTATCGTCCTCTAATTTTTTTCAGGAATATAAATTATTATTTGGTTACGTAAGGGAAAAATATTTGTTCCGTGGCCTTAAATTGGAGGGAAATACCATTTTATTTCCTTGTTATCTGTAACACCTCTAGGTTGTTAAATAGACATGCAAATTATATATTACCACACACGAGTATTCTTTATGCGTTTTTTTTAATATGAATATATATATATATCTATAAATATATATTTTATACGGTAGAAACTGGATAACTTAATATTCGATTATTTAATAAATTATCTATGATAATATTTTTTAACGGTCCCGACTCGAGAATAGAATCTTTAGTTTAATAATTCATTAAAATTATTAAATAATATATTTTTGATAATTTTTATAGACTCCATATAAAATAAAAATTAATTTCATATATACTACATACTATTTATTACATGAACGATTTATGATTTATTTTTGTTAGCATGATCTTGTATTTATATATAAAAAAATATTTTTTAATGTTTATAAAGTTATATATTGAATGAAGCAGGTAGGAGATTGGACGATTCTTTCAACTTGGACAAATCATTTGATATGTATCTATTGCATAATACTCTAATCGTTAAGTCAAAGTTTCAAAGATTGCTGTAAATTGAATATTTCATTGTAAATTAATAAAATATTAATTAATGTATAAAATTAATAATTATTAATTTATCTTAAATTTTGATTATCTCACCAGTATTAATTAACTGTATTTATGGTAATAATAATAATAATAATAATATTTTTTTAGAAATTAATTAGTAAACAAATTAGTTAATAAATCAACAAGCAAGATGCAATAAGAACTCCATAAATGGAATGAAAAGAAAAGAAAAGAAAAGGCAAGCAAGCAACTTTGACAAGGGAAGGGATGAAGACAGACAGCAACCGCTCTCATAGTTTACATGCACATATGAACTTGGAATGAAAACTCAGAAGATTTCTCCTTTCAACATTCACAGCCGGTCCATCTCTGGTGACTGCTGCTCGCAACATCGATCGTATCGGGCAAGTATCTTCATCAAAAGTTAACAAAAGAATCCATAGTTAGCCAATCGAACTAAACTTTGGAAATCAAGTTAGAGACGTTATTACGGAAAATATTTAAGCAGCATATCAAAAAAAAAAAAAAAGGAGTGGCAGTGATTTGTTTGGTTCTTTATACTCACATTTCTTCTTCTTCTTCGGTCTTCAGTGCGTTCTTTGCGATGACCTGAAAGGCTTCTTCGACGTTTGTGCCTTCCTTGGCTGAGGTCTCAAAGTATGGTATGTTGCCTTTCGAGGCACACCAAGCTCTAGCTTTTTTCTCAGATACCTTCGGGGGAGAAAAAAATAGTATAAAACGTATAGTAATCAACCTCAATGGAATTTTATTTATTTATTTTTTTTGCAAAATCAAAAAACCCGAAAAAGGAATACAATGGACAGATGAAAGAAGGCTACCACTCGGCTGTTTCCACCATCAACGTCAACTTTGTTTCCAATCACAACAAATGGGAAATTTTCTGGATCGGATGGGCTTGCCTGCATTGTGAAATTTTAGATCATCCCGGTATTGCATATGGCCCAAATCACATCAAGACATGAAATATTTCACGACAAAATGACTAAATGCTTTTCGGGATATAGCGATTCAGCAGAAACGTGGCTTCAGATATAATAATCTTCATGCTAAAATCCTTACAAGAGGGGAAATTGCAGCCCAGAACCCTGAGATCTTATTTCATTTTGAGATGAGATCAAGAAACAAATAACAGAGAGTAAGCACACATACCTGGATCAAGAATTCTTCTCTCCAGTTGTTAAGATTGTCGAACGATTTCTTGACATTAACGTCATAGACAAGCACACAGCAGTCGGCACCACGGTAGAAAGCGACCCCAAGACTTTGAAATCTTTCTTGGCCAGCAGTATCCCATATCTACTTAGATAAAGATTTGGAATTAGGCACCACATTGACGATATAGACCAGATATATAAGAAGGTACATATCAGCGAAAAGGTATTTCAGAAGTTAAGAGGTTGACAAATTTTCAATTTAACTCATTCAGAACCCTCTTCGAGTAAGACATAGTTTAACTTTAAATATAGTTTTTCGCAAACTCAAAATTGAATCTTGTCGCACTAGAATCAGGGGTCCATGTTTAGACAATTTTTTTCTTTTTATACTCAGATAAGTGAATTTCCTGAACAAATGAAGAACAAATATAGTTGGTTTGCAAAGAAGTGACTATACAATTCAGACTTACTTGTAACGTAAACAGCCTATCCTCAAATTGCACTTCCTTAGTCAAGAAATCGGCCCCAATCGTCGCCTTGTATTGGTTGCTAAATTTCTTATTCACATATCTTTAGTCAAGAGGTCAAGGAAAATCAGACCAGTTCAAAAGAAACATTTGTCCACAATATCGTCATAAATTTAGTTTTCTGATAAGGATACTGATTCATCAACGAGGTCTTGCCTACCCTGCAAATCACGCCAGAAATATAAAAAACCAGCTGTCAACGTAACATATATAGCCACATTTATAGCTTGACAATTGACATGCACATTTTGTACATCCACGTAAGGCTTTATTGAGAAAGAACTCTCCGCTACCAAGCGCCAACACAACGCCCAAAAACAATTGTGAATGCTAGGTATAACATCTTAGAGAGGGATGATCAGACAAACGAAGCATAACAGAACACTTCCCAAACTTTCACAGCCTAACCACATTCTATTAAGTCCAATCCACAAGAATAACCACATTCTACTAAGTCTTAAATTTAAAGATCCATAGCACATCTATTCCGACCAGCTCCTAATTCTTCAAAAGTCAATGTCCCTTAACATAGCTAATAAAAACCCAAGAACAGCAATTCTTCATATATATATATATAATATTTTCATTATCCAAATTTTGATCAAATCAACAAAACTCGTGCTTTCACCCCCTATAAAAGCACATATTTGACAGAATCAGCATTCTATTGTAACATTCATAACTTCATATCATATATCCCACGCAACTTTATCTTTTAGTCAATTCTCCAATGATTCGTTCAAATTACAAAAAGGAGAAGATTCTCCCAAACGCCCAAAACATCGCAAGCACAATACAATCGATAACAACAATCATGACATTACAATATATATATATATATATATATATATATATACTCACCCGCTATCTCCGAGAATGATGACTTTGAGGAGGGCTCTTCTGCGAGACGGCATCGTTGAATCGTTCTCGGATTGCTGGAATTTGAAGAGCTGCAAAAATTATGGGGCAAGCAGATTATTTGTTTTTGCTCTCTCTCTCTCTCTCTCTATTGAGGCTCAGCTGGCTTCGATGTGTCGCTATGCAATATGAATGATGAGTTTGGCATCTTAACATATTATTTTCTTTTAAAAGAAAAAGAAAAAAGAAAAGAAAAGAAAAAGAACTCGTCCGGGTTGCCAGCAATTTTTAAATAATATTCAATAATATACTTCATATAAGAAAAGACCTCTGCCCCAATAAAATTTGAAGCGAAATTTAATAATAATAAAAAAAATAACTTTACTTATTCATTGCAATATAAATTGATATTTGCAAATCAAATTAATGATGAGATTATTTAGTAAGAACGCAAATTACGGGTAATTAATATTAGTTGGTGGGTTATTAATTAACCTTCAACAGATTAGTTCAAGGACAACCATTGAACCTACTTGGACCATAAATGTTTCAGACCAAATTACTAATTCTTTTTTTGTTTTTTTTTAATTACATGTTTATTTTTTTTTATTATTATTTTCATTTAAAAGTATAAAAGAGAGATACTAAAATAGAAAGATAAATTTAATTTTCCTTCTTTGTAGGGAAATGGGAAGCCAACGACTCATCTCCTTTCATCGTTAAAATTCCATTATTTTATTTTCACTTGTGAGAATCTTCCCTGCCCTTCTCCTAAAGGTTTCATTTTTAAGTTCTCCTTCTCCTTTTTATTTTCTTTCTTTCTTAATATATATATATATATATATATATGTGTGTGTGTGTGTGTGTAATTTTTTTGTAATAAACAATTCACAATTCTTGATTATTAGGGTCATAACTGTGGAGAGCGGCAGGGTAATTACAGCATTGCCGTTTATTGGGTGAAAAGAAAGAAGAGAGAAATAAAATGTCGTCCTCGTCGCCGGAGGAATCTTCTTCGTCGTCGGAATCTCCATCTCCACCGTCCGATTCTCAATCACCGCCATCGTCAGGAGGCTCAAAATCTCCACCTTCAGACTCATCACCACCGCTGCCATCATCTGACGATGCTTCTTCACAATCTCCACCGCCACCGTCGTCCGACGATTCCTCTCAGCCATCCCCACCGCCACCTTCGTCATCCGACAGTTCCCCACCACCACCATCCGATGATGACTCCTCACAGTCTCCGCCGCCGCCATCCAAGCAACAAAACTCACCTCCACCGCCCTCTGGAAACAACGACGACGACTCTCCATCACCGCCGCCACCAACAAAATCGTCAGGCTCATCCGATGGTTCGTCGTCGTCGCCGTCATCCTCACCTTCTCCACCACCGCCGCCGTCCTCTCATTCCGGATCGTCGTCTTCACGTTCACCACCTCCACCATCAGCGAGCTTGCCACCACCATCTAACAACTCAAACTCATCGTTCGACAAGGAGAAAGCCATCATCGCCGGCGCAGCCGCAGGCGCCGGTCTCCTCCTCCTCCTCATGATCCTCTTCTTCGTCTCATGCTGCAAGAGAAAGAAGCGAAAGCCCCACGCTCAAGGCTACTACCCGCAGGATTCACGTTCCAACATGGGCGGCAACGGCGCCAACGGCGGCGGCTACTACAACAGCGGCCAGCACGAGCCCTGGCAGCACAGCAACAAGCTCGCAAGCTCCGAGCACGGCTGGCTAGGTCCACCACCTCCACCGCCCGCCATGATGAGCAGCAGCGAGATGAGCTCCGCAGGCTTCTCAGGCGGCCCACCACTCCCTCCGCCCCACCCGTCCATGGCCCTAGGGTTCAACCAGAGCAGCTTCACGTACGGAGACCTGGCGGCCGCAACCGGCGGGTTCGCTCAGTCGAACTTGCTCGGACAGGGAGGGTTCGGCTTCGTCCACAAAGGGGTGCTGCCCAACGGCAAAGAAATAGCGGTGAAGAGCTTGAAGGCGAACAGCGGGCAAGGTGAGCGTGAGTTTCAGGCGGAGGTCGATATTATTAGCAGAGTCCATCATAGGCATTTGGTCTCCCTGGTTGGGTATTGCATCTCTGGCTCGCAGAGGTTGTTGGTCTATGAGTTCGTCGCCAATGGCACTCTTGAGTACCACCTTCATGGTAATAATAATAATAATTCGCTAGTATATATATCACCTTAATTATATATATATGTCATAATTGTTTTATTTTTAGCTTAGAATGTAATAAAAATATATGATTTTGATGTTTGATTAAATGGTGTGTAGGGGCTGGTCGGCCAACCATGGAATGGCCAGCCAGGCTTAGAATCGCCTTGGGATCGGCTAAAGGGTTTGCCTACCTCCATGAAGATTGTAAGTAATTATTTCAATACATATATATATGATTAATATTGCTAAAGTAAAATATATAAAAAAATGTTATACACTTGCAAGCTTAAACTTTTTTATTCAACATGTTCAATAGATTATGACTATGAGTACAAATCCTCGCAAAATTCTGGCTAGACTTGAGTGGAAATGTTGAAAAATAAAATATATAAAATTAAAGTACGCTATTAGGCGAAGTGATTATTTAACAATTATTTTGTCGCAGGCCACCCTCGGATTATCCACCGCGACATTAAAGCTGCAAACATCTTGCTGGACGAGAATTTCGAAGCCAAGGTCGTGGTCGAATAATTTAAAATTTTTCGAATCTTTTTTTCGGAATTTTGCATGGCAATTATTTAAATTGAAGCGATGATATATAATTTCACATGCAATGTACGTATAGGTTGCTGATTTTGGGCTGGCCAAGCTTTCATTGGACACCAACACTCACGTCTCCACTCGAATCATGGGAACATTCGGGTACTAAAAAAAAAAAAAAAGTTCAATCATATACATATATATATGTATATATATATAGATAATCATACTAATTTATAAATATAATTAGATACCTCGCCCCCGAGTACGCATCGAGCGGGAAGCTCACCGAGAAGTCCGACGTATACTCCTACGGCATCATGCTTCTCGAGCTTATCAGCGGGCGACGTCCTGTTGACATCAGTAGAGACGACGACGACGACACTCTAGTCGACTGGGTAAATAAATTTTTTTTTTTTTTTTTTTTCTTCGACTCACAACAAAAAGGGAATTTTAATTTTGGGATTTTCTTACCAACAAATGCACATTTAAAAAGAAAACCCTAATTTAAATATATATATACACGCCAGGCTCGTCCGCATTTGGTGAAAGTGATAGAAGGCGGGAGCTTCGAAGAGCTCGTCGACCCGCGGCTGGGAAACAGCTACGACCCGCAAGAGATGCATCGCATGGTCGCATGCGCCGCCGCTTGCATTAGGCACTCGGCTAGGAGACGCCCTAAGATGAGCCAGGTTCGATGATGTCATAATATACATATATATATATATATATTGAACTAAATTAATGATGTAATTGATCTTTTTTTCATTGGTAGGTTGTTCGGGCGCTAGAAGGCGACGTGTCTCTAGACGATATAAACGAGGCGGTGAAGCCGGGGAACAGCAGCGCCATGTATGGTTCGAGCGGTGGCAGCTCGGAGTTTGAGGCGAGGAGGCTGAGGAACCCAGGGGCATTATTGTCCAGTGAAGAATTCACCAGCAGCGGCGAGCATGGGGGTACCGGCGAGTTCGTCAATCGCGCTCATATTTAAATTTTATTTTTTAAAAAAAAACGAAAAGTTAATAGCAAAATTTATATTTTATTTTATGTGCGAGGGAGATTACAAAATATATATTTGTTTGTTTGTGTTTTTTTTTTTTTCTGAATTTATTTGGTGTTTGAATGTGTAAAACGCTAATATTGATGTTTTATAATATTACATAATTGTCTTATATTTCCTTAATCCCACTTACGTTATTCAACATTAACACACATAATTGTCTTATATTTCCTTAATCCCTTTTAGTAATAAATACTAAATATATAAATTGAAAAAAACAAATTAGGCATTATTCACATTAATCTCCAATCTACGCAAGCAAATAGAAAAAACTCATCGTCGGTTTATGGGTCCAATGGCGGGGTGGCAGTGGAGTCCATGGATTCCACTGAAAATAATTTTTGATAATAATATTTGATTCCACTGAAAATAATTTTTGATAATAATATTTGTTGAATTTTTTAATGATTAGATTAAAATTGAATAAAATTAAAGCAATGATCCCACGAAAAATTTTAGAAATTATTGAAGTATATGGTTCAATTAGACTGAACCCCGCTCACGTTATTTTCTGGCTCCGCCACTGTACGAGACGACTCCAGCCTTCAGCGAGACTAATCTTTCCGCTCTTCATGTATCTGTCCCAAGTCCACACAGACTGCGACGGTCGGTGAGTCCAAAGTCAAATCGAATCTTGAAGTCGAGATATCGAAAGCTCGACCACTCCACATATCCATCGGTAACTTGGGCTTTGTCTTAGCTGCATTTACGTCATGAATAGAAAATAGGGTAAATTATGATATACCCCCATATGGATATACTGGAATCCAGTACCTTACTACCCTATGTTTTTTTTTATTGCGTCAAACTCCTTTATGCTCTCTAAAACTTAGCACCGTACCCCCGATGGTATCGAAAACATAGCATTGTATCCCCCAATTGGGGGGTGTAAATGCTAAGGAGCGTAGAATTAACTAAACCACGAGGGTGTTTTATGCTATTTAAAAATCATAGGGGTTTTGATGTTTATTTTTTAAACCACATGTGGGTTATATGCAATTTAGCCTAGAAAATAATTAGCATTTCACTATGCAATAACTTCGAGGCCAACATGAGACACCATTAGTTCAGCCATGCAATAGCTTCGAGGCTAACTAATAACAAGGCATTCTTTCATTATCTTACAATCCATGGATGTCCACGCGCCTACGTCAAAGGCCTAGTAGTTAGCTTGCTTTTCCAAGAAAACTAAAGCCCCAATCAGATAGGAATTAGCTAGGCAACCTTCGATAGCACCAAAACCATGTGGATGAGCCATTTAATATACTTAGTCGGGGAAGTTCTTCATCGTTTTCTGCCCATGCATTTAGTTTCCCATGGCTCCATGCTTCCAGAGACTACTTTGCCTCGTCTCTCTCTCTCTCTCTCTCTCTCTCTCTCTATAGTAAGTACTTCAACGGTTATAATATCTATCATCCAATGTAGATAAAGATATATATATATATATATATATAACTATAATATACTATCACTTTTATTGCAGACGACCCCACTTCATCACTACCATCCTTGCGTTTATAAAAGAAGGGGTAATTCATGGCGGATGCTTTGCTTATTACAAAAGAACTCTGCTCTACTTGTAATAACGTTTTCCGAAAATTAAGGAAAAATGTCATCAAACTCTATGGCAAGAGGCTCGGGCAGTAGTAGTAATTGGACGGCTAAGGAAAACAAGGCATTCGAGATGGCTCTCGCCGTGTACAACGAGGACACGCCGGAGCGATGGGCCGACGTTGCGAGGGCCGTCGGTGGTGGAAGGACGGCCGAAGAGGTCAGAAGGCACTACGAAATCCTCGTCGAAGACGTCAGACGTATTGAGAGCGGCTGCGTGCCTTTTCCCAACTATAGAACCACCGAGGGTGGCGACGGCGGCGCTAACAAGCTGAGAGAAGAAAAGAAAAGGTATATAGCTCTCTATTATTTTATACAAAATGTGTCTTCTTCTGCTCCTCCGCCATTAATGGCCCTTCAAGGTAGATGTATAAAGAATAAGGCAATTTTCATCAATAACCAGCTAGGGTTTGTTTAGAGGTCATTATCCAGCTTATTCATAACAAGATTCTTGCTCATTCAAATGAAATTTATTGCCTGATTAAGCAAGATATATAGCTTGATCCATATATTACTTACTATCATATTTCCATAGTGTTAGCTAGTTAATTATCATAAATTACGATCGTCATCTTTCTATTATATTATTAGCGAGATCCTCGTAGAACCGTATGTGTCACTATTAGCCAATCACATTTTTTTTTAAAATTAATAATTAAGAAAAAGTCTATATCTTTTTTAAAAATCACTCACTCTCTTATCCCATAATATGCTTTTTCTTACAATAATACTTGTGGTAATAACTAACTCTTAATTAATTTGTAATAAAAATTGAATTCACAATAATAATTAAACTCTCAAATTATCTAAAATAAAATTAAATTTACAATAATATCCTAAAATTTAATTAAAAAAATAAATTTATAATTATAGTTATTATTATAATTAATTTTTTTTAATTATACATGCAATTGACTATGCTAAATTACTTGTCTTAATTAATACCGTGGTTCGTATAGGAGTATGTGCATGGGAAAACAATTATGCATTTAAGGGGCAATATAGTAAATTCAGCATAGTTGTAAGTAAGGACTTCTGCACAGTGTAAACTTTGTCCGATGCTTACATGCATATAATATTATTACATGCATCACAAATGTGAAGAAATATCAATGATTCCCAAATATAGACATACGCAGCTTTCATTTAATAAAGTATAAATACCGTTTGATGGAGGGGCCTTTTGTGAACCTAAGGTACCATTCGATCATTTGGGGGGCCTTTGTACTTGCTGTCGCATGCACTTGGCTCACGTGCGATTTCTCTATATATCCATTTAACGAACTCAATCAATCATTTTTTGGTTCTTATAAACTTTAGTGAATGCTATTTTTTTTATTTTTTTATTTAATTGTTTGTATTATAATTCGTATTTGATTCTCTCTCTCGCAGGATGAAAAAAGTGAAGAATAGTCGTAGCGATTCGTCGTTCAAACATTGGAAAAAATAATCGAAGACGATGCTAATGTATTTGCTTATCTTTCGATTGATATCTTCTTTTGTTGGCCATTGTGCTATTTATCAGTTGTGCGGTCGTAATATGTTTAGTAAGAATAAACGTATGCTAATAAGTTGGTCTATAATACACACACACACATATATATATATATATATATATATAACAATGAATATGATCGCAGTTGTCCCAAGTAAGAGATCGATCTCCTAATATCTCCAAATACAAGTAAATGATTGAATCCCACTTGGATTTTCTTGCCATCGTAGTTTGAATGGACTTATGACAATATATATACAGACCGAAAAGAAATTATTCCTATTTGAAATTGGGATTGTCCCACAGCAGATGATGAGCTTCAAATTGGACTGTACTTAGTCGGAATGTATGACAATATATATACAGACCGAAAAGAAATTATTCCCGTTTGAAGTTAGGATCGTCCCACAGCTGATGATGAGCTTCAAATTGAACTCAGACTGTACTTAGTCGGAATGTATGACAATATATATATACAGACCGAAAAGAAATTATTCCCGTTTGAAGTTGGGATCGTCCCACAGCTGATGATGAGCTTCAAATTGGACTCAGACTGTATTTAGTCGGAATGTGTGGATTATGGTTGCATTGTGTGGGAATACCTCCCAAACCAAAACTGAGAAAGAAAAATACGAAAAACACCCTCGAAAGAAGATAAGATTCAAAGTGTAAACAAAATAGAATACATATGGAGAAGATCATTGAGATTAGGGTTTTGGAATTTATTCCTCTCAGGAAATGAATACAAAGGGGTAATGAAATAGCTGGGCTATCCACATGGAACTATAGCAGCTATCAATCCACAAAACAACACAAGAATCGCCTTACTAACCCTTCCATAATAGCAAAACTGTATTCTTCTTAACAAAATGAAAAAAAGGGATTCTATTAAAGTGCTATTTAACATTTCAAAATATGCGTCCAAATCCCATACTTATCGAAGCATTCTTGGCATTTCCCTACGTATTGATCCTTCTTGCACTCGTTGGGATGTAAGAAAAGGGGCAGTTCAATCCGCACGAGGGCTGCCAGCGGTGGGTTTCTTTCCTTTGTATTGCTGTTGTTGAAGAAAGAATAAAATCGCTTCAGAAAATATTACGGTAAAGCGAATGGTCTACGAATGTACTTGTCCTTACCTGCTTTCCTATGTTGAATGGAAGATATTTGTACTTGATCATATGCGATATTTGGCGCTTCATTGTCAGAGCAAAGAGAACAAACCAGTAGCACAACAGTATTGGCCAAAAGACTGGGACATCAAACATGGAAAAGAAGGTCATCACAAATGCGACGCAGAAGGCCTTTGTGATGGCATACCTGCGATGAAAACAAGAGATTACACCGAGTCGTAGTTTTATTTGGAATATATCGAAGATAATAATAATCATCATTCTTTTATATAACCTTGCAACAGAAGAAGACTTTATTGTGGACTTCAGAGGTCTCTTTTTTCTCAAAAAACAAATTTTTCAATGCTATGTTGTTACAGCAAAAAAAGGAACTTCAGAGAAAGAAGCACTGAATGTTATCTGAATTCTGAACATAGAATATCTTGTGATAAACAACGACCGAGAAAAGAACAGATAACTATGTACAATTACCAGAATTTGAACTCAGGGAGGCGACGGATAAAAGGCTTGAATTCATCAGAACCCTTTGTGGGCAGCATTGGACCATCGGAAGGTTCCAGCTCAGGGTCGACGAGAGGTGACAAAAACCCGATCATCAGATTCAAGATATAGATCCCCAGTCCATAGGTGACGACGTAAAACCCTTGAACGTAAAAAACACGGAGAGCATAGAGAGATGCCAAGGCAAAAGTTCCAATCCAGCGGTAAAGAGTGTGTGGCGTTGATTTATCCAAATAATACTGGAAGACTTTAGATGCTTCATGTCTCCGTTGGTTGAGTGCTTCAGCTGCAACCGAGGTACCTTCACCTCCAATCCCATCCATTTTAAGCAACTTTATACGCAAATCCTTTCCATTGAGATATTGAAGTAATTAGCGAAATCCCAGCTATAGATGGTATATGAATGAAACAGAACATCAGAAAAATCATAATCTATTGACAATAAGAAGGTGGGTAACCGATAATCCGTAAACTAAAAGCAGACAACGACTTGAATCAATATCCACATAATAATCTTCAAAGTCCAACCAGCATTCTCCCAAAAGATTTCGTCGGTAACAAAGAACTACGAAATCTAATCGCCACCTAAATGCAAGATAAAGCCCTTTTCCACGAACCACAAGTGAAATTATCCACCGTCTGGAGTTCTTATCCAAGATTGGAATAGCAGCGCAAAGAACTAGATCTGGCAATAGTCCACCTCCAATCTTAAAGCCCTTGCTAGTTCATTTACTCAATTGGTTATCAGTTAAATTCATACAACGCACATTGCGGACTAGCAAGTGCCCAAAAGATTCGATTAACGAAAAACAATAAACAGAAAGCGGTGCTATACCTCGTGCGATGATGAAGCTCGCGCCTTAGGGAGATTGATCGGTAGGGTTTTGGCGGCGAATTCCGCGAGATAGATAATTCCTAAGTGCTGATTATCGATTTTAGCTCAGTTCTAAACGACACACCAGCCAGTGAGAAATTACCAAAGCAGGCCAAGGGCAATTTAGTATTTCATTAATATAATATTGATTTGGGCCTCATTGGGCTCGTAAATGGTAAATTGAATTGGGCCTCATTGGGCCCTAGGGGATTCTAATTTTCTATTTAAATTAATGGCAAACCCTAAAAGAAAAATCATGAAATTATCTAATAACGTATATATATAATACTACTCTATAACATATAATCAATACAATAAATGTTATACAAAAAAATAATTATATTTCCAATGAGTTATTATTTTCTGAGTGAAAGCTGCAACTCCACTTGTGTCTAAAACCGTGGGCAGTAATGCAAAGCAATATTTATCGTGCAGAGAGATAGAAAGCGTTCGAATAATATATGGAACCTTCAGAATTATTCAGAAAACATAACGAATATCTAAATACATGCAATATAATATATGATAATTCATTACTACATGTAGTAGGTTTTTGTTGCTTAAAAGTATAGTTAGAATACCATCTAAGATCATGCAATACTTTTTAGAAGCACTTGGCGAGTTGCTTAAGGATCATAAAAGTGTGATTTATTACTTTTCACTAAGTTGGGATTATATTGTGCAAGGAAAAGTATTTAAAATTATAATATTGATACTTAGTGCAACTTAAAAAAGAATATTTTAGACGATGGTTTCATCCATTATTTGTCTTGTGGGGTTAGGTTGAAAACAACGTTTCTAGATTGCATGGCAAAGTTTCTTAGTTAGGAAGGAAAGATGAAACAACAAAATATCAAAATTATGGAACCCAATATCAATCAAAAGGAGACACTAAAAAATGAAATAAATAAATGATTAAAAAGTAACGAAAAGGATATATGACAATAAATGAGTTACACTAGGACGTAAAATATTCCACGTATGAAACCCTAATTAGACTATCACTTAACAATGCACCTCATGTCAAATCAAGCCCACTAAAACATAATTTTATTCTCCTTTACTTTTATTATTTTATTTATCATTATGATTTTTTCTAATATATTTCAAGATTAATCACCACTTTTAAGGAAATATTCCTGCTAATCCATAATATAGATTTTATTAACAAGTGAAGATGCTACAGAAGGAACATACATGCAATACAGCTGGGAGAGAAACCATATTTGTGATCTTTATGCCCACCAAAATGTTTAAACTCCCCCAACACTTTCAATCCCACAAGAAAAGAAAAGACATTAAAGAATTCCATTACATGAAACTCACAACCACAGCTGATTAAAGTAAGAAAAAAAAAGGATAAAGAAAAAGGATGAGGAATCTGAATATTTTTTTTTAATAAGGCCTTAGTGCATGTCTATATATATATATATATATATATATACCATTACTCTCTCCAATATATTGCCACTCTTGCAGCCACATAGTAAAGAACAAAAGAATCCTATGATCATATCTCTCAGTTTCTTATTTTCTTGAATCAGATTCATAGCTGCTATGATCACAAACTACTTCTCCTTGGAGTAAAAAACCCTAATCTGTAAGAAGAAAAGAGAAAAAAACAATCTGAGTTGTGTTCTTGGATACATAGTAAGGAAGCACTGATCATTACATAGGAGATGGAAGATTATACATTCAAGTTCCGCGACATAAGAGCGGAGAAAGCGAATGCGATTTCAAAGTACAGACGATTAAAAAAAATCGCAGCTTTCTTCAGGTTGATGGAGGTGTTGCTTGTCTTGGTCATCCTCTCAAGGTTTTCAGCTCAGCTTGCTAACTTCAACCTAAAGTTTCCGAGCAATTGCTTCGAAAGAATCTCCGCGACCCTAATTAGCCCACGATTCGTATTCTTGGTTGGAAATGCAATCGTGGGCGTCCTCTTCTTGAAATCATACTCCAAAAACGGCGACGAAAACCCCGATTTCTACGAGGAGTACGTGGAAAAATGCAGGAATAATCTGCTGGAGAAGAATACACCATTAGATGATCACAGAAATAATGATATACTGCCGTGCAATGATAGTCGAAGGAAGATAAATAGAAGCCAATCTGATCAAAGCATGGTGGGGGCATTGCATGCTGGGAACGATCGTCAGGACAATGGGCGAAAAGAGCTGAGGCGAACTATGACGGGGAAGTGCGAGAAAAGTATGAGTAAGTCGAAGATGTCCGAGAGTTCTGCGTGCTATGAAGAGGACGGAATGAGTAATGAAGAGTTTAGGCGGACGGTGGAGGCGTTTATTGCAAGGCAACAAAGGTTTCTGAGGGAAGAATAATAGATTAGTCATGGTGTATAATTTCACTATGTAAAGCATGTATAAAATGTCTAGTTTTAGAATCTTGATAAAAATGGAAGTAAAGCAGAAATGTGCGCCTAAACTGTGTTCTTAAGGAAAAGCATGCTGATAGTTAAACATTTTGATTATAATATGAGAGTTAGAATTCGAAAATTACATGAGAATTTCGTACTATTGTCACATATTATACAATTTCAGAAGAGGCAAAACTGAATCAAGAAGCTTGAAAAATGTCGGGTGGGGTGGGGCGGGCCGGCGGGTCATGGATGGGTGTAATGAAGGCTACTAATATTAATTCATCCCACATCTTACATTGTTGGAAGGAGAAAATAAATAATATGCAGAATAAAAAGAAAAAGATGGAATACTTCAATTGCCATGCCATGGAATCTGATGCTCTTACTCTAATTTCGTTGCTGCATATATTCTTTGCTACCTTATGCTTGTGATCTCATCTCATAAGCATAAATTCAAGAAAATGAAATATTAAAATATTGGCTTATATTCATTTTTGAAAGTAAGCATATGGGCATGAAAAGATAAGCAGATTGATTTTGTTGTTAAATCGATGTTAGGATTCGATTATGTTCTTTCACACGGAGGCATCGATGCTTTGATGAAAAAGATGAGACAAGATACAAAGAATATATATGATTTCACCACTAATATCTTTGTAATAATCACTCCATTCTTGATCTATTATCCCCTTTCTACCATAACTTAAAACCAAGATAAAATATCATTCAAGTCCTTTATTTTTCGGGTTAAAAGTCGACGATAGGGCAAGATGAAGAACCTTGTTGCGGTTTACAGAACATAGATCATCGATTCATTCAAACAGAAGTGTTCGATTAAAAGTGCATTGAGCTGACAAATATCCTTAGAGAAAAACCCACCAAATATGCAACTTGGTGTCTAATCCTTCCCAAAGTCGGCACTGTAATGAGCGCTTGATTCGAGCTTCTTTGCTTCATTCAGCTTTCTAACGGCCTGCAGCATTTCGACAATGTCACAGATCCAAATTTTCGTTCAATAACAGCGAATCAGAAAGATGGAGGAAGCAATGTTAGCAAGGAAAGAAAGCGGCTTGGTCCCTCGACGGAGGAAAAATTAGCATTCCTCTTGCTAATCAAAGAGAGATGGCAGCACATAGGTCTTATAGTATACGTCTAATACGCCATACACCATCATGTAAGGATAGCAAATAGATCTTCGAAAAGGACAATAGCGGGCATAAAGGGGAGTTTACCTTCATAAAATCTTCATGGATCACATAATCACGTTCTGCACGAAGTGCTGCCATTCCAGCTTCCGTGCAAATATTACGAAGATCAGCTCCATTGAAACCCTGAAAGATGCGTCTTTACTATTTTAATCTTTGAAAAACTTTATTTTCATTGACCATTAGAACTTTTACCTCTGCAAGTTTAACAACCGCCTCATAGTCAATTTCTCCATGTTTTGCAATTCCAGCAGCATGGATCTTGAGAATCTCCATTCTTGACTGTTCGTTTGGTAATGGGATTTCTATTTTCCTGTCCAAACGACCTGGACGAAGAAGCGCAGGATCCAAGACATCAGGTCTGTTGGTTGCCATGATCATTTTAACCTGCACAAATAGTACATTGACATCATTTCAATATTTACGTATTAGCAATAATGTCTCATATAAAATTACAAGACCTTTCCAAGCTGGTCAAACCCGTCAAGCTGGTTGAGTAACTCCATAAGAGTCCTTTGAATTTCTCTATCAGCACTAGTTCCCTCGCTGAAGCGACGCCCGCCGATGGCATCAATCTCATCCATAAATATAATGCAGGGCTTCAGAGAAATAACCAAACATTGTTCAAGATGCATTTAATCAAGCTCTTGCATTCACAAATGGAAAGACAACGAAATATTCTTTTTTCACCCGATACATACTTGGTGATCGCGAGCATAATTGAACATTTCTCTGATCAATCTAGCACTCTCACCAATATATTTATCAATAATCGCGCTGGACACAATCTGCAAAGGGACCAATTGTTAGGATATTGCACCACATGGAATCTGAAAACGAATCATAAAATAGGAATATGCGCATCCTCACTTTTAAGAAATTTGCATCGATATTGCTGGCAATGGCTCGGGCCAACAGTGTCTTTCCAGTACCAGGAGGTCCATAGAGAAGTACGCCCTAAAACAGAATAAAGGTCCTCAGTGAAAATACAGATCAAGTGGTAGAAATATTTATCTGAGTTCTCATAGATGAATATGACCTTGGGAGGTTTAATGCCAACTCTTAGGAAGAGTTCAGGATTCATAAGAGGTAACTCTATAGATTCCCTTAACTCTCTGATTTGATCAGATAGTCCACCGACAGCTGAATAACTAATGTTCCCAGGATCTTCGTGGAGCATGTTGTAGACAAGTGGATCAACCTCACGTGGGAGAGCTCGCATGATGGTGAGAGTAGTCATATCAAGGACTACTCTGGTTCCAGATGTAAGTTTCTCTTTGTCCACTTTACTTCGGCATCCAACCACATATCTTGGCCCACTGCTGGCTTTGACGATCACTAAATACAATAACATATATAAGCATTGCGACAAATGGATAACAATTACTGAACAGGTCGAGTAGTAGACCAAAATAATAGGGCCCTAGATGGCTTACAACGCTCACTGTCTAGAGACCGAAGAACTTCCCCTATGATCTGTCCAACACTTTGGAGTGACTTCAAATCATCTTCCGTTTTGGCGTACTCCTTCTTCACAGATTTCAAATTCTCCCTAGCTGTTCATCAAATTTCACGTCGTACATTAAAACCGACAGATGGATATAGCGAAAGAAACATATCCACAACTTCATGTAATCACAGATATCCAGAGTTTTTCTAACACTCACCTTTCCTAGCAGCATTTCCAAATTCCTAATATCGTACACACATAATACGTTTTAATCAAACAGATACAACATTCCCAAATCACATTTAGAACGTAGAATTCCAAACCGAGGTGCGAATCACAACAAGAGAGAGACGAATCAACTCAGAAGCTACAACGTAAATAAAACAACCCAAATTGCAGAGCACATTAGGGTTTACGAAATCCAAACCAGATCGAACGCGGCCTTCCAGCTCCCTTTGGCTCAAAAGCTTCTGACGATAGTCTGTGACCGCTTTGCGCCGAGCCGCATCCTCTCCTTCGCTTGCCATTGCTAATATCTCTTTGAGCTTTCACGATTTTCTCAGGAACGAACTCCTCTTTATATACAGCTTTCCATTACTAGCAATACTTCAATGGATTGAGCTCAATGATTGAACGTACTGACCAAGAAAGAAAGTTTGAAGCTATTGGGCTTTGTGAGCCCATTATCGAGAAAACTTAGTCCATTAAGGCCCAAATGAATTATAGCGTTAAGAATATTCACCAATAAGATTCTTCCACGTCAGCAACCACAATGATGAATATATATACTAGGTTTATATTCTCTCTCTATAAATTCATACATACGCTCGCATGTTCTTCGCGGAATAAGGGAACACGAAAAGAATCAGCGCCCATGATGGATTCACGCTTCGTGCTCTTCTTTTTCCTGGGAGTGATCTTCTCCGCGGCGTCGTTCCGATGCTCTCTCGCCGAAGACGACGATGGCCATGGATTCGCCTCGAGCGACGACGACGAGCCCGTAATCCGTCAGGTGGTTGACCCAAACAACGAGGAGATCGACGACGACCATCACGGCGTCCTTTTGAGCGGCGGTGAGGTGCGTGATGAGGATCTTCATTTCTCGATCTTCAAGAGGAGATTCAGAAAAGCGTACGCTACGAAGGGGGAGCACGATTACAGATTTAAGGTGTTCCAGGTTAACCTGCGCCGAGCGAGGAGACATCAGAAGCTCGATCCGCAAGCTGTACATGGCGTTACTCGATTCTCCGATCTCACTCCCGAGGAGTTTCGTCAAAGGTATTCATCGAAACTGAAAGAGATTTGTTTATTTGAGTTATAATTACGTTTAAATCGGATATATATATATATTATATATATATATATATAATATGAAACAATAGGTTCTTAGGAGTGAATAGAAGGTTGAGGATGCCTGTGGATGCCCACAAGGCTCCGATACTTCCGACGAATGATTTACCAAAGGATTTCGATTGGAGAGATCACGGCGCAGTTACCCCGGTGAAGAATCAGGTTAATTAGTGTTTTTCTGTTGTCCTTTAAATTTTTTCTTTGTAATGGACGATGTATTAAGAAAGTGGAGCTCACGCGCACGATGTGTTTGTTGAAGCGTTTATGTAGATTTAACAACGGTAAAAGTGTAGCTTGCTGTCTGCATTCATTAGTTTTCATTCAAATTTCTTCTTGAAAGTTGGAACTGTTTTGCCAAATGAGATTATTTCATCAATTTCTTCGGACCAAATAATGTATACTGTGTGGCTTGAAGTAAGTAAGATATGGACAACTTTGAACCATTTTGCTTGCAAATTTTTTAGGGCTCCTGCGGATCTTGCTGGTCGTTCAGTACTACCGGCGCATTGGAAGGAGCCCATTTCCTCGCCACGGGGAAATTGGTGAGCCTCAGCGAGCAGCAGCTAGTGGACTGTGATCATGAGGTCTGCCTCTTTAACTTTGGAATACTTAATCCAACTTCTTGACTATTAAGGATCAGCTGTTTGTGATTTTAAAGCACAAACTTCCCCTTGCAGTGTGATCCCGAAGAAAAAGATTCATGCGACTCGGGTTGCAACGGAGGATTGATGAACAGTGCTTTGGAGTACTCTCTTAAAGCCGGTGGGCTCATGCGAGAAGAAGATTATCCATACACCGGCACAGACCACGGATCATGCAAGTTCGACGAGAACAAGGTTGCTGCAAAGGTTTCCAACTTCAGCATCGTGTCCCTAGACGAAGGCCAGATTGCAGCAAATCTAGTAAAAAACGGCCCTCTTGCTGGTAATTTACTCACTATACATAAAACTTCAAACTCCCTTGACATACAATCGCCTGATATGTATCCTTTTCATGACGATGCAGTGGGCCTCAATGCTGCCTTCATGCAAACATACGTAAGAGGCGTTTCTTGCCCTTACATATGCTCGAAGCAGCTGAACCATGGAGTGCTGTTGGTTGGCTATGGTTCGGAAGGCTACGCTCCTATTCGATTGAGGGAGAAACCTTATTGGATCATCAAGAACTCATGGGGACCAAACTGGGGCGAGGATGGTTACTACAAGATCTGCCGAGGACGCAATGTCTGCGGCGTGGACTCGATGGTCTCAACCGTTGCAGCAGTAAGCAACTAACTACTAAACTCACAATAGGGCATGGCTCCATTTCCTAGTGTACATAAATATATACCTTGCTTTAATTTATTTTACGATGTCGATACTATTTAACAAGGAAACACTCCATCAGTTTCATGGAACAAATCAATAGAAGTTAACTTCATGACAATATAGTACTTCACTTCCTAGTTCAATACATGGGCATACTTATTCAAGACTTTGGATATTGAAAGAACTGCGAAGTGGTAGTGGTACCATGAGGGTTTAGATGATGTGAGGAGGAGGCCGTACCAATTGTAGTACTTGTAATGAAGTTCGTAGGATGATGATACTGATGATGAGATAAGCCGAGGTTTCCAGCCGAGCAGTTATTCTCTCTGGTGAGAAAATCTGCAGTTCCTTCCAATTCATGATGTGGGCCTTGGTCGTATAAGATTCCGGCGAACATATGCCCTCCGATGCTCACCGACGTTCGATAAGCATATTGATCCACCACGCTGTCCATCGAGCTCATTTGAACGCATCGAAACACCGCCGGGATGCTCACTTCACTAGGAAAATCCCCCGACCCTTGGAACCCTAATATAACATATATATATATATATATATATATTCCAAAAAAATATATAATTATAATTTAAGTTATATGTGTGAAATCACTGGGTTTGTAGAAAGAACTAGCTTCAACATTAAAAAAAAAAAGAGAGAGAGAGAGAAAATTTATAAGCAGACAAGTGTTAAGGGAGCTTTTACAAAGTTAATGATGGTAGAATATAAGTTATAACATGTAGTAATAATTCTCTAATGATTAAACTTTTTTCTGCCATGGGGTCGACTGGCCAATGCTTATTTGCACAATTAATCGTAGGGTTTTCATTAGGGTTAGTGGCTAGCTTACTGTTTAAACACAATCACAAGGCAAAAGAGATGTAAGCACACAAATTACGAAACTCAAAAAGAAAAACAAATTATTACACAATCTAGAGAGGTATTGAGTGGATATCTACGAAAATCTTGCAAATATCATGACTGAAAAAAGACAATCACACACACACACACAGAGCACTATACCTAAAGCAGCGGCCGTACTGCTAATTTCTCTGCATCTTTTAGGGTTTGGTCCAGCAGAAGAAAGCTGTACTTGCTGAACAGTTGGTGCTAAAACCTGCTGCTGGCTGTTGTTCATCATCATCGTCATCATCATATAATGGTGCCTAGGTCTTCTTCTTGCAACTGGGATCCAAGTACTTTTGACATGTGTTTCACACTGAAACCCTTGATTCTTACAGCACGTCCTACACCTCAAATGCTGGCAGTCTTTCTTGGCTTGATTGCCACAGTCTTGGCACCTACTTGTTGACGACGAAGCAGTGGTGCTACTGCTTATCCCACCGCCTATTTCCTCTCCTCTCATCATTTTTATTATCAACAAGAGAATGAGAAAACAAAAAAATGGTAAAAAAACAGATGGGCTGCCTTCAAAGTTCAAATAATAAATATATATTGTATAATATCTCACTTTTGACAATGCTAATCTCGTTTTAAAAAGATGGGTTTTTTTTTTAGGCTAAAGATTGAGCAATGGGATTTCTTTTCAGATGAATCTTTGAAGAGTTTTGAGGGTAAAAAGATCCCCAATATTCTAAAGATTGAGAAGTAGGGTTTCCTTTAAGTTTTATCTAGGGCTTCATCATTTGCTTACAGATGAATCTTTGGAGGGTTTTTGAGGGTGAACAGTTTCTTCTCGGTGAATGGTCATGAGTTCATCATATATCAATGGAGGCTCATGGCTCAAGTGATTGGTGTTACTGTAGTACAGCTTTTTTGTGGGGTTTTAAAGATATATTTCTTTTCAAGATTTTCATTTCTTTGAGCAAAACCTTTGAGATAAAATGTTGGTTTGGAATTATGTCTTAAGGGAAAGAGGGACCGTGTCCGTACGAGCACATCAGTTTGTCTGCAAGATTTCCAACACTTTACGCTGCGAAAGCAAACAGTAAATACAAATTCAAAAAGTCGAATTAAATGACAACTGTGAATGGAAGACTGAATGAAGAGAAGGGAGGAGTTCGTAATAAACATTCATTCTCACCGGTCAAAACAATAGTGACGATGATGAATATGATAAGATAGTGATATATATATATATATATATATATATATAATTTGTTTCTTCAGACAATAATATATTTAACCTAAGCTATCGATGCCTAGCTAGGGTTCTTTATTATGTGTCCTTTTCACATTTATTTGTCGCTTTCTAATGTCGATATCTTTCTTACATCTTCTTACTACACACGAACCTATAAGCATCTGTATTAAACTTGGTCTGAAGCAATGCATAATATTAGATTAGGATCTTCTCACTTCATGTGTATATTGTAAACAGTTCATTAATATTCATTTTCTTGAATGATAATGCTAAATAACAACATAGATCATACCTAGTACAAGGCTGACATATATATATATATATATATATATATCACTTCATTTAAAAGTTTAATACAGTACCTTATTTTCCACCTGAAAACTCGCTGGTTTGCATTGACCGCACTTTGCAATTCCATCACATGACTCATCTCAAAACAGTATTGCTAAAAAATTATAAAGTTAAATTTAGTGAACATCAATGACTTAATATATTATTACAACCTTTTACTTCATTAGCAGCCATCATCTTGCTCAAATAGTTAGTAAATCTAGCAACAACTTTATTACACCACGAAAGAATCGCTCATCAATCATTGCCTTGCCTGCCTGCCTACCCAAGTGATGAACAACACAGTATCGAATAGCCATTAATTTATACTTTTGTTAGATAATAATAAATACTGTTTTTCTGAACTCCATATAATTTAATAAAAAAATAATAAATTATAATAAGAAGATCCGTTGTCGTCCAGCGGTTCAGGAGACCCGGGTTCGATTCCCGGCAACGGAAATTTATATTTATTTTTCTTTTTTTTTATTAGTTAAAATTTGATTTATAAAACGGTAAAAGCCCATCTCATTGTGATCTAATGGGCTTTATAGTAAATTAATTTTGATTTATAGTTTTGGGCCATTTCATTTCAACATATTCTCCCTTCACATGATAAAAAGAATCTTTGTGTAATCCTTTCATTCATATTATCCTAAGTTGGCAAAAAAAAAAAAGATAGATAGATAGATAGATAGCATTGAGGGAATGATATTCGCGGACTTAAGACTCATCACATAAATAGCATTGATTGCCTTCTTTTTCTTTCTTTCTTTTCTACTGAAAAATTATTGTCGGCGATGACTCCTTTATATCCATTAATCTCGCTGTGATTTTAGTATTGATTCTTTTACATTTAATTTAGTCAAATATATGGCCGCCGACCTTATAAAAAAAAAAAGACAAAAGCATGTTAGGTCATCCCATTATATGACATGTGGCATTAGATTAGTGATACCCATGTACTTAGGCTTGAGTGGGACCCACCAGCAATGCAAATAAGTGGGACTACTACTACTACTACACTTGTTATACAATCAAACGTATTTCTCATATTAAATTGCTAATTAACCTTCGGATAACGTTCAAAATAGTGGTTTATCTTAAAATATTTGATTTTTTTCCACGTTAATTAACTATTAAATATTTTGAATTTTTCTAACTACATTGAATTTATTCAAGAAACTAGTACTTTAGCTTTTTCATCATTAATTATTACCCATATATCCACCGCCGATCTTATCTCCACGAAGTTTCTCTGCAACTGCCTACCTACCGTCCGATCTTTAATCGTAGGGTCTAGAATTAGATTCGTCGTGAAATATATATATATATATATATATATATTAAATTCACCAAAATCACCTAACCGTATCTTCTAGTTGACGAAGTCATTAAACCCCATGAGGCAACATACGACGTCGTATCTACTATCTAAATCACTTTCCATGCAACAATTCTCTTATTTATATTATTTTATATATAATTTAACTTTCATAATTTTCACCCTCCCCAACTTCTATATAAACCACCCAACTCTTTCTCCATTCCCAAACACTCAAAATAATTCGCAGAAGAGCTTTCATACAAAACAGTTAATCTCTTAATTTCACTTGTAATAAAAAGAAAATGTCTCCCCAGCTAACGACAACGGCCAACCCCGGGCAGCTAGCGAAAGCGGGCAGCCTGCCCAGCCGTGCCTACGTGACCTTCTTAGCCGGCGCCGGAGACTACGTCAAAGGAGTGATCGGCCTAGCCAAAGGTCTGAGGAAGGTCAACACGATCTACCCGCTAGTCGTGGCAGTTCTCCCCGACGTCCCCGCAGAGCACCGCCGCATGCTGGTGGCGCAGGGCTGCGTCGTCCGGGAGATCGAACCCGTGTACCCGCCGGAAAACCAAACCCAGTTTGCTATGGCGTATTACGTCATCAACTACTCGAAGCTTCGCATATGGGAGGTAAGTTAAAACTGCTTATTTTCTTTGCAAGAAAACATTCTTTCATATTGAAAGATTTGCGATGGTGATTATTGCAGTTCGTGGAGTACAGTAAGATGATATACTTGGACGGAGACATACAAGTCTACGACAACATAGACCACTTATTCGATCTGCCCGGCGGCCATTTCTACGCCGTGATGGACTGCTTCTGCGAGAAGACGTGGAGCCACACGCCGCAGTATGAGATTGGGTACTGTCAGCAGAGCCCGAATAAGGCCCGTTGGCCCGAGGAGTTAGGCCGGAAACCGCCGCTCTAATTCAACGCCGGGATGTTCGTATACGAGCCCAGCTTACCAACCTACCATGATCTCTTACACACTCTCAAAATCACCCCTCCGAGCAGGTAATTCGATATTAATTAGGGTTTTCTTTCATGATGGGCATATCGTCGTCGTGGTTCTAAACGTTATTATGATTTGATTCTTTTGTTTTTAGGATTTCTTGAATATGTTCTTTAAGGACATCTACGAGCCAATCCCTAACAACTACAACCTCGTACTGGCGATGCTATGGCGCCACCCAGAGAACGTTAGGCTCGAGGAGGTGAAGGTGGTGCACTACTGTGCGGCGGGGTCCAAGCCGTGGAGGTACACCGGCGAAGAAGAGAATATGCAGAGAGAAGACATTAAGGTATTAGTCAAGAAATGGTGGGACATTTATAGTGACGTGACGTTGGATTACGGCGCCACCGCTGTTGACGGCGTTAGGATCACGCCGGAGATAACGGAGGCCGGCGTGGTTCACTTCATCTCCGCCCCATCCGCCGCTTAATATCTTCGAGAAGATTAGAAGACGCATATTATATATAATCTTTTCTTTATTTTTTTTGCTTTGGGAGTGTTTGGTCAGTGTAATTAATATATGGGCTTTTGATGTATTAGGAGAAAAAGCTCATTAAATTACCAAAAAGTGTTGTGTAAATTTTATGGTTTGTTTCGGATTAAGGTTGTTCAAAGTAAATTCTGCCTTTGTCCTATGTAATTAAGTTATAAAATGTTAAGGAATCCAGAACTCATGACGTAAATGGTTTCGGTGACCAAAACTTAAACAAACGCCCGATAACAAGAAACTGACAAACGGTCTCTGGTCAAGAACGCTTAAAGAAACCTGAAACCAGTTCGGTGACCAGAAGATCAAGGGAATGACGACTGGTGACTTACGCTTAAGAGTCAGGAACTCAGCATCAAATCAGGAGCCAGAAGCCAAATTCAAAAATGCATCGATTAAGGAGAACAATGCAGTACAACTGCATTTAAGTCAAGGCTGCGACCAAAGAGACGTTGGCCTGATGCATGCCCACTTTGGTGAAAGGCGCAGACTGCAGAGAACTTGAACCAGGTTCTGAAACCAGCCTATTTCGGAAAACGACATTTAATAATGTCTGGAAGCTGGTCAGAGTCTTCACACAACGGCTCGATCTCAAACAAGTATAAATACCTTAGAGCGTGAAGACTCAACACAACTTTTGAACGATCAACTATACAACTCGCATACAAACCAACTCAGAAGTTCTCTCTCAACTGTTCAACAAGAGTGATTAGAAAGTTTGAGAGATTTGTACTCAACGGACTGTAAAAAGCTGTTGAAGTGTTAGGTGGATTGTTTTTGTACAACTGCCTTTGTTGCATTAGCTTTGGTAGGTTACAGTTAGTGAGTAGAGTGCTCCTTGTAACGTGTAAAACCAGTTGCTAGTGATATCCTTCCTTGAGGGGAAGAAGGGAAGACGTAGAAGACTTTGCTCCGAACTTCCAGAAACAATTCCGCGCACTCAAATATTCAAACACTGCACCTAACTAACCGGCTACCACTCACAAAATCAGATACCCGATAATCTGATACCAGTAACCGGTCACACCAGTTACCCAGAAATCGAAAAGTAGCCAGTGTTTATTCACCCCCCCTCTAAACACCCTAACCGATCCTATCATAAAAAAAAAACCTTAAAAGTATTTATTTATTTTTTTATTGTCATTTTTATGCAATCATGCATTAATTAAGCATGCACTAATCACAATAATCCTCAAAATCATCAAGATAAATTCCTTATAATCTCTCTTATCTTATAAGATTAGTGCCTACTTAAGGTAAAGTCAGTTGTCAAAACAAAAGTTAGAATGTACGATTGGATTCCTTGGACATGTGTCGGACAATTTGATGACAAAAATTTTGCTATAAATTTAAAACCAAGACACTTGCCCATAGTACGTCAGCAAAAGTAGCTCAAGAAAAGAAATGACGAAAATCAATAATTAACACCCATTTGTATTTAGCCTATTAGTTATCTACTTCTTGGCTATAGTTGCTCATATTAATTGGACCTAATACATATGCTAGGACATGAGAAAGTTAAGTTTGGATCGTCTCATAAGCAATAGTAAAATTTTAATTTGCTTGAAACTGAATTTAGTTGAAATGGTGTGGAAATTATAATACTAATTCATGGAATAATTCAAAAAATATGAAAAATCAACCAACTCTATTTGATTTTCGACACGCATGGTGGGAAAAGAACAGACCTTATTTTAGAGTATAGCATGTTGTTAGCATGTTTATTTTATTATTTCGTTCATTTATTGTTGTTGTTATTAGTCGTCGTCGTCTCGAAGGATCAAATAAATTAGTGATTATTTATGTATGATTGGATAATGATGAACTTTTCAAAAGTTGGGAGTTTTCAAATGTGAAAGATAAAAAAAATGCGACTTAACCGTAAAAACTAACAAAATCCAACCGACGAGAAAGATCAACTGATGCTAAGTGTATTTAGTGAATATAATTAAAGCATCAACCAACAAACCAACTTAATCAAATGAAACATAATCAACACGTGGTACGCTATAACAGCCACAGATGACCGTTTAATGTTTTCGATTTGTACACATGTAATAAAACGATCGATGCCTTCGCTTTCAATATTACACAGCCTATCAGAGTAACGGCCGTGTAGATTTGGTCGGCGACAGTTGCCCCCACTTTCAACTGCTCGATTTTAATTTAATATGCATTTATTTATTAACAAACAAAGAAAAATGAAAATTATGGGCGAATATAAAAGTCATTCTTTTATCAGAAAATCGTCTGCAATCTGATCTATAGCACCGTCCACAGTTAATGCACTCCCCCGACACTTTCTCAATCTACAAGCAACCATTTTCTAGAAAAAAAAAAAAGAAAGAAAAAGGATATGATTAGGCCCAGCCCAATAACCAGTTCAATGGGCTTAAAGTTGATTGGGCCCAAATCTTTGGTTTTTTCTTTCTTCGTTTTCGATTTTCGAGCTTTTATCTCCCCGTATAGAAATTATTTCTCTTTTTTTAGGAGTGTCCTTCTCGAAGAAAACAAATTAGTAAAAAAAAAACTGCAGATTGAGCTTAATAACTATTTTTTATGTCGATTTAGGCTGGTTTATTGAAAATTTTGTTTTTTTATTTAAAATATGTATATTGTTTTCTTGAATTTTTTATTTTATGTTAGTGTTTGTTTTCCTGTTGACGGGGGCTTTTTTGTCTGGATGGTCGAATGTTACTAAATGAATTATTTGAACACTTTTGTAACTTTTTTTGTTAATAAAACTATCTTTTCGGAAAAAAAAAAACACTTAAGAGTAAAGATTAAGAGGTACAAGGGAGCTTACATAAACAAAACCAATGGCTTAGGCCTGAAGCACAAGCTTCTTGCCAAGGATAATGTCATCAGTCTCAAAATCTGCCTCCTTCCTGAAAGTTCCCCTACCAAAGTCGAGGTTGTAAGAATCCGTGAGGCCTGCGACCAAGTCGAACTCCGGCACCAACCCCAGCAAAATCTTCGCCTTCTCAACCGAAGTGAAGAAATGCTGCAATGCAATAACAACACGACGATGACCTCGGTGACACTTACGACGAGAGGAGAAGAATCGAAATCTCAACTTTCTTACCTGATCGCGGAAGGGGAACGGTTTCTTTTTGCCAAAGTCGAACTCCTTCGGGTTGTAATGAATAATCTCAGGCTCGGGGAAACCACCGGCCTGATAGCCACCATGCCAGAAAATAGTCGATCAAGTTAAGAAAAGTTCGATACATATGATGATGCAGCAAGAGAGCTTCAATTACAGTAGTACCTTAGCACAAGCCTTAGCCAGTCCGTCAAAAGTGACGTATTTCTCGCCCGAGATGTTGAACACTTCCTTGCTCGCCTTCTCATTACCAAGAACTTTCACGAATGCAGTAGCAAGGTCCTAAAAAAGACGTCATTTTTAGCGCCCCCTATTTTTTTTTTATGTAGCGGCGATTGTTCTTTTATTTTGTGTTTCATGATCCTAATCACCTTAACGTGACCGAGCTGTGTTACTTGCATTCCCGAGTTTGGAATAGGAATGGGCCGGCCGGCTTTCAAGCGGTGGAAGAACCATTCCTCGACGGGATTGTAGTTCAACGGTCCGTATATGTAGACGGGCCTCAGGGACGTCCAGTTCACGCCGCTTTTCTGTAATAAGCTCTCCGTCTCGAGCTTGCCCTTGTGTCTGCTCTTGGGATCAACTGCATCGGTCTGGAAAAAAAGATCGTGGTATAAGGATCGAACTAATCCAATGGAAGAAACAAATGGTTTCTGTAATAAAATGTGCCGACCTCAAAATGCGGTGGGGAGTCTGATTTCAAGTAAACTCCAGCCGAAGAACAGTATATGTACCTGACGACAATATATAACTGGGAATCCATTCAAACATACACAGCAGAAGAAAACCTGTCTGCAAGAAAGATAACTCACTGTTCGAGCTTTGGTAAGGCTTCCAAAATGGGCTCCACTTCAACTGCTTCACGGCCATTTATGTCGTAAACGACGTCGAACCCTTCTGCCGAAAGGCTGCTCTTTACGAATTCCAAGTCTTTTCTGTCTCCCTTCAGGTGCAAAATCTGCCCAAAGAAAATGGCTTTTTGTTCACTTAGACATCCATCGAAAGAGATCATAGCGCATTCGATGCGAGCAAACAAACACCTTTGAGGAAAAATCGGCAAACTCTGCATCAGATTCGCCGGGCAATTGCTGGGCAATGGGAGCTTTTCCTCTGGTGAACAGAGTAACCTGCACACACACACAGACATGTATACGATAATTCAAGCACTAGCAAACTTGGGCAGAGTTTAAAAATTCAATCTTGGGAAGACAAAAACACGAACCTGATGTCCTTCTTTCAAGAGCATCCTGGACAGAAACACGCCGATGAATCGAGTTCCTCCCATTATAAGAATCTTCTTCGCGCTCGATGCGCTTATGCTTAAAGCTGCTGCTTTTCTCGACTGCCATGTTTTCCTCTTATACTGCACGACAACACATATCACTCACACAGACAAATAAACAAACATATACAAGGCATCCCACATCTAACATGTATATGCATATACATGTTGAGAGAGAAAGAGAGAGACATGTACTGAAGCAGTGAGCTTGGCGCCATTGAAATCGGAGAGTGAGGAAGAGAGAACTATGGTGGAAGAGGGCTGCTTGTGGTGGATCACCATGGTAGTGCTTGCCATGATAATAATACTTCTCTTTTAGAGAAGGTAAGTATACGTATATTCTGTGGAGCTTTGGATATTGGCCATAGTTTTGCTGCTTAAATGTGGCCATTCTTGCTATTGAGATAAGAGAGTGGCCGCATTGTAACCACAACTTGCTTTTCATCGGCCTTTTGTCTATGGTTCCTTTCAAACCGCAGGTATGTATATGTCACGTTGGTCTCAGATATGGATGTAAAAACTAAGTTATCAGTCAAATAAAATGTTGACCCTAATGTTGAAACAACATTCGGGATCAGAAGATTTTGCACAGCGGAAAATTAACTTAGTTGTAAAAAGATTTAAGCACACGATGGACACAGGGTTTCAAAATATGCAGCAAGTTATAAAAACTTGATGCGTGCCTTCAGGGCAAAATTCCACTACGAGAATGGATTACAAAAAAGCAACTATCAAAGATAGTAAAAAAACAGCCTAAAAAAGAGTATATCTACTTTACCAATCTTCACACAAAAGTGTGAAGATAAAAACTAGGCACAAAGAGATCGAAACAGATAGATGATGATTGAAAGCTTCCCTTTCTTCAGCTCGTTGCATGCGCGTGTCTTCCTATCTGATATTTTCGATACTGAAACTCGAATGGAGACTTCTGTTTATATAGACGTGACTCCCCCTATTTTACAGGTTCAGTTGGGTTTGTTCCACCTTATACTCCTTCTTCTCTATTTTTAGTAAATGCACCTCATATTTTTAGTTCCACTCAACTTTCATATCTTTACTCAGTCCAAGTCGTGAATATCTCCTGCACACATTTAAACAAAGCCAAAAAATAGGATAAACAGTTATTTGGGCATGAAAGACAAAACATCGATTTGACCAGGTCTGGGTCAACAATGTTGACTCCAGTGTCGGCTCAACATTGTCAATGTAAGACATCAACAATCTCCCCCTTTTTGTCTTTCTTCCCAAAACCCGTGCAAAGATAAATCCAAAGGCTCCCCCTGAAATCATCAAGACAATCAGAACAAAAAGTAGTCATCATAAGATATCAAATATAAGTTATTAGTACAGAACTACTTGGACTAATCTGAAGTAGCCTCAAATACATCTGCAAAAAAGAAACAAAATAAGAGAATCTAAAAGTTAAGAGATTCAATCGATTCAGAAGATTCTCTTTGAGCAGCAGCTTCCTCTTCAGCTTCTCCATTTCCAACAGCAACAACAGTCGTCCCGGCATCTTCTTCAGCACCATCATCTCCCCCTTTTTGGGAAGAAAGGTTTCCTCGTAGTATCTCCCTCTGGGCAACCAATGAAGCAATAGTATCATCCAGATACTCAATGTGACGCTCCAGGACAGATGTTGTAGAAGATGTTGAACCAACATTCTGTAACTCAGAACTTTGTGAGTTTGCCATGAAAATTAAGAGAACTGGTAAAAACTGGATTAAAATCAAAAGAGAAAAATGAAGAAAGCTTTGAATATTTGCAGAGATAAACGCAGATATTATAGGGTAGATTTGTGCAATGGAGAGATATCCGGCCAAGACTGAGTCAATAAATAGACCAAAACAGAAAAAGAAAATTTCCAACGGTAAAATCATTAATGAACGTGCAGCAATGGTCAAAAAATTTCTTTTTCAAATACCTATAAACTCGTGATTTTAACGGTAAAAAGCGCAATAATAGGTATGCAAAAACCGGTCAAAAAATCATGCAATAGTGGAGTTAAAAATCGTGCAAATAAGGAGTTAACATAAATCAAGTCAAGAACAAATGATACTAACCGTTTAGGTACTTTGATGAACGCACGAACCAAGTGGAGATAACCGTTCTTCTGTTAACTCTAAATGAGAGATATGGATACTAGACACGACAGACTAATATATGTATAGATACGACCTAAGGCACATAAGCAAACACATAGAATATAGCATCATCAAATAGGTTAGTCACAAATGTTGCCCAATATTTGACCCAACATCCTCAAAAACTTTTTCCTTCATTTTCTGTTCGAATACCCTAGACTCATTTTTCTTTCATTTTCTGCTCTACCTTACCTTTTATTTCTGGTGCACTGCTCTTTCTTGATTGCTTTTCCATCAAGGTTCAAGAATATATTTTTTTTTTTATATAGTTTTTTTTTCTTTTTTTCTTTTTTTAATCAGAGAATACATCGTCACCGCGAATGCCGTGTACCTTTGATTTTTTTTTTTTCAGAGAATACATCGTCACCGCGAATGCCGTGTACCCTTGAAAGTTTTTCAGCTTTTCTTGAACATGTATCTTGAAAAAGGTCATGAGCAATCGTGTGCAAAAGAATAGAGTCATTTCAGAAAATGGTCCAGGTGAGTCAAATCATTTCAGGAAATCATCACAGAGCATGTCGAAGCAAATATCAAACGAGTAACAACCATATAAGACATATGCTAATGTTGATCCAGATACTGGACCAACATTTACTGACACTGACACAGACCTATCGACTTCTTCAGGCTCGAGAACCTTTCAAAGTCTAAGGCTTAGTGAAAATATCAGCTAACTGACTCTTAGTATCTATATGCTCTATCATAACAAACTCTTTTTCGATCATATCTCTCAAGAAATGATGCCTAATATCTATATGCTTGGTCCTAGAATGCTGAATAGGATTTTTCGATATATTTATAGCACTCAAGTTATCACAGAACATAAGAACAGACTGACTCTCTACGCCATAATCACATAACATACTTTTCAGCCAAATGAGTTGAGTACAGCAGCTGCCCGCAGCTATATACTCAGACTCGGCCGTAGAAAGAGACACGCAATTCTGTTTTTTTACTATACCAAGACACTAGATTGTTACCTACGAAGAAACAGCCACCACTCGTGCTCTTGCGATCATCTTCGTCACCTGCCCAGTCAGCGTCACTGAAACCAACTAGATTCGTGTTAGTATCCTTAGAAAACCATAAACCGAGATTGTGCGAACCACTAACATACTTCAAAATCCTTTTGACTGCATTTAAATGAGAAATTTTTTGCTCAGCCTGATATCTTGCACATACACAAACACTATACATAATATCAGGTCTAGTCGCAGAAAGATATAATAAGCTACCAATCATTGAACGATACAATGTTGGATCAACATTTACCCCATCATTATCTTTACTTACCTTCTGCGTAGATCCCATAGGAGTTTTCATTACCTTTGCAGTATCTAACCCAAATTTCTTAACAGTATTTTTAGCATACTTCTCCTGGGACATAAAGATGCCATCTTTACTTTGCTTAACCTGCAGTCCTAGGAAGAATGTTAGTTCACCAACCATACTCATCTCGAATGTGGAATTCATAGCATGAACAAACTGATCAGACATAGATTGTGAGGCTGAACCGAAAACAATATCATCCACATAAATCTGTGAAATAAGAACATCATTACCAACCCTTTTTACAAAAAGAGTCCTATCGGCTTCGCCTCTAACAAATCCAAAGTCCAAAAGAAATGAAGTAAGTCTATCATACAATGCACGAGGAGCCTGCTTAAGACCATAAAGAGCTTTTTGCAATTTAAAAACATGATCAGAATGATAAGGATCTTCGAAACCTTTAGGCTGCTCAACGTAAATTTCTTTATCAATATAACCATTTAAAAACGCACCATTAACATCCATCTGGTGTAAGGTAATGTTGAGCCAACATGCAATAGCAAGCAGTAACCTAATAGATTCTAGCCTAGCTACGGGGGCAAAGGTTTCATCGAAGTCAATACCCTCAACTTGAGTATAACCTTGAGCAACTAAACGGGCTTTATTTCTAATCACATTACCATGTTCATCAGATTTGTTTTTGAAAATCCACTTCGTACCTATGACATTAATGTCATTCGGTCGAGGCACCAAAGTCCAAACCTGATTTTTATCGAACTGTAAAAGTTCTTCTTGCATAGCATTGATCCAAAAACTGTCCTTGAGTGCTTCAAGAACGTTTTTCGGTTCAATCTCAGACACATAGCAGTTAAACCTTATCTCGCTGTAGACGGAAGTCATGCACACATTCTTTACCATAGATCTGTAGTCTTTTCGTGGTTTGTCCCTTGTTCTGCGTCCTTCATCCAATGTTCTAATGATCTGATCAGAAGGATGGTCTTTTTGAATTCTGGGAGGAGGATCTCTACGAACATTCATGGAATCATCTTCACTGCCCTATTCAGTTGATGATGTTGAAGCAGGTGTTGGTTCAACATTTGACGCACCAGCATCCTCAGTTTGTCCAACTGCAGGAACTATATCTGAAATATCAACCTGTGGAATATTCCTGCTAAGATCAGAAGCATCATCAAATACTATATTCACAGATTCCTGAATCGTTCTCAACCTTAAGTTGTACACTCGATAAGCTCGGCTGTTAGTCGAATAACCCAAGAAAATGCATTTATCACTTTTAGAATCAAACTTGGTCAAATACTCACGATCATTAAGCATATAACAAGTACATCCAAACACATGAAAGTATTTAACAGTCGGCTTAATCCCCTTCAAAATCTCATAAGACGTCTTCTTAGTACCTTGACGAAAATAGACTCTATTCGAAATATGACATGCAGTATTCAATGCCTCAGCCCAGAACCTCTTAGAAAGATTCTTAGACTGGAGCATGACACGAGCCATTTCCTGCAAAGTTCTATTCTTCCTTTCGGCTACCCCATTTTGTTGAGGTGTCTTAGGAGAAGAAAACTCATGGATAATACATTTTTTATCACAAAACTCTTTAAAAAAATGATTTTCAAACTCTCTGCCATGATCAGTTCTAATACGAAAGATAGGAGCACATAAATTATTTTTGACCATAGCACAAAATGTTTTGAAAGAATCAAAAGTTTCGGATTTTTCCTTGAGAAAAAATATCCATGAAAATCTCAAAAAGTCATCAACCAGCACATAAGCATACTTTCTACCACCTAATCTGTCTACTTCCATAGGACCCATAAGATCCATATGAACAAGCTAAAAACAGTGAGCAGTTTTAAAATGTTGCACAAAATGTTGATCAACATTATGACTAACATGCGTCTGTTTACCTCTCATACACTGTTCACAGATAACCTTACCAAACTCCTTCAGATTTGGAATCCCTCTTATAGCTTCATGCCGAATCAACTGTTTCAGGGTTCTGTAATTGACATGACACAGCTTATAATGCCATAGAACAACGTCATCCTCGGCCTTGGAAAGTTGACACACATCCTTGCTGCCATTTTTATCACCCACTTGGTAACATTTGTCACTTGATCTTTTTCCTGCCATAACACAAAGATTTTTGTCGTTAATAGGGCGATTAGGCATAGATGAAGACTCTTTAGTATTAAGAACATTCTTGAATGTTGGACCAACATTCAACTCCCTCTTATTTTTCAGAAACTTCTTAAAATTTCAAACAAGCATAGACATAGTCTCATCATTGTCAGAATCAACCTTAGGTTCAGAAAATGTAGGTTGAGTGACTAGAGCAAGACTTTTACCCTTGGATACCTTCCTCTGGACTTCGAGATTGATCTCGTAGTTCTTCATGATGTTCATCAAGGTGTTGAAGTCAAGGGTGGCCAGATTGTGCGCTTCCTCGACCGCTGCAACCTTCACATTAAACTTTTCAGTCAGTGATCGAATAACTTTAGAATTTAACACTTTATTCGAAATCGGTTCACCCAAGCTATGACATTCGCTAGAAATATTCAAGAGTTTTCCAAAATAAGTAGTAATATCTTCATCATCACTCATTCGCAGATTCTCAAGTTGACTATGAAGAAGTCTCAGCTTAGTATCTTTCACACTCGCATCACACTCACAGTACATTTGAAGCATATCCCAAACAAGTTGCGCACTAGTACAATTTTGAATGATTTTGAACATGAAAATATCCACATAAGAAAATATAGCATGTAAGGCCTTTTCGTTAAAATCAGCCGAGGCTCTTTCAAGAGGGGTCCATTCAGCGATGGGTTTATCTACGACTTCCCCGTCAGCATCTGGTTGAGTTTTAGGAGGGGTATAACCATTGAGAACAGAGTCCCATGCACGTGAGTCAATCGACTTTATGCATTGACGCATTCGAATTTTCCAATAAGCATAATTAGAACCATCTAAAACAGGAACTTTACCAAAATAATTTGAGCTTAAAGCATCCACATCAAAAAGATCAGAACGCTTAGTGTATCAAGCGGAGGCTCTGATACCACTTGTGAGGTGGGGTCTCCCGGATATGGATGTAAAATCTAAGTTATCAGTCAAATAAAATGTTGACCCTAATGTTGAAACAACATTCGGGATCAGAAGATTTTGCACAGCGGAAAATTAACTTAGTTGTAAAAAGATTTAAGCACACGATGGACACATGGTTTCAAAATATGCAGCAAGTTATAAAAACTTGTTGCGTGCCTTCAGGGCAAAATTCCACTACGAGAATGGATTACAAAAAAGCAACTATCAAATATAGTAAAAAAGACAGCCTAGAAAAGAGTATATCTACTCTACCAATCTTCACACAAAAACTCACATATAGATCCTAAGTCCTATACAAAAGTGTGAAGATAAAAACTAGGCACAAAGAGATCGAAACAGATAGATGATGATTGAAAGCTTCCCTTTCTTCAGCTCGTTGCACGCGCGTGTCTTCCTATCTGATATTTTCGATACTGAAACTCGAATGGAGTCTTCTGTTTATATAGACGTGACTCCCCCTATTTTACAGGTTCAGTTGGGTTTGTTCCACCTTATACTCCTTCTTCTCTATTTTTAGTAAATGCACCTCCTATTTTTAGTTCCACTCAACTTCCATATCTTTACTCAGTCCAAGTCGTGAATATCTCCTGCACACATTTAAACAAAGCCAAAAAATAGGATAAACGGTTATTTGGGCATGAAAGACAAAACATCGATTTGACCAGGTCTGGGTCAACAATGTTGACTCCAGTGTCGGCTCAACATTGTCAATGTAAGACATCAACAGTATATTTAGTTATCTTCTCCCACCTTAAAGTATTATGACTGTTGTGCCCCTCCCTCTTTATATTGTGGCAAATTCAATTTAAATCTATTAATAGGAATATTCATTTCCTCGTTTTTAAACATTTCAATCTAAAAAATTAAATAGTTGTGAAATATATGTTTCAACATTAAAAAATCACGTGTGAGAGGAAGAAAACCAAGGAATAATTTCGTTTGTCTCGAAATTTGAATACTGAGACAATTGTCGAATAAATTCACTATTTAAATATTAGAGTATTAAGAATTTCGATCAACGTTGATGCCGTTCTACCTTTATTGACGACGATTTTCTCCGCCCAAACTCCACCGTTGATCATCAAATACCATTTATACCTTGTCTATTGATGCCGCCGACTACTCCTCTTCTGACTAGGGTCGTTTTCCTCTTTATTTTTTGTGGTCTCATTCTTGTTACAGTGATGCCCTCAAGATGTGATAATATTGGTCAATTATGCCATAAAAGTTTATTTTAGTTAATTGTATGTGATATTGAGCCCTAAAAATTTGACCTTGAAAATATATTTTTTATTAGGAGTATGCAAATATTGAATCAAATTTGAAGCCTTGTGCAATAGATCAAGATGCACTGATCAAAATTCGACATTGATTCCGACTACACCCACGATCTCACGCAACATAGATATTATTCTCCCAACAAATTTTGCTGCAAGAGACCTACACCAACCATTAGATGACAATCAAATCGAATAATTTTTTTTTCAAGTTTTTTCATGTCAGATTAGAATATAAAAGAATATTTTAGACATTTTATACTGTCTCTGATGTGTCTGAAAATCTTTTCCTGGAATGATGTCTGAAAACCTTTTCCTAGAAAGAGGTAATTCTTTTAACAAATAAAATAGAATTCTCATCTCCACCACCATAGCCTAGCCATCATCTTTCCTCCATACCCTTTTCCCTCTTTTCATCTCAACCCTAGAAAAAAAAATGTCAAATCCAACCAACAAAAACTACAAAATCTATTTAGGGTAATTCCATAATTCCCCAATTCTTCAGCACCCTCTTTGTTAATACCCCAAATAGAAAAGAAAAAGAAAAGAGAAAAGTTTTTTAGAAAAAAAAACGTCGTCTTCTCCAACGAGGCGAAGTCAGAAATTTTCGAACTTTCTTGACAAACAGACACAAAATCCGTTTTTTTTTTCCTTTTTTTCCAGTTGGGTTTCCCGCGAGTTCGACAGCAATCAAACACAAAGTCGGCAAGCTTCCTTCAAGAATGGCGAGCCCTGCCGCAGGTGGTAACAGCTCGTACGATTACTTCAAAGCAGGCGCCGAGGTGGAAGTGAGCAACAAAGACGAAGGCTTCCGAGGCTCGTGGTACTTGGGGACCGTCGTCCGAGAACCAAGGGGCCCTCTGAGAGGCTCGTCGAAGGCGCTGGTGGAGTACAAAACGTTGGTGGACCACGACGACACGGCGCGTCCTCTGACGGAGGAGCTAGAGCTGATCCTTCTCCGGCCACCTCCGCATCAGGAGGGCCCCGGCGTCGTCAAGTTCAAGCTGAGCGATGAGGTCGATGCTTACTACAACGATGGTTGGTGGGAAGGAGTCGTTACTAATGTCGATGAAGAAGGGGATCAATACTCTGTGTTCTTCAGATCTTCGAGGGAGCAATTTGTATTCAAGGCTTCGCAGCTGAGGGTTCACCGCGAATGGGTCGGCGTCGATTGGGTCCCGCCATTGACGATGGAGGCTGAGATTAGGGATGAGGTACATAAGTTCTTTCTCTTATTTCCCTTCCTTTTTCGGCAGATTGGGGAAATGGGTTTGAACTCAATCGATGATTCAAACATCTTTTCATTGGATTTCCAAAGATTGAAAGGGTAAATTTGGTGCTAAACTGAGTGTATTATCATGTACTCTGTTCTTGCTCTGTTCTTCCAAATATTTCGGTCTCATTCTACAGAAACTTTCACAAACATCTGAAGGTGAAGGCAGCAAAGCTACAGCTGAATCTGACTTTATCCCTGGGGCACTTGTTGAAGTCAAGGGGGAAGAAGAAGGTTTCGAAGGTTCTTGGTACTCTGCAACTGTGGTTGAAAAAACAGTGGAAGGAAAGTACGTCGTTGTGTACGAAACCCTGAGGAACGACGATGACACGGATTTTTCCCGGGAGGAGTTCGACGGCCTCAACTTGAGACCACGGCCTCCCGACGTTGTGTCGACCGAACGGTTCAAGCTAGGGCAGAAGGTTAATGCTCTGTACAATGATGGCTGGTGGGAAGGTGAGATTATGAAAGTTTGCGACGATGATAAGTACGTCGTCTACTTCGTGTACACTGCCGAAGAGATGGAATTCAGCCACTCGGATTTGCGGGTTCATCAAGATTGGATCGACGGTGGATGGGCGGTTTCATCATCTGAGGTACGCTTGCTTCCTTTTTCTTGTATGTTTTATGGTTGGATCAAGAATTTGAATTCATACATATGCATATTGATTAGGCCTTTAAAGTACAAACACACCATTTTTCCCTCTTCAAAACTTTTTTCCTGATTAAGCAATTTTTTTTTTGAGTTGCAGGCTGGGAAGTAAAGGTATAGATGAAGCAAACATTTCATGAATGTATATGTATGCTGCTTTTCGCCCTCAAAGTCGATAGTCGAGGCTACTATTTAGTTTGTCTCTTTAAGTCTCGAATGAGTTTATGATGAAAATAACGAAGATCTTCGATGCTACTTATAGATGCCTCATGCGTGTCTGAACCATACAAATACTGTCGAGATTATAAAGTGGGTGTTGACCCACGTTGGAAAATTAAAGTTAACGGACTCAATTAATATAACAAGAAAGCAACTTCATCTATTGTTAATTGGTTTTGTAATGAAGCCCTCAATTTGTAATATGGTATCAGAGCTAGTTCGATCTGCGCGTTATCACGCTTGTTTGGCTCACTGTTATCCGATTTATGCGTCCACGAGTTAGGCCTTCAGTCATGCCACACGTGAAGGGGTATGTTGAGATGAGATTATAAAGTGGGTGTCATCTCATATTGAAAAATTAAAGTTGCCAAGATTCATAACAAGAGGCACGAGGCAACTTTACCTATTGACATTTGATTTTAAAATGAAATCCTCAATTTCTAATAAATATTGGCTTGAGTACATTTAATTTTCCGACGTAGGAGATAGGACAAATCATCTTAGTAGTGTTAGTGTAAAAAAGTTACGACAGCAAATTGATATGTTAATTGCACATTCATGGAAGAAAAGAAGCAGTAGTTTTGATAGATTCTTGAAGAATGGCCTAGTGGTTGAGAGGTGTATCTTAGTCACGAATTCAAATCTGACGACTTATATTGTTCAGTGGAATTGGAGAATACTCATATTCTCAGAGTGCGTGGCGCTAGTTCATAGCCGATTGAGTAAAAATACCTCACGATAGAAAAAAAAACTCCTGGAGAATATGAATGTGCTTCTAACAATTATTTCTTTAGTTCTTCCAAACATGATAGAAAACAATTCACACTATTACATAGAACACATTATTGCCATTCAAACCTCCTTCACTTGGACGGCATCGTCCCCCACGAACGCGGACACGGGGAAAGTACGGAAAAGCCCAGTCGGGGACCTAAACGTAATATTACCCGTGGGAGCGTCGTCGACGTAAATTTCACAGACTTGAAGCCAAACGAGAAGCTCCTTAGCCTTGACGCCCGTGAGCTTCGTGATCTTGTTTGGCCCTACAAAAGCAGTGATCTCTTTAGCGTACTGAACCACTTTGCCAATGCTGTCGAACTTCTTCTCGTTCTTCTTCTTCTTCTGTACCAGCCAAACGAACCCCGTCTCCTTTACGTACCCGACCTCCTCTATGTCTTGTGACGGCAGAAGCCCGTCGGGCAAGTTCATTTACCCGAGCAAGAACCTAGACTTTTCTTCGCAGTGTTGGCGGCCTCTGTACACCTCCGACGCATTAGCTCTAATCTCATCTGTCACTAGAGACATTTCTGCTTTATGTTCCTTTTTCTTGTTTCTTGCATATGTTCTTATAGACAGCAATGTATGTTCTTTAAGCCGGACAACCTAGGATCAAATCAATAGCATATAAATGCATTAGCATGCCCAAAGTCAAGAGTGTGCTAACATTAAATGATATCCAGGCTAGTTAGCATCTGTTGAGGATCGTCGAGTTGAGCGACAGGCGTTGTAGATAAGATAACTAAACACGTTATTGCACACGTAAACAAGATGAATAATAGGTCGACTGTGTAATATAACCAACAATACACCTGCATTTACTAATTCTGATGGTTGTTCAGCTGAAGCATCTGTGACAGATAGGACGGTTTATAGATTCTACATGCAATTAAACTGCTTTGGGTTTGGAGGGCTGAAAAAATTGAAACTAAAGCAACATATAGGTAGCTGCGGTCAACTAATTTACCTGTATTACAGCTCAATGGTGAGGATCAGATGAATCTCCTAAGAAAATCTTTGATCTCATCTATGTAAGGTGATTTCGTAGGGATCATATGACCAAGGTCATGCTCTATTATGACACGACTGCCCTTTTCAAACAAAGAAGCAAGCCTTCTACTGGATTCGCAATCGATTTGTCTGTCTTGACCCTCTTTGTTGCCGAATACATGAATTGAAGGACAGTTAATGGATCCCTCGGAAAATTCTGACATGTTGACAGAGAAACCCGAGCAACACATCACGAATCGAAAATCAATCATTCCTTTGAGTTCCTCCTTACGTGAGCCTACTAAAGCAGCCATGGCAGCTCCTTGGGAGAATCCCAAGATTCCATCGAATGGCCCTTCTTGAGAGAATACAGTCTTTAAATACTCGATTGATTTCTCCAGGCCCTTGGTTTGCTGCTGATACTGCAATGAGTCGAAAGGGACGGTATGCATTCTCCATTCTGAATCCTGTTTTTCATTGCAGTGATGATCTGTTGAAACCAGCCATGCAAATTTTCTGTTGCAATGGTTTGTGGGCGGATTTTGAACTGTGAAGCTGTTGGATTCGATGCAGTGATGTTGAAGGGACAGAGGAGGTCGGTAAATGAAAGGTAACTCGTGTGGTGCATCAACAAAAACGAATTCTACTACGTTCTTCAGCTTTTTGGCCAGTGAAGCTGTTCGTCCTTTGAAACTGGAGGCATTTTGCCTGAATCCGTGCAGGCATAAGATTCGAAGTTTTCTCGCAGCTTTATTTTGTCCTGCGTAACACATCCATGCAATAATTTTCAAGAAATTATATAAGATGGTTACTCGAGCGAAGGAATTGGATCTAGGCCTAAAACTTGGTATACAAGTTCGAACTCGATAGTAGTGAGAAGGTGACAGAAATAAATACCTTTGTCACATGATGACGTGATATCTGCATGTTTGGTTTGATACATGTTTAAACTAAGGTCAGATGACGTAATATCTGCAGGTTCTGATTCAGATGCTTCTTCTAATGAATAATCTATAGAGGAAACTGAGGCTACTGGCTTGCCATTTATCTGACACAACTCACATACGTATGTAGAACTCTTTTCCTGAAAATGTAGAAGAAAGAGACCAAATCAAGATTATAATTGAATCATCAAAATTGGCCTCTGTGAATGTAGCAATACCACGATAAGAAAACCTTTATTGTAGACTTTTCTTTGCGTGCAGTATATAGAGATTTACCCGACAGACGTTGCAGACCAACACAAGCATCCGACAGTGAGTACACCGACAACGTGAAGTGTAATCATCATATGATACGCTGCAGACTAGGCAAGTTCCCACGATATTCTCATTCAAGCTCCCGACCGAAACCCTGAAACAAATGAATAAATTTGGAAATTCATCAGTACGGTATTTGGATACTCTCATTCGTAGAAAAAAGAACGGCTTTTTGAACACCACAGAAACAAATTAACAAAGTCATTTTCGAAATTTAATAATTAACAGTCTCATGAATAGTGAGTTGAGAAAATGAAATGAATGTATTGGTGAGAACGAGTAAGACATACCGATGGTCAAAAACAAAGTTCTTCCCTTTGAAAAAGCCTCCATCTGGAATCTGCTCCATATATCGTTGTATTCCACCATACAACTGAGAGAAACAGGGCATTACCAAGAATATCAACAACATAACAGATATGGAATTAACTGTCTAATCTTCAGACAAATTGTTCAACTTGTCAAGAGCCATGAAAGCTCAATGTTAGGGAGCTCACCTGGAAAACATTTTCGAAACCAGCTCCTTTGGATCTGATATATGCAGATGCCATTTCACATCTGATTCCTCCAGTACAATACCTTTAAAGAATAAATATATTGTCGGTAAAGATCCATACAAAGTTAACACTGTTGTGATGTAAGAAAACTATATGAGTGCTCACATGAGGATCTTCTTGCCTCGCAATTGCTCTGAGTTGTCATCTATCCATAAGGGCAAGTCACTGTACTGCCTGATTTCAGGATCTAATGTCTTGACATTTGGAGTATGGAACTTCCCAATTCTTGTCTCGTACAAGTTTCTTGCATCTAACAGAATCATGTCATCATCAAGATCGGAACTTTTCTCTGGCTTTTTCCCTGCCAAAGTAAAAAGAAAAACGATTCATCAATCAGCATCAAGAACCTTACAGAGAAACAATTTCTCTCATGAAAACAAAGCTTTGGTAAGCGATAACCATTTCAAGAGCCTTATGCAAGGAAAGAGTTTATGTATAAACCATAAGTATAGCTCATGCAAAATGGAGGAGCAGCCAAGCAAATACCAGCAGCATCTTGAAGAACAGAATGAAATTCAGCTGCAGTGAGATGCCTCCCAGCATTTCTAATATCAGGAGACTTCAAGAGCGGATGAGAACTCAAAGTGACCAATTCCTATGGACACAATAAAACCCTGTCTCAGTTTGAAAATGTAGTAAACAAAGCAGAAAACCTCCATAGCACTACAATAGAACAATATCATGCAAAAGATACAGACAAAACATATAATGCAAGGAAAAAAGAACATCCTTTTACTACAATGATAGCACAACCTTAACTATACGTATGGACAGCGAAGTAAATCCGCATTCTTTTGCAACTTGATCGTTCAACGGCTCACCACAAGACGCAAGCTTGAAATCTGTCCCCTCAAACAAAGCATTAGATTTCAACGCCTCGATGTGTTCCTCTAATGCCTTCAACCTCCCACCGACCTAAGCAGAAAGTGATGCATATAAGTTATCCGGGAAGAATAATTAAAACGAAATAAAAGGAAAGGAAAGAAGCCCTACGGTGACATTAACGCCTTTTGATGAGAGACGAACGCGGCCGAGCAATGATAGACTCGTACAGTTTGACTTGTAGAAATCGAACAGTCCTTCAATGTCTGGGATATCAGCATACTTGTAATACAAAAGCACGCCGTACTCCATTTGATTCTGACCGTCCTTGCTCGTCTGAAGTTTGATTTCAGCTTCCGCCATTGATGGACTTGAAAGGAATAGTATGCTGACGAGCAAACCCTAGACAGAGGACAGTTTAGACATTTCGTACTTTTACCATTTTTCGCAGATTTTTATTATAACATTAACTGAAAACGCTGCCTCTAACGGCGATTCTACGAAGGTAAAAATTAAGGTGGGCCCTCCCAGCTGCGCGTCTTGCGATAGCTGTCTTTTTCGCACATTTCTCTTCAAGTTTGAGCATCCACAGCTTATTACACCTCCTTTTTTCTACACTTTCATCGCTCAGACATTTCATCAAACACCTTTTCAGCTGACTTTGAACGAGCACGAATCCACGCAATCGCGACATGTCTCTGCGTCCGAGCAACAGGGCTGAGGTGCGCAAGAAGGGTTACAAAACGGGAGTTGATGCCGACGAGGCACGTCGTCGGAGAGAGGACAATTTGGTCGAGATCAGAAAGAACAAGCGTGAAGACAGTTTGCTGAAGAAGCGACGCGAGGGTATGCTGAATGGGCAGGTGACGAATAATGTTTTCCCCTTCGATCAGTCTCAGACGCAGGCGGTGGTCGAGAGAAAGGTATCGAAGCTCTTCAATATATATTTGTGGGATTTTGCTTAATATTTGCTGCTGTTTCGATTCTGAGTGTCGATTAGTGGTTGGTTGTGATGGGCGAAGAAATTAGGGGACGTTTTGCGTCGGAGAGATTGATCTGGGATTCGCGAGGTCTAATTGGTTTAGTGGGTTTCAGTTTAGTTAGGGATCGGATTAAGGTTTGTGCAACCTTAGGGTTTTTGATTGCTTTGTCTGAATTATAGCGTGGTATCGAGTTGTGATTGAAGATAAAAACCCGTTGTGGAAAGAGAAACAGTTGTCTAATCGGCCATTAGCTATGTCTGATCCGTTTGCTCCATTCAGTTAGAAGGCTATTTCCGTTGGAACCAATTACATGAAATCTTGAAACTACTAATTTTGAATGAAATGTTTACATTCAGTCTGATTCTTACGATCTACTTGCTTTTTCTACGAGCAGTTAGAAAGTATACCGTTGATGGTACAAGGTGTCTGGTCTGATGATCCTAATGCTCAAGTGGAGGCAACTACCCAATTCAGAAAGCTCCTCTCCATTGGTATGTGTTAGGAGAGCTTTGGACTTATCTATTTTCAGAATGATCACTAAACAGCTTATGTTTCGGAACTTCTTTTTTTTTTTTTTTCTTTTTTCAGAAAGAGCTCCACCAATCGATGAGGTGATCAAAGCGGGGGTTATCCCTCGGTTTGTTGAGTTTCTCGATCGACATGATCTACCGCAGCTGCAAGTAAGTTCTTCGTGAGGACATTTTGTGTTTCTAATTTTCTATTGCAATCGTTTTATAAGGTTTATCATTATTGCAGTTTGAAGCTGCATGGGCTTTGACAAACGTTGCTTCTGGAACATCTGAGCACACGAGAGTTGTGATTGAACATGGTGCTGTCCCTAAGTTTATACAGCTTCTTAGCTCTTCAAGTGATGATGTCCGAGAGCAGGTAATCACATGGATCTTTGATCCAGACACATTTCTTTTGTAGATTTATATTGCATTATTCTGACAAGATATCTTATACTTGGCAGTTCTGCTCCAAATATCTGATCTTTTCTCTTCTACTGAAAGTTTTACCATACGAATTTTCTTTTCCAAAAATGTTTATTTGATGTGCAGGCAGTATGGGCACTTGGTAATGTAGCTGGTGATTCCCCAAATTGTCGGGATCTTGTTCTCGGACATGGTGCCCTTGTGCCACTACTAGCTCAGCTAAATGATAGATCAAAACTTTCAATGCTGAGAAATGCTACGTGGACATTGTCCAACTTTTGTCGTGGGAAACCACCCACTCCGTTCGAGCAGGTATCACATTCTCTTCATCTGAACTTTTTTTTTAATAGTGGTGATTGTTGGATTGCAAAGTAGTCAGATAAAATATTTGTCTTTTGTCTTGCTATTCAACATTCAAGGTGAGGCCTGCGCTGCCTGTTCTTCAACAACTTATCCATTTGACGGATGAGGAGGTTCTGACTGATGCATGCTGGGCCCTTTCGTATCTGTCTGATGGAACCAATGATAAAATTCAAGCCGTGATTGAGGCGGGTGTGTGCCAACGACTTGTGGACCTTCTACTGTATGTTCCAATTCCCTCTATAATTTTGTTGTTCGTTTCCCCATATAATATCTTACCTTTGTCCCTTCGTAGTTACTCAATTTTATTTAATCATAATCATATTTGCTAAAATAAACTTGCTTATCTTCAAGCCACCCTTCACCTACTGTTCTTGTTCCTGCCCTTCGCACTGTGGGAAACATTGTCACCGGCGATGATGCACAGACACAGGTATTTGGAAGACAAATCGTCTCTGGCGTTGTTTCCATTTTTTTTTTCTTCACTGCTGTTATTCATTATTTGGTAATCACTGATAAATGTTTGTCCGATCTGTCATGTGTGTATTGGCAATTTAGTATAGTAGTTGCTGTAGATTTATATTTCACTGAAGAGATCTTTCGTGAGTTAACAAATATGAAGATCTTATTTTGCCGTCCTTGTGTCCTCTTTGATTAACTTGAAAAAACATGCGGACGTTTGCTAGTGCAAAAAATGTTTGTGGAGGCAGATACATAATGTATGTTATTGATGTTGTTCTTCTATTGGCTTTCGACATAAGAAAGACAGTAATATCAATCAACTCTAATCTGCTTTTTTTTAATGTCGTTAATCTCAAGCCCGTCGATTTGAATGTGACTTGATTTATAGATTCACAGCTGTCAAACTTCTCCTCAAAACTATCAGTCTTGTAACTTCCTATGAAATTAATGTTTTTCCTCGTTAGTTGCTTCATCTTTCTCTTGCATACTGACACAATTTATCTGTTTATTTGTATCAGTTCGTGATAGACAACCAAGTCCTCTCACGTCTTTATCAACTCCTCACTCAAAATTATAAGAAAAGCATTAAAAAAGAAGCTTGCTGGACAATATCTAATATCACTGCTGGAAACAAAGCACAGATTCAGGTAATTTTTCCATTTCTGCGATACTGAGGGTTATATGCTATGGGTCGGGGGAAATGTCTTCTAGACATCCTATGAATGCAGTACACCCTTCAGCATTTTCTTATAAAACTTGTGGAAGTTCAATCCATATACTTACTTGACATGCATTGATGGTTATAAGTTTGGTTGATTGACTGTTAATTTTGCTCCTCAACAGGCCGTAATTGAAGCTAATATAATCGCTCCTCTGGTGCAACTTCTTCAACATGCGGAGTTTGAAATAAAAAAAGAAGCTGCATGGGCCATCTCCAACGCCACCTCTGGTGGATCTCATGAGCAGATTACGTATGCCGCTTATCAATCTCTACAACAGCCCACTTTTTGTTTTTATCGAAGTTAAAATTTGGCCCGATCGGCTGATCTTTATGGATGCATACCCTTATTCTCCCCTTCCATACCTGCTTTTCATCATTCTATTTGAGATCATCGCTAGATCGAACTCACCTTCACCTATCTAGCAGAGACAGTTTGGTTCTAATTTCTGACAATCATTGCTCTTGCAGGTTCCTGGTAAGCCAAGGATGCATTAAGCCACTCTGTGATCTCCTAATATGTCCCGATCCGAGGATAATCACCGTGTGCCTTGAGGGGCTCGAAAACATCTTAAAAGTAGGCGAAGCAGATAAAGAAAATGGCTTGAACGGTGGCATCAACATATACGCTCAAATGGTCGATGACTGCGAGGGGTTGGAGAAAATTGAGAATCTCCAGAGCCACGATAACAACGAGATTTACGAGAAAGCTGTGAAGATATTAGAAAAATACTGGGCTGAGGAAGACGAAGATCAAAACCTCGCCGATGAGAATCACCAAGGCTTCAACTTTGGCAATGATCAGTCCCACATTCCACCTGGTGGATTCAACTTCGGCTGAAAAATGATATAGTGTATCTGCAAAACGCTTTCAGGTCGGTTTTAAATTTCGAATTTTAGCTTGGTTTTTTTGTCGTCTTTTCTTCGCTTGTCTCCAAGCTCGGGTCGGGTCGGTCATATTCATTGTTGTTGCATGTTTAAATTATCTCAGACATTATTAAGAATAGAAGGCATGCTTGCTGCTTTCGTTATAATTTAGGTTGTCTTCATTGTATTGCAAAGGCTTTGTTGTTTGAATTTTGGATGTTATGTTGTTTGATTGAACCAAATCTTATACTTTGGTGTTTTATTGTTTATTTTTCGTTATATAAGTTTATTATTTTGTGTCCTTTTGAAAAGTTTCTTGCGGTGATTAATGATGTTGATGACATAAGGGACAGGACAGGACCATGATTGATTGTTGACTTAGTTTTTTTTTTTTTTTTTTTTTTTTTTCCTAATTATGATTGTTTTGTTACTTTTGATCATAGTGTATATTGCATTGCATACAGATATTTCCAAAACTATTTAAATGAATTTGGTGGGAAAATATAAAATGGCAAACGTAATTTGATTAAATAAAATTCAAAAGGCATGAAAAAGAAGGAAATGTGTCGAACTTTCTTGTGACTAAAAGTGTGTAATGACAAATTTTAAATATAAAGAGAGATATGTGGGGTAAAGAAAATTTTTATTTTATTTTGTATATTTTACTAAAGTCTATTAAATTCAAAATCAGCCCCAATCTCTAATGTTTATATTTTTATATTTTTATTAAACAATTTAGGTTGCGACAAACCTCTAATTCGATTTACGATTATGTCAAGAATTTGAAGAACAAAAAATATATATCCATAATTGCATCAAGATATGCAATAAATCAAATTAAATATTGACTACTTGGAATTTGAATGCATATATTGGAAAACGGCTATTATTATTATTATTATAGATTCATTTTCCATCGTTTTACTACAGTCAATGACAGTTGTACCTAAAAAAAAGACAGTTGTTCTCATTCAAATTTTTTTGAAATAATATATTATCTATTCTTCCATAGACCATAGTATGTCACTCATTCAATTATTCAAGATACATATCATTTTTCAGTTTATATATAAAAACACTCTCACTTCACACACAAAGATATATATATATATATATATATATATAAAGCACTGTAAAGAAAACCCCTTGAAGTGTCTCAACAGCGGAAGCAATAATGCCAACGGTTTTCAGCTGGGTCCACGTCAGCTCGTCCCTGCCGTCGTTCCGTTGGCCGAGGCAGCTCTTCGCATCCTACGTGGCGTCTCCTAGGCGGCTGTCCCTGGCTTCGCTGGAGCTTCTGAGGTCGGTTCGGATGCCGGACGTGGACGACGTCGTTTGGTCGATGGTCTCGGCGGTCGAGGCCGTTGCGCTCGTCTCGTTCTTCTGCTTCTTTTACGTCTTCTGCGGATGCACCGTCTAGTGGTGGGTGGACGACGATGCTACCACGGCGGATGCGTGGGTGGTCGGTTTAGAATATGCGGTGGCGCGTAGGTTAAGCGCGTGGATATACGAGCAGCAACTCCTCGTCTCCCTCTCCTTGTCCCTTAAAAGCTCTGGTCGAGTTTAGTGTTTTTGCAGTTTAGAATTTTGATCTTTCATATTATTATGTAAGCTTTTCTTTTCCAAATTGTAGAATGGAGATTATATTTTGGTTTTATTATCATATTTTTAACAACTATATTGTATATTTTACTATTTTTGTTTGTGGGATCTTGGGTGGGTCTCATGGACCAAGGGGGATTAATCCCGTTGGAAGCCGTGGTTGTCCCATAGCCGACGATCACTTTCGAATTCGATTCAGATAAAACTAGAGTTGCCCAACCGCCGGTTACGGTTGAACCGGCGGTTGGAACATGACCAATCGCCATGTAACCGGCCGGGGGCGGTTGCCGGTTAAGCACCCCCCGGTTACGGTTTGTTAACCGGCGGAACTTCGACCGTCGGTTAAGGTTTGAACCGGCGGTTGAACCGCCGGTTTTTTTAATTATTATTTTTTTTAATTTTTTAATGTATTTTCAATTTATTTTTTTGTACCTTTACTTTTTTTATTTTTTTTGAACCTTTATTTTTTTTATTTTTTTTTCTATTTTTTAAAATTTAAAGGTATTTTTTTTTCGGTTTATTTTCGATATCTTTTGACTTTCGTCTTTCGAGTCGATAATTGATAAAAAACTTCAAATACATAACTTTTTTTTTATTGAAAATTAAATCCGTTACAAAATTTTATAATACAATGATCATAACAGTTACATTTAAAAATATAACAAAATCGGTGAGGTGCGGTGTTGGCCAACATAACTTTTTAAAAACCAAATCGCCTCCTGAAAGAAAATAAATTTGTTAGTCGATTAACAATATAAATAAAATAAATTAATGAAATAATATTTAAAACGGTGAATTATTCACCGTGAATACTTATCTTTTTCAGACTTTGTCGTCGGACGTGTTCGGTTCGCCGTTTCCAAATTTAAAAAACATCTGAAAATAAAATGTAATAATATTAGTAAGTGATTATTTATTAAAAGAAAAAAAAAATTTAAATAATATCCGAATACTTATCTTTTTCGGACTTTGTCGTCGGACGTGTTCGCCTTTTGCAAATTTAGAAAATATCTGAAAATAAGAATGTAATAATATTAGTAAGTGATTATTTATTAAAAGAAAAATAACAATAATTTAAATAATATCTAAATACTTATCTTTTTTCGGGCTTTTTTCCGGGCTTTCACGTTGATAGATTCCTCTAGCTCTACTCGTCGTCGCTGTTGCCGCCGCTAGTCTCCATGCCGGTGGTGTCATCGAAAACGTCGTCGTCCGAATCGGTATTCGGGACATATTGTGTGCGATATTCCGCTCGAGTCCAATCGTCGAGAAGACATTGGTACTCGAGGTTTTCCACATTCAACTTCGAACGCCTTTCGCTCAAGGTTAAACCGCCCATGCTAAAAGCATGTTCAACCGCGACGGTTGAAATCGGGACGGCATAGATCTCTCGAGCGATCATCGCCAACGTTGGATACGTTGGCGCCACCCTCGCCCACCACTTGAGGACGTCGAAAGTATCGTCGTCCTCGGCGAACTCAAACGCAGTCGACAAAAAATTATCTAATTCTAAGTACGGGTTTTGTGACGACCTTGGACATTTGTTGGCGTTGATGACATCGTAATAGGAGGCTAATCGCGAAGAGCGACTTGATCCACTAGAAGACGACTGACCTTGACCCGATCCCGACCGTGGTGGGATCTGACCAAAATCGGCCTTATACTCTCTAAATATATCCTTTAGAGAGTTATGTCCTCTATCCCTAACTTGGTTCGGAAAATCTTCGGGCACCTCACGATACACGAATGTAATCTCACTATAATATAGGGCTAATAAATTCCCCGTACCACCTAAACGCATTCTGGGATCTAATATCTTCGCTACAATGAAGATATCAGGTAACTCCCAAAAATATTTGACCCATTTGGACCTCATGGTCTCAACGGCGTCGCCGACAAATGGATCATTTACGAACGCTCTAATCATCACTGCAATTTTAGCGCAATGATCTAAGGCTAATATTGATGTCGGATAATATTTACCCGACATCTCCTGTGTGGCGTCGTGAAATACTTGAAGTAATTCACACAAGCCGTTACATCCATCCCACATGGTAGGATGTAACCTAATGCCACAATCGGCATTCTCCTCGTAGAAATCGCAAAGGTATTGACGATATTCGAAAGAGGTACTCAACATCTTATAGGTGGAATTCCACCTATTCGGTACGTCTAGCCCAAATTTTTTGGGCGTGACGCCCACATTTCTACAATGACGCTTCCACTTCTTTAGTAAAGAAGAGTGTCGCATCAGATAACTGATTGCGTTGCGTATTAGAGCGACGTGTGACCTTAAGTGATTGAGAGCGTCTTGAACACATAAATTAAGTATGTGACAGAAGCATCTCATATGGAAAAATCGTCCGCCAAAGGACGGACGACAATACTGAATCAAAGATTCAATACTAGCGTTATTTGCGCTAGCATTGTCGAACGAGACTGAAAAAATCTTATCGAGAATCCTATATTCCGACAAGATACTCCTAAGCTTCGACGAAATATTTTGTGCAGTGTGTTGTGTATCAAATTCCCTATATGCAATTAACCGTTTTTGGATTGACCAAGAAGCATCAATCCAATGGCATGTAACGCCCATATAACTATGAGCTTGCCAATGATCACTCCATATATCGGACGCAATCGACACTTTACATTCTAATTTACCTAGTTGATCTATTAATTCACGTTTATACGCGAGTACGATCTTCCTAATGTCTCGTGTAAGTGTGATGCGCGAAACTTTCTTTCCTTGAGGGTTATACGACTTTTTGATCCAATCCTCGTAGACCGGATCATCGGCAAACCGAAAGGGAAGATGTTTCGCGCATACAAACTTCGCAAGCTCTTTGCGCGCTACCTCGTCATTGTAATGAAACAATGACGTCGCACTCGTACTACTAGTTCCTTGTCCGGTAGCGGACGAACAACCGTACATTTGACTTTGAGTTTGACTAACTCCCATCTTAGTAGGATGTTTCGTCTTAATATGATTTGTAAAACTACCATAACCGTCACCATTCTTAAATGGATATGATTTACTGCAATAGTTACAATTAATCTGAAATTCACCGGGAGTATTTTTTGGTACCTTCGTGAAGTGTATCGCGAAAATGTTCGAGCGGTGCTTTGTTCTCGAGCCGTCGTCTCCCGCCGGTTGCGTCTGCGGGCCGGTTGCCTCCTCCTCCTCGGGCTCCTCCATTTGGGTCTCACGCACACGCTCATATGATCGCGATCCCATCAGAGTGTCGCCGCCACCGAGATCCGAGCCAATTATCTCGTCGAGATCGATGTATACATCGTTGGGGTCCTTATAACATAGGTAGTTATCTTGCGATGAACTACCGGCTATTTCCTTCCCCCTCGATGATCCAGATCCACGACGAGCACCACGTCCACGATGATCCATGCCTACTAAAAGACAAAAGTGACAAAAAAAACGTTAGGATAAAAAATTAAGGCCAGGGGTCGGGTCGGGCAGGGGCAGGGGCAGGTCGGGCAGGGGCAGGGGCAGCGGCAGGTCGGGCAGGGGCAGGGGCGGCGTCGGGCTCGGGACGTCGAATGCGGGTTGGGTCGGGCAGCGCGCAGCGGGAGCTGGGCAGGGGCAGCGGGAGGTCGTGCAGCGGCGGGGGGCGGCGTCGGGCTCGGGACGTCGAATGCATGTTGGGTGGGGCAGCGGGAGCTGGGAAGGGGCAGCGGCGGGGGACGGCGTCGGGCTCGGCTCGGGACGTTGAATGCGGGTTGGTTCGGACAGCGGGCAGCGGGAAGCCGGCACGGCAGGTCGGGTCGGGCAGCGGCCAGGGGCTGTTCGGCGCGGGTCGGGGCTCGGGCAGTGGCCGCGGGAGTTTGGGTCGGGAAGTGGCGTCGGTCGGGACGGGATCGGGCTCGGCTCGGGGAGTATTTTAATTAGTTTAATTTTAATTTGTGAAGAAGAGATTGAAAACTTTGATGATGTTGAAATGAAAGTAATAGAGAGAGTTGAATTAGAATTGAGGTGTGATTTTTTGGGTTTGAGTTTAGGGGGTATTTATAGAATTTTAGGGGATATAGCCGTTGTAACCGCCAGTTTGCCGGTTGAACCGCCGGTTACAACGGTCATTTTTAAATTTTTTTTTAAATTTTTTTTTTTTTTAATTCCAACGGCTATAACCGCCGGTGGAACCGCCAAATCGGCGGGGCGCGGTTTGGGGGCCCACCCGTCCCTAGGCGGTTACCGGGACGGGTTGGAGCCGGTTACGGTTTTAACCGTAACCGGCGGTTCCGGTTTATTTTGGGCAAGACTAGACAAAACCTAATCAGAAGGACTACGGTGACATTGTGTGGGGATATACTGAAAAAAAATAAAAAAAACTATACATATATGTTGCATTGTTGGGCTTAAGGTGGAGTTATATTCTGGTAATGATAGAAGTTAAATGAGTGTTGATATTAAATGGGCTTGAGGTTGTGTTAATTGGGCTTAGGGATGTGAAAATAGGTAGGCCCGCTTAAACTCATACTCTAACTCGGTTGACTCATGAAACGACGACTCGTATCTGCATAATCAGAGCCATTTAAGATCCAATGAATTTTTAATAGGCATTTTTGCCCGTCCCTAATTAAGCTTGAACTAGTCCATGGGCTTCCGACTAAGTAGCGAACGAAGATGAAGTAACTCCACCCAATCACACATAGTCATTATATTCCAACTAAGTCCAATATATTGAATTTGAATCTCATCCTTGGTTATGGTGCGATATCGGCTCCAACAATACTAATCCTCCTGATCTGATACCGTATCAAGTTTATACAAACTACGATCAACTCAGTATTAGGGTTCCAAATTTTGAAATATAATTTGATGGGCCTTTTTTTTATTAGCCCAACCCATGGCCATCCCATTTCCTTGGTTCTCTTCTTTTGTACACTTTGGCGGCTCTGCAGACGAGGAATAAGCTATGGTGGGTTAGTGTCTGGCAGGCCCGAGGGTCAATGGATCCTCCGTGGGTCTGTCCTACAATAGTCAACTATATTAGTTGCTCGGTTAACCTTTCAGACAAAAAGGTAATGATTTTAAATAAAAGCATGAATCAACCACAAGAGCTTAAATCGAACTGAGTTTCCATGTGATTGCTAGCTGTTCTCAGACTTTCGGTGGATATGAATAATGGCGAAAAGATAAAAATAAATATAAATAAATAAATAATTAGGTTGGCGAAGTTGCGACATGTCTGACTGAAGCAGGCAGGATATCCTGGCATGTCGTATGTACGGACAAATTATATTCTTGAAGAAGACTTTCAATCTTTGCCACATACATATTTTAGAATTCCACTTCCACCTTTAGGTTTCAACTTATCATAATAAGAACTATATATATATTTGAGGTATATGCGTTGTGGGCAGTTGAACGATAAGGCAATAATATGACGGCGCCTTCTTCTTCATCAAAATCAGCCATCCCAGCCGGCAAGAATCAAACGGCTCAAAGATGGCGAACCGAAGCCCAGCAGCACACCTACTCGGCCAAGCTCATCGATGCCCTCAGCCGCCGAGGCTCCACCACCTCCGTCCGCCAAGCTGCCGACCGAGTCCTCGCCGCCTCAGCCGGAGGAACCACTCGGTGGAGCCGAGCCATGCTCGTGACAAGACGGGTCAAGGAAAGGTACTACTTGCACAAGAAAATTACCCCGATCAGAAAACCGCCGGCTGTTCGTCCTAACATTCCGGCCATCCACCGGAGGGTTCGGGTCCTCAGCCGGCTGATCCCCGGCTGCCGTAAGCTGCCGCTGCCGAACCTTCTAGAAGAAACGAGCGACTACATTGCAGCTTTGGAAATGCAGGTCAAGGCGTTGACTTTTATTACTGCTCTTCTAAGCCGTCTTTAGGGAAGAAGAAAGATCATTGTCTTCCTTTGGTTCTTTGATTATCATTTTGATCGAAATAGTCATTTACAACTACCAAAAATCATTGCAAGAACACTGTCCATCCTTAAAGCAGTGATACCTCAGTCGATCTCTCACAATGATCTCCCTTTCATACACCTGAGAGATCAGCTTAGTCACATTATGACAATCCTCGCAGACTCTCAAGTTCTTGACGACCCTAATAGTCTCCCCTGGGGCGGTGTTCAAAATCCCGAAAGTTATGGCGAGCTTCTCGCTATGGTAAGAAAGCGAACGCTCTTTCTCTTCTTCGCTTATATCGAACAACACTTGCGAAGTATCTGCCACGTATTCTTTCTCCGACTTAATCTTCTCCATAATCTCTCCCAGCTTCTGATATATTTGTTTCTTCTGAGGGTGCGAAGAATCTCCGACTTTGAACTCATGTACGGTGCCCTTTATGCTGATCACGCTCGTCCCGGGCGTAGACTTTACGCTTCTTTCTTTCATCAGTTTTCGTAGTTTTTCTGCTTCATCCCATTTTCGGGACTGGGCGTATATATTCGACAGCAGTGCGTATCGTCCGCCGTTCTCTGGCTCCATATCTAACAAGATTTTGCCTATTCTTTCCGCTATTTCCTCGTTCTTGTGTATCCTACAAGCAGCTAGGAGTGCCCCGTAAACTGCACCGTCGGGCTTCATGGGCATCGAATCGATCAGTTCCTCAGCTTCGGTTAAAAATCCCACCTTTCCTAGCAAGTTCACGACGCATCCGTAGTGTTCCACGGTCGGCTCAAGTTGGTATTTTTCTTTCATTTCGGAGAAATACTTGAGCCCCTTTTCGATCAAGCCAGTGTGAGCACAAGCGTTGAGAAGGGAGACGAACGTTATCTCATTAGGCTTTATATTATCATCGTTTCTCTGCATCTCCAAGAAAAGATCGACTGCTTCTTCTCCACGTCCATGCATTGCTAGCCCAGAAATCAGTGAGTTCCAAGTGAAAACCTCCTTCTGATTCATGCCCTCGAATACTCTCCTTGCCAAGTCAAGACGTCCGCATTTCGCATACATATCGATCAAAGAGGTCCCCAAGATTGGATCTACAAAGATTTTGTTCTTTCTAATGTAAGAGTCGATCCATTGGCCTCGATCGAAAGCAGCTATATGAGCACAAGCAGTTAGTGCACTCGGAAGAATGAACTTGCTGGGCTCGATTCCCTCCATCTGCATTCGGTTAAAGATGTCTAGAGCTTCTTTGAACTGCCCTACTTTGTTGTAGCCGTCGAGAATTGCACTCCAAGATACCTCATCTTTTTCGGGCATTTGGTTGAAGTATCGTTGCGCCTCTTCGATCATTCCGTTGCTAGAAAACCCAGTGATCATCGTGTTCCATGTCGAGTTATTTCTCTTACGCATTCTATCAAACAAATCGACCGCAGAATCCACGTCTCCAAACTTCATATACCCATCAATCATAGCATTGCAGCAGACAACATCAGCCGACTCTTCTTCAGCTAAAACATCAAACACTTGGCGGGCATCCTTCAAAAGACCGAAAGAGACGTACATTTGAATCCCGGCGCTGACTATATGCTCATCTGAAAACAGCCCGCGCTTCAAAACATGCCCGTGGATCTGCCGGCCTTCTCCAACAGCTTGCTGCAAAGAACACGCCTTGAACAATAGCGGGTAAGTGTATTTATTCGGCTTGGAACTCAAACTCACCATTTGGTAGTAAAAGGCGATGGCCTTGAAGGGCTCTTCGTTGTCCAGACACCCTTTGATGGCGCAGTTCAAGACGAACACATTGGGCTCTGAAACTCCCTCGAGAGCTTGCAACGAAGCAGCGAAGCTTCCGAAACGAGGATTTGCGTAGCACTTTATCAAAGAACCTGCGATGAAATGGTCCTTGAAGAGGCCCGTCTTTAAGATCAGCGCATGGGCCTGCTTCAGATTTTCTAAGGAGGTGCTGCATTTTGAGCTCAGCAGATTCAAGACTGATTTCTGGGTAGGAAAATTCTCCGACGGCGAGCTCTGAGGAGTGGAGAGTGACGTCGTGGTGAAGATTGAGCTCATTATCTCTTTCCACTTCCGAGAGATACACTACACACAGAAGCCACACTTCACTGTGTGTATCAAAATGAGTAAATGACCATTGCACCCTCAAATGGTGAAGTGTATATCGATTTGTTTTTTGCAGTGTTAAATTTACCTTCGGCCTTCATTCGGCAGTTTGTTATAGAGCGAAAGAAATAATGACTATTCTATCCGTATAAATATCGCAGGTTCATAGATTTAGATATTTTAAATGTTAGTTTAAAGAATATTGATTTGTTTGGTTCATAGGTTTATATAAAGTATAAGTTTACATATACAAAGTTTAAACTCATGTTAAAGGTTTAAATAAACACACCTCTCAGATGGATTTATTTAAACATGTTAACCAAACACATATTTTATTTTATATCCACTAATTAGTTTTATATAAACTTTACTAATTTAAAGTCTCATAAATATAAACCCACCAACCAAACGAGCCCTAGTGAGGTATTATCATGCGAGAAAATCCAAAATAGTTCTCAATATTTAGCTGTAGATCAATTTAACCCCTGATGTTTCGTTTGAATCAATTTAATTCCCGATGTTATCGATTTTGGACTAATTTAGTCATTCTGTCATGATTAACGTTAATTTTAACGGGAATCTCGCAAACGTCCCACACTAAATCATGTGTGGATTGAACTTTGAAATATTGGCAGGATTTAAGAATTCATGTTTTCTTTTCAAATGTCTATGAAACTTGATGAAACAGACGTTCTAGAGCTCGTATTCGAATTTTAGGGTAGAAGTTTTTAATTCATGCCCTAATTTTAATAATCATTTCAATTTTATCGACTCAGACATGATTTATTGTGAGATACGTGTGAGATTTTCGTTAAAATTGACGTTTATCGAGACGGAATGACCAAAATGGTCTAAAATTGACAACACCGGAAACTAAATTAGTTCATGCAAAACATCGGGAACTAAATTAATCCACATGATAAACATTGAGGACCATTTTGAGTTTTATTCCTATCACTGTATCACAAACTTTGCATTTCAAGCACAATATTAGTCCAAACTATAGCCTCAGTTTTGCATCAGTATAGAATGCAGGACATTTAACCATCGAGCTCCTAGGTGGTGGCGATATCTGACATATATGCTGCAATAATAAGAAAAGAAACTGATAAGAAACATACAATGGTCGGAGACTTTCATACAGTGGTTCTACAGTTACGTTGCTTGTCTTTCGATTTGCCGGGAACTCATACAAAAGCGCTTATGTAAGCGACTACGTTCGCTTTTCTTTATCAAATATGTCGCAACTATGTATACTCACACATTCGCAGAGGGTTGTCGTACATAGAAGAGAGAAAGAGATTGTGGGAGTCACACTATTACCTCAGTTCATGTAGATCATTCTTCCAAGAGCCATGACGCGCCGTTGTTCTCTAGTTAAAGATGTAAGAAGCATGTTTCCTCGCCTTGGAGGCAATATTCCCGAGTGCCAGTACGCGTCTGACTTTAGTCTTGCGTGTACCTCTGCAACTTCACATTATCATGGACATCTGCCTAAAGACGATGCTATAAAGTTAAACAGGTGAAAAAATGAAACGGGCGAAATTATGTCATAGGAAAATCGAATCCCGCAAAAAAAGGAACCATCCCCGCAAAACACAAGTAACCTTTTCCATAACAGCTAATAGTATATTTTGTTAAAATTCTAGCTTCTTGTCTGTTGAAGCTTCTTCGTATCTTTCCAAATGTTGTTCTTTGTTACCCTCTCGACTCTTTCGTTGCTTAGTTCTTACACTATTGAACTAAAACAACTATACAATGATACGTATGCATGAGACAGAAAAGTAGCCAAGCGCTAGTACCTTTTTCTCTTTCTAAGAAAATCTTGCAATAAAGGCATATTTGAAATATGTCTTCACTTCATTCACGATGGTTGTGAGTTAGCATGCTCCGTATAAAAATGCCCGTCGATATCTGGAACGAAACCCTTTTCCAGCATCGCTTGCATAATAACTTCGTAGGTCACACAGTTCGGGCTTAATCCTTTCTCCAGCATCTCGTTGAGAAACCTATTCGCTTCTTCGAGCTTACCGCCTTCACAATAGCCATTGATCAACACATTGTACGTCACTACATTAGGCCTTTTGCCTTCTTTATCCATTCTTTTCTTCATAGTCAACGCCCCATTGAGGTTTTTTTGCTGGCAATAACCAGCTATCAGCCCGTTGTATGTAATATGACTCGGTTTCAATCCCTTCCGAAACATTTCGTCAAGTAACCTAACTGCCTTCCTTGTTTCTCCCATCTTGCACATTGCGTTGACTCTGATGTTATAAGTTATTACATCAGCTTTGACGCCCTTTTCTTCCATCTCGAGTAAGAGCTTATGTGCCTCTTCCATGTCACCGTCTCGGTAATAACCACCGATCAAGCAATTGTACGTTGACACGCTAGGAGACCCTGTCTTTTCCGACATTAAATTAAACAAGGAGACTGCTTCTTCCATTTTCCCCTCTTTACAGTATGCATCGATCATAGTATTGAACGTTACTACATTGATATCAACCTCTTTCTCTAGCACGCTGTCAAACAATGCCCGAGCGTCCTCTAACATTTTCTTCTTCGAAAGCCCGTTTATCAATGCATTGTAAGTAACAACATTGGGCTCCAAACCAGCCTCAACCATCTCATCACTCAAACTCATCGCTTTATCGATTTTCCCGTCATTACACAACCCATTGATCAACGTATTGTATGTGATTAGCCCCGGCTTCAAACCTTTATCCTTCATTTCGTTAAACACTGTGACACCAGCCACCACGTTGCCATCCTTACAAAATCCATTAATAAGAATATTATATGTAATAACGCTCGGACAAACCCCTCTATCATTCATCTCCTTCAACAACATGTCTGCTTCATGCATCCCACTCGGACCACCCTTCTTACAATATCCATCAATCAATACATTGTAAGTAACCAAACTTGGCGTCACGCCGTATAACTTCATATCTTCAACCACATCTCTTGCTTTGTTCAGCTTCCCCACCTTACAAAATCCACTAATCACAGTATTGAATGTGATCAAATCGCCCTTCACCCTCCTTTTCAACATTTCCTTGTACACAAGCTCTAACTCCACAATTCTGCTCTCCTTCAACAATCTACTCAGAATAGAATTACATGTGATGATGGACAATCGTAGCGCATAATCCCCAGCCCGACGAAAACCCTCCATCACAAAATTAAGATCCCCATTCCTCGCACATGTCAGCATCAACATATCAAACACAAGGCTGTTTAGACACGAGTTGTTGCTAACACTCAAAAGTGCGTGGCAGAACATGGAAACTGAGATGGGCTCTCCCCTTTTCACATAGGAATGAAGTAATGATCGAACCTTTGGGTACTTCTTGTCGCTTGCAAGTAGAATTAAGAGCTTTGCATAGTCCTCAACGGAGTGCTTCACCTTAAAAGCCCGTTGAAACCACTTGAAGACCGAGAGAATCAGGTCGGAGCCAAAGTTTTCGTTGTGAAATAAATGCTGAAGGAACTGCGTGTGGCTTGGGAACTGTAATACGACGGGTTTGAGCTCGGACCAGTTTTGAGTAGAGATAAGGAATGAAACTTGGGATTGGAAGTCCGAGGTCGAGGAGAGAAGGCGGCGCGTGACGAGCGCATGGAGGAGGTACGGAGGCGGAGGGCGGCGCCTGTACATTGAATGGGGAGCACCGGCGGTGGAGCCTAAAGCTGAACTTTTTGTCTGTCTAATTTAATCTCATTTTTCAATTTCAGTCATAAATTGAATCATAGTCCAATTAATAAATGGGCCATTGTAGGCCCACATAGACGGCCCTTAAGGCCCAACTTGGAAGTAATCAAATGGGCCATTCTCTGTCCGTAAACGTAGAAACAATACAAGTGCCGGCACAATTATGGCTTTGCTCGGCTCGTTGGAGCTTTCCAATCTCTGATTGCCACGTCAGTGTAAGTGACACGATTTGCCACGTGGTCTTTTCTTATTGGTTATTTCCTTCGTAGCCGTCCACGTCAGACGAAACGCCCTTAACGTAACTTCTCGTGGAATATCCACGAATATAAACCCCAATCTCTCTCCGTTGAGCTTCACTAGCTCACTCTGAGGAAGAAGGAAATGGCGATCGTACCGAGCAAATTAAACGTGATGAACCCTAATTTCCTGTCTCTAGCCGTCGCTCTCTCTCTACTTCTTGCCATTTCGTCTGCGAAAGTCTTCTTCGAGGAGCGCTTCGACGGTATTGTCTTTGTACTCTTGAGAAATTTTATGTACTAAGCATGGCAGCGGCTAATATTTTCGTGCGTCTCTGACTTTGATTTGAGTGATTGTGTAACGATCTGTGTGTTTTAGTGGAAAGGATGATCTGTGAGGTGGAGTTTGATTATAATCTGATTGAATTTTACCGAATTCCTCATCCTGAGTTGATATGGTTTAAATCGCTGTTGAGATATCTGAATCTTCGTTAGTAAGTTCTGACACTTTCGTGACTAATGAATGGTGGCCTTATGGAGTTGCGTTGACTGTTTTTTTTTGTGATACTTTACTGTGGCATATATTTTCCTAGGTGGTAGATGTGGAGCTAATTGTGGTATAACCTGAATGTGCTTATGTTTCTGGGGGTTCTGTTCAGTCTTATATGTGCATCTTGAGATACAACTAAGGGTTTGCCTAGAGGATATATATGAATTGCGAAATATTGGATGTTAGCAACTAGAATAATGGTGCTTCAATTAGGTGATTGTACTTATGCCAAGTGATTGCAGCTGCACTTTTTTTCTATTTTGATGGTTTCATACTTATTGTGTTTTGATCAAAACGTCAGATGGGTGGGAGAGTCGATGGGTAAAATCAGAGTGGAAGAAGGATGAGAACATGGCTGGCGAGTGGAATTACACTTCCGGGAAATGGAATGGTGATGCTGATGACAAAGGTAACGGACAATGATCTTCTGGTGACCTTATTCCTCAAATGGATCTAATTTATCCTCTATTTTCTGCAGGTATCCAGACTAGCGAAGACTATAGGTTCTATGCCATCTCAGCTGAATATCCGGAATTCAGCAACAAGGATAATACCTTAGTGTTCCAGTTCTCTGTAAAGCACGAGCAGAAGCTTGATTGTGGTGGTGGTTACATGAAGTTACTCAGTGGTGAAGTAGACCAGAAAAAATTTGGTGGTGACACTCCATACAGGTTTGTGTATCTATCTTATTTCGGTTAGCCGACTTTCGTTATTAGTTTAATTTCTGACACAATTTCTCATTCGCTGTGTTATTGCCGTCTGCAGTATCATGTTTGGTCCAGATATTTGTGGCTATAGCACCAAAAAGGTCCATGCTATTCTAACGCATAATGGGACAAACCACTTGATCAAAAAGGAGGTCCCATGTGAGACAGACCAACTTACTCATGTCTACACTTTCATCCTTCGACCTGATGCTACCTACAGCATCCTTGTTGACAATGTGGAAAAGCAGACTGGTAGCTTGTACTCTGACTGGGACATTCTCCCTCCGAAGAAGATTAAGGACCCGGAGGCCAAAAAGGTTTGTTACACTACTACACTACTTCTGATACATGAAGTTTATCTTCTCCATGAAAAGTAGCGACCTTTTCCATTTTACCTCTCAATAGCCCGAAGATTGGGATGATAAGGAGTACATTCCGGATCCTGAAGACAAGAAACCTGAGGTAATATCCCTTTACTTCTTTCTCTAAGGGAAACATCACAACTGCTTGATTCTATGCGAATTGGATAACATATTTCTTGCGTGGACAGGGTTATGATGACATCCCAAAGGAGATTCCGGATGCTGAAGCCAAGAAGGTAAAACTAGTAAATACGTATTATCTCTAATGAGTGCCGACGTGTTATTGTTATTAATGTCTCGAGAGCTAGTTCATGGAATTAATGTATATATCTTCTGTGCAGCCCGAAGACTGGGATGATGAGGAGGATGGTGAGTGGACTGCTCCTACTATTCCCAACCCTGAGTACAAGGGTGAATGGAAACCAAAGGTGTGTGATAGCATCTCAACAGTTGTATACCTATTAGTGGCAAGGGAACAATAACTTAACCTGTTCTGTTGCCAGAAAATCAAGAACCCCAACTACAAGGGCAAGTGGAAGGCACCAATGATTGATAACCCAGGTACACTTACCACCAACATATCTCTAACACCAGAATTCTAAGATAGAGGTGGTAAGAAAGGATATTACTGTCATGGAGTTTGGAATGTGCTAATCAATTTTGATGTGTTATTATTGCAGAGTTCAAAGACGACCCAGATCTCTATGTCTTCCCTGATTTGAAGTATGTCGGCATTGAATTGTGGCAGGTTAGACACTTCTTGTGCACAATATATCGATTACTTACGCCTGATCTGAATCAAATTACTCCCCTCTAAACTGTACTTTTCTTTTGCAGGTGAAATCTGGTACCTTGTTCGACAATGTATTGGTATGTGATGATCCCGACTATGCCAAGAAGGTCGCTGAAGAAACATGGGGAAAGCAAAAGGACGTAAGTCACTCATATTATTCTTAAATTTTATTTCTCCATACCACTTCACTTTCCTACACTCAATACAACATTCTATCAAAATGCAGGCCGAGAAGGCTGCTTTTGACGAAGCTGAGAAGAAGAGAGAGGCAGAGGTACTGTTTCACTAACTCATAATGATGAGTTTGCTTTTGTCAAGTTTTTGGAACTAGAATTTGTATTTGTCAATGTAATAACGACTTCTTATCTTTCCATCATCCAGGAATCAAAGGACGATCCCGTTGATTCAGATGTAAGTCCTAAATTTCTTATTACAATGCCAATAGTTTGTCTTCGAAAATTGCTGTTCCTAATGAGAATCGTATGCTCTCTCTCATCAGGCTGAGGATAACGATGACGATGCTAATGATACCGACGGTGATGCTGATGGCAAATCGGACGACCCCGCAGAGTCCGTTGACGACGATGTGGCACATGTAAGATCATTAGTTACATATAGCTTAACCTTTTAATACATGTTAACTATGTTCGCATTGGCTTTAAATCTAATATGGTTCTCCTTTCTCTTTTGTGTATTCTGCAGGATGAACTGTAGAGAGCCAGCAGTTAAATTGCCGGAAGTTTTCCTTTTCTTTTTATATAATTTAAAATTTGCTAGAGATATTAACTCTTTGTGAAACAGCTTATATCTGTGGGCTGTGGCGGATGGACTGCTTTGATTTCATATTATGACGACTTGATATTAGATTATCACTATAGATGCCTTACCCTCCTTTTGAAATTTATGCTTTATTTTTCTTTTTTCTTTTTACAGTTCTTATGCTAATTTTATTAATTGGTTTCATGCCAATTTCCACGTCTTCGAACACCCCTTCTCTTAAAACAAAATATGTTTTAAAAGAAACGAAACTGTATAAAACTTTGGATCTTATAGTTACCGGAAATTATGTATTAAATATAAGAATCTAATGGAATTGAATTCTTTTATTATTAATTGATGTGTGGGCCTTAGACAAACCTATATAAAAACCATCGTCTCATATATTTGATGGGAAATATAAAATTATGTTGATAGTAAAAAGATTAAAAAAAGTTATTCTAAATAATACAGCTGGCATTTTATTGTACGAACAAAAAAAAAACAGTAATAACACTACAGTAACATTTAGAAAACAAAAAAGGAAACACCATTACTAATTGTTTAATGAGACTGTAGCTAGGTAGGTAGGGCTGCCAGCCACCCTTTTGCGACCAAAATAAAAGGGCTAAAAAAGTAGATACGAACGTAATTTTCGAGAGAGAGAGGTAGAGAGAGAGGCAGAAGCCAAAGTGCTCCGTTTGAGCCAAATCGAGAGATTGCGAACCACTATGCGTTCGTAGATCGATCGATCGATCCACCCTATTCGTTTATTTCCGATTTTCGTTTCAGATTAAACGGTTAATCTTACAACCGATCTATTCATTAATTGAAAGGAAAAAAGAATAATCAAATCAGAAAAATGTTCTTGTTGGATTGGTTTTACGGAGTTCTTGCATCGCTTGGCCTCTGGCAAAAAGAGGCCAAGATTCTGTTTCTTGGGCTTGATAACGCGGGCAAAACGACTCTCCTTCATATGCTCAAAGATGAGGTTGATTCTATTTAAGGATTTCGCACTATTTGATTTTATATCATAATAGCTTTTCTTTTTTTTTTTCACGGATCCGTCCATCCGTTTATTTTTGCTATCAGGAGTAGATGAATTCAATCGGTTGCGTCGCATCTGGCTTATATTTGTTTGACTTTCTGTTATGAATATTATGAATGATCTAAATGATTATTGTTTTGAGGCTGTGCTGTCTTTGGTTTTTTTTATGCTTCTTGCTATTGATTTTTAGGCTATGTGGTGAAGTTGAACATCTGGTCTTAATCCATTCATTAGCTTTGCCGTAATTTTTTGTTTGTCATATAGATCAGTTTTTGGTGTGCTTCTAGTATTATGTGTTTATTTAGTGCATTCATTTTTATTGTGTATACATATTTGCAATATGTTGTCTTGCGCCTGCTTAATCGTTGAGCGAATAATCTGAGTTTATATTCTGAGTTGTGTTAGAATTGGATAAGAGTCTGTTAGCTTTGTCTGCAATGAGCAGAGATTGGTCCAGCACCAGCCAACACAGCATCCTACTTCAGAGGAACTGAGTATTGGAAAAATCAAGTTTAAGGCTTTTGATTTGGGTGGCCATCAGATTGCACGAAGAGTCTGGAAAGATTATTACGCAAAGGTATTTTTTATTGTTAGCTGTTTTGCATAGGCCTGATGTTTGTCATAGTCGTTGTTTTTTCATAAGTTGTGTCCTTTACGGACAGGCGATCTGATTCATGATCCCTATTAGTTTTACATAAATTAATTTTCCTCTGTTTGTTACAAGATTTGTGCCAGTATGGAGCCTTCATAATCCCAAATAAACTAAACACCAGTTTATTTGATTCATGGAAGGCCTACATTTAAAATGGGAACTCGCTGATAGCACCTTTTTTCTTTTTTTAGAGGTGTTTCATTAGTTTTTCACCAGAAATGTGATATTTATGATGAAACACAATGTCACTTGATTGCTAAGACTTGCCATAATCTTTTCAATTTCCCCCACGCGACTGTGTGTAACATAACTTCATGTTATCACTTGTGGCAGGTGGATGCTGTTGTCTACTTGGTGGATGCTTATGACAAGGAGAGGTTTGCTGAGTCAAAGAGAGAGCTTGACGCTTTACTCTCAGACGAGTCCTTGGCCAAAGTCCCCTTCTTGATTTTGGGTAATAAGATCGATATCCCATATGCTGCCTCTGAAGACGAGCTTCGATACCACCTGGGTTTGGCTGGCATCACCACTGGAAAGGGAAAGGTGAACTTGACGGATTCAGATGTCCGTCCAATCGAGGTATTCATGTGCAGCATTGTCCGGAAGATGGGCTACGGAGATGGATTCAAATGGGTATCTCAATACATCAAGTAGAGGCTATAAGATAAGTTGAAAAATGACTTGCATTTACATCGCTCGATTTATAAGTCGGGTTTTACTGTTCTTGATACTTGCTTGTTTGGACATCGTTATCCGATAAATCGTATGGTCGGGTTTTGGTTTCGTTATCCTCTTTGTTTTATTGCTGTTTGAAATTATTACGAACTTGAATAATCGATTCATTGTTACGGATGTTCGTTTGGTTTGAACTCTTATTGAAGTCTTCTACTGAGATTATAAAGCTTAAGAGTTAGCATTGATTCATCATCACTTTTCATGAAGCTGCAATAAGAAGCCAATGCTTCTTCAGATTGTGAAATGTTCAACATGTTACATCATTACATGATTCAATACTACAATTTATTACATACTTAGGTAATAATTAATACAACGGGGATACAAATGCATAGAACTTGATAATCAACTTCAACACACAGATGCATCGAATGTTGATTATAAGTTATCATCGAGAATGGTAGACATCATCAGTCCCTGGACGAAATTACACCTCTTTGTTTTCTCCTCTAGATCTTCGATCGACATAGGGAGTTGTTCCCTTTTACTGCACCATACGATGAAATCGAAGATTTATGACAAACATCGTTAGTTCTCAACCACAAAACAAGACAGTTTTCGCAGCAATGGAGCCATAAACGCCAGGATGAACGATGAGATAAGAAAAGTACCTCTCTGAAACGCTATCGACAGCTTTTTTCTGAAATGAGTTTGACTCAAGATTGGTTTGTATGCTTTCGTAATCTTCGGTCATTGGCGAAATAAAAGACGACAATAGTGGGTCTGGGGCTGAATTGCTCGGTGGAGTTATGTAAGAACCGCCCAGGAGATGCCGTAAATTCCCTTCTCTCAGCTCCTTCCTCAAGAAAGAAAGGGTCGAGCGCGAAGGAATCTTTTGAGATTTCCTCTTACTCTGCATGTTAAAATCGGTCAAGGAAAACTTAACAGTGCCGTGTTAGAACTTTGATACTGTAGCGACACGATAATGGCTAAAACATAGAAGCTAAAATGTGGACTAAGAGAAGAAAAGGATATCTTAAAGACTTCGCCATGGTGCAGAGTTAGATGAGCAACCATGTCTGAACCCAACCGTATGCCACAAACTGGGCAAACCTGCAAGAAACCATACACAAGCAAATAACAACCTAAACAGATACCTCTAACACATTATCACGTAAAAAGATTATGAAGTCATGACAACAAAAAAAGAACGAATCTCTGCATATAATCGATCACAAGGGCAGAAACTGACATTATCAATAATCTTTTCGACAAGGTTGCCAAGTAACATCCAGCAATTTAGAGCTCAATTCCTCGGGACAACTCTCCTATGGAGCACAACCCTATTCTAAGACCATCAGACATAAGACTAAAGGAGCCTCAGACCGCCAAGTTATGTTAGGCTATATCCGCGAGAGCCAAAGGGAAAATAAAATGTTCAGATACTATCTGAACTTGGAACTTTTTAGTAGTCACGACGATGATAAATCGGGATATTAGATTTTGGCAATTCAATCTTCCTAAACGGCTGAAGCTTAACCTTTAAACCCTTCATCGTTTCACAAATTAAGAAAGAAAAAAAGTGTTTACCCCATTATCAGCCTCCGTAGGATGTTCCTCATCGATGTGAATGCATAGGCCCACGATATCAAAGTAATCCGAACAGAAAGGACAGCAATACTCCTCTCTTACATCATCGTTCATGTCAATTTCTTCGAACCCCATCAAAGCTTCCGCATCATAATCATCGCTTTTCATTCCTACAACAAAATTCAAAACATGGGGGGGACAAGACAACCAAGATCCGAACAGAACAGCATAAAAGCACGGAGATAAATGAATTCACAAAAAGGGGGGAATTTGCACATCTAATAAAACCATATATCCTTCGTAGGGGGTGACGATTCAGCAAAATCAGAGAACCCTTTACCAAAATTCAAGCACAAAAAAGGCTACCCAATCGAAATCAGGCATTTAATTTACCATATCGAGTCTGAAAAGCCGATTGATAGCGCTTTGAGGCGGAAGACATGCGGGCGGCCCAATAACTTGCATCCATAGCTTCGCCTTCTCCGAAATTCAGCTAAATAAACGTCTGCAAATCCAGCCTTTGGATCCGATCAAGAAATGGTTAGTATTAAATCAACGCAAAGATGGGGCTGGAGAGAGAGAAAGTAGAAAGAGGTCTAGCTAGCCTAGGGTGAAATGAAATCCACCAAGAGGAAAGAGAGACTTGTTTTCCGACACACATGATATATACTACCCTCGATGTTCTTATTCAATCCTCCTACTGACACGTGTCATAAGAACCAAAACGACGTCGTTGCTACCCCAAGGCCCAAACAGCTCCCTACCCTAACACTATCGTCATTACACACCATTGGTCCCTAAATTCTTAGTTAACTGCGCTATAACCCCTCCCAAAAACCCTCGAAGAAGACGACTTCATCGAATTTGAGTTAAAGGCAAGTACCATCCATGAAGGAAATCGTGACCATCCAAGTCGGAAGCTACGCAAACTTTATTGGGTCTCACTTTTGGAATATGCAGGTGCTCTTGTTATGCTTGAATTCGTCGGCAATTTGTTTTTAGTTTTTTAAACCATTAATGATTATTAGTTGCCTTCATTATCTGTGCCCTTTACGTTTTCTCTATGGCAGATGCTTGATTGTTGGAATGCCCTTTTGTAAAGTTTTCTTTTTTGTGTTTATTTGTTGAAGGATGAGCTGCTTGGGTTGGCCGACAGTGCTGATGCTGATCCAATCTTTAAGTCTCAAAACCTTAATATGGACGTTCTTTATCGTACCGGCGAAACTCATCAGGTGAGTTTTGTGTTTTTTGAATCGTTCTTTGCCGCATAATATGAGCTAGATGGCAACTTGGTTCGTGTTTATTTTGTGCAGGGTATTGCCACGTACACGCCTCGCTTGGTTTCGATTGATTTTCAAGGTAGAGTCGTATTTGTTTTAGGAAAAAATTACTGCCCAGAGCTTCTTGAGTTAAGATTCTGATACGTAATGACGACGACTCGCAGGGTCTCTTGGAACGGTTAGTCGACAGGGAACTCTGTACAATGAGATCCCTAATGCATCATCGGTTGAGACTTTAACATGGTGAGGATTCGATGTTCCAAATAAGTTATCTACTTTCGGTTTGTACAAATGAAGAGGCATAGGATCATAAACTCCAGATTTGTTTCCTTGGGACAAAAATTCGATTTTTGTTAAAGACAGAGTTAGATCAACTTGTATCTTCAGACACCCTCTAAAGATGTCTGTAATCATATCAATTGACTGTCTCGAGATCAATGTGTAGGACAGGTCAGGTATCCACGCGTAAGTCTGAACCTGTAAGGAAGAACTTGTTCCTGCAAAGTTTATATGTGGAAGAGAGCGCACATTTGGACTCGAAAGCTCATGAAAGCAGCGGCAGCAGCAATTCTCATAGTGATTATCAAGATAAGGACATCGTCGAGTCTCTTGAAAATGAAGTTCAATATTGGACGGACTTTTCGAAAGTTCATTATCACCCTCAGAGTTTGTACGAACTAAGTGGTGTGTGGACTGACATCGAAGATTTCAACAGTTATGGTATTGGAAGAGAGGCCTTTTGCAGTGGTCACCATTCTGAAGAGGTTGGTGAGAGGCTTCGTTTTTTCATTGAAGAATGTGACCATCCCCAGGTAATCATTTTCTCATTTTCCGCGTTTGTTCGTAGACCTTAGCGTTGATTACTTTAACCTCTGAATTTGCTTCTTTTTCAGGGAATTCAGTTTATAGTCGATGATTCTGGCGGATTTTCTGGTGTAGCTGGGGAGGTTTTAGAGAACATTGCAGACGACTACTCGAATATTCCCGTGCTACTGTACGAATCAAGTCTTAACACCAAAAACAGCAAGAAGACTCTCCTTTCGAAACTCCATGATTCAGTTTCATTCTCAAAGTTATCGGCTTATTGCAAGTTGATTGTCCCTATAGGTTTGCCATCCCCGAGTACAAGTAAGCATGGTTATCAAATGAGACTCTGCTCCTTATTCATCCCTACTCTTACTGGGAAAAGCTTCTGTCCTAGTTTTGTCGAAAATATTACATCGTTTTCTTCAGAATATATGTGGTCCGAAATTTCTATTGCCTGGCCTTATTTGCGGTGCGGCTTGAACGTCGGGTTTCTCTCATCAAGAATGCTGCTTATATTTTCTGTTAAAGGTTCTTACTTAGATTTGTGTGATTTCTACTTGTAGGCAAAATATCCAAATATCTCTGCATTAACGATCAGAAACACTACCACACTAGTGCGTTGTATGCGTCTGCTATACACTCCGCGAGCATTCCTTTCAGAATGGAACCACTGGGACCCACGTCTCAATCGAACTATGCTAGCGGCGCAGTAGATGTGAATGAGCTCGTACAAATGTTGGCAGGCCAAGCTCGGCAAAACATGGTTACCGTACTAGATTTTGCTATGCCAGCTCCCGCCTTGGCAGGTAATTGAATTCTTGGTCTGATTCTTACATCTTCATTTTCTAGCGAATAAAACTTGCGAATTGTGTCGTGGAAATAGATTCTCAAACGCATCAACCTTTGGTGAGGAATTTGCATCCTCTTACCCCTGAAGTTGCAGAAGATGTCGAAGACATGCAAGCGTTAGAAATCATTACCACTCATGGACTCTTCGGACAAGGTAATCTTCGTAATTATTCATTATAAAGCATAAGACACGGCCTATATAACATTATCGACTCTAACATCAGGAGGCCAAAGGGCTACGGCGTCTGAAATCAAATATGCTTTGAATGCTGCTTATATGAATTCAGACGACAGGCCAAGATTCTCGCATCTATCCACGTCCACATGTCCAATTGCTATCCCATTACCTTTCCCTTCGATATTCTCAAACAACGTCGGTCAGCACGGCGAGATCTTGAACAACCCCGCCGATCCACGGTCTGGACCGGAAGGGTCGATCGAAGTCCACTCCGTTCCAACGGCAGCGAGGTTACGCTCTTCCAACGCCGTCGTCCCTTTTCTTGAAAATAGGCTCGAAAATCTTCGCAAGTTTGGCATTAGACGAGGAGCGATAGGGACGGAGCTGCTCAGAAGTTGGGGTTTCGGAAAAGAAGACGTCGAAGAAATGGGAGAGGCTCTGGCCAACATGGTCTTGACCCTCAACCCTTTTTCGCAGGAATCTTCGGATTCAGATTGATGATGTAAAAATGTTTAAGAATGTCTTAATATGTCTAGTAAAAGGTTCAATGAAGCCCCACATACAGATCTTTTATTCCTAGGATGCAGCTGTTTTGTTTATCTTGCCAGACGCACACAGTGTGTGTAAATGATTGGTTGCCAGTTATATATTGTTTTTGTCAATTATATTCCTTCTGTTTCAATTCCTATGGTCCGATTAAGTTCAGTATGAAGAAATAAAAAAAGGAGAATTTTTTTTTTTTATATACACAGCGCCATCGCAATTCTTATGTTCCAATTAAGTTTAGTATAAAGTGAATTTAATCTTTATTGTCGAGTATGAGATGATAGCGACTTTCAGCAGGACTGTAATACACAAATATTAGCAATTATGGGTATTTAACAAACTTTCCTCAAATAAAAACTAATTCTTTTAAAAAATAAAAAATGTTCCGAGGTATCCTCATTCGATCTAGCTATGGGCTAGCCCCTAAATACCGGCGTGGGCTTGCGCCACAAAGAACTGGCGGAGGCTTTAATTGCGGCACACATTCCAGTAGTGGGACTAATCCTCGGGGCCAGATGAATACGTCACAAACACACTTGACAACGATAGTCATAAGAAATAAATTTCATGGGGACTATTCAAAGTATTGTGGGAGAGAGGATTCGATCTCACGACCTAACCTACAAATCCTTAAGACTTTCCTCCTTGATCAGTAGATCAATGCCTCGTTGAAAAAAAAAAATTTATTCTTCAATCACGGAAAATGTCAAACCGATTAAGAAGAATATAGAAAGGTTGAAGCTTTCCAGCTTGCATAGGCATAGGCCCCTTATGAAAACAAGAAATATTAACAAATAAATAAAATAAAAAGCTTTTGCTACAAATTCACATGGCCACGTCATCAGATCAAATCTATGACAAATTATTTATAGACTATAGTTGTAATTATATATAGTGATTGATGTCCTGTCTTCAACTTAAAATTTCCATTCAATTTCTTCTACGTGTAAGTATATCTCAACACTATATATATATATATTAATACAATTATCCTTAACTTATTCGGAGCGTGGGGATTACGGTGTTTGACCAAAAAAAAAAATACATATCATCCTTAAACTTTTTTTCTTAAAAAAAATCCATAACGCGTTGGTCTATTATTATTATTATCGTTATTATTATCTATATTATTTATAAATATTCACGAACAGACAAAAATTGTATTTGGTCATTAAATTGTAATTTCAATGTTACCTTTTTTTTATTTATTTTCATAAATTATTACTTTGTCCTTCAATTTTAATTTATTATAATTATTTCTCGTCAAATTAATTTGTTTATTTTATATGATTAAAAATAATACACTTTGATATTTTAAATTATAATTTTATATATATATATATTTCGATCAGATAGGTATTTCCACACAACGCTACTACGTGGAATATAGAATTATAATTAACTCAAAAATATAAAAGTAATATTATAAAGAATACATATGGATTGTGCTATTATTAGGATTTATGAGCCAAATTATATAATCTTTAAAAAACGTTACTGTCAAAGCCAGCTAATGTCATCCGCCGAACACGCTTTTCTCTCTCGGTATAAAAATCTCCATTTTGCTAAACCAAATTATTTTTACAAACAGATAAACAATAAGGACGGAAAAAGAAAGGGTAAAGCACTTGCGATTCTCTCTCTCTATCTCTCTGCCTCGCTCTAGGGTTTCCTGATTATATCTTGTGTTGATCTTGTTTGGAGGTAGCTATCAGCAGTGTATTTGCTAATCGTAAGCATTTCGTCAATGCACCTTTTTTTTTCCTAACGATTTACTGATCCTATTATGTACCAGTTCAGCAATGTTGTTGTTTCTTTTCCATTTTCATTTTCCTTGCGTAGTTCTAGCAAATGTATGTTCTGAATTTCAGCTCAATTTTGGCTTTGATGATGAAAAAATGCTCTCGTTCTGAGTTAGCTGTGGATTTGAGATTTTGCAGATTTTTTGTTCTCGATTTTCACGTGTAATTCAGTGTGACTGTGGTAAGTGTAGTGATTGATGACTGGTTTGATTTTCTGAGTATTTATGAGCACATCATTTTTTTGGTATTACATAATAGTCCAAAGGTTTTTCCTTATCGCGCCTTTTTTGCGGAAAGAAAGAAAAAGAGTTGTTTCGATGTTCCGCCAATTATCTGTTTTCTTTTTCTCCAATCCTTTTTTTTTTTTGCTTTTACTTCAATATTCCTTTAACCAGTTGATCATCCATATCTATGTTTTTTTGATCCATTTTTTTATTATGACTTTTTTATACATTGATTGGGGATTTGAATGATGAACTTCTATTTCTGTTTGTTTAAATGCTTTTGGGTAATTAGGTCTGGTGATGATGATATTGGAGATGTTGAGATAAAGTTTGCGAAGATGAGTCAGGCAGAGGTATCAAAAATGAACCAGACGCAGCAGCCTGTTCCGCTTGGTACGTTGATTGGTCGTGAGTTGAGAAGTGAGACGTTGGAGAAGCCCACATTGAAATATGGACAGGCGGGTCTGGCTAAGAAAGGAGAAGATTACTTCTTGATTAAGCCAGATTGCCAAAGGATTCCCGGGAATTCAGCTACATCTTTTTCAGTTTTCGCGGTATTTTACTTGCCTTTTTTTATAAGTGTCTAAATATGGATTGTGCATTTAAGTGCGGTGTCACTTATTCTTTATGATTGTGTTCTTTAATTGCAGATTTTTGATGGGCACAATGGCATATCAGCTGCTATATTTGCCAAAGAAAACTTACTCAACAATGTATTGAGTGCTATTCCTCAAACACTTTCTAGAGAAGAATGGCTTCAAGCCCTACCGAGGGCTTTGGTTGCAGGATTTGTGAAAACTGACATAGAGTTTCAACAGCGAGGCATGTTTATTTCCCGACCAAATTTTTTTTTTTAATGATTTGTAGACCTTTAGTTAGATCTTCTTCCGTGATCTTATTCCAGATGGTAAATTTAAATGGCAGGTGAGACTTCAGGAACAACGGCTACTTTTGTTGTGATTGATGGTTGGACAGTGACGGTCGCTTCCGTTGGAGATTCTCGTTGCATATTGGACACTCAAGGGGGCATCGTTTCTCTATTGACTGTTGATCACAGGCTCGAAGAGAATGTTGAGGAACGTGAGCGTGTGACTGCAAGTGGTGGTGAAGTGGCGAGACTTAATGTTTTTGGAGCCAATGAGGTAATATTAATTACTTATCATTCTATTTTTAAAAATTGTGATTATCCGTACCTCAACTTATAATTCCTAATATTGGGATTGTTCTATGCTTGAGACTTGGTAGGTTGGTCCATTACGATGCTGGCCAGGTGGATTGTGTCTGTCAAGGTCAATTGGTGACACAGATGTTGGCGAGTTTATTGTTCCAATCCCACATGTAAAGCAAGTCAAGGTTTGTAAACTTTGTACTACATATGATATAAAAGACTACTTTACAGGAATAATTCTGATTCTCGGGTTTATGTCTGGGTGATAGCTTTCCGATGCAGGGGGAAGACTTATAATTGCATCTGATGGCATATGGGATGCTTTATCATCTGAAACTGCAGCTCAATCTTGTCGGGGGTTACCTGCAGATATTGCTGCTAAGCTGGTTGTTAAGGTACACATATGTACTAGGAGCTGCATTTGTAAAGTGGCTTGTCAGCTGTTCTAATCGTGACAACATTAATGTTGCTTGTTATCCTCGCAGGAAGCTCTTAGGTCACGAGGTCTGAAGGATGATACAACCTGCCTTGTTGTTGATATAATTCCTTATGATTTCCCCATTTTGCCTCCAATGCCGAAAAAGAAGCCAAGCTTCTTTGGTTCGCTTGTGTTTGGTAAACGGGCTCAAGACTCTTCCAAGGGTAGTAATAAGCTCTCTGCGGTTGGAGCCGTGGAGGAGCTGTTCGAGGAGGGTTCTGCAATGCTAGCTGAGAGGTACCTTAATGTTCTAATAGAGTAAAGCATTTACATTACAATCAATGTTGGTGTATAGTATCGATTTTAAAAAAAAAATGTTGTCCTGTTTACGTACTCTCTATGTATGTCAATGAAAATGATCTTCCTGTTTGGTGTTGGGGTTCTACATTTTCTCTCGTTCATACTAAACAGTTGTTCATAGGGCTTTCCAAAGCATAAAATATAAACAAAGCATTGTCAATGTCGGTGCATGATAACCGAATAAAGTTTGACATGTTAGCCGTTACATTTGTTTGTTACTTCGTCAACGCTCCAAGTCCTTGACTTGAAATGGATTATTAAACTCCTAATATCACACGCAGGTTGGGCAAGGATTTTCCTTTAGATCCAAGTTCTGGGTTGTTTAGATGTGCCATATGCCAAAGGGATCAACCTCCTAGAGAGGGCTTGTCCGTCAACTCCGGCCCATTTTTCTCGCCTGCATCAAAGCCATGGGAAGGCCCTTTCCTCTGCTCGAGCTGCCGCGCAAAGAAAGACGCCATGGAAGGGAAAAAGACAAGTACGCCCACACTGACTGTGTAAGGCCCTAGTAAATGTAGTAATATATGTAATATCATATGTGGCAGCTTGGGGAGACCTCTGCTTCTTTCGTCTGCGTATCAATCGTTAGAAATGCGTGTAAGAAGTGGTTCGTTTTAGTGAGTTAGATATATTTCTTGGGAGGAATCGTTTTTGGTGTGTTTCCTTTCCTATCCTTGCTCGACTTCTTCTAACTACATGTGAAGAGTGGTATTGAGTGACTAACGAGGTTTGAATTAATATGTAAGTAAAGGAAATGCTGACTGCCTCTACTACCTAAATGGTGTGTTTACTGTATTATTTATCATCGTCTTGTTTATGCTTTTTTGTTCTCACTGATTTGATTTGGTTCTAACTATAGACTTCTCATCTTTTGCCATTTTAAAATACATTGATTTTCTTCAATTTTATTTTTATTATTTGATTTAGCTTTTGTCTTGGTGATCGAACCTATAATAATATTTCATATATAATCCATATCTATATGTATTGTGTGTCATCCCATGTGCTACAATCTGGCCAATAGAAAAGAATCCTATGGTCTCTATTTGCGTTGATCCCTCTCTTTTTATAAACATATCTTTTATGTATCTCATTTACTAGGGTAAATTATGCTTTACCGGTTTACCCCACGTATATATACTGAAATGCGCATTACTATCTTATTCTTTTTTTATTGCGTGAAACTCTAATGTGTTGTCTAAAACTTAGCACCGTACCTCCCATGATGTCTAAAACATAGCATTGTACCCCCAATTAGGGAGTAAAAATCACAAGGAATGCATAATTAAATAAACTACGAGGGTGTTTTACGTTATTTTCAAATTATTGGAATTTTGGTGTTTATTTTATAAACCACGAGTGAGTTATATGCAATTTAGCCCATTTACTGTATCCTCAATTGGTCGAGTTCATATCTCAAATAAATTGAGAGAATTTCTCATCAAATAAAATAATAATCGGCATAAGTTAAAGATCATCCGAGTTATTACAACTTCTTGGCATACAAAACAGTCTGTCTTGAGATAATATATATATTCAACAAACCAACTGCTGATTGAAAGAAACCCTACAAATCTACAGTAATAGCAAACCATACATACCGCGGATAACATGTCCAAAAGGTTCACCGCTGGGGCTGCTCCGGCGCATGGTTGCTAGCCGCGTTCGAAGACGAACCGCCGGCTCTGCCGACGACTAAGACGCCATTCTCAGTATTAGTAGGAGGAGACACGCCCCATTTGTTGTCTGATTCCAACGGTTCGATCACCTTAACCGAACCGTCCGTCAAGCCGACTGCAAACTGATTTCGTTCCTGAGGGTGAGCTGCCACAGCTACAGGGTACACCGCTTGGCTACTGCGGTTTCGAAGGAAACAAAAAAAAAAGAAGTAACTAAATCAGTTGCTTGAGATATATCGACGATCTTTCAATTAGATTCAGATAGTTAAGTATACGAAAAAGTACCCGTTTGATACGGACTGGGTCAAATATGCAGACGGGGCGACCCGGCATCGTAGCCTCAAGGTGTCGGCGTCGAAGATCCCGGCATTTCCATCGCAGAAAGTGGCAAAGACGAGCTGGCTGTTGCACGAGTACGCCGCGCACGATATGGGCGCCGGGAGAGTATCTTGCGGGACCCACTATCATAGTGAAAAAACAAAAATCATGTCATAAAAAAAACACTCACTAGCCGACGAATGCGTAATTGCTTTACCTGACGAATGCGTTCCATCTTCGATGCATCGTAGATTGCCAGCTGGGTCTCATGCGAGACAAGCAAGCGAATGTGGTCCGAATGGAATTGAACCCTCGTGTCCCCCGTGGGAGCTTTGCCGGCGGGGAGTTGTATTGGAACATTCTTTCTCTTCTCCCATGTGTCAATGCTCCATATACAGAACTGCGGAGGAAAAAGAGATCGATGAGAGAGAGAGAGAGAGAGAGACGGGAATTTCAAGAAAAGCAGCGTACTTGAGCATCTGCGCCAGACGAAACCAATATATTGAGGTTGGTGGAGAAGGCCAACCCCGAAATACGTTTGTGGTGGCCTTTCAGCTTCGATTTGACCTATTGATTTCACGTGGGACTTACATTATTATTAATCCCGCGATGATTGTTTAACTTTGCGGAAAAATGTTACAACGCTTACCTCATCGACCCTGACATTGTAGATATGGATCGTCGAGTCCTCCATTCCGATCGCTATGATGTTGTTGTCTTGAGGATGGAACGCCAGGAAAGTGGAAGCGGGAGGTGGCGGCATGAAGGTAGTCATCACCTAAAGAAAAAAAAAACACGCAATTTTTATTACCTTAAAAAAAGAAAAGAGTTTGAGACATCATCTCGGCTTATTATTACATTTACCTTAAAAGTCATCATGTTGAACAGCGAAACTTTCCCGCCAGCAGCCGACATTACGTAGGAGTCATTTTTCGACAAGGCGATGCACGGGACTGCTTCGTCTAGATTGACGCCAGACACGTCGTTCGTCATGACGAGGCCGCTGTTCGGCTGCCAGTGTTGCGGGACGACGCTGGCACTAGCCTTTAGAGCGCAATACATTTTTCAGTTTATTACAACACAAGCGAAAGAAATTTTTTTTAGGACAAGTGATTTCAGATGTTTCGTCATTACCTTTCCGCTAGGGTTCTGCTCGTTGCGGGCCCACTTCCACAGCTTCTGTATACCGTTTGAACCGAGGGCTAATATGCCAACGCCAGAATTTGTATAAAGAAGCCGAGCAACCTATACGTAGACAAAGATTGAAGCATATTACATAATTGGGAATGGAAAAAGGCAACAAAAGACGACGCATTATATTATTCTGAATGTCATGCCTTGTTGGCGGGGTCGGTGCTGTCAGGCATCGTAACCATACGACACTGAGACGGCTCTAAGATTTCAGTCAACTGCCGGGGCTTCATCTTGTCGACAGCATCGTCCAAATTTCTCGGCTTTTCGACGCTTCTGGGAATAGAATCCACACCGTTCTGAAAAAAGAGGAGTCAAATGTTATTATCATTTTTGGACCGTGGGGAAAAAAGAAAAAAAAAAAAAGAAGGGAATTTCGATCATACGAGCATCGGGGATTGCCTAACGGGAGAGCTTCTCTCGACTTTCAAGCTAACAGGAGCGGGATTTGCAACAGACGATCCAGAAACCTGCTAAAATCCACACCGAAGATTAAGAATGTCAGAAAATGAATGTATCTCTTACAAAGATGCGGAGAACGTGGGAAGAAGAAAGATAACGGCACCTTCATTGCAGCTGCTTCAAGCGGAGACCTTAATGCTTCGAAAGGCGGGTTTTCGGCCGTCCTTAAGGATTGCATGCCACTGGGATTTGCCAGTATCTTTATTCCATTGTCAGCAGTTGTGACGGCAAGAAGGTTACCTTCCTTGTTAAACCTCAACCGCGGTAGGCTCTGCGTCAAGTAGAAGTAATTTTTCCATATCATTATTCAGTTGGCTAACTATGTTCGAGTTTTAACATGACAACATGGGAAAAACTGTCTCATTTCGGTGGGTTTTTGGATATAAGCTTACTGGGAGACCGCCCTCTGCATCAGTTGCCGTGAGTACGTTGACGTTGTCCATGTCCCAAAACTTGATTTGGCTGTCTTCGCCGACGGCGAGAAAGTGATTCTGTGTAGTGTCGAATTGAACAACGCTAGTCGACTTCTTTCTGAAGCCCGTATAAGTTCTTTTGATCGCACCTTCACTTTCATTCCATTCCACCAAAAAGGAGTCGCCGTCTTTTCCCGTCCCACAAGAGAACAACCTATGAAGGAAATTACATAAATAAATAATTTTGTATATGTATGGCTAACTACTTTTTTCGTCCTATAAGTTAGGGGATGGCACTAACTTACGGGGTTGCAATTTAAGGACACTAACTTTCAAAATTTAAGCAATTTACGGACACAGTGCGTTGGAAACCTAACTTTTTGCCGGAACTTCGACACGTGATTCACACATGCCAGATTATTTGGGATAAAATCCCGTGGCGTCAGTGTCTACTTATTTGGGGATAAATCCTACATGGAAGTTTCAGAATACCCAACTTATGGGCTGCAATTTACGGACATTAACTTTCAAAACTAAAGCAATTTAAGGACACAATTATGTTTTCGACTCTTTACGTCCTTAAATTGCTTCGATTTTGAAAGTTAGTAACCTTAAATTGCAACCCCCTAAGTCGGGGTCCTGAAAGTGCCACTCCCCTAACTTATACGACGATGAAAAGTAGTTAAGCCATATATAAACAATGTCCCCGATTAAGTAGCCACTAAAAGGTACAAATGACAATGCTGAGAATATAATAACGATACGTAAAAAGAAAAATAAAAAAAAATACGGAATAGACAAGACGAAGAACATAGTATCATCGTACCTGCTTCCATCTGCACTATACAACATAGTCGTACACCAATGGCCAGGAGCATCATAGTCAACTCTCGATCCCATATTATCGTAAAGCCAAGCTTTGATTTTCCCGTCGACGGCAGTAGAGAAAATAAACTGCAATACAGTTACACCGTAGAACAATACAGTTTAACAATCAAAGAACGCCAATCGTCTTAATACGAATGATTTAGCTGTGTAATAAATATACCTGAATGTTCTCTTTCTGATGCGGACAGATGGAATAAACGGGCGCTTCGTGGCCTTCAAAGTTGAACAGCTTTCTTCCAGTTAGATCCCACACCTATCGCAAACATATAGTTCGCCGCTCACCTCACTCTGCAGCTATATAACACGGAAAACTTCTTACATAGCTAAGATCGGACATTCTCGGCTTACCTTAATCAATCTGTCCTCGCCGCAAGTTACGACGCAAAGCTGTTTATTTGGATGTGCAAAGGCAATGTCGTTAACTCCTCCCACGTGCGCATCAATCTGCAAGAATAATATAAGACGAACGTCGATCGCCGCAAATAGGACGCACAGACAAACGCTATGCATCATATCATACCTCCATATGCTGGCGTAGATCGTTTGGCCCCGCATAGTTGTACAAATGGATCAAATGCTTAGAGAAAGCAACTCCTGCCAGACGAAACAACTTTTAAGCATATAATATGGGGTGAAAAAAAAGTGAAGTTTCGGACAAAGAGTCGTAAGATAAAATTATTACCACAATGCGTCCCATCTTGGCTCCATGCAACGCGGTTCACTGAAAATGGCGCATCCTTAGCGGCAGACGCCTGTTCAACCGTAAACATTAATGACCGACGACTACTTGAAAAAAAGTGTGAAACTTTCAGACCCATTTGAGAAAAAAAAAAAAAAAAAAAAAAAACATCATGGGAGAGGACAGGCGGACCTGAAATGTCAATGTCGTAGCTTGAATGTCCCAAATCTTGAATGGATTTGAACAGAGCTTCTCTCTGATTCCAGCCTCCCAAATCGTAATTTCACCATTATTGCAGCCGACTGCCAGTTGGAATATAAGGCGAATAAACATTGACAGACAAAGACAGAATTTGTAACCAAGTAGACAGATTCTCCGATATATAGTACCGAGAAGTAGCGTATGATGCGATGGATGGAAGTCTAAGGTAGTAACGGCAGATCCTTGCTGCAACGTAAAGGCCACTTTTCTAGGCAAGTCATCGAGGGACCATGATGCCTGCTTACGAACGCTAGGATATGTAACCTGCCGGCAGAACGACATAAAATCATACCAAAAAAAAAAAACGTCCATCAAAAGGGCTCTTTGCAAACAGTGTTATTTTATTACCTCCTCAACAGACTGCGCAGGGCGCAATCTCTTCATCAGCTGATCGTGATCGGCACTTTGATACTCGACCATGCCGTGGTTAGCTGGAGGAGGAGTAATCGGCCGCTTCAAGATGGAAACTGCCCGACAAAAGTATTTCAGACAAGTGTCATCAAGAAAAAAAAACTTATTTAGGACATAAACTCACTCTCTTGCCGGCGTTTAAAGCTCTCACCTTGATTAGGCGGGACGGGCAATGACGTAGCCGTGACGACAGCCGCTTGAACTGCTGATGAAGAAGCAGCGGCGTTCGCCATCCAACCCGCCAAAGAGCTGGCGTTTGCCGCCGCCGCCGCCGCCGCAGCAGCAGCGGGGGGAAAGGGCTGGCCAAATACAAGAGAAGTCGATATATTCTACGCAAATTGAACGTCGTGGAAAGGAACAACACAGTTGAAACAACGACGGAAAACTCATAAATGATGAGAAAATCTGCGTTATTATATTATACCCCGTGTATTCCAAGCGGCGTGTAAGCAACGGCGGGCTTAGAAACTGCAGAAGTGGGAAGGTTAACGCTATTAGGAGGAGCAAGAGGACCGTTTGGAGGATTACATGTATGGTCTGCGAATAAGGTTTTAATGTCTGGATTTGGCCTGGGATTCTTGCAAAGCTGATGTTGCCAGTTCAAACTGTAGTAGAAAATCGCATACAAAACGTAAATAAATAAATAAATAAATAAATAAATACCGATCAGAAGATAGAAAGAAGCGTATAAAAATATACATATCAGATGACCTCTGATTAATGAGGGTTCTCAGTCTGGACGACTTAAGAGTGGGAAAAACGAGCTTTTCGCGGAAGAGTGGATTTGCTTCGATTAGCTTCTTGAGCTCTATTAACATAATGCTGCGAGCCGCCTTTGTGTCGCCGTATTTCGAAAGCTGCTCATTTTCCCTGCCGTCAAAGTACTCAAACAATTAGGTCCCGTCATTGCATTACGATGAAAAGTTGGTAATAAAAGATGCACGCAAATGAATACCTGAAATTTCCAAGCGTCAACAGCTGAGTTATCTCCTTGTACAGATCTTCATTAAACGTCGAGAACACTTTCAGGTCGTTCACTAAAATCTCGACTGCTTTCGCTTTGTCTTGCCTGGGATGGGAAACACACCATTTTAAGTAAGATTGCAATAAAAAAGCAAATCAAAACGTATTATTATTACCGATCAAGGGCTTCAAGGTACTTCTGCTTTCTGATTTCGAAGAATATCTTCATCGAATATCTGTTGTCGTCCACCTTAGTAAAACCAGACAAGTACTTCTCAACTTCGTCCCATTCCCCTGCGCAGACCTTCTCCTCGAAGTATTTGATGTTGAAGAAGAAACCCGATTCTTGTTCGAGCCTGCGGAAAAAAAAAACACAAATATGACGACTATCAAGGTAGGCGGGCATTTCCGATGTAAGAAAAATCTCCATTACATCACAAAAAAGTGGAGATTTCATTTTACAGACAAGTGTTCAGTATTAAAATCCAGACAAAAAAAGATCAAGAAGAAATGGGGAAAAACAATCAGCATTAAAATTAACCTTTTTTTCTACACCTTTCCAATCTAAGGCAACAATGGAAATAAAAAATCGGATTACTTCTTTCTTTTCCTACTCTAATTAATCCCCTAAATCCCATAACTTGAACAATAAAAAAAAAGAAAAAAAACTGAAAACTTTATTTTATTGATGTAATTAATGAGGTAAGAACAGATAATATCAACTTCAATACAAATATGAAGCAATAAAAAAAATATTCAAAAAGAAAATATGTATATTTGTTTACCTATGAACAGATTCTTTGAATTTCTCCTCTTCCAAAAACTGAAGTATCAAAAACACCAATTCTCTGCTCAGCGACGACATGCCTCCCTTCCCAACCTCGGATTATCCGAATATCCAAACCTTAAACCAACAGATCGAAACCCTACCACCAATTTCACACCACCACCGACGACTATTTACACCTACTTTTTATTTTATCAATAATTCCTTTCTAGGGTTTCTCTAGAACAGAGAGAGAGAGAGGCTGCTATATATAGCACCGTATAGAAAAAGAAAAAAAAAAGGAACAATTATATTACAGAGATGCATACAGATAGTGCATATAAAGAAAAAAGATGAAGTGGTGGTGGGGAAATTAAAGACTTGGACTTGCGTTTGGCAGTAAGTCTTATCTTTTTTTCCACAAAACGCCCCATCGCTGATAAGCTAACTATCTTATCAATATAGAGTGTACCTATCACTTTGGTCGAAGTACTTATCAGTGTGCTTATCATTGGGCGGAACTGAAACGAGTCGCTAAATTCTAGTTGAATATTCGGTTTGAGTTCCGCTTGTGTCCTTTTCCTCATGATAAATGGAGTCGCAATATATCGTCTCGTCCGACGAATGTATCGTTTCTTTTCTATTTACCGAGTTTTAATGGAATTTAAGATAAAGTATTGATTTAGTCGTTGGTTGTATGTACTCTTCTCAAGTGGTCCCTACCAACTTTCATTTCGAATCTAATAAAATAATGCATTTTAAATTCGAAATTAATAAAATAGGACTACTTTGAAAAATTTTAACAAAATCGAGCAAAACGCGACTAATGGACGCGGCGTCGCATCCAATGGATGCGATGCTCTTACCAGCCCATTTAAAAAACGTTTTTTTTTGTTGGACTTAATGGGCTGCCTTTAATTGACGCATAAATTGAACCAACAGTATTTTAAATACACATTATTTTATTAACACATAAATTGAATCAACATTATTTTAAATATCCTTAAATACATATGAACCGGAGATTACATCAATTTAAATATATTCTATTGGCATGTCATTAGTTGGTCCATCGTTATTACCAGCATCGTCTTCTGTGGGATCTGGAAAATCGTCTAGTGCACCACCCTCGTCATCAGCTTCAGAATCGCTGACGTCACTATCTTGCTCGGCTTCATGAACTATCTCAGGTTGTGTCACCGTCGGACTAGTAGGAACACAACGACTACTCGAAGGTATATCTTCGTGAAGGGCGTCGAACGAAATATTTGTCAACCCTTGAGTAACTGATGTAATGTTAGGAAACGAATAAGGCGGCGCGAGATTTGTGTACTCGTCAGGAGCATATTCGTTGAGATTGAACTGAACGTTCTCAGTTGCCTTGACAAAGACCTCAATATAATCAAGTTCGGCGTCGAGATCTAAGAAGTATGCGAGCTCAACATCGTTGGACATTCGTAAGAGCTTCTGATACAGCCGAGAGTGTTGATAATATTCGTTCTTCACCCGAACGATTAAAGAGAAAGAAGTGATGTCGACGGAAGTCATGTCGTACAACATGCTAAGAAATTGGTCGAAATTTGTTTCGCGACGAATTCATCGATAACCGATGGGTTGAAGAGTATATCGAATGGTGTTTGATTCATGAACGATTTCACCGCCAAAATAGACAACTAAATGAATTTTTCTGGAAACCATATTGAATATCTACGAGTTTTTCAAACTTATGAAATATAACAATAAGATGGAGGGTTTAAATAACGGATTTCGTCGTGCTTAATAAACACGACGTCGCGTCCATTATTCGCGACGATAAGCTTTATTGCAGAAAACGCGTGAATGTGGTGTCACATCGGAATCGATCTTGCCAGTAGGCACGTGAATGTATTGTCTCATCGTCGCGTTCATTAAACGCGGTGTCGCGTCCATTAGATGCGACGACAGCCGATTTAGCCCAAGCCCATGAAACGATATCTTTGAAATGGGCTGGTAAGAGCATCGCATCCATTGGATGCGACGCCGCGTCCATTAGTCGCGTTTTACTCGATTTTGTTAAAATTTTTCAAAGTAGCCCTATTTTATTAATTTTGAATTTAAAATGTATTATTTTATTAAAAAGCCCTCCAATCTATTTATTGAAAAGTAGACAATTAAGGAAATAATTTTATTTACGTGGTTTTACTTTTTCTCAGGTTAATATATTGAAAAGTATAGCGTACATATATACATATTATTGATGATGACTATACAATGTATTTATCCATTTTATTATTGGAGGGCACCTTCTGTCTTTCAATTCAAATTACAATTTTATCCTTTATTTTATTGTTTGGTCAAATATACCCTTATAAATGGGCTTTTTAATAAAATAATGCATTTTAAATTCGAAATTAATAAAATAGGGCTACTTTGGAAAATTTTAACAAAATCGAGCAAAACGCGACTAATGGACGCGGCGTCGCATCCAATGGATGCGATGCTCTTACCAGCCCATTTAAAAAACGTTTTTTTTTTGGGGTTGGACTTAATGGGCTGCCTTTAATTGATGCATAAATTGAACCAACATTATTTTAAATACACATTATTTTATTAACACATAAATTGAATCAACATTATTTTAAATATCCTTAAATACATATGAACCGGAGATTACATCAATTTAAATATATTTAAACAATAGATAACGACAGACGACATCAATAACATAGAAAACTTAAATTCACTCATACATAGATAACAACTTAAGAAGTGCGAATCAACGTCCTCCACGGCCTCTTTGACGTTGTCTCCGATTTGAGCCACCCTGATCCATTTCGTTACGAATACGAGTTGTGCGAGGCCTACCCGGTCCTCTTCTGCCACGTCGGTCTTCATTATGTACAAGCGAAAAATTAGCAGGCTCCCAATATCGCTCGTCATACAATGGATGAAACGTTCCCTTATATGCCTCAAAATATGCTACTTTACTATAGAAAGGAGCAATGAATTGTGTGCTAGTAACATTCCACCTGCGACACGCTGCCTGCGCATGAGAACATGGAATGAAATACGTGTCCCATTTTCCACAATGGATCGTCCCTATCGTAAAAATCACCATCGGCTTCATCAACTTCTGGGGGAGCCATTTGATAAGTGGAATTAAACGGCAATGTCTGGTACAATGCTCGGGTCTCTTCTTGTTCTATTGGCATGTCATTAGTTGGTCCATCGTTATTACCAGCATCGTCTTCTGCGGGATCTGGAAAATCGTCTAGTGCACCACCCTCGTCATCAGCTTCAGAATCGCTGACGTCACTATCTTGCTCGGCTTCATGAACTATCTCAGGTTGCGTCACCGTCGGACTAGTAGGAACACAACGACTACTCGAAGGTATATCTTCGTGAGGGGCGTCGAACGAAATATTTGTCAACCCTTCAGTAACTGATGTAGTGTTAGGAAACGAATAAGGCGGCGCGAGATTTGTGTACTCGTCGGGAGCATATTCGTTGAGATTGAACTGAACGTTCTCAGTTGCCTCGACAAAGACCTCAATATAATCAAGTTCGGCGTCGGGATCTAAGAAGTATGCGAGCTCAGCATCGTTGGACATTCTTAAGAGCTTCTGATACAGCCGAGAGTGTTGATAATATTCGTTCTTCACCCGAACGATTAAAGAGAAAGAAGTGTTGTCGACGGAAGTCATGTCGTACAACATGCTAAGAAATTGGTCGAAATTTGTTTCGCGACGAATTCGTCGATAACCGATGGGTTGAAGAGTATATCGAATGGTGTTTGATTCATGAACGATTTCACCGCCAAAATAGACAACTAATTGAATTTTTCTGGAAACCATATTGAATATCTACGAGTTTTTCAAACTTATGAAATATAACAATAAGATGGAGGGTTTAAATAACGAATTTCGTCGTGCTTAATAAACACGACGTCGCGTCCATTATTCGCGACGATAAGCTTTATTGCAAAAAACGCGTGAATGTGGTGTCACATCGGAATCGATCTTGCCAGGAGGCACGTGAATGTATTGTCCCATCGTCGCCTTCATTAAACGCGATGTCGCGTCCATTAGATGCGACGACAGCCCATTTAGCCCAAGCCCATGAAACGATATCTTTGAAATGGGCTGGTAAGAGCATCGCATCCATTGGATGCGACGCCGCGTCCCCGCGTCCATTAGTCGTGTTTTACTCGATTTTGTTAAAATTTTCCAAAGTAGCCCTATTTTATTAATTTTGAATTTAAAATGTATTATTTTATTAAAAAGCCCCTTATAAATCTTAAAAATAACACAAAATTAAAATTAAATTATAATATCATATATTAAATATTATAAATAAAAATAACTTTTAAAATATAAAGTAATATTATATTTATTTATATATTATTACACACGCATCGAGTTTATATTATGAATAAATAATTCCTTATCCATAGAGAAAGAGACATGAAACGTAAGGGCATCAAGTGTCCACGCGTTTAAATTAAAAGTCGACAACATACAATATATTATATTTTCTGATTCTTTTAAATGTATATCTTATTTCTTTTATTTTTCTTTTTGAAATTAAAAAAAAAAAGCGTCATCTTTGACTTGATATTATGCAATGAAATGTTAGAAGCATATTAGTTAGTCGTATCTATAGTAATAAAAGTATTTTAATTTATTTATTTTTCAATAGAAAATAATTAAATCAAAATATGACGATCTTAGTCAATCTACGCCGTTCGTTTTTATCTCATTTTAGTTAGGACAACATCTCTCAGATCTACCCTATTTAAGGATTCGATTATGTTCCCAAAAGCATATCATCAGTTTTCGGACCGTTACTTTATCTTAAACGTTATTAATAATAACATCTCAGCGATAAATTATACATCTCGCCATACGATAATAAATTCAAGCTTTAATAAGATCTATTAGGAGAAATTGGTAGATACGATATGAGACAGTGCGGTGGGACCCGCGCTTTCTTCCGACAGCTTTCACACGCGCTGCTTTAGGCACGTGTATACACACCGCATAAAGCGATTAAAGAAACGGTCGGTAGAATGGGAAGAGCGCGTGTGAAGCACTCTTGGACTCTGTAGTCTTAGCTTTAGCAATACTCTTTTTTTTTTTTTTATCTTTATTTATTTACATTTTTGTATTATAAATTTGATTTTTTAAAAAAGAAAAAGGGAAAAAGTAGAGAATTATGAATTTCCAATTCATTTTCATTTTGGTGTACTTAGTCAAAAATTACGTGCGTCTGCTAACGTATTTAATTTAATGTATTTTAAGACTTTTATGCTATCAAACGAGATAGTGTTAAATAATTAAATAATTTTTTTTTCGACCACCCAAGAATTTTTTTTTTATAAATGGCGAGGGCAACGTAATGACCGCCCTCATATTAATTACTACTAATTATGTATCTTTATAAATTTGACTTATTTATTCTTCATTATAATAAGATATATTATCCATGCAATTGTCTTATGAATTATGATATTTGTCATGGTTATCAGTATGTTCGCAGCAATTATGCATCTACTAAATGAGAAAAAATTTCAGAACTATATATGTTCATCTTCATTGATACTATTGAAGGCCAAGTAATTAGAAAACACATATAGTTCATGTTATCTTATAGTAACGCACGTTTATTAGGGAAGATAGAGATTTTGATGATTTTCAACATGCTATATGCCTTCAATTTGATATATATATACTATATATAATTGATCACCACCCTATATTAACTAAGTTTTAATTAATTTGGTGTGTCATTTATAATTACTATTTTACCCTTCATCTTTTTAATTTATTCCAATTATATTCTAATAAATCAACTAATTAAATTTAAGTTATAATTTCATAAATTGAACATTTTAAATTAAAAATAGCATGTTAAACATAAAATAATATAATATATATTTATATATCAAAGCATATGCATCGAATGTGCGGAAAATACTAGTCTTCTTTAGTCCTCAAAACATACGTTTCGTAAAACACGTGAAAACAGAAAGTTATTTTGTGTCCGATTTAACTATATATTAAAATAAAAGAACAAAATGTTTTCATCCACGTATTTTTTTTCAAGTTAACGTATTTAAATATAGATTCCCCTATTTTTTTCAAGTTTTCAGCCAAGTTTGTATATGTATTTAATTATTGTTATATCAAGAAATATCCCTTGAATACCTAGGATGTAATTACACTTGCAAACCCTTAAATTATATTCTATACTTTTGATGTCATGATTGTTGTCTGCATTCGCTTGCGGTGCAATAACGACCACCCAAATTGTAATTACAAGTCATTAATTTTCCTAATCACATCAATTAATTATTGAAAGTGGCCGACTTATATTAATTAAAAAAAAATGCATCTTTGGACAAGATTGATAGAAATGAAATTCCAGGACAAACATTCCTTATTACAGCCATGTGACCATTTCAAATATATATATTAAAAAAAAAAAGAATCTTTGAATATATCTGTCATGGGAATTAATCTAAATTTCTACCTTCTCGAATTGTGAATTAATGATAAATATAATTATTAATTCTTGTTTTTTTAGTAAAAAAAAAAGAAGAAAAAGATAATAGGAGAAAGACTGTGTTTTTTTGCGCCCCCCCAAACTGACGTTGTCCGCGTGTCGTATAGCGATTGGATGTTTGTTTGCTATTTCGATTTGTTTCAACATCCAAATGTAACATGGAATAGAAAAATCTCTCATACTTTACCTTGCTTAAACAATAATAAAAAAAAAGGAAAAATAACTATATTGATAGGATATTTTGAGTATTTTATTTTAATTTTCTCTATAAGTTCTAGTCATTTCACTAAAGTTGAATATCCAAAGATGCAATTTTGGTAAAGAGGGGGGTAGTTCACGGACCACTCCATGATATTATAAATGTTTGGCATCTTCATGTCATTGACTAAAAAACAAAAATACATTTATTACAATACTAATATTTGGTAATAGAGTTGATGTGTGGCATGATATTTCTCTATACACATGGAAAACTGCCCACGGAATGTATGTTTGCCACTCACTCACCAAGATAATTTAAATAATTTGCAATCTAGAACACATCTTTTTTTTTTTCGATCATCATATCCCCACACACATATATACTTTATGATTATTTTCTTTGTGTATCACCTTAAAAAAGATTAATTTTATAATATTTTAATTATATATTTTTTTTAAATAAGCCTTTTTTGAATTAAAACAGCTTAAATATTCGATTCAATAAAAGATGAAAGATAATTATGCAAAGAAAGTTAAAGTATGCTTGAAATTGTATTAAATTGAAATAAAGAAAATAAATAGAGCATTTATATTAAGTCAAATGAGATTAATATGCTGACAAGGACTTATTTGGGTCAGTGAACAGTCAACTTCCATTGAGATGAACTAAACAGCCGCAGCTTTCTGCCAAGCATGCGAATGTGTCCAATTTCTAACATGCTACATCCATTTAATACATACAATAATAATAATAATAATAATAATAATAATAATAAAAATAATAATAATAATAATAATAATAATAATAAAAATAAAATTATGCCACCATCATATAATATAAATAAATAAAGCTACATAAAAACTTTCCTTCAACAACTCTACCTGGCATTATTCTTCTCTTCCATTAATGCAAACCATCGAAGCTCCTTTACCATATTTGACACAAACTTCTGAAAGTGTAAAAGTCCGAGAGAGACGATGATGAGAAGCCTTAGCGAGATATCAGACGACGAGACAGTTCGTTTCAGCGTCGATCTCATCTCTGCTGCAAGAAAAAACGTCGGGCTCTTGAGGCTCGTGTCTGAATCCCATTGGCTGCAAGAGAAATCCGCCATTGCTGAAGCTATCCGAAGGTCGTTTTTCACTCGCTATTTTCTTTCCATGTAATGGCTTTTATTACCAGTCATAAAGCTTGAAAAGAATATTGGGTTTGCTACAGATACGATCAGCTATGGATGCCGTTGATTGCCGATCTTACGACGGAATCGAAGCCTCCGATGATTCTCCCACCTATCGATATCGAATGGGTTTGGCTTTGCCACACTCTCAGCCCGGTGATTTTCACTATTTTCCTATTTTTTTAATTTCATTTTTTTTCTCTCTTTATTTTCAGTCTGAAAAATATGAATAAACTTGGCTGTCTTTCTATTACCAGGATAGCTACAGGCAATACTGTGAGTCAAGATTCTCAAAGCTCATAGGCAAAGCAGCCATCTTCGACGAAGAAAACGAAGACTACGCATTGAATAGATGCAGGGATATATGGGACTATAAGTATCCATCTGAACCGTTCGAAAACGAAGCCGACCCTAGCGTCGATTATTACACCTCCTACGTATGTAATGAGGAGCTTTTGGATCAAGTGTTAAAGCACACTCATCTCTACGAGAGATTCTCCGAGCCTTACTATTCGGAAATCGTGTATTTAGTGTCGGCGAAGCAGCGATACAAGGGATTTATATGCATGATCCATAGGTTTTCTGATGAGTGTTCTTACTTTGTTCCCACTTCAGATGTAATGCTGATGTGGCTGACCCATAAGGTACCTTTTCCTTCTTATGAATTATGATGATATGGTTTTTGTAAGAAAAAACCTTGTTTTGTTTGCGTTGGAATGAAGGGTTTGTCTTAGAATCTTATGATGTCTTAGACAGACAACCTTGCCATGTGAAGACACTTAGTTTATTCTTGCCCCTTTTTGTCCGCATTGCTTCTCTGTTTATTCCTTTGGCTTTTACTACGGTTCGATTGTTGTTTTTGTTTGTGAAGTTGAATTATTTTTCCGATGGGAAGGATGCAAAGTCACGCTCTATTTGGGTTATATTTATTAGAGCTATCCGACGGTATATGCAGTAGACGTTAAGGGCTTGGAAGAAGACACGAAGAAGATAGTAAGCCCGCACGAGACTGTCGAGCCAGAAAACTTCAGACGAACTAAACTGCTTTGGGAAAGAACGTTCGATAGACCGTATGAGAAAGCAGGCGGAGAATCCATCGCAAAGCCCGTCTCTAACAGAACTCCCCTTTACTGGGATGTAACGACCCATGATGTCAATACAAGATACAAGTCTTTGACTCCGAGGTTCTTAATCGAGGTCTGCCGAATGATTTTCTTTCCTTTTTTTTTCTTTGCACTGATTTGAACTTTCACTGAATGTGATTCTAAGTGTTAGAACATATTCAGGTGTTGGTTTCGGTGAAGCTGAATACGAAGACGGTAAAGGAAAATCCCGGCGAGTTTCTGCGGTTAAGGACGGTGAAGTGTCACGGTGAGCTCAAGCTAGACAAGCCCTTATCGAGCTTTACTTCAGATTCATGGAGAAAAGCTTGGCACGTCTACTGCGAGTTCTCCACCCGAGGGTTACTCCTCGACGTGAGACACAAAGGTGGGAAATGCTTCAAAGGCAGCGCTGTTAAGGAGACCGTTTCTCTCCCTTGGAATGAGTTATTACGTGCCCCTTCTCTTACATCGTGCAAGGAAATGGACGACAAGAGGATCAGAATTGGGGCCTCGATAACTCCTCCCGTGCAAGGACCTTACCTCCTTAAATGCGTTCCAGATAGGGTAACAGACGACTCGGGCGCGATGATATCGGAGGTTATCTTGAAGCTGAACCGTTATAGACCGCAAGAAGGTAGGTGGTTGTCAAGAACCGTTCTTGATCATTCGGGAAGGGAATGCTTCGTCATTAGAATGAGGTAAGGATAAAAAAAAAAGGTCGATATGCCTGTCTTAATTCGAACTTGCTTGCTTTTTAACCAAACGTTTGAATGGCAGAGTCGGGGAGGGTTTATGGAGAAGGGGCGGTGAAAATCCGACGAACGTGAAGTGGGAGGATAGGATCGTAGAGATAACCGAGGGTTCTTGGTCTTATATCGAGGGTTCGACTTCAATCGGGAAATCTCCTGGTATGTGTAGGATTCTTCTAACAACCTTAAGATCTCACCATTATAGTTATTACACACCGACTGTGGTTGTCCTCTACAGAGAGAGTCGTGGGGACGGCTAAACCAAAACAACCGCCGGAAGGGTTCGAAGCCTCTTGGAGCTTTTCGAACGGAGACGAACTGCTAATAAAATGGGATCCATCCATCTCTAAACTGACGTGCGATCTCCATCAGGGCTCGGCAGATTCTACAGAGTCGACGGTAAAATAGTCAGCCAGCCCTCAGTCGATCGATCTTCTGTCTGAAAATTCCATCTCCATTAATTCCATTCATTGCAGGTCAAACTCTTGCAAGGAATTCAACTGCAGTATCATCAGGTCAGAAAGCACTTCCCGGCGAACACAAAGAGAGAAGAAACCGACGGAGAAGATGGGTTCGTGACGGTAGTCAGATACTCCGACGACTTTCCCGACGGGAAAGCGACGGCCCTCATCAACTGGAAACTGCTCGCTCTCGAGTTATTACCAGAAGAAGACTCTGTCTTAGCCCTTCTCATCTGCGTCTGTATACTACGAAGCGTGTCTGAAATGCAGAGGCGGGACATTGGAAACTTGTTGGTTCGGCGGAGGATGAGGGAGGTTAGGCTCGGGGATAGGGATTGGGGGTCGGTTACGGTTCATCCGTCTTCTGATGTGGCTTTGTCTCCTTATCTTCAACCGTGGTACTTGAATGCCGAGATAGTTATGGATTCTCAGGTGAACGAGCGAGTCGGCGGCGGTGCTTCGACTTCGAGCTATTCGCAGGCCGACGGCGGGGAAATGCTGTATAAGAGCTGCATAATTCCTTAGTTTTTTTTTTTCTTTTTTTTTTTGTTGTCAAGGTTTTTGTGTGATTTGAGAGCTGTGAACATGAGAATTCTTACATTGCAACGAGGTTGTGTTGTATGTAGTGAATAAATGAAACCAAAATATTTTCAGTGTAATAAATAAATTAATTAAATGAAAAAGATTATCAAAATAAATATATATTGGAGGAAAAGAAAAAAGAAAAAAAAGAACGAGTTGACGACGTCGTATAGCTCACCTCAATGTGTTGACGCGAGGAATCAGCTCATTGATAATCTAATCATATATGCGATTCCCAATCCGAGAGACAGAGAGTTAAAAAAAGCCCTAGAATTTCAATGGCGGCCTCTTCATCGTCTTCAGATACCTCGTCATCGTCTCCATCGTCGGACCGTAGGCGGCGCCGACGCCACCACAGGCACAAAAAATCATCGGATAGAGATTCTCTGAAAGTGAGCAAGAAGAGCCATCGCTCGCACGCGAAACGGCGTCGTAAGCGTCACTCTTCGTCGTCCTCTGAGAGCTACGATTCATCATCGTCCTACTCATCCTCCGAAGATTACAGGTAAAACTGTGGCTCGGATGTAATTGTATTGGTTTTTTTTTTCCCCTCGTTTTGTGTTTCTGTTTTCTTATTTATGGATGTTTATTTGGTTTTGCCCCCTTGCTTTCTTAAAATCTTACTTCCAGCTTGATGAGTTTTCTTGTTCGAAACATCAGTATTTAGAAGTCGTGGTTATGTTTTTGTAGCTGGTGATCTTGTTGGAATCACTTTTCAGTGATTGGTCTAATTGCACCTAATGATGTGAATGATATTCACCTAGCGGATTGATTATGATGATCGATACTCTTCTTATCCTGCTTCTAGTTATTCCGTGGTTCGTGGTGGAAATATATAGGCTGATTTTGTCATTGATTTTAAGTTTAACCTTCTCAGTTTTTCTTTCCGTCACATCGTTTCAGTTCTTCAGACGGCAAGCATGAAGTATCTCATCGCTCAAAGAAGCATAAACGGGATGATAAACCAAAGAAAGTGGTCAGTTGGAGTGTTTTCTTGTCGATGATACTTCTGCTCCTTATGTTTGTTACTGATTAGTGGTTGCATTTCAGAAAAAGGATAAAGAGAAAAGGAAACGTCATAGCCACAGACGCCATAAAGACAAAGATAAAGCTAAAGAGGTAGGTCGTTATATTCCTAATAGCTCGCCATCTTTCGTCTTGCATTTATCATGCATATGGATGGGTACCTCTTCCGAAACACGTCTTTCGCAAATGTGTTTGTCCTGCAATTACGCCATTGTTTTTCCTTTAACTTTTTCTTTGCTGGTTGTTTTTTTCCTTTATGCACGTTATTGTTTCACACGGGTTCTTATAGTATTTCCTGCCTTTATTAAATGGCTCTTCGAAATTGGAGCTGGTTTCTGTGGAATGTTGGCTGGCCTCGTGATTGGCTTGCCTGGATATTTTCTGTCTTGGTTCTGTCCTGCCAATGTGAGCCATATACAGAAGCAGCAGGAGGAGACTAGTGGTCCTGTGCAGCTATCAAAGGTTTTTCAATTTCCCTTACCCATTGTATCGGCTCTCCTTATAACTTCCTATTAATGAATTTCTCAGTACATCATTAAATATGTCTTCTGCTGACATGTCTTTTTAAATATCTTCCAGTTCTTGGGGAAGGACAAAGATGACGGTGTTCGTCGCAGTGCTGTTTCCGGAAAAAAGGTGTGTCTTTCGTCTCCCCTCCTATTCGCGTGGAAAAAAGTTAGATTCCTAGACTTGGCACAGATGTTGTATTTTGATCTGGTTCAACTCATTATCTTGATCTATAACAGAGCAGTCCACGATTTCTTAGTTTTTCGTCAATAATATTGTTTTGTCTGAACAAAATCGTAGTCATCTGTTGTAAGTCGTTGCCACAGACTCACTTGATCAGAATCCATGTTGTAACATCTGAAAATCTTAATTGCAGATACAACTGAAACTCGAGAAGACAAAGGAGGACAAGGTGGCCGAGAACAATCGGAACGAACTGTTAAAATTCTTGAACGACAGCTACGGTTGATGCGACGATGCAAATGGACCCCGAATTCATCACCATGCCAACCCACTCAAGACGGTATACTTTAATTCCAGTTTTTATCTTTCATTTTCTAGGCTTTTTTTGCCTGAAAATTTGTCTCATTTTAACAATGGAGGATTCTAGGCAATAAACCATGCATGCGTTCGTTCTTGTGATGTGATCTTGTGACCCATATTCGCCAAGACATATATATAGAGCTTGTTTCGTTCTTGGGTTTAAAAATTTTATATGTTGGTTTAGATGAACACACCTCTTATGGATTATTATAAACTTATTAATAAATTACGCATTTTATTTTATATTCATTAATTAATTTTATATGAATCTTACTACTTTAAACTCTCTTTTAATATAAGGTGATGTATAATTCTCTTTTCTAATTAGAATTGGGTTTCTGCTTAAATCCATTGGGCTTATAGGCCGTTGTTTAAGCCCAACTACCAACGGAAGGTGCTGAAACAGTTGCGAAATCGCGCTTTGCTGTGATTATATGTGAAGTAGCTATTATCTATTATATATTACAAGATAGTTGGGAAATAAGAAATAATTCATCTTTCATTATTTAACTGAAGGGAATATTTAATTTACAAGATAAGGTCAATTCAACAGTAAATAGTGGAAGCCCTTATAGTGTAGAAGGACGTATGTTTGTACAGTTACATTTTCTTTGACTGATTTGGGGTTAGTAATTATGATTAAATAGTAGATTTTTCTCTACTGTGACAAGTAAGAAGATAAAGCCCCCGCATGGCTTTATTTCACTTTTGAATGCAAACACTGTTTGCTTTTTACTAAGAATATATATATAATCCTCCGTCGTATACGCCGAGGGAGTTATAAATGCTTTTACACAGAGCTACCTACCTGCCTCTAAAATGTTACTGACGTCACTATCCACTTATATGTAAGCACGCAGACAAAGGGATACTCAAACATCTGAAAGACGTTTTTGCTAGTAACGTTTCCCTTGTCTTTCGTCTGAGCAGTTGACTCTATCTTCGTTGGCTGGCTGGCTGGCTCATCGATACTTCGTAGTTTAATTAGAAGTGTGCATGCTTTACATAAAAAATAAATAAATAAAAGAAGAAAAAAAAAAAGAAGTAGAAAACACTCCGTAATCAAACTAGATAGGGACTGCTTTATCAAGATTATCCAATGCTGGTACCAAGCTGTCCCCCCCTTTCTGAGTTTTTTCTTACCTTATACGATACGTTGTCATTGATTGGCCTTTAAACAAAAGAAAAAAAAAAGAAACAACACTACTTCATTAGCTGCATTACACATTAAGCATTGCATTAGCTCCTCTCAACTCAACAACAATGGTAATACATCATCTTCTTGACATGGGGGAGAAGAAAGCAAATCTATGAAGAAGGCTGGAGGAACCCTTGTTGGAGAGGTAGAACACGTGCAATTTTGTCGATCGTTCAATCTTGCACGTGCCCTGCTTCTCCAACGTGAGTTGCTCGCCCCTTAGAAACCCTCCCATTAATCTCATAGTCTTTGGATAAAAAAATCTTGCTAATAGGCTTTTTGAAGCACAAAGTGGAAGACATAGCCAGCAGTGTATTTATAGGGGGGGAGATCTAATTGAAGGGCGAGGTGATATGGTGATATAAATTTAAGACAAGAGACAAGGAAATAAATCAATGGAGTCTTGGAGTGGGCATTCTTTAAATACTCAACATCATCATGCAAGAAAAAGCAACGTATATATATAATATATGGTTGTGTGCCTTGGCATGTAATAGAGTAATAAAAACCCTAATGAAAGGTTAGATGGCCCATGCACCACAAAGATATTTAAAGCTTACTTCTTTAGAGATCTATAAATTTGAATTTGATTGCATGAAGGAAAAGAAAATATATACCAAGTTGAGATTCTTAAGCAAGCAAAAGCGCACAGAAATGATGAGACACTCTTGCTAGCTCTTAAGATGTGACCCTCGGAATTCAACTTTGACACTTCCCCAAGTTATTAAAATCTTCACCCTCTTCCCTTTTTATTCATTTATTTATTTTATTAATTTAGTCATCAAATGCTCCATCTGTAAACACTCAGCGTGGTTAATTAATATCTCGAATTTTCTTCATAGACGGACGGTTCAATTCACATCGAACTGAAATAAAACCATGTTAAAGTTCTTCTCTTTTAATTCGTTTTTACATTTCATATTGCGGGTCGTAACTATCTCAATTTCAAACGAGTCGGGCGATTAAATCCTAGCACCATCCCTGAATTCTTACATCCTTCAATTAATACTACTTCAATATTTTTCGCATTATCTCTCTCTAGTAATGTAGTTGTCGACTAGTAGTTTGCCCTTTTTAGGGTTTTACGTCAGACATATGGTGGCCACATGGGAGATTATGCTATATATATACACAGTACATTTTTAATATGGTAATCAATCAAATGAAAATGGCAAGCCAGCCTATATTGTATTGGAATATTTAAATATTTAATAAGGGTAACCTACATTAATCTTTAATAATTGCGCGCACACACACACATATATATATATATATTATATATGTGTAAAATCACTTTATAGGTAGCGTAGAAATTACTACAAGGTAAATGTATCGTATTAAATGGCCGTGGCCTCAACATTCTCCAGCAAGTAAGAGACACTTGACCACAACTATATGCATAATATTAATATGTAATTATTATGAAATAATTAAATAACGTGGATGTTTTAAATAATAATATTAGTTAAATGATTGATGATTTGAAAGTATTGTATTAAATGTTGATGAGATGATAAGATGATAAGATGAGGTGTTTAATTGAAAAGTTTGTATTTTAATGTAAGGTGTATAATTGTAATTAATGTGATTAGTTGTAATAGTAAATTATTAGTAGTATAAATAGGTGATTAGAGTTCATTGTAAATTACACCAAGTATTGAAATACTTAATCTCTCTCTAATCTCTCTCTCTTTATTATTATAAGCTATATTATCATTATAATCTTAATATAAGTATAATTATAATAAAATAATCTTAATATAATATTAATCACAATTAATATTTTTATAACACGTTATCAGCACGACCGCTCTCCGTCGTCAAGATCAACCTCCGTCGAAGATCTCGTATGAGTTTAGTCAAGGTATGGTAATTTAATTTTAATTTATACTAATCATATATTAATTGTGATTAATTTAAAAATATATATTATAAAAGTATTATTTAAAGGTTTTATAACTAAACGCCAATATCCGAGTGGTTTCGCGGAATATCGTTCACTACAAGTGACGAGAGGTCCAGGTTTCGATCCCCGTGGAGGCGTGTGGATTTTTTTTATTTATGCACGTACACAACACAAGCCCGCCCACGAGGTCTTGCAGTAATCCCAACCTCAGTAGCGGCATATTATTAATTTTTCTTTAATAAAAAAAAATATGTCGTTTTATACAAAGATGGATCTTCTACTCCTTACATTATTTACGGTGATCCTTTCCGCTATGTGGATAATATTTTTACCAATGTTTTTAAAATATAATTATTAATTGTAATTTCTTTAATATTATAATTACTGAAATATATTTTATTTTGAAGGATGTCGCTCTGTCCGATGTTTGATCTTTTACTTATGATTATTATTACGGCGACACTGATCTGGATGTGGATATCATTTTTTATAAGAACTTTTACAAAAGAAGATACAAAAGAAGATTTAAAAGAAGATTAATTATAAGTTTTTTTACTATGTAATGTTTTAATAACATGTTTTGTATTTTATTATAGTAGTATGTCGAACTTGGCGAGCCTTGAGTTTGTTGCACTCGATATCACTGGAAAAAATTATTTACCTTGGGTACTAGATGCTGAAATCCATTTGAAAGCAAAAGGTTTAGGTGACACCATTGATCCTACGAAAACCACAACTGAACAAGACAAGGCGAAAGCTATGATTTTTCTTCGCCACCACATTCACGAAAATCTGAAGGTTGAATACTTAACAGAAAAGAATCCAGCTGAGTTGTGGAAAAACCTGAAAGAACGATATGGCCACTTGACAACTGTTATTCTCCTCAATGCAAAGTACGAATGACTGAATTTACGATTGCAGGATTTTACGTCGGTAAGTGAATCTAATTCTGCCGTTTATAGAGTTACTTCCACGTTGAAATTATGTGGAGAGACAATTACTGATATGCTGGAGAAAACATTCACCACATTTCATCAACAGAATATGATATTACAACAGCAATATCGGGAGAGAAAATTTAAAAAGTATTCAGATCTAATTTCTTGCTTACTTTTGGCTGAGCAAAATAATGAATTGCTGGTGAAAAATCACGAATCCCGAACGACTGGTTCTACTGCACTCCCTGAAGCGAATGCAGTCAAAATTAATAATGACAACAGTCGAGGTAATGATCGTGGACGTGGTCGTGGTGGATATCGCGGCCGTGGACGTGGTCGTGGTCAAGGTCGTGGTCGTGGCCGAGGATATTATGGTGGTGGTTATCAATATTTCCGTAGTGGTTATCATAATTATCGTGGCGGTCATCAAAATATTCCCCAGAAGAGGAAAAGTTTTGATAATAAAGATGAGAAGAGGCAAACTGAACAAAAGAATAATGATGAAAAATGTTATCGTTGCGGTGGTTCTCGCCACTGGTCGCGCAATTGTCGTACGCCCAAACATCTTGTTGAGCTATATCAGGAATCTCGAAAGGGCAAAGGAAAGAAAATCGAAATGAATTTTGTTCAGGGTGAATTCGCCTCTACCTCTGATGTCAATGATGAAAATGCTCATTTGGAAGCTGCGGATTTTCTGATCGAAGAAAATTAATCTGCTATGATTTTATTTATGCATTATGATTTACTATTGTGTGTTTTATTATATATCGTTGTTTTAAGTTATCTATATGTTTGTAATGCAATATTTCTTTTTCAATAATAAATATTATGTGTTTGTTTATAAAGGATATTATTTGATGGATGCGGGCATGTGCAATGAAGAATTGTGTCTTGCAGACTGTGCAACGACGAATACGATTCTAAAAAATAAGAAATATTTCGATCATCTTGATATGAAAGAAGCCAGTGTTATTACTATATCGGGTAGCACGAATATAATTGAGGGCTCCGGAAGAGCTAATGTTTTACTGCCCAGAGGAACAAGGCTGATAATTGAAAATGCTTTATATTCTCCTAAGTCTCAAAGAAATTTATTAAGCTTTAAAGCTATTCGACATAACGGATATCATATTGAGACTGCAGAAAAAGGAGATATTGAATATTTGCATATTACAAAAGTGATATCGAATGACAAAAGAATTGTGGAAATATTACCATCTTTTGACTCTGGGCTATATTACACATATCTTAAAACAATTGAATCACATGCTATCGTAAACCAGAAGTTTACTAATGATAATACATTTGTTGTTTGGCATGACCGGTTGGGCCATCCCGGTTCAATTATGATGCGGAGAATAATTCAAAAGTCACGTGGACATTTAATGAAGAACCAGAAGATTCTTCAATCGAATGAATTATCATGTGTTGCTTGCTCTAAAGGGAAGTTGATTATTCGTCCATCACCAATAAAAATAAAGAATGAATCTATAAGATTTTTGGAACGTATACAAGGTGATATTTGTGGACCGATACATCCATCGTGTGGACCATTTAGATATTTCATGGTATTGATTGATGCATCAACTAGATGGTCTCATGTATGTTTGTTATCAACGCGCAATGTAGCTTTTGCGAGATTGCTTGCTCAGTTGATTCGATTAAGAGCACATTTTCCGGATTATCCAATAAAGAAAATACGCCTTGATAATGCTGGTGAATTTACTTCCAAGGCATTTAATGAATATTGCATGTCTATTGGAATTGATGTTGAGCACCCCGTGCCACATGTCCATACGCAAAACGGTCTTGCATAATCGTTGATTAAAAGGTTGCAATTAATTGCAAGACCATTATTAATGAAGTCGAAACTTCCCTCATCTTGTTGGGGACATGCTATATTACATGCAGCGGCACTAATCCGCATCAGGCCAACAAGTTATAATGATATCTCCCCGATACAAATGGTTTATGGTCAGGAACCAAATATTTCCCATCTGAGAATTTTTGGATGTGCGGTATATGTTCCAATTGCTCCACCACAACGCACGAAGATGGGACCTCAAAGGAAGTTGGGAATATATGTCGGATTTGAATCTCCATCGATAATAAAATATTTAGAACCTCTAACTGGAGATTTATTTACGGCTAGATTTGCCGATTGTCATTTCGATGAATCGAATTTTCCGACATTATGGGGAGAAAAGAAACAGCTGGAAATGAGTATTAGTTGGAATGAATTATCGCTAAATCATTATGATCCTCGAACGAAAGAATGTGAACTAGAAGTTCAAAAGATAATTCATTTACAAGGATTAGCTAATCAACTCCCAGATAGCTTTACTGACCTTAAAAGATTGACTAAGTCACATATACCAGCTTTAATGCTCCTGCAAAAGTTGATGTTCCTTGAGAACATATAATGATCGAGCCTAAGCCACAACTAAAACGTGATAGGCCCTCGGGTTTCAAAGATAAAAATCCTCGGAAAAGAAAATGAGCAAATAATAAGAATGGTCCAGTCGAGGATTTATCGACTCTAGAAGAGTCAATGGGCATTAATGATTATGATAATGGAAATCAGGTACTTGAAATTTTTGAGAATAATGATAATGAAGAGATCTCGATAAATTATGCTCAAAATGGAATTAGATGGAACCGAGAAAAAGTCAACGTTGACAATAAATTCTCATTTAACGTAGCGCTACATGAAATGAATGAGATAAATGAGAATGAGGATCATGAACCAGGGTCTGTAAAAGAATGCAGACAAAGAAATGATTGGCCAAAATGGAAAGATGCAATCGAGGCAGAATTAAAATCACTTGAGAAACGAAAAGTTTTCGGACCTGTAGTCCGCATACCAGAAAATGTAAAGCCGGTTGGATATAAATGGGTTTTCATCAGAAAGAGAAATGAAAACGGTGAAATTGTGAGATACAAAGCACGGCTTGTTGCACAAGGCTTTTCACAACGACCTGGTATTGATTATGAGGAGACGTATTCTCCTGTGGTGGATGCAACTACTTTTCGTTATTTAATTAGTCTGGTAGTACGTGAAGGACTCGATATGCGTCTAATGGATGTTGTCACCGCTTATTTATATGGATCACTTGACAGTGACATATATATGAGACTTCCCGAGGGATTTCAGTTGCCTGAAAATTCAGGGCCCCGAAATGAGTACTCAATCAAGCTAAATAAATCGCTTTATGGATTAAAGCAATCTGGGCGTATATGGTATAATCGCCTAAGTGAATATTTATCGAAAGAGGGGTATAAAAATGATCAAACTTGCCCGTGCATATTTATGAAAAGATCTGAAAATGAATTTGTCATCATTTCAGTTTATGTTGATGATATTAACATAATTGGAACTCCTGAAGAGTTATCAAAAGCCGTTAATTGTTTGAAAAAGGAGTTTGAAATGAAAGATCTCGGTAAAACGAAATTTTGTCTTGGACTCCAAATCGAATATTTAAAGAATGGGATATTCGTACATCAAGAGACTTATACGAAAAAGGTATTGAAAAGATTTTATATGGATAAAGCTCATCCATTGGATACTCCAATGATTGTTCGATCTTTAGATGTGAATAAAGATCCGTTTAGACCTTGCGAAAACGATGAAGAACTACTTGGTCCTGAAGTACCATATCTCAGTGCTATTGGAGCCCTAATGTATTTGACGAGCCATACGCGACCTGATATAGCGTTCGTTGTAAATCTATTGGCAAGATATAGTTCGTCACCGACTCGTAGACATTGAAATGGAGTTAAACGGATATTTCGATACCTTCAAGGAACAACTGATATGGGATTGTTCTATCCAAATGAATCAAAAGCAGATTTGATTGGGTATGCAGATGCTGGTTTTCTATCTGACCCACATAATGCTCGATCGCAAACGGGCTATTTATTTACGCATGGCGGAACCGCTATTTCATGGCGGTCAGTTAAACAAAGTTTAACGGCTACTTCATCTAATCATGCAGAAATTTTAGCTATTCATGAAGCTAGTCGAGAATGTGTTTGGTTGCGATCGATAATTGAGCATATACAACAAACTTGTGGGTTATTATCGGAAAAGTTACTTCCAACGATTTTATATGAAGATAATGCTGCATGCATTGCCCAATTAAAGGAAGGATATATTAAGGGAGATAGAACAAAACATATTTCACCAAAAAATTTCTTTACACATGATTTAGAGAAAAATGGTGATATTGATGTACAACAAGTGCGATCAAGTGAAAATCTTGCAGATTTATTCACGAAAGCACTTCCCCCAATAATTTTCAAAAGATTGGTATATTCAATTGGAGTTCGAAGACTTCGAAATTTGGAATGATGTTATCATCAGGGGGAGTAAATACGCGTTGCACTCTTTTTTTCCTTCACTGAGGTTTTTCCTATGTGGTTTTCCTAGTAAGGTTTTTAATGAGGCAACAATCGAACGCGTATCTAAAAGAATCATGTACTCTTTTTCCTTCATTAGGTTTTTATCCCATTGGGTTTTTCCTAATAAGGTTTTAACGAGACATATTCTTTGAAAACATCCAAGGGGGAGTATTATGAAATAATTAAATAATGTGGATGTTTTAAATAATAATATTAGTTAAATGATTGATGATTTGGAAGTATTGTATTAAATGTTGATGAGATGATAAGATGATGTGTTTAATTGAAAAGTTTGTATTTTAGTGTAAGGTGTATAATTGTAATTAATGTGATTAGTTGTAATAGTAAATTATTAGTAGTATAAATAGGTGATTAGAGTTCATTGTAAATTACACCAAGTATTGAAATACTTAATCTCTCTCTAATCTCTCTCTTTATTATTATAAGCTATATTGTCATTATAATCTTAATATAAGTATAATTATAATAAAATAATCTTAATATAATATTAATCACAATTAATATTTTTATAACAGTAATCAATTTAAATTTTGACCAAAAGGTTCACCCATATATCAGAATCATGATGAATAATGTGGATTGAAAATATTTCACTCATATAGCAGACATATATCGATATGATAGTTTTCGAGCACGCTCGTGCCTTGCGTGTTGTGCGCGAGTTTACTACTATATCATCATATATATATATATATATATATATATTGTAGTAATGATATAAGTAAATTATGTATTTATATTAACTATCCAAAGTAAAATTACAGAATCTGGTTAAAAACAACAATATATATAAAACTTACTACAGAATAAATTACGTATTTAGTAATTAATTTCTGTGGAAGTAAGTAATTGGGGTGGCGTGTGCATGTATATCATAAGTTTGTCGTTGTAATGAAAATAGGGAGCAAGATAATTCCCAATGCAGACAATATTCCCCTTATCTTCTTCTTCTTCAGAAGGCACCCATCATCATTAATGTATTTATTTTCCTTTGTACGTTGCTATTTTATTATTGCTCAGCAACTTAGAGTAACTGTTCAGTTGATTTTGATTTGGTATGTCATTTTTTTTTCAATGTTACTTCAATTCCTTTAATTAAACTTTCAGTAATTAAACATTTTAATTTAAGAAATTTTTAAATATATTTTTTTATTGCACACAATGCGTAGAATACTACTATATATAAATCATTGCCTTTGCTGTGTAACGCGCATATATTATATATATATATATATAAAGCGACAGTTGATGATGTAATAAATATGACTTTTGCTTGCTAGTATAGGCTACCGTCATCCATCCCTAATCTCCACGGAATGTTAAACCGGCGGTTAACCCTTTTTTTCCCTTTCTTAAAAAAAATGTAAATAAAATGAATATATCGATTGATTGATATATAATCGCTGCCATCAACATAGTGGAGCATATAATTCTCGCAAATAATTAAAATATAATATCTCATAAGTCATAACATCTTCATATAGCCAAGTGTTCCAAACTTTTTGTCATTTTCCTTTAGGGTTATTTATGTAATTACAGCGCCGAACAGATGTGTTCCACATCTTATATTGGGCTTAAGCCCAATAATTGACCCAAAGAGTTGGTAATATATAAGGCCCATAACGAATAAATTAATTTGAATGGCACACACAGAAATGGGCCCACTCATTTTCACAGGCAAATGTTATTATTAAAATATAATTCAAATTAAAATAGTCTATAATATATCATTCATAGATGATAGCAAAGATGTCACGTTGTCAAATTATAATTAGGTCAACAACGTTATCCTCGGACAACTGTAAGATTAAAAAAATAATATAATTATATATATACATAAAACTGCTTCTATTCATTGTCATGATGTGGAGATGAGTGGACCTATTTAATAATCATATAAAAAGATTAAAGTAAAAATAAAATTATTATTATAGTGGGACCCACAGTAAGCTGATTAATTTGAAAGACGGTGGCGTTCACGCGCCAAGGCGGCTGCGTGAATAATCTTGGCTTCCTCCCTAACTAATTTGTCAAAAAAGGAAAAAAAATAAATGGAAATTCAAAAATTTACAATTTATCCTTACACATCACGTGACAAAGGCGACCCATATCCGCTAGATCTTCGCCACGTGTCAAATTAACCTCGTTCTTATCTCCTCCTGCCTATATTCGGACCGTCCACGTCGTACCCTCAGATCTGATCCAACGGCTCACGTTTCATCTCAATCCAACCCTTCGTCGATAAATATCTCTCCCTACCACCATGCGATCACTCTTAGCTCTCTAGTTGAAGAAGAGAGTCGACAATTAGCATAGCTTAATTACGTACTAATATATTAACTGAGTCTTTTTTCCTTTTTCTTTTCAAACAAACAAAAAAGAAGCTCAACAATGGGTTTGCTCGATCAGCTATGGGACGATACTGTGGCGGGTCCCCGACCCGACAAAGGGCTGGGGAAACTCAGAAAGCACAACACCTTTAGCTTCGGACAACCTAGTTCACCCAAGGGTACGCTGATTGTCATTTTGTCAAAATCATCTGAAGATGAAATCGAACTCTTTTTGAACTGATTATGTGAAGCTATGAAAGAATAAAAATTACATGGCGGATTTATTTGATCATACGTCATGTGATCGCTCATTCACTATAGGATCATAGGTTGGTGTTATATGAAACCACACGATTGGATTTGGGAGTTTCTCTTCATTTGTTTGTTGCAGTTGAGATTGTGGGCTATTTTCTATTACAGCTATATCGATGATTTAAGAATGTGTTTGTTCTGACGATTTTTCTTTTCCTCTTGGTGTTTCTTCTCTTTGGCAGAATCAGAGATGGGGAATATTAGCAGTAGTAGTATCAGTGAAGAATCAGAAACTGTGAGGGTCACGAAGAGCATAATGATCATGAGGCCGCCGTCTTTGGACCTAAAAGATTCTCCTCCCATATCTCCGGCGGGTTCGACTCCTCCGGCATCTCCTTTCTCAGGTAAGCTCTTATTACATGCATGAGTCCCACTTTTGTTGCACTTAAAACGGCATCGTATTTACATGGAATAAAGAGATTTTCAGTTTCAAGAATGCATTAAGAAGGGAATGAAATGAAACTGAAAGAATCTCTTGGGATTGACACACGAGGGTATTGTCGTAATTTCGACACGTGAGTTTAATGGACTCATCGGATAGTAAGTATTGTATTAGGGGGCATTGTATTGTATCTATTGTATGTTGAATGGTCTATGAGGAGGAGGAGTGCACTGAATTGTCATAGTCTTCCTTGTCACCATCGCTAAGCAAACGAATGGTATGGTGTAGTTCAATACACACCTAATTTGAACATCTTTTTGAACTTGTAATAAAGTCTAGGAGAGGTTAAAGAAAAGACACATTGTTCAAACACATGTCACACATTTACGTGAATCATAGCAAGCCAAGCTCTTCTCTTATTGCATTCTAAACTTATCCCCATCTGATTTAATAATATCTATGCAATGAATGAATTAGGCTCTGGAGGAAAAGAGGCGTTTAGGTTTCGCCGACGATCTGCATCGTTTGCGTACGAGAAGGCTAGCGGAGTTGGACCCAGGAGCCCGCCTCCTCCCTACGACCTGTGATCTTTGATGATCTGACGATGATGGATTGTCCTAAATGGGATCTGTTCTTTTTTGCTTTGTCTTGGCTGAGGTTGTAGTGAAAAAGGGTTTTGATTGCTTAAGCTTTTTGTGCATGTGTATATATAAACCTTTCCAATGTAGTTTTGCTTGTCTGTGTTTGTTGATAGTCAAAATCTTGGTTTTGAGTGGGGAACGACTCTGTACTATGTGGCAGTGGCTCTTCTTGTATGATAGATAGTCTTCTCTTCACTTTGGTTGGCTCTAAAAAAATCTAATCTTTTTTGTTACTTTAAATTTTACCCTCTAATTTCACTATTAAAATGGGCCAAATTCAAAATACTATTTTTTTTTCAATAATATATAAATATGTAATATAATTTAAATTATTTATAATTCAAGATATTTAAAATTGTATATTAATTTGAATATATAAATAAAAAGTAACTTGTAAGAATACAATGAAATAAATTAAAATATTACTGGACAGTAATTGCAATTGAACTAATCAATTAATTTTAATTTGAAGTTGGTTATTATAGATAAAGATATAAATAAATCACAATCGTTCAATATAAATAAAATTAATGGCTCAGATTTCAATTGAATAACATATCAATAAGTTATTTAGGCTTTATATAAAGATATAGATACAAACATGGAACAACTCAAAGCATACAATCGAGATTGTTGAGCATTGTTGAACTCTTCCATAGAGAACTTTTCAAGGGATATCAAAGTTTAAAAGGACATGGTTCAAAATATACATATAGGGACAAAGATCGAAATATTGTCACAGAACATACAGTTAACCAACCAACCAATTGAGAGTCAATTAATTGCTGGGTGTATCTACACAGCAATGAACAAACTACAGCCACTATCAATCTCATAAGGGAGCAAATATATTTGCCTGTTTTTTCGATGCCAGAAGACGAATAAGTTTTCCGTCCACAGTAATCATTTGCCGTCGAGGCCCAAGTTCTTTTGGATGTCTCGGGTCAGGCTGAACTGCTTGGTGTTATGCCAGGGAAAGAGGGTGCGTGTGACTGGAAGTTTCCTTCGTAGATCCTACAAGCAAACAAATTTGATAGAGATTGTCATGGACGATGGTTCAATCTCTGTTTTTTTCCCCCTAATTCGATGTAGGAAGTAAGAGTACCTTGAAAGTAGTGTCTGGTAGATACGAATACGACCGCTGCAATACGAATTCGTATTTAGCAAAGTGTGAGGAAATAAAACATTAGCACTGTAAATTCTTGAATGGAACATGTGGAATAGTGAAAAACCTGAAGGGAATTTAGATATTCGGTCTCATGGTGGCGGATGATGTTGGTCAAGGAAACCGCGCAATCATCTGGTGACTGATATAGAATTAAAACACATCATCGATATATTTCATGTGAAATATTTTGAGACACGTGAGATGCGGGAGTAATATACCCTTCTATTTTTAGCATACCTGAAATACGGTAGAATCTTTGCATTCATTCTTTGCATCTAGCTGCACATTTCCTTCTTCGAAGTAGTGCGCCCCAACCTATATAAATACAAGACTATTGAAATTGGTCTGTGACTTGAACTCTTAGGTTACTAAGTCTCTTCGTGGGACAGTTGCACAACGGTTCAGTTAACGGAGGATTACCTGCAATTTGCCTCTAACTTCAACAATCTGTAGCTCATCCTTAAATTCTAAGTTCCATATTGAATGCCAGCTTCCATTGCTTGACAACAAAATGGAAACAATGAGGTAAGAGGAATATTGAAAAATCATTAACTTGATAGAGGTCATAACAACAAGCATTAGAATCTGTATTCAACGCATTGCGCATTTACCAAAAATTCTGGGGACTGTGTCTCGCAGCTGAGATCACCACAACGAGCCCAAAATCTGATCCAGATTCTTTCGCATCTTTTCCAGTAGAGCAATACACCGAGCAGACTCCTTTAGGGTAAGCTTCGCTGACATATCTTATCACTTCCGCATCCAAGGCGCACCTACAAGAAATGGTTTTAGTAATGGAAGCCAAGATATATTAAATTCAAGCGGGATGGGATGGATCTTAATTGGGATTTGTATTACTTCAAGGAATTACTCCAGCAAAAAGGTAGTTTTAAGAGGAGAAGGCCACATGACAAAATCAGATCAAGAAGGCAAAAATCTGTCAGGTACTTCATATCTTCATGATGCAAGAAGCACATATGAGAAAATAGACATAAGCGCCAAAGTTTACCGATATTCCTCAATGTATGGAGATGGGAGCTCATCATCGTTTGCCGGCCTGACATCTTCACAAACCTGTATGTACATAACGGGCTTTAAAGAGACATTTGATTTGAGTGGTTTAATAGGATGAACAGACGTATGGCACCTAACTCACCTGTTTCACATGGTTCACAATAGCAACCTGCGCAGTCCTAGGATCCAGAAATTCATTCCTATCAACCTCACTGTATGGTGTGAGCAAAACCTGGCGAAACCAAAGATACCGAAAAAGCAATCAATGGCAAAATTCCAACTCGGCATACGGCATGCTTCTAATGTAATTGTCAAACATCTTTGACTATGCCAATATCAGTTCAACTTGAACAGGACATCAATCAGAAACCATCCAACTAAATATCCAAGTCCCATAATTCTCGTAATCAATGCATCCAAATCACATAGCTCGTAAGAATACGAAGTTGGTAGCTCGAAATTCAAGCTAAAAGCAAATCATCAAACAGAACCAATCACCTCGTCAAAGTCTCAGGAACAAAAAAAAGGAAAAACGAAAAAATAAATCATCGCTCATTCACCTCGCCGCTTCGATCGGGAAAATCGAGGCAGATCATCTGTGACTTGTTGTAAACAGGATAGGCCTCCGCACAAGCCCTTTTATACACTCTCTCATCCTTCAAAACAGCTTTTAAATCTGTCCAAAAACAAACAGCACTTTTCACATGAGCAAATCCGCGATCCACAACCCGCGCGCTCGGCGTGGTGGAGGAAAATCTCGCGCTTACCTTTGGCGACGTATTGAATTTCGCCGGCGGGAGAGTTGAGGAGAAACCATTTGGCGATCTCAGTTTTCTGCTTGTCAGTCAGCTGCGACGTCGTTTCGTCGTCGTCTGACATTTCCTTGACATTCCAATGTAGGTTAGGTGCTCAGTATCTTTAATTGAACGATTTTGGTTTGGAGAATTTTTCTTTTTCCCCAGATTATATTTGTTCACTAGTTAGGGCTTCAATTAATTTTCTCCACCTGCTCTTCGTAGAATGACAAATGTACCCTCGAACTTGCAATATCTCTTATGGGCCATGGGCTGTCGTGTCATTTGGGTCGAGAGCCCAATAAGGGTTGTTATGGGCCTGGCCCAGTTAAAATCATAACAAAAAATAAAATCAATGATTTGTCAATGAGATACTGACGTAGTGGTCAAAGTTGATGCCTCGAGTTATTCAGAAGGTCATCCATTCACTTATATGTCCCTTGAGTCAACCTGCCACATATGTATATGTCGCAGTGTTGTTTACAAGGCTGGCGTAGTTTGGAGGTTATTGCGTCAATCCCCAAAGTTTACTTAGTTCTAAATGCCAGGATTTCCCGAATTATAAAAAAAAAAAAGAAATTAAATCGTTGACTCGTTTGAGGAAACCATGAGCGGTTCGGTTTATGAAAAAATTCCACAATGTTCCCATTTGTCTCCTCAAATTCATCGGTCGATCGCAAGGTACGGTTCGATTCCATTGCATTTTCTACCTTTTTCATCTTTTCATAACAAATCATACTATCTTGACAAAAAGTAAAAATAAATCATAACAAAAATAAAATCGTGACGTAGTGGTCAAAGTTGATGCCTCGAGTTATTCATAAGGTCATCGATTCACTTATATGTCCATAGTATCTTGAGTCAACCTGCCACATATGTATATGTTGCAGTGTGGTTTACATGGGTGATGTAGTTGCAAGCTATTGCACTAATTCTCGAAGTTTACTTGGTTCCAAAGGCTAGAGTTTTCCGGATTATAAAAAAAATAAAATAAATAAATAAATTAAATCGTTGACTCGTTTGAGGAAACCGTGATAGGTTCACTTAACAAGAAATTCCACGATTTTCCCATTTGTCTCCTCAAATTCGTCGGTCAATCAATCGCAAGGTAATGATTTGATACCATTGCATTTTCTACCTCTTCTTCATCGTTTCTCTTTATCGCCAGCCGACGAGCGAGCCAGTGCGCACGGTCCAAAGCCATGTCCCACCCGGCGTTCCAAGCCCCCGAGAGAAAGTCCAAGAACCACCCAAGCCAGCCATCTCCATCATGTGGGGCGTGAAGAACGCCGGCATGGTCGAGCCAGCCTCGGGAATGGCTCGGAAGATGTACACCAAGGCACTAGCCGGCGGACGAGCAAATGAACACAAACGTATTTATGATGATCACTAGGAACGGCTGATATTTTTTAGGCTCCAAAGCATTAATTGAATCATATCGAACTCTTTTAATACTTTCAAAACAAGATAAGACATAAATCGTGCTATCTAAAAGTTACAACGATTATTATCAAACAAAATAAATCTGTGTTTTCTTCTTTGATAACTATATTGGCTAAGGAAATATAGCATAATTATTCAGGAAAGACAACTTTCACAACATCAACAACAAACTTGTTATATTCAGACAGACATCCACAAACGATCCTTCGTATACGAGGCGACTCATTTAATACAGCAGCAGATAGATCGAGAGTTTTGAAAATGGAAGACAAAATAAAATAAATGTAAAAAAAATAAATATAGAAATATTCATGTATCGAGCGAGTGAAGCCAAGGCACGTCGGAGAAGCAAACAAACTTATCTCTCCTTCAACTCCTACAGCGAGTGATTGCGCTGCAGCCGCGGCTGTAAGGATTCGCCTGAGCTCCCGGCCGGCAGTTGTAGTACGAAGCGCCGCGCCGCGAGCAGGGGACGTTGTTCCTCTGCAGCGCGCCGTAGCTGATGTAGCGGCGGGCGGCTAAGATGCGCCGGCTGGACTCAGAATCGAGGCCGAACTCATCGTCGTCGCCGTCCAGACACTCGGCTACGGTCCCTCGGCACCCGGATCTGACTCCGAACCCGACGGCGACGCCGTGTGGGCCGATGCCGGCCGACACGTGGCAGACAAGTATAGATGCGAGGAGGAGGAGGAGGTAGAGTGGTAAGAGCGTTCTGTTCGCCGCCATCAGCTGAAGATTTGGTGTGGGTTCTCTGAGAGAGAGAGAGGGTAATAATTATTGCTTAATTGATGGTAATATATCGTGGACGATTCATTTGCGATGTGCGAGGATGTAACGAAGAGAAAATTTTAATTTAATTATTCCAAGTTTGAAAATAAAAATGAAATAAAATAAATAGAATATGATTCTCGGTGGGCCCTACTTACAGGTTGTCAATTCGTCTAAAGCGCGTCAAACGCTTTTATCAATAGCCAGCTGGTATTATCTGGACCCTTTATTAATTTGTAAGAATTTCAAGGGCTAATTTGTAATTACATCAATTCACTAATGGGCTTGGCCCAATAATTGGCTACTGCCGCTAGGGTTTTCTTAGATGGGATACCTTCCCTGCCTCCATGCTATAAGTCCACACTGAAGCAGCTGCTGCGGACCCTTTGCAGCAACCATTTCAATCTTCGTCTCGAAAAGGTGATTTTCCTTGCGTGGATTATCGCTATACATAGAATTTAGCATGTCGTTAGACCTTCGATTTCGAGTATATGAGTGTTTTTTTGTTTATCTTATGTTAATTTTGGTGTTTGTTTGTTTATTCAGCTATTTAGGGTTTCGTGAATTTGCCGTGTTGCTGAATATCGTGACAAGATGCAGAACGAGGAGGGACAGAACATGGATCTTTACATCCCCAGGAAGTGGTATATTGTGTGGTTTAATAATTTTGTTGATTTAAGTATACATTCCGCGGGGTTCCATAGCCAATGATTTGTCTTCTATCAATGATGCAGCTCGGCTACTAACAGGCTGATCACTTCTAAGGATCATGCTTCTGTTCAGATCAACATAGGTCATTTGGACGAGAATGGCCGCTACACTGGTCAATTCACCACATTTGCTCTCTGTGGGTTCATCCGTGCTCAGGTATAATGTTATTTCGTACTTTGTATAGCTTGAGATTTGTCGGATGTGTTTTCTTTGTGTTCCCACGGTTGTTCCTTGTCCTGCTTATCGAAATGTGTTTGCAATACATAAATAAATACACTTGCAAGTGCAATTTTTTTGTTTTTTGGTAAAGAGTTCTTCAATTACCATTATAATTCTTGTTTTTACACCATACTTGTGCATACAAGAAAACCCTTCCTTTTCACGATTCCCCTGATCTAATATGCTATTACTCTATCGGATACATTTCTATCCGTAGTTATTAGTCTCTTTTTACAATACCATGTAATTCTAACGTCTTGATTGCCTTCCTAAGCTGTTGCTAGTGCAAAGTTGTGTGCTTTAGTTCCTCCAGTTAAAGAACTGTACAGGCTTGTTCTGTTCTTTCTGCTATAAGATACTACTGAACTAAGAGGAAAACAATGAGGTTTCTGCTTTCAGCAGCTTAGTTTTGTTCCAATGGATAAATGGGTTTGTATTGATTGATATACACAGCTGACTCCTGAAATTTCTATACTAATTCGCTGCAGGGCGACGGCGACAGTGCCCTCGATCGATTGTGGCAGAAGAAGAAAGTCGAAGCCCGACAGCAGTGAGGTGCACCTTGCCCCGTATGGTTTGGCCATTGAAGAAAGCTTGGACTTTTATCTAGGGTATTATTATGGTTTGAGTTGTGTTTCCTTTTAATTCTGCATTACGCATGAAGCAAAGCTTACGCCTTTTGCTTCGTTACTCCCTTTAATCCGAGATTTGCCGTAGATGGTTCTGTTTTCTTGCATTTTCTGACTATTTATGATATATATATTAATGGGGTGTTCAATGGTCCATCTTACTTTCACTTCACTTTGTTTCTATCTATCTTCTATTTGAATTCGACTATATGACCTAACTGTAAAACCTACGTGTGAAACAAGAAAACCCACAAACCAAACGAACTAATCCGACGACGGCCATTGAAAGAGACATGCACACATGTAACATTCAAAGCCCAACCTTCAAAATCTTTGATTTGTATGCTCTAATGTGCCTTACTACATTGCAGATAATGAAACCATAATGTTAGAAGATCTAATGAGATTACGACATAAATAGCTCATATTCAAGACTCTGTCTACATCAAATATGGAGAGCTAACACTATCATCACACCCTACCCTTCTCCATTCAACAAATTGCTACCCTACTACCCACTATGCAAATTTCCGTTAACATGGCTTGTAGTTCCCATGAATCTTTGATTAAATCATAGTATTATTACCGTTAATAACTGATGGGTTGGTTGAGAAAGAGCTTATAAACACGTGGGACTACTACTAATCCAAGTGATGAGAAACCTTAATCTTTGATAAAACAGAGTACGAAGGAGAGATGACGACGACAAACAGTAGTGCAAGACAGAGAATTAATGGCTTTGAAAAGGGTTATAAAGAGATGAATTAAAGACAGGGGGGGAAAAGGACCAGTGTAGTCCTTACACAGCACAACTGTAACTGAACAAAGCTCAGGGGTTCCTTGGAGTAGCATTAAAGACTGATCTGCCACTGCCCATCTTCTTTGTATTGTAGTAACCAAATATATATTCATATTTCTTTTTTTTCTTTTTTTTGTTTCTCCAACCTCCAAGAACAAGCAAGGCTTCTACTTCATGCCTCTTTTGAAATCAGAAAAGACCTACAAGATAATGCTGTAATTATAGCAGTTATAATAAGGCCCTTTCTCTTTGCAAAAAGTCTCTTTATGATTCCTATGTTCAGAAACATGGGACGACATGCTTGCCCTTGTCCTCACGCTGTCCAAATGCTTCTCCTCATCGCCATTTTCATCTTTGCGTCTCTCTTCTTAGCTCACATTTTAGTGCACGACGCCTCGGACGAAGATGATCTTAAACATATGATCTCAAAAAATGTCAGACTGTTTCTTGCGTTTAAGAGGGCAAGTTCGAGAAACTACGAACCTTCTTATTCCGAGCATTTCTTCTCCACTCCATCGCCGGTTTCTTCGCCTTCTCCGCTGCCCGGAATCCACAAGCCACGTGGCGGAGGAGCAGCGCCGTCGCCTAGCATTCATTATCCACATGCCCATCCGCCGTCTCATTACAGTCATGTCTTTCCGCAGGCCCACAAGGTGCCGACGAAGAAGGGGGACGACGGCAGAGGCAATAGGATTCTTACAGCAGTTCTACTGTCGGTGGGGATTTCCTCGGCATTGTGTGCCGTCGGGCTCTTCTTCGTATGCCGGAGGTTCAAGAAACAGAAGCGGAGAAGGCCGAAGAGATTAGTCTCGAGGTTTGTTAGTTCGCAGCTGAGCTCGGTCAAGAAGGTGAGTTCCGAGCCCGGCCCGGACCTTTTTTACCTTAATTCGTTAGAGGGTGCTTTGGGTTTAGAAGGATCTTGTCTGAAACTGAACTCAGGCGAAGAAAGTGGGAGGAGACAATCTAATAATGTAATGAATGATAGTGACGAAGAATCGATCAAGAAAGCCTTGAGCTGCGGCGTGTCGAATGCGGGCGAGATTAATTGCGAACGGATCAGCGTTTTCGAACTTGAAGAAGAAGGAAGGGTCGACGACGTAATAATCGTTCGAGAGGAGGCGCATTCCTCGGACGACGGCGATGATTCTTTCCATTCTATATGCGACTCACATTCTTGCAGATCAAGGCTTTCCAATGCTTCATCAGGGCACAGTCTTGATGAAATGACAGAGACCGTGCCATCGCCTCCTCCACCTCCACCACCCCCACCACCCCCACCACCACCGCCGCTGCTGCCGGCGCATCCAAAGCCTCTTGTCCAAGTTCCACCACCACCACCACCTTGTCCTCCACCTCCGACCACAAAATGCCATTCGAACTCTCCCATTGTGCCACCGCCGCCGCCACCCTCTCAGCTTCAGGTGCCGCTGGGTAAAGACGGATCGCCATTGCCGAAACTGAAACCGCTCCATTGGGACAAAGTTAGGGCTACCCCCGATCGTTCGACCGTGTGGGACAAGCTCAGATCGAGCTCGTTTGAGTAAGATAGATAGATAAAAAAAGTTCTTTTTCGTTTAATTAATAGATTTTAACGATCTTTGTACAATGTGGTAAGGTTCGACGAAGAAATGATCGAATCCCTATTCGGCTACAACCTCCAAAGTACGATGAAGAACGACGAAGCCAAGAGCAAGACGCCGTCTCCGAGCAAGCACGTCCTCGAGCCAAAGAGGCTGCAAAACATCACTATACTTTCCAAGGCGTTAAACGTATCTGCCGAACAAGTGTGCGGGGCGTTAAAGAGAGGTAACTAACATACGCAAGTTTCGATCTTTCTTTCGTTATCATGTTCATAGCGCTTATTATTTTCTTTTTCAATTTCATTACAGGCGAGGGCTTATCATTACAAGATCTCGAAGCACTCTCGAAGATGGTTCCAACCAAAGAAGAAGCGGCCAAGCTCGCAAACTACAAAGGAGACACATCCGAGCTGGGCTCGGCCGAGAACTTAGTACAAGCGATGCTTAAAGTCCAATTCGCCTTCGTAAGAATCGAAGCCATGCTCTACAGAGAAACCTTCGACGACGAGGTTCTTCATCTCAGAAAGTCGTACTCCATGCTCGAGGTATGCGACAAAAACAACTATATATATATATATATATATATATATATATCAGTGTACTAACCACTTCTTCATTATTACATCATAGGACGCATGCACAGAACTGCGATCGAGCAGGCTCTTCCTCAAACTGCTCGAGGCGGTGCTAAAAACGGGGAACAGAATGAACGTCGGGACCATACGAGGCGGAGCTAAGGCATTCAAGCTCGACGCCCTCCTCAAGCTGGCGGACGTAAAGGGCACGGACGGTAAGACAACCCTCCTCCACTTCGTCGTCCAAGAAATCGTTCGGTCGGAAGGTTTAAGGGTGTCCGAAAGCATCATGGGACGGATCGATCTGCTGAGCAAGAAAGGAAAGGTCGAAGACATGGGGTTAGAGCTCGTGTCGGGCCTGAGCACCGAGCTGTGCAACGCCAAGAAGACGGCTACGTTGGACCTTGAAACTTTGGCCACCTCGGTTTCGAACTTATCGCATGGGATGGATAAGCTGAAGCACTTGATTCATAAGGAGATGGCGGCGGTCGAGGAGGAGGAGAAGGGCGGGTTCGTAGATTCGATGAGGTCGTTCTTGAGGCGCGCGGAGGTGAAGGTGGAGGAGCTTCGAGAGGAGGAGAGGAAGGTGATGGTTAGGGTTAGGGAGATGACGGAGTATTTCCACGGTGACGTCGGGAAAGTCGACGAGGCGAACCCTCTGAGGATATTCGTCGTCGTGAGGGATTTCTTGAACATGTTGGATAGTGTGTGTAAGGAGCTTAGGAATACGAAAGCTGTCCGTACTAATAATAGCTTCAAGTAGAAGAGTTTGTTTGTGTTTGAAGATTTGCGTTTTTTTTTTTTTTTTTTTTACTTTTTTGTGTGCAGTGTGGTGAGTGATCCATAGGGGTGAATATGGTTTCAACTATGAGTAGAAAGTACGTATATATATATTATATATATATATATATATATATATTCCTTTGAAGTTTAGATTTGTCTATTTGATTTGTAATAACAACATAAGTACTTGACTTGTCTGTTTCTCTATTCGTACAAACGTGAAAGAACTTAACTATATATTCAAAAATAATGGAAAGAGCCCAACTTAGCATTTCATTAAGAGGAATATTTACATTTCTATTCACTAAATTCTATTGAAATTGAGGGTTCATTTTAAAATCAATTAGTAATAAGTAGATAAATTCTTTAATTTATATATTAAGTCGGGTGAAATTAATTTTTGATGGTGGGATAAATAATCTCAACATTTGAAATGAGAAGATCAAATTTACAATTAGTTTAATTATAAATAATAGTAAAATATTTACAATTCAAATTCAAAGCGTATTTTATTGCCGTTCTTGGAAGAGATGATATAATAGTTATCTCTCTAGCTATAATACAACTTAGTGTATTTGTTACAATGGATTGGTTTATTCTATCCTAAACAACTCGAATATAATACAACTTCATTTATAATTTGATACGTGACACATCATATAAAGTCTAACGGAATTGTTGGTGTTCCAATATGGATAGAGTAGATGTAAAGTGACACATGTCAAAATATGAGAGGACTCGAAGTCCAATTATACCCAAGTGGTTAGGCAAGAGATAATCCATATGGATCAGTCCTATAGGTAAATTACAATGTTGCATTAACATGGGAGTTTACTTGGTCCAAGAGAATAGGATTTCTAGGATATCAATTTGTTATGTTTGATCGAGAAATTATAGGGAAGATTTGGAAAATCAAGATAAACGAAAAGAAAATTCGAAGAATCGGTATCAAATCATCATCGATCTATACCAAATTCGGCCACAGCTAAAAAGGGCAAAAATATACAATCATTATTAGAAATAATCTATCATATCCAATCTTGGACTTTAGCCTATAAATAGACAGCCCATTGTACTTACAATAACAATACAAAATTGTAGAGAATTATTGAGCCAAAACTTGAGAAAAAGTGATCATTACCTTAGCTGAAGCAAGATGATCATTTGGAAGCTTTGTTCTGATCAGCTTTGAAGAGCCAAGTCTGATCGATCAAGCTGATGTTAACTAACAAACTGAAATGTTAGTTGGATTAATCTTAGCCATTCAATTTAGATCTAAGGGTGCAGATCAAAGGTGCTAATAACTTATAAAAGTGTCAAACGCTTTTATAAGTAGATTGAGAGCTCGTTGTACAAGCCACCAAGCGCAAGGTACAAGCCCGTTGAAGCACAACTACAAAAACGGTTACTGCTGAGATAATTTAAATAGCAGCTTTGAGAGTTCAAGTAGGCATGTTCGTGAATTCTTAACTTTCTGTAGAGTGCGATTTAGCGAGAGGTGAAAACACGAAAGTTGTAGAGGGTATGACAAAGTTGTAAACTATTCTTTTCGTTTGAATAGAAAAGGCTTTGTCGGTCCGTGGAGTAGGCTCAAAGTTGAGGCCGAACCGCGTAAATCTGAGTGTTCTGTTTTTTTATCTTTCTTGCTGTTTTTCGATTCGATCGACTTCAAGATCATTGTTCTTGATTCGATCAACACACTCAAGTGAAAGAACATCAAGTTGCGAATCGAGGGGCGCCGGAATCTCAACAAAAATAAACTCAGATACGAAATTCAACAAATAATGATAGTGCATGTTATTGCAATTGACATATTGACTGCAGCTATTGATATAAGATTAATAAAATGATATAATCATTGACGATCTGATGAAATGAAATACACACATACGCAAAATCGAATTATATCAAAACTCCCGCCTTAATTTCCCACGCACGGATTGATGACGTGTCGCTCTGCCAACCGTCGGATCTGAAATACTGACCGCCGCCCACCACCAAGGCCAACGTGTCATCGCCCTCGCACTATAAAAGAAATTATACCCTGCGACGATTTCAAAACTTCCCCATAATCGCAACAACAAAAAAGAGGGAAAATCACGAGAAAGAAAGAAAGAAAATGGACTCTGCGACGACGACGGCGAACACCAAGGGAGCCGGTGGAAGAGGCCGCGCGGATCGGAAGAAGTCCGTGCCAAAATCAGTCAGAGCAGGCCTCACATTCCCCGTCGGCCGCATTGCTCGTCTCCTCAAACAAGGTCGCTACGCACAGAGGACGGGCGTCGGCGCGCCGATCTACATGGCTGCTGTCCTCGAATACCTCGCCGCTGAGGTAATTAGCAGTGGACGACTGCCTCCGCCGTTAATTTCGTCTGTTTAGGTATTCGTTGGGGGTTTATTTAATAAACGATTGCGCTAGGTTTTGGAATTGGCTGGTAATGCTGCGAGGGACAACAAAAAGGCAAGGATCATACCTAGGCACTTGCAGCTTGCGATTAGAAACGATATTGAATTGGGGAAATTGCTTCATGGTGTGACCATCGCTAGTGGTGGCGTGCTGCCGAACATCAACCCCATCCTCTTGCCCAAGAGAACTGCTGGCTCTGGGCCTGCGTCTGCAGAAGATAAGGTTTCACAAACTAACTCTCCTCCTAAGAAATCCAAGGATTAGTTTACACTTTCTATATTATCTTCATCAATTTGGGGTTATAATATAATGGGCTATCGTCTAGTACGTATTTGTGTCTATATATGATTAGATATAACAATCAAGATCAACCTTATGAATGAATATCACTTTTTTTTTCGGTGTTATAGCTCAGTCTTTTGCATCTTCTTCTTCTGTTGTTTTTTTTTAAGGTGGAAATTGGAATGGAAACACAGTTATGTTCATTGCAAATTGTTGGCAAGAAATAAATCCTATTATTGCCAGAGAATGCAGTTGAATGCTTCATATCGCATTGTTTGCTTTCAATTTAACAATTAATATATATGTATATATATATATATATATATAATTATATAATATCAAGATTATAAACCAATTGAGTGATGAGCAGTGAAATGAGATTTGGTTTTGGTTGGGTAGCCCAGCAACTATATAGTAAAGCATTTAAGAGGCTTAAATGGAATATTGACTCATCAATCTATCCAAGTCCATTATTACCGTTATTGAGGTTGAGATATATTCCTTCCTCGCATAAATGATATTTAATCATATGCTCATTAAACTTTAATATAAACAATTAACTTTGTGATAAAACAAAGATACTCAAATAATAGTTCATCAAAAGTCACGAATGAATTGACATGTGCATGGCTCAAGGAAATAAATTAAAGCTAATTATTGATTTCAAGATTAATGAGATTAGGGTTTTTTTGTGATGTTTCCATTAGAAAAATAACGATGCAAACGTGCACGTACGCAGTCCATTCATTTAAATATATAAATATTGTTACTAAGGCAATTTAGATCTGAAAACATATCGGGGAGTGTTAATTAATACTTTTGATATTACAGGGACCACATGTTGTACTAGTAAGTATCACTATCATGTCATGATGACCTTATTACAACCCCTTAATTAGTAAATATACTACTTTAGAATGGAAATGGGATTCTAATAATGGTGGATTCTGCGTCATTTCAAAATCAATTAATGAGTTGCTGATAATATAATGGAGATATATTGCATGATTAACATAATGAGGATTAATCGACATGAAGCTATAATAAATATGTTACGGTAGTTAGATTTTTCTCTCTTTTTTTCTAATCCAATATATGAGAAGGAATAGTCCCTAAATGTTAGGTAGAGTGGTCATACACATGATATCTCCGCATCAAGGTTATGAGTTAGATCCCATTCAGGGCCGGATTTGGGTCTGTGCATGCTGACCCACAGAAGTTTAGGCCAAAATTTTAAAATGATGGGACCACATTTTTTGGGCCCAAATTTTAATATACTTAATATATGACCACATTCTCTTAAAATTACTGGGCCACATAAATTAAAAAAAAAACGGCCCTGATCCCACTTGGAGTCGTCATTGACTTTCGTTGTTTGTGTGAACTTTTGAATGATATATCTATGTCAGATGGATTAGTCCCGCATGAAGCCGGTCAGGATAATCTCATAGTCGACGTTGGAGTTTAAATTCGCTTAAGATTGAACTTAGTTTGTGGGTGAGATAGCATGGGAAAGGGAGAAAAAAAAACGTGAAGGAATAGAAAACAAACCCTAGCGGGGAAAAGCATACGTGAGATTATTAGGTCAATACAAAACATGTGCAAACTACGACAAAGAAACAACTTCTTTTGATCTGTACCAAACTATCACAACAACGAATGACATGACATTAAAATGACACTAATGCTCAAACCACCAACTCATGTCTAAAGATTAAGTACCTTAAGAGTCATTCTTTCTTTCTTCTTTTTTTTTCCTTATTTTTCTCCCCTTCCTCTTCACAAATTACCTGTAAATTAATGATTTAAGGTCTTTGATTGTTACATCCGTACGTCCCATAATTAAATTAAGTGGCGTGATTACCACGCACGGGTTAAAAAATCGTCATTACTATTCAAATTTAGTAAAGACCCATCGATCGCGAAAAAAAAAAAGAAGACAAAAAATATAATACAAGTCTTGAGAAAAATGAGCGAGGAGCAGCCCGACATGCTACCGATCGCAAATGTGGGACGAATCATGAAGCAAATCCTTCCTCCCCACGCGAAGATATCCAAAGAAGCCAAGGAGAGGATGCAAGAATGTGCGTCGGAGTTCATAAGCTTTGTGACAGGCGAAGCATCGGATAAGTGCCGAAAGGAGAATAGAAAGACTGTGAATGGAGATGATATTTGCTGGGCTTTGTCTTCTTTAGGGTTTGACAACTATTGGGAGGCCATGTCGAGGTACTTATACGGATATAGAGAGTATGACAGACAGATGGCTATCCATGGTAAGAAGAAAGGTCTAGGCTGTCATGACGATGAACATGAAGAAGATGAAGGTGTTCGAGATAAGAGTGGTTTGGGAAAAATGCTCAAAGTAGGAACATCATCTTCGGCTAATCCAAGCACATTGTAGGTGCTTTTAAGCAGAAACTATGTAATAAGGTAACTTCTCGGTTAATGTACTATCGTACATACGTTGTAGCTTTGATCACTAGCTCTAACTGTTTCGAATGCGATGATGTGCATAACCGTGGTAAACATTTAGAAAAGCTGCAGATTTTCCATGACGTTGTTTCAGTATCTATATATATATATATATATATCATCATCATCATCCTTCTGCCCTTTCACTCATTGCTAATTCTTTTTTCTTAAGGTAAGTTAGAGAGAGAAAAACAGTAAAGTTAGGTCTCAAGGACTTCAGAATTGCTACAATATCTCAGTTAAAAGAAACTAATTCTTCCTCTTTGTGCTATCATTAATTTGCCAATAATAGATCAAGTTTCTGGGCATTAGCAAATTAGTGTATATACATCCATTTCTAAATGTTGTGTGTGCACTGAAAGTGCAAAACGCAGCTGTGCTTGAGTGATGATATTTTTCTTGCTTAGCTCCTGAGCAATATCCCACAAATGAAGACTGCTTTGGCCCGAAAATCTATGTCGCAATTAGGGTTTTTTTTTTTTTCCTAAGCATAAAAATCTAGGGTTTCCGCGAAATCCTCGGGGACCACTTCTCCAATATGATCTTCATTGAACAGCTGAGTTTGGTTGAAGTACGGATAAGCATTGGTAAATCTGTGTGTCTTCTTTGAAAACATGCAGGACGAGAAACCAAACAAAACAAGAAGTACATTCATTATATATTAATAAGAATTCATTGAATTCAATATATATATATATATATATATATATATGTATATATATATATAAATAATCTACGGACGCATGCATGAAAATAGATTTTAATTTAATTTGAAACGCAAGTTGATCCTCAATGTGAGTATAATTATAGCACCGCATGCAAATGAATAAAACGGTTGGCGCGGTGTTTGATTTATTTTTACCCTTTTAGTCTCAGGGCTTGCTTTTCGAAGCATGAATGTAATAACATTTAATTCATCATTTTTCACTTCCGTTTGTAACATAGTATGTTTTCAGTAATAACTAACATGAAACGATGCATATTCTCTATCAGGTTTTGGGGACTAAGAAAAATTTTCTTTCCCATTCTTCATCTCCCATCCTCATAATCATATCTATTGCTTCGTCGAGGACCTGAGCGTCGTCTATCAAAAGACAGTTTCTTGGAACCACAGTCCCCGCTGGATTCATATTCGATCTCTTCGGTTTATACGTGTTGTTATTACTCGGATCATCGTCAGAAAATGGCCCAGATAATTTGAAACTTCAGGCAAGATTCGTCCCATTCGATTCCAATCTACGATTTTCTTTCTTTATAGATCTCGGGCTTCTTCCTCATCAATGTCAGAGTCTAATCCCATGTCATCATCATCTTCATCAGAATATAAGAAATTGTAACATATCTCTATACTTCTAATTTGCTTCTTCGGGGAGTTATACTCGGGATGAATCGAAAGGTCAATCTCGTCACTACTGAAATCTATTTGATCTTCAGAAGAATGGGCGAACGATGCCCTTCTCCACTGCTGGTGTTTCCCTTCAGACTCGAGCTTCGAGAAATCTTAGCGGCTCGAAATAATACATAAATACAACAGTTTATTTACCAATTCATATGAATATATCCAATACACAGCTGTGCCTATTTACTCACTTACATTGAACGACACGATACTGTCCAGCCCACAAATGTAACCGATTATCCAACAAAAAGAAATACCACTCACAAGTGATAATACGTACATACACCCAATTTTGCCCAATGAACCGTCGACAGAGATGGAAGGTAAGCCAACGTCGGCTATGCGACATGAGCCTGCCTCTCCCAAGTCAGATCCTCCGAGAACCGTGTAAGAGCAGCTCTGGGATCTCCATTCGACATCGACAGATAGTACTGGGCTGTTCCATCGTCAACACGCATGCTTCTCTTCAAAGAGTCGATGATCCTTCTCTTGCCTCGCTCCGTGGCCAACCTACTGCTCAGAAGAAGACCATTGGCTTTCTGGTCAGGACCACCGCCATCAAGGTACAGTACTGCAACCTCTCTTTTGGCGTGTGTGTCCATCTCTATGTAGCATGTGGAATTCTTGAGCATTGCTGGATCGGATAAGGGGATGAGAAGCCTCTCCCTAGAGTAGATGCCATGGTCGCTGATCATATTGTTCAGCCGCTTTATGTCCACAACCTTTCAATGAACAAAGAAAACATCAACATGTGGTTTAATCTGCAACGCATAGTACAAATCAAATCACAGAGGGAATTCATTCTATGGATATCTGATCTTCTACATTAGCTGGAAACTTCAGTTCAAATTGGGCATTCATGGATTGCACATTTTAAACCAATTAACCCAAAGATATTGTGCGGAAAGCTAAGAACTTAAAACCCCAATTCAACTTCAAACCGTCGAACACCTTGAGTGCAGAGAAGTCATAACAACCAATGCAGTTAATCAGCTAGTCGGAAGGAGTACCTGGACGGAGTACTTGACGGCCAGGCTAGCTACAGACTCCCCACGCCCCAATCGGTGCGAAATCGCAAACTTTGAGATCGAATTGTCCCTCCAAAAAGCCCCCGAGCTAGGATTTCCCACCACGCGCTCAATACTCCACGGCGCCATGAAAGCCCGCACGTGCATATCCCTATCGGAAGCCACCGATCTCCACAATCGGCAAACGCACGCCGCGCGAGCGAGGTCGGAGACTGGAAGCTTCTGGAGGATGGCGCGTAGGGTGTCTTTGCACAGAAGAGCGGAGAAGTTGGAGTTCATCGGAGAGATTACTGCGAGGTTGGAGATGGAGCTGGTCAGCGGTTCAAGGAGGTCGGAGCGCGGCGGTTCCGATGGAGTGGCTTCATCGTCTTCGCCGCCGCAGCAGCCCATCGCTGTTATCTGTCTTTCCCTTTTGAGTGTCGGGCTAAGAGTAGCGATGAGCTTTGAGACGCGTATTATGTGGTTATTAGGAAAAACAATTATTAAATATTATTAACTTAATCTAATTAATTATTTCACATTAACCAATCAAGAGAGAAAAAAACAAAGATTACCTTAATATTTACTGTTACATACGTTGTTTTGTCCCAACGGTTCGATATTTTAAGATGGCAATAAATGAAGCCTTAATTATTTTTTCCGGTAATTTTAAGGGGATATGATTCCATAATTCCCAATTAAGAGTTGCAGTTTCAGAAAAAATATCTTTCAAAATCGAAATAATTTAAGGACAACAAGCTTCAACTGGAGCCACATTGACTCTTCTAATGACGCGGCAGTCCAACTGGATCGTACATTGCCTCTTTTGTATGACTTGGCAATCTAGCTAAACGTCTCATCACCTCTTATATATTATATGGTGTCCGGTTGACTTTCAAATAGACTGTCACGTAATCAGAAGATGTGACTTAACATCCCGTTGACATATGTTGTTTTTAAATTGCTTCAATTTTAATTAAAAATGAAAGTGCCCGTCAACTGATGAAATATATATGTAAAACTTTACCTATATTACCTACTTTATTATAACTTCAAATCCACAAGAACCAAAGCAAAAGCACAAAGTGAAACACAATAAAATGCTCTGCTCTTATTATTTTTGAAAGAATGTTCTGAGCTTTAAGATTCTCAGTGTCTTTTGATAGTGAAATTTCAGTCCTTTCTTTTGCACTCTAATAAAACCAAGTTATTACAGCACACAATGGGAACAAAGACTAAACAATCGTCCGCTTTACAACTTCCGGCAAACCGTCTGCTTCGGTCACAACAGCTTCTGCGGCGTCGGATCAGATGCTGCAAGTTCGGCATACATGCGTGCTATTTCCCGGGCAAAGTAGGCCTTGGCTTGTGGCCTTTTGATCTGTTTTAGTCAAAAACGTTTTTTAAGGTTTGTCGTGGAGATACCAATCTGCTCGGAAGAAACAAGTTCACCGCCAGGCCAAGTGGAATCTAAGAGGAGACGATTATCTTACCTTGAACGTCGGAGTCAATAGGCCGTTTTCTGACGTGAAGGGCTCGAGCGTCAAGGTTACTGCTTTGGCAAACTCGAAACCTCTCAACTGCGGATAATAACATGATTAAATCTCAAGAATATCGATTCATAAATGGGAAGGAAAAGGTATATCTCACCTGAGCTTCTTTCCCGACAGCATCCATCTCAGCAAGAACTGCAGCCTTGGCTCTTGCATCAGTACACAGTTGTCCTAAATCTTCGTACTAAAAAAAAACCCGCAAGAGATCAGTTTGGACAGTTGCATGAGATTTTAAGTAGTTGTAGATATCGAGTTTTATGAGCAAAAGATTTTATTTTCGGGTTTTTTTGTACACTAAATAGTGTGTGTGTGTGTGTGCGCGCGCGCGTACTACCTTGATGCCCTCTGATGCTGCCCACTCCGTCAACGTATCGGGGTCCACACAGACTACGGCAACTAAAGAGGAGTTCAAGCTATCGCCTACATAAGCATGAAGTGGTTAGTTAAGCGGACAGAAAGAAAAGAATGTGTTACAATGCCAATACGACATGCAATAACGATCTTCTTACCATAGACAAAGCACTGCGCGATAAATCTACACTTTGCGTAAACATTCTCGATTTTCTCGGGTGCTATATACTCTCCCTGGGCAAGCTTAAAGATGTTCTTTTTCCTGTCGAAAAAGGAGAAGCATATGCAATTCACTATAGACTAGAAGACCCTTAAGGAACATATATATAAAAGGATAACAACATAGAAAATTTTCCACACTTGAAAACCCAGAAAAGTCATTTCTTTGTCGTAAATCAAGTTTTCGGTCGTTAATATGACTCAATAGGTTATAATCGTATACGTACATACCTATCGATAATTTTGAGGCGGCCGCCGGGCAGCCATAACCCAATATCGCCAGTGTGCAGCCAACCTTCGTCGTCTATTACTTCTCTCCTGGAAAATTTTTAAGCAAAGATCAAGCAAAACTTGCATTTATAATTCATCCAACCGTAAAAATAAAAAAATAAAAAAATAGTAGAATCATGTATGAGAGCACGTTTGGACTTCATCTTTGTAATAGCCTTGGAATACGATAGGTCCTCTGACACAGATCTCGCCGCGTGGATATGGTTGATCCTCAGAGGTGTAACTCATTTCGGGGACATCCACGAGCTTTATTTCTGGGATAATTAAAGATCAGTTAGACCAAGTGGAAAAGAAAAATATAAAGAAAATGTTACAATTTGTCGTATATTATTCCTTTTCAGCAAGGATATATCGACGATCTTAACAACGTACCACAAGCGGGATTTGGAGAGCCAACATGGCCAGTTAAGATGTCACCTTCGTCCATGGTGCTTATAACGCATGAACTCTCAGTCATACCATAACCTTCGATTACTGGGCAGCCAAAACACCTGCATTATGGTGTTGAAGTATCAATGTATTTAATGATTATCGCGCATATATATATATATATATATGTATGTGTATATATATTGATGGGAAGCATCGATATATAAAATCAACTTACACCCTTAAAAATTCCATCACATCAGGCGACAATGGTGAAGCGCCAGAAGTCAAGTACCGAATTCGACCTCCGAGTTTGTCCTTTATTTTATTGAAGACCAATCTGTCCCACATTGGAGATGGCTTTCGACCTGATCAGACAGAAAGTTGTCAGGGAAAATAAGAAAGAAAGAAAGAAATGCGAAAAATTTCGCAGAGTTTTCGATAAAATGGGATTAATATAATGTTTATGTTGAACATTGCGAAATTTGATCTACATTCAAACCGCACCGTTCATTATTGCCTGTTTCTTAGAATTGTATGCGGCGTTAAATAACCTCTCCTTCAACGCACCAGAAGTTTGTACAGCTTTAGTTATCCTGCAATATAAATAAAAAAGAGATATCAGAAACCAAAAGATCAGAGTGAATCGATTTGGCCATTTATCAGTTTGTAACTGTACCCGGCATAAATTCTGTTGTATAGACGAGGAACGCTGGAAAATATTGTGGGCCTCAGAGCAGCCAAATCATCCATCAACTTCAAATTATCCTGGAAATTAGGACAAAAATCACATGTATGGATTGCCAGGAATACACATATTGCTTCGATCCTTGGCCCAATAATACATTTTCCGATTAACTCAAGGACAATAACGAGACCACAAGAGAAAAGACAAAGTTTTCATCGTTCAATCAGTAGCTGAAATTTTGGTTAGCAAGCTCAACTTTTAGTTCAAGCCAAGAACTTACTACGTATTTACCCTTATATTAGGAATCTCATCTTGTTTGAAAAAAGACTCCCTTGACTCATGACATATCAATTAGATTTTCTACTCAGCGAAACTTTGCCCAAACTCTTTTAAAAGATGATATTCAGCAGAGTAATTTCATTTTTGGAAACAAGTTGGTTCATACTTTAACAATGTATCTCTTATATCAACATTAAAAAAAAAAGTGAGATATATACATACATATATGTATACATATATAAAAGGTGAGAGAGACACAAATACGAAAGTTATGGTCGTGTACAAGAAATGAATGCAATGAAAGAATACATACCCCTTGGTAGAAGCCAACAGCACTCCCATAGTATACTATCATAATCTGGTTGGCTCGTTCGTATATGTGGGCCAGCGGCAAATACGATATGTAGCTGTCATATCAAGGTAAAACACATAAGTTTGGATAAAGAAGAACTTCATCATATATAGAAAAAGAATAGAAAAAAAAAAGCTCACATGTCAGTGGAAAAGAACTTTACTCCAAGGGTCATGCCTGCAGTACTAGATACCAAGTTTCCATGAGATAATACGACTCCCTGGACCAAAAAGAACAGACGGGGAATAAGCAAACACAACATACAAAATAACTAAGCTACATTATAGGATTTTTTTCAAAGTTGAAAAATTAAAATATTCGAATTCAAACAACAGCAACCTTTGGCGTCCCAGTAGTACCACTTGTATAGCATATAGTAGCCACATCTTCAGGTTTGGGAGGAACAAATGGGAGCATATTGCCATTGCCCTGTAAGGAAACACAAAATTTAGCATATGATCTGCCCGAGCACCACGGGCAATTACCAGCGCTAACAAGTAATTATCGAATTACAAGTACCTGACTGAGTAATCTTGAATAAGATACAAGCTTAACGCCAGTTGACGATGGCAGAGACGGGAGATGTTCATCCATGCCTCCCACTACCTATGCAGCAAGGGCACACATCAAGAGAGTGAGTGAGTGTGCAATCATACTGTGGAATACATAGTTTCATATTGGGTTGGACAACAATTCTAACGTACCACAATAACACGTACGGTGGGAATCTCTGACAGGAATGTGAGCAGCTGCAAGTAGTTAGAAAAAAACATAAAATATAATAAAGTTGCACCGTAAGAAATGCAGATGAGATCTATAGAAACTCACTGTGTTCAAAGTACTAGGCACACAAAAGATGGCCTCAATGGAAGCATGATTCACGATGTACTTGACTGCATCAGGGCCTACAAATCCACCAAAAACGATTATATTGAGGAGACTAAAACAAGACTAGAAAAGTCTTAAGCCAAGACATGCCTCCTACATACCAAGGGTGTCATATAGAGGAACTGATATATATGAATATGCTGAGCAGGCGTGATCCACAATCATCCACTCTGGCCGATTGATAAAATAAAGTCCAACGCAAGCTCCCTGATTCAATGTTAAAAAAGGTAATTTACCAACTAAACGATTCTACACGTGTGTGTGTGAGATAGTTCCTATTATGATTTGTATTAAGAAAATGTATTTTCTCACGGATTTGGATTATTTTCTGTATCGCCTGACTATTTTTTTCAGTGAAAATAAATTCTCTTTGAAAAAAATGAAAAACGAACAAATGAAAGACAATTAAACAAAAAACTTACTGGTGGGAGGCCATAATGCGAAAGGCCCGAACCTATTGCTGAACGAGCAGTACCAGCTTCTCCATATGTCATCCACTTGTATCTTCATGAGAACGAGACAAAAGTTTAGTCAAAGAAAAAAAGTTTAGGATTCTCTAATTTTATTTCTTTAACATACTCTCCAACTGTTCCATCAACACGAATACGAGTGCCCAAGTACTTGTAATCCCGGAAATTTTCCACTGCATGTCTGAAAGAAGACGGTTTTATATGGTAAGAGACGTCGCAAATATAGCTATCAGCAGAAATCAGTGGAAGCTTAATCTATGAAGAAGCCAACTGCAGAAGAATAGTGCTAGCAAAAGCATCAACACTCTTACACAAAGTTGTCATGCAATGTGCCAATCTCTGGATGCTCTGGGAACCTCTGGACTAGCCTCAAAGGTGATTTTTTAGATCTGCGTCAGACGAAAGCTATAAAATTAATCAAATAATAAATATCCAAAGAGGTTCATGTGAGAATTTCAAGCTAGATTAGCTATGAAGGGCGAAAGGAAAAGGTTAAACTCTACCTATAAACATCCCATTTTCCAGATTGGAGTTTCTCCGGAAGGACTACACTGTATCTTTCCTCTGCTCAATGTAAAACAACGTATTTAAGTCATCTCAAGTTAAAACCAAGACGATACGAATAACTTATTATCGGCTGAAGATCAATTTGAAGCGGGAAGGATTCTATTCATTTTTCATCACCAATTCTGATCAAATAAACGCTATTTCTCAGGAAAGACAATAGATTTTCTTCATGCTTTGACATTATTAAAAAAAAGCAAGAAGAGACAAAAAAGAATCACCAGGCGTCCATACATACTTTCCTGATATGAATGAATCAGTAGCATAAAATTCAAAACCTGACTACTGCAGTACAATGACATAGGAGCAAATAATAATTATCTCCTTATCACCTATATGCAGCTGTCCTTATATAGCAAGAATGATCACATTTCCACATATCAAAGCTAAAAAAGTACCATGAAAGGTATACATTTTGAAGCTTTTTACTACCATGACATATTTTAATGCCAAGCCCTCAGCACCCCCTCAGCAAAAACAAAAGATTGAGCAAAAAAGAACCGATATTCCGTCACTATCAAATGGCATATACGAAGACTTGTGACTGCTACTGCATAGTGCCTATCTTGACTACTCTCTTTACACCATAAAATCAAGTTTCAATTAATGATTAAATCCCCCAATACATCACAGCCAAAGCTATCAAAACACATCAGCAAATACAGAATAAGGAATCTTCAGCGAGAAACAAGAAGCTAATGCAAGAACAAGACAAAAGGGTCCCATGCAATAAGGACAAAAACCAAATAAATGAAAAGGATACCACCAATTCATCAACAGACAAAACTATACTGATATAAATACAATAAATTAGATAGCAAAAGAGCAACCTTTACCATGAACATATTCACCAGCCGTAGGATTCGCATCGATTCGAGACAAATCATCATCCACACTGCTGATCAGATGCCCTTGTATCAACCCCAATCTTCTCTGAGCCCTCGATACCATTTCCATTCTGAAAGTAGCTTTTTTTTTCAATTAAAAAAAAAAAAAGTTCAAGCCTTTGGTGTGAAAGCAACAGTGGTAAACGAAACACAGCTGAGCAGACTTTATTCAGAAGTTATTAACAGATCAAAGAAGTATATTTCCTAATTGATTCAACGCAAAGTTGTGCAAGCAATCGTGGGATATATATATGCTGCAGATTTATCCGTACTCTTTGAATGAAATGCAAGATTTATTATATCAATCATATATGGGCACGCCTTTCAAAGGGGTTGGGCTCGTTTTTTGTTCTTGAAGATAATTACAAAAGGAATGGACTCGGCTGGAGAGGTAAGGTAAGGTAAGGGTTCAGTTGAATGTAGGATAAGGGTCGCTATTTTGACTCTATCTATTTAATTTTAAATTCACGGAATATCCATTTATTAAATATTTAGTAATTGTTTTTAATATAAAATATTACATAAACTGTCTTTTGTTTCTGTCTCTCCTCTTTGTCCGAAGTTTTCATCGGACGGCATTGCATGCAATAACAACGTAGGTAAGAATAGATAACAATTTGTTATGGACATTGAGTAAATATCTTTGATCAGAAAATCTCAAATCCTCCGAGGCGAAAATTTAACCGAAAAAGCCGTCGAACGCTTCTTAAGACCGCTTGTGAACTTCTTCATGGCCGCCTCATTTTGATGTAATAATCTTCTGCTTTTCAAAGGTGACATCAATCGATTCGCCAGCCTAGCTGGGGACAGTGATCTCCTTAGCTTCCCAGCAGCTGACATAGCCGCCTTCGGCGATTTCTTATTCGCTCGTATCTTAGTCATGGAACTAGGCGGGCGAGGAGACTTGATCAAGAACTTATGAGGTGTCGTAGCCCTTTCATTCCCATGTGATAGTTTTCTGCTTTTAAACGGCGAAGCTAACCTATTTGCAAGCCTCGAAGGCGAAGAAATCGGCGGTGCCTTCGGTGACCTCTTGCTCGCCGCCCCTGTAGGAGGAGAAATAGAAAGAGTCGGGCTTTTCAGCTTAACGTGGAACTTCCTACCGACGGGCTGAGGAGACTTGATCAAGAACTTATGAGGTGTCTGTCTTTTTCTTGCAACCACAGGCGACATTGTCTTCTTCTGACGATGCGATGAGGGCGACGAGTGAAACGGAGGGTTTCCATATAGCACAGCCTTCTTCACACACGGCCTGTTTCTTTCGCATTCTCTGCTATTTACCGGCGGCGATGATGCCTTAAAGTTTATCTTAGATTTGGCCCTTCGAAGATTCGGGGCATCATTTTCTGACCGTATAGCTTGGAGGGCGACTCGTTTCTCTCTTTTCCGTCGGGATTGGAGGCTAGTAGAGTTGGTCCCGAGGTTCGGTCTGGGCTTTCTTCTCTCCACGACGGGCGTTCTTGGATCATCGACAAATGGCGATATAGTATTATCAGTCTTGGACACAACTTCTACTATGTTTTTAGCAATCTGACTTGCTTGTAAGATTTCTCCGAGTGTTTCGCCTAAGAGCATTGCGGGCAACGACATTCGACGCCATTCGTCTGGATATATAAAAGAGTACATACAACTCAGATCATTTCAAGGCACAGATTACTTCAAATGTAAGAAGACCAGACAATGCTGTCTAAATAGAGAAAAAAAAAAGATAAAAATGTTACACCTGGAATTGTTCTCAGCTTATTCCCACCATTCGGGGATTTTCGAGGATTAGTATTTCTCATCCTGCGAAAACCGAAAGGCGATCGATGCTGAGCGCAGGTTAACAGCAGAAGGGCAGTAAATAGCAAGAATGTTAGATAAAGATCTAACAAAGATAGAGAAATACCTTCTTACATATATATCTTAAGGGCAGTTCTATAAGAAACCATACACAGTACATCGCAAATAAGCTCTCATTCTCCAAAGACAAACAATAACAAAAGGGAAATTCAGGAAATAAATGACAAGGCAGAGAAATGAGAAATAGATGATAAAGAAGGATGAATTGCCTGAGTGGTTCTTGCTTCCCACCTCTCACTGTCTGTTGAAGCTCTTGCAATCTAGCCATACATTGATCTACCTGTGAACACCATCAACACCCATATTGTTTTTTCTGACAAAATATACATAGAAAAAAGAAAAATCGATGCCCATATTTGATATTGATTTCTTACCTTCTTCACCGTGTCTCTGAGATGTGTACGGTTGAGATTAGGTACCACCACCACCTGTCTCCTCAGCTGCTTTGGTGGGCTTCTTGCTACCATTTTTTCTTTCACACACACAGAAAGAATGAATAATAGAATGGTGGGGTTTTTTTCTCTCTTTTTTTTTTCACACACTGAGTGTGTGTGTGTGTGTGATCAGCTAAGGTCAGATGAGATGAGATGGGTTGTCTCCGAGAATTGAAGCGAAGCAAAAAGGGTCAACTTGTAATAAATAATAATAGTCTTCTAACGGATAGTTTTTTAAGGTGGGCTTTCTTATTACCAACGGTCGAATCGAATAGATAAATTACATTTTATTTTCTCTTTATCATCTAATCGAGTTCCTTCTTCTATTTTGTACTTCAAGTTACCTAATTACTATTGTCAGGTCCTTCTTCAAGCTTGCATCAAATCTAAGTGTCGTCAAGCTTGCAAGAAACATCATAAGGCATTACATTATCTAGCCAGATGCTCATAGAGAAACATCATCTGTCTGAATATACATGAAACCAAGCAGCTGGAATACATTCTCAGTATTCACCCCAACTAACTTAAAGGCGAATGAATCGATCAAACTATACTTAAACAAACATCTTCGCAGTTTCCTCAGCTTCACCTACATACAACATCCATGTCTCGAAAACAACTTGGTGAGTGTGGTGGTTCAAGGATACATTGTCAGTTGAATGCGGTCTGGTACTTGCCCCTCAAGTTGCTTCTTCACCTTATCTGTGGTATCACGGAACTCTTCAACCCAGGAATCCTCATAATAATAAGGATCCTCACGATATGGGTGATGAGGATAAATTTCTATTCGTTCAAGTGCAGTGCAATTTTCAGTCAAGTATTTGAGTAATTCGAAATCACTCGTACGGCCCAGATATCCAATAAACTCAACCGCTTTCAGGCAATTGTGAGAAGAAGGCTTCGCTGTACCCATGTCTGCATTGCTATCGGCACACCTTCCTCGTTCCAAAACAGCTGCATAACAGCAAAACAGAGAAATTAACACACACACACACACACATATATATATATATCATATTGATGCATTGTGTGCAGATCGTTTCGGATTGGAAAAGATATGAACGGGGCGAGATTGATCCATCCGTTCACATGGATGTGAGAAACATAAGGCCCACAGACAGGTAGGTCACCAGGTGCAAGCTTAGAACACGCCTCAAATGCGTATTTATATAAAAGAGAACCTTTTTAAATAGAAGAAAGTTTGATGGATATATAGCGAGTGAAAGAACAAAAAAGAACTGAATTATGACCGATTTGGGATTACTTGTAGAGTAAATTCTTCCAACTTAGGAGATGCGTTTATCAGAGAAGTTAGCCCAAGAAGACACTGATCAGCCCATGAACCGATCACCATGATCAACTTCGTGAGTCTAGGCAGCTCAGGTATCATCCCCTTATCCTTGATTTCCTGTTGAAATACACATAAAATCATATATAATGTAAACAAGAAAAACAACTCAACTTATATCTAATCACGCCTCACCAATGGCCTAGGGGTCCGCAATGCAAGAAACTCCAGTCGGGAGAGGCAGGGAAAAAGTGAAGGCAACGCAGTTTGGTAGAACCTTGACGAGAATGTAGTGAATACATTATATTCGTAGTCAAAATAGCAAGGAACTGATACCTCCACAAGCCTCGGGACACAACCAAGCGTAAGGCCTTCGAATTTCGTAACCTTAAGTGAGGTTAGATATGGAGCTGAAATTACAAGCGAATCCAACTCGTAGCAGTGGCACACCTCCAAGTGTTTTAACTTAATAGCCGAACCACATACCTCGAGGTTAGATAAGCACTGCGATCCGTGCAAAACTAACCGATCGAGAAAGGGGGCATTTCGAAGGAGATATGCAATCGCCTCGCCAGTTACATTCACACGCTTCAAAGACAAAGATGTGAGGAATTTGAAGCCACCCTTTAGACTACGAAGTAAACAATCGCTAAGAACATAACTATCATCATAATATCCGGGTAAATCAGACTTATAACCCCGACTCCAAAGATAGCATCCGTAGAAATCAAAATCCAACCTCGGCACCTTCTTGGCGATCAAAAACTGGATCCAATCGTCGATTTCCGGAGCTTCGAGATAATTGAGTTCGAAGCACACTTTAAATTCTTCCAAGGTGTGAACTTTGTGCGATCGTAGGACCCTATTGACACATAATATGTAGATGCGCGCATAATAAGGTCTATTGCCCCACCAGTCATGGTCCTCGATCCACTCATCAGCGTCGAAATCGAGACGGGGAATTCGTTTCCACAGATTCTTCCAGCGAGACGAAAGAACGCAGGTGCATATTGCTTCCTTCACCGTCAAATGTGAGAGGATTCCGACAAGCACATCATCGGGCAGTGTGCTAAAGCGATCGCTTCCTCCGTTTATCCGTTCATCGTCTCCGGCGCGAGACATTAGGGTTTTGTGTGTTCCTTTTCTTTATTAAGTCCCGAAGTGATTGTTTCACTCTAAAGCCAAAAAAGGGGGGAAAAAGTTATCCAAGTTATCCGAAAGTGAAGCACATAATAAATAAATTGTTCCTATGTTTTTTTTTTTAACAAAACCAAAAGAAAACTTGGACAATGAAGTCGGACATCTCATAGTCGAAGATGAGTTTTAGATTCGATTCACACTGAATTTGTCGTAGAAAATTAGTCTTAGAGGAAGTCGGATTTGTCTCATAACCGACAATGAAATTCAAATTCGATTCGGACTAAGACTTAAGGGAGTTTGTCCCGTTAGAAGCTGAAATCATCCCATGGCTGACATGAGATTCATATTCAACTCACAATAGCTTTCTACGTACGAAACTCATATCGCTGGAAGACGAAAAATCGTCCAATAGCCAATAACAAGGTTCAAATTCTGCAATGACTACGTACAAAAAAAAATAGATAAATGAGAACTAGGCAACATGTCAATTTGCGACCCAAAAAACGTCGCAAAATTGCGTCAGATATTCCGTCACAAATGCTGCAAACAACCTGTTTGCGATGAGGATTTTCCAACGCAAATTTGCAAACCGAATTTTTTTCTGACAAGGTTTTTTGTGACAGACATATTGTGTCGCAAACAACGTTTTTACGACAGATTCGTCCGTCTCAAAATGAAGTTTTTTTTTTTTGTAAGTGTAGGAAATTTTAGAAAGAAAAAAATAACTATTAGGATCAGCGAATGAAGACGACGGTCGACGATTGGCTAACGTTAGATCGGCGAAGTCTCAAAATGAAGTTTTTTTTTTTGTAGTGTAGGAAAATTTAGAAAGAAAAAAATAACTATTAGGATCAGCGAATGAAGACGACGGTCGACGATTGGCTAACGTTAGATCGGCAAAGGACGAATGATTGACGAGATGTCTAAGAGAGAATAGAATGAGAGAAATAAAATAATTAGGGCTTAATTTCGATAAAATGAGTAAAGAATATACCCACTTACGACCCATAATTAATTTGATTGAATTTGGATCGGATACATACCCATTTAATTTAATTGAATCTTACTCATACCCATTATGATCTTATGAGTATGGATAGGATCTTAAAAGTTATGCTATCCCTACACTCAACAGATACATATTTAAAAAAAAAAAAAAACGAATCTATAGAAACTAACTCGGCCTCTGACATATATTTCCATCATCAGTCAAGCTTGCAAGAAACATCATAGAGTCATTACACTCCCTAGCTAGCTAGCTGTTAGAACACATGAAACCGAGCAGTTGGATACATTCTCAGTATCCCCCCAATTAGCTAAAATACGAATCGATCTAACTTACTTAAACAAACATCTTCATAGCTTCTTCAGCTTCACCTACATTACATACAGCATCCATGTCTGGAAAAACAACTCGGCGAGTTTGCTCATCATGTATTACAATGAAGAGTCAGTTCAACACGGTATGGTACGTGCCCCTCAAGCTGCTTCTTCACCCTATCTCTTGTATCATATAACTCGTCGCGCCAGGACATCTCGTAACCACTAGGAGCTTCACGATAAGGGTGATGAGGATAAATTTCTATTCTGCCGAGTGAAGTGCAGTTCTCAATAAAGTATTTGACTAATTCTAAATCGCTGGTACGGCCCAGATATCCAATAAACTCAACCGCTCTAAGGCAGTTGTGAGAAGAAGGCTTTGGCCTTGGCGTACCCATGCTCACTTCTCGGACAGCATCTTCGTCATTCCAGAACAGCTGCATAACAGCAAAGAAGAGATCGTTTTGTATACATACATGAATGATGAATGCAAGATAAATAATGCCCACAGACGGGTAGGTCACCAGATGTAAAGCTTAGAACACGTCTCAAATATGTATGTATATATAACGAACCCAAGAAGTGAACGAATAACGAGAATGAACGAACAAAAAGTACTGAATTTTGAACAATTTGGGGGTACTTGTAGAGTAAATTCTTCCAGCTTAGGAGATACGTTTATCAAAGACGTCAGCCCGAGAAGACATTGATCAGCCCATGAGCCGATCACTAAGGTCAACTTCTTGAGTCTAGGCAGCACAGGTACGATCCCATTATCCTTAGTTTTCTGTGGAATCCATACATAAAATCATATGTAATGAAAACAAGGGGAAAAAAAAACTAAATGAACACATACTTATGCCTCACCAATGGCCTATAGCTTCGCAATGCAAGAAACTCCAGTGTGGAGAGGCAGCGAAATAGTGAAGGCAATGCAATTTTGTAGACCTTTGTCGAGAATTCCATGAACACATTACACTCACAGTTAAAATAGCAAGGAACTGATACCTCCGCAAGCATCGGGACGTAACCAAGCAAGAGGCCCTCGAATTTCGTAACCTTGAGTGAGGTTAGATTTGGAGCTGAATCTTAAGCGAGTCCAACTTGTAGCAGTGGCAAATCTCCAGGTGCTTTAACTTAACGATCGGACCACACACATTGAGGTTAGATATTAACTGCGATCCGTGCAACACTAACCGCTCGAGAAAGGGGGCATTTCGAAGGAAGTATGTAATCACCTTACTAGTTACATTCACACGCTTCAAAGACAGAGATGTAAGGAATTTGAAGCCGCCCTTTACACTACAACTCCCAAGAACAACACAGTCGCGAAGAACATAACTATCATCATAATATCTAGGTAAATCAAACTCATAATCCATACTCAAAGTGTAGTATCCATAGAGATCAAAATCCAACCTCTGCACCTTCTTGGCGAACAAAAACTGGAGCCAATCGTCTATTTCCTGTCCGTCGCTATTGTTGAGGTCGAAACACACCTTAAATTCTTCCAAGGTGCGAACTTTGTGCGATCGTAGGATCCTATTGACACATATTATGTACATGCGCGCACCATAAGATCTATTGGAATACCAGTCAAGGTCATCGATCCACTCGTGTGCCACGAAATTGAGGCGGGGAATTCGTTCCATAGATTCTTCCAGCGAGACGAAAGAACGCAGGTGCATATTGCTTCCTTCATCGGCAGAAGAGCGAGGACTCCGACAAGTACTTCATCGGGAAGCGTGCTAATGCAATCGCCGCCTCGTTTCGTCCGTTCATCGTATCCGGCGCGAAACATTAGGGTTTTAGGTAAAGGTAAGATGTGGTTTTGTGCGAGTTTTTTTCCGCTATTCTAATTAAGTCACGAAATTATTGTTTTTAGAGACAAAAATAATATATACTAATATTTTATTGCAGCGATGTTGTGTGTAAAATATATATTTTAAATTATTTGTAATTATAATATTTAATAGATTAAATATTATTTTAAAAAATAAATAAATTTATATAATTAAATTAAATAAAAATTAGGGAAACCAATTCAAATTATTGATTTTAAAATAAATTATAAAAAAGATGGAAAAATAGCAATTAATTTTACACACCAAAATTGACAGTTTTTATCCACCCCTCTCACTTAATAAATAGTATAGATATTATGAAAGTCTGTTAATTAATACACATTGAACTATTATTAATTAAACGAGTTATTAATTAATATATAAATTAATAATTAATAATAAAACACTCAATTTAAAAATATTTTACAAATTTTCACTTAATTATTGCATCATATATGTAAATCAAACCACCAAGGGTTCAATTGAAAAGAATCTCCCAAAAATACTTGAACACCAATTTATTGGTTGAGTAGTTTCCTATTGAGCCGGCCCATTTTTTTAATTTTGGTGGCTCAGTGGATTTTTAAGAAAATAAGACCCTATATATAAACATATTAAAAATTTGGCCCAAAAATGTGGCCCTCACCCTTTAAAAATTTGGCCTAAATTTTCTGTGGCCCTGTGCAGTAGGCCAGGATGCACGGGTCCAAATCCGGCCCTGCTATTGAGGTATGTGAAAAAAATACTAGATTTCTTATAATTATAAGAAAAATTAGAGACAAAATTCGAAGTGAAATTTATTATAACAAAAAATAAAAGACAATCGAATTATTTTTCAAGAAATCTTCGTAAATCATTCATGTAGTCATATGAATATGTAAGGAATTATTAATTGATAATTTATACGAAATTATCTTCTAATTTTAGCGAATTCTTAATTTAACACATTAACCACAAGTCGGGACCGACAAAAAAATATTATTTAAAAGAGTTTATTAAATAATCAAGTATTAATTTATCGAGTTTGTACATTAATCTTTGAACTAATAGTCTAAAACCGGGCTTGTGGTCAAAGTGAAAGCACACAATAACTACATCCCTTATAGTTTGTGAGTAGCCACAAAAATTGAATCATATCATAGTCCATAACAAATCAACTCAGACATAAACTTGCATCAAAGCTAAGTGACAAGCTTGCAATAAACATACCATATATCACTTAACAGAGTCATTAAATTCTCCAGCTAGATGCTTAAAGAGAAGCATCATCTGTTAGAATAAATCTTCACCCGCTGGAAAATGAATTAACAGCCCATAGATTTCTCTACGTGAATGGAAAAATGAACTAATATGAATCGATCGACTTACAAAAGCGAACATCAGACGTAGTTTCTTCAGCTTCATCTACGATGTCCATGCCTGGAAACAACTTTTACTGACTTCGGTTATCATCTGTAATCAGAACGAATTGTCAGTTCAACGTGGCCTGGTACTTGCCCCTCGAGCTGCTCCCTCACCTTATCTCTTCTTTTGTAATAGAAATCGTTAAACCAGGGCACGTCATCATGATATATTTTCAATCTTTTGAGCGCAGTGCAATTCTCCGTAAAGTATTTGAGTAATTCGAAATCGCTGGTACGACCCAGATATCCGACAAACTCAACCGCTTTAAGGCAATTGTGAGGAGAAGGATTTGGCGTATCAATGTTCACTTCTCCGTCAGCATCTTCCTTACTCCAGCACTTCCAGCACAGCTGCATAACGGCAAACCAGAGAAATTATTACATGTAAAAAGAACCTTTGTAAATAGAAGAAAATTTTGATGGAACAAAAAGTAGTGAATTTTAAACGATTTGGGGTTACTTGGAGAGTAAATTCTTCCAGCTTAGGAGATGCGTTTATCAAAGAAGTCAGCCCGAGAAGACATTGATCAGCCCATGAACTGATCACTAAGTTCAGCTTCTTGAGTCTAGGCAGCTCGGGTATCATCCCGTTATCCTTAACTTCCTGTGGAATCCATATATAAAATCACATGTAATGAAAACAAAGAAAAAGAACTGAATTTATATCTAATCATGCCTCACCAATGGCCTAAAGCTCCGCAATGCAAGAACCTCCAGCTGGGAGAGGCAGAAAAAAAGTGAAGGCAGAGCAGTTTCGTAGACGTTCGTCGAGAAGTCCTCGAACACATCACAATCTTCGTTATAATCCCAAGGAACCGATACATCCACTAGCATCGGGACGTAATCAAGCAAGAGGCCTTCGAATTTCGTAACCTTAAGCGAGGATAGATTTGGAGCAGAGATTTTAAGCGAATCCAACTTGTAGCAGTGGCAAACCTCCAGGTGTTTCAGCTTAATGCTCGAACCACATACCTCGAGGTTAGATATTAACTGCGATCCGTGCACGGCTAGCCGCTCGAGAAAGGGGGCCATTTGAAGGTATTGAAGTTTTGGGGTTTAAATTGGAATTTTGAGTAATAGAAGAAAATTTCCTTTCTTGATAGAACAGAGATTATGAAGATACATCATAAAAAAAACGAAACATACATTTATATACCCTTTTTAACCTAACTACCATATCTAAATATAGCATATCCAATGTACAAATAATCAGCTAATTATTTGACCGTTGATTCAGACGATCTGAGACGCATATCTTTCAATACCCCCCGCAAGATGGATCATATATGTTTATTACAGACATCTTGGACATCAAACTCTTCAATGCAATGGCAGATAATGGTTTAGTAAACATGTCGGCCAGCTGCATATCACTTCGAACAGGCAATAGCTTAATTACGCCGTGTTGCAAGTGATGACGGATGAAATTGCATTCTATCTCTATATGTTTGCTTCTTTCGTGAAACTTTGGATTAGACGCCAAATGAATTGCCGACTGGTTGTCACAAAATAAAACTGGCACCTGTTGTTCTGACCGTGCGATCCCAATTTCTTGCAATAGCTGACATAACCATAATACCTCGCTTGTCAGTGTTCCTAAAGCTCGATACTCTGCTTCAGTTGAAGACTTTGACACGGTTGTCTGTTTCTTGATTTCCACGTTATCAACGAGTCTCCAAGAAAAGTGCAATAACCGGTAATAGATTTCCTTGTATCAACGCAAGTAGCCCAGTCTGCATCCGACAAAGCTCTAATCTGTGTATCAGACGTTGCTGACATAAACAATCCCTGTCCAGGGGCTGCCTTTATGTATCGCAGCAGATGATGAACCGCTGCAAGGTGAGGCCCTCTTGGTTGAGATACGTATTGGCTCAATTTGTGCACGGCAAATGTGATATCCGGCCTGGTGAATGTCAAATACAAGAGTCTGCCAATTAAGCGTCTATACTGCGAAGGATCATTCAGCAAATTCCCTTCTGAACTTGATATTTTGAGCTTAGGATCCATCGGAGTTGAGGCTGGCTTTGAAGCAAGATATCCTGTATCCTCCAACAGCTTCAATGTGTATTGCCTCTGTGATATATATATACCTGCAGAACTTCGAGCAACTTCCAATCCAAGAAAATATCTCAGTTCTCCTAGATCCTTAAGTTTAAACAGATTCTGCAAATATGTTCTCGTGACAGTAATGCTATCCAAGGAAGAACTAGCTAAAATTATGTCATCTACATATACTAGCAATATAATCATACTTGAACCTTTACCCTTGACGAATAAAGAATGGTCTGATTCAGTTTGTTTAAAACCAAAATCAATCAATGCTCGACTAAACTTCGAGTTCCATTGCCTCGAAGCTTGTCGTAAACCATATATTGATTTGTTCAACTTGCATACTACTTTTGACTGTTTCTTTTCAATATCAACATTATGCTTATATCCTAAAGGCAAATCCATATATACTTCTTCATCAAGATCACCATTAAGAAAAGCATTATTGATATCTAGTTGATTAAGATGCCATTTTTGCGAAGCCGCTATAGATAATAATACCTTTACTGTTGCTGTTTTTGCTACCGGTGAGAAAGTATCCATATAGTCTATACCTTCTTGTTGATTGTATCCTTTTGCCACTAGACGTGCCTTGTATCTTTCAATCAATCCATTTGAATCATGTTTGATCTTGTAGACCCATCTGCACCCGATTGCTTTCTTGCCTTCGGGAAGGCTGACTACGGTCCAAGTTTGGTTATTTTCCATGGCATCTAGCTCTTCTTTCATTGCGTCCCTCCACTCTTTGCAAGGTTCAGCTTCATGATAGGACTGTGGTTCTTCAACTGATGATACACTTGAAATATATTTCTTATAATGTTCTGATAACCTATCATAAGATAAAACATTTGTCAAAGGATATAAGGGCTCTGATTTGCTCAGAGCATAACAATGGAAATCCCTCAAGTAAGAAGGCACCCTAGTCTGCCTTGACGTTCTTCTTAATGTGACTGGTATTGTTTCAGCAGGCTGATCTGTAGCAACTGCTTCTTGCTCTTTGTCTTCGTGATCACCTAAGTTATCAATCTCCTCATTCACAGCTTTTGGCAATACAAAGTCTGGTAATGTGCTTTCAAATGAATTCTTCATCTGTTGTTGATCAATTTTGCAAAAAGGAAAGCTATCTTCACAAAATCTAACATCTCTTGAAACAAAAATATTCTTGTTAGTAAGATCATATAACTTATATCCTTTGATACCATTAGGATATCCCATGAAAACACATGCCTTGGCTCGAGGATCAAATTTTGTTCTGTTTCGTGATAATGTCGAAGCATAACAAAGGCAACCGAAAATCTTCATACCTGTGTAATCTACGGGCTTCTGATACAATATCTCATATGGACACTTACCTTTCAGAACCATTGATGGAGTTCGATTTATTAAGTAGGTTGCAGTTAACACACATTCACTCCACAATTCTATAGGTACACAAGATTGAAAATATAACGATCGTGCTACATTGAGTAAGTGTTGGTGTTTCCTTTCTACTACAGAGTTCTGTTGCGGCCTATCTACACATGACAATTGATGTAAAGTACCATACTTTTGAAGCAAATTAACCATAGACAATTCTTTAGCATTATCTGTTCTAAGAACCTTAACTCTACAACCAAACTGAGTTTGAACCATTTCAAAAAAGAATGTGAGAACAGATGGTGCCTCTGATTTATGTTTTAGCAAGAATATCCAAGTAAATCTAGAATGATCATCCACAATTGTAAGAAAGTATCTATGACCTGTATGTGAAGTAATATGAAAAGGCCCCCAAATATCACAATGTATAAGATCAAAGCATGAACAAGATATACTATTTTGAGAATTGAAAGGCAGCTTTCTCTGCTTTGCTAGTGGGCAAATTTTGCAAAAAGTATCCATTTTCATACCATCATAACATTGTAATTTTTGTTTTATTCCTGCTAAAACATCATATGAGGGGTGACCGAGCCTACAATGCCATGTCTCTAAAGAAACTGTATTCGAAAATTGACATGAGAGTACTTTATCAGCCTGCAATCTTTTCATATCTAATATGTATAAGCCTTGAACAATTCTACCCTTGCCAATCATCAATTCTTTTGCTGAATCCTGGATCAAAAACTCGTCAGCCATAAACAATATATTCAAGCTATTACTGTGAGTCAAGGCACTAACTGAAACAAGATTAAACTTAAACTGTGGCACATAAAGAACATTTTCTAGTTTCAGTTGTGCATCAAGTTGTACATTCCCAGCCATCATGACTTTGATAGATGAATTATTAGGAAGTGTAACATATGAAGGATCTATGTCATGTATTTGGTCAAATAATTCATACTTGCAACATATATGTTTTGAAGCTCCCGAATCAACTATCCAAGAGTCAGATGAAATCAAATCAGTCACATTGAAAAAGGAACAAATACCTTCATATCTATCCGCTGGAACATTGCTAGCAGATGAAACGTTTGTGGACTGACAAATCAGATGTTTGAATTGCTGCAGCTGTTGGGCATTCAACTGTTGAACAAAGGTCTCTGCTAGAGATTTTTGATCACTCCCTTCACTAACACACGCTGTTTCTATCTCAGATGGCATGATATTGTCAACTTGATTAATCCTGTTGAACATGGTCTTATTTGCCTGCTTGAATCCCGGAGGATACCCATGAATCTTGTAACAAGTTTCTATCGTATGCCCAGATCGACTACAATGGGTACAAAATGGCTTATTTCCTTCCTTCTTGAAATGTTGAAGAGGTTTCTTGAGCTGTCCATTATTCACAGTCTGCGAATTCTTGCTGAAAAACGTCATATGCTGCATGACCTCATCCGTTGCAGTCCTTGAATTGATCGACCTCTGCCTCTCTTCTTGAGAAATCAAAGAGAAAACCTTGTTGATTGGTGGGGTGTGATCCATCAATAATATTTGTCCTCTAATATGGGAAAACGACTCATCAAGACCCATCAAGAAGGTGATCACATAGTCCTTTTCGAAATAGGCTTTTAAATCTTGGACCCCTCCACATTCGCATTTGCCACACGAGCAAGATGGTTTGAAGCTGCTCAGTTCGTCCCATAAAGCCTTCAATTTGGTGAAATACAATCCGACCGATGATTGTTGTTGGGACAAAGCAAGGAGTTCTCTACGTAGTTGATAGAATCTCGGCGCATTGCTCTCTTGAAACCGCTCTTGAAGATCAATCCATATCTCCCTTGCCGATTGTGAATATAAGATGCTCGCTGAAATTTCTTTCGAAACCGAATTGAGAATCCAAGAAATCACGATATCATTATTTCTTTTCCATGCCAAGAGCAGCCTTTTATCACCTTCGGCTGGTCTTTTAAGCGTACCATCCACAAAGCCTTTCTTGTTCTTGACCGATAGTGCGATTGACATCGAGCGACTCCAAGATGCATAATTTTCTCCCGTGAGAGGTTGATGAACAAGTACTAGCCCTGGGCTATCAGTGTGATGAAGATAAAATGGATGCAATTGATCATCCAACACTGATGAGGTTTTGGGGGTTGCGTTTCATTTGCTTCTGCCATATCTGATACCACTGCTTCTGCCATATCTGATTATGGGCGTAGAAACTTGAACTATGTTGAAACTTGAACTCTGTTGCTTGAATAGTGTTATTGAGATAAAGAAATGCCCCTGATTATCAAGCCTTTTGCTCTGATACCATATTGAAGTTTTGGGGTTTAAATTGGAATTTTGAGTAATAGAAGAAAATTTCCTTTCTTGATAGAACAGAGATTATGAAGATACATCATAAAAAAAACGAAACATACATTTATATACCCTTTTTAACCTAACTACCATATCTAAATATAGCATATCCAATGTACAAATAATCAGCTAATTATTTGACCGTTGATTCAGACGATCTGAGACGCATATCTTTCAATAGAAGGAAATAATCAACCACCTCACTAGTTAAATTCACACGCTTCAAAGACAGAGATGTAAGGAATTTGAATCCGCCTTTTACGCTACAGCTCCGACGAAGAAAACATTCACGAAGAACGTAACTATACTCGTAATAACTAGGTCGATCAGCATGATAATCATAAACCTGACTCAAAATATAGCGTCCGTAGAAATCAAAATCCAACCTCTGCACCTTCTTGGAGATAAAAAACTGGATCCAATCGTCGATTTCGGGTCCTTCGCTATTGTTGAGGTCGAGACACACTTTAAATTCTTCCAAGGAGCGAACTTTGTGCGATCGTAGGATCCTATTGACACATAATATATACATTCGAGCATAATGTGATCTGTCCCTATACCAGTCAAGGCCCTTGACCCACTCACTTGCCACGAAATTGAGACGGGGAATTCGTTTCCATAGATTCTTCCAGCGAGACGAAAGTACGCAGGTGGTTATTGCTTGCTTCATCGGCAAAAGAGAGAGGACTCTAAGGAGCAGATCATCGGGCAGTGTGCAAATGCAATCGCATCCTCCTTTAATCTGCTTGTCGTCTCCATCGTGAAGAAACATTAGGGTTTGAGGTAGCAGTACGATATGGTTGTGTGTGTGTGTGTGCGTTTTTTTTTTGTTCTTAAGCTATCTATTCATAGAGAACCACGTAGTAAATGTTTAATTAATTTATTTATTTCAATTATATCACTATAAATTGTTTTGTTTTTTTATATACTTAATAATTATATAATAAAATTAAAATTTCGTGATGTAAAAATTTTAAATTAATAATAACTCTTTAAATAAAATAATCGTATATTATATTTAACTGCACGGCTTAAAATATTAGTTATTATTAAGTTTTCGTAATGATTGTTTTACAGAATATTAGTTATACTATATACAAGCGTAGATTGATTTAGGTCTGGATTATTTTACTTTAGAGAAAAAATTTTAGACTATATATACGGTGATTATTTTGCTTTATTGGGAAAAAAATATCCATATTTCTCAATTTAATTTAGTATGTTAATTACAATTTCTATTTTACACTTTTATTTTGTACTTATTTTAATTTGAATGATTATTCTTTACCTTCCAATTTATTTATTATTATATCTAGAAAACTATTAAATATTTTGAATTAAAAATAATTTAAAATATAAAATAATATTATATATATTTATATATTAGAGCGCATAAAATACTAAGTATAATATAATTTATCAAACTAAGTTGATGTGATTAAAGTCGAAGCACGTGATAAAAATAAATTATCAGAATTCGTCGACAATTGTAATTTGTGAAAATTTGGACAATAAATCGGATCATCTTCGATAACAAAGTTCAAATTCGACTCAAACTAAATTTAATAGTAGAAAATCAATCCCCTTTGAAGTCGAAATCGTCGCACGACTGTCAATAAGATTCATATTCGACTCAGAATAAACTTAATCCCGGGCGGGGCTTCAAGAAAATCCATGATACAGGTAAAAGCTCACCATTTTCAGTTTGTGTTTCACACGATTTACAGACAAAAACATGAACCCAAAGCAAGAGTGGAGTAATAACATATGTAAAGGAAACAAACCTTATTTTCGGACAATGAAGAATCACACCATGATCAAGTTCTAACGTCTCTTGGGTCTGATTTCGATCCCTTCGACGATCAACCCGCTCTTCCAATTTCCGTTCTTGACCTCCATCACGCTCATCTCCAAGGCACCCTCTTGTCCCTCATTAACAAAGAACTCGCCAAGCTCAACCTCCATCCAACCGTTTTCCCTCCTCATAGGATACTCAGAGCTCTGTTTCTCCCGCCGCTGTTGCTGCCGTACCATCCGGGAGTTGACGTCGTGGTGCGATTGTAGCCGAGCCAAACGGTGGTAGAACAGCCCGGTTCGCCAGGGGGCGACCTGCCCCCTCCCTCCATGGGATCCTCCCTCGGGATCTAAATAAACGCTTCTCTTATCACCTTCTTGTTCGTTGCCGCCACTGATCTTAACCGAAGTCTCAGCCTGCTGGTATTCGAACCCGTAGATCCTCGACTGAGTGGTGAACACGAGGAAGGCGCCGTAGTTCGTGTTTGGAGACAGCATGGTCAAGTTTATGGAGCCTCGGATTTCGAACCAGCATACGTTGAGAAGCTCGGCCACTTCGCTAAACCTTGGATTGAATGAAAGATGGAGCTTTTAGCATCTTCCATGATGAGGATAGAAAAAGTGATTTTCTAGGTTTGATTTGAGTGTTGATTACCTGGACTCAGGGAGATTATACCATCGCCAGTATCGATCTGTGTCGCCCCACACGATGAAGAGATCTCTTGCAGCGAGTGTGTAGCATTTCTTACCACTGCATTTCTCCAGTGAGAAGCTCTGTTTTGTGGGGGAAGACAAGGATTATCAGAATAGTTCAGAGAAGGTGAGGATTTTACCAAAAGCATGCAAACTCAGCTTTTAAACATCCCCAAGCAAGCAGTGCAAAATCACGTCAAAATCGAGTGGAGAAAGTCATCGATCAGCTTTCAAACATCATAGAGAATCACAATTTTCGAACACGAATCAATATATCAAAAAAATTCGAAAGCTACTGAGCCCTAATCGACGAAAAAAACAGAAGAGGCCGTACCTTCGTCCCGCCGTCGATTAGGATCGGATGATCGCACAAATACATATACAGTTCCTTCTTCGACCCGAACCTCTTCACGAGCGAATCCGCTCCGTCCACGTGGCGCGATATCACGCTCCAGTAATCGGAGGGCAAAAAGCGCCCCCAAACGGCGTCGGATTCAGAAGCCGAGCGAAAGAAGGACGCCACGGCAGCGAGGCGGCACGCATCCTTCGGGCTCGTGAGGGACAGCGCGTTGGCCAAGCAGTCCTCTGGAAGAGCGTGGATGTCACGACAACTATCTACTACCGCCATGTTCTTTTTTCCACCTTCGATTTCTCCTTCCCCGTTTGTTTGTTTTGGTTTTGATATATATGGTGGTTTGTGTGGGATGTCACGTTCTAGTATATATACACGTGCTATATTTATACTGTCGCGTGTGTAGTGTATGTGTACCCTTGCTATTTATTTATGTTTATTTATATATTTTTCTTTCGTTATGGGCCATTACGTGTGTTTATTTAGGACAACCATGCATTATCTATATATATATATATATATATACGTGTAACGACTATTCATTTATGTGTAAAAATACTCTGATTCCTTTCGAATTTTTTGATGTGTTCTTTTCGATGCTTGTTTGTTATGTCGATTTATATATAGAAGGTTTAAATTAGTAAGATTTATATAAAATTAATTATTGCATATACAATAAAATGTATGTTTGGTTAATAGATTTCCAATAACCCATCTGAGAGGATGCGTTTGTATGAATTTAAAGTTATTTTAGATAAACACATGTTTTATATTAATATAGGTACTAAACATATGAACACATGTATTAAACTCATCTTAAACACACCTACCAAACATCAGTTTCTCTCGAAAAGAGATTTCTTTTTCTACTTGGTTATATTATATCCAAAGAGTTCTGTTGAACTATTTAACTCTGTAGCCACAGTTTTGAAAAAAAAAAAAAAACTATTTATTGATACGGTCCAAGTACCTTATTCAATTCATACAATTTGAGTTGGTATATGTAGGCACTCATATTTCACTAATGAAACATCTAATATAGATTTGACGAGTGGTTTTTTTTGAGTAATTTTATAGTTTAAGTAGGTCGATGGATGTCAATCAGTATGAGCTCATGGATTTAATTTCATTTGAACTCTGAGGTCGCTGACTTTGTGAACTTAGTTCATAACATATGTGCCGAGGAAAACTAGTCCTGCCGGAAGATTGAGGTCGTCGGTTGAACTTAAATGAAGCGTGAGAATACCTTATTTATATATATATATATATATATATATATATATATATAGTAGATTGAGCTTTTAACTCGAGTTTGAAATGAGGTAGGGGGATAATATGGTATAGAATCGGTAGACAATAACGCAAAAGGGATTGCCTTTACTTTGTCTTTAAAACGCTAAAGATATATGGGAATATTCATTAGTTCTTAAATGTTCAAAATCTTAACGATGAAGGCTATGCTTTTCAAACGCAAATGGGTAATAAGAACATCGTATAAGCATCTTATCTATATGTATCATTCATTTACCTTCACAACGAAGAGAAAGAGAATAATAATAATAATAATGTGTGAAACGCACAAACTTTTAAACTAAAGTCAAATGAACAAAGATTGCAAATAATTGGAAATATGCTTCATTCATTCTCATGCTAAGGATTTGGGAAGCTAGAGCAGTTTATTGTCATAAGATGAAACCTTAGTAGTTAAGGCTTTCGTCTCCTACATAATAAAAGTATTTAAAGAAAGCCTACTGAAAAGGGAGATCAATCACACTACATGAATGTAAATATTAATACCGAGTTTAATCATAAAGGCACACCAGAAGAAAAGATAAATGCTTTAAGAAGTTGTAATCAAAATGCTAGACACGTCAGTCCATGGCAGATTTCACAAAAGTTAAGACCATTTTATTTGATAGAAAAATTAATATTATTGGAACCCATGTTATAATTTCAATCAAAGACACCACCTGCCCATGTTCTTTCTACTATGGCCTTCTCTCGTTCTATTATGCTTTTTTATCATACCTTTCCCTAAAGGAAACATTGAAATCAGCCAACCCTCTTAAGAAATAGCATACAAGACAGAATAACTTCATCTATTTTCAGACAACGCACATAAACCATGGCAACAGCAAGTAATTCTCATAATATATGTAATTGTGGTAGTTCAAAGCATGAGCAATGATTTGAGATGTCGGAGAACGAAGACAATGACATAAATATGAAAAAGATGTTCGAAATATTCAAGGTGAGTGGTAGAAAACATACAATGTTACACTTTGGGTGTGTCCTAGAATGTGTTAAGAGGAGGTACCACTGAAGCTTATCTCCATGCCTCTTCCACCTATTCCCGCGGTCAGACATTGGAATCCACATGATTCTAGCTCTGCTATTAATTTGTCCACAACCGTTCCTGATAATACTGAGGCATATGGTCAAGGAAAAAGATACTTTACGGTATATTGAAATTTGATTACAGCAAAACATTGATGATATTGAAATATATATATATATATATATATATATATATAAAGGATACGAGTTGGTAGTAGAGTCAAAACACAGCCTCCACCACCGGCGCCTGTTAGCTTAGTGGCCAACTTGTACTTGAGCGTAGTTCGGATGACTGTTTCAATAGAACCATGTGTGACGCCCATGCACTGTAGTAGCCCTTGATTCATTTCCATTAATTCACCGAGTTTTTCCTCTTTCTCCGTGATGGCGAGGTCATCTGTGACCTGCGACTGGATGATGGTGGCGACCTCATTGCTTATGGATTCGACAGCGTTAAATACTGAGGACATGGCACTAGGATGTCTCATTGTCCTTTCCGAGACACCAGCCACCAATGCTTTTGTGTTTCTTCCGACTTTCGTGTTGGTTATGAGCATTTTGAGGGGCATATTGGTCTTGATGCGTGTGAGTTCACCGGACTTGAACTTGATCATATTCCCTGTTACGGTAAATTCCATGGACAAAACAGTTAGTGATGGTATCCAAGCATCAGGCATTTGTGGTATAAGAATGCAAAAACTATGTGATTAGTGACCGACCCTCTGATATATGGGTGACTCCCCACATTGTTTATGACGAGAAGCCGATACCATGTTCAGTCTTTTAATAGCTAAAGTGTAGAACAATATGCATGGTTGTTCCATAAAATCAAACCATCGGTTCTAATATTGTAAGATTAACAATTTGAGCATGATGTCCATATTCTTTTCATTCACTTCAGAGATGCAAAATAGTCATTCCACGGTGCCTAATAATGAATGTTCTCTTTATGTCCTTCGGCCCGTTCATGATTTTTAAGCAACCTAAGAGTGAGAACAGATTAAAATGCGAGGATACATACCAAAGGTGCTCACTGTATTGTCTATTCCAGATGGTTTCCCATGTATTATCTTTTCACCTTCAAAAGCCCATTTGTTTACCAGTTCGAGCTCATTATCGCCGTACATTTGCCAGCCTTGATGGCTAAAATCCAACGTCACAGAATCAGACAGAGCCAGGAGTGCTGCAGATAGTGCAACACAAAAGGCAGCAGACGAGCCCAAGCCCGAGCCTAAAGGCAGCTCTGAGGTGACAATAGCTGTAGCGGGCTTGCACCTGAATAATAAAAGTTGCAAATAATCAGATAAAACAAAGATTATATGGCTAATCAGGGTGAAGAATAAACTTTCATATGGCATACCCGTGGATGGAAGTATACATCCAAAGGAAAGCTGAGATACCCGAAGCAAGACCTATATTTGCCTCGGGTATGGTCTGTTCTTCGACTAAAGAACTAATCGCTTTCAAGGTTTCTAATGAACAGGATGGAGGAGAAGAAGTAATATGATTCCCCAGATCAGGCAGAACTTCTTTAATTCTTCCGACGGGCCAAGAAAACTCTAAGTTCATATCCTTGAGTGACAGTTTCAGTGCATCATCGTTATCTATTCCACAAAAAATGGCGGGAAGGGGAAAGAAAACACAAATATCTCATTAGCAACACACAAAGCTCAAGGTCCCAAACTAATACAAAGCATCACGAGAATGATAAATATGACTCTAAGTGGTGATGTCAAGTAGGTGGAACAGATATGCTGATGATTCCATATATATACTACAGAAAACAAACCACACACCGTTATTAGAAGAGTTCACTAGACTCTAATTCTCTACCCCCAAGTTCATGAATGACCGGACATCATTGAATAAGCTCTGCTTTATTCCTTCTTAAAAAACTAAAAAAAAAAAAAAACAAAAAAAAAAAAAAACCCACAGTGGGAAACTCAAATTAAGCCTGATTGTGAAAATTACATTTAAGCTTCAGATTTTGACGTAAATCAATTTCTCATTCCCTATAATCAGTCCTAAGCTCACTGATCAGCTTATGTAACCTAATCTCCTCAAGTTCTCCTATCTCATTCGAAGTACATTGAACAATACACACAGACGCATCGTAATCATCTAACTCGTATGCTGCATCACCCTCTACAAAAGTAAATTAATACTTAAACCCAACCAAATATTACCAGAAAGTTTCTACCATCAGATAGATGCTCGATCGTAAAAACTTCATCACTACCGCCGCGTCTCAAACCTAAACCAGATCAAATCGAATCGTGCGAAAACTTACCGGAAGGGGTAGGGAAACGGAGCGACACGTAAGTGTATAGATCGATGGCAGCTGCGACGGCGGCTGAACCGTGGACCACCGCATGTTCTCCGGCGAGTATGATCTTCCCCGGTGCTCTCGATCTCACCTCCATTCACCAACCCACTCTTGTCTTTTACCTAATTTATTATTCAATATGAATTTTTGGTAAGCAAGACGGAAGTATTGGGTATTATTACTATTAAAATGTTATGCCCGCTTGCCGAGAGGTCAATGAGAGCACCTCGTGAACAAAGTTAATTTTTTAACAATGCGTTTTTCACGTGAGTGGGCTCGAATGGATCTAAGTTCGATCCCATCATTGAGCAATAGTCCGCGCTCCGTCGTAACTTTTCGAAAGCTCACGAATTTCAAATTTCGAGCTTTTCAAATTTCGAGCTTTAAGCTCGAACTTATTAAGAAATCGATGGCTCCGTCTTAAATCTAATTGATGATAGGTGGAGTTGTCTCTTGAATATATTAGGTGAGTCGGATGAATTGAATTATCCGATGTGGGATAGAATAGAAATATCAACGCGCCCCCTCATGTGTGGCGTGACTGGCCAAACACGTGGACAGATGAATATGGTGATGATGATACCATTTTAAAAAATCGATGTCTTTATCCTAAAACCAATTGGTGATAGTAGAAGTTGCCCTTGAATATATTAATTGAGTCGGGTGAGTTGAATTATCCGATGTGGAATTGAATAGAAATTCAACAGAGCTTACTCTAAGATCGTCGCGTAAACGAGTTATGAGTTCGACCTCGATTCAATTACACTATATTTTTAGTTGCTAGTTTTTTTTTTTGTGTGTGCAATTCAGGAAATAGTAAATATCGTGTGGGCGGGGTTGTGTGTCGTTATGATAAATTGATCAATTAATATATATTTTGGGATTAACTCAAATATTTTTTTTATTAAATAAAAAAGCAAGCACGTGCCGCAATTCTAAGCATTCTACGTTTGTATTTATGTACAACATTACAGTACAATTTTGATTTTTATATCATAAATATACTTTACAAACACACTAGTTAAATGATTTATTTATTTATCGCTAAGGACGTGCTACTTTAAGTTGTGCGATCATTATGGACCTTGATTTTCGATGTTGGGTGTGAAGTGAGACATTTTGACTTGGTCTTTCGGTAACTCATAATACCAAATAATAATAATAATAATAATTTATTTTATAGCTAATTAGATAGTTGTCTACGCAATTATGTGGGACGTGTGTGCATTTTCATTGGTTGAGTTGAGTCAACTATAAAATATAAAATTTGCAGTGACCAAACGTACCAAACTTGCATATTTTCCAAATAAACCCAATACCGTGCAAAAAAAAAAAATAAACCCAATAAATAATTCATTCAAAGAAAAGTTGTTAGTTGACAGCAATATATAAAAAAAGAAAACCCTTAAATTTTGATGTATTTAATTTCCTTGCAAAATTGTTTTAGAATTTGCCGAGTTCAAGCTCGAACATTTACAATATATAATACTATACTAATTACATTTTTGAAATTCGACTAGTACAAAAAAGTATTCAACTATTCGGGACATTATTCTTTCGTACGGAAGTGAAGTTCAGTTGACATATATTAAATCCTTTAGACATAACGTAAATTCTTTTATATATATTTTACATATAATAAGAAGCCTATGAAATAGTAGAAAACTTCTGACGATTTTTCTTTTAGTGCTTGTTTGGTACTAAGTTTATATTTAGGAGGGTTTAAACTAGTAAAATTTATATAAAACTAATTATTGAATATAAAATAAAATATATGTTTGATTTGTGAGTTTACAATAACCTATTTGAGAGAGTGTGTTTATATAAACTCGTATACATGGGTTTAGAGTTGTTATATACAAACCCATGTTTTATATAAACTCGCGAACCAAACACATCAATAAGTCTTAAACCAATATTTAAAATCTTTAAACCCTCCAACCAAACAAACCCTAAGTGCTCGTTTTGTACGTGAGTTTATATTTAGGAGGGTTTAAGTTAGTAAGGTTTATATAAAACTAATTAGTGGGTATAAAATAAAATGTGTGTTTGCTTAGTGTGTTTATAATAACTCACCTGAGAGATATGTTTATCTAAACCTGTATACATGGGTTTAGAGCAATTATATATAAATCAATGGTTTATATAAATCCACGGACCAAACACCACAACAAGTCCTAAACGAAGATTTAAATTTTTTAAACCTATCTACCAAAAAAGCACTACGTGTTAGAAGTTTGACTTAGAAAAACAATGCGAGTAATAATATATCATTGAAAAAAAAAAAACGGTAGGCAAATGGTAAGAGAACTGCCGAGCATGACGACGACCCTCGGCTTTCAAGCTTGACATCGTTATAATATATTGACAAATGGTGGCGCATCACATCATCTCTCTCATCGTTTGACTTAGGACAGTTATTTGCTCATTTCTTTACAAATAGCAGGTAAGAAAGCAAGCAATAACATCCCAAGTCTTACATTAGTTTTACGTATATTATACATACAAATTCAACTAACTCAACGTTCTTCTCCCTCTTACTACATTTGCTCTAATCAAACATCAACACAAACTAATTACCTAAGCAATGGGGAGGAGGGCTATTACCTTACTGCTGCTGGTCGTCTCTCTGTATTCTCCGTCGAACGTTAAGTCGACCGAGGCTCTTAAGACATACGGGCTCGACGTTCACCACAGATATTCAGACACGGTTAAGGAGTTTCTGACCGCCGAAGGCTTGCCGGAGAAGGGCTCGGTTGACTACTTTGCAGCCATGGCCCACCGTGACCAAGCCTTCAGGGCGGATCGCCACCTCGCCGCTAAAGACAGTGTTTTCACCTTTCTCGGCGGAAACAATACTTTTCAGCTACAAAGCCTCGGCTTGTATGACTTCTTTTCCTTTTAATGCACAAACTGCCCACCTCACTGCTACAACTTCAGCAGCTTATGTTGTCTGCTGTATTCGACAGCTTGCACTATTCTATCGTCTCTGTCGGGACGCCTCCTCTGCAATTTCTAGTAGCGCTTGACACGGGGAGTGACCTTTTCTGGCTACCGTGCGACTGCGCCAACTGTCTCCGTTCCTTGAACTCCTCCTCGGGAAAGGTATCTATCTATTTCCGGCGGCAAATCCCTGTAATAATATTTCTGTTATTTGCATGCAAGGATTTTCCGTGTAATGAAATCGAGCTCATCATCGAATTTTCCCTGCAATAAAACAACAGACTATAGATCTCAACATATACAGTCCCAATGCCTCGTCAACAAGCATGCCAATCCCGTGCAACAGCACACTGTGCGGTGGGCCGGGACGAGGTTGTTCGAAGGCCCGCAATGCTTGTGCTTATCAAGAGAAATACCTTTCTGCTAACACTTCGACCACGGGGATATTAGTAGACGACGTACTTCACCTGGGAACTGAATCCAATCCACAGTCTCCACTCGACGTCCAAATCACATTAGGGTACTCTCTTTGCATCGAGCATTTTCTGACATATGGCAAGGCCTTGATGATATGTTCGTCCTTGATTGATTCATTTAGGTGCGGGATTGTCCAAACTGGCGATTTCCTGAACAAGGCTGCGGTGAACGGTTTATTTGGGCTCGGCATGGACTCAGATTCTGTCCCGAGTATCTTGGCCAGCAAAGGAATAGTAGCAGATTCTTTCTCCATGTGCTTCGGGCCTGATGGAATAGGAAGGATTGACTTTGGGGATACGACGAGTTCAGGGCAAAATGTAACACCTTTCAACATAGATCCGTCTCAGTAAGTAGCAAACTGACTCAACATTTATTACAGCAATCCCAAGTTTCATCACTGTACTGTCATAAAAACACCATCTTTTTCCTTTCAATCTTCAGGATAAATTCGTATAATGTTACCATGACGCAAGTAGCAGTGGGTGGTAGCATCACTGATCTCCAATTCACAGCGATTTTTGACTCTGGCACCTCATTTACATACCTGAATGATCCCGCTTACAGCACTATAACAAAAGCTGTAATTTCGATCGATTTATTTAACCACTGAACCCCATATAGAATCCTTCCTCCCTAGTCCCTGCCTATGAAAATCACACAATTATACATTATATCTCTTTTTGTATCTGCAGTTCGATTCTAAAATAGAGAACCAGGGACGTTATCAGCCTCAAAACTCGATAATTTTCGACTACTGCTATTCATTGAGGTTAAACGAGAGAAAATATCATCTAAAAAGCATTTCATCATGTGTGACTTGTTTTTTTGGCTTAATTGTTTCTCATTGTCATGCAAATGCAGTGCAACGCAAGATGTGTATTATTACCCTACAGTAAATTTGACCATGAAGGGCGGGGATCAATTTTATGTTACTAATCCAACGGTCGTAGTTCCACGGGAGGTAAAAATGGATATGCAAGAATCAAGGTACCTGACGATGCTAAAATCTTGTTCATTTGCAGGATGGAGGAGCTGCGTTCTGTTTGGCTGTCGTCAAAAGTGACGACATCAACCTCATTGGACGTAAGAAGCATCTTTCTTCCTTGTTTTCTGCAATAATTGAAGTCAATATTTGAGAGTTTCATCTTAAAATCAATCGACAATAGAAAGATAAGTAACATCACTTACGTAGTAGCTGCTGTATGTGTATGTCGGATAAACATCTCCACGGTTCTTCGCTTACCTAGTATTTCTCATAATTCTCTCGCAGAAAACTTTATGACTGGATACCGAATGTTCTTCGACCGTGAGAAGATGGTTTTGGGCTGGAAGGAATCAGATTGTGAGTTGATCTTCTTTTATAAGATGCTTACTCTTGCAAATGTTTATGAGAACACTCAACGAAATCTCATTTTCATTGCAGGCTATGATTCTAAACCGTCCAGGAATGTAGCCAACACTCCACCATCTTCGCTGCAACCACAAGCCACGCCAACAAACAAAACCCAGCCACCTATATCGTCAATAGAAGTACCGTCGCCACCACTACGACCACTTTTAGGAAGCAGTGGAGCTCGGCTACATATAACAACCAGCGGATTTTTCGTGGTCATAGTTTCAGTCATTGTTCAGCAATTCACAGCCCTTTCTTCATGAAAGTTAAAACTTCATTTTTGTTCGATTCCTATATATGTATAAATGTATACTGTATAATGCAATAGACATATGGAGAATTGACTTACCTATATCTCAGCATTTAATCGGAAATGGATCTGAGGTGCATGCTCCAGAGAAAGCAACCATTCATCCATTCACAAAAGAACCAAAGCTCTAAGCCGAAGCAAGCGAAAACCTCAGAAGAAAGCCTTACTTCTTCTTCGCAAAACATTCTTCACTCTCCCAATACTCTCAAACCAAACCTCAAATTCATCTCTCTTCAACGCAAAAAGCCACCAAGAATGCACAGCAACAGAACCCTAGTACCCATTCTTTAACTCCTTTCTTCAAAGCTCCCAAAGAAATCGGAAAAATCTGGAACTTCGCTAAGTGTGGACACCTCCATATAAAGGGAGTTAGTCTCATTTGTAAATCACCAAGTGAAATACAACTACAAATTTTCTCTCTAAAAATACTAGTGTTCCAGTTTTCGTCCGATAACTTTCCGACTACTTCCGAGATCTAAGCTATTCGAAAAGAGGTGACTTAGCTAAAGTCGCACGAGAGCTTTTGGGAAGAAATGAGCCAAAACTCTACTCATGATCGAATGAGCTGCTGAGATGATGATGATGATGATCTTGCCAAATAAAGAACTGATGAATGAGTTGCTGAATGATCGAACAAGCTGCTGTAATAACTAACATTTGATTTGTTAGTTGTTTTGATCTGGTCTGTTAGATGAAGGATGAGAATAATCCAATGGCTGAGATGAAGAGTTTCTTTTATACTTATAAAGGCGTCTAGCACTTTTATGAGAAAAAGACGAGCTCGTGGTACAACTCTGAAAGCAGAAGGTACAGCCCGTCGATGCATGCGGTTAGTCTGTTATGAAATAGTGCTTTTTTAAAGCAGTTTACCCGTGATCGTTCTAGAGTCTTCTCGCACTTGTATCTTCTATGTAAGGCCGAGTTAGCTTGAGTTGTAAATATAGCGATTAGAGAGAAAGTGGATGTAGACTCAATAGGTTTCCATAAATAAAGAGTTTTCTATTGGCCGTGGATGTAGACTCAAAACAGAGTCGAACAACGTTATATTGAGTTCTCTGTTGCTACTGTTTATCATTCGATTGGTTTCAAGATCGAACCTTTCGATTTAATCATCACACACTCTCAAAAGAACACTAAGTCACGAACCTAAGACGGCTAGAATCCTAACAAGAGCAAACTTGAGAAGCTAAGGCCACACGTAACTTCGTAGGGAGTTACAAGTCCGTGGCAGTAAGTTGATCAATGAATCTTCATCCTTCGATATAATTATTGTCATTATTATTATACTTTTATTATTACCATTTTATAAAGATGAAACAGATTTAATGTTCAAATACAATGTGGTTCAAAATTACACAATTATACAAATCAGAAAAGAGAATATATGAGATTAATAATACACTATACACGTAAGATGCAACAAACATCACTTAAGAGACAAAACAGAAGTGCAGATTGAATAATATCACATTCACAAAGAAGCTAAAGAAGCTCATCCGAGCATGTCCGAATATTTAGCTGTTACTTACCTTCATCGTCGACCTTGATCTCCACGAGCTCGTCGATGGGCTGACGACACACGGGACACTTGTTCGATTGCAGCCTCAGTTCCTTAGCACAATCGCTGCACATACACTGCAAACAAAGAGCAGTTAGAATGGCGCAAAAAAGTCTTTGTGATCTATAAGCAAAATCCGGGGAAAGTAATGTCAAACGCAGCCATTGTAACAGAAAGATATCGAAGATTCGAATCCAGCATTTTATTACACAGAACAAATAGAATCATGGCCCGATGGGTGGAAGTAAATAAGGTCAAGCTACTTACCATATGCCTGCATGGCATGACCATTGTATTCTTGACCTCCGTCAGGCAGATGATGCATTCTTTTCCAGATTCATTATTGGTGGAGGAAGCTTCATCAGCACTATCGATCCCGAAAATCTCACGCAGCTCATACCGCATGCCGTCGATCCATAAAATCTGTTTGACTACTTTCACTTGAAAGTCAGTCCCGTCTTTCTTTTCTAACACAGCCTGAGAAATCTGGGCATGACGAGATGTGTCTAGAGGGTTATCGTTTAAAGCCCCATCGGTAGATGTTGGTGGTGCATGTGATTCTGCCACTATTACAAGGGGGTAGGCATCTTCTCCAGGGATGGGTTTGGACAGGTCGTCAGTGTCAAAGAAACCTAAGTCAACGCCTGACCCCGACTGCTGGAAAAACTTCTGTCCTAGGCCTTTTTGAAATGGGACTCTAACGGGTGCCATTTCTGGATATATTGGCGTGAAAGTACAGTTGCTCCCTTCCTTGGCGAAATATAGAATGGTAATACTGTGATGAAAAGAAGGAAAACAGTATCAGGTTAAGCCACTGCCGTCTATAAGGATGAAAATAACTGCAAATGCTAGACAAAAGTGATGTCGGTAATCAAAACGGGAAGTATGTTTTGACTTTAGAGTTTGTAATGCAAATTTATAGCAATGAAATAAACATAAGATCATCGCCAGTTAGGTTAACTTTTGCATGTACAAGGATGATCCAAAACGATAACTATCTCTAAAGTTGCACCCAAATCACGTCTTCAATTTTTTCATTTAGCTTCGAACTTGGACCCTTCAAACAACATCTGCGACTCTTTCTTCACCCTTTCTCCTTCGCCATTAACATTCGCTCCAAAGACATATACCAGCACAACTAAACTAAAATCTATGTCATCGCAATTTCTACTGAAATAATCAGACTAACAATTATCTTAAAGACCAAAAGATGTCGACGCGTCATAAAAATGGCACAAATGCCATTTGCCATATCTGGCATCTCCGACATCTCCCAATCTTCATACCCAATCACACCAAAGAAGTTGACTTTTATTTATAATCAGTTTATAGCACTATTCATTCGTTGGTTTCTGAATGTAGATCTGATAGGAATGATCCTCCAAGATTCACAGTAAATACATCGAATCACGACAAACTGAAATGAAGCAGAACTATCAAAGTACTCGATTTCCATAGACGAGCAAAGATAAGATAACAGCAGCATTTGTTCAACGTTAGGTAAAATAATGAAAAATTTAAAAAGAGCATGAAAATCACCTCCCGTCAACCAAAGCATCAAAGGTAAACGAAACCAAGTGGCAATCATGGTTCAACTCATCGACCTGAAGCCTAATCGTATCCTTATGAACATTGACATCATTCTTCACCTTCTTGGCACTCTGATGATCTACGTAAGGCACCGGCTGAACCGGCGCCGGAAGAGCCGGTGGGGGACGATAGTTCGACGAACTCCACCCATTCATCTGAGGCACATGATAGGGTCGGTAACTAGGGTACTGATAGTTGTTGGGCTGCCACGTGGCGTAGCTGTAAACGGAGCTGTGCGGAGCGAGAGGAGGCGGATACGGCGGCACATAAGGCCGTTGCTGTTGCGGCAGCTGCGGCTGCGGAGGAGCAGAGTACGGGATGCTGGAGGCGACGGTGAACGTCTCCGGGACTGAAGTAGGCGGCGGCGGAAGTTGGGGCCGCGGGAAGGTTGAGATGGGTGGGCCAGCTGACGCGGAGGGAGTTGGGGTTGGTGGAGGGAGGGTAGGGTTTGGGTTGTGATGATCTTGATGATGGTGATTGTATTTTCTACTGAAGGCGGAGCCCATGATGGGGTTGACCTATGGGGTAGCGGAGGCGACACGGCGGTTTGACGGTGGTGATTTGGTCTTTCCCGGTGAGTCGGCGAGAGACGAAAGCGCGTTTATTCCTCTTCACGCCTTTGACGAGACTAATCATATATATAAAAGTAGGATGGGGCTCTCCCGTGCGTCAGCACTAGGGTCACCCTCCAACCAATAGGAGTGAGTAAATGAGGTGCATTAAATATTTTATGGACTAAATGAGGTGTATTTGCCTCTTTGTTCGTTGCTAAAGCTGACGTGACGCGTTGTGGTAGCTTTAATTCCTTTTTTTGCTGTTTTGGTTGTGGAATTGGTACATATCATTGATGGTCGTTGGTATTAATGGCTGGACAACTCAATAGTCTTCCAAAATATGTTCTCAAATAGAGGCTTGACCTATTTTTCTTACACTTTTAGCACCCTCCAACCAATAGGAGTGAGCAAACGGGGTGCATTAAATATTTGATGGACTAAATGAGGTGTATTTGCCTCTTTGTTCGTTGCTAAAGCTGACGTTACGCGTTGTGGTAGCTTTAATTCCTTTTTTTGCTGTTTTGGTTGTTGAATTGGTACATATCATTGATGGTCGTTGGTATTAATGGCTGGACAACTCAATAGTCTTCCAAAATATGTTCTCAAATAGAGGCTTGACCTATTTTTCTTAGGAAATGCATTAATTACTGCAATTAATATATTATTTATTATACAAAAAATGTGGGAAACTTCTCATGAGCGTAACTTTTTTCTTGAAAATACATTAATGAATGTAATTAATATATTAATTAATGTAATTAACATTGATAATTTTTTTTAACATTAATAGATAAAGATGAAAGGACGTATCATATAACGAGGAGTCAACAATGATGCAAAGAATATATCCACAAATATCTTTATACAAGTAGACAACGAAGAGACTCATTTCATCCTCAACTCATGCGACCATGCGGCCATCAAGTTCAAGGGAGTTGATGCAGACCTCAAGTTCAGACTGTGCAATGTGATCAAGGACGTGCTCGGTGACAACATGGAGAAGGTCGTCGTATCTGACCGAGTCGTGTACTCGCTGTACTGATTAGTGACTGGTGAGTACGGTTGGACAACTAACATGGAGAGGATCATTTAGGCTCAGGCGCTCAGGGATCGAGCATGGCGGGCTACATGTCGAGCAAGAAGACGATGAAGATCAATCCCAAGAATCTCATAATGGAGGGGCTGAGGAAGCGGGCCGACGCTGATAAGAATGAGAAGTCTGTGAAGGACTTGATCATGCTGCTGTTTGAGACCGCCCTATCGATCTCTGGCTTTAGCCTCGATGACCCCAATACCTTCGGTAATAGAATCCACAGAATGTTGAAGTTGGGGCTAAGGATTGACGAGGATGCTGGCGAGGGTGATATGGATATGCCTCCCTTGGAGGATACTGATGATGCCGATGCTGAGAGCAAAATGGAGGAAGTCGATTGTTTATCTAATCAAGTCATGGTGATGTTTTAGTTATTGAGGTTTCTTTTACCCTCTTGATCCTTCAATAATGTTGTTATTGTGCATGTTGACTCAGACACTGCACAAGCTTGCTACAGCAAGGAAGACTGCGTGACTGCTATGTTGTGCATGTTTGCAAAGCTAATTTGTAAGACGTCATGATTGCTGTAAGGTGCAATGTTGTGGTGAGAGTTTGCACGACTGTGCGACTGGCTGGATTGTGTAAGGCTGCAGTTGGTCTTATCAGAATCTGTACGACTGCGCGACTGTCTGATTGAAAAGCCTTCACTACTCCTGGAATTTGTAAGACTGCGAGTTCTTGACGAAAATACGAATGTTCAATAAGTATATTGACCATGAGTTCTTTCATTAACAGGTCGATTTGAACAGGGCAGGAGTTCCGTTGCTTGAAATCGCCAGATATGAGAACTTCATCGAAGCAGCAGAATATGCTGCAGAGCTTCAGAGGTTAGTAAGATACCTCGGAGTAAGTAATGGAAATATGCAAAAGAGTAACTTCGCTGCGATGTTAATATCTCGGTTCGACCGATTGGTCAACTTGAGTTTGGCACAAAGGCAAGGGAGTGTTTCAATATCTCGATTATATTCTCCTAATTTGACATATTTTTCTCTTATTTTTTAATTTGATTATTTGTTGTTGGCGTGCGAGTTCATTATCGACTCGAGGTAATTCAGGTATCTCATTTACTCTTCAAAACAATCGACGTGTATCTCCTCTTGACATCATGTGATAAATTTCTTTTCAGAACACCGTGGAAATCGAACCTGAAGATGTTGCAAAAAGTCTCATAGAGTATGGATTCCATGCAGACGATGTCTTGGCATGTTCCCGACGCTCTCATGATCGAGCCAACTGAAGGTGAAAGCAAGGCGACAACATGTATATTATCTTACAATAACTGTCTTTACAAGAGGTAAAAGTAGACATGTTTTGTGATGCTCTAATCTCCATCATAGAATAAATCGATCTCCATGGTTGAGAAAGGAAATGTCGACATCACCAACAATGTCTTCAAGGTAAGAGAACACAAGACATATAGTTTCAATTCAATCTTCCTTCTCGCTCAACAATTATTTATCTATGTTGCAGGGAGCTTCCTCATCCATCATCCCTTCTAATGGTCGAAGCCATACTCGCATGAATACACAACTTATCATGAACAGTGGTTCAAGACTGCCAAGTTCTAACAAAGCACAAGTGATCCACAAATGAGCAATTGTTTTCTATTATGATTGCAATCATCAATCATGTCTTTGTTAAGCAATTTTCGTAATGAAATAGAGAACACGTGGACAACGTTTACGGTGATCGTAACCTTTACATCACCCTTCTCTTAGTATCGCAGATGCCGAAGAAGAATCTGATGCTACATTATTTATGTTGTTTTGATTTGGATTTTATATATACCGTGATTTATAACACCTATGGAAACTTTGGCTTTCACGCTATCTTGATTTGTGAACTACAACGAAATTGATGCTGATTTTTGTTAGTAAATGTTGAAGTTATAATTTTCTTTGGTTGTGTTTTTCCACAGGAATACTGTTTCAAGACATTACTATATTGTTGCTCGACCAAAAGGTCTTCAAAGACACCATTGATTTGTTTGTTGAGCGTCACAAAAGCAAGAATATATATTTCGCCGTTAGTACATGTTCTTCGGTTTTGTCATTTTATATTATTAATTATTTGGTTGTATTTTTCCACAGAAATACCGTTTCAAGACATCACTACATTGTTGCTCGACCAAAAGGTCTTCAAAGACAGTTGATTAGTGCACTTTCTGCTGATGAATTTTACTGGCAGATTTTGCCTGAGTCTCCAAATTAGTATCACAGTTCTACTATAACTATATAACCTGTCTACCAACTCTTTACCTGAAGATTCTTGGTTTTGTCAGATGGTTCTGTTTTTTTCTTTGATCGCAAGGTATTGAGGCGCTTCTGAAATGATGGCCATAACTGGAGGAAGAAAAAAGATGGAAAGATCATTAAGGAAGCTCATGAAAAACTGAAGGTAAAGCCTCGACCTTACAATGTTACAACTCATGAAGTTTTTTTTGTTTATTTTGCTGAAATACTAGGAAGAGAAGGCAATTGATGCATGGTTGCCTATCACATCTTCAAGAAATGCAAAATGGTGGTACTCAACCTTCCACAATGTCACCGCCATGGTTGGTGCTGGCGTTCTTAGTCTCCCTTATGCCATGTCTGAACTCGAATGGTAATAATTCTATATACATATATATTCAAGAACATCAGCACCACCAACCCTTCATTGGTTAGCTAATAATAACGGCGAGAATACATATATACATATAATATATATCACACTACACAGGGGTCCTGGTGTAACGGTGATGGTCATCTCCTGGATCATCACACTTTACACGCTGTGGCAAATGGTTGAAATGCACGAAATGGTCCCCGGAAAGCGTTTCGACAGGTATCACGAGCTCGGGCAGCACGATTTCGGCCAAAAGCTCGGTCTTTACATTGTGGTGCCTCAACAGCTGATTGTCGAGGTTGGAGTTGACATAGTTTACATGGTCACTGGTGGAAAATCTCTCCAAAAGTTCCACAAATTGGTGTGCAAGCACAACTGTAAGGACATCAAGCTTACTTACTTCATCATGATCTTTGCTTCTGTCCACTTTGTACTCTCCCATCTTCCCAACTTCAATTCGATTTCTGGTGTCTCTCTTGCATCATCAGTCATGTCCTTGAGGTAATAGTAAAAGCTACCTCTGATCTCTGATCTCCTGCATTTCTCTATGGTACAACCTGCTTTGTTTCGCGATTGCTGTTTTTTTTTGTGTTGGCTTAATGTTTTTATTTAATGTGACATGATTATTTTCGGTGATTGTTGAACAATTGGCATGTTTTAAATGTATGTAAATTCAGATTACTGATGACTCAAACTTATTTTAAGTAAGAAATGTTTTGTTTTGTGAACTTGATCTATTTCATGTTGCTTTTTATTTCTAGGTATGGCAGGAGCATTTTGTTAATTTGCTACTGGAATTGGAAACACCGATGCGGGTTTTGCTCTTGGTATTGGAAAGCTTTTGCTCAAGGTATTACATTTTCGTTATGTCTCTTCACTTTATTCCTTTAAAATGTGGTTTCCTTTTCCATAAACTTTATGATATTGGTAACTTAGAAAATTGGTTTCTAAAATTAATTAAGATTTTGAAAAATGGGTTGTTTGATATAATAAAATCTTTTTTTTTTCTTTCATATTTTTTTCCAGAATCCCTTCTTAAAAGTATCTAGGATTGTCGAGATGGGATGAGATGTTCCCGTCTGCAAGATCATAGCTTTGAAAAGAAATATGACATGGAAACCTTTGTGTTTGCAGCTATTCGTCATCGAGGTAGCTTCAAAAATGCATTTCTCAGTTCAAGATTCTGTTTTCCCTTACACGAGCATTGATCCATCGGTATGCTTCAGCTGCGCAACAATATTGTAATTCAAGTCATTTTCTTCGCAGAGAATCCTTTACTCACCGAGTGCTTTGATTTAATAACAATAGAGGTATATAGTGCCGTTTTTCCTCATGCATTTCAACTTTATTTTCTCCTATTGTTTCATCTTTCTTAGTAATATTTGTGTGCTGAGATATTTCCACAAATAAAAAAAATGCAGAAATTGATCTATGTACTTGAAAGATCCACCAAACTTATTTTCTCGGTCTTCTCGATTCGGGCATCATGAAAAGGTATTGAAAATTCATATTCATGTAGATGAGTTCCCCAAGACACAATGCAACTTCCTCGATTATATGTCCACCTGATTGAGTTTAGCTTCAGGGTTGATGTGGATTTTATTGGTAAGCTACCTTCTCCTTAGTCCCGTCATATCTTTGGTCTATTGTGTTTTTTGTTTTTAATAATAATCGCTTTGTTATCCTAAACGGGTGTCTCTCCTTTCACAAGCATAATTATGTTGATACAAAAGCTCTCACTAAAGAGAAGCAGATGGACTATATATGTTTTAAATGATAATGAAATGAATATTAGTTTAGTATTTTGAGAGAATACATATGATAATTTAAAAAGTTAATGACTTGACAGGATTATTTATGGCACTTCAACCTAATATTATTGCATGTGGAAAGACGGTGGGTTCATTCGCGATGTCTGTTATCGTGATGGCTTCAATCATCTTGGAAGTCCTAGGTCTCTTCATTTTATTAACCGTCCAGCTGGCCTTGAAGCATATCAACAGGTAACTTAAGACATATCTCCTCATTTTTACCTCAGATCAAGATTTTAAAAACATAAGTCGTCGATCGCTATGTGACTTCAACGATCGCGATGGTTATTTAATTAATAATTTCCTTCATGGTTTCAAAATCCTGCAAATAGTATTCTTTTTTTCCTTTCACATTATGTTATAATCAATTAACATATTGACCGCAAACGTTTTTATTTCAATATTATGCCTGAGATTGATATCCACAGATTAAATAACACCTGCTGCTTTCTTTGGCCTCTTCCTTTGTTCACCGTCTACCACAAGAAAAATACAAGGCTTTCTCTTCAATTGTTAATAATGTTCGTGTATGATTGCATGATGCACGACTGCTAATGGTAAGTTTTTTTCAACCTCAGAATTATACGACTTTAAAAGCAATCGGTATTATATTATCGTAGATTTGTTAACAATGTTTGTTTTCTAAGATTGAGTTGATGCAAGACTGATTATAGTGGGTATGTTTCCAACCTCAGTTTTGTACGATTGCAATGCACAGTTGAATGTGATAAGTTTTTCTCCAATCTCACATTTGTACGGCTGCAAAAGTGATCGACTGTTATATTATATTATCGTATGATTTTTAATAGTGTTTGTTTTCTACAAATGAAACTGTTTGTCGTCCTTACTTTTATGCAACAATGAGATGGAAGAAATTAAGATCTCGACCTTTGCTTACAAAGATAACATCTTAAAGTATAGCTATAGTAACCAACAGAGAGATTGAAGAAACAATAAATCGCATTTTGTTGATATAATCTTTTTTTTCTTTTATAATTTTCTGAGTTTTTAGCTTTGTTGGCTATAGTTACGATTCATTTTTTTCATTTTATGTAAGCATAATGTTTCTTTCACATAGTTTCGTGGCAGAACTAAAGGCCAATGATGGTGCCTTTAGGTTGGTCCTGCCATTCGAGATCCCCAATTGTCAGAATAGTTTAGTTGTTCGACCACATCTGATTCCGAATTATTGTTGTCTGTAAGACTATTATTAAGAATGATGTTACGCGATTGCTCCATTGATATACGACTATGCATATATATATAAGTAGAATTGAGACTCTCCTATGCCAATATGTCAGCAACTATGAGCCCTCCCCATCCGACACGTCAGCAAAGCATGAAAAACTAAATTTTTTGGGCTAGATACATTGTATTTGGTGGGTAGTCAAAAGGGTTTGCTGAGGTGATCAGGAGAGCTTTGATTCACTTTCATTTATTGGTAAGCTTTTGTTAGGGTATGTTTTTGTTCATAATCTCGGCAGTTGATGTTGTTACACGAATTGTATTTGACATTTACTGTCATTAATATATTATTAATGTGATTAATTATAGGTCTTAGTTGAGTTGTAATTATTAAGAGTTGTCACTAAATACATTTACACGAATTGTATTTGACATTTACACGTTGTTCATTATTAAGAGTTGTCATTAATTAAATTAGAATTCAAAGGTCTTAGTTGAGTTGTACTGTGATCTGATGGACTGCTGAAATTTGTGAATTTTTCGTTTGAGTTGTTTCTACACAGTCTTACATATTTACCTGGGCCTATTCTATTGGGCTTACATATCTATATGGGCCTTCTATTTACTTTTCCTTCGGTATTTGTAAGGTTGCACGACTGCTGGAAGTTGCAAGGTTGTGCTGAGAGCATGCACGACTGTGCGACTGCGCGAGTGGGAGGATTGTGTAAGGCTGCAGTAGGTCTTCTTAGAATCTGAACGACTGCGCGACTGTCGGGGCAATCTTCTAACATGGAAAATATTTTGCAAAATGTCATTTTTAAAAGTAAAAATCCATCGCAAAATAAATAAATTCCATCGTATTTACCTTATCTCCCAAATATAGAATTTTTTTTTTCTACTTTGAGTTTTTCGTAGGCCAGAAACATGAAACCATGAATACCACATAACATGAGTAGTTCAACAGCAGTCGACTGGGTCGGATCGTTCTCTTTTGAAATTTGTGAATTTCCCGTTTGAGTTAATTCTGCACAGTCTTACATATTTATCTGGGCCTATTCTATTGGGCTTACATATCTATCTGGACCTTCTATTTACTTTTCCTTCTGTATTTGTCAAGTTGCACGACTGCTGGAAGTTGCAAGGCTGTGCTGAGAGCTTGCACGACTGTGCGACTGTGCGATTGGCAGGATTGTGCAAGGCTGCTGTTGGTCTTCTTAGATTCTGAACGACTGCGCGACTGTATGGACAATCTTCTAACCTAGAAAATATTTTGCAAAATGTCGATTTTTAAAAGTAAAAATCCATCGCAAAATAAACAAATTCCATCGTATTTACCTTATCTCCAAAATATAGAATTTGTTTTTCTACTTTGAGTTTTTTCGTACGCCAGAAACATGAAACCATGAATACCACATAACCCTTTTTTTTCGAAACGATAGTTGAATTTCATAATAACAAGCGTACAAGGACTAAATTGTCCGACGGGGTGTGGAAGAGGGAGGTGGAGGGGGAGGGGTGTGGCGGCTAGGGTTCAAATGAAAAGTTATCTGATGGCGACTTTAATGAAGAAAGAGGCACACTCGCACATAATACCATATAACCCTTCAAGCAAATTCGCTGAATTTCCATTTTCGTTTGTGGTTTATTTCTCCTCTTTTGCTGGGAATAGATTTCACAAACCGTGCCTTCACTTAGCTTAAGTGTGATACATCATGTTGATAGGATCGGCCCGCGAAAGTAAGATCGAAGGTTTGGACTTTTGAGGATAAGTTTGGCTCCCAAAGGTGATGACACAAGTATCACCAAAACTGATGAGAACGCTGGTAGTATAAGTCTCAGTGATTTGATGAAAACCCTCATGACCCAATCCAAGTCAATGCTCGACACATACTGCAAAGATCAAAGAGAGTTCTGGTCGGGCATCAAGAAAGAGACGGCTGAAATTATGAAAACGATTGACATGGTTAAGACTATTAAAGCATGTGTATAATTGCAGGATTGCGCGACCAAACAATTGCATGACAACAGAAACTCCAGACATTGCACGACCGCAAAGTTGCACGACTGCGAGAAGTACACAACACACGACGACGAGACTGCTAGAAATCCAAAGATGCCCGACTGCAATAACTATACAACTGCACTTCTCCACAACTACTGTGAGAATGAAAGACTGTATAACTATGAGAACAAACAAAACTACTTTAGATTTGACAATAAATCAATCAGATACTTTTATTATTTATTGTATATATGTATGAATTGATATACTACTGCTTGATATCATCGAATTATTATACGTTGCATAAAAAATGTGCAAATATTATGTAAGACCGGTTCATGATTTATGTTTATGTTGATGCATGACTGATTACTGTAAGACTCTCCTTAACCAGGTATCTTATTAAACCATGTTTGGCGAATATCGATTTCGTTGTACTTAAATTTCATACTTTTGAATATAATTTTGCTTATAATTACAAAGTAAATGAGTAATGCATATGCCGAAATTCATATCCAAAACTCTGTAAATTCCGTTCAAATGTAACATCGAAGAATCTCTGTGATCATTTCGAGCCAATATGTTTGATACAGACAATTAGATGATTTTCTTCGTAGACCCTTCACCTTCATTACATCTATGTGGAATGCACATAAAATACAAGTAGAATTGTCCCCGTCAATTGAAATCCATGGTCTTCTTCTTACTTCAAACATAGCAGTTGCATAGTATAAAATTCGAAAAAAAGAACCACCTATATTGGAAATATTTCAAACAAATCAGCTTCTCAATGGACATCCTCAACGTGAAAGAAAGTTTCATTATTGGATGCTACCTATCATGCCTTAACATATTTGGACGAAGACTTGAAACAAGCCTCCTATTTCGTAAAAAATAATAAGATCAATATGCGTTTATTTATTCATTAGCAACATAAAATGAAAGTTCAATAAATATATCACGGAAGTCGACAATACGAATATTCAATAAATATATTTACCATGAGTTCTATCAAAATCCTACGTTGCGCAAATATGAAGGTTCAACTAACAGACCCCGTGCTCCCCGTGCGAGCACGGGGGCTACACCTAGTATGTGCAATTTACGGACAATTTGGAATTTAAAAAGAAAATGATCAAAATATTATTTGTCGATTTAATTAAATAGAAAAAAATAGGGTTAAAAAGGGCCCACAGAGAGTAAGCCCTTGATCATAAGTTCTAACGAGTCATCAGATCCAAACCCCATCACCAATCGCCTCTTAGACTACAGTGATGGTGAGCAAAACAGAGCTAGAGCAGGTGAATAGATTGGATAATCAAGTCGAAAATGGAGGAGGTGGTGCTTGGGAGTATCTATGTCTGGTAAGAAAGCTGAAGCTTCGTCGTTCTGATAAGGTGTTGAAGTTCGGCTCTTCGATTCTCAACGATTCCAAAAAGAGATCTGCTCTTGGCCCAGAAGGTAATTGGTTGTATGGGGAGATGGAGATTTTGATTGGATCTTCCGATTGATTATGTTATTGGTTGTATTTTGTGATTCTTTTCTTTAGCTCGTCACTTAGCACTCGCGGAGAATACATGCTAGAATATTAGTGAATTGCTTAGCTGCTTGGTAGAGTCAAATTAGATGCTCGTTGAAGAGTGGTGTGGAACTTAGATTATAGTCTGATTATACTTCAGTATTTATCTTTTCTACTTGTTACTAGCATCAAATAACTTTCTATAGTTTGATTTAGAAGCTCGGAGTACAAAGCTTTGGTATATTTGAATTACAATGCTAGAATTGGATGCCCAATGTTATATGCTAACTCATTATGATTGTTTCCTTCTTTGAATTATGTAGAATGGACCTTATACGAGCAAGTTGCTGTTGCAGCTATGGACTGCCAGCGTCTTGATTTGGCAAAGGTAGATGCTCAATTATGCACGGCTTTTTTCCTCCTATATATTACTATTTAGTGTCATGTAGGTTCGATTATGTTACAGTAACTTTAGTCACTGTGCACGCCAATATTCCGACGTAATACGACATTTTATATTATTTGTTCTTCGCCCTGAAAAATCTTCGCAGTTGTGTTGAGAATCATACTTTGACTGTGTTTCGACGTGTTTTATTTTGTTAGGAATACGTAAGCGTGTTGCAGAAAAAGTTTCCTGGGAGTAAACGAGTTGGTGAGTTTCAACTATAGTTGTTAACTTTATCTATTAGTGGTGCAAAAATTTAACCTTTTTTAACGAATTCTGAATTCTGTGCTGGGAAAGCGTCTCATGCAATACTATTCCTTTTCCTTTATATTATTCTCTTTGCAGGTAGGCTCGAAGGAATGTTACTTGAAGCTAAGGGGTCTTGGGAAGAGGCTGATAGAGCTTACTCTAGTCTTTTAGAAGATAATCCGTTAGATCAGGTAGGTTGGAACATTTACTTTGCCTGCATCCTTATTCAGTAACATCGGTTATTTATGTTCAAACCGTATTCACTATAAGTTGTAAGTGTTACTTTTTCCATTCATTATCTTGCAAATTAATCTGAAGGTGATTCACAAAAGAAAGATTGCAATGGCAAAGGCGCAAGGCAATTTTTCAGGGGCGATCGAATCCCTTAACAAGTACCTGGAAATGTAAGACATATTCTGAAAGAGTCTTTCTTGATTGATTCAATTCAAAGAAAGTAAATTTAATATTTCTTCGGTGGCCTTTATCCAGCTTTATGGCAGATCACGATGCGTGGAGGGAGTTAGCTGAAATATACGTCTCATTACAAATGTACGTTGTCCATTTTTCGTCTCCGTTATTTATTTATTTTTTTTATCTGAGGTGAGTGTTTACTGCCTGCGCTCTAAGCATATGCTAGTTAATATCCACTTTGGCATGATCTACATCTTATTATAAACATACATACATATATATATATATTCTTCTAAGCTTCATCTGTTTTTTCATATTCCTACTATCATCAGGTATAAGCAGGCTGCCTTCTGTTATGAGGAGCTCATATTATCTCACCCAACTCTTCCGTTGTATCACCTGACCTATGCTGATGTAAGTAGCCTCTGAATCCTGTTATTCTTTTAGCCAATATATTATGAAAAATGAAAGGCTATTGTCACTTCATTTATTTACATTGATTCACATATATTTTTTTCCCTTTGTCGACAACTAAATCCCACATTGTATCTGGGTAATTGTGAGTTCTTCGCATGGTACAATTGCATCCATAGCTGCACGATAGACTAAATATTGTCTCCCAAGTCTTGACTGTTTCTGGGCTAAATTAGGTGCTATACACCCTTGGAGGACTCGAAAATATTCAAGTGGCAAAGAAGTATTACGCAGCAACCATTGACTTAACTGGTGGCAAGAATACTCGAGCTCTTTTCGGCGTATGCCTGGTATATTCCCTTCCCATACTCTTCTCTTCATTATTTTTTCGGAGTATCGTACTGAAAGTTATGGACCTCCATTAGGTGCTTGAATTCGAATTTCTCCTGAACCAATTGGCAACCCTATTTCTATCCTAGGTTGAATCATGATATTTTTCCTATGTGAGATAACATTCTCTCATGAGTTATGTGGTTTTGCAGTGTACGTCTGCTATTTCCCAGCTAGCAAAAGGTCGTAATAAGGAGGACGGCGACAGCTTAGAACTGCAATCTCTCTCTGCGCAGGCATTGACGAAGGCGTATAAGCATGAATCTCCCAGCAAGCTACCTCTTCTAACTTGTGCTTTAAAAAAGCTCAAGGTTTCGATATAATTTCGTTAGCTGTTTATTTATAATGTTCGCTTTCTACGATCGGAGTGAGCACATTGTATCAATAGATCTGATTTAAGTCTTTGAGATCTGCCCCATAACCATAAGCTGCTGCATTTCATAAAAACTATGCATTCCATTTCGTAATTGTTTGCCTGAAAAGATTCCTTCGTTTATCATCCTTTTTCGTTTCTCTAAATATCTATACAAAAAATATATACTCATTAACCCAAAATTCGGATAAAAAAAGTTATCCTGCGAAAGAGACAACGTTCGTCTTTCGCATAATAAAGATAAATACGTATTTGTATAAAAAAAGTTGCAATTCAGTACTCTGTCAGAAAAAAATTATATTTAAGTACTCAACTGGTTGCGTGTATCATTTTATCATTCTTGGCGTACTTTTTTATATGTATATTACGTACAACATTAGGCATTTATGTAGTACCTATATACGTTTCTTTATGTTACCTAAATTTTTATGTGATGTACTTTTTCTTACAGTATTATGTACCACAATACGTTTCTACATCGTACTTAAATATACTTATAGGATGTACTTGCGGTGCAAGCGGGTACTTATGTGTAAAAACTTTATTCTATTAGTTACCTACATGTAAAAAAATTTTGATATGGAACTGAATTGATAATTTTTATATAAAGAGGTATTTGAGTGAAGAAATAATTGTATAATTAATAAGAGGGTGACGTAGCCACGTAGGTTACCTTGGGTGCGCTGACTCAAGCTCGAACTCACACAAAGCTCAGCGAGCTCACAAATTCCGATCTAAACCTAACCCAAACGCCACCGCATGGCCGTCGTATAACAAATGCACCGATGGCCTCCGGCGAAGGAGTGATTGCCGATCACGTGTACCCAGAAGAGGACCTTCTCGAAGACGTCGACGTCGAAGAAGAAGACGACGACCGAAGCGATTCAACTTCCGATCTCCACCGCCTACGCCGCGTGTCGTCTCCTCAGGTCGCCGTAGTCATCAGCAGCGTCGGGGAAGCCGTCGTTAAAAGATCTGCCGCCGACGAGTCGCGCAAGATTTTACAGCGTCTTTGGACCGACGAGGACGAGATCGAGTTGTTGCAGGGGTTTCTCAAGTACACGGCGGACCGATGCGGTCCCCACGACACGGCGGCGTTCTACGACCAGATCAAGGCAAAGTTTCAGCTGGATTTCAATAAGAATCAGCTCGTGGAGAAATTGAGGAGGTTGATGTCGTATCCCGTAGTTTCAGTGAAGATACTGTAACTCGAGTTCAGACACAAATAACCAATAGGATGCTAATATGAATCATAAACAGATAATCACGGAGAAAGAAAGAGAAATATGAGAAGATTAAGGAGAAGAAACGGAGATACGTGGAGAAGAAGAATGATCGAAGAAAACGATCGTATGAGAAAGAGAGCGAGAGGTACAGAGAATTAGAGAAGAGATGGTTAGAAAAGACAAGAATTAATTTGATTCTGCTTAATTCCTTCAATAACCCTAATTACAGTATATAAATGCAAGTAATAATGGGCCAAACATAAAATGGATTAACTAAACTTAATATATGTAAGTTGCTAAATAAATGGGCCAAGCCCAATCTTATACGAGCCCAAAACTCTATCTTCTTCTTCACTCGGGTCATGACATTACCCCTCCGTTGAAGACATCTTTGTCCCCAAGGATGAAGGACTGAAATCCTATATAATGAGACTTTCTTGCATGTCATGGACTTTATATCGTCTTTTCGTCTAAGCATCCATTTCAAGATAACTTGAGGAAGTCGTAATTCATGCACCAGTTCCAAGAAGTTCCTGACGTTGATGTCAATTATTTTGCTCTTTAGTTCTGAACGATCAAAACTCGCCACTGCGAACAGACCATCATATGTTGCCTCATCTTGTTTAGTAATGACTTCACTGTAGTTGTTCCTCCATTCTGGTCCAGTGATCAGGAACCTCAAAGCAGCATGCTTACACTTCTTGCCTTCCATATGAGCTAATCCAGCAGCAAACCGTAGTTTTACAATCGTAATCGGGTCCAACGCTTCTTGACTTTGCGCGGCCTTGCCAACATAACTTGGAACGTGAGTGAAGTCACCCATCTCAATGCTAACTAAAATCTCGTTCGGACTCATCAGATTTGTAAGTTCGGGTTTAACCATCGCCATGCCAGCGAATCACATCCATCTTCGCAACGCTGCAGCTGCGACACTTTTTCCTTGATCAAAAGGTCGGTGTTTTCTTGCTAGTGGCGGGAACTGCAACAGATTTTCCTCAGGAAGCGGGCTGCCACTGGTAGTAGATGTCGTAACAGAGGGAACCATGATAATAGCAGATAGTAATAAGCCTTCAAGGTCTAAGAGGGTCTGCTCCATTTCACTGCCAATCTTCTTTAAAACTCGAGCATATTTAATGTCATGACAATACCCCTCCGCTGAAGGTACGAACTTCATTCGTTCGACAACACGCCCACGTCCTCGATCAAAAGGTACACTATGGTCCTCTCCAAAATGCAACTGCTCGATATACCAACGTCCTCGATCAAAAGGTACACTATGGTCCTCTCCAAAATGCAACTGCTCGATATACCAACGTCCTCGATCAAACGGTATACTTTGGTCAACGAATACTCCATTGTGTTCTTTAAAAACAGCATCTAATTCATCCGCAGCCAACGCAATTTCACTTTCAAATATATTTTTGCGGAGATCCATGATACCCACAGCATGCACACTAAACAGGTTATAGTTTTTATCAGGTTCAGCAGCTTTGGGTTCATCTTGTTCCAAGTTCTGAAGAGTCTCTATCCTTGCAGCTGTAAACAAACTCGTTTGTACTGTTGAGGCTCCAATAGGGTGGTGGTACCTCTGATGCTCTGCCTCACTTGCTGAAAAACCAGAAACAAGTGAATTCTCCAGCGAAGATTTGCTCTCTTTAGCAACAACATCCAGAACATCTACCTGCTTTCGGCCTAGCTCCATAGCATCGTATAGACTTTTAGGCTGCAACATAGATAAGATCACTCGCAACTCATTGCTCAGACCACTAACAAATCGAGAAATAAAATAATCCTCGAAAATATCTAATTCATCGCCCATAGGTATGTCCCATATTAGGTCTTCAAATTTGTTGACGTAATCCGAATACGAACCAACTTGCTTAAGGTCTTCGAGTTCCTTAAATGCCTTAGCATCCCTGGGGTCTTCAAATCTAGCTGACATCAACCCAACTAATTGTTCCCAGTTCATTTTCATCTTTTTCTTCAACAAAAGTTCATAAAAAATAGCAGCCCTTCCTTTAAGTTGCATAGATGCTAAGAGTATTTTCTGATCATCGGGAAGATGAGGTATTAACTTAAAATAATCAGCACACTTTATTATCCACACCCTAACGTTTGTACCATCAAACAGTGGGAAACCAATTAGAGGCAATAGCTTAAGATCCGTCACGGTATTATGAGCATGGCTGGCATGACTAAATTGACAAAAATTCCCCGAAACAGATCGATCTCCAACTCGACGAACATTATCATTCAAATTAAAACTACTATGTCTCACTACTTCTCTACGCATTACCTCGTCGGGAAGCAAATTACTCGCTGGAATTAGAGCTCCTTCCGATCTGCTCTGAGCTGCCTTTAACTCGTAGAAACAGGTAGGGTCGGCCATTGATGAAACCTCGGTCTGAGGATCGAGCGCTCTGATACCAATTGTCATATCCCGCCGTTTCAGTGAAGATATTGTAACTCGAGTTCAGACACAAATAACCAATTGGATGCTAATATGAATCATAAACAGATAATCACAGAGAAAGGAAGAGAAATATGAGAAGATTAAGGAGAAGAAACGGAGATACGTGGAGAAGAAGAATGATCGAAGAAAACGATCATATGAGAAAGAGGGCGAGAGGTACAGAGAATTAGAGAAGAGATGGTTAGAAAATACAAGAATTAATTTGATTCTGCTTAATTCCTTCAATAACCCTAATTACAGTATATAAATGCAAGTAATAATGGGCCAAACATAAAATGGATTAACTAAACTTAATATATGTAAGTTGCTAAATAAATGGGCCAAGCCCAATCTTATACGAGCCCAAAACTCTATCTTCTTCTTCACTCGGGTCATGACATTACCCCTCCGTTGAAGACATCCTTGTCCCCAAGGATGAAGGACTGAAATCCTATATAATGAGACTTTCTTGCATGTCATGGACTTTATATCGTCTTTTCGTCTAAGCATCCATTTCAAGATAACTTGAGGAAGTCGTAATTCATGCACCAGTTCCAAGAAGTTCCTGACGTTGATGTCAATTATTTTGCTCTTTAGTTCTGAACGATCAAAACTCGCCACTGCGAACAGACCATCATATGTTGCCTCATCTTGTTTAGTAATGACTTCACTGTAGTTGTTCCTCCATTCTGGTCCAGTGATCAGGAACCTCAAAGCAGCATGCTTACACTTCTTGCCTTCCATATGAGCTAATCCAGCAGCAAACCGTAGTTTTACAATCGTAATCGGGTCCAACGCTTCTTGACTTTGCGCGGCCTTGCCAACATAACTTGGAACGTGAGTGAAGTCACCCATCTCAATGCTAACTAAAATCTCGTTCGGACTCATCAGATTTGTAAGTTCGGGTTTAACCATCGTCATGCCAGCGAACCACATCCATCTTCGCAACGCTGCAGCTGCGACACTTTTTCCTTGATCAAAAGGTCGGTGTTTTCTTGCTAGTGGCAGGAACTGCAACAGATTTTCCTCAGGAAGCGGGCTGCCACTGGTAGTAGATGTCGTAACAGAGGGAACCATGATAATAGCAGATAGTAATTAGCCTTCAAAGTCTAAGAGGGTCTGCTCCATTTCACTGCCAATCTTCTTTAAAACTCGAGCATTATGAGCATGGCTGGCATGACTAAGATCCGTCAATATTGTAACTCGAGTTCAGACACAAATAACCAGTTGGATGCTAATATGAATCATAAACAGATAATCACAGAGAAAGGAAGAGAAATATGAGAAGATTAAGGAGAAGAAACGGAGATACGTGGAGAAGAAGAATGATCGAAGAAAACGATCATATGAGAAAGAGGGCGAGAGGTACAGAGAATTAGAGAAGAGATGGTTAGAAAAGACAAGAATTAATTTGATTCTGCTTAATTCCTTCAATAACCCTAATTACAGTATATAAATGCAAGTAATAATGGGCCAAACATAAAATGGATTAACTAAACTTAATATATGTAAGTTGCTAAATAAATGGGCCAAGCCCAATCTTATACGAGCCCAAAACTCTATCTTCTTCTTCACTCGGGTCATGACATTACCCCTCCGTTGAAGACATCCTTGTCCCCAAGGATGAAGGACTGAAATCCTATATAATGAGACTTTCTTGCATGTCATGGACTTTATATCGTCCTTTCGTCTAAGCATCCATGTCAAGATAACTTGAGGAAGTCGTAATTCATGCACCAGTTCCAAGAAATTCCTGACGTTGATGTCAATTATTTTGCTCTTTAGGTCTGAACGATCAAAACTCGCCACTGCGAACTGACCATCATATGTTGCCTCATCTTGTTTAGTAATGACTTCACTGTAGTTGTTCCTCCATTCTGGTCCAGTGATCAGGAACCTCAAAGCAGCATGCTTACACTTCTTGCCTTCCATATGAGCTAATCCAGCAGCAACCCGTAGTTTTACAATCGTAATCGGGTCCAACGCTTCTTGACTTTGCGCGGCCTTGCCAACATAACTTGGAACGTGAGTGAAGTCACCCATCTCAATGCTAACTAAAATCTCGTTCGGACTCATCAGATTTGTAAGTTCGGGTTTAACCATCGTCATGCCAGCGAACCACATCCATCTTCGCAACGCTGCAGCTGCGACACTTTTTCCTTGATCAAAAGGTCGGTGTTTTCTTGCTAGTGGCAGGAACTGCAACAGATTTTCCTCAGGAAGCGGGCTGCCACTGGTAGTAGATGTCGTAACAGAGGGAACCATGATAATAGCAGATAGTAATTAGCCTTCAAAGTCTAAGAGGGTCTGCTCCATTTCACTGCCAATCTTCTTTAAAACTCGAGCATTATGAGCATGGCTGGCATGACTAAGATCCGTCAATATTGTAACTCGAGTTCAGACACAAATAACCAGTTGGATGCTAATATGAATCATAAACAGATAATCACAGAGAAAGGAAGAGAAATATGAGAAGATTAAGGAGAAGAAACGGAGATACGTGGAGAAGAAGAATGATCGAAGAAAACGATCATATGAGAAAGAGAGCGAGAGGTACAGAGAATTAGAGAAGAGATGGTTAGAAAAGACAAGAATTAATTTGATTCTGCTTAATTCCTTCAATAACCCTAATTACAGTATATAAATGCAAGTAATAATGGGCCAAACATAAAATGGATTAACTAAACTTAATATATGTAAGTTGCTAAATAAATGGGCCAAGCCCAATCTTATACGAGCCCAAAACTCTATCTTCTTCTTCACTCGGGTCATGACATTACCCCTCCGTTGAAGACATCCTTGTCCCCAAGGATGAAGGACTGAAATCCTATATAATGAGACTTTCTTGCATGTCATGGACTTTATATCGTCCTTTCGTCTAAGCATCCATGTCAAGATAACTTGAGGAAGTCGTAATTCATGCACCAGTTCCAAGAAATTCCTGACGTTGATGTCAATTATTTTGCTCTTTAGGTCTGAACGATCAAAACTCGCCACTGCGAACTGACCATCATATGTTGCCTCATCTTGTTTAGTAATGACTTCACTGTAGTTGTTCCTCCATTCTGGTCCAGTGATCAGGAACCTCAAAGCAGCATGCTTACACTTCTTGCCTTCCATATGAGCTAATCCAGCAGCAAACCGTAGTTTTACAATCGTAATCGGGTCCAACGCTTCTTGACTTTGCGCGGCCTTGCCAACATAACTTGGAACGTGAGTGAAGTCACCCATCTCAATGCTAACTAAAATCTCGTTCGGACTCATCAGATTTGTAAGTTCGGGTTTAACCATCGTCATGCCAGCGAACCACATCCATCTTCGCAACGCTGCAGCTGCGACACTTTTTCCTTGATCAAAAGGTCGGTGTTTTCTTGCTAGTGGCAGGAACTGCAACAGATTTTCCTCAGGAAGCGGGCTGCCACTGGTAGTAGATGTCGTAACAGAGGGAACCATGATAATAGCAGATAGTAATTAGCCTTCAAAGTCTAAGAGGGTCTGCTCCATTTCACTGCCAATCTTCTTTAAAACTCGAGCATTATGAGCATGGCTGGCATGACTAAGATCCGTCAATATTGTAACTCGAGTTCAGACACAAATAACCAGTTGGATGCTAATATGAATCATAAACAGATAATCACAGAGAAAGGAAGAGAAATATGAGAAGATTAAGGAGAAGAAACGGAGATACGTGGAGAAGAAGAATGATCGAAGAAAACGATCATATGAGAAAGAGGGCGAGAGGTACAGAGAATTAGAGAAGAGATGGTTAGAAAAGACAAGAATTAATTTGATTCTGCTTAATTCCTTCAATAACCCTAATTACAGTATATAAATGCAAGTAATAATGGGCCAAACATAAAATGGATTAACTAAACTTAATATATGTAAGTTGCTAAATAAATGGGCCAAGCCCAATCTTATACGAGCCCAAAACTCTATCTTCTTCTTCACTCGGGTCATGACATTACCCCTCCGTTGAAGACATCCTTGTCCCCAAGGATGAAGGACTGAAATCCTATATAATGAGACTTTCTTGCATGTCATGGACTTTATATCGTCTTTTCGTCTAAGCATCCATTTCAAGATAACTTGAGGAAGTCGTAATTCATGCACCAGTTCCAAGAAATTCCTGACGTTGATGTCAATTATTTTGCTCTTTAGGTCTGAACGATCAAAACTCGCCACTGCGAACTGACCATCATATGTTGCCTCATCTTGTTTAGTAATGACTTCACTGTAGTTGTTCCTCCATTCTGGTCCAGTGATCAGGAACCTCAAAGCAGCATGCTTACACTTCTTGCCTTCCATATGAGCTAATCCAGCAGCAAACCGTAGTTTTACAATCGTAATCGGGTCCAACGCTTCTTGACTTTGCGCGGCCTTGCCAACATAACTTGGAACGTGAGTGAAGTCACCCATCTCAATGCTAACTAAAATCTCGTTCGGACTCATCAGATTTGTAAGTTCGGGTTTAACCATCGTCATGCCAGCGAACCACATCCATCTTCGCAACGCTGCAGCTGCGACACTTTTTCCTTGATCAAAAGGTCGGTGTTTTCTTGCTAGTGGCAGGAACTGCAACAGATTTTCCTCAGGAAGCGGGCTGCCACTGGTAGTAGATGTCGTAACAGAGGGAACCATGATAATAGCAGATAGTAATTAGCCTTCAAAGTCTAAGAGGGTCTGCTCCATTTCACTGCCAATCTTCTTTAAAACTCGAGCATTATGAGCATGGCTGGCATGACTAAGATCCGTCAATATTGTAACTCGAGTTCAGACACAAATAACCAGTTGGATGCTAATATGAATCATAAACAGATAATCACAGAGAAAGGAAGAGAAATATGAGAAGATTAAGGAGAAGAAACGGAGATACGTGGAGAAGAAGAATGATCGAAGAAAACGATCATATGAGAAAGAGAGCGAGAGGTACAGAGAATTAGAGAAGAGATGGTTAGAAAAGACAAGAATTAATTTGATTCTGCTTAATTCCTTCAATAACCCTAATTACAGTATATAAATGCAAGTAATAATGGGCCAAACATAAAATGGATTAACTAAACTTAATATATGTAAGTTACTAAATAAATGGGACTAGCCCAATCTTATACGAGCCCAAAACTCTGTTTCTTCTTCACTCGGGTCATGACAGTTGAAGAAGAGAATCGTGGTTAGTAAGTTTGGGCCTGGGAAGAAGGATCACTCTTTCAAGACGCCGCATGATCAGGCGACGTTCGAGATTGCCGCCAAGATATGGGGCAACCTTACTTCAAGCCGCCCAAAATCCCAATTCTGCTCCAGCAAATGCCGATCATGGGTCGGACGATGATGTGAATATTATCGGCAACCTTAATTCTGGCGACTGTCCTGTAAATAGCAGCACATTGCCCAGGCCAAAGAAGAGGAACCACGCCGGCACAATAAAGGTCGAAGAGAAGCATCAGTTTGTTCCCTTTGTTGCTAATCATAATAATGATAGTCAGCAAACGCCAGTTTCGAGCATCATTGAAGAGAAGGTGAAGAGCTGCTTAGCTTAGCACCCATCTTGAAGAGTTGCTGAGCAGTTCATTGGGTGTCAATTCGAGCGGGCCCTGGTGGGATTTGACGGTGCCATTCGGTTTCTTCGGGAGAGATTTGGATACAAAAGACGAGAGGTGGAAGAAACAGCAGATATTAGAATTGGAGGTCTTGTCAAAGAGATTGGAGCTTGTGCAGGAAAAGATTAAGGAAGAATTGATCAGAGTAAGCTTGGTCTTGGCTATGGCTTCTTTTTCTTACAGTGTACAAGACAATGTGGATAGAAGTGAAACTAATAATAGCTCGAGAGCTCAGCTATGCAGCGAATTGATCAGAGTAAGCTTGGTCTTGGCTATGGCTTCTTTTTCTTACAGTGTACAAGACAATGTGGATAGAAGTGAAACTAATAATAGCTTGAGATATGGCCCTGTTTTAGGCATATTGGCAATAACAGAAGTTTCTTGTAGAAACAAGAACTACTGTTGGTAAATTTATTTGTTTGAATGATTAGAATGGATATTGCTTTGCTACTTTCTGCATCATCAAGATTCTATGTTTTGAGGCATTATGTATTGTAATAAGCCATTCTCAGCCATCCCAATGATCGTTTGTCCTAAAACTCGAAATAAAAATCGAAACTTTGTCCAAAGAAAGGGAGAGAAAGGAACTGTCTATGTTCCAGCAAGCTGAGACTTGTGGGTCTTTGCTCAAGGACCACAAGTAGGAAATCTTGCTGGGCTTTTTTAATGTTGGAAGTTTGTATCGGAATGACGATCAACTAGTGACGTCACCCTTCTTCACTTCCCAGCTTGAGTTACAGAAAGAAGCCCACCGATGAAGACAATCGATACGTCGCCGTTTACCCACAAAAATTGAAGAAGACAGAAACAGAAAGAAACCAAGATGTCTCGACACAGTCAGACGTCTGAGCTGAGCAGATGAAATGAAAACCCTTATTAAAAGTCGGCGTGGTTGTGGAGGAGGCAATTTATTATGGGCCCATTTGATTCATAATGGCAAGTTTTATTGGGCTGAACTTGGTTGGGCATGAAGGAGCGGCCCATTATTATTGTAGTCTGCTTGAATTCGGGACGATACGAATCTTAGTCTCTTTTGAAGTCATTATTGAAATTAGTCGGAGTGTGAAGATTCTGATAACGAGAAAGAAAAAAAAAAATAAGAATGAGTGTAATAAATAACAAACTCACTTTACCAAAATAAAAATAATGGGTGGCAATTGAACTGGAAAAAAAAACAATGGGGTTATTATTTTTTTTTCTTGTCCCGAGGTATCCTACTCGATTTGGCTATACACTAGTCCCTAAATATTGGTGTGAGCTTATGCCACACAGATCTAGCGAGGCATAATTGCGCCACATACTCCAGTAGTGAGACTGATATCCAAGGCCAGATGAATACGTCCCAAACCCACCTGACAATGATAGTCATGAGAAATAAATCTCATGGGGACTAATTAAAGAATTGTGGGAAGGGAAATTTGATCTTATGACCTAATCCCCAAATCCTTAAGCCCTCCTCTTTGACCATTAAGCTAAGACCTCATTGGTCAATTGGCTTATCGAAGAAGTAGAAAAAGATCCCTTGCCGATAATTGCTGAACTGTAATTATTAGTATTATTATTATTATAAAATTCACTTAAGAAAAATTAAAATAATAAATAATAATAAAAACAGGCTGTAAAATGCAGCTGTGCTGTGTGGTACCTTATTACATTCCCACCTCTCAAATTTCCATTAGACACGCACAAACACACACACCTAGTAAATCACTAGCAGTTCTTCAGGCAAAAATATCAGTCGGAGAATTCTCAGAGAGACAAATGAGATCCTTCTCCGACAAGAAATCTCTCCCCGTTTCCCACGCAGACGGCGGGATCCGGCGGAGGATGAACATTAACCTCAACGTTCTGCAGCCGCCGACGTTCAGCACCATATCTTCCTACGCGTCGGAGCTCCGCCGTTCGAAATCCGTCTCCAACATAAAGAAATGGTGGGAGATCGGACTGGACTGGGTTCTGTCCCTCCGGCCGACGTTCGCCGCCGATCTGGAGATGAACGAAGAGGAATGCGCCGCCATCGGAGACCACAGCAGGGGGAGCTGGCGGCACGTGCTGTACAAGCTCACTTCGCACGTGCGCGGCAAGCTCGGCGGCTCGCGCGACGCCGGACTTCCTCAGACCTGCCGGAACGGCTAGCTCGCTCGCCATTACTGATCGATCAACGGTACTATTATAATATTATATTTCGATTACAATTACAAAATATAAAAAAAAAACTATATATATATATATGTGTGTGTGAAATTGGGCAAACGTCAGTAGGATTTATGTTGAGATTTCATTCTTTCCTTGCTTGTTACTACAACAAAAAAGTCTTTTGTTCATGTTACCATTTGTATGTATGTAAGAGTTTCCTTATCATTTGTATTATAATTAAGATGGTCTTGATTTAATTCATTTGTTTTTGTGTAATTTTTGTTCTTTCATATTTTTCTATTTAACATCGTGCTATTAGTTCATCATTTACATGCCCATTATTTTATTAATAATGATAATATAATTATAATGTGTCGGTGGTATGCGACCATGTGAATGAAGTGTCGTGCATGTGTAGACGTGTGGGTAGTAGTAATAACTCGAACCCATGTTATAATTTGATGGACCCCTAATTCAAATACGACGTCGTTTTCATGGAAAAATAGTTTTCGCCATTTTGAATGCTTAAAGAATTGACAGGACATGAAAGAAAGCTGTCGGCACCGTTCGACATTTACATCGAAGGTTCATCGTTTTATTATTCAAAGAAAGCTATGCGAAATTCGATAAGCAAAAAAAAAAAAAGAAAAGAAAAAAGAAAAGTGTAAAGGTATAATGTTCGAAACTTGAAGTATAATTATTTGATGCGATAACTTAGTTGTCCGTCGAGATTTTCACACACAAATTACGCATTCCAAACATATCCTTAAAGTTCAGGGTTAAGAAACAGAAGAAAAGCATGTACAATAATAAGATCAAGGCTGCTTCTCATAAGTGGGTATGGGCACCCCCGAATCTGCGGTCAGTATCTTGTAAGCGTTCTGCAGCCTTTTCGTCACGAGCCCGACTTGACCGTCGCCGACGGTGCGCCCGTCGACTTTTATAACCTGAATCGAACGTTCGGAGAATCATCAAATCATAAGCACTTCACGTAAAAAAGCCCAAAAGAAATCTGCATTTTCTTGCTATATATGTAATAGCATATGCGGATAAAGGAAGGTTTAGTAAGTTAAAGAGACACAATGTGGATGGGCTTATTACCGGGCTGAGTTCTCCCATGGTTCCTGTAGTAAAAACCTGCAGCAGCAAACAGAGTAATAGCCAATTAGATGTGGCTATCTATTACCATTAAACTAGATGAATCGCATGTTTCGAAAGTAGTTTCGTCTATAAAAGGGTAAGAGTAACATGGATTGAGTTTCAGGCCGAAAAAAAAAAAAAAAGTCTTTTAACGTATTGAATCGCCTCGTAGGTCGACTAATCATGGGTGTGAAGGGTAAGTGACAAAAAGGCATGAAAACCGCATGGACATGCATCATGTGAAAGAACGATCATTACACAAGATGCCAGCACGCATCATTTGACACAAGCAATAAGCATAGATAGATAGCATCAGAGAAATATACCTCGTCGGCAGTATGGAACTCGGATAAACTAACACGTCGCTCTTTTAATGCTAAGCCCTCCTTGACTACAAGATCCATCACCTGCAGAATAGGAACTTCAAGGTTTAGTTACTTACTTCGAAGTGTTTTTTAAACGGTTGGGATTACTCTAACAGTATATATGTATCTTACAGTTGCTCGTGTAATTCCTGGAAGGCAGTAATCAGCATGGGGAGTTACCACAACACCTTTCTTCACCAAAAACTGCAGAATGAGAGAGATCAAATGATTTTATATAAACCTCTCTCTGTATAATTTTCAAGACATACATCATAATGTATGCTCCATCAGTAGTTAAGAATGAGAAGTGTCTGAGATTGTTTTGTCTTTGCACCGTAAGATGTTTAGACACATGAGAAAGTACGTGAACAAACCAGATTAGTGGCATTAGTTTCTGACACGTAGCCATCCTTGTCAAGCATGATGGCGTCATCAGCACAAGCATTGTTACCTTCTATCTGCAGCAAATTGTAAACATGTTGAAACTAAATGTCACTATTCCTTTGAACTACATAATTGCCAATTTAATAGTAACCGAGACCATTTGGGATATTCGAAAGCCCACAAGCAGTTTGTTTAGATGACCATACCTTTGCAAGAATATTGTTCAGCAGATTGTTGTGGTGAATCTTTGAATCCAAATTCTGAAAAAAGGACGAAATTTTCTAATTAGTCGCCGAAACACAGTGCATCAACTTAATATAGGATTATTGAGATAAATCACCTGAAAAGAAAAGATTAGAGTAACATAAGAAAGCTAAGCAATTAAAGACTAAAAATGTAACTTTTTACAGCAGTTGTTAGAACGAGGGGTTCAAGACCTTACATTAGGTGAATTTCGACGAGTGGTCGCTGACACCAATGTTATACCACTGTCATTGTCATAAACCGGAGGCTTCCATTCAGCAAGAACTGCACAAGAACAAAACGAAGGTGGACTATCATTTCTTGAGTGTTCCTACGCAGTTCTAAATCATTATATTTTCATATAAACCAAAAAGACAGCACAAAATCACACATGAAAATATATTTTTCACTATATCAAGTGACAAAGAAAGGGTCTATCATGGGTTATACTTAATGAAATAAGTAAACATATTACCTTGAAGTAATTGAGCCAAAGAAGTCAAAAAGGCAGCAAGTACAAGAGATACATGCAACTTGAGTAGTATATTGAGCATGGTATTTGAATTTTTGGTGTTTTGAGATATTTATTTCAATATTTTTGGTCAGCTGAAATTGGAAAAAGAGAAGGTTCCGATACCAACAATGAGATATACTCTTAAAAAAATGTGAAGGAACAGAAACAACAATCATATTACTAAAAACTATGGCTGCAAACTGTCAAATAATAACTTCACCTAAAAGCTTAAGTTTGTAAGGAGTGTGTCATATTTTAATTTTATAGATTTTATTTCCAACACGCCCCCTAACATCTAGGCTGATTTCTTCTTCTAGCCTTAGGTGTGGATTATTCTTGGGTGGCCGCGAGGATTTGTACCACTTTGAAATGAAAAAAGCATTTCGTTACCAATTAATGTGCATCCATAAAGGTTGAATCCTGGGCTCATTCCTGAAGTTACCTACGACAGTATATATGATAAGTTTCGAGCATTTATTGAAGATATGGATGTATATATATATATAAATATATATTATATATATAATACATAATGTGTGTGTGTGTGAGCAGTGAGAGAGTATGACTAGAATACACTTTGTGTGTAAAATCAGCTGTGATATACCTTTTTTCCACGAGTTAGAGTCAGTCTGATGTGAGCATTGTTAAACATTCCATTTCGTATTAGAGTTTTGAAGATTGCTTCCTTCACCTGCAAGAAGTTGTGTCCGAAATCAGACATGCACAGTGACATAATCTTCCAACCAAAATCCTTACAATTTGTCAGCAACTGGATCAACGGTCCAGGTAAAATATTACCTGCTCACGAGTTGGAACATTGCTGAAAGCTAGAGCTTTTGCTGAATCGAATAATCTGAAAAATAGAAGAAAAAACTAATCGGAAATTGACGAAACTAGAAAGCGAATGTGGTTCAATGCATAAAGAAATAATAATAAAAAAAAAGTTAAGAAACTATAGATGGCTTATAATAGAACCATTTTCAGTTACCTATCTAAATGCTCCTCAAGCTTAAAAACCTTCCCATCGTAAATTCGAAGACCCTCCCAAACTGCATCGCCTCCTTGGACTACTGAGTCAAACACTGAAACCTGAAAAACGTAGCATGACATTTCAAAACTGCACTCAATTAGTGAGAGCTGACTCAAGCAGGAACCTTAAACGTAGTCAAAGCAATGTACCTTTGCTCTTTCACGGGGCACAATCTCACTACCAACCCACGCAAGTATGTTCGCATTGGCAGGAATTGGAAGATCGGGATTTAGCGAGTTTTCAGGGTTCAGTCTGACGTAGCGCTTAAGCAATTCGTAGAAAGGTAAACATTGCTCCAGAAGGTTGTACAAAGATGTGGGAAATGGCTGAAAATATAAAGGAAGAATGCATATAGCATAAGAGGGAAGCAAATTTCTCAATATTGGAGTTTATGCTGGTAATTTCGTACTTACATTCGGATACTTTCTTGGTCGTTCAAAACCTGTCGACTTATGTGTACTTTTATACCAATACGGAGCCCAAAGGCCGTCAAAGGGTTTTGGTCCAGATTCCCATCTGAAAAATGAAAAGTAAAAGATGCAAGTAGCATTGAAGGGCAAGTTGAAGAAGTTAGTTCAACAAATTTCGATGCAAGAACGAAAACAATCTCAATCAAGCAAAAGGAAGAAAAGATCGTTCTATAAACATACTTGAGCATTGCAGCCTGGAAAGGTATGTCCAGTTCATGACAAAGGACACGTAAAGTAGCCTGCAGGGGCAGAATAAAACCATTACTGAATAAGGTTTTACATTACAGCAAGACATTACTAAGTTAACCTCTGTAAACGGTAAACCTAGTGAAGAGTTATTACTACGACCATTACATTGAGACATCAAGGCTCGAAGAAGAAAGAGCCATGAAGCCGACATCGTAAGAATAATTGTTTTCAGAGTATTTTTGGGAAAGAATATCGGTGAAGAAACAAAAGACAAGGATCGTGTGAACACGGAAAGCTGCAATGGAAATTCACGTTATAAGCATCACTTGATACCTCTGGATTTTCTCGTAATAAATCTGAATCAATGACAGGAGGGGGTTTTCCTTGACCAGAAAGCTCACTGTAGATGGAGGCCAAATTATCATATGCCAGCTCCGCAAATGAAGGCGGGACAACCTTGTCATAAGATGCCTGGGACAACAGAATAAAATACTAAATTAGTTTCACGAGATGCCAAAAACTGCATGCTATGAATTAATTATGTTTTTAGTTCCCAATTTCTCATGCAACTCTAGCACCTTGGTCATTTCCATAATGAGGTCTATAATTAAAGGAGATTAGTATCGAAATATGCTGATGTAATAAACTTATTGTCCACCGATGCACGGCAAAATAGAGAACGCACGTAAACATTTAGCTAAAGATGTTTCTTAATTCCGATGGACTTTACCAATACATCGAGGGGATTTCTTATCAAAATAAAGTGTTTTCCTTTCTTCATCAATTCATCTGTGAGACCAGGCACACGTTGACTAGCAATGTGCTGCATACGGAGAACAAAAGGGTGAGTGACTGCTCGAAGTTATGACATGATGGTATCTGCAGAAACAAAAATGTAGGAACATTACCTTGCAAAATCTATACTTCTTTTGCCCAGGGGCAAAAATGATCTTTTTGATAACCTTATTTCCATCTGATTCCTATTCAATCAAGAAATAAAAATGAAGAATATAAGAAAATTATGGCATCGCAACAGCAGAAGAAATCATGTACGGTCTATTTTTCCGGACTAAGTCTACGGGCTGATCAAATAACAATAAGCCGTATAATCTGAGGCAGAGAATACAAAACTGTGTTAATAGGTACCTTATTAACTCACCATTTTCGACAGAAGTTCTTCTCTATAAGGCCTTTCAACTGCAGTGACACGTAAAAAATTCGCATAGAGGGGTTCATCTAGTACCTCCATATCATCTCTCTGGACAAGTCAAAGAGAAAAACCACATATTCTTACTATGTCCCAATTTCAACAATGCTCCTCACAACAAAATACTAGACGATAAGTAGAATTATATGTGTAAACAATCTTTAACTGCAACACTATAAAAATGATATGAACGAAAATCCAACATACAAATCTGTGATGTGCATAAGATCAAGTACTCACTCAACGTTGACTCATATCCGACTCAAAAAAAATTCAACTAGAGCCAACTCTACTAATAATCGAACAAATGTAAACACATTAGCTGGCGTTTGATTGAACATGCAATGATACTAAGCATTCAGACATTAATCTGCAAAAATCACCACCCATTCCGATTTCTAAGACATGACGTACTGTTCTTCTTACCTGGGCAAAGGAATACATGAGACTGGTACTCACAGACCTCGGATTAGCCCACATATGTATCACCTCTGTTTCAACTTCCTCGGCCATCCTCAATTTTCCTCTTCCTAACAAGGATGCTCCTTCATGCGCTGTTGACGATTCGTTTGTTATTGAATAAGAGAAAAAAAAAAAAGTATTACAATTGGAAGAGTGAAGCAATCGTGTGTAATTGTATTACATGCTACTTCCGTGTAATTAAACGAGGATACAACTGGCAAATCGTCATTAGTTGCTCCTAATTACATGTAATTAACACATTCATTAATGGGCCTGGCCTAAGCCTTATTGGGCTTTCCCTATGGGCCTCTTTATATACTACAGCATTCGCTGTGTCCTTGGCTATTCGCACAATCCGACTGCTCGTTATTGTTTTCTGATGATTGAAGAAATTCGTCTGAGAGTATAACCATGGCCGACGAGGAATATGAGATGGACGGAACGTACGTTTGATCTTTATCACATATATGTTAGCGTTTTGCTTTTTTTTTTTTGGTTTTTTCACTCGCATAATTTGTCGATTTCAACAGGTACGAGGATGAGCCTATTGAGCCCGAGCCTGAGGTGAGAATTCAGATTATGTTTCAGTCTTCTATCCGTCTGTTGTTCATTGCGAAGGGTATTGATGATTTATGTTTCAATTTTTCATTTTTCTGATAAAAATTTTACAGGAGGGAGCAGATTTGGAAGAAGAGAACGAAAATGATGAGGCTCCCGACGCGGTTGAAGGCGAAGGTGAGGAGAAGCAGGAGCAGGAGGCAGTCGAAAGGCCTCGGAAAACGTCAAAGTACATGACTAAGTACGAGCGAGCTAGGATTTTGGGCACAAGGGCTTTGCAGATAAGGTGTTTGATTTTTTGTTTCTGTAGATTTTATTTGGGCGTTTAGATTTGTAAAAGTGACAGTTGTGTTGTGGTGCAGTATGAATGCCCCGGTTATGGTTGAATTGGAGGGTGAGACTGACCCACTTGAGGTAAAGTATTGTGTATATTTTGATGTATATGTCTTTGAAACTCTCATCTTGTGTATGTTTCTGAATCCTGATTGTGAGTGGTAAAGCTGTCAAATTGCTGTGTGGAGACTGATTTTAGGTTGTAGTAAGAGTTTATTCATGGATAGAGCAAAGCTTTCGGTGAAAGAGTATTGGCAGAACCACTTTATGAGTTCGATTGATGCTCATTGCTAGCATGTAATTGCAGAAAGTAATTAATACCTTAGTTATTTCGGGGTTTAGGGGATCCTTTTTAAGCTTAGCACTAGGTATTTCATGAAAACCTGAAGTGGATTTGTCTAAGCGTAAGTTCTCTGGAGTATTTCATTCATGTGTCATTGCTGAAAAATTTCATCCACCATTTCGTTATCCTTAACATCAATGGAGACTCACTCACTAACCTCTCGTCATTCATCTCAGATTGCAATGAAAGAACTTCGAGAGAGAAAGATACCCTTTACGATCCGCCGCTACCTCCCCGATGGAAGGTAAAATAAAACACAACCAAACCCCATAGTTGTCATGCCGTCCTTTGCGTGATGGCCACCATTTTCTTCATCAATCCTTTATTTTCTGCAGCTATGAAGATTGGGGAGTTGATGAGCTGATTGTGGAAGACTCTTGGAAAAGACAAGTTGGTGGCGACTGAGAGAGTACAAACTTTTTAGTCTTTGTGTTTAATGTCTAGCTTTTAAGCTTTGCCCCATATATGATTTTATTATCAAGTATGAACCATGCCTTGTCTGAAGATTTATATTCAGTTATTATGTTGCTGCAGCTTCAAATTCTCTCTTTTTTTTTTCTTCCGAAAATCTGACATTTAGGACCAAGTAAATTATAGCTTGCAAGCTTCGCCAACTAAATAAACCACAATAGAACGAATTCATAGTTATTAGGATTTTGGGGACGTCGAAGGGAATGGACATTGCCAATACTTTGAGGTCTCATTCTTGAAGCTTAATTAGGCCTCACTCTTGCTTCAATCTTGGCTCGGGGCGATGAAGAAGAAGAGGATGAGGGCGGGGTCGATCCTAAGGATATCAAGCTGGTAATGACTCAAGCTGGAGTGTCTCGGTCGAAGGCTGTCAAGGCTCTGAAAGCTTCCGGCGGAGACATAGTTTCTGCTATCATGGAGTTGACCAACTTACAAACTTGGCTTTACTTGTCTGTCTTTGTTCTGTTGCCGTTTGGACATGGGAACTGTGCTTTTGCAGCTCTGATGAAGTAGTTTGAAATTTGGGATTTCTAATTTAAAGGCTTTAAATATCTCATCTTTATGAGTTTTATTACCTTTAGCTTGCACAACTAAGGTCTTGAAATCAGAGGAGCAAATCATTACAGAATCCATTAAATCTTTTCCTGATTTTTTTTTCTTTTCTTTCGTCGGGCGGGAGCTATTTTCATGCAAGGCTACCGTAACTACTTGCTCGCTCCATGTAACTAAGTTCAGTCCGAAAAGAATATAAACCTCACTGTTCGTTATGAGACGAATTTGGCTGCTGGCGAGACCCTCCTAGCCTACGTATTCCGTCTTAAGCTCACACATAGTACGATAATCTATGAGACAGTGATTCAAACTCATGATGTCATGATTCGATCACTAACTGTTTTAGAAGAATATTCCACAACAAAGAACAAAGCGTCGGTAGTATCAGCGTTTTACAGCTTCTCATCGTCTGAGAATAAATTATTACATATAAAAGAGTACTACTCAAACTCATCATTACAGTGTGGGCGATCGTCTCCACCTCCATCTCAGCTATGGCCGACTCGAGTAGAAAACACCGACCCGACAAGCCCATCTACAGTAGAAACCGGCCAAGCTCTTCTTCTTCGTCTTCGTCTTATTCTACCAAATCATACAATACCAGGAATAGTTCAGTCACAAATTCGAACATCTATACCAGGAAGCTGTCCGATCCTAGCAAGTCGGAATGTGGTCGTGGTGATGACGAGGATAATATTCCCACCATAGCTGGTACCTGCCCTTTCATGTGCCCAGGTGATTGATTAGATAATAATAATAAAAAAAATCAGCTTTGATTTTTCTTTCTTTCTTTTTTTGATTGATTTTGGCACTTGCGTTGATATGGTGAATCAGTCGATGAGAGGGAGAGGCGCGAGAGGCTGCGAGATTTGGCCGTGTTTGAGAGGCTTCACGGCGATCCGTCTAAATCTTCTCCTTCCCTTGCTGTCAAAAAGGTCGTTTATATATTGCTCTATATGAACTGTAGAATATATCTGAAGTGTGTTTATATCTTAAATTTGCAGAGACAAAGTAATAAAAAGTTTGAAGTTTTAGGGTACCTTCGATGTGGGATTATTGTTTTCGATATGACGAAAATAAAAGTGAATTTTGAGCTAGTTTGCATCTGATGATTATGCCGAGTTATTGCTGAGTGATAAAAGACTATGTCCGTATAGAAAATCAATAGAAGTTATACTGCTGATTGCTCGGAAAAGTCTCCTTTACCGTTTTTGTTCTCATAAGTTTCTAAAAAATGGGACTGTTCTTAGATTCTTCTTACCTCTCTGAACTGAATACAAACTGTAATTGATCCGTGCTTCGATACGATCATTAAATGACCTGAGACCGTTATTGTATGTCAGTTTTGCAGAACGATAAGCAAAAAAGAAGTCCGAGCTTCTGATGTGCGGCCCATTCGAGTCTTGGAAGACACTCTAAATTATCTTCTCGACCTGCTACATTCTACTTACCCTTTTGAGGTGGTTCATGATTTCGTTTTCGATAGGACGAGGTCCATAAGGCAGGACCTCAGCATGCAAAATTGTAATGATGACCGAGCAATAAATCTATACGAAAGAATGGTACAACTCACTAACCTTTTATTCGAGTTCGATATTAATACCTGAAAATTCAATATTTTGAATATTCATATGCTTATGTTTCTTGACAGGTCAAGTTTCACATCGTTTCACATCATCAATTATATCAGTCGTGTGGCACTCCAAATGTATCCTCTCTTCGTCACCTTAACTTGGAACAACTTACAAAAACTCTGACAACCTTGATAAGCTTGTATGGAGCGAATCGTGCTTCACATTCATTATGCAAGAACGAAGCTGAGTTCTATTCGTTCTATCTCCTTCTTCACATGGGGTCTGATAACCAAGTAATATTTCAGCACTACACTTATACACAGCCCAGCCTTATTCGTTTTTTATGCATATTTTTTTTCGGGTTTTCAATCGCTGAAAATTCTTATATTCCATCCGACAGGGCGAATCATTATCTCTGTGGTTCCGTCGAGTTCCTTCTTTGGTCATAAAGTCAAAAGAGTTGTGTTTTGCCCGACGAGTATTAAGGTTATAGCCTGAGCCATTTTAGCCCGTCGATTCATTTGTGCTGCAAGTAGATTAATTTCCTTCCTTTTCTCGATATGATACTGATGTGTTGTGTACTCTACGTAGATATTACCGCCTAGGGAATTACAAGCAATTCATGTATACAGTGGAGAAAGAGGCGTCCTATTTGCAGTATTGCATTATAGAACCTTATTTCAATGAGGTTTTACCTTCTGCAACCATGGCTTTTTGTTCTTTATTACGATACTCATTGTGAATACATCTCCAACGTCCCTAACATCAACAGAACTTGTGCTTTAGCTTTTATTTGATCGGTGGTTTTCTTTAACGGCATATGGCTCTTAACTAACATATTCCCAACTATACGTAGGTACGTATATTAGCATTGTCTTGCGTCAGCTACGGAGGATACAAACTGCAACCATATCCGCTGGAACAGTTGTCCAAACTTCTTGTAATGAAGGTAACTAACTCTTTTCTTCTTGCCTAGTTCCCTCCTAAGATTCTTAACGGTCTTCTCAAATGAATGTTGGCTGAGACAACTTCATTCGGTCTGCTTTTGTCAGGAATCAGACGTCGAATCCCTTTGTGCTGACTGTGCTTTCGAAATATCAAACGACGGAAGGGCGAAGGGACTCTTATCTACGAAGCAAGCAGTTGCTAATAGGCAAACTCTGAGTTCCCAGAAGTACTATCCAATCGTTTCTGTTCGAATCGAAAGGTAACCTTCTAAAGAACTCTTCTCTCTGTAAGAAATTGATTTGCCCTGAACCTATCTATTCTCTCCGTAGCTGCACTATATATGTATGTGCTAATTCTGATAATGGATACCGTTCTTGCGGCAGGTTGTGTAATGAGGAATCCGAACTGTGAAGATTTAACTTGGTGTTGTTCCTTCAATTAAAGGCTAATTTGAAGATATTTCCTCGCCGACGATGTATGAGTTTAAAGATGAGTACCATCTAACTGTTCGTGGCACCTTATGAACGGAGGTTTTGATTCTGTAACCGTAGATGCTTTCGAACAACCGCCATGCCCGCCGTTCAAAAATGTGGTTTATAAATATGTCTTAAGAATAAACAGCCTTCCAAGAATCACTGGCAAGTAGGATGTTGAAACTATAGAGGCCCTAAAAATGAAGCATAACTGTCTTAGCATACACACGTGGCATGACGAAGCCTCAGAACGTCGAAAAATCATGAAGGTTACATGCCGAACAATCAATTGAGCAAATTACTTAAATGGAAGAAAGTCATAGTTCACAGAGACATTTTTCGATGTCTAGGAAAGTTTGGACATTCCTTGAACAGTGGACATATGATCCCAAGTGCTAGAGCCTTGAGCCCAAGCACAAGTAGAGGTGTTGTTGTTGCCTGAGTAGTCCTCTCCAAGAATAGCTGCAATATTATCAGCTACTGAGCCTCGATGCCCAGCGACGAAATCGTTTTGGCCAACCCAGCTGCACGACCCAAGTATAGCGTCTGGCCTAGAATAGTCCAAGTGAGTCGGTGTTTCATTGCTTTCACTGCCCATGATCCAACTTTCGTCGAACATTTCAGATTTCACGTGGTTCACTGCATAAAATGAGGAAGTAGAGTTGTTTCTCAAACCAGTATGACAGCCAAGGAAAGTGTTTGTGGATTTCGAAAGAGTACACATTTAGGGGGAAAAGAAAGAAAGACCGACTAGAAATGATCTCGAAAAAAGACCAGTCAAGCGCCAACATGGAACATGAAAGCCAAGCCAAAACAACACAAGAAAGGAATATATTGAATGTAAAGAAACAAAATTAAACTAGCATAAGATATATGTATAGGAGTCCATATTTCAAATCCTTAAATCTGTAATCCTAAATAAAAAATCAGATTTTGACAGTAAATGCAATCAACCAAGGTCATATATTTCTTTCCCAGAACAAACATTATTGTATGATTAGATTAAGGGAATTCTTACCAGGCATCTGCTGCTCCAATGAGCATCCACTTGTGCCAGAAAGAGGGCACCCACTGAAAATTGATCCCATTGAGTTACCTGATGGGGAACTTGGGTCGACATAGTCAGTTATACCCCGAGGTGTGATCTGGAATGAATTAAGCTGACGAGAAGATCCATTCTCAGCCTTTCTCAGGGATTTATATTCATAAACTAGATCTTCTAAGAGGCCATCGCTACAAGGTGGAGATAAAAGTGGTGGAAGTGGCCTTGAACGATCAGTGTGGACAAGAAAATTAGATGATTCCGGGACAGAGTCCCAGATACCTAATCCAGTCTCTTGATATTGGAATGAAGGGAGCTCCAACTTCTGAACCCCAGCAAAGTGCTTAGAAGTCGAGAATGTTAAACTTGGCAGTATGTCACTTTCTTGATTAATAGCATAACAAAGCGGTTTCTCGGTGAGGTTAGGGTCATGTGGGTAACAAAGACCAAAGGGAGACATACCATTATTGTAAATCTCAGTTTGAGTTCTGTGGAATGAAGGAGCACCATTAGCATCTCCTCCACAGTCTGACATTAGCTCGTCTTGTTCTTGAGTATGTTTCTGAAATCCCACTGTTTTGGACACAAAACTAGAAAATGGGTGATTTCCAAAATCTCTCATCACCTGGTCGGCAGAAATATTAGTAAATTCGGAGGTGTCTGGTAACTTGTTGAAACTACAGAACACAGGGATAGGTATCTCATAACAATTGCTTTGCATCATCTCCTGACTTCCGCTATCCCCAAGATATATCCCTGATGAGTGATGCTCATTTTGATAATTGGGATTTTCCGGTGGACATAATTCAGGGGGGTAAAGTGGTAAACCAGCACGTTGGCGTCTTTTTATCCTGGTATTCCAATAATTTTTTATCTCATTGTCTGTTCTTCCAGGCAACTGAAATATAAGAAGAACGTTTAGGTTTAAAATTGAACCACACAGAACCCATATACATAAGCATCCTTTACATAAAAAATCAATATGAGCTCATCTTCAACAATAAATTATGGATCTGTTTAATGCAGAGCATAAATCAGGTAGTAAGAAGAAACATCAGGAGCTTACATGTACAGCCATTCGCGCCCATTTATTACCCATCTTCGCATGAAGTTCAATTACAAGTCGCTCTTCTTCTGGTGTAAAGGCTCCTTTCTTCAGGTTTGGCCTTAAATGGTTGGCCCATCTCAATCTGCAGCTTTTCCCACACCGTAAAAGACCTGAGTGTTTCTGAACTGCATTCCAGTTGCCTTCTCCATGTTTCTTAACATATTCAACTAAAATTGCATCCTCAGCTGATGTCCACGGGCCTTTCTTCAGAGCAAGCACACCAGTTGAACTACCGATCGAATTATCACCATCATTGCTCAGAGGAGAATCAGCAGAGTACACACCATCTTCACCATCAGTAGTACTGTTCTGAGCCATTTTTCAGCACTTTCCTGTGTGAACCAAAGCAAATGACTGGAAATTTTGTCACCAATAAAAAAATTAGTAACTCTGCAGAAGCAGTTTCATTCTCATCGAAATATCACCCTTAGATAAAAATTATTTTAAGCATTGCAAAATAATTAATTTGACAGTATGTATGCTATTAATATTCACAAACAACATATTAGGATTAAATTATCAAATCCAGTAATAGCTATAAATTAGTGACTCATATCTATAAGCATCTCATATAGAATCTTCTACTGTCATTAATGATTTAACTGTTACACCATACACAGCTAATGAAGCCGGTAGTTTATTCAGATATATAGCTGTAACGTGAAATATTAATTGAACTATGATTAACATCAGGAGAAAAAACATGAATTACTTGAGATACTAACCCGCCATTCCGCAACCCAGAAATCACCTCATCACTCACTAAGGACGATAACACAAAAATCAACATCAAGAAAAAACTCAGCGGGATTACTCGCAAAAAAAAAGAAAAAACAGAAGAAAAGCTCCCAATTAATCCATAAACCCTATCAGAAACACAAAAAGCTAATATCCGATATCAAAACGCATCAAAACATAAGAAACTACACCGTATCGTACTTCTTTTACTGATCTAATAAATGCACGACTAATCAAAAGACATTAAATGCAGCTTCTTCGCCGGAAAGTCCTGAAAAAAATGTTTCGCTTGACCTAATAATGGCAATATTCCTCTGCTCCGCAATTCGACGCCGACTGATTATCAGCCTTATAATGCTTTGCAATCAACATACCGTAAAAAGGATCGATTACGAATATTAGATCGACGAATATGAAATCGAACAATTACCTATTTGTTGAAGAAGCTCAGAAGCAAACCCAAAACAGGCAACAGAGAAGCAGAGAAGTGAAAAGTAAAAGTGGAATTAGCGAAAATGGGAAATGATAGCGCAGCTTGTGTACGAATGCTTTTATAGAAGCGTGTCTACACACAGTAAGCGTGAGTGTGTGTGGTCGAAGAAATGAATGAAGTACATACTATTCCCCAGGAAATAAAAAAGAAAAAAAATTGAAGTACATAATATATTTGTATAAACGTATCATAAGTACAGAATTGATTTAATTCCCTCATATCTCTTAAGAAATAATTATTTATGATTTTATAATTATTAAAAATGTAACGTCACAAAAAAAAAAATAGAGCTGCAGAGTCTAACTGCCACCATTCTCGTCATTTGTCAGCAATTTAATTTAATTTTATCTGAATAAATATTTAAGTGGTAGACAACGAAAATACTTTAGTGATATCATTTTTTTCTCAATCATACACAAAAGAAAGTTGATTGCTTGCTGCAACTTAAGACGGTATATATGTTTGCATTTATTTATGTAAGTTGTCACGCACAAACATAAGCTGGCTTTTAATATTTTTTATTTTTAGTAATATGCATAAAGAATAATATCCAACAATTTCAGTGATTTTATTGATTTTTTTTTCCCTACAGTGAGATATCTCCACGCAACACCACCATAATCCCGCCACGCAACACCACCATAATCCCGCATTCGGACTAAGTTCAGTTTGAAGCGAATTTGGCTAATTCCCCTTGCACAGTCTCAAGTCCGCGCAGATTACAGTAATCAAGAAATCCAAATAAATTCAAACTCATAACCTCTTTCTGAAATATGTAGACATCATCATATTGATTAAATGGCCATATAATTTGAAAAAAATCATTTGACCTATTCATTAGACATGATCATATTGATTAAATGGCCATATAATTTGAAAAAAAAAATTTGAAATGCCAAAAATAGTATATAATTAGATGGGTGGTGAAGTATCGTGTGACACATGACTTGGTTATGTTTTTCTTTTTTCTCTGATAAAAGGCCATACCACAAGTTGTATAATATATAGTGTGACGCAATTTAAATTCATATATATATATATATATTATTCAATTATTGGTCATATTTTCACATTGATAGGATAAGAATCACCGAAATTGCGTATGCATGGATGACTACTTTATTATTTTTTTTTTCGGTTATGGCGATTGACAAAATGCATGCACATTGATTGCATACTCAATACCATCACAAATTATATATTCTTTAAAATTTGATATTATATATATATATATATATATAAATTCAAGTGCAGTACGATTCATTTACTTGCAGACAATTCACTAGGTTGAGACAGCCTTAATCCATGAGCTGTATCTGCTGTGATCTTTCACACTGTAAGAGAAAGATTGCTACATTTAGTTCTATGAAGCAAATCCCCAAAAGAGAAGAAGTAATGGGAGCGGAGGGCGTAGTTCTACTTACTGGTATATTCCCGACGACGGATTGAGTTCTTGATATATATTGACATAAAATCTGAACCCATCGGGGCTGACGTCTCTGCAAAGCAATCCTTTTCCTTCAGCGGCTAGGAGATACTCCTTAGCCATGGCTGGGGCGACGCCGAGGGTTCGAGCAGCATCGCTGGCACTGATTCCACCACGTAAGGCATCTCGGTTCATTGCCAGAATGCCGATCCTATTGTATATCTGAATTACGACGGGAGATCAGAATATGATGAGCCAAGAAAGATTGATAATGATTATTGCATCGAGGATAAGGGCCTATGTTGTCCTAACTTATTGGAGAAACCATTCTTTTCATCGTAATCTTATTCTCAGATTTGTCTTTATGGAAGGGGAAATTTATTCGGGATGGAAATTCACATTATCAAGTATGGAACGTCTATGTCCACCAACAGAATGTGACATAGAGAAATAATACGTAAAAGCCGCTTAAATCTCAAAGTAATCACCTCATCGTCACTGTGGGCTTTGCTCTGAATCACCATGACGCCGCTATCGAATTTCCTAAGCATTACTGAGCTGCCAGCAATCAGAAACGAGATAGGATATTCAGAGAATCCAATAAAGAGGCGAATGAATGAGATTAACACCGAAAAGTACATACACATCAAACTTTTCCCAGAGAGAACATGCTTGCAATAAATCGTCGGGTGAGATCAATTCTGCAGAGAAAGAAAACATTTATTTTTCCCCTCTGAAGCAGCTACGTTTGGTTTCAGAACAACCACACAAGCGGTGAAGAAGAATATATGAGATAAAGAAAAAATCGACCTGTGCCACGGGCTCGATTGAAGAGGCAGTAAATATCTATCAAGTTAATCATTCCTCCAGCTCTCTCTAGAGGTATCTTTACAAAATCTGCCAACTAAGACGGGCATATCTTGAGTTGAGTTTTCAACGAAGACAACAAGCTAAAACGGTAACTTATACACTCGCATTGAACGAACAATATGCAATTCATATAACCAAAGGAATCAAGGCTAAACGATAGGACATAGGAGGGGATGATCTCATCATATGAAGGAAACTTCACAAGGCATAAATTGAAGAACAGATTAAACCTACCATTCTTTCTTAATTGCTTCACTTCCAAGTTCCATTAATGCACGTCGAGTCTATTAAGTTGACGTACCTGACGAGAAAGCTGTTGATGGTACAAAGCACCTGCCGTCTCCTTGGTGACCGGCGACACAATCCCAACGCTCAACAGCCAATCCTGCATTTCTTCCTTACTGCCCATCTCATCATCATTTGTCCCACTAGCCTGAACATTCGAACCTATCAGAAGCTTCGACCTCATCTTCTCTGCAAGCATCACCATCTCCTTTGCCTTACTCTACTCTTCCATGGAAACAAAAAAAAGAAAGATCTTTATATACATTAACAAAACAAACTCCATCCAAGATTCAAACTTTGCAAGAACAAAAACAAAAACAAAAACAATATGCCAACCATGAGAGCACTGAGATCCTGAAAAGCATCCTGCAAGCTCTTGTCCGTACTCTCCCACATCTCCTGCTCTTTCCTCAATATCCCCGAAACACCCACAACAGGCATCTTCAACGCTAACGATGAATTCGAAGAAGATGCTTCAGCGGCAGTGGTAGCCTCTTCCCAAGCCCTACCTCTCCACGCATCCCATAGCTTCCCCATAAACACATCAACGTCCGCCTTACCCCTCGCAATCAATGTAATCGCCGACACATTACCCCGCCCACGACCACCAAGCATCGCAAGATCAACTTGAAGCTTGATCCTTGGGCTGTGGAACATGGACTTAATTGATTTCTTACCCTGGTATGAAATGTGCTGGATAACCGATAGAGGGATGAAGAACGAGCAAATCGGACTCTGCGGGGCGTGGTTTTGAGCGGGAAGATACAAAAGACGGTGTGTGGTGAGGATGACTAGGCCTGATTTGGGATTAGGCAAGCTGGGATCGTCTTCGGCGAGAAATTCAACGGTGGAGAGGATCGACCACTCGACTTCGTTAGGGTAAAGCACCGGCCGCCCACTTTCCGTCAGCTGAGCTGCCGGGAATGGATTTCCGCTCATGTTCAGCTTATCTACGTTCCTGATAAAGGCTATCGTTGATCTTGACGACCGACGGAGACGAAGCGAAGACGACGACTTAAACCTATTATAGACACTTGGGGTCGAATTGAAAGAACACAAATAGTTTTGGGACGAATTATGTAATTAAGATTCTTGAAGAATTCCAGCAATTTTTCCCAGCAAGCACAAAACTGCTATAACAGCCAAAGAATATGTGTTCATATACATTCAGTTTATATGCAATGAGTTTGATAATATCGGAAAATCGCTCTTTCTCTCGATTTATCTGCCGAGATTTCTACGTAACGATGAACAGATGTATCAGATCAGATCAGATCATCTCTCTTTCTCAGACAAAAAATCTTTGTCCTAACACAAAAAAATGAAGCAGGTCTTAAACTAGACATTGTAGTTCGTCTTCTGAAGCCAAATCTGGGCGTTGTTATAACAGCGTAAGGGAAACAGCCGCCGAGCGAAGTCGGACACCATCGTCGCCCCACTTGTCCTCTGGGGCCGTCGCTCCAGCGATTATTGCCTGCCGAATTTTTTTGAAAAGGCGAATGCTTTTAGTAAGCAAGGTTGGAGAGAATTATCGAACGGAAGTTGAGAACAAATAAACGGACCTTGCCGCTATTGACAGCAGCCACCATTGCTACGTGCTGTTCGTCCCTACCGAATTCGTAATAGTAGTAATTCCTGAAAGTAAAATGGGAGTAAAATGAGCAGTGAATAGCTCGATAACATTTAGTCCGAAAAGAGGCATATTTGTAATGTACCTATAACCTTCGTCCTCCTTGATCTTTATCGTACGAGCTGCAAACAAAGTCGCATTGCCTGAAAACATACGTGAGAATTATCGTAAAAGATCAAGTTAAAAAGGTGCAGAGTTTCTCCGAGGCTCAGTTTGGCTCGAAGAACCGAGCAAGGGCGTCTATTTTCCATACCGAAGAAATACTTATCTAAGCCGACCCTAAAGGCACTATTTCATTTTACTTCCATTACCTGGAACAAAGATTTTAGCCGCCGCCTTCAATGACCCTAAATCTGCGATGTCTTTGGCCTGCCAGAAGCGAAGATAGTAGCTGAATGAAACGGAGGCAAATCTCAAAAGGGCTATAGAAACGTTTGGACATTGAAGTATCACATGCTCTACAACCTCAATATTTCTGTACTAATATTGAAGAAACTGTTCAAGCAACCATCTTTACATGCAAAGATCATACACATTGTGACAGAAAGGATTTGAAGAAGACGAACCTCTAAGAAGGTAATCTTGAGTTGGTTAGTCGGGCGGATAATAACGCTTACTACTTCGGATCTGCATCACATTTTGCAGCTGTGTTAGAGAAAGAAGCCTCAGAAAGAGATAGCAGAAGTAACAGTAGAGACAAGATTGAACTTCAGTTTAATCACTACCCATCAGGCGAAGCAAAACGTGCGGCGAAAGTCTTCGGCTTAGCTTTATCTCCGTAAAGGGACAGCCCGGCATTGAAATCCTACAACAGATATCGAAGACACAATCAATCAATACATTTTGCTGTAGTAACCTCAGGCAGGCTAAAGAAATGTATACCTACATACATACCTCAGGCTCAGTAAGGTCTTGAAAGTCAGGTGGGACACGAATGGCGAAACCATCTCCATAGAACTGAAGCCAAGACTTGGTGTTGGCAATGCCTGAAAGAAACGATTTTGGCGGCGGAGATGTGTTCGAGTTGGAAGGCGGTGTAGACGGCTCAGCCGAGGCAAAGGCGGGGGATAAGGTGGTTAAAATCGAAGAGCAGGCGGTGGAGATGACGAGCCTTCTAGAAACGTCGACATCCAAACATCCGGCGAGGGGCGTGCTCTGTGTTTTTGCAGGTGGGTTGTGGGAGATAGAGACAAGAATCTTGGACATGGCCATTGAGGAGGTAACAGACCGTTGGTGGCTCCTGAAATAGATAACGTAAGTGAAATTACCAAAATATCATGTCTTTAACACATGCTTATCAACGTTGCTTGTAAAATTTAAACATTGGATGATCAAAATACATTATTGGGGTGGAATTGTTCAAAATTAGAATATGGGGACTATTTATGTAAAAACAAAAAAACAAGAGAGATTATTAGTTTAATGAATCACACCACTTCAGCGTAGACCAACCCAACTACCTTATATGTTAGACGTCGGTTAGACAATAAGTTTGAGAGAGGCTTATAAGCTTATCGGTTACTCTCTTCTTTATTGTCAATTGGTTTTAGAGTGGACCCCGTGAGCTTATGAACTTGAACTTATGAGATTGGGCTACTCCCTTTATTGTCAATTGGTTTTTGTCAATTGATTTTAGAATGACCCCCCGAGAGCTTATGAATTTGAACTTCTTGAGCTAAAGGAGAATATGTCACAATATTCATGGAGTTGAGTTATTACCCATCTGATGATTATGGCAAAATAAACCTATTAGTTTCCTCGTTCCCGCCAGGTTCGGACCTTCTATTCTGAATACCGGAAATAGCTTAATGGTAGAGCATAGCCTTGCCAAGGCTGAGGTTCCATCGTCTTCTTTCCCGCTTCACGCAAACCCTCTTAGGATTTATCAGAAATCTCAATAAAGAGCAAATTATTGATACAGATTTCGCTCTTCCTAGGATTTTAGAGGGTGAGAAGAAGAAAATTTTGCAAAAGCCGATTTTTTTTTTTGTTCTTCTTTGTTTTTCGATTCGTTTAGCTTCTTTTTTACGAACCTAACAGTTTACGTACCTTTATATTGATTATTGGTTTGAAACTTGGAGCAGTACTTGGCCAGAGGAAGTGATACGCTATGAATGCCCCCATTATTGGTAAAGTTTTGGTTTTGGTTTTGATCAGCTGAAATTTTTGGTTTTAGATGCTTTTACATTTCATTTATGTATCATCGGCCTTAATTTTGGAATTTTGATTTGAAGGGTGATGTTAGTTGTTATTTGTTTTGATACTCTGTTGCTTTTGTTTAGACCCATTACAAGGTGATTTTCCGGAGGCAATAGAGGAGTATTTAGAACATGGAGTGATGAAGTGTATCGCCTTTAATCGCCGGGGAACACTTCTTGCCGGTATGATTTTTTTCGACGTTTCCTTTTCAGTTTTCACCTCTTCGAATAAGTAGTGTTGATTCTTTTTTTTCTTCTTCTTTTCGGTTAGCGTTGTCAATTTGGCTTTTAAAATGCATGCTTGACAGTGAAAATATACATTGCTGGTGGTCGTAGTTTTAACATCTTTTATGAGTAGATGTGTTTTGAAAATATATGTTAGTTTTATCACTTTGGGTCGCTGGTCTATATGTTAGTTTTTATCGTGCATGTATACGTAAATGATTGGGGTTGTACTGTAACGTTGCTATCTGTAGTTTTTCAACATAGTGGTCTGTGTTTCCAGAATAATTCTGGGGCTATGTGAAATTTTGCATACATATCTAAAGGATGAGTCTTGGAACTTAGTTTTGATTTGGAAAGTTTCATCTTATTTTTAGTTTATAACAAATCTATAGCTGTCAATAACAGAAAGAGTAATTAGTTGGATTGGATACTTGATTATTTTACGTTCCTTTTTTGCTTCAGACTACTGCTTATGTCACTGTAATGCTTACAGCGGTTACCTCTGCATATCTCCTTAGCTTTTCGATATTGCTATGCTATTGTAAAATTTTAAATATTTTTATCCAGCTGGCTGCTCTGATGGAAGTTGCATTATATGGGATTTCGAAACTAGAGGCATTGCCAGAGAACTGAAGGATAAAAACTCTGTAGCAGCCATAACAAGTATTAGTTGGTCTAAGTATGGTCGCCGCCTTCTTGTTTCCGCTGCTGATAAGTCCTTGACTCTTTGGGATGTCATCAAAGGGGAGAAAATTGTTCGAACCATTCTGCAACAAACGCCATTACAAGCACGCCTCCATCCCAGGTCCTCTACCCCATCGATCTGCTTAGTTTGCCCGCTTTCATCAGCCCCTCTTATAGTTGATTTGGATGCATCAATCACCACGGTACTTCCGTCCTCACTGCCTGATGCAGGGAACGGGCTCGTCCCACCGTCTCGTAATAAATTTTCTGATGGATCTGCTCCATTTACTCCCACCGCAGCGTGCTTCAACAAATATGGTGATTTGGTGTATGTGGGGAACTCCAAAGGGGAAATACTAATTGTGGATACCAAAAGTGTTCAAATACGTGGTGTTGTTCCTATTTCTGGGTCTGCGGTGATAAAGAACATTTTGTTCAGCCGGAGCGGGAGTTACCTTCTTACTAACTCTAACGATAGGATTATAAGGATATATGAAAATCTCCTCCCGATGAAAAACGGGCTTAGTGACCTGGATAAATTTGTTAACGAAGCATGCGACCTAGACGAAGTTGGAAAATTGAAGTTTGTTGGGTCAAAGTGTCTTGCTCCTTTTAGGGAGTTTCAAGACTCCATAACCAAAGTACACTGGAAAATGCCTTGTTTTAGCGGCGATGGAGAGTGGGTCGTTGGGGGTTCGGCCAACAAAGGCGAGCACAAGATCTACATATGGGACAAAGCTGGGCATCTTGTGAAGATTCTTGAAGGACCAAGGGAGGCTTTGATAGATTTAGCATGGCACCCAGTGCGACCTGTTGTAGTTTCAGTCTCCTTAACTGGATTGGCATATATCTGGGCCAAGGATTATACTGAAAATTGGAGTGCGTTTGCTCCAGATTTTAGGGAGCTTGAGGAAAATGAAGAATATGTTGAACGAGAGGATGAATTCGATCTTGTTCCTGAAACTGAAAAGGTAGTGAAGAATTGACTGACTAAAGATTGTGCTTGTTTATCTTTATTCCCCCCTCTTGACTTTTTATCTGAAATTTTATGCTGGTTCAGTTGAAAAATTCGGCTGTCAATGAAGATGATGAGGTGGATATTTTAACCGTTGAGAAAGATTTGGCTTTCAGTGATTCGGACATATCCCAGGATGAAATTTGTTTTCTGCCGGCTGATCCATACCCACGTTTTCACGAGCAGCACCAGGTGCACGATTTGAAGAATTTGAAACCTGGTGATGGTAGCCATTCTGTATAGGGCTGCGGAAAATGGTCATCTAACAAATCATGAATCCAGCCCATGTGAAGGTATCATTTTTGCTTTCTGGAGAATGCACTGTGAATTTTTTTTGTCTCTGCTGTAATGCACATCAATTACATTCTTGATTAAAATATATGGGAATTAATGGAGATTTTGATTATTTATTCATGTTTTTCTTTTAACATGAATAAAGAAGGATGACGAAACTTACTGCAATGATAATCACCGAGGAAGAATCCTTCCAAAAGGATTTGCTTGAAATATATTACTTTGTGGCTATCTGTTGTAAATATGAAATTTATATTTCCTGCTGCATCAAATAGGCGCGCAAACACGTACTTGAAGTTTGAGTAATTGGGAGTGGCTTTGGATTGTAAAATCTTGGATTGGGAGAAGCAGTGTCTAGGATTTGTGTGGCATAAACTTGTTTGCATTAACTGAGCATTTATAGAGTTTGTTGCTCTGTGCCATTTTTCTTGCTTAGAATATGCATTTGTTGAAATTTTCACTCCACTGAAATTAATCGCAAATGGAATGCAGAGGACAGTGGAGGGCCGAATCAGATGAGAAAGAGGAAGTCTTCAGAAGTAGAGGCAGATTTTGAAGTATGAAAGAATCGTCAAAGATGAAACTTTCTGGTAATCTTCTGGAGCTTAAAAGATAAGCTGTAGCACATTCTGAAAAACAATATTTACTGCTTGGTACTGAATCTCATAACCATCTAAAAGTATGAGATGGAAAGATGGTCTTACTAAAGAGAATTTGTTAAAGAGACTTTTTTCTCTTATCTTCTTATGTTCTTTCGCTTATGTCATTTTGATCACTTCATCTAAAAGATTAAATTTTGTAAGGAATGTATCGTATTTTAATTATATATATTTTATTTCCAACATGCCCCTCACGTCTAGGCTGGTTTCTTTCTTATCCATCATTCGACGTGAATTTTTCTTTTACGGGTTGTCGTGAGGATTTGTGCCCACTACCCCTTGGCGTGCGCTCTAATATCATGTTAAATGACACTTCTCCTAAAAGCTTAAACTTGTAGGAAGTGTATCATATTTTAATTTTTTATATTTTTATTTCCAACACATTTTAATTTTGAATACCTAACTGTTGACAGGATAGTAAAACAGGATGCATATTTTCTGCAACATGGCTCCGAAACTGTGATTCTAGTGATTCTTTAAGGTAAGCTGAAGGCAGCAGCATTTTTAAATCACACTACGTTCTTAAAAATTACCCCAGGGATTTTTCTTACATTCTTTTACTTATTCCCGTGATTAAGAAGGTATCCTATTTAGTTATGTTTGTCCAATCTTTGTAACGTTTGAGATATTTAGCCAATGTAAGTAGATGAGCTCTGCTTATTACTATTTGATGACACATTCTATGTTTCATGATTAATACATTTCGAGGAGCAAACCTTTTTATTATTCTTCTTGGTTGGTTTCGAATTTTGATAATACTTTGTCCCGGTGGTTGCAAGCATGTTTGAATTTCGTTTTTTCTTTTGTCGGTAAAATTTTATTTCGAAATTTGTTTGATTTCGCATAATTTTATGGACCTCATGAAAACTGGCACAAAGAATGTTCCTTTATTTGTTAGACGCGGTGCGTACTTTGAATTTTTATACAGATTTACCTAAAGCACAGACTAGTTTTTCTCTTGCCCCGTCATGAATTTGTAAGTAACATATGCACTTAGTCCCATGATAACAAGCACAGCTACGCCCATATTCACCAATAACTGTCGTTCTTCATTGAGCTCGGTGAGTCCTTTCATCTTCTTGTTAAGTCTCTGCATCGTAGAAGCTTCATGATCAGCTCCACGTGAACGAATTATTTGTTTTCCCTTTGATCCTTTGTCTCCTTTAGCTTGATCCTCGTGGTGTGATTTCATTTTCTTGGCAGCTGCATCATCAGGTAAGCTTTTACCTATATCAAAGATCTTATTATTATCATCCCTCTTCTTGTGACCTTCATCTTGTTTTTCTGATAATATACGTTTGTCTTTCAGCTCGGTGCTTGCAATCTTCTCAGCTTCAAGCCCGAGATCTCTCAGAGGATGATCCATCCTTTGTTCGTCAGACGTTTTTTTGGTCTCTAAACTTTTCCCTTCTGCTGCCTTGCTTCTGTCAATGGTTCGACGAACATCCGCTGGATCCTCTGGAGTTGTATGCAGCTTCTGGTCTTCGTCTGGACCTCCCGAAATCTTCCGAGGCTGCTCTAAATCTTTACTGTCTCTTGTTTGGCTCGTACCTCCTTCTGAGATTTTGTCCTTGCCCTCCTGACTCATGGCTTGCTTCTCAATATCAGTAGCTTTACGCCTTGAAGGAGTTTCTTTAGGCTTATCCACTTTCTTCTTGGGAACAGTGATGCTCAAGGTGCCTCCTTGGTACTTGGCACGAACCGAGTTGATCTCGCCGTTTTCAGGTACTTGAAAGTCTTCTTGAAAACGGCTCCATTTATTACCACCCACCAATCGTTCGCCTCGAACCCTGATGGTGTTCTTGTCTTCCGTCGAGACTCTGATCTGCTCCTTCGTAAAACCTAGAATAAAACATAGGTATTTAGTCAGAACGAAGTTCTTGAGAATCTCACGGTCGAAATCAATGAAGCAAGGCTGTTATATCTATGTACGATGTATATGTACCGGGAAGAAATATATTGAGAGTATGGAATTCGTCGTCTTGTTGCCATTCCGACACGGGCCTGAAATCTTCGTAGACGGGCCAGACACCGCTCGTCCGTGGCCGGGCCCCGCCTCTCGGGGTGTTACTACGGCCGCCCGCGCCTCTCGGTCTCATCGCCATGTCGTGTCCTTGCAGCTAACTTTTTCTTGCCAAGTTTGTGTAAAGATTGATTGTTGCTCTTATACTAACGTTAATTGAGAGCTTTTTGTGTTGTGATTGTTATCTCCTTTTCGTGCGCTTTTATTTATACATTTTTGCTGCCGTGAAATTGCTTGGCTACTGCTTTTTCTTTTGAAAGAGTTTATACCTTTGCGATTGCTTCTTGAAGATCTTTAACTTGCTTTGTCGTATATGCGCGTGTAAGCTTTCAGAAGGTTCCTTACTTGACTCCTACGTTTCTTGCATGACTTTCTTTCTTATTTATGTTTCTAGAAATGAATATATGATGAAGGAGAGCCATTTCCTCCGTGGGTCAAGTGGTCGGGTCGTAATATTCAGAAGGAGGTCATGGGTTTGATTCTAGTTGGCCGCACCTTGACTGTCGATGTTTATCGTGGAAAGATTAGTTCCGCTAGGAGACAGAGCCATTTCATAGCCAACAATGAGGTCAGATTCGATTAAAAAAGAAAAAAGCACAAAGGGAAACTTTCTAAAGCAAATTACATAATGATATGGTTTTACACAATAGCACAAGAAATATAATTATACCTTTTGAACACAAGAAGTATATATGCAGAGATTAACAGAATCTTACCATAGGGAGATTGAGTTGAGTTGCTTCTCTGCTTTTGTCCTAATTTATTTTTATTGTAATGGAAACTATAATAGGTATACTAAAAGTGGAGTATACTAACATATTGGTTCTCATATCATGCTGAGATACAGTTGAGAATATATATATATATATATATATATATATATGCAGTGAATGCTTGTATGGTTCATCCTTCTTGCTGCTGCAGTTTCTTATCTTCTCCCTTTCCATCTGCTACAGTTACTTTTGCGTTCTGATGCGCCGCGTTGCTCGCGCTCATAATGGAGTCGAACTTTTCGGATTTCTCCAGCACTATCTCGATCTGTTCGGCGAAAACGTAAGCATTTCGATTACTTGTATTATTTGAATATATATAGATGACTACTAGGCGTAACCCACCCGAGCTTTCTGGACCATACGCCCTTTAGTTTGATCTTTCATCCCTGTGGTGGATGTCAAGATGCCTATACACGGGATTATAGCGCATAAGATGCCTTATCGGAGCATAATTGAGTCGTTTGTTACTACATTGGTCGTAAGTACTTACTCTTCTCATTGACGAATCCATTGTTCTTCAGAATCTCAGCTATTGTGACGACCGTTGCGATCGCTATAAGGGAAACAAACGATCACTTCTTTTTTTTTTTTTTGCAGGTTTTCTGGGATAGGATGTAAGGAGGCGAAAGAACTTAAAGATTAGAGATTTCTTACCCATGCCCAAAGCCGAGAGCTCGATCTCGTTATGCTGCTGCAGGTACCTCTGCAATCATTAAAAAAAGAAACGTTTACGAAAAAAAAAATCCCATTTTTCTTACATTTCGAACTGCATTCGGGAAAAGAGAAATAGCTTATATACCTTTGCAAGATTGACGTAGAAGAAGAGCGGTTTCTTAGTGTTGGAAACTTGAATTCTGTTCTTCTTTAGGTTGTCGTTGCTCATCTGCTTCGCCGCCGTCGCTGCCTCTGCTGTTGCCATCGCCATTCTTTTCGTCTCCTTTCTTCTCTTTACTCACTCCCTTTTTCTTAACCTTTGCAGATAGAAAAAACCTAAATAAAAGCCGTTGTTTAAGACAACAATTCCAATGGACAGCCGAAATAACAGCCCTCTGACCATGCAATAACATCAGTCTGTCTCTCCCAACGGTTGTTCGAGGATCAACGGTTGAGAACTAAAGTTGACAGTTAAGTTGGTTAACTTAAGCATTCAGATAGATAGATAATATCTATTAATAGTCTCTACACTTTCAAATCCCACCACGTGTTGGATAAAATCTACATGTTCTATTTTATCTTCTCTTCTTTCCCCCTATTTATTATCTTCTATCTCCATGCTTGCAAGAAAAAATAAACCGCTATATTCGTCGCATTTCCGCCCCGAAAGCAATGAGCCAAGAACAGCCCTTACGAACCGAGTCCATCGAGCATGTGGACGTCGCGGGCCAGATCGTCCAAGCCGAGATTCGTATAGCTTCTCAGAAAGATTCCTCTCATGTGAGTTTTGCGATTTTTATGGAGCTTTTGTTTTCTTTATCATCTATTTATATATATATTTTTTTTATTATTTTTTCTTACAGTTGGAGCACATGAGGGCCGGGGAGATCACCATCGGAGAAGCCCTCGAGGCGGCGGCCCTAACCGCGGGTCACAAGCCGGTGGACTACAGCGACGCGGCGGCAATACAGGCGGCTGAGGTGAGGGCCACGGGACGGACCAACATCATCCCCGGCGGTGTAGCCGCCGCCGCCCAGTCGGCCGCCACTCGCAATGCCAAAATCCAACGGGGTGAGGACAAGACCAAACTTAGAGACGTCCTTTTGGTAAATAAATACACATACACATATGTAATGAAAAATTTAATTTTTTTCGTATCTATTCTATAATAATTATTTTTGTATGTTATAGGACGCAAGTTCGAAGCTCCCGTCGGACAAACCCGTGATGCGTAGAGACGCGGAGGGAGTGATAGGAGCCGAGCTGAGGAACGACCCGAACCTATGCACTCGGCCGGGTGGAGTCGCCGCTTCGATCGCCGCGGCGGCTCGGCTTAACCAATCCCACTCGCAAAACAAAAACAACAACAACAGCAAGGACGATAATCAAAGCAAATAAATTTTATGTTTTTTTTTTATTATTATTATTCGTTTCTATATATTTCAAGTTGTCTTTAAGGTATATATACATTATGTATCTTTGATTGAATATTACTAGTTAAAAGTCATATGATATATCTTTTATACTGAATATAATACATACAGAAAATCCATGGATGAATCAACGAAGCAACTAAATCAAAAGTAAATGACAAGTGTGTGGTAAATGTACAAAAATATATATTTATTACACAAAATATATGAAATGATATTCCTTAATATATCAGCCAAGAAAAACCATAGCAGCAAGAGACAAGAAGAAGATTGCAGCCCAGTTGAAGCCCTTTCCTTGAGTGTATGTCACAGCTGCTCATGAGGTTTAATTCAAATAAAATGTAATAAATTAGATTTGGGTTTTATTTATAGCCACGTTATTGCAATATATATATATATATATATATATATTTATATTATTTTCACCTCTATTGCTTGTGTTATCGTTGCTTGGAGATGGATTTGCAGTTGAACTTGCGACCCTAATCCCAAGCCTTCCACAAGACTCAGACCCAATAGCACCTAATTATGATTAACAAGAAACAGTTAAGTACGTAATTAGTTTATTACAAATCTCATAATAATCATTGTAATGATGTGATATATATATATTATATACTTACAATCACTGTAGCATGGAAAAGCAGATATATTGAGAAGGTTAGAGTGCCCAGGGTTGCACTGGCACGTATGCGTATACGTTGTGTTCTTCATGCAGCTTCCTTCTCCGCAGTAGATCCAATAGCAAGCTGATAGATTTACCAATTATTTTTTTAAAAAAAATATTAATAAAGATTATGAAGATGATTAAAATATTAACAAATATATTTATTACGATCGAAGAAGGATAAGTTGTGTGGAACAGGCGGCGCCGGTGGGGCTGCCGGCATACAAGAATAGTCGAGGGAACCTGCCAGAGCACATATATATATATATATATAATATATGTAAGTATAATTCATTGCCAAATAAATATAAATAATCATAATAAAAATAATATAAATGGAACTAACAGTTTGGAATAGTGCAAGGCAGAAACTCAAAGTCTTGCTCGTCGTTATCGTCAAGGCGAGTTCTCTTCCAGCCATCGTCGCACTTGCATTTGAAGTTGAAAGGGTAGCCTGGCGCTGCTTGGCAGCTTCCCTTCCCACACTCCACTTCTTTGCATAAGTCCTCTGTGGAATGAATTCACATCACATATATATGTATAGTTATATATATATATATATAAATTATATATATACATACCTAAGAATGGTGATAGAACAGAAGGAACATTATCAGTTACAGCTGATGCTACTGCTAGTAACAAAAGCAGCAGCAAATAAGTCGCTAGGAGATCATGAATAGCAGCCATTAATGTTTCAAGGCAATTGTGTGTACCTATTTATATATATATATATATATATACATACATATATAGAGAGAGAAAGAGTATAAAGTCATACATAGGCATGCTGTGATTTGATTCTTAATGTTTAGAAGCTTCTGAGTTTGCACGAAAATTCAAAATATTACAACCTAAACCACAAGCTTAGTTTTTTATGAGGTATATAATATGTCAACATGGATATTGAATATATATATGTATTGTGTGTGTGTGTGTGTGTGTGTGTGTTCAGATTAATGTTCAGTTGGTTGAAAGGGTCGACTGCTGACTTTATTACATGTACAGGAATCAACTTCAATGGATTTATCTATATATCATCTTGACTTCATTGCAAGAGCAGTTGGTGCAGAAATAGTCAGCCTTTTCATCTTTGAAAGATTAGGAGAAGAACCTTCTGATTTGAATTTATATATTGATTACATTCTTTATTTTGGGTATCATCATGTGAGGATTAAAGGTAAGATCTTTTCTTCTTCTTTTTTTTTTGGAAATATTTATAGGCCAACGAAGTTGACTTTTGGACAATTTTGTGTTCATTTCACCTTATATTAAAGTAATAATTACAAGTAATAATTACAAGAAAGCATGAAAAATGTTGAATTTTCCTTTCATAATAGTTTGATGAGTGCTATTGTAAATTAAAGAATTTAGCAATGCTTTCATAATAGTTTGAGGAGTGCTAGCTATTGGATGGAACTGACAAATTTATTGATTTTTTTTTAAAATAGTTTCTATATATTTCTACGAACGTTATGTGCAAGTTAAATTATGGCATGCAATTATTAATTATATATATATATATATATATATGGTCCAGATTTTGAGCCCAAGCATATATGTTTTATAAATGTAGATTTCAGGTTAATAATTCGGATCAGTGACATTACTTACCTACTAAGCCCAGCCCAGTATATATTTCAGGTATTAATTACCTACTAAAATTTTTGAGGGGCAAAACAGAAAAGATGATAATATTCGAGGACTAAATTTTAATTAATTGACATTCGCATTTCCCTCCCCCTCTAAAATGGTACCAACCACTTCGAAAATTCGAATACAGCAGAGCAGTTATGGCTTGGTTTGGTTGGGGATGAAAAACTCTATTACTTATTAGTATTTTTTTTTCACACTCAATTATGTGTGCTTAAATATATAAATATGTAATATAATTTTATATTATAAGTTATTTATAATTGAAAGATGTTTGATATATATGAAATTATAATTTTAATTGTATATTAATTTAAATATATAAATAAAAATTAACTTGTGAGGATATAATTGGATAAATTAAAATATTTATGGGCAAAATGGTAATTGCAATAAACAAAGATATAGATAAATCACAACCATTCAATATAAATAAAATCAATGGCTCAGATTTTAATTCAATGGCATACCAATAAGTTGCTTATATTTTATATAAAGGTATAGATAATAAATTAAAAACTTGAAGGTTAGTTTTTTGAATTAAATAAATAATTAAATAAAAATAAAATAATAATTAACAACTGATTTAAAATTAAAATTAACACAACATAACAATTAATTTCTATAAGATCCTTACCAATAATAAAATAAAAAGATTATTCTATAAGACGATCTCAACGCATATCAGTCAGTGTAAAATGGATTAGGTTAGGAGGGGGTAGAAAATTTCTTTCGTTTTATTTAAGGTGGCTGCCTTTCTTAATTAATTCAAAAAAAAATTATGTTTTTAAACAAAATTAATCGTTTGGCGTCTCTCCGACGTGACGTCGGCATTGCTCGTTTACTGAAGAGGAGGAGATTTGCTTCTCTTCCCCACACACAAGTGGGTATTCTTTTTTTTTTTCTGTAATCGTATAGTTGTTGATCTTTACGTTTGAAGAGTTTTTCTTTTTTTAGCTGTTTATTTCAATTTTCTAATTCCTATATTTCGGGCGAAAGGATGGAATTTTCTGCGAGGAGGTGAATGAAATGGTACGGCAAACAGAATTGCATCTACGGCGGAGAGCACGCAATATTCTCGCTTCCACCCCAAAGGTCGGCGAGCTCCTACTCCTCCTCAAAGATCCAAATCATCCTGTGAGATTTTTTTTTTCCTTTTTTTCTTTTTTTTTCTTCTTTTTTTTTCTGTTTAAAACCCTTGACACTATCATCTACGTTCAGAGTGTGGCTCGAAATCCGTATATTCTCACAAAGTTGTATGGTCGCCCTCCTGCAATAAAGGTACGTCGAAATAAATTCGCAATATAACGAATGCGTCGTCGTATTTTCTTCGAATCTCGACGTTTCGGTATATATAATCAGGATCCTCGCGATGGACGGGACCAAGCGGCGGCCGGGATTCGTGCTTTTAGCGCGATAAAAGCATTGCTCGCCGAACAACATAAATCGGTCGAAGGCTTGACGTTTGCCATTCAGGTATATGTAATGATCGTAATATCTAGCGACGTTCGATGGAACGTATTTTCTGACCGACTGACGAATAAAAAATGATGTAATAAGGGGTTCGAAAACGTCGGCTCTTGGATTGCTTTTCTAGTACACGACTCGGGCGGTAAGGTCGTGGCGGTGAGCGATGTTGGTGGGGCTGCTGTGAGGAATAGGGAAGGAATAGATATGATTGCGCTGCTCGAACATATAGAGTCTTCCGAAGGAAACCGCCGCCTAGCTGATTTTAGTGGCGCGGATGAATTTTTTGGTAGTTATTGCGATGTTCTCGTGCCTGTTGGTCGGGGTTTGAGCAGGTTTAAGGCGACTTCGATGTTTTTTTTTTTTTGTATTTCTTACGTTTTTTCGTTATACGATCTCTCGGCAACGCTTAATGATTGACGCACTCTTTTCGATCTCCGTTGCTTTGCTTGTAAGAAAACATGCCGAAGGTGTGAAGGCCAAGTTCGTAATAAAGAATGTGAATTATCCGGCTCACCCAGCCGGCGAAGAGGTTTCTTCCCCCGTCCTTTACTTTAAATCCCGCCATGCGATGCTCGTTCTTTTATGACGACGTAATTTTTTTTTTTTGCAGATTTTGTCTAAGAAAGGAGTTGTGATTCTTGATAGGTCGGGGTCGGGAATAGCTTCTGGTAATAGATTTATTTTTTCTTACTTAGTTGCTTCCGACGTTGATTTCGATCGATAAAGTGTGAAAACCGACCGTTTCGAATTCTTTCTTGCAGAAGAGTCGAACGATGACGACGACAAACTGCTGAACGACTACGTGGAAAGTGCCATGGATAAGCTTATTGAGGGCTGGAAAGCGAAGGCCACCAAGAGTTTTTTTGAATCGGTAGAAATACTGAAAAAGAGGACATATATATAGATAAGTAGATTTATCTATCTATTTAAAAAAAATAAAAATATGCCAAATAAAATAATTGCTATTGTTTCCAACTTTGAAATGTATCAACTATGATACAAAAACATCATCCACACCAGGCAAGAACTGAGTTTGCAAAATGATGTCCTTTCCATAAGCTTGTAAGAATTCTTCAAATCAAACCATATTGTTAAGTCTCTTGAGCGCCACAGTACGTTCGAGAAAGTAGCGTCGTTACATCTTTTTCTTTCCCAGCCGATGAGTTGATATTAAGACACAACTTGCCGCCGCAAAAATGGTTCTATGATTCGTATTAGATTCGGGGAGTTTTAGAATGTAACTTCACTGTAAGAGAGAATATATACCTCATGTCCGTTGTATAGTTCTGTTACTTCTTATAAACTTCCTCCATTCTTGCAGCATCCTAAACATGTTGGATAATAACCACAAATGTCGGGATTCTTTCATTTTCAATGGCAGAAGGAAAAATGGCGCGGAGTTAAAAAATCACAGAACGGCGGTAAAACCTCAGTTCAAGATTCACAAAGCAAGCTGCAAATCGCGTGCATCTTTCGTCGGTTCTAGCCCGGGAAATTGGCCTATGTCATGGCATTTTAGTGCGTGGAATTCATTGTGCAGACCCACGGCGAACTCGTCGGGGCAAGTTCCGCCACTTTGTAAGTAATCGGCAATCTGCAAGAAAATTACGGAAGGCTCAGCTGAGAATCTAACTATCAAAACAAATATGTATTTATGTATGTAAATAGGCTTAAATAAATTTTCAGTCATGTATGTTTGAGGGGGTAGCGTTTTAAGGACATTTAAGTTAAGGGTGATAATTTTAGTCATGTAAGTATCAAAATTGAAGCAATTTAGGAACACTTAAATTAATGATGACAACTTCATTCCCATAAGTATTATAAATGAAGCAATTTTAGGACAGTTAAACCTAGAAATTTAATTTCAATTCGAAATTTATACACGTGGCACCAAAAATGCTGAGTTGGACTAAATTTATTTTCTCTTTCCTCCAATTAAGTGCCACATCATACATAAAAAAAATAAGTAGGAGCTTATTTGGAGGAAAGAGAAAAAATTTTAGTCATGTAAGTATCAAAATTGACGCAAATTTAGGAAAGTTAAACCCGAAAACCTAATTTCAGCCCGAAATTTATACACATAGCACCAGAGATGCTGACTTGGACTACGAAGTGACGTTTAATTAAAGGAAAGAGAAAACAAATTTAGTCCAAATTAGCATCTTCATCGCCACATGTATAAAATTCAGACTGAAATTATGATTCTTGATTTAACTGTCCTAAAATTGCTAAAATATTTATACTTATAGGACTGAAATGAAATTGCCACCCTTAACTTAAGTGTTCCTAAATTGCTTCAATTTTGACACTTATAGGACTAAAATTGTCTCCTCAAACATACAGAACTAAAAATATTTTTAAGCCATGTAAGTATATAGAAGAAGAGACTTGCGTGATTAGCAAGAGACATGCCACTTAAGGCCGCAGCCTCTAAGCTCGACCCCAATAGCCAGTCGCCACATATTCCAGCTCGTCCACGGGGATCAAAGATGCACGGCACAGCGGGAGAATTAGTGGGAAGAGCTGCGCCCCTAAAGAAATCAACAAAAAAATGAAAACCATTCAAGCTACAAAATTTCTTGAAGATCTACTAAATCGATGAGTTAGTCGCGTATTTTAAATGTTACTTCCGTACCATAACTGTACGCGGCTATAGAAAGGTTTATTAAGAGAGCCTTTATTTAGTCCTAAAGCAACTTCGACGCCTTCAAGCATAGCCTCAGTTACCTTTTCTGCTGTAGAGGTGGGGATGCTTTCCTGATGAAAGACCAAGTTGAGAAAATACGAACGCTTCATAATTGCTAATCCATTTTCGGTTTTGAGAACTAAAATAGGTAGTAACGATGGTTCTAACATTCGTCACTACAGCAATATGCTCGTGTCAGAAGATAGTTGCCAGCCATCAAACTGACCTGAGGAACTTTATTAAGCTTTCCGAAATTGGCAGTGCTGAAAAAAGTCCAACAATGTGGGGCTCGGCTTTGTGAACCAGAAAGTTTCGCGGTGTTATTTGCCATCCACGAAACAGCGTCGATTCCCTTAACAAAGGCTCCTTCGAACGCGGAAGGCAAAGGTAAAGGATCCTCAAATGCTGCAAGAAGAACCCATAGGGAACTCAAACCAAGCGCCTGTATGCATGAGAGGGAGCAAAGTTTGATAAATAAACATAGACAACGAAGTGGGAGACTCAAAAAATGTTAGAAATTTTTAAAGTTCAACAAAAAAAAGACCTTCATTTGCCTTGCAATAAGAGGCAAACCAGATGAAGCAAGCAGTCGATTCGCACATTTTCCTGAATCGGATGACATATAAAACATTGTTGAAAGAATAAATTTCAGGTTTTTCAGAACCTCTTTTCGACGTTCAAAGCATCTTAACGACGTTGTAATAAATAAGACGGTACCATTATGTGCGATAACAATGGCATCAAAACTTCCACAAGGCTTTCCCTTCTCACTCAAGTACCACATCCCATTGTATGGATCCAATTTACTCACCCAGCAAGGCCGCACCACTTTAACCATAGACGTCTACAAATGATTAGCACATCTCAATTACAACGTTGATCAAAATACGTCGAATAATAACAGCAGAACTCAAGCACGGACCTGCAATAGAATGGATTCAGCAAGAGGGCGCATCCCATTAACGCCAATATATCTCGGCGGGGAAGAAGGAAATGGGACAAAATGCCCGCCTGGTTCAAGCTCTCCAATTGTGCCTTCCCATTGTCGGACAAGACCCTTTTCAGACCATAAATCAACCAACTCCCCAAACCTAGGATCAGTTACTGTAAAGAACTGAGCTGCATGATCGAATATCAATGGCTGTGGATCGATCATTCTAGTCCCCATTCTTCCGCCCAATCCGTGCACGCCCTAACGTTCCACAAGAAATTTCATGAATACATTTATGCTTCAGCAGAAACAAAGGGAAGTGAAAATACCGTGTCGAAGACAGTGGATTTGATTCCTCTTTTCTCCAGGTAAAGCGCGCAGACTAGGCCGGACATTCCGCCGCCGATGATTCCGACCGCAGGGTCGTCGGAGACAGGTTTGGTGAACTCAACTTGCTCCTGGCTGAAGCTTTTCTTGATTGCTGACCTCCTTGAAGCTCCATAGGAAGACGACTTCTTCTTCTTTGCCGAAGAAGAATAGCGACTGCTGCTGCTGCTACTCATGCCTTGCAATTTTGGGTTTCTTTGGGAAACGTTGGAATCGATTTTTTCGCCATTACTACATCGGATGACGAATATACGATCATGGGATTTCAGGTTTGTGGGCTTGATGAGGAAAGAAGGTAGTTTAGATTGGAATATGGTCGTCGAAGGAGAGAGCTTGAGTGTCCCATGTAAGAAGGTCATGGATGGCTCGCAGCAGCAAAATCCTTTCATTAGTTTTCTTTCGAGGATAAGGTGCAATAACGTTATAATTCCAAGACGAAAAAAATAATAAATAATGAATCAATATATAAAGATAGAGTAAGCGGTAAATTTGATGCTGAACAAATTCTCACAATTGGTGCTTAAATTTTTAAATCCTGAACTTTACAAAATCGTTTCTTTTGAGTTTTTTTTACCTAAACAACTGGCAAAAGAATAAAAAATAATGATTTTATAAATTTCAGTACAAACTTGGGCAACAATAATAAGACTTTGGTACGATATAAGTATCTCACTCATTTCAATCAGTTTATTTATACTCACGTCTCTGGTCTAATGGTGGGATTTCTATTAATACCGGAATAAAAATAAAAAAATCAAACACAATATATTGAGTTATTATTTATATTATTTGGACTAATATTGGACAACAGACTGATCCCTCGAGTCTGAAGTTATTATTACATGAATTTTTTTTCGATAGAAGGTATCACGCACAACGCCGTCTAGTCCCCACGCTCTATCGATTAAGTTCAATCTGAATCCAATATGAACTACATCATCAGCTATAAGACGACTCAAGACTTCCTACGAGAATAACCCTCATGACTCGTCAAGTCCATATAGACAACGATATTAACATGTTTTACAAAGTCATAAAAAATTATTTTATTAATGTAGTGAAAGGAAAGATATTCAATACCTCCAAGCAAAATATAGTGTTTAAGCACATCCCTTTGTACAAACATAACAATAACATTACATATACAACACAGAATCAGTCAGATGCAGGCAAGAATGTTCAAACTTGCCCAAACATGTTTTTTTTTTTTCTTTCACATCAATCCATAGAAAAACTCAGAAGCTTGCCACTTAAAAAAGACATAAAACAAGGAAAAAACTAGCATTAAAGCAAAAAAAACAAAAGTATTTCAAGACTCGGCGGCAATAGCATCTGCTGCGACGATCTCTTGCTCTTTCACGCGAGGGACGTCGTTCGCCGCTTTCATCGGTCGCTCTTTTACGCTTGGGCTTCCTTTCGTCTCCTTTGGTTTTTGCGCGCGCTCGTTAGGTTTCACAGTTCCGTTTGACTTACGAAGACCACTTTGTTCCCCACTTTTGGGAATGATAGGGGAGTTCTTGCCTTCTTTATACGATCCAACGCTGTGACGTGGGGCCCGTGCAGTTACGTCGGGAGATGATTTTATCGCATCGCTGCAGCTTTTTCTCCGGTTTAAGTTTGGCGATTTGGGACGGGTCACTGGCAACTGCGTTCAGAGGGAAGTAACAGACGAAAGAATATCAGTCATAATAATCATTGCAGCATTTGTTTTTCTATCATGAGAAAATGGAGACAGAAACATGTTTATTACCTTTTTGAGTTCTACTTTTGGCGGCGGCCCTTCTTTGTAAAAACTAGGAACTGGATTTGCTTTGTAGGCCATCGTCTTCCTCAGGAGCTTTATAGCTGCTTGTTCTTCCTCCTAAACGTAAAACATCAATAAAAAAAAAAGCTTGTCATATTCGCAGACCTAATGGGAAGATTTGTCATGTATTGGTGGAATTAGTGTACCTTTGTCCTAGCTTCGTATTCCTGCCTTTCTTTCTCCAGGGCGGTGTGTTTTTCTTCCAACTTTGTGTAAAACTGACAGTGGAGACAATAGAAAAAAAAAAGATAAATGGCCCGTTAGAAACATTATTCAATATGATGTTGTCCTACCTCCTTACGCCTCTCTAAACGTCGATCGACAGTGAATCTTGGAGCAACTGGGACAGTAACTCTCGTGCTCACCGAAGTTGTCGTAATTAGAACTTAAGGATAATCACCAAAAAAAAAACTACAAAAATCTTGGACAGTCGCAACAAGGAATTATATAGAACACAATATGTTGAATAAAGGATATGAGGAAGCCAATGAGCAGTTGTCATCATCATCGTAGTACCCTTTGTTGTTATACAGCATCTGTTTCCTCGACATTGAAGAAACCGTTGGCTGGAAAAAGAAAATTTCTACCATCAGAACATATTCAAATTCTCGCCAAACAAAAACGTTACTCGAGTCTTCACGAAAATCTATGAACTTCCCCATAAACTAACGCCGAAAAGAATTTATTACCTGAGATTTCCTTGCAGAACTAGACGAAAGCATATCATTAAACTGGGGTAAGACTTTAACTCTAGGACCATTGTTCTCGGCCCCATTAGCACGGCTAATTTGATCGCCAACGTCAGAACCACGAGTTACTTGCTCGACACATACGGAGTCACTTGAAGTTGTTAATGATTTAACTGAAACACTCGGCTTTTTGTCAGATGAATTCGGAGTCTCAAACTCGATAAGTTTCTCCTCGGGTTCATGGCTCTCCACGACTAACACGTCTTGATTCTCAGTAGATTCAACGGAAAGTGTTACATCTTCGACTCGATCTTCCAGCTCAGAATTGTTTTCTTCAGCTTCTGTCGGCAAGGCTCTCGGAGCAATATGAGCTGCACCATGAGTGGTACTACCGTTTGGCTTCACACTGACATCGGGTTTCTTGTCTATGCGTAGACCTGCGACGTTCCTCCCCATTGGCCTGCAAGAAAATGAAGCTGTAATCTTTTGATATCCTTTTTTCTAATGCATTTAGATGATGCATACTATATAGTCTCCACAACATAAGCATGCAGTCGTGGAAACTATGGTCGTCATCTTGATGTGGCTACTTTGCAGAAACAGAAGTATTTTTATTACAAGAATCAGCCAAAATCAATCATTTTACTACCAATGAAACCCGCAAAAAGGAAGACAAACAACATATGCAAGTCTCGAGGGAGTTTCACACTCCAAAACTAAGAAAAACGAAAGCTCAAAAGCCCATCATCATCACAAGGAAATCAAAACTAAAAACTAATGCTCTACAAACATAGAAGAAGGATATTAATTTCTAACAAAAAGGCTCAATTTTTATCTTACAATTATCAAAATACTTCGAAAAGGGCTCTCCGTAACCAATGCCCCACAGCAGGCCACTATTGAGAGCAAACAAAGAATCAATCCATTCAAACAAAACCCACCAAAAAGAAAAAGGAAAAAGGAGGCATGATGTCTCAACTCATCAAGTAAATCAGGGACAACTATCAAGTGAAATCAAGACAAGAAACCACCCATACAGCAAAATACAAACAACAGCATTGAACAAAATAGAAAAAAAAATCACTAATTGTCTGAAATTGGATTGAACCCACCACGACAGCTCAAACAAATCTGCTAAGTAAACCCATCAGAAGCTCACAGACAAACGCAAACGACCGACGCCTTTAAGTCTCTCAGATGCGAAAAAAGACGCAGCTTTTCAACAATTTTGAGCAACAAAAGGAACCCATTCAACAAAAGAGCAAGCAGATCGAACCTCGTACCTACGGGAAATGGCCGAGGGACGACAGAAAGGTCGCTTGAAAATTTTGAAATAGAAGAAGAAGAAGAGAAAGATCTCCTTACATATGGGTTTTTCTTTTCTTCCTCTGCTCGATTCTTTCTTCAGTCAAGCAGACAATACCTCAACATACAGCACCTGCACTTCACAAGAAAAGAAAGCAAATGAGAGGCGTGGCCTCAACTTTCTCTGACAACGGAGGTCTAGATGTTCCAACATGTGTTTTTCCTTGCACTATATTTCCTTTTCTTTTCTTTTTTGTTTAATTTTCTCGATTTTTTTTAATTTCTTTCTGATTTTTATTGTATGTATTGTATGAGTCACTTGTCTTAAACATTTTACCGTTTCTTTGGGGGGAAATAATATATTATTTAGTAATATGGGAAAATATATAATCTAAAATGGTTAATTTCTAAATATTTTTAAAAGTAGTCTTTTGACTTCTAATATATTTTCCTATAAATAATAGTTGTATTTAATATTTTGAGTTTAATCAACATTCTAAATAAAAAATTTAGAGTCAAAAGAAAATGTCTATTTCACACCACTTTTTTGGATCAGCAATTTAACCACTGCCGTATTGACAATTTGCTTATATATATATATATATAATTATTGATAAATTCAAATTCAAACTCACTTGGACAAAGTGTAATAGATACTACCTACCGGTTTGAATTTGGTTTTCTATTTTTTTTTTAAATGTTATCTAACACACTTTAATTTCTTTTATAATCTTTTTTCTTCATGTCATTAGATATCCCCCTAATGTCACGGTAATATAACCACTAAAAGGATCGTGAATTTCTTTATTATTTGTTTTTTTAGTATTCAATTAATTTGAAGCAATTCAAGGGAATCCCACCTTCTAATATACTAATATTTTTTGCACACTCAATTGTGTGTGCTATAATATATAAATATGTAATATAATTTTATATTCTAAGTTATTTATAATTCAAGATGTTTGATATATATGAAATTATAATTTTAATTGGATATTAATTTGAATATATAAATAAAAACTAACTTGTGAGGATATAATTGGATAAATTAAGATATTGATGGGCAACATGGTAATTGCAACAAATAAAGGTCTAGATAAATCATAACCATTCAACATAAATAAAATCAATAGCTCAAATTTAAATTGAGTGACATACCAATAAGGTGTTTATGCTTTATATAAAGGTATAGATATATATAATATTAGGTAAATCACATTCAAATATAGGTTCATATTTTCCTTAATAAAACCCTCAATTCAATTCTAAATTGGGAATACTAACAAAATTGGGAATATAGAATATTAATTTTATTTTAAATCTAAATTAATAGTCAGTGCTTCTGCTTATCTGATTACATAGCTATTTAAAGTCCTCGATCTTCAAGATTTGACATTTATTAATGGTGAGCTCATTCAATACCCACCAATAATTAACACTAGTAATTTGGCATAGTCAATTACATGTGCAATTAAAAAAAATTAATTATAATAATAACTATAATTATAAATTTATTTTTTAATTATTATTGTGAATTCAATTTTTATTACAAATAATTAAAAGTTAGTTATTAATTATTATCACCTTAAGTATTATTTTAAGAAAAAGAATGTTATGAGATAAGATAGTGGGTAGTTTTTATAAAAGATATAGACTTTTTTCTTAATTATTAATTTTTTTTTTAAAAATGTGATTGGCTAATAGTGACACACCATGACAGTTTCTATAAGGGTCCCACTAATAATATAATAGAAAGATTAAACCTATTTTCAAAGTTTGAAAATTAAATTATGTAAATATCATATTCTAAAGTCAAAATCAAAGTTAAAAAAAAAGGCAATATTATTGTGGTGGTGGGAGCGAGCAATTGAAATGTCTGTCCATTTAGTACAAAAGGTCTTAGGAGTTCTTACTTTTTAGTTTTTTACTCATTGTGGGCCTCCTTATTAATTAATTCGCTGTAAATTAATTAATTTTTCACCTGGCCCATGTACATATGAATTTAAATTTTTAAAAATTAAATCAAGAAAACTCAATATATATTTTATTAAGGTTTTATTAGGGGTGAAATATAGTCCAAGTGACCCACAAACTCGATGATCCAACTCGATTGAAGCTCATTCTGTGCTCATAATTGTCGAGCTCCGTCATGACTGTACGAAAGCTTACGAGGGCACGTGGGCTTTTTTGTTATTTTTTTTCGAGCTTCAAGATTGTGCTCGATTCGTCGACTAAACGAGCTGATGAATCGAGTTTAAATATCAAATTATACATGAACTCTTTGTTTTCTTTATTATCCTATGAGTTTATGGCCTATCTAATATGGGCGGTGAGAATGAGTCTGATTGATTGCTCCTAATTGTCTATTCAGAACGTCGTCGTGACTGTTCAAAAAAGGTATAGTGAGCTTTTTATTATTACTTTTTATCTAAATATAAAATTTTTGAGCTTCAAGCTCGAACTTAATTTGTCGAATAAACGAGCTTACAAGCGGAGCTCCAGCGTGCATTGATTCTTTATTTCTTCTAGGGTATATTATGTTATAATCCAACATGAATATACTGAAATGCACGTTACTAACATATATTTTTTTTGTTGCGCGAAAGTCCCTTGTGCTGCCTAAAACATAGTATTGTACTTCCGATGGTGACTAAAACTTAGCATTATATCATCTACTAGTGAGTGTAAATGACAAAGAAGTGCATAATTAAATAAACCACGATTGTATTTTACGTAGCTTTTAAAACCACTTGTGGATTATAGCAATTTAGCACTTCTTTTATTATTCTAACGTCCTATCTTAAATGGGCCGCCAACGATGAATCTTACATATTTGGATCATCGAGTTGCTGTCTAATATTGGGCTCCAAAAAGCCCAATAACAATTTGTAACAATTATTTATTGGTTTTATATTCTCCTTTTTGTCTTCTTTTTCTTTTGGCCAACAGTGATAACCCAATGAAAGAAGCAACGAATCATATAAAATTGAGCTCAGAAAGATACTTCTGGGAAGTGAGGAGATTCCTTGATTATCTCCTCTTGTATTCGAGGTGTAGCTCTAATGGCGACGTTGTTCTTCTCCCTCTCAGCTCCCTTCGCGCTGATTCTCGCCTTCGCATTCCACAGCTTCTACCGCAGACGTAAGTAGCATCATATCATCACGTCCTCGAGTGAGCACTGAGCAGGGTGAAATTGTTTATAAAAAAAACTGTAATTTTTGCAGAGTTTAGTTTACATGAGGATGATGTAGCTGATTTGCTGGTAATGAATGGGACTATTTACACAAGCGACGTTGTTCTGCCTCTCGCTGATTCGATGGCTGTTCGTGACGGTCGGATAGTTCGAATAGGAACCTATTCATCAATGGAGGTTCATTTCTTAATTCTTTTTCTCTGTAATATGATTTGCCTTATTCTTTTTGAGATTGCAAAAATCTATGGTCACGCATTTGGCTCATTGGTAGTGTTGTTTCTTTCCATTTCCACTGTTCAATCTCCTGTTTCATTACATGTGGTGCTTGTTGGTCAATGCAGGATTTGAATGGATCTAGGACAAGAATTCTTGATCTGAAGGGGAAAGTGCTGGTTCCTGGATTCATCGACTCGCATGTCCACTTTCTGTCTGGAGGGTTACAGGTTTTGGATAACAGGATTACATAGAATAATGCAATCCTTAATTTGTCAAGTCTACCAAAATATTTTGTACACCTTGATTTAACATGCCAACCTTAGTCGCCGTGATTTAGGTGGAGTAAGTAGCTTTAGATTTAAACTCTTACATTACATTTCAACTTGGTCTTACGAGGGACTTTAAGGTTGAGTTAAAATAGCACAGAGAGGCCATACTTGTTGGTCTTAAATTTTAATACTTCAAAAACTTACAAATTGTAAGATCAATAAAATGCATTGTTATGTTTCCTGAACATGAAGTCTTGATTTTGACATGGTTTGAAATCTGGAAATAGATGGCACAAGTGCAGCTCCATGGTGTCAGCAAGAAAGATCAATTTGTAAAGAAAGTCAAGGAGGCATTATCCAGTGCGTAACTCGTACTCCATTTTTCCCGTTTCTGTGTTCATGAAAGAAAGTTGTCTAAATTTGTATGTCAATAGATTAGAGCAGTTGCGTTATTGCCTGTTATATCAAATTATATTATGTTTCACCGTCCCCATTCATAACATATCCTACCTCATAATGCATTTGTATCATTTTCCATGTTATTTCGCTTAACATTCAACAGGAACAGAGAATAAATATTGACTCTGAAACTCTTTTCATGTATGAAAAAATTCTGAAATTAAAACTTGTCCTAGATGTGCAAGATGGCTCTTGGATACTCGGTGGTGGTTGGAACAATGATCTATGGGGTGGAGAGCTGCCCCTGGCTGCATGGATTGATGATATTACACCAAATAATCCCGTAAGAAGTCTGATGCAAATCTTACTATGCTATTGGATTTTAAAATGGGGAGTAAGTTTCATATTAGTTAATTTGTTGTGCAGGTTTGGCTGGTAAGAATGGATGGTCATATGGGTTTGGCTAACTCAATAGCTCTTAGAATTGCTGGGATATCTAATGAAACCAGGGATCCAGATGGTGGAACTGTGGTGAAAAACATTCTTGGAGGTATAGTTCCCTTAAAATTGTTTTTCGCTACCTTCATCGATATTAAGATGTTAATACTTGTATATTTTATTCATATAGTGTATGCTAACTAACTAGTTAACACTATTGTCATTGAATACGTCATCTTAGATTACCCGTGAAAGCCTGACCATCTTGTCACTTTACTCTCTCTTGCAGAACCTACTGGTGTGTTGGTTGATTCGGCTATGAAGCTTGTTCTTTCATGCATGCCAGAAGTCTCAATAGAAAAGAGAAGGGATGCTCTGTTAAGAGCTAGTAATTATGCTTTATCAAGAGGTGTTACAACAGTTGTGGATATGGGCCGATACTTTCCTGGCGCATCGGCAGAACTCTCATGGGAAGATTTCTCAGGTTCTACATAGAATTTTTATATTTGTTTTTCCCCCATTTGTGTATTCTTTGTCTATATCCACAACACTAGGAATTCCTCAGCTTAAGTAAGACTATGATAGAACGATGAATTGAAACTATCAGCAGGATCCGTCGTAGTCTTAAAACAATAGATAACTAGTTGTTCTTCTAAGATAACTCTGATGGCCACTTTCAACAACATTGATCCATGTGAACATCTGCTTCATTTTGATGCTTTCATAGTAATCTTGTTTTGCTATTTATTTTTTACTTGCAGATGTCTATAAATGGGCTGATTTATCGGGAAAGATGAAAGTCAGAGTCTGCTTATTTTTTCCAATCGTGACATGGCAAAGATTATATGTAATTATTGGGTTCATATGTTTCTATTTACTCGCGTTTACATTATCATTTTACTAGAAGTGGCATTGATAAGCTATTCAGCTGCATGATGTCAGCTAATAAGGTCAAAGAATGTGCTAACAAGTTTGGATTTGTCTTGCTTTTTCATTTAATTGTCTTTACTCTGAGTCTGAGTTGACTTTTAGGATCCTAGGTTATTGAAATTTAGTCTCAAAATAAAACCAAATTTTCATTGCAATCAAAGAAATGCGGTGAGATTTGATGATCCTAAGCTTCTTATCTCTGCTACAGGAACTTACTAATCAAGCTGGCCACAAGTTGAGCCAATGGATATACTTAGGTGGCGTTAAGTCTTTCACTGATGGATCTTTGGGTTCTAACAGTGCCTTGTTTCATGAGGTGAGTAAATGTCGAAAAACTCTGTGCTTGAATTTGACCGTGCATTCTGCCTTAGAACTACCGTATTTATCTTCTTTTCTTCGGAATCCTTTTCTTTTTCTTAAAGCCATACGTGGATGAACCGCTCAATCATGGCTTGCAAGTTACAGATATAAATTTGCTATACAACATGACCCTCTCTTCTGATAAAGCTGGCCTTCAGGTGCTTAATTGTTTTCTATATATATGTAGCGGTGCCATATGTCCATTTTTCGACATGAGATATTTATGGCACTCTTATGTTGGCAGATTCCTTAATCTTTTTCAGGTTGCCATTCATGCAATAGGTGACAAAGCAAACGACTTGATCTTGGACCTCTATAAATCTATGGCTTCTGAGAATGGAATGAGGGACCGGAGATCTAGGGTAACATTTTACGGCAATTTATTTCGTGTTTTCAATATTAATCGACTAATCACCTTCTTTTGCTGAGTGCGACACAAACCTTAAAAACTGAAATACTCATATTAATTCTCAAAAATTGCTTACATTATATAGCTAGAACTTTGCAGATTGAGCATGCTCAGCATTTGGCACCTGGCGCACCAGCCAGATTCGGCGAACAACAAGTTATTTCATCAGTGCAGGTAATGATCACTTCGTTTCTCACCGAATTAGATTGGTAAAATCAAATCCACATCCTTACTAAATAGTCGAACACATATCATGGGCTCGGGAATTTGTGGCCGTCACCCAAAACCCTTTCGTCATTTCTTATAATCATTCCATTTAATGGAGCAGCCAGATCATTTATTGGATGATGCTGATTCTGCCATAAAAAAGCTCGGGATCATGAGAGCAAATAGTGGATCATATCTATTCCGTTCGATCCGCTCTAGCAATGGAACGTTGGCACTCGGCTCTGACTGGCCCGTATGAAACACACTACCCCTTAAAAACTAATATTTGTTATTATTTATTACTCCGTTCTTTTCGATCGGGTTCATGTTCTAATCTAACATTATGCTGAATTAGGTAGCAGACATCAACCCTTTAGTGAGCATCGAGACAGCAGTAAAACGAATACCTCGGGGTTGGGATAAAGCTTGGATTCCTTCCGAACGCATTAGTGTAGCCGATGCACTTAATGGGTACACACAAACGCACACACTCGTTCGTCTTCTTTATGATTCATCGGATGAGTTCATTACATTTGGTGATCTTACTTTTTTGCAGCTACACTATTTCGGCGGCTCGTGCGTGTTTCTTGGACGAGGACGTCGGGTCGTTATCTGTTGGTAAGATGGCAGATTTTGTGGTTTTATCGGTGGATTCGTGGGATGAGTATGCTTCGGAGGCTTCTGCTTCTGTTGAGGCTACTTATGTTGGTGGCTTGCCTGCATATACCAACTCCAAGAATCATCTATGATGTTGTAGTTGTACACTTGAAGTTGTTGCCTTGTCTGTTTTATGCTGTAATCATCCATTATGCTTTGAAGATTGGTCTTAATTTGATTCTCTGAAAAACTGTTGTAAATCATCAATGATATATTTTATATATTTTAAAGTTCCTTGGATTATTTAGAGGTGGTCAAACAGTTCACGGTTAGAAACCATCGGTTTCGGGATCAGCCGAACCGTCTGGAACCGACGGTTCACCTACATGTCGATGTGCTTTTCACTATTCCAACTGGTTTTATTTTTTCAAAAAAAATGAAAATTAAATAAATTTTTAACCTGTATTAGAGAAATTGGAATCGTGGTTACGGTTCGATTACGATTTTTTCGAAGATTTATTCTCTTACTTATTTGGAAAACCAACTCAACTCCGTTAGATTTTCGACACGTCGACGTGTGGAAAATTTCGATGATGTGTCGAAAATCTAACGGAATTAGATTACTATTCTATGCAACCGTGACCTTTTTTTCGAACATCTTCTTATTAAAAATTTATTAGAAAAGAAAAATTACAAAAAACAAAAAACCCATTTTAGAAATCCCCTAATTTGGGATTTGGCAATCTCTCCCTCTCCCCAATTAACCCCGGGAAATATATTCCTTAGGGATTGGATTACCTTATTCTCATTCATAACTTGCTATATTTGCTGAAATCATATAACATAGTCGGACGGAGAACTCTCACCGCCGCGCCGACTGGAGTGTTGTAGGGTCGCTTTAGGGTAGACCGTGATTGTTGGATTTTGTAACTTTATCAGAAGTTGGAAGAAGCTAGTTTTGCAGAGTAACTGCTTGATAATATGCTTACCCGAAAGTGAGCTGTTAGCTGAGCAACGGTTATATATAGCGAGGGCTGAGTTCTGTGTCGTTCACCAGCATTATTACAGTCGCTGCTCACAATGATCTCTAAGCGGTCAAGAAACTGCAAAATTATTACCACTCTATCACTTTACTCCTCTCCGCAAGGCCCAACCTTTCCCCTTCTTCGTCGCTCTCCGCCTTGTTGTTGCTGCACTCAGTTGCGAACTTATGTGCAGGTGTACATGAAGTGGAAAAAGGACCCATTTTTCGACTCCATTGATTCTATCCACAAGTCCCTCGAACTGAAGCCCATCATCTCACTCAAGAACTTCTTCATATCGTCTTCCTCCTTCCCGGGCGAGAACTACTGCATCCCAATCTCGGATATCTCCAAGAAAGGCGCGGACTTTGGGGTAAACATGAAAGTTGCGAGGTTCTTGAGGAGCTATCCTTCGTTCTTTGAGGAATTCAAGGGCCCTTTGTACAATCTACCTTGGTTTAGACTGACGCAAAGAGCCATCGAGCTGGATAGAGAAGAAAAATTGATTCATGAGGAGTATAGAGAGGATATTGTTGAGAGGTTAAAGAAGCTTATATTGATGAGCGGTGGAAAGATGCTTCCTCTGAAGATAATTAGAAGTTTACATTGGTATTTAGGCTTGCCAGATGAGTTCTTGAAGAACCCTTTGGAGTATGTTAAACAATGTGGATGCTTTAAGATTGTTGAGATAAAAGGCGAACAAAACTTGGCTGTTTCGGAGGATTATAGAGAGGACGGTGTTAGAATACTGTCCACGATGCAGAAAAATGCAATGAGGAAAGGAGTGTACGGTGGCAGTCCCGACGAAGCCATTGCCTTCCCGTTGTTCCCCTCCAAAGGGCTGAGGCTGAAGCAGAAGATCAAAGGTTGGCTGAACGAATTCCAAAGGATAAGCTACGTATCTCCATACGATGATTTCTCCTACCTAAATCCCGACAGCGATCTGTCGGAAAAGCGCGTCGCTGGCTTGGTTCATGAGCTGCTATGCCTGTTCGTGGAGCATGCTTGCGAGAGGAAGTCGCTGTTCTGCTTGCGGAAACACTTGGGCTTGCCGCAGAAGGTACACAAGGCGTTCGAACGCCATCCTTATATGTTTTATCTATCGCTGAAGAATAACACATGCACGGCTATCCTCAAAGAAGCCTATCGGGATAATCTTGCAATCGATCCACATCCTCTTGCAAAGGTGAGGAAAGAGTACATTGCCTTGATGATGGACTCTAAAGTTATGTTGAGAAGTAGAAGGGTTAGTAGTAGTAGACATGTTGATCAAGAAAACGTTGGTCTTGATTTTGAAAATTTGGTTAGAACTGATACAGAAGATATCAGATTGTAGAATCCGAGGTTAGTGGTTGTGATATTATAAAAATAAAATAAAAATCATTAGATTTATGTATATTACTAAATCAGCCATCATCTTAAATCATTCCTAACTTGAAATATATCCCATGTTTTAAATATTTTATAACAATTCATTTTTTTTAAAACATATTGCAATCCATTTAACCAATCAAGAAGTCATGGGTACAAATTCATCTTAGACTATAAAAAAAAAATACCAGCCTATAGGTAATATGCGTGTTAGAAATAATAAAGTATAAAAATATGATACTATGCATTCAAATTTAAATATGGAGATAGCGAAGTCAACCACCGGCGGTTACGGATAAATGTTTTAAGATTTACTATGGTACATACATATCGTGAGTATCGTACGTATAATCTGTTTGTTTTCGCTCCAAAATAAAAATTTTAATCCAATATTAACCATATTCACCTCACATAACAAACTGGTGTTTTTGTAAAACAAATCAGTTTGTGTGTGATGCTTCTGTTTGTTTTTATGACGTTTGATTTGTTGTACAAATCAGTTTTTTGTGTGAGGTGGATAAGGTTAACATTGAGTTAAAATTTTTGTTTTGAAGCGAAAACAAATGAATTATACGTGCGGTGCTCACACTAGTTTTCACGGTAAGTATGCACCATAGCAAATATATATATATATATATATATATATATTGTTCCTATATTAATTAATTATGAGCCAAACAATTTAAATAAGAGATCATGGGCACGTGTCTCAAATATTTCTACAAACAAAATATAGAAAAGCGACGTGCTTGGCATTATTTGTGATGTTGAAATGGGAAAAAACAATAGTCGTGCTGTGCTGCTATGTTTGATTTTTCTACTGATGATAATTAAAAAAAAGTAAAAAAAAAAAAGAAAAAGAAATAGTCTATTATTATATATATAAATATATGGAGTTGACTTTTAGACGTGCCGACATGTCAAGCCTTTGACATAATATATACGTGCAACATATATATGGCTGACCCTACATGCATGCATGTAGGTTTTGATGAGAGAAAAAAAGAAATAAACATATATTTTTCATTTATATATAAACATTTTCATTTATTATAAGAAAATAGCTAAGATTCTTGAATTTTAATTGCATAGCCGTTACCCTTTACAATCTCATGCAAAATGCACTAATTTCGCAGAAAGAAATGCTCAAATCTTTACATCTGAAATCAGCCTTATGATGTTCTGATATTATATATCTGCTCTAATGGCTGTACATCGACTTACACCATGTCAATGCGTGCCTATAAATACAACTGAGACGACGGAAAAAAAATAAAATGTACATATAGCGCCGACAACCCCGAAGCTTCACAGTCAGACGAAGAGCCGCCGTCTTGCCGTTAACTATGGCTTTGCGAAATGAAAAAAATAAAAATTTTCCGAAGAAGTCTTCGTCAAGCGTCCTCTGCGAAAACTCTGTATATAAAATCCCTAAAACGCCTGGAGTATTGCCTCGGATCGACGGCTGAGATCGAAGTAGGGTCGTACTGGAACGACTTGTAGGCGTGCTCGAGCTTCTTGCTAATATCGTAGTCTTGTAATATGTCTATGATGCCGAAAACTAAAACCACGTCGTAGTATTCGCCGGTCGGTTCGCCAACCAGCTGGGGCTCGCCGTAGTTTCTTCTCACCATCAGCTCGGCTCTTGCGGGCAGGTTCGAACCTAGCCTAGACGACGCCAAGCTGTCGGAAGAAAAAATTGATTTTTAGGAAAATCCCCAAAATATTTTGTATTTATACGTCGTAAGTAACTAAAGAATTATTACCTGTTGTCCGAACCCGACAGTGCTTCGTTGGTCTGACCTCCTGCAGAAACATTGAAAGTTTTCGAAGTTAGAAATTGTCCTAAGGTAAAAAAAACCATGAATATGATGAAGTGAAGATTAATGAGTTTTGAAGTGTACAGTACTACCAAGAGGAGATCTCGGGATATTAGCCTCGGGATTTAGGGCTCGGCCCGAATTAGATACTTCTCTGAAGTGAATGCCGACGAGAAGACTGTAGTCCATTATTCTCTCTTGTTCGAGAAATTCACAGTCTCGATCGACTTGCCTACGCATTAAAAAAAAAGTATTCTTTCAAACGATACATATACTAAATCTTCTGTTACACGACTTATCACATAAGACGACGATGAAATAATATACCTTCGAAGTTCTTGAAACCTAGACTTATGCAATCTGAAGATGAAATTCAAGTCGAGGTCTTTGAGCGTCGTCGTGGAGTCGATGTCTGATTCTGGCTTGACGGTTAGGCGGCCATGCGAAGAACCCTTCAAGTCGAAGCGTCTGTGGATCGCATATTCCGTGCAGAACAAATTCCCCATAACCACGAACCGCACCTGCGCATTTATCGCATGCGATCAGAGGTTGTCATATTTTTTCGCAGAATCGAAAGGATAATTCGAAGATGATTGTAATAATTTCTCACTAACCTTCTTTTGTGCAGGCCCAGTCATCTTCACACAGTGAAGGCCGAAGAACCTTGTTACGAGCGTGTTTTCGAAGGCCCTGACATGATTGTAATAAGCCGGGAGCATTCGTTTAAGCACCTGCTGATGGAATAACCAAGTTGATCATCGAATTAGATGCGAAAATTCGACATATATCCACGTAAAAAGCGCTGCATAAAAATCTGAAAAAAAAAATGGGGCAAAAAGCTCACTTTCACTTCAGACTTCTTCATGGTTTTTATCATGTATTTGTCGTCGCTCGTCAGGTAGAAGAAGCTTCCGCTCTTTCCGGGCGACGAGAGCTCTCTGAGGGCGTCGTTTCCACAGAGGGACATCATGTAATCGGCTGGATCAACCTTAAATAGCTTTCTGAGTGTCCTGAAAAGAAGATTTTATTGCATCTAAGGCCAGAATTGATGCAAGAACATATTGCAGGCTCGGGTTTTTATGAACAATTTTCGCACCTGAAAACTAAAGGGCAATAATCCTTCCATTTGAACTCACATGATTGGTGGGGCGGGGTATGCTTCGATCCCTCGGGTGGAAACTTGGTCCAAACCTTTTCCCTCGGATCAAAGGCCGAACCTTTAAGATCGAGCGACGTAGCTGGCGCTGGCCTCCCCACGGCATGCCTTCGAATAAAATTTACCGAATAAAAAAAAATCAGCAACAAACCATCCAAATGCAAGAAGAGAAAGAATGAAATATCTAACCATTCTCTCATGTTATACTACCTTATTCCTAGCTGTAAATTCAGCATCAAATCGTAGTTCTTATGGCCTTTCGATATGCTATTGCCCTGCCTTTTGGCTGGTTTTATTACAATATGGGGTCTTACGAATCCTCTCGAGGCATCAAACTCGTCCGAGGTTGAACCACCCTCGGCTTCCCTTTCGGACCCTAAGTTCCCTCCCCTGCCTTCCAAGCTCAGGTCAGACTCCGAGCCCAAACTGGACTCACCATCTACACAAGCTGTCCTAAGCCTATTCTCGTTGTAATAGCTCTTCCAAGCCGATTGTTTCTGCAATGACTCGGCCTCGCAAGGCCAGTTAACCTTCTTCTGCGAAGGATATATCGGTATCTTCTCTCCGTGGCTTATTCGGCAATCGTTTAGCTTAACAAGATAGACTTCCTGAGGATCCCAATCGAAAGCGCCCGTGTTAGAACTCGAAGGGTAATAAGATCCACTTTGTTCCCTAGGATCCTCGCTCCATACGCCGACGTAAAAACTGCCGTCGACCCATCGGAAAGTGCCGTTTCCTCGGGGCAATCCTTCGCACCAAGAGCCCTCGTATTGATTCCCATTGTCCCAAATCATCGTGCCATTACCGTGCATTTTTCCGTGCTTCCACTGGCCAAAGTATTCGTTCCCATTGCTCCATAGGTACCTTCCCTTGCCGTCGGGCTGGTTTCTCCGCCATTGGCCTTCGTAGCAGTCGCCGTTGGCGTAGCTGTGGGTCCCCTTGCCGTGCCTCATGTTGCACACCCAGCCGCCTTTGTAGGCGTCGTTGGTGGCGCCCATGTAAGAGCCTTCGCCGTCCATGAAACCGTTCTTGAACTGGCCTTCGTAGGTTGCGCCCAAGGGCCAGCTGAACTTTCCCTTTCCCACGGCTTTGCCTCTGAGCCATTCGCCGACGTACATACAGCCATCTTCCCAGACACATTTTCCGTGGCCGTTAGGGCAGTTGTCGGACCACTGGCCCATGTATATGTCTCCATTAGGGAAAACCTTCTCGACGTGGTAAACCTCGCCTGGCTTGTGGATCTCATCGGCGTCGTCGACATGGGCCACTGACATTGTCGGAAATAGGCTGTTTGATCTTCTCTTCGCAGCTGCTTGGGATTTTTTCACCTTTCTTTCCCAAGTCTTGAGCTCTTGGCTCATTATCTTACAAAAAAGACTCGATTTTTATTACCCTCTCTCTTCTTTCGTCAGCTCAGCCCATATAAGATTTTCTTCGAATCAAAGACGAAAGCTTCTTCCTCACAGGCAAATCGACAAACATTTTGCAAACAGCCCAGATCGGCAAAATGATGGTTAAGACAACAAAAAGGGGGGGGACCCAAAAGGCAAAGACAATAAATGGAGCAGCTTGTTTTAATGAAATGTGTCTTTCTTTTGGCTTATTTGCTCAAACTGGTATCTTTTGCCATGTGAACTTTGAAAATGGCAGTTAGATATTCTCGGAAACAGAGGAAACTGTTCATTAGATTGCTGACACACAAATGGAAGAAAGCAACAAGAGAGAGAGAGAGAGATGAATGAGAGAGAATCTACAGAGAAACATCAACAAAGAAGAACCCTATTTCTTTTTCTTGGAAAACATTTGACCTGTCTCATAATCTCTGATGAATTGTCCTGAAAAAAAGATGTCTCAAAAGTAAAAGAAAGGAACAACAAAACCAATGTCTTACTTCTCTTACAGCTAGGCCATGCTAAAAATTAAAAAAAAAAAAAGAAACAATAAATAAATTTAGTAATTATATCTTTAGTAATTTGTTTTCTAATTAATTATTGGATTAAGACATGAACCAAAGATTTCCAAACCAAACGTAGCTGTTGTTAGCTTCCGTATTTGGCTCCTAAATCTTCTTACATACCTAACAAATGGAGGGGTTGAGAAAAGACGTTATGGGGGGTGTAATAATAATATGAATTAAAATTGCAATTATCCTTGTGAAAACTTAATATATGTTGCTTTGCTTGATAAGTACCATACGCAAATTGCAATCTTAAAATATGTCAAAATTAATGATAAATGATGAAATGCCATGATTCTATTGTATGCTCTAAAAGCAAGGCCCAACATACCTCATGCTACTAAATAATATATATATTTTTAATCATTCGGTTTTATAACGACATTATTACTAAGGTAGTTATTAGTTTGGTTAATTTAAAAAATATATATTCTACTATTTTATTATCTTGTGAATGAACTAGTCAATGATTTTATTTGTAGTTTCTTGTTTTCATCAAAGATCACTTTTTAATATTATTCAATTTAGTTGTGTTGTGCTTTTTCCTTACATGGCGACATTATCACCAGCTCAAAGTATATATGCGCACGTCTTTACGTAACCTCATTTTCAAAACATTATAATAATCAAATTCCAAGTTCCAACGACGACAATATATATATATATATATTTCTATATATAATTTAATCAATTTCCTCTATATATTTTCACGTCTTTCTTGGCAACTACGTACGTTAATACATCGTAGGATTTTAATCTTCGTTACTTAAAATCAAATGATATATCTACGTTAAGATTTCTCTTGAATTTTTTTACTATTGTTATTTGTGTACGAAATAAATAGGTTAGAGAATAGTTTCGTTGAAAGCAGGGATCGTCTTATAGTCGACGATGAAGTTTAGAAGAACTTTATTACTGTCCGTGTGGACTTGAACGGAAAACACATATGAGACGAATTAATCATGCTGAAAATCGGAGTCATACTATAGCGACAATGGGGTCACTCAGAGTCATGAACTTAATTGTTATCTGTGTGGAGGTTGGGAAAACACACATTCTAAAAGGATTAGTGTTGGATGATCACTCCACCTAAAAGCTTAAGCCTGGAGGGATCGTATCATGTTTTAATTTTATATACTTTATTTCCAATACGTCCTCCCCTCCCTCACGTCTAGGTTGATTTCTTACTTATCTAGCATTAGTAATTTTCTTAAATGAGTGGTGGTAAGAAATCATATCCGATGCATCTTTGGTCTCTGAGCTCTGATACCATGTCCAATTCACTTAAAAACTTTTGAACGAAGCGTATCATTTTTTTTTTAATTCTATATACTTTATTTCCAACAATAATCCTCTGAAAAATCGAGATTGACCCATAATCGCGGGTTACAGATTACGATGGCCTGGTGTGGAAATAAATAAGAAGTTGCTAATAACGATCGTGCTAGCCATAATTTTTCTACGAAGACAATGCCATGTCCATTGTCCAACTATAAAAATAATAATAATAATAATAATTGAGTATTAATGCAATGAAAAGGTGGCAATTGTCCTTAAGGAGACAATACATTTATGACCACACCAATGACGATAGTTACACTTTCTCCAAATTCCCATAACAAAATGTGTGTGATGTTTGCCTATTTCCATGCATGCATTATATAGTGTGTTGGCTTATTGCAGGGAAACCAGGCAGGCTACTATATATGTTCCATCATTTTCATTCATGTCTTAAAATCACATTTTGATGTAGCCCGCCTCATGTGGGCTTATTCAAATTGGGCCAAATCAAATGGGCCAGATCTTATTTTAAAGGCCCGATACGTTTTACTGATAGCCGCCGCCGCGGCTTTGCCCGCAAAGACGTTCGGCGGTCGAGACGCCCAATTTATCGCGTTCCTTCACGAGAGCTATGTAATATAATAATCTATTCTATTTAATAGGGTGATGACATCTTAATAATTGTCTAATTGGTCGGTCTATATTTGGTATGATATGTTAAAATTACTTTTCTTTATTCCAATTATATCTGGTAAATTCATTTTTTATTTAAATGCTTAAAAATAATACATAATTAAAATTAAATTATAATTTCATATATTAAATACTTTAAACAAAAAATAACTCTTAAAATATAAAATAATATTATATATTTATATATTTTTGCACACAGATTAAGTGTGCTTAAAATACTAGTATACCTTAAAAAACTCTATGGCATGAGAGAAGATTAAAAAAAAAATGGAGTAATTCTATTCACCTCTATTGTCTTGCCCTTGTTTGTCCTGAGGTATACAGAAATTTTTAGCACATGCTTCGATCTACGCCGTTTTCGACAAGGTTCGATGAGCTTGTCCGATCAAAGGCCTGGGTTTCGGTTTAACCATGATTAACTAACTCTCATCGAAGACGATATCCGCGGGACCTCCAATCCATGGCTTCCCCTCTCTACAATGAAACATAACCCTTACCTTACTGTCGGCGGTCGACCCCTACCACTTTCCCTTTACTAGCCCGATCGACCAAGGCTCGACTAACCCGTCTTTGAACCTCACCTTGTCTCCGACTCGTAAGGGTCGAAATCGGGCCAGGGGTCTGATAATTCATTCTATTATATTAAGGCTCAAGGCCTCTTAAAAACTGTCAAATTATAATTTATTTTAGTCTGTCAGACAAATTACTATTTTATCCTTTAAATTTTAATTTTACTAACAAAAATACTATTTTACCCTTAATTTGTTTTAGATTTAATAATAATTATTATACTCTTTGATTTTTTATTTATTATAATCATATCCACATAAATAATTTCTTTCTTTTTATATAATTAAAAAGAATATATAATTAATTTTAAAATAATATTATATATTCATATATTATGACACACGCATCGAGTGTGGGTAAAATAATTAGTGTAGATTAAATAGGGGAGGGGAAGAAAAACTGAAAGTTTTGTAATTTGAATACTTTTGAAGGGCTTAAATGCAAACTGTACGGTATTAATTAGTAACTCAAGAGAGCTCGTGGCTCGTCTGCTCGCCCCAAAACAACAAAATCAATCATCAAGGAAGGAAAATAAAATTGATAATGGCTTCGTCGCTTAAATACGTGACCGTGCCGCCGAATTCGGCGAACCTCGCCGAGGCACGGAAGCGCGTGTTCGAATTCTTCAAAACGGCGTGCAGATCTGTACCCACCATCATGGATATCTACACCCTAGACGAAGTCGTTACGCCTGCTGAGCTCCGGGCCGCCGTCGCCTCCGAGATCCGTAAGAACGCCCACATCACTAACCCTAAGGTCCGTCTCCTTCTCTTTAATTCGAAATTCTTCTTCTTTGTTTGCTATCGTTTCCTTTAATTTGCTATGATTTTTGATTTATTTGATTGTAATTGGATTGAGCTTGGCATCGAAATAATCGATGATTGTTATTGATTAACTTTCAGCTAAATGTGTGTATCTGATATTTGCCTTGAGGCTTGATTAGCTGTGGTTAAATTGTGTGACTCGATTTTCACTGTGATTTTGATTGAATGTGAGAGGAGAAGGGGAAGATTTTTTTTTTTACCATAATTCGCCTGTTTTGGGGTGATATTCCATCTCCATTTCGCAACTTGAAACTGTTGTTGTGATCTGAAAGTAACCTCCTAATGTAGCTATGTAATGTTGCTCATATTATGCCTCTGCATTCCTATTGAGACGGAAATACGAAATGATACTGTATTTTAGTTAAGACTTATGGTTTTTTGCACTGCATACTTCAAAAATACCTCTGAATATTCTACATTTTGTTTTAATATGCTATTGGAGCAAAGGACCATGTATGCATATGTAGTATAGTGGAATTTAAGAAGTTAGACTTAGACAAGATGTAGGGAATTTTCCCTGCTCTGCCATATTATTAGGATAAATTGTGAATGGGGTTGGCCGTCGATAAGCAGCAGCATCTTGCACATACTAAAATATGATATCTTTACAAGAAAAGGTTACATATTCCGATCCAACCTAATAGCATATGTAGAACACTCGTGATCCAATTTGATGAGAAGTTGGCATGCCTTGTAGGAACTTGTAAGCCCTTTTCTCCCCCAAGCAAAATGGCAAATATCCTATGGCCATATTTCAGCTGAAGACATCTATTCCCCTCTTGACTTACCAGCATTATATTCAAACGAAAGAGTTGTGCTTTAGTCTTTTTTTTTTCAAATTATTAGGTAGACGATACATTAACTACGGTATGCGATTGATTACTTGGCCAACACTAGTGCCTTAAACGGAGTTCTAATATCATTACACTCTTGACAGGTAATTGATATGCTGCTGTTCAAGGGGACAGAGGAGTTGAGCAACGTCGTGGAGCATGCGAAGCAGCGACACCACATCATCGGTCAGTACGTTTTGGGCCCTCAAGCTCAAAGGCAAGAAATGGCGTCCCGAGAAAAGGGAGCATCGGAGTTCCTAAGGACTTTCTACAAGAGCAACTACTTCTGAACTGATGACGATGATGATACCTTGTGTTTTCAGGTATTCTATTCTAGTACTTGCTTTCTGCAAATAAAGAGAAACTTGGCTTTTGTGTTTCTCTTCTCATGAATACTCCTTTTGTCATAACTTATTTACTCGGCATGATTGTATGTCTGAATTTATTACATACATGTAAGTCCATGTGGTGAACATGAAACATTATGTTAGGTCAACTATAGTCCTTCATCTCCATTTCTGCTTACCTTCCTTTGCTCCCATTATCTGCAAAAAATGTATTTTCTTCCTTTCCAGTCAATCTTTATCTCCTTCCATGTAATAACCCCTTTTAAGATACAAGCCATGTCTGAAGAACTCACAACAGCGATTTACGATATATATATGAAAATAATACGTAAAATCACATACGTTTCGAGGCGACAAATAGAGAGCCCGGTTGAAATACACGAAAGGCGGAAAAGATTTAATAGATGTACAAAGTCCTCAAGCCCGAGGACGGAAATACAGATCATTTCTTGATCCATAGTTAGTACAACCCTTTATGAGATCTCCTCATCTGTCCCATTGATCAGATGAGAACTGTGCAAGAAAACTACTGCAGCACCATTACAACACACCTCAAAGCACGACAAGGCGGGCAAGAAAACAAACAAATCGAATCAAATCTTGCTATACAACAAACGATCTATTCACATCCCTTGAACCCTGACGAATTTCTGCTTATCGAGTAAGTCCCCAGCCATCCACAGATCGAACGTTTTGGTTTGAAACCCTAATAGCAGCACAATGGACACCTCACGAGCCCATTCTCATTACACTCCAAACACCTTATGTATTCCCCTTCGTCGTCGTCGAAAAGTTTTCGACTTCCGCTGCAATTCTCGCACGGTAAGAACCTCGCATCTCCGCAGGCATCGCAAGGCCTCGGATCGCCCAGAGGGATTCCCTTCAACATTTTTCCCAACTCTCCCACTTCGAGCATGTGCTTCACCACGTCAGCCCCGCCGATGTACTTTCCCTTGACGAAAACTTGAGGCAGCAAAACGGCGTCGTTCTTCTTGTTTCCCAGAATGGTCTGCAGATCTCTTCTGTATCCCAAATCCATGGAGACGTCCCTTTCGTCTACGCTTATGCGGAAGCCTCTGAAGATCATCCTCACGCTGTGGCAATCTTGGAACGTCTTGCGGACCCCACGGAGGCTTGTGAAGTAAATGACGACCCTGTCCTCGGTTCCGGGCAGGTCCAGGGCGGGTTTTTCGGGGGCGATTTTGGGAGTGTGATCTTGGTGGTGAGGGTGTCTGTCGAATATGGAGCGGAGCTTTTTCACTTTGCTTTTCAAGATCGAATTGAAGAAAGACGAAGAAGGGTGGTGGCTCGGGCCGTGGAGGCCCTTGATCGAACCGTTTCGCTGGAACGTCGAGGCGCTGTCGTAGAGGTTCGCCAGGGGCTTGTTCGTAATCACCGTCGCCGCCGGCGACGATTGGTGAATCGTCCTTGAACGGTGGAAGAAGGAAGAAGCTTGGTGGTGGTTGCCGTTGATATGGGCTTTTGATTTTGCTGACGATTCCATTGCCTTCGCTTCGTTCTTCTTACAATGACGATGATGGTCAGCCATGGAAGAAGGGAAAACCTTTTTCTTTTTTTCTTTTTTTTTTCTTTTTTTTTTTCCTGGGATCGAAGAGAATCTAAATCCTTATCTACCTGCGATGGGTTTTGCGTAGATCGTAAGGAATTGATCCGTGGAAAGAATAAAAAAAGGAAAAAGAAAAAAGAAACAAGAAACAAAGAGAATGAAGATTAAAGGAACGAAAATGAAAAGATTGAAGGAATGAGAATAAAGAGGAAAGCCATCGAAATGATGAGAAAGAAGAACAAATATATCATTACGATGTTGAGTCGTTGTCGTCAACGACACGCGCGCAAACTGGGTCCCACAGTTTCTTTCCCAATGTCTCAACTGTCAAACAGTTTCCTTGCGTCCGCACGAAGACACGTGTCATAATGTTAGAAATGAAACAAAGATATATATTGCAAAAACTCGGAAGTAACTCAAGCTGAGCCAATAATCTAACTCCACTGAACGGAACAATCTCTCCCAACAGTCGGCGCGTGCTTTCTCACTCGCTCAAGAGGGAGCAACCCTTCGCCTTCAACCTCCGTTGGAGGCCGAAGAACTTAATCCCCGCCGCCACCAAATCAGCCGTCGTCTTCTTCGTATGGTCGACGAGCATCTCATCGTAGGCTATCACATCACCTTCCCTGACGTACTCCGTCTCTTTCATGGACTCGAAGAACTTCCTCCCTTCTTCTATGGTCCCATGCCTGCACATCCCATATATCACGGCGGAGTAGATAATCTCATTCGGGGCACACCCTTCTTCCGCCATCTCATCAACAACTTCAACTACCTTGCCAGCATCGTTCGACTTGCAGGCGTGGATGACCGTGAGCGTGTATTTGAACTCCACGGGCCCGTTAGCCACGTTGGCCAGACAGTCCCGAATGAGCATCATGGCAGCGTCGATCTCTCCCATCTTACAGAGGGCTTTGGCCAGAGAATAGTAAGCATCCACCGTAGGAACTGAGGACGTTTCCATTACCTTGTTGTACCACGTGCACGCCTCCTCGATGTTCCCGAGCCTTACGTGGCACGTGATAGCATGGCTGTAAGAAAATGCGTTGGGTGTCAAGCCTGGAGAACTGTTAAGTTCATCGAACAGTGCTATCGCCTTGTTTTCCTCGCCGTGGTTTAGAAGGGCTTCCATTAGCATGTTGTAAATGGGGACGTTCGAATAGCCCTTTGTCTTCAGAAATTCGAAGACTCGTAGAGCAGTTGCTAGCCCGTTGCTCTTCTTCTCCAGCATGCCAGAAAAGAATTCCAATAGGGTGTCGGGTATGGAGATTCCGAGCTTTTTTATTCGTTCGAGCATTTTGGAAAATTCGTCCATTCTTTTCGATTCTGCGTATGAGACCAATATTGGGTTCACGGTATGAAAATCTGGGCTGAGGTCCTCTCGAACTGCTGCTTGGAAAAGCTTGTAAGCCTTGTCGACGAGTCCCACTTTGCAGAACCCTCGGATGAGAGAATTGAATACACCCAAATCGGCTCTATATCCCGAGTCTATCAAGTCTTTCAGCAACTCACACGATTCACCAACTCTTCCATCATCCACGTATGCTTCGATCAACGACCCATAAATCCCTCTATCAATCAAGTATTTCCGTTCTTTCATCTCCTTAAACAGTTTGTAACCTTCATCGACACGTTTCCCTTTACAAAGGGCCGTCAGCAACGTTGAATAAGCCATTACGTCGGGCTCTACGTTGTCTTCCTTCATTTCTTCCCAAATCCTCAAACAACCATCGAGATTTCCTTTCAAGATCAAGGCTTTCACCATTGCCGTGTAAGCAAACACGTCGGGCTTGCACAGCTTCTTCCTCATATGATCCACAAGACTCAACACTTCATCTATTCGGTTTGCTTTACACAAACCCTTAATCAAAATCATGTAAGTCACATTCTCCTCCACCAAACCATCCTCTTTGAAATCATCGTATACTGATAACGCCAAGTCTAAATGATCAGTCTTGATTAAGGCATCCATTATCCTGTTATACAGAAATACCCTCGGCTTCACGCCGAATTTCTTCATCTTCTCATATACGTAATGAACCCTAAGACCCCTATTCGCATCGGCATGCATCCTTATCAAGATTTCAAACTGCTTTTCGCTCGGAGGCTTACCTTGCATGTTCATCAGCTCGGGCACTTGATCAGCAGCTCGAAACTGATTCACCCTATTTAAGAAATACGAATAGGCGTTATAGCAGGCGAAATCATGCCTATATCCCTTCTGCTTCCCTGTCGAATCGAAAATCCAATAAAGAAAAAATGATAAAGGAAAATGCAATCAACTCATGAAAAAAAAAAAAAAAAACCCCAGAAATTACACAGCTAAGTATAATTTATAGCTTCAGTATCAATGTAGGACATTACTATTCCAAATCAAGGAAGCAAATTACCAGCCCAATTGAACAACTTGGTCGACATCCTCGGATCAACATGTGGGAACTTCAAAACCTCCGTTACTATGGTCGGCGTCACCCTCCGAAGGCGATTGAGTTCAGCTATGAGCTGCGGGCACCACTGCTTGTGCTTTCTAAACGCATCCACTATGTACCTCGCGATCGGCGACAGGCGTTTCGCCAGAGTAAAGAAATCCTCCGACGGGTCTTTCGTCAGCGGCGAGTTTGCTCCGTAACCATCTGGGTCCCACTTTTGGAGCTCGAACGGTTGGTCGAATTCGGGCCTTGTGGTGGGCGGCTTGAGCGTGCGGCGGTTTGTGAAGAGTCCGCCGCGTACCGTGGGGCGGTTTTGGGTGGGCTTACGGTGGCCGTAGTAGAAATATGGTTTATGGGGTTTGGAGGCTAACTGCGGTGGAGCCGGCGGCATTTTTTACTTTTTTTTTTATTCTTTTATCAAATTTCATTCATACGAATTGAGCTTCCATGGCAGGGAAACCTTAGTGACGATGGTGACGACATCTTTCTATCTTCAGTATATTTAGCCCAATAAAGAATAAGCCCATTAACGAAAATGGGCCTAAAAGAAATATTGAGCCCATTAATGAAAATATAACAACAATAGCGCTTGTTGGCATCATCTTAGTCCATTGGGCTTATTTAAAATTAAGCCCAAATTCATATCAACAGTCCCACTAGTTCTTTCTTTAATAGTCTAAGCTCTCTTTAATAACTATTACTAGTATAGTATATATAATATTTCTTTATGTGTAACTTAAAATATTTAATAGATAAAATTATAATTTAAAATTTAATTATATATCATTTTTTGGTATATAAAGAAAAATATTGGTTTGTAAGGATATAATTATAATAAATTAAAATTTTGAAAGGTAAAATAATAATTATGTGAATTAAATAAATAAATAATATAATGGTAAAATAGTAATTACTCAATAAAATTGAAATTGACAGAGTATGGCCGTTACTGTGATGTCTACGCTCTTAATATAATACTAGTATGTGATGCACACTCAATGTGTATGCTCCAATATATAAATTTATATAATATTTGTGTTATATTTTGAGTTTGTTATAATTTAAAATATTTAATGTATGAAATAATAATATAAATTTTAATTATTTATTATTTTTAAATATAAAAAAGAAAAAATTGATTCGTTAGCATAAAATTATGATAAATAAAAAAATAAGGGTAAATGATAATTACTCAAATTAAATTAAATAATAAAGCTGACGGTAGATTTATAATTTGTAAGTGACAGATCAATTTACCGTTCTTATCCACCATTTAGCCTTAATAAATAGCATAGATAAGATAATTAAAAAAAAAGATTAAAAATTCCACCTTTGACAGGCTGTCCACTTTCTAAAACCTCCTTTTATTCTTCGATGATCATTACATAATATGACCAATAAAACTTTTTTTTTTTTTCAATATGGTGGAGGTCCATTGTGCAATTTAAGATTATACATAACACTTATGATCAATCCACTAAGTAAGAGATACTAAGGGACCTAATATAATTTAGCTTTTTGACATAAAGATATAATTAAAAGATGTTAAATTAGTTGAAGTAATATTAAATTATATAGCTTAATGTTGGATTGGATCAAGGCTTGAGAAAATAATAATAATAATAAAAAAAACATTTCTTTATGGAAATTCACTGACAGATCAAACTTTGACTAAACTCGAAACTAGCATTTTGAAAAGATAGATACAGATGCTATATAGATATTTATTTATTCATATATATCACATATCTATACTTTTATATAACTGATGAGGGCCTTAATAGTGTGACAAATTCTAATTGATTTGGTATGACAATCCTAATTACCATTTTATCCTTAATCTTCAAATTTATTCCAATTATACAAAAAAAAATCATATTTTTAATTTATAAAACATATTTTTCAATTAAAATTATATTTTATATTATAAAAATATTTTTATATTTTATTTATATTTTAAGCACCCGCATCGGGGAAAATACTAGTTTGTATATATATTTTAGGAGCAATTCAATCTCAACATTAGCAAAATCAAAATAAAAAATAAAATAAAATAGGAACAATCACATGGATATTGATGCAAAAATGGCCCTACAAAGAAATCATGAGCAAGTAGAAATAAAATTTGACAAAATTATGTACATGGATCCCATTTATTCATTTCACTGTCAGAAATCAGACCACCCCATGTGAGGTTGTGCATTCAATTTTTTGTATGTGACACTTTTAATTTATTTTATTTTATTCTAGTTTCCACTTAAAAGGAAATAAATAAATATATAAATAAAAAGAACATAGAAAATGTAGCACATGTTAAAACATATTAAACAGCATATGTTAAAAGATAACTATTATTTATTGTAAGAAAAAGAAAATTAAAAGTGTCACATACAAAAAATTGAACCCGTACCAAACGGGTCAGGTGCATGAATCCGTACCAAACAAAGATAACTATTATTTATTGTAAGAAAAAGAAAATTAGAGAGAAAAAATGGAACTAAAACACAGTATATTAATTACACCACCATAACCATACAACATGGCATATGATGTAATATGTTTTGTAGTACATTTAATTATCATAAGAAAGATCACCTGGAGAATTATACATAGGAAATTAAGTCATCAGATGAAAAATAAGAGAGATACAGACCTAATAATCATGCAGTAAAAACTTTCTGTAGGAAGATTTTCTTGTTCTTGATTTTCTAGCCACTACTATTGATTGATTTGTGTTCTTTCTCTTTTTCTTTCCTTTTTTTCTTACCTATGGTCCTAAGAAGCTCAACTTCAAGGCAGATGTTGAAAGGTGGGTCATGGAAATACAGTACAATAATTAAAATTATAAAAAAAAAGAAGGTTGACCCTACATTCTTTTGCTGCCTTTTTCTTGGTGTATGGGCTTGTATGGTAGTTGTATTATATTGAAGTATTATTATTATTATTATTATTATATATATATAGTAGTTAAAAGGAGTCAGATGATCTTGGTGGTGATGGGGGGTGATGTGATGGAGATGGTGGTGGTCTTGATGCTTTTATTATTATTACAGTCTTGGCCTGCAAATACATCAACAAAACTCAATAAATGATTAATGATGAAATAAAGGGTCAATAAAGATTTTTGAGTGATAATTGCACATACTATACTATACCTTCATTAATATCCTTGTAATAGCCGACAGAGTTTTTCTTTAAGAAGGCCTACATTCCTATGGTCTCATGACCAGAAGCAAACCTATTATTTTGTCCACAGCCATAAGGTCACCATTAATGCTTGTAATAATATTGTTTGGTGATGATAACATAACAAAGCTAAGCTAACTAAAGGTAATGTTTTTTTTTATTAGTGTAACTAACCTTGGTACTTGGAAGTGACATGTTTTGTTGTAAGGAGCCATGTCGAAAGAAGATGCCGTCGTAAATAAAGTCGAACCGTTGATTGAGCTGCTGTTAGAAGGAGGAGACGCGCCCTTTTCGTCGCCTTCTGGTAAGGCAATAGATGCTGCCTTAGGAGAAGCAAATGGGCTGTCGGGAAGGTTATGCTCCGAGCTGCATGATTGCAAATATACGCTTAGTTACCTAAATTAATCACGAAAAAGACGATCTTTTTTACATGGGACGAGGAAAAAGGTCGTACCTTTCTTGCAAATCGCTTCCATTGCCGCTGCCGTTCTCACACTTGGCAGGGAAATCTTGATCTTTCTGAGCTGTTGCATAGGTTCAATCTCAGGTATTACATACGGTTATATTCTTGATAAGATGAAGAATGTAATGCAAGAAATTAGACCTCCTTGTGCTTCGGGATTCTTGAGGCTGCCCGAACTAAATGGATTCTGACCCAAGTAGCTAGGCGAATACACGGGCGAAGATAGAACCGACCCAGTCGACAGCGTTCGGTGGTGGCTGCTGCCGTTTCTCTTAACGTCAAGAAAATGTAAATTCATAAGCCGCCTGCCCTGAAGCTCGATCGCCTGCTGAAGATCTGCTGCTTCTAGCTTGCTCCTCCATATGTCTTGTGAGTTGTTGTAGTAGAACATTCTTGCACCTATGTAATAATATAATCATGTAAGATATATGTGCTGAAAAGTCCCCCTTTTTTTTTTTTTTTTTTCTTACTGAGGTGAAGATCGTAAGAACCAGTCGGGCTACCACATCCCGGGAATTCGCCTCTTTCATGCTGGAATTTCTTCCTGTAATGAACCGTCGAACAGAGAATCACAAAAACGAACTAATTCAAAACCCGAGCAGAAAAAGGACGGACGGCCTATACGACCTGTGTTTGTCCGGGATTTTTCCTTTCTCCTTGTACGGCTTGACGAGGACGCGGGCATCGCAGACGAAGTGCGGGTTGCCCTTTGCGAGGATGAGCCTCACCGTCTCGGAGTAATCGAACGTTACGAACCCGAACATTCTCTTCTGCTGATATGGGATCCTCACATCTTGGACAGGCCCGAATTTACTACCAAGAAAATTATTGCAGACAATACGAAGGTTTTTAATAAGATATCTCAAGTTAAAAAAAAGTTACCTAGTATTGCAGAAATGGCATGTTCTTGAATGTGAAAGAACTATAAACACAAGCCCATAAAGCATACCTAAAGTAATTAGATACATCTTCTTCCTTGAAAGTACTATCTGCTGGAAATGTCAGGTAGATCTGCCTTGAGCCAGGGCTGTTCATGCCGTTAGTCATCCCAAAGTCCCTCTCGAACCGGCCGGTTCGAAAACCTCTGTAATAAGCCATACAAGGGAAGAAACATGACGAAAATGGCGCAAGTAAAAGGTAGAAGAGTGGTAAGAAGCACATACCTCGGACTATCAGAAGGAATCTGCAGAAAGCTGATGCTTTTAGGAGAGTAAGCGAAGCTATTAGGCAATGAACTAATTTGAGTTGAGTTTGACCTCAGCATTTCCTGACACTGTTCAAGAATGTCAAGCTTACTAGCAGGCGAAGAAGGCCCCATGAAGCTCCCACCTTCCTTCTCGCCATGGGAGAATCTGCAGGTCGAGCCGTTCTTGCAGAATCCTCTTGCGTAGAACAAGCAAGGTTTCCAGCCAAACCCACCGTTCAAATCGTCGGGGAGGTTCTGCACGCAGATGTCACTCACCGAGAAGCTCCTACGATGGTTGACGGAGGCTGAATCGGGCCAGGCTGAGGTGTACGGAGGAGGGTACAGCGCGGACTCATTCATGGCCGGAGTTGAAGAAGCTGACGACAAGTCTTGGTAATAAAGGTCGGAGCTTTTGTGTCTGAACTGAGGCGACGACGAGCCATACTGATCGTTGAGGAAGGAGAGCTGATCTTGAAGCTGAAGCTCATCGATCAGGTCAACTTCTTCTTCGCCGCCGCCGCCGCCAGCAGCAGCATAAAAGGGCTCCGCCGATGAGTTCATAGTTGCGGTGGAAGGCGAGTTAGTACTACTTAGCTCACTAGACATAGACAAGCAGCTCGAAGTGGTCCAAGAAGCTGAAGCTAAAGGAGATTGGCCAACAAAAGAAGAAGTTTGCCTTGAGAGAGATAAAGGGTTGCTGTGGCCGTTGCTTCCGAAAGGTGAAGTCGGAGGCGTTGAAGAAGAGGAGGAGGAAGCTAAGGGCGTGTTTGGCTGAGCTAAGGTGAGCTCTCTCTTCGCTCGGAGGATCACTGAGTGGACTAGAGATTCTGGACCATGAGCCAAACGGATCATATCCTTCTCACCATGGTCTTGAATGAGGAGAAACCCCATGATCTTAGAAGCATTCTGAGGATCCATAGCTTGGATCCTTTGGAAAACTATCTTCGTAGCTTCATAAGCATCCATGTCTTCTCTCTCTCTCTCTCTCTCTCTCGATGGGTTGGCAGTAGATTCCACTCCAACCCTTTCAAACTTGAGATTTCTATTTCTCTCAGTCAATCAAAGGCAATAGAAAAGCAAACTTGCTGTGGTGCTTTTGTTTCAGAAAGGAAGCAGAAAGTAAATGTAAGAAAAGATTGCATATAATTTTCTTCCTTTTTTTCTGTCTTCCACACACACACACCCCTACCAGCTGTAGTAGAAAACAGTGCTTCACTTCAGTATAATGGTAATTGATAATCACTCTCTATTTATTTATTGAGAAAAAGAAAAAGGAAAGAAGGAAAAGCAAAGCACAAAAGCTGTCCGAAATAGAATAATATACATTATATTTCATGTTAGAGAAGAAAGACGATAGATAGATAGATATAGATAGATTGATTACCATCATTATTATTTATAATAATATTCTTGCCTCAAAAGAAAACAAAATTCAAACTTCCAAGAAACCAAACCAAACCCAGTTTTTTTTTTTTTTTTTTTTTTTTTTAAATATAAAGAAAAAACGAGAAAAGAAAAAGAAAAGGTGGTGTACATCTTTTGTAAGCATATTTTGGACACTCGTGTACTAAATAGTACAACAGTCCCAACTATGATTAAGATTTCTCAATCTTTGTATCTCTTACCAGTTTATTACCACGTCAAATAAATTTTAGGAAAATTTTGGCAGGTAACATTGTGTTTAAGGCTTTTTCAGTTGGTGTTCAAAGTTATTTTAAATTTTGGTTGGTATTCCTGTGTTTAAGCCTTTTTCAGTTGGTGCCCAAAGTATTTTTCTATTCCGGTTGGTACCCCTGTGTTTAAGCTTTTTCCAGTGGTGCCCAAAGTATTTTTAAATTCCGATTGGTAACCCTAAGTTATGACAAAACATAACCTCGCGATTTTAAAAGACTAAAAATGAGATCTTTAGGTATATGAACCATTTTTTTTATGTTTTCTATAATTCCTTTAGCAACTAACATGCCTACACCTAAAAATCTCATTTTTTTAGTCCTTTAAAATCTCGGGGTTATGTTTTGTCATAACTTAGGGTTACCAACCGGAATTTAAAAATACTTAGGACACCAACTGAAAAAGCCTTAAACACAGGGTTACCTACCGAAATTGAAAAAATACTTTGGGCACCACATGAAAAAGGCTTAAACACAGCGGTACCAACCGAAATTGAAAATAACTTTGGACATCAACCGGAAAAGTCTTAAACACAGGGATACCAAGATTGAGGCCATAAGAGATTTCTCATAATTTGGCATAATACACATAGGTCATGAGATTAATCGAGATTAATCCAACGGAAAGTTATAATCATTTCATAGTCAACAATATGGTTCAGTTTTACCTCGCATAAAACATTGCACAAATATAAAATTTAAGATGGTATTCGTGAAAATATGATATGAAAAAAAATATTTAAGTTAGTACGCATTGAAATTATTTATCCCATGAGAATTAACTTTACTCGACTCAATATATAAATCAAAGAGTCGTCTCCACATATCACCAATTTGGTATTATAACGGGTTCGATCTGCGTGTCATCACGCTTGTTTGACTCATTACAACTTGATTTGATATGTCCATGTGTTAGACCTTGAATCGCTCCACACATAAGGGAGCGTGTTTGAGACTATTTGTCTCCCATCGAGAAAATTAATTTCACCTAACTCAATATATAAATCAAAGATGCTTCTCTATCTATGAACAATTGATGAAACCCTAAATTTAACTCTACAAAACCCCAAAATAGTAGATTCTTTCAATGCAATGCAAATGAGGTTGAAGATAGTGCATGGACCATAAATATTCAAATAAGATATTAACTACACTGCTTAGTGCTTATACAGCAGCTGCAACAACAGTTAATTCAATGGAAGATTATTATTACCATTTCTTTCCCTTTTATTTATTTTTTTTCTAATCTTTTTCTATCATACAATAAAGTGAGATGGTGAAAGTTCATGGAAACTGTTCACAATCACATGTTACAGTAAGAACACAGTCAGATATACATGCATACAACTTATGCTGACGAAGTCTCCACCAACTTCCATTTAGATCTTTTATTTCCTAATTTCGAATGTTGTTCTTTCATCCCACCTCACAATATCAACCTCTCTCTCTCTAATATATATATATATATATATATATATATATATATATATTATTTGGGTTGTATATACAGTGGGTCAAAACTAAATTGACAGTTTCTACTTTGGATTAGAATAAAGGGTTACAATATATCATGGAGAAAACTTCTTTGTCCACTCTCGTTATAACTATTGGGAGATAGAACGAGATGTAGAGAGGCCTCTAAACTCTGTTACTGTTCCTCTTGTAGGATTGATCATAGAGAAAAAACTTGTGTGTATTCCCTGTAATCTTGAGTGTAGAAAGAGTAGGAAAATGCTTGTAAAGGTGTGATCAATAAAGATGTATTGTCTCCCGTGGACGTACGGTTCGTTGAGGAACTGGAACCACGTTAATTCCTTGTGTTATCGTCTTTACGTTTTCGTATTGTGTGTCTGGAATATCTCGAACCCGTTGAGTCGAGTCAGTCGGATTATCCCAACAGATCCCACTTGATTCTTTATTTTTGTTGTCATTATGGACTTAAAAAGAATTGTTCTACCGCTGACGTTGATGTTTAAATTCGATTAAGACTAAACTTATCTCGAAAAGAATTATGGTTTTACATCGCAAAGAAATATTGCATTAACTTGGGTGAACTACAAGACTCGAAGCCGTGAACCATGTGATCGACCATAATTGAGCAATAATATTACTTCATTACAACTAACTCTTTGTCAATTTGGTCACTACTACTATCTCACCAAGACAAGAATGAATAATTATGTATTTATATAATTCAAACCCCATATTCAAATTTGATATTATTTCGATAATAAATAAATAAATACAATTAGGACCCAATTCATTTTGATTGATTTTTCAAACTAAAAGACATGGAAATAATGATATGCTATACTTTGCCATATGTAGTGAAGTGGCTGCCCTACCTTTCATTTGATAAATGAGCGACGATCGAAAGGGAGAAAAAAGTAATATAACTATTATTAGTCCCTTGTGGTTACCTGGACCAATTTAGTCCCCGATGTTTCGTATGAAGCAATTTAGTCCCCCGATGTTGTCGATTATGGACCAATTTGGCCATTCAGTCATTATTAACGTCAATTTTAGCGGGAATTTCGCCCGTGCGCATACTAAATCATGTATGGATTGAATTTTGAAATATTTACAAGATTTGGGGGGTTTCTATTGTTTTTTTTTCTACCGTCAATGAAGCTCGGACGAAGCAGACGATTTAAAACTCATGTTCGAATTTTGAAGGAGAAATTTTTAGTTTCGTGCCCTAATTTCAGTAATCATTTCAATTTTAACGATCTAGACATTATTTTGTGTGGGACGCGTGCGAAACTCCCGCTAAAATTGACGTTTATCGTGATAACATGACCAAATTGATCCAAAATCGACAACATTGAGGACTAAATTGATTCATAGGATAAACATCAATGACCATTTTTGATTTGATCCCTTATTATTATCATAGAAAATTATTAAAAAAAAAGAAAAGAAAAGAAAAAAAGGAAAAGGTAAGTAGTCACTAGTGGGAGGGTAGAGAACATAAATATACAAGCATAAACTTTAATAAGAAAAGTTGCCTCTACAATAGGGCAAAAAATATTTAAAATTGCAATCCTTTTCACTTACGGTCGTGGCGCTGTGGGCCTCGGACACAAAATGCACTGCTAGCCCACACCACAAGTTGGTTCTGACCGCACGTGTTCCGCACGTGGGTTGTCTCAAGATCCTTTTTTTTATTGTTATAATATATATTATTAATATTTTGAAGAATAACAATATACATCACTAATCCATTTAAATGTAGTGAAACTAAGGTGAGTAATGTATTATGTAATCGTTAGGACACAATTATGATTGTCCTAAAACATACAAGCATAACTGTCTATATAATCAAAATTCAAACATCGTCCTAGCCTCTCTTAGTCTGATGATGTAGTGTAGTGACATAGAGAATCACTCGTTGTATTTTGTGCTAATCACATTCAATTAATTAAGTCAACGCCATGAATAATTTGTCTTTTTCAATAATAATTGTTAAATCATCCAAAACTTATATTTTAAATATATATATATATATATTTCAAACTTTATGGTTAGACTGATTTATTTTTTAAAGTCTAATTTTCTTAATTTAGGCTCTGAATAGGGCTGTGCATTCGGTACGAACCGAACCGAACCGAAATTTCGGTCGGCCATTTTCAAAGCCGAATACCGAACCGAAATACTCGGTTCGGTATTCGATTTTTATCGAATTTAAATCGGTTTTTTCGATTTGTACCGAATTTACCGAAATTTCATAAAAAAAAATAAAAAATTAATATATTTATATATTAAAATTCGAAAAAATATATTAAATTTATAATTTTTTTATTTTTTTTAATTTTTTAAAAAAATCGATAATTCGGTCTGTTCGGTATACCGAAACCGAACCGAATTATCGAATTTTCAAAAAATAAAAACCGAATACCGAACCGAAATTTTTGTTCGGTATTCGGTTTGTACCGAATTTTCGGTTTTTCGGTCGATTTACCGAACTATGCACACCCCTAGCTCTGACTACTTTATTTTGAATAATTGTCCAACGGGCACACCACCTCACTTAAAAGTTTGAATATATCAAATTTTATATACTTTATTTTCAACAATAATTCGAGGAAAATATCAATCTTGATCTCGAGCATCGTCCAACGGGCCACGTAATGTCACGAAACCGGCCCATTAAGGATGAGATTGGGCCCAAAAAGGCCCAATAAATGACCCCCTTCAATTCAAATGCAATATCCTCATCTCAACCTTTTTCATTACAATCTTCCATTCTCCAAATCGCCATCGATTTTGCCCGCAATGTCTGCCAAGAGCCCACGAAGCCTCGAAGCCTCCATTTCAAGAAAAGCTCGCCTCTGCAACTTCCTCGTCAGGCGTTGGTTGATGAGCCTAAGCTTCTTCACTTCCTCTTCTAAGTAAGCCGTGCGGGCCTTCTTCTTCTCCCTGTACTTTCTTACGGCCTCTCTGTTGGCGGAGGTCGGCGGTCGGGATTTCGAGCCGCCGACGCCGCCGTCGTTGGGACTAGCCGGAGGGTCGAAGGGGTGCGAGCTTCCTACTAATAGCTCGTCGATGAATGAATCGACTGAGAACGATTCAACGTGGTGGGAGAGCTCATCTTCGCCATCATCATTCATCGTTGTTTTGTTTCTCATCCTCTCTTTCTTTCACTGAGGCTCCTGAGAATTTGATTCAAGATTGTAAACTTATCAATATTCAAGGTGATGAATCAATCTTTCAACGATTTGTGGAAAAAAAAAAAACATCATCGTCATCATCAAGCAGGGTTTTCTGTAAAATACAAGCAGAAGACTGACGAATACTGTGAATTTTTCTTTTTTCTTTTTCAAATCGAGACAGAGAGAAATTACAAACGCAGCGCACATGAAACTAACGCCGGCAGCACCATTTGAAAACGGCCGAAGTCACCTGATTTAGCTTAGATCCGCCGAGCAATGTTTTTGGGTTGTGAAGAAGAAGAAGAAGAATCAAATCATTCGAAAATCCATATTGTTCAGTGGTGCTGTCTCTTATGTTCTCGGCTGATTTTTCTAATTGCAAAATATAAAGGATATAAACCTGTTTAAAATATAAACATCCAAATCCTATGGTTTGTAAATAACGTAAAATACCAATATGGTTTATTTAATCATGCGCTCTTTATCATTTTCATTCCCTAATTAGGGGGTAGAATACTATATTTTAGACACCATGAGGGTACCGTGCTAAGTTTTAAACATTACATGGAAGTTTCACGTAATAAAAAAAAACATAAGATAATAATGCACATTTCAATTAATTCACGTGGGATATAACATAATTTACCCAAATATAAATTGAATGGGGACTATCTATGAAAAATTTTATTTGTTTCATTTTTTATTTACACAACAAATCCGAACGACACAATCGATTAATTTATGAGACTACGTCTGCTTTCAGCCGAATAAAATCCCCATGATCAGTGTAATCAATCCCAAAACATACAAATATTGACAGTCATAGAGTTCAGTACCAACAAATGTCAGTATAAAGCACTGGACCTCACTGTCGCCTATGAGACTACTACGATTGTCAGCGAAACTGATCCTCATGATCGGTGTGATCAATCCCAAACCACACAAATATTAACATTCATAGAGTTCAGTACCAACTCAGGTCAGTATAAAACACTGGACCTCTCCGTCGTCTACGAGATTACTACGACCAATCCCAAACCACACAAATATTAACAATCATGAATTTTGAATCCGTAGCTGATTAAACAAATCCCCTCACCTACTAGACCAAACTAAATAAATAATTTCCAACAATACAATTATACAACGAATATATCAAAAGTCAATTCTTATACCAACATGTGTATTGACGTTGATAATTTTAATCTTAGTATAGAAGTGTTCGAAGCTACCAACATGACATAGAAGAAATGTTTTTTTAATCTATTTTCTCAACCAACATTACGAGTTGCCAATTCTTTTAGAAATTCAAACTTCCCTATACTCGTAAGGACAAGGACCAATGAAAAAATATATAATTTTTTTCCCTATAAATAATATATACGGTTTGGAAAATTACATAACCAGTCCCCAACTATTTAATTATATTTCAGCAGGAAATTTCATTACAAAACTTTAAATAACGGAACATAAATTGGTGAGAGTGAGATAAAAACTATGCCAATGAGGGCTTGGTCTGTTGGTTAAGGAGAATGTCTTAAAAATTTGTAGGTTATATCGTGGGATCGAATATCCTCTATTCATCTGACTCCGAGATTAGTCCTATCACTGGAGTGTGTGGTGCAACTAAGTCTCCATCAGGTCTGTGTGGCGCAAGTCCACGTCGGTATTTAAGGAGCTAGCCCATAGCCAGATCGTGTGGGATACCTCGAACAGAAAAAAAAAGATAAGAACTATCAAATTTTCTTAAAAAAATTTGAAATAACTACTTATCCTTTTATTATTTTTTTATATTTTAATTTGAATAATTATCATTTTATTCTTTCATTTTTTGATTTACTACAATTATATCTCACAAATTAATTCTCTTTTTTATATACTTACAAATAATAACACATAATTAAATTTTAAATTGTAATTTAATCTATTAAACATTTTAAATTATAAATAAATCAAAATATTAAATAATAATATATATTTATATATTATAGCGCACGTTGTTGTGTATAAGTCATAACATATTAATAATAATAATAAAAGTATCCTATCCGCAAGGAAAAAATAGTATTGCTCATTTACTACATGAAGAAAAAAACAAAAGCTTTAGCATTACAACTTGCTTTCTTCTTAGTACAATGTGGAGCTAAACATCGATTATCTTCTTACCTGAGATGTCTTGGCCGTCGTCCCCCTTCTCCGTCGGAGATTCGCCCTAACCCAACCCCAGAAGGAGAAGTTCGAGCCCCAAAACTGCACCCTCACCGATTTATTCGACCCGTCCCTCGTGAATTCCAAGTCCTTGATGACATCATCACTACTTCCCGACTCATCGAGCAAAGGCAGCACCACAGTACCGCCCGACTCAAGACTTTTAACCCAACCACGGAGAAGATAGTTCACAACCTTGCGAACGTTCCACATTACGAAAGAGGTAAGAAAAATACGAAGAATCCGTTTTCTTTTCTAACAACATGAACATAATGCAGAATAATGCTCAAATGATAGAAGTGATTTACTACCTCGGGAACTTCGTCATGAGGGCAATGCCCAGCTGGGCTGATCTCATAGTATGGAGCTTCGGGTATTTCCCGTTTCACCTGCAAGCCCCATATGGGTCGTACCCACGGATCTTCCTTTCCGTACATGAGACATATCGGCGTATTATTCATTCGACACCTACCGTAATGATACGAAAGAACGGCTTGTTAATACGGTATCACACTTTGTCTTATGTTACTGTATTTGTGCGTATGTATTATTACCTCGATAACCCTTCTTTGAAGGACAATTCTCCCCGAGGAGCAAATATAATCGAAGCAAAAGAAGCAGCAGCGGCTGGATGTTGGGTGGTTTCGACTATACGAGAATATACTTCGTCGACTTTCATCGAACGGTCTGCGTAAACCTGCTTGAGTATTTCCGCTATGCTTTTTGGATCGCTTATTTTCTCCCAACTAAGATTTACGTCAGTTTCGCATAAATTTATACGTCGAATAAAAAAAACCCGTAAAAGATTCAATAGGGTTCGTCCAAACTTACAGAATTTCGATTACTTTTCTCATCCTAGAGGGGACGGGGAAAGTTCCAGCCCACGGAAAGATTCTCGAAAATCCCAGAGATTTCTGAGGGTTGGGGAGAAATCCCCAGAACGGCGTAGCGTTGAGTAAGGCCACGCCTTTTACGAGATTAGGGTTGCACGCCGCGAAGTAGAGCGCCACGAAGCCTCCGAGCGAATTTCCGACAAGATAAACTGGTTCTTGAATAACCTGCGTTTATTTATTTGTCGAACATATCAGTTCATTCATTTATCTTAGCACGAGGTTAAAATATATACACCTCTTCGATGAAGTAGCGCACTTGATCCTTCCACAAATCCACGGAAAACACCAACCCGTCGGCCCAAGTTTCTCTTTCGTCGCCAAAACCCCACAAAACGCCGTTTCGATCGTCGGTTTTGTTGTACTCAGTAGTCCCATCTTTAGACCGAAAGGTTGGATCTTCGCCAGGTAAGGACTTGCCCTGACCGAGAAAATCTAGCGCGTACGCCCTGAAGTCGCGGCCGAGATCTCTCAACTGCTTTTGGTAATGAAACGATCCCACGCCAAACCCGGGAAGAAAAAGAAGGGGCGGCGAACGAACGTTTTTGGGGGCGCCCGATTTTTCGTAATGGACGGTGATTTTCGGCTTCCATTCCCAGAAACAGCTTGTAATGGGACTTGCTGCATTGTCTTCTTCGTCGGGCAGGCCGGGGATTGAGATCTTCGGTATTGAGCTGCCACTATCAGTCACGGTGGTCTCGTCGTCTTTACCGTCGAGTACGTAAGAGTTATAAGTTTGTCTTGAGCCAGAATGTCTGTAGTTTTTAACCGAAGAAATAGTTCTAGAACTTCGTCCGAGGTTAAGCCTCTTCAACCTCGAACTGCCATTGCGAGAACTATCCGAAGAGCCCTTTTCGAATACGAAACTGCGGCCTACCAAACAAAGCTTCAGGCGAACGGAGCTCAAATCTTCTCCGCCTCGGAAGATCGTAAGGCATCGGTGGGCAACATGGGCAGACATGCTTTCCATCCTATACAGAAATAACATGAAACTAAACTGTAAGACCATTTAAGAACAGTGGAAATCGAATTTAACGCCATTCTATTTCACCTCAGCTTCATACAAAAAAGGCGAATTTAACGTAAAAACAGCAACTTCCACAAAGTCATCAGCACACTGAAACTGTAGAAAATTTCCAACTTCATCCTTAACCTTATCAAACTCAGCGAAAGAACAATCGAGTATATAACCAGAGTGTAATGAGACTTACAGTCGCCATATACAGCACCTTAAGCCATAATCATCAGTATCCCTCTAAATTGAATGAAAATAAAGAACCCAATTTCACTAATAACGCAGCTTTTTTCTCAGAAAGATGCAATTTTTACCTCTAAGCTCGGAGCCCAGATGTCATTAATGGAGGTTTCAAGAATGTAATAGAGAGAAGTGACTATTTTCAACAGTCTTGAAGAACAACAGATTCTAATTCCATGCCAGCCCAGACGAAGAGGAGAGCTTTATTTTTAGTTTGGTTCCTTCCAATCCAAATCCGTGGCTTTCTTTATAGACCAAACCAAATATGTAGAATCCACGAAATTAATTAAAATAATAATTATTTTATTTGTCGGGTTTTGTTTGACGGTCCATCTATTTTGGGATAATATTAAAAATAGTCGTTTGATTAATTTCATCTTCGATATTTATCCTGAACTAATTTAGTCCTCAATATTGTCGATTTTGGACCAATTTGATCTTTCCATCACGATAATGTCAATTTTAACGGAAATCACACGCAAACCTCACAATAAATCATGTTTGGATCGATAAAGATGAAATGATTAGTGAAATTAGAGCAAGAAACTAAAAATTTCTCCTCTAAAATTCGAATATGAACTATAAATCGTCTGTTTCATCGAGCTTCATTGACAGTAGAAGAAACATTATGAACCCCTCAAATCCTGCAAATATTCCAAATCCGATCCGTACATCGTGACGGAAGGACCAAATTGGTCCAAAATCGACAATACGGGGACTAAATTGATTCAGAAGAACTAAATTGATCTATATGGTAAATATTGAGAATCATTTTGAATTTTATCCCATTTATTTTTATTGAAGAGTAAATACTAAATTAAAATTGGAGAGAAGAAAATTGAAGGAAAAAAAAAGAATCTCTTACATTTTGAAGATTGGGGAGGAAACCTTGCGAATTCAGAAAATAATGAACGATGTCTCAGCCATTGTCAAGAACCTTAAAATCGCTGAAACCCAATTCAAGTTTAGCCTCAAAATCTCTTCTCTCCATCAACAAAGCCAAGCCCAAGTTTTTATCTGTAAATCATTTGCGGGACAAACGTTCATCGAATGATGAACCCTCGCCATCATCAGGGTCAGCTTCAAGCTCAACATCTTCATACCAAAAACAATGGGCAGTTTACCTAATTTTCTCCGAAAACCCACCAATTAAAACTTATGTTGGTGTCACCAACGATTTCTCACGCCGGTACTTTTCTTTATGCAAGTTGCTTCAATCTATGTGATGAGAAGTGGAATATAGACATACAGTTTTGGCTGTTTTCGGCAATCTTTATGTTATAATTCGTTGTGTACTTGCCCACAAGGCAGAGTGAATATTTCATGAATTACCTCTGTTTAATCGTTCAGTAAATATTGTTCATATCCATAAAGATGGCGGCTTTAAGCTTTTCCATGGTTGCAGTAGTTTAAACTAAAAGGAAGCTATGTGCTGATGAGTACCATGTACTTTATCTGTGCAAATTTTCGTGATTCTTTACTTGGGATTCTTACTTCCTTTGCAGCTTAAGGCAACACAATGGTGAACTAAAAGGCGGTGCAAAAGCATCCCACGTCGGCCGGCCATGGATATGTGCCTGTCTCATACAGGGATTCGAGAACAAGGGCAAAGGTTAAGATCCCTTCATATGTTTCTTTGTAATGTTCAAAACCTTCAAACTTGTGATTTTTGTTTCTTCATCCCATGGAATCTCTTCGTGGCAATGTGGTTGCAGCTTGCCAATTCGAATCGAAATGGAAGATTTCGTCGCGAAAGCTGCCTCGAAAGAGAGGTAGTAACCGCAAAGGCGAGGAACAAGCAGCAGAAGGCGACTCGCAGCGCCTGCTATTACAACATCGGCATACGGCTCTCTATCATGTCAAGGACTCGGTCGATTGTAGCAATCTCGAAATCTGTTGGCACTTGAGTCCACTGTGATCTATGGCATATGCTCTGTTTCTCTGTATGCTGTAGTTAGAACAAGCCCAATGCTTGCAATAACAGTGCCTTAAAAATGAATTACGTAGCTTAGTTAAACTATTACATGTAATAGCAGTTTCTAAATCCATCATAAACTATTACAAAAGCTTAAACTAGACCACACATGTCCGTACTAATGATCTATGGATCCATCTATATCGTCTCTCTGCCTTGCCCTGAATCATCATCATCATCGAGCTCAATGGGCGGACTATGCTTATCAAAAGGCAGCTTTATCCTTCCAAGTGATCTCTGCGGCACTAACTTCAGATTCTCACAGTTGCATATCTCAATCATGAATCCATCGGGATCGTTGAAGAACAGCTGATCGATCTTCGAGCCTTCTCCGCCGCCTTCTCCGACGCTCCTCTTCATGTACTTCACGCCGTACTTCTTCAGCTTCTTCTCCACTTCCTCCATGCTCTCACACTACTTAGAAAGAAATAAGAATCACCATGGCAGTAGGGTATAAGGGGAGCCAAGAGATTAAAGAGAAGAAACCTGGAAAGAGATGTGATTGTCCATGGGGTCCAGGCGGTGCTTGTCGCGAGGAAGTTTGTCTTCGTCGGTGCAGTGGACAAGATGGATGCCGACGCCGTAGTTGAAGAGCCACGCGCCGTCGAAGTCTTTGAGCGATTCGGGCCGCCTGATGAGGACGAAGCCTAGTACTTTGGTGTAGAAGTCGATGGAGTCTTCGACGGATCTGCACACCCTTGAGACGTGGTTCAGCGCCATGAGAGGAACTTTGTTGCTGTCTTCTTCATCTTCGTCCTCGTGGCGGCGGTGGTTCTTTCTTTCGCCATTTTCGTTTTCTTTCCTTTCTTCCCTTTAGGGTTTGTACCTTTTTTTTTCTCTGCAAATGAGAGCCAACTGCCGGCGTGAGGAAGAGAGAGAGAGAGAGAGTTATTGCATGCGGATGGTTCTCTGCGGAGTTGGGAAGGTGACACGTGTGATGACCTGCGGACCGTCGTCGCGCCACGTGTGAACTCCTATGGCATATTGCACTGAGAAAGGAAATGTCTAGTTGCAATTATGTAATAACTATAGGGTCGTTTTGTAATTTCATTAAGTTGTGGGGTCTAATAGTACTTTTTGAAACGTACATATCTGTGAGACTATGACTACGGCCAACAAAATCTGACTATAGTCAACCTTGACTGTGTTATTGCCTAGCCATGGAAGATGCGTCTGACTGCGACGGCTACGGCGACGCCGAATATTGGGACGCTCGATACCTGCGAGAAGGTCACGCCGGTTCCTTCGATTGGTACCAGCTTTACGCTGCCCTAAAGCCGTTTATTCGCAAGTACATGTCGACAAATTCGCGCGTGCTCATGGTTGGATGTGGCAATGCTTGTGAGTTTTCTTAGTTTTCGTCTGCTTATTGCTTGCTGGGAGCACAAAAATGTAGTGAATGGATTGCGTGATTTAGGCATAATTTCTGTTTGGGGGAAATTGATTTTGAGAATGATAATTGGGGATGATTTCTGACGTATGTTCCTGTTATTACCTTTGCGGTCTATGGTCGGGGATTCTTGCCGGGGTATTTTATATATGTTTTCTCGATAAATCTTGCATTGCTTGGCTCTAGATATGTTGGTAGGATAAATGTACCTTGTGTTTAACAGCTATATCGGAGGACATGTGGAAGGACGGTTTCGAAGACATTGTTAACGTAGATTTATCGTCTGTTTTGATCAACATTATGAGACAAAAGCACAAGAACAAGCCTCAGTTGAAGTGTATCCTACCAAGTGGGCATTAGAAGTTGTCAAAAAACTTTGCTTTTTCCAGCTTTCTTTAACGGCTTCGATAGATATGCAAATGGATGTTCGTGATATGAATGCCTTCGGCGATGCTTCTTTCGACAGTGTCATTGACAAAGGTGACTAACTAAATGCCCTGCTTCAGTATTTTTCTTTAATCTCTGTATCCTCATAGTTTAATCGGTCTTGATATTCGTTATAGGGACTCTTGATGCTTTGATGGTGAGACATCTACGTTTGACCTTATCTCACTGTCATTAGTTGTATCTATTTCCTCATTGTACCTTGTCTCGTGTTTCTCCATTTCTCTTAGTGTGGTGCTAATGCTTCGCTGAGTGCTTCTCAAATGCTATGCGAAGTGAGCAGGTTAATTTATTGACCGACGTTTTATTCTGAACCTTTGTGCATCTTTTTATTACTCATACCTCTATTTAAATGTCGCGTTGCCTCTTCACTTGTTTGTAGGGTTCTTAAACCTGGAGGAGTATACATGTTGGTAAACTTACCGATCAGAGGCCTTTTTTTCCTCGAAAAACTTTTTATAACAAAATTTTTAAGACTTCTTCGATTCTTGGGATATTTGCAGATAACTTATGGAGAACCTACAGATCGAATACCCCAAATACACCAACCAGATTATAATTGGAACATCGAACTATACATAATGCGTAAGCTTGTCTTCTTCCCTTGCACGTATATTTCCTATGTTGCATTATCCTTTACTTGATTGCTTTCTTACAACTTAAAAGACACAGGAACTCATGAAAACATAATCGAAATGCAAAAAAAACACTGATAAACAGTTTGATCTTATTTCCGTAATTTGCAGCTAGACATGGATTTCAAAGGCCCGATGGATCGATCATTCCTGATAATACATACCTCGAAGCCGTCTCCATCACAGAAGAAAGGACACTTCCCAAAGGCTATGTTTTCGAAGATCCAGATTCTCATTACATATATATATGTAAGAAAACCAACGACAAACAAAGCGAGTGATCTCCGTGCCAAACCTAGTAATTCTCTGAACGGTTATATGATGCAGAGATTAGAGATCGGGAATGGTAGGTGTCCTTCTATTTCATGTACTGTTTCGGGTCGAATAAAGTTCGTTTCTTGCATCCTATTCTGATCTTTTGTTCCTTGTGATTTGAGCAGAAAACAAAGGTTGTTGTGCTGCTGCTTCCAGCAATCTATAGTCTTGGATTAAACATTTTCTTATTTATCCTTTTTTTTTTTACAGCAAGAACTTGTAGGGATGATAGATGATAATGTGTGCTGTGTTTTTCAACTCTGTTATTGCATCAGTCTTGTAATATAACCTAGAAGATTTCCAATCTCTCTCTCCTTTTTTTTTTCTTTTTTTTTTCTTCTCACAAGGGAAAGTGCAGTCTTCACATTTCAACTTAAGTACACTATCTTAACTTTACTTTCGAATGGAACGATCACAACATCCAACGAGACTAATCTCTCTCGTCAATTTGTCACATTTCAAGTCTACATAGACTACAAATTGTCAAGAAATTCAAGTATATACGAAATCATGGCCTCCATGCCCGCAAATGTCATTACTTACATATGCATAGAAACAAAGGATTCATCCACTCAAGGTGATAAAAATATGAAAGGACGAAAATTCTTTAATGGTGAGGTGGGATCAAAACAGAGCTAGGAAAAAGCAGCACACACACACACACTCCTTTTAGCACAAGCTTTAATATCTTAGGACTTTCACAAGGCATACCAATCTAAAGGCGAATTTTTATTCATTAAAGAATTTAGTTTGCTCTCCATAAATAAACATCGTAGTATTTTGGAAAAGAACCTGACAAGTGGAAAGTGGGACCCACACCTTAATGTGGCAACGAGTTGGAAGAAGGAAAGGGTGTCATGCAATGCAGCTAATTAATACAAACAAAACAATCAGCCATGCAAAAAGCTTTGCCCTTTCAATGCCATTTGTAGCTCCGATATATAATATGCATATATAAATCTTTACAAGTGTATCTCTCTCACTCTCCACGTCTCTCCATATTCTCTATCTTTCTCTTTCTTCCTTTTTCCTTGTTTGTCAAAAAACCCCCTTTACAAGTGTAATAACATTGTGATGTGTCTTCAAGGGGATGAAATGCCTGAGTAGAATTCTCGTAAGACAATGATTGTTCTTGAGAAAAACTTGTTTGTTCATGTCCGAAAAGTATTCGTCGGCCGTCGTCTGACTAATACTTCGAATCGCATACGCAGCGTGGGCAAAACGATATCAAGGTACAATAACTGCCTGCAAGAAACAAAGGTTTCTGCCACAAAGGAGTGCAAGGTAGAGAGGTGTTCGAAATTGACTGTAGTGTCTATCTATCTTCTTCGCTATTCGTGAAAGTTGTCGTATTGTTTGTCGAACGTTCTTGAAACAGAATGAGGATCCTCAGGAGGTAGTAAGCGAGGAGGCTGACGAAGAACTGGACATCCTTAAAGAGGAGCTGGGAAAGCTCAGACTAACTCAGATGTAAATAAAATCTTCGTCTGAAAACTAAGTAGGGACTAATTTCTTGAAATTTCGTTTATATATTTTCGATATGGAATATGCAGGCAATTGTTGGGGAAAGACTACGCAGGCATGGGGGTGAAAGAACTGCACGATCTTGAAGTACAACTAAACGAAGGGCTGGTATGCATAAAGAAGAAGAAGGTTCATGGTTCCTAAGTGTTTATGGATATCTTTCTTCCATCAAATGTTAGAATGTCAGAGTGATGTTTGGTTAGTTTCTTTCAGGAGCAATTGCTGATGCAAGAACTATCACAATCTCGGACGAAAGTATGCAATGAGCTTGACTTTGCGATAAATTACTTCAGTCAGCCGTAATCCTTTTACTAACCTTTTGATTTCTGCTCTTACTGTTACTAGGAACATCGGGCAGTCCTCGAAAATGAAATGTTATGCAAGCAGGTAATCGAAAGCTTCGATTTTTTTATATCCCACTAAGCATATTAGACTGAATCATTATTTGGTTGAAAATATGATCTTCAAGGTTGAGCAGCTTCGAAGCTTGTGCCCCTCGGGCTTGGCCGATCTTCAACTACCACCACTTTGTATCGAGCAGCTTTCGCCTGCTGAACACAGCGGCCCTACAATCAAACAAGGTTACGGAAGTCTTGAAACCCCAGACGACGACGATGGTTGTGACTCAGACACTACTACCCTTCACTTGGGGATGGGGTAGATTTACTTTTTACTTTTCCTTCAAAACCCTTCCCCTTTCCTTTAGGTTTGGTCTGGTATATGATTTTTCGGTTTTTTTTCTTGCTCTTCAGGCCTCCAACCGGCAATTCGTGGAAACGAAAGAGAACTGACTGTTAATGAAAACCTATTCAGGCAACTCAACTGCTGACAGAGATTTGAGTTGGAGAATGTCTCTGTGTACTCTCTATCGAAGTCGAGGGATGTAAACTGAATGGTATGTGTAGGTTGTTAGAACATCAAAAACCTTAATCAGACTTCTGCAAGGTTTTGCATGGAAACCAATTCTCTATATATAAACCAATAGAGCAACTCACTCCTTCACAGATCCCCTGGTTTTGCGCAATCCCTTCGTAACATTCTCTACGAGTGGAGGTGGGTGAATCTTCGAACCCTTACCAATCTCCCCATTTCATCGTATTATGTCTAATTACTGAAAAGCCCGTCGCCATGAAACTCAATCCCAAGTACCCAATTCTCTTTACCAATGGCAAAGCTAGGAGAATCACTTTCTTTTCTCTGAAAAAGGCTTTATCCCAACTCCAGGTAAAACCTGCTCTAACTTGAGTTCCCTGCCAAGATTTACTACCGGGATGTTCTCCAAGGATGATGAATCTTTTGTCGCGCTCGCGGTGGGAGCATGCAAGATCGAAAGCTTGTCCTGCTTTAGATGAGAAACAGAGGAATGGGCCAGTCGAATTCGATCAGCAGCTTCGAAAACGCCTTATCGGTGAAACACAAAATCCCAAGAAACATGAAGAAAGTCAGAGAAAAATGTGATCTTTTCCCGATTTTAACACAGTTTTTAATCAATCCTAAGAAATACAGAAAAAAAAAAGTCCAGACAAAGTGAATAACCGCTTGATGAGCTCATTCTGGGATGGTTTGGCTAATTGAGACGTAACATGATCAAGAACACAGAAAGTCATGTTTTTGTTCAGTTAGAGAAGAAAAATCAGAGCAGAAAAGAACGTTTTTGTTCAGTTAGAGAAGAAATCAGAGCAGAAAAGAACTCAGTAGAAGCCAATTCCATTTCATCCTCAGTTATTACACATTCGAACCACAAATAAAAACGCCAAGCTCCCTATTCTTTTTTGTCAATCCATCTAGCAATTCAAAACACGACGCGGAACTGAGGCGCGTTGGACTCACTCGCGGGCAGTATCTGCCACCTGCAGGGCTCGAGGTCTTCAGAGACCGGACAGTAACCGGCCAGCGTCACCTTGTCAGTCGACGCAGCAACCGACCCGAATTCGAAAACCGACACGTCAGTAAGAGGCTCAGGCCTACGGACCTCAATTGCTCCGTTCATACGCGATGCCGCCTCGGAGTTCGGGTCGGGTTTCGCCGGCTTGTGCTCTTCTTTCTTCTTGATCGAAGAGGTGTCGGAAGTACCATTGCCGCCTCTCCAGAACCACGATAGGATCCCCATGGCTTCGCTCGGCTTATCAATCGACGCGAGCTATTTAGGGTTTTGAGCTTTTATCTTTTCCAATGTACAGACTTTTGAGGGACTTATACATAATTTCTCAAAAGTGAAGGTACCAATTTGTAATTGTATCAGAACTTCAGGGTCTTCATTATAATAATTGTGAGGGATAACCCTCAAAATGATTTGAATGTTTATGATATGCACCAATTTATACACTGTTTTGTATAAATCAATTTAGTCCCTAATATTATCGATTGTGTACCAATTTGGTCCTTCCATCATGATAAATATCAATTTTATCGGAAATTTCGCACGCGCCACACACTAAATCATGCTAGGTCGATAAAATTGAAATGGTTACTGAAATTAGGGAACGAAACTAAAAATTTCTCCTCCAAAATTCGAACACGAACTCTAGATCGTCTGCTTCGCTGAGCTTCATTAACAGTAGAAGAAAACAGTACAAACTCCCTACCAAATCTTGCAAATATTCCAAAATTCGATTCATAAATTATTTAGTGTTTGCCACGTGTAAAATTGTTTTAAAATCATGATGGAATAACCAAATTGGTTCAAAATCGACAACTTCGACGACTAAATTGTTTAGGCGAAACATCGGAGACTAAATTGATCTGTAGGGCACTATTTTGTGTTTTATCTCTAATTGTGATGCAAATTTCTACATGGAGACGAAACGGTCTGTTGCAAATTTCACTTGGCATTTCCCTAAAAACCCATAGTCGGAAAAACCTTCGCCCGAGTCAACGGCAGTATGAGAATATTCGAGCCGTACCGTGCAATTGGATACGTAACAACTGACGTGCCATTCGCCGTACTTCGGCAAAACACCGAGACTTTCGTCACAGTCTCCGTCCGTAAAAGCCTGTCAAGTCCACAAATTGTTTAAGACCCCAGGGGTATGTTTCTTCGTCACACACGCATATAGATATAGATAATTTTGTTTAATGCGTTTACGGGTTTTCCAGACCGATGACGAGGATCCTTATCTCAGAAAAGGGCATAGTGCTCCTCCTCTATGTATCAAATTCCATGCCAATGGGACAAATATCCTTTCTGCCGGCCAAGATCGTGCTTTCCGCCTGTTCTCTTTCCACCTCACCACCCAGATGATCCAACAGCGGGCGGTTAAGGCCTGCGCAATTAGTGCGTGTGGGAACTTTGCGGTAATAGGGACTGAAGGTGGTTGGATCGAACGATTTAATCTTCAGTCAGGACTAAGTCGAGGCGTTTAAGAAACCTGAAAAGGCTCCTTTTTCCTTGCCATCAATTCCCTCCTTTTCTGGCGAGATATCGTTCAAACTCCCCCTGATGATAAGGACAATCAAGCCCGCGTTTCAGACAAGCCAGGAAAGATAGATTTTCCTGAAACTCAATTCTTGCAGATTCTCAAGTCTGCTGCTGAGGAAAATAACTGTGAGTTCTCAGTTAATTGTTGCTTCCAAGTCTTTGCTTACATTATCTGCATTGCTTCATTAGTGAACATCTGAAACCTCACTCACAAAATTGTACCTTTTCAGTCCCAATATTTACAGACTACCTCAAGAATCTGTCTCCTTCGGCTTTGGATATGGAGCTCAGAATGCTTCAGATTATAGACGATGACGACGATGATCAAGAACTTGGAAAGAGACCAGAACTCTATTTCATCGAACTTCTGCTTGATTACTTTATTCAAGAGATATCTTGCAGAAACAACTTTGAGTTCATACAGGCCATGATCAGATTGTTCTTAAAGGGTCTCACTTCTTAACAAACTTAGATTCGACACGCTTTTTCAATCTCCACCATTGTTCCTAATCTTGATGCATAGCCTAACGGTGCTTTTCTTTCCCTTATCGCGCCAGATTCATGGCGAAAGCGTAAGATCCAAGCCCATATTACAGGAAAAAGCGAGGAAGCTTCTAGAAACTCAATCTGCAGTATGGCACAAAGTAGACAAGTTGTTTCAGAGTATGAGATGTATGGTAACATTCCTGAGCAACTCACAATTCTGAGGTATTATCACCAATGTTGTATGCTTAATGCATTTACAAATCTTGATTTCAATGCGAAACTAGCTAGGGAAAAATCACATTATTACACTGATAGTAAATTATTCTTTGTCCCAATCAATTTTCTCTCGAGCTTTCGAGCAGCCTCGACCATTCCGTGTTCCCTGTAAGCTTTGGTCACAGTTGCAAATGTTACTTCATCAGGTTTACAACCATCCCCCTTCATCCCGACAAAAAGCTCCGTCATTTTCTCCACATCACCTACATTACCGTAAGCCCCGATGATGCAGTTGAAAAACGTCGTGTCTAACACCACGTCAGAATTTTCAACCTGTCTCAAAACAGAATCAACTCTCTCCACAAGTCCCGCCTTACCATAAGCACAAACGAGCGAGCTGTAAGTGATCGAATTAGGTTTCAACCCTCGGTGCTTCATCTTCAAGAAAACCTCATCCATCTTCTCTATATCTCCTACCTTCCCAAACATCTCAATCATTATGTTGTAAGTAACTGTAGTTGGAGAGTAGAATCTCTTATCCATAAACTCTAGAACAGAACCCATCTTCTCAAACGAGCCAGAACTACCGTAGGATCTCATCAGGATATTATACGTCATTACATCAGGATTTAGTCCCATCGTCTGAAACTTCTCAAACCACTTCTCCATTTCGACAATCCTTCCACACACCCCATAAGCCCCAACCACGGAGTTAAAAGTGTAAACATCGGGCTTACAGTCCCCACTTCGAATCATATCTCCCAGCATTTCCTCCATCTGTTCAAAACGCTTAGCTTTCCCATACCCATCGATTAGGACATTATACGTAACTGTACTACATTCGATCCCTAGAAGCGACATTTCCACTAGAATCGGATCAATCATGTCAAAACGGCGGAACTTAATGCAAGATTTTATGAGGGTCGTGTAAGTAAAGACATCGGGCTTACAGTTCCGAACGGACTTCATGTCTTCGACTAGACTCAGCGCATCTTCGAAAAGGCCGTTAGAGGCATATGCACTTACCAGCGCGGTGTACACGTCGATCGTCGGTTCCAAGCCGTCGACAGACATGGTTTCGTAAAGCAGACTTGCTTCGTTCGTCCGCTTGCATCTTCCGAGCATTGCTAAGAGCTTCGCATACGTAGAACATCTCGGTTCGTACCAATGCTGCTTTCGTAGGAGACCAAAGATCTATAAAACACAAAGTAAGTAGCAAAGTTAAAGAGAGGAGAAGCAATCCAAAACAGAAAATGCCCACATTAATATACAAACCTTAAGAGCTAATTCCCAACGATTGTGCTTGATGGAATCGCTCAGAGCTTCTAGGACGGATTTGGGCCAGAGGTTGTTGTACTTGGACGAATTTGCCTTTCTCTCGATGGCGAGAACGGCGGATTCCGTCCTCAAGATTCTAGAAAGGTCTTTCTTGGAATGCTTTCGAAATTGAACCTGAGAATCAGTCTTAGGGCATGGGCTCTTGTTAGAAGATGGTTTGCCGGCGGAGAAAGAGGGTCGATTACTGAATGAGCTGCGCAGGTGAACCTCCATGGCCATATCCTTCATTATTCGCCTCAAAGACGGTGGTGAGCGAGTTCAATCTCTTCTCCTCGTTTCCTTATTTTCAGTTTTCAAATAGAAGAAATTCTCAGGTCCTCTTTTTTTTCGCGCGTCGAATTGCTGCCATGGAAGATACTTTCCAAGAACTCTGTGGAGCGAAGAGTGTGTAGTCGTTGTTCATCTCCTTCACTGTTATTGATGGCATATCAGATCAGTGCATCAGCTAAGGAGCGCCATTGATTGGACGAGCTTATCTTTGGGCTTACTGATTCTAATGGGCCCATATTGGGCTTAGTTGTTGAAATAGCCCAATCTAAATAAAGCCTAGTCTAATTAATTAAAAAAGAATCTTTGAAATGGTATAGACTATAGTATGATCTCTTCCATGATTGGGTCTTTTAATATATAGCGATTTACCTGGTCAATTCTAAAAAAACTAATCTTTTTGATAACTTTTTTAAATCAATAACCTTCAATTTAAAGTTATTTTTGATCATTTTTCATTGAACAAAAGGGTCTCGTGCTATATATAAAGAGTCCCCTAACCATGGTACCCCTTCTATATAGCATGGTACTCCAACAACATTGGGGGTCCCTATTATATTTCGGGTCTGAGGCACGATACCCCTCCTATATAGCATGGTTACCCCTTCTAGATAGCACGGTACCACGTTCTCCTTCTATATAGCACGGTACCCCCTCTATATAGCACGGTATCTCCTTGTAGAAAAAATGTGTTTTAATCAGGAATTGAACCGAGACAAAATCAAGAATTGAACCTATTACTTAGACTACCCAACAACAGCACTACCACCCACCCTTACCCAGTTTTGCTTTTAACATATCTATTTCTTTGTACGTCCAATTAGTAAAAATATAATAGACATTTCTATTCTTTTTTAATTTGACCCGGTCAAATGCCATTTACTTAATAATCGTTTATGATTCATTACATGGGGAAATCATTCATTTAGCTGCAAAAAGAAAATAAAAAAGAAATTAGAAAAGGGACGATTCAGCATAATTGTAAACAAATCCATTCATTACATCTCCCAACTTCAGACACAGATGATCATCATCAAAATCAATCCTTAATTAGCAGCAGGTAAAACTGAAACCTCGTCAAGAACTGGACCACAGAGAGTCCCATAATCATGGATTCTACTGTGATAAAACGAGCTGAAGAAAGTTAACCTCGTCCTTATCGAAGTAGCCCTAAACTTAAAGCTAAAAGACGCAAACTTTCCCTTCCCTTCCGACTTGTAAGGAGCTTTCATGGCCGTTCTTGCAGCAAAAGCTTCGACCATCATGTCTCCGTGGCAACCATTCCTCGAATCTCCGACCAAGAACGACACACTGTAAACCTTGTTTGGGACGGTTCTTATTACCTGGGCTATGGCGCTCTCCCGGCCGGCAACTAGTTCGACGGCGTACTTACCAGACGGGACGTTGGAGTGCTTCGAGTCGATTAACTTCACGGCCTTTAAGGATTCGATGATCCAACCAGGCAGAGGTGACGTGGCATCTTCTTGTTTTGGAGGGAGGAGTACGCCGTGTGAGGAGTTGGGCCGGTGAGGTCCCACTTCGAATCCACCGTTCTTGACTAGGTTTGCTGCAATGATACGCAGATATTGTAAGAAAAAAATTGAATGCAGTGTAATATAGCAGCTGAGCAGAACCTTTGGTGAGTCGAGGAGGTAAGAGCTCATTAATGGCCACGGCGTCCACCAAAGGGCCACAGGCGGGATCTTCTTGCATCCCGGGATTGTGGAAGACGACCTTAACATAGTCGGCGTCGGCCCTAAAACCCCAAGCGTAGGTGTCGCCGCCGTTGCTGCTGTAAAGGGTCTGCATCGGAAGATCTCCCTGTTGAGACGGCGGGACGACGGATACCCTCAAGACCTCGTCCTGGGCGCACGTCCTCGACGCGCTGAACGTTAGCGCGTAGGTGGAGCCCTTCTTGACAGGGATGGTCTGAGATATCGACGCCTCGTTGCCGAGGCGAACGGCGTGGTCCCCGTGGGCGATGGAGAAGAACATCCCGCCGGGCTGGGGCCCGCCGGTGACGTACTCCACGAGGCCGCTGGTTTCCCATCTGGGCAGGGCGTGTTTGTGTGTAAGGACGGTTTTGTTGACGTCCGACGGCTTCGGCGGCCGTTCGAAGTCGCCGTTTGGGAGCAGCCCTGATGTTATAGAAAGGCGAAGAGCAGAAAAAGGTGTAACATTTTCATATGCAAGAAGATTGCAGATGAAGCCAAGATCTCTAACAGTATCGATCTAACTTCAAATCATCGTAAGAGATTACAACATTTTCATGTGTTGCCTTCGAAAGATCTTAGCAAGAACATTAGAGAGATTAAGTAGTGATACCTTCAAAAGGAGGCGGCGGCACAACAGAAGAAACTGTGTAGAGAAAGTAGACAGTGAGCAAGAAAGCAATTTTAAGGGTCATCTTCTAACAAAGAGAGGAGAGACCTCCACCAGCTGAGTTGGAAGTAAGAATTAAAAAAGAAACTCAGTTTCAAGGAATAAAAAGGGTTTTAGCTTATCAAAGGTCTTCCACACCTAGCTAGCACTTATAAATGAGAGAGAGAGAGAGAGAGAGAGAGAGAGTATGGTTTTCAACATGAGTGCGCCACCTTTTCCTCCTCGATCCATGCATTCATGGAAATTGTTTTTTTGGTCTTTAATAAATTTTTATTATAAGAAGCTACATGAGAGTTCTTGGTTATTTGTAAGATAGTTTAAGATGGTACTTAGATGCCGTACAATAATTTTTTTTATTATTATTATTAAATCGCATATTATTTTACGATTTAATGAAGTTCCATAAATTCACACCACATCACTCAACGGACTCGACGCCGCGATTCATGCAATAACCTACGTCTAAGCAGTCCATCCATGACTTCATTGTCTTTACTTTTAGGTGAAAGTTTTTGTTTAATGCATAATAAATCAAATTAAATTACGTGATATAAGACTTTGAATAATGGAGTGGGACCCACTAGATCGTAAATTATGGTGCTGCCTAAACTTTTTTACTTTAAATAATCTTTTTTTTTTTTTGAAAAAGACGTATGTATTATCACTCAACTTCAAGCCATATTTATCCTTTAAATCCATAATTAACTAAATAATTAAAGGGGCAGAATTACAATAAGGCATGCAAACAAAGCAACTTAGTGCTCATCAAACACACAAGAGTCGCCCCGCCCCTATGGCAGACGACAGGCCCACGAACCCAAAAAGAGCAGCTGATAGCAGCGACCCGTCGCCACGAATATACAGCTCGCCACTGCCATCCCGGCAGGGGTGCCCGTGGAGCGAAACGGGCTAGACCATGTGCCTCACGAGCCCGTAGGCTTTAGGTGCGGCCACGCCCAAGGCGAGCCCATCCGCTAAGGCGTGGAGGAGGGCTATGGGTCGACAAGACAAGATTGACTGAAGAGCGATGGAGCTGATGAGAAGTGTGTCTGCAGCTGAGGTTTTCTGGCGGTTTCTGAGCTTTGTGGCATTGGATATGGATATGCGTACGAAAGGAGAAACCGGCGAGGAGGACGAAGGCAGGAACCATCAATGCATTTCGGAAAAACTTACCGTGTGTATCCATGCTCGATCCAAGAATGGAAAGCTTCGTCATGATGAATGGTGCATAGACGGAAACCGTGCAAGAACACATAATAAGCACTTCACTACTAGCAAAACAAAAATCCCAGCCAGGAGTTGGTTCGAAGTAAGATAAGCAGCAAGTTTTCCCCTCAAGCTTAAGCCAGCAACAATACCATAATGTACACCATTGAACAATAGCAGCACAAAGCCTAAAACTTCATATCTCTTTCTCAGTTTTTGCCTAACACAGTTCCCTTGCACCGCTTAGATTAGAATTTTAAGACACACAAACACTAAGAATGGTCGAAGAAACATTCATACAAAAGTGCGTTAAACACAAAAGCAAGGTGATTTGGGAAAAAACTTATTCAAGTGAGGTCAAGATATGAACTATAAATAGTAACATTATCTACAGTGTGGTACACCATTTATTACAGCGCTGAAAAATTCATTCATACAAAAACTGTAGCAGTTCAATCAAGGAAAGGATCAATACCCTCAATCAAGAAACTCAAACTCATCTTCCCTCAAGTGGGCAGAGAATTTTACAGGTTTACCGTCACGCCCGGAAGTTCCCTCCGCCTCAAACTCCACCTTATACGGCAAGTTCGCCGATATCTTTTTCCCCTTGTAAACGGCGACGTACTGCTTCAACACGCCAACCTTCCCCGCCAAATCAAACTCGGGCAGTTTGGGCACGTGGTACACTTTAAGAGGCACTTTCACCTTCACCTTCGCCCCGATTTTCGACTCGGCTTTCTTGAGCTCCTCGTCGTCCACGCTGCCATGGTCGAGAGTCAGAGAACTGAAGATTGGAGCTGAGTGACAAGAACCCAACGACGAGGGCAAGTTCTCAACGATCGAAATGGGCTGCCCAGGGCTGAATCGAGTCAAATTTCGACTTTTTCTTGCCAAAGATCTGATCTTGGGGAAACACCCATCATAATTTGATGAGAATTTGGAGGTGGGAACGCAGAGGATCGATGAGAAGATGGTCGGCGAGGCGGACATGGTTGTCGTCTTGGGCACAGATCAAGAATCGCAGCTCAAGGCTTAATCAGAGGGAGCTTTTTCTTGTGGGTTTTGGTGAGAAAGTGGCGTTATTACGCATTTGTGTGGGGGAGCTGAGAATGGGTGAGTTTATCCACTTTATATGGCTCAGGAGAATTTGGGGAAAGACACGCTGTTGAATTTTCGTTTGTTCATTGGATTTTGAGGCTTCGCTTGTTAGAAGCAGATGAAGACGACAAACATCTGTTTGGGCTTATCAATCGAATAGGGTTTGGGATATTTTGGACAAAGCCCATGTCTACTTTTATTTATTTATTTATTATTATTAATCTATTTATTCTTTTTAAATTTACAAGTGAGACATTGCTTTCTTCTCTCACTAAAATAAAGTTCTCCAAATCAAAATTCCTAAAAAAAAATTTAATTTTTTCCCCACATCATCCATCATTTTGTTAAGGATATAGTGGTGAAAATCATCTCTTTTTCTTGCTTGTGGTATTTTTCTGTCTTTTTGTTATCTTCTTTATTGTTTCTCATTTTTTGTGAGGTTTTATCTGTTTTTTAGGGAGTTTGTTTTTTCTACTATGAGGGCGTCCTCTTTCGAAAAAAAAAATGAAACTTTTTAAGTTGCAGACAAAAGATATTGAAGAATGTGAGGCTAAATAACAATTTTATGGTGAGTTGTTTAAATTTTCTTATTCAAAATAAACTTAGTATGTTTTTTTTTTAGATTTTTTTTTTCATTTTTTCCATGAGAGTTTTCTGCCCTTAAAGTGATCTTGATATAATGCCTACTTAGCTCTCCTCACTTTTTTTTATTATTATGAAACTTTGGGGAAACAAAAAAGTGAATGAAGCTAGCTAACACAATTACTTACCCAACAACAATCATTACATCAAAGTCTTTGACAAGAAAGTACAACAAAACACAAATCTTGTACTTAAAAACTCCCACATTTCGAGGCAATAAACACAACACACTAATGGGTCAAACGAACACAAACCCTAATTTCAAATCATCACAACATTATTAACAATTCAATCAAATCCAACTAGTTATCCACATATATCTATAGTAGCTACAGCAGTAAGTCCATACAAGATATATTCAATGAAGAGTATGTAATGTATGTAAGAAAATGAAGCATCAACAACATATAGAAGGAGACAAATCTCAGACCCAAACCCGACCCACGAGCCCGAACAACGAGTATGAATATCCTCAACCCTTTTTTCGGGCGGCCGAATTAATGAATTCTTGAAGTGGGATTCAACTGATCAAACCCCAAGTTCAAAAGGGCATTATTGCATGAACAGAAGATCGTGGTAACAACTCTCAAAAACCCTAAAACAACTCCCCACCATTTGTCCCTTTATTACAACTCTTAGCAATCCCACGATCCCCCAGCTTTACTGTCATCGTCGCCACCACCGACGTTAACCTTGTCGTTATTCCCATGACAACCCTTGAGGCAATTAGCATCAGCCGCCGCCATTATCAAAGGCGCAGAATCTGAAAGCATCAGCAGGCACGCAGCCATCTCGCGATCATCCTCCGTGGACCCATCTACACCTCCTTCTTCGCAAACAGTTGTTGTCTGAATGGTACAGTGGCGCGTCGTCGGCGCGTTCATTCCACGCCACTCGCGCTCCGGGTGGGTCCGCATGTGGCCGTGAAGTGCTTTCGGCGACCTGAACCTCTTGCCACACTCCGGGCAGGGCCCAGCTCGGATTTTCCTCGTCTCACCGTTCCTAGAAGCGCTTAAGGCTCTTTTACGTCCGGCCGCCCTGATGCTGCTACACTTCCGGCGGACGTGAGAGGCGGCACCACCAGCGCCACTTGGGTCCTCCATGGCTTCCATCCAACTATCTGCAGAGGAGAGAAAAGCGTACGTCCAAAAGTTGCTCGTCAGTGAGGTGTGTGCTTATCAGCGGTTACTGTAAAGATTAACTACCACCTTAGTTCGTCTGATGGAAGGTTGCAAGTGAAATGCATACTTTGATCGGTGTGTGAGAGTGAGTTGGCGGTTACATTCGAGCTTGAGGGTCCTAAAATGACTAAAATGCCCCGGAGAAACGGTTATAATGGGCCATTGCACACGGCCCAGTCATATTCTTACACAAAAATATACAAGATTTTCATTTTAGTCCCTCAGAATGTACTTAATACCATTTCGACCCTCTCAATTTACTTGCATATAAATATGGATTCGATTCATTACACGCCAGACCACAAGACTTGAAAGGAAAGAAGAGCTACGACCCAACAGCATGAACAAGAACGCCACTAACTACATACACACCAATCCCGGGTCTGAAATGGGTCGAAATGGCGAAGAAACGGGTCGGTCCAAATCCCCTCAAACCATAGAGTGTTAACCAAAGCCAAGAATGAATTGCCAGAGGAACGAAGTAGTCAATTCAGTCCCATTCGTAGCCAAGACGAGCCCTGCCGGGGAATTCGTGGATGAACTTGTTTGCATTTATATGAGGCTCTTCCTCTTGCATTTCCTGGCGTAGAGGCGCAACGTTGCTTGCCTGAGATGCAGAGGTCGAAGCGGATGAGTGCGTAGAATTCTTGGTGGTAAGAAAACGCCCGCCGGCACCCCTCGCCCTTCTCATGGCATGTTTATGCCGGGATTCGTGAAGATAAGGCTGCGTTGCATAGGAAAAAAAAAATCGTCTCGCTATTACACACGAAAATCCCGACTATGGAAACATATGGAGGAGGAGGAGCATATGCAAAGCCTCCTTTTTATACCTTTCTGCTTTTCGCCAGTTTCCTTTGGATTTCTGCCTTTGCTCTTATCTGCCTTCGCCTTAAAATCCCGCGGTACTGCTTGGCATTCACGTAGACGGGCGATTCCTCCATCTCGAGAGGCAAGGCCATTCGAGCGGGATGATACCCAAAAAGGGGAGAGTGCACCTGCAAACAGATGTTAAAGAAAGCATTCTAACAGACGATCAAGAATATAGTATTCACAAGAGTAGTGAATGAAGGGTGAAGTTATTCAGTCACAATCTGTAATCTTTATTAACATTAATCTATCAGAAATTGTACTTCATGTTGTGCTTCATATCACAACTTTCGATCCAAGGCGAGAGGAGAGGCATAGATTGTTCTTACCTTTGTCCCATACGTCGGCATTCCACCGTATTGTGTGTCTGTATACGGATACGATGCCAACATCTGCCGAGTAAAAGGAGGAAACGATCAACACACACACATATCTTGTAATAACATGTTGACAGCATTAGCTACTAAAGCAGCAAATTCTTGCTAGAGGTGTGTAACTAACTGACAAAGATGAATGAAGATGGACAGTGATCTTATTACCAGCGAATGACCGACAAGTTCAGCGTGCGATTTTGGATCGGACTGTGGCTGGTCTTGGCCATGATTGCTCCCTTCTAAAGACGGGCAATGACCAATCAGCCATTCATCCTTGAAATAAGAGGTCTAATTTACACAGTTATTTCATGAAGGACAGCATTTACAGACAAAAGGGAAGAGTTCAATAGTATGGATAGATACTTTCAGCGCATAGCAGAAATGGCCGAGTTTCTGCCTCCTCGATTCTTCCTTCTCCACTGCCCATGGAATCATCGTTCCCACGACCTTGCCACCATGGCTGACTGTGAAGTGCTGATGCTATAATGCTTCGTTGATTACTGTTACCCTTGGTGAGTGTGGCCATAGTAATCCTAGTCGCCTTAATCCATATATAGAAAAAGCTCAACTATCATCCAAAGCGACAACAAAGATTTCAGACCCATAATCTCAAATCCAAAAATGATCAGCTCAAAGCATTTTTCATCGAGCTTTGGAAAACACATCAAATATTAAAGAAAGTTGCAAACTTTGGAAGGAAATAGCAAAATTTGTAGATACCCTTATACGCGCAGATGGATCTGAAGGAGGCCCAGGACAGTCACAAAGCTATTATGATGCTTATCTTCACATAGCTCAGAGCCGTGGGCTGAGGAGGGTTTACTGTGAAATATGCTATTTATACTGTCAAATGTGTTGTTCAAATTTCACGCCAAGGCCCAAGGCCGAAGGTCACTTTCTCTGTCTCTGTTGAGGTATAAATAGCTTCTTTGTGTTGAAGAATCTGAGCAGAGATAAAACAGAGTCTGAAGCAGAAACAACAGTAGACTCTCCCAGATGATAAAATCAAGATGATGGCATCAGATAAATCAACGGTTTATATGAGAGTTGGTTGGTGATGACCGTTGTGACTTGTTTGTATAAATATTTGTAAAATTGCATATTGATTAATAAGAAATTTCGTGTTCTTTTTCAGTCTTCTCTCTCTCTCGCTCAATAGCTTTCCTTCATCTTGTTCCTGTTTGTTCAAACTGGAATATCACAATCATTCAAGTAAGGATTCTAATACTTTGTTAACATCTTAATCATTGGATGTGTACGCATAAGATCTCCGAAAATAATGTGTTATGATGATCTTGGCATCAATACTTTAGATCTTAGCTTATCTTGCAAAAAGTCACCATACTTTTATCACTTGGATCCTTATCTCTGCAAGAATATACATATATCCATTTCTTGCTGTAATATTCCAACGTTGGTGGATTCTCAGAATGAAATTTGGTTGGGTTTTCTTGATGCCCCCATTGACGTATTCGAGTTAAAAAGAGAGAAAAAGAGATGGCACCAAAAGTTTTAAGCGTGCAGAAACTATTGGTCCATCTTGACTTAATCTGAAAAAAGTTGAAGCCTTTAGCAACGTGTTCTTACACAAATGGTTACAGCAGCAAAGCAAAAGGAGATATAGGTTGAGATCAGATGGCTTGTCATTACAAAAGTTTTAGCTACTCATCACTCCCCTCGATTTATTACCTAAAAAAAAAGCCATCTTTTGAGCCATCCCAAGTGATTGGTTGGGCTGTGATTAACTGCAACTTTGGTACATGAAATCGTGAAACTGCTTAGTGTTCTTTAGCCCAGAAAAGATTATGTGATTGCCTAAGCTCATGAGGTGAATGAACTTATCTGAATCTTTAGAGAGAGAGAGAGAGAGAGTTTCTTTCATTCTGTAAATGGAAAACTGTTGCGTGGAAAAGCTCTGACCTCAGAAAATTGAAGTTCAAAAAACACATTAAATATCTGTCACAAACCAGCCAGAAGATTCAGTTTCCTAAATATCTTCAGATCCCCTGAATAAAAAAATAAATCAAGAATCGATTTTTATGTTTATTACAGAGGGTTTACATCATCAGAGCTTCTGATATGGCAACGTCGTTGAAACCCATTACTCAAAACCCTTCTTCTAGCCCATGTCTGTGCCTACATTCAAGCAGATCATTATACGCCTCCACAGCTTCACCTTCTTACAAGAACAGAACGAAGAGAACGAAGCAAAAGGTAGATCTGACCACTAGCTTTCTGCAAGAACAGATTTCTTACGAGAAAATGATCTTAACAAAGAGGATTAAGAAGAAGAAGAAGAAGATGGCCATCGTCGATGAAGTAGGCGGCCAGTATGAAGACACCTTCAACGACGTCAAAATGGTTAGTTAATTCACTCATTAGTACAGAGCGACGCCATTGATTATCTGAGATTAATTACAGTGTTTATGGTTGTCGTAGGAGCTCATAGACTACTTCACATTCAAAGCTGTAAGAACAGTCCTCGAACAGCTCTACGAAATGAACCCACCGCAGTACATATGGTTCAACAAGTAAGCCACATACTAAATATAAAGCAAAGCCCTTCAATTTTTATTTTTTTTTCTAAGGTTCTTTAACTTGCTGGTCTGCGTGGCGACAGCTTCGTAGCAGACAATGTACCCAATAAAGGGACACGCTTTCTTCAGATCCTCGTCAAGGTAATGAAATGGAAAAAGAAACGAACCAATTGCTCGGCGTAAACGTTGCAAGGAAAACGTATTTCGCCATGAATGAGTTTATGCTCTGTTTGGCAGGAAAGGAGAGAGCTTGCGGAGAGAGTGATGATAACGCGCCTGACCCTCTACGGCAGATGGATCAAGGTGCCATTTTGATGCTTCCCCTTTTCTTGAAATTTGATGATTATATATATAAATTATATTGTGTTTATTGTGGATGAAGCAGAAATGCGACCATGGCGAGATATACCAAGAAATCTCAGATGAGAATTTGAAGCTGCTGAGGGATAGGCTTATGGAGACTATCGTATGGCCATCTGATGAGAATAATAATCAGAAAAATAAAGATTGACAGAATAGTTAATGGGCTCGGTTTTTTTTTAGTTATATAGAACGATTTTAAAGCTTTGAGAAGATAAACTATTCACTTATAATAGTACCTTTTTCAGTCATAAAATTAATACCTTTTTTTTTTTTTTACTTAATTTCCATTGCATTTGACAATTTGACTTTCACTCTTGAATTTTTTTTTTCATTGGCGGATTTCAAATCGATTTCAATTCGGAGTTAATAATCCTTGACATCCGCTAGGCGCTAATCATTAATTTATTTATTTATTTACTTCTCTATTTACACGTTTTAATAAATAATACTAGTATTTTATGCTACTGTGTGTAATAATATATTTAAATATATTTTATATTTTAAAAGTTATTTTGAGTTATAATATTTAATATACGATATTATAATTTAGTTTTAATTTTGTGTTATTTTTAAGTATTTAAAAAGAAAAATATGATTTGTAAAGGTATATTTAGAATAACAAATAAATTGAAGGATAAAATGCTCCGTTCCTAAATACAAATCGTTTTAGAAATTTTGTTTATTTTTTAAAAAGAAAGTCGTTTTACGAGTTTCAAAAATATTATTATGTATATTTCTATTTTTACTCATAAAAGAGACTAATTAAATGAGTGATCAATTAAAAGATATAATTAGTTGAGGGTATAAAAAAAATTTTATTTTAGTTCTTAATATATGTGTAGAAACTGACATGTATTTAGGAACAGAGCGAGTATATATTATAGATGCTTATTTCTCTTTGCACACATCATCATTTTTTATTACTATGGGTGTGATAAAACTGAAAAAAATAATAAAATAAAAAGAGTGAAACACAGGCCAAACTAAACCATCCTTTTCCACGACCAGAAAGGCCCCACACTCCAATTAATTTTAACTACTCCTTTATATATATTTTTTCCTTTTTTTTTTTTCTCGGGCAATCAGCTTTCATTTCACGTGAATTTCAAAGCAATTTCATTTCCATCGTCATTTGCATCTCATTCCAAAAAACTGCTAAATATACGACACACTGATGCATACAAACTTGGACGCAGATAACAAAGCCTACTACTACACTACTATTTCGATCTTTCTTAGGTTCTCTGTTTTTCTAACCTTATTCTATTATCTAAAGAGGACGCTAACCTATTTCTGTATCTATCAGCTCCCATTCATTCATTTACTGTAAAAAGAAATGTGTATAACGAAGAACTTTCATCCATATTTTATGGGTTTCTCTTCAAACTCTTAGTTTTCGTCGTTTGAAGCAGTAGATCTGCAAAAAGAGTGGTCGACGCTGATATTAAGGCTCGCCTTATCCCAGATCTTTCGTTAAAGTTTCGAGCTTTACGAGGTTTTTTTTTTCCTGGGTTTTTTTTTTACTTTTTCTTTTAAAGTAAGTTCGGGCAGTCTAAGTGATTGATGATTTCGGAGAATCTTTGTGTGATTGCATTTGTTCATATCGATTTATCTTTTTGTGTGTATTTCGGTTGAAGATTCCTTCTTTTTGAAGCCTATGATGCTGTGAGAGTTTATGTAATAATCATCATAGTTTTCTTTTTTGTAATGGATAGGTAGATTCTATTCTTAGCTATATGTTTCTGAGTTCAATGTTCTTACATTCTATTCTTATTTCATAGCCATGTAAGAGAAAAAGATGAAAGATTTCCTCTTTATATTATGTTCAAGTCCATTTTTGACTGTTTCTTTTGCTGTGTGAAATTCTATCAAAGGTTGGGTTTTTATTCAGCTAATATCTGAAGTGTTCATCTGATTTGTTTTCTGATGATGTTTTTTGTTTGTCTGCAGTTAGTTTGATTGTGTGAAGTTACAAAGTCAAGAAAAAAAATGAAGTCTTTGGCCGAACTGTCTATAGAGACGGCGGATTCCTTCTCGAGCCTGCTCGAATTTGCAGCAAACAACGACGTCGAGTCTTTCAAGCGATCCCTCGAGCTCGATCTATCTGCCGTGGACGAGCCCGGGCTATGGTACGTTCGTAAGGAAGGAACGAAACAGATCGTCCAAGAAGAACGAACCCCATTAATGGTGGCTTCCACTTATGGCTCGGTCGACGTGCTGAAGCTGATCGTCGCCCTGCCCGAAGTCGATCTGAACAGAGCCAGCGGGCCCAACAGCTGGACCGCCCTCCACTGTGCTGCTTCGGGCGGTTCGGTCCACGCGTGCGCCGTGGTCAAGCTGCTCCTATCCGCCGGTGCGGACCCAGACGTGAAGGATAGGTTCAACAGACGCCCCGTCGATGTGATCTTATCTCCTCCTAACCTCCCCGCTGCTAAGGCCGTCCTAGAGGAGCTACTCTCGAGCAACACCCCGACTGACGAGCCCAGTCTATCCAACTCCGGCGGATCGTCGCCGGAGAACCCGACGGAGAAGAAGCATTACCCGGCGGACCCGTCCCTCCCCGACATTCGAAACAGCGTCTACTCCACCGACGAGTTCCGCATGTTCTCCTTCAAGATCCGGCCATGTTCGAGGGCCTACTCGCACGACTGGACGGAGTGCCCGTTCGTCCACCCGGGCGAGAACGCCCGCCGGAGAGACCCGAGGAAGTTCCATTACAGCTGCGTCCCATGCCCCGACTTTCGAAAGGGCGCCTGTAGGAGGGGAGACATGTGTGAGTATGCCCACGGCGTGTTCGAATGCTGGCTCCACCCGGCTCAGTACCGTACTAGGCTGTGCAAAGACGGGGCGGGATGTAATAGGCAGGTTTGCTTCTTCGCCCACGCCCAAGAGGAGCTTCGGCCTCTCTACGTTTCTACTGGCTCGGGGGTTCCTTCTCCGAGGTCAGCCTCCTCGGGCGGCGGCGGCGGCGGTGGTGGTGGATTCATGGACATGGCCTCGGCTTTAAGCCTATTTCCGTGCTCTCCGACGGCCCAGAATGGCCTAATGCCTAATGCATTCGATCGAAACATGCCGCCCATGTCCCCTACATCATCGGGATGGGCCCAGGTGAACCTTCCCGCCCTTACTCTCCCCGGCGGCAACCACCACTCGAGCCGCCTGAGATCTTCCCTCAGTGCCCGCGATATTCCACCGGACGATCTCAACATGCTAAACCTTTCAGCCGAGATCATCGCAGCCTCGGCTTCTTCCCCTAGGTTTTCAGACCACATGGCTGGGTCGTCGGGCGGAGGTGTCTTCTCCCCGAGAATTTTTCAGCAGCAGCAGACCATGCTGTCTCCGATCAACACCAGCCTTTTCTCCCCAAGAAACGTCGAGAACCCTTCTTTACTGTCAAGAATGTCGCCAAGGAATTTCGAGGTGGCCCAGCGGGAGAAACATCTCCACTACATGCGTAGTTTGAGCTCGCGGGATTTAGGGTCCGACCACGTCCCTTCTGATTGGTCCAGCTGGGGTTCGCCCACGGGCAAGGCTGATTGGTCGATCGGTGGAGACGATAGGAATCTTCTGAAGACTTTACCGTCGTCTCATTGGGAACTGAGTAAGAACCAAGTTAACGATGCTAGAGACGAGCCAGACGTGTCGTGGGTTCACTCTTTGGTCAAGGAATCGTCGCCGCCGCCGCCGCCTGAGATGGTCGAAAAGAAAGTGGCTCAAGCTTCTTCCTCTTCTTCGTCGTCCGGCGAGTGTGTGAAGCAAATTCCGGCGACTGCCGACCCGATGGATCATAGCGTTTTAGGTGCTTGGCTCGAGCAGATGCAGCTCGATCAGCTCGTAGTCTGAGAAAAGGACTAAAGTTTTTTGCTTTTTCGGCTTTACTAAGGAATTATTATGACTAGGAAAAAAAATATACATAAGTCGGATTTGGGCTCTTTCTTGCCGGTGGTGGCAACTGTTCCGGCGATGGGAGCTTGAATATTATGTCTAAATGGATTTATTATTATTATTATTATTTTATTTTTCACCAAAGATGTATTGAGCTTCAAATTATTTGATTATCTTATATATGTAAATGAGCTTTTTCATTTTCAATATTCTTTGTTGGTTTTCTTCCTTTCCAAGAATTTAAATAAATACTATTTATCAACATGTTTAGTTTCCTATGAAGTATATGTCAAAGATTTCACCTTGAATATGCACATAGACTAGAAAAATTAGTCACACTGGTCGTCCCAGAACCATTATTGAAGTTGAGTTTCGTTCATATCGAACTTAATCTAAGTGTGAACATGGGACTAAAATCTAAATGTAGTGACGAATGACGAGGTTAGATGTATGGTGGAGCACTTGCAATAATTTAGAATCACTAACACGTTTCTGGATCGTCTGAAAAGGTGACCTAGTAATAGAGCCTGTGAACTTTCAAATCAGATGTCAATGGTTTCGATTCTCATTAGCGACTTTGACTGTCGTTTTCGAATGAAAAATGAAACTTTCTCATCTGACATCGAAGATTAATCTTATCTCGAAAATGTGCGACGCAAGCCCAGACTAGTTTTTTTTTTTTTTCTGTCCCGAGGTATCCCAACTCGATCTGACTATGAGCTAGCCTCTAAATATCAGTGTGGGTTTGCGCCAGACCTGGCGGAAGCTTAATTGTGTCACACACTCCAGTGGTGGGACTAATCCCCGGGGCCAGATGAATACATCCCAAACCCACCTGACAAGTCATGAGAAATAAATTTCATGGAGACTACTCAAGGAATTGTGGAAGTGGAGATTCGATCCAACGACCTAACACACAAATTCTTAATACATCCTCATTGATCACTAGACCAAGACATCATTGGCCCAAGCTCATACTAGTTGAGTATGGATTTTTGGGTTAAAAAAACAAAATACATTTATGGAGGGTCATTACACACCACATGTGGTTTGATAGGTGCAAAAGGTCAAGGATGTTGATGTGGATTTGGGATTGGGAGATGCATGCATGCATGTTTGTGGGCAGATGTGAAGTAATAAAGTTGATGGTGACGTTTAACGAGGCATATCATCCATCGTCATTAGAAGGAAGTCGTGGGTTTCTACAAAAGGAGACATGTGTGGTGTTTCATATAAAACCATAGATTTGGTCGGCAATTACAACTTTTATTTTTCTTTTCTTTTCTTTTCTTGTGTATTAAATTTCGGGATAAAACTCAAAAGGTCCCCAATGTTTATCATATTGACCAATTTAGTGTTCGACGTTGTCGATTTTGGACCAATTTGGTCATTCGGTTACGGTAAACGTCAAATTTAATGGAAATCTCACACGTTCCTCACAATAAATCATGTCTGGATCGATAAAATTGAAATAATTACTGAAATTAGGGCACGAAACTAAAATTTCTCCTCCAAAATTCGAACATGAGCTCTAGATCGCCTGTTTCGCCGAACTTTGTTGACAGTAGAAGAAAACGGTACAAACCCCCCTAAATCCTGCAAGTATTCTAAAATTCTATCCAGATACGATTTAGTGTGGGTCACGTGCTAAAATCCTGCAAATATTGAAACGGTTAATAATGATGGAAGGATCAAATTGGTCCAAAATCTATAACATCAGGGACTAAATTGGTTCAAGCGAAACATAGGTGACTAAATTAGTCCACATGATAAACAGTGGGGATCATTTTGGGTTTTTTTCCCCTTAAATTTAAATAACCAACGACAATACTTGATAGATGATGATCCCATCTCTTTTATATCCCCTTAGACTTATAATGGAGTAGGGATTCTCCCTTCCCCATCTGGCGGGGCAGGAACGGAGAAATTTTTTCCGTGCGTTGTTGGAGATAGGGCGGGACGGAAATCCCCAATCTCATTTTTTCGTGGGGTTGCAATATATTGTTGAGCCATTTCATGATTGTGAATGACGTTAGTATTAAACTTTTTATGACGATTTAACATGAGTTTTATAAATGTGTTTCCTTATTTATGCTTTATGGTATTTTTATAGAATGCGTTTTATACATTGAGAATTTTTTCTTCGCTTACTTATTGGGAATTTCTGCCCCGTCCCCGATAAATGTCGCTCCTAAGCCAAGAAAGTAGAAGTGGAAATGAGACCATTTTGTTCGGGTCGACCCATCCCACCAAGAATGTACTTTTCTTAGTTCCTCAACGTTGGTAAAAATATTATTCTCGGTTATAACATTGAACGAGCTAAACTCATGTGATGATTTGATTGTCTAACCAAAATAATGAAAGAATAAAATAATGTAATATCATATGTTCGTTTATATGATATGAACTTAGCTCAATGATAGCTTGCAAGGCTTTAGGAACCAGAAAGCATCCAAAGCATCTTTTCTTCTTGACTCTACTCCTCCTCCGCCATTGTTCGTTATATTCTCTTCTTGATCGACCCTTTTAACCTCCGTTTCGATCGGTTTTAGCTCTTGCAAGATCCCTCGTCGTTCCTGAATCTTCAAACCACGCAACGAATTAGTCCTCGGGTTAATGTTCTTGATGGTCAAGATTGTATGGTAAATGGAAAGCGAAACGTACCTGCATTTTGGGCCCGAGAGGAGGAGTACGTCTAGCCGAAAAGCATTGTGGGGTTGGAGGATTGGTTCGTATTGGCATCAATCCCTCTTCCTTTAAGGGTTTGATGCTCTTCACATCCACAGAAATGGGAGTTCGATTCTCTTCCCCGCCTTTGTTTCTTCTGCAACAACGAGTGAAATGTTCATTCGAAAAAATCGACTCAATCAATGGTTAACGAACGAAAAAACAAGAAATGAAAAAGAAGGGTAAGAGGAATGCTTACTTCTTCCTCCTCAGCTTCGCCTCTTTTCCCGAGTCTAACAATGGCGTTCTTTCCCTTTCTTTATCATTCGAATCTCGGGTATTATCACCCATATGGCTGACATTTTCCTGCTTTTCCACACTAGACTCGATGGCATTCTCCTTATCCCTCATCCCAGTAGCAAATCTTTTCAACTCATTGCAAAGCTCGGCGACTTTATTCAGTAAATCTCCACCGCCCGAGAAAAGGTTTCGTGCAGACAATGTAGCTTTGAGCTTCGGCGTTTGTTTCGTTCTCTTTAACGTATCATCGGCTTGTTTCTTTCCCCCGCTCGACTTGATCCACGTGTTCTTGGACAGAGGAGTCGAGGAATTGGGATCTCTATTTTCGCCGTCTTCGACAACAACCCTTTCGAAGTTTGCATCTGTTTTCGGTAATCCGAAGGCCTGATGATTCGCCCCTCTTCCTTTCAACGTGGCGTCTCTGGGAATTTTATCGCAAAAAGTTCTTATAAATGGATTGACGTACACAAGAAGGTAAAAATCCACAGATTCAGCTGGAAAACTATATCAATACCTTTTGCTTCTATCTACAAACGGAGGAAAATCTGATACACTAGCCGATCTCTGAAGCTGCGATACAAGCAAATGAACAAACTCAGACAACAAACCCAAACGATCTTCGATCAACGATACAATCAGTACAACTTACTAATTTAGGTTTGAAAAAACGCAGAAACTGAGAACGAAGCAAAACTGCGTACCTTGGAATTGGAAAGGGGCGTCCTCTTTTTCTCATTAGCGAAGAAATCTTCAGCAGTCTTGGGATGATTGCAAGCTACAACGTACGGAAAAACCAGCGAAAAATTAGACTAAAATCGCAAATCGATAGCACAAATTCATGAAACGCGGGCTTACTCGGACGGCAAAACCAGGCCTCATCGTCGACGTCGTCATCGTCGGGAGCTGAAAAATCAACCCATTTAGGCGCGCTGATGTGCTCGTAGAGATCGTCTCTCACAAATTTCGAATCTATGGTCTTCCAGTCAATAGCTGCAACCTCCATTTTCAGCAATGGCGCAATTCTCTTGAGAGTAATAATTTCAGAATGATCATACGCAGAGGAGAGTTGAGGACTGAGGAGATAACAGATTTGTTGGAATTATTAGACCGTTATACGGTGGGTCCCATACCCCTCGTATTTTTTTAATTTATTTATTATTCTTTTTCCCTGAAAATATTAATTGCTTTTTCGACCGTTGGGGGCTTTTTGGACATTTACTACTGTGATTATTCTCCTCCGAAGGGGTTAATTTGTAATTTCTCCATTCTTCTCCTTCCTTATCACCTTATCCGAGAATTGCCCTCTTTTACTACTACTGTAAGGAGTAGAGAGAGATTGCAGTGTGTGAAAGCTTAGCCAAAAATGTCTCTGTGCGGCTCATTTTGCGTATCGTTTGTTCACCAGTCAGCTCAGAAGACCCAACCGCTATTCAGCCCGACCCGACCCGTTTTGTCTCCGAGAAGGTGCCTCGTGATTGAGGCCAAGACCCGAACCCGAACGCAGGACAGAACTGCTCGACACTCTCGCATTCGCAAGAAGGCAATTTGCTTTATTTATTTCGTTTTTTTTAAATTTTCCTTTCTAGTACTTTTTATGTGCGAATGCGTGAATTTCGAGTTACTTATCTGCGTTTTGAGGTATGGGGTTTGATGGGAATTGAATGTATTTGTGATATGGTGCAATGTAGATGATTGAAAATGTTTGAAGATCGTAACTTTACTTCTAATGGAGCCATCTAATTGAGGTGCTTGATGTATAAACAATCCATCATCATAGGCAGATATTCCCTTCTTTTTCTCTTATATTTCTAGATATGTTTCCATTTTTCACTTCAGTTCTGACGTCCACAATGTGTTTGTTTTATTGCTTCAGTTACATGGCATTATTTTTTTTTTCTTTTTTTTTGGTTCTATGGTGGAGTTCTTACAATTTGGACCTTAAAGATTCTTAAAAAGTTGATAAACCTCTCTGTTTTTAGGTTGAAGGGACGACCGAAAGACCTAGACTGTGTGTGTTTCGTTCCAACAAGCATATGTATGTTCAGGTGATTGATGATTCGAAGATGCACACTCTCGCTTCGGCCTCAACCATTCAGAAGCCTATCTCGGAGGAGTTCGATTGCAGTGCGGGCCCTACTATTGTGAGTCGAATGATGCTGTTGAACTTCATACTCTACACTAGCTTTGTCTGAATCGCCTTTAGGGGTTCAAAACAGCTTCTTGCATATTTTTCTGTGTTTCCTTTATCTCAGTTCTCGGGACTTTTAATGCGTGTGAAAAGCAAAAGAGACGATAGACTTATAGGAGCAATACCTTAAGAACTAAACTTGCAAATTAACCTGACAATGTCCATTGAGAATGTAAGAAAAATCATGGTGAATCCTATGTTGCTTAGTCTGTCCCTGTAAGCGTTTGTTCGAAGGCAAACACTTCGAAGTTTTCTTGATTTTGCAGGACACTGCGAAGAGGATCGGCGAAGTCATCGCAAAGTCTTGCATTGAAAAAGGGATTACGAAGGTGGCTTTCGACCGCGGCGGTTACCCTTACCACGGTAGGGTCGAAGCCCTCGCTGACGCTGCTAGAGAACATGGTTTGCAGTTTTGAAGCTTATGCAAGGCATTGATTGTTCTTCTGTATTAACTGAAGTTATGAAATTTGTGTAAGAAGCAGATTCTTTCATGTTATGGTTGAAACCAAAATTTTCCCATTATCAAGAAAATCATGCAAGAAAATCACAGTACAACAAAATGGTCTACGCTTCTTATTGTCCTTCAAATCGCCAGGCTAATCAACGCCACAGCCATTATCGCACTATAACGTACTAAATTCTTCGAACTCACTGAGGTCATGCCAACGGGTCCTAATGCCGGAGATGGAAACATTCCCGTCGTGCTCGAATTCAAACTGCGATGACTTGACACACCTTAGTTAGAGTTTGGTTAAGAATTGGCGAAAAGGCATAATACGACTGTAAGAATCTCACCTTCCTGTACTAAATACACACGATTCATGGCCTGCGAACGAGCACGGCGACTGTTTGTAAATAATGTATAATTCAAACAAAATAACTTTGCATTTCCTGTAAATAACATATGTTGTACACAAGCAATATGCCAAGAGAAATATATTGAAAACCGGCGACGACACTGGAAAACCGCTGAAACCGCTCGAATCCCCGGCGCTAGTGACTGAATAAGGTTAAATCGACCTCAATTTCTCATGGGTATTAATAATTAAGAAAATTTGTAGATGTTTATAATGAAATAATACGCCAAACCCAATTTAAAAATTTCGGAGTGAAATCTCTACTTTAATGGCCGAATAATGTGAAATCGATTCAGTTTGTTCCTGGTTCTTCGTAATCGACGAAAAATTATTGATGTTAATCATGATTTATTTGAAGAATTTAGATGCAGCATTTGATTGAAACGTTTGCTAATTAACATGCTACATATGTAACACTTCATGCTACCTGGGTAACACTTCGTACAACAAAAATAACACATGTCTTTTAGTACATAACAAATGTTGTTGCAGAAGTAGCACATCATTCAAAAACACCGCTCTATTTCCTATCAATAACACATTCTGTACACACACAATAACATTTTTTTTCCTATCAATAACGATTTGTTTCTTGTTCATCACTCAAACTATTTTTGAATTCGTGTTGCTAATCGTGATGATTAATTGAACAACAATACTGTTTTTCCTAAGAAATTTTGAATACTACACGAACATGTAATGGTAACACATCATACAACATAAATAACAAATAATCAAGAATATTCTAAAAGGTTCTGGGCTTTTATGGAAATATAACTATTCTGTTGTTACATGATACCACTTTAACAACACATAATACCAAATATTTTTCTGAAAATAACATATCAAGCCTAAACAGAAACACTTTAATTCATACTTGTACTAAATAATAGGTTCTCCGTACCATAATCTCATTTGATTAATTTTCTTGTAAAATGCACTTTTTGTCGTATGTATAAGATATGAATTCATGGAAAAATATGATTTGGATGATAAATACATGTTTATGCGGATGTTAATGAATGTAACATATTTATGCGCACTAAATTCTAATGTTGGAGTTAATAGTCAAGGAAACATAGTTTACATTCTCTTGAGAAGCTGATCATACCATTATTATTCTTATATCAAGTGAATGTGAATGTAATGGTAGTTGATTATGATGAAAATTTTCGAGATACGAATGTGTTGTAGGGTAATACTTTCTACTGAACACAAGCAAGAGATGGTGAAATCTTGATTTGTTTTGTGAATTAACATGCTTGTAGGGTAACACTTTCTACTGAAAATATGACGCATGTATTGTAAAATATAACAAATCAACACAAAAGAGTAACGATTCATTTCTTATCAATACCACATCATGTATACAAGCAAGAGATGACGAAGATTTTGTGGAAAACTGCGAATGGCAACCAAAAATGCTGAAAATCGTTCAAATCTCGACGTCAACAGCAACTGGTAAATGTCCAAACCAATTAGCTTCAATTTATGTCGAAATCTAGCTTTGATTTACCATTATATTCTCGAATTTGCACCCTAATTAGATAAGCAAATCCTATATCGTGCGTCGTCAATATCATAATAAATCTAACATGACACGTCGAATCGATTGGTTGTTGTGCTCGATTCAGTGTAAAAAAATGAGTTCCATCATAAAAAAAGATTTTCTATTGATAATATTTTAAAATAGCAAAGTAACACAATATCATTGAAAAATAACGTGTATGTTTTCTAAAGTAACAATATACTGTAACTGAGTAACAGAAAAGTGAAGTAAAAGTACCTCTTCATATAAGACTAATGAACAACACTCTATCTCTTTATATAAACCGCTGGAAAAAAAAAGGCATTTTAGTAAGGGTATTTTCGTCAAATCACATTTTCAAATCATTTACTCTAACTTTTATAGAAAATTGATCCTTTAAATTAAATTCTTTTCTGACTTGGCCTGAACAATAAATAAAAAGTTCAAAAGGGCCTGACATAAAATTGTCCCTTAAACATAAATAATTTTTCTAACATAGGTAATGATGAGTTTTGTTGATATAAAGTCCAGTAAGTGAATATAATAATGAATATAATATATATATATATATATATATATTTATACTTTGAATTTTGAAATAGAAGATACATTGGCTTGACAGCTCAGACTTATGTGGACATTCATGCACGCCCACGTCACCACATTTATTGCCGTTTGCCGTTTTATTTTTGTGTATCGCTAAACTACACAATTGCCCCCTTATTTATTAATTAATTGCAAGATATTCAGCCCAAATGTGGGGCAATTGCACAATAAATAAAACGGTGGAGGACTATTTTGTTACAATAATATCTAATTGCCAACAAATAATAAAAAGCAATTCCCTTCCCTTAGGGCTTTCATTCCTGAGTTTTGCTTACCTCCGCGCCCTAGACATTCATCGCCGAGCGTGGGCGATTCTTTTCGTTTGCCTCGCATAGCAATCATCGATCTGTTTTTGACAAATCTCAGGCGACGACATGTCTAGGAGGTACTTTTATGTCCCAATTCTCACATCTGTTCTTTTTGTCGTTATTTGTTATGTAAATTCTTTGTGCAGCTGCACCTTGTTAATTCTTAAGCTTCGGTTTGCTTCTGATGATTTAGATTGATCTGATATATCTAGAATTTGTTTTTTTTTTCGATTTCCATGGTTAATTTTCCAAAATTGGTGTGAATTGGGGGTGTGATCAGAGACAAAATGCCTTACACCATTTTTTGGGCTGGTTCATAGGTCATAAGTCATACATTTAGGGCCAGATCATATGTTGATTGTAAAAGAAAAAAACTTTTAATTGCTATGTGATGCCAAAAACTGATGTTACGAGCCTCTGTTTGCTGAATTTACTCTATTAAGTCCTGCAATCTAAGAAGCGAGCCATGCTTTATGATTTTCCCTGGTTATATAGCAAAGTGCACTTAAAAACATCACCGTAAACATTAATTTGAGTGGTGTTGGTTTATTGTTGTAAGCATCATATTGCAGAGTCTTGATTTGTTCTTATGTTACTTGATGATCCCTTCTCATAAGGAAGATCTTTAATGGTTTCTATTCCGTCAGGGTTCTTTGCAAATTTTTCATTCGTGGAGAGTGTCTAAATGGGGAATACTGCAGTTACTCTCATCAATTGAGAGCCCCGCCGAATAATGTGAGTTTCCTTCATGCTTTTAGAATTCAAGAATACTGTGTTGAACTAATTTCATAGTTTCTTACCCCCATATCATTGCAGATATGTAGCTTTTACCATAAGGTTATGTGCGCATATGGAGATCAGTGTAAGGACGCGCACACCGACGGAGTCCTTAAGGTGCAGTCTCCAGATTTTCCTGCATCAGGTGTTGGTGTCAATTCATCTGTTACTACAAAAGTTTTAGGTATTGGTGGATTTGAAGTTGAAGAGAATGGTTTTGAAAATATGCCGCATGGCGATTTCGTTGATGACGGTGTAAGTATCTCTGATTCGGCTAAGCAAACTTTATCTACTGTCTATGCTAACGGTGAGTGTCACCTTGGTGCGGAGTCCCCCCGGCCTCATGAGGATTGTTCAGAAGCGCAGCAACTCAGTCTACAAATTGAATGTAGTGTTTGCCTTGAGCGTGTCCTCTCAAAAACAGCTGCTAAAGAACGCAAATTTGGGATGCTCTTAGGTTGCGATCATGTATTCTGCATAATGTGCATTAGAAGTTGGCGTAAATGTTTCCGGCGATCCGAGGGTGCTAGTAGTTCTCCAAAAAGATCTTGCCCTATATGTCGGCGATTCTCGTCTTTTGTCATTCCTAGTAAGATATGGTATACAACGAGAGAGGAAAAACAGGAGATTATTGATAACTACAAGGCTAAACTAAGGTCCTCACTTTCCTCCTCTCTTTAGTCTATGCTCTCTCTCTCTTTCTCTCTCTCTCTCTCACATATTGGCACTTGATGCACATTCAGGTCTGTCAATTGCAAGCACTTTGACTTCGGAAATGGCAAATGCCCATTCAGGACGGATTGTCTCTACAAGGTTTTTGTCTCTACTTCTTTCCTTTGCTTAACAGTTCTTTTTTACCCGAATGTGAATGCTGATTGTTTCATTTAGAAAATTTTCTCTATGTTGTTACAGTGTTCAAAATGGCTGCTCATAAAAAATTGTTGTTATTACATTGTTCTTTCTAAGTGATGACTCTTATTGGCCTTCTATATTCTTTCTTCACCTTGTTTTATTGCATTGTTGTTGAGAGATAATTGTTCTTTGTGTTCCAGCATATTGTCCGACCTGGTTCATTATTGTGGAATGCTGCAATGGGTGAAGATGTGAACAACCTGAGAGTCCAGGAATTGACATCCTCCAACTTCGAAGTCCAAGATTTTTTTGCGCCTTCTAATAATCCAAATCCTCAAGATCTTGAAAATGGTAATGATGATGATTTTGATGAACTTATGTTGGAGATTAGGAGAAAATTCTCTTTGGATGATGCTGATGTTGTTGAGTAAAGTAATCGAGTTATTAAATTTTTGTATCAATTACAAAGGCGACTATTCAGACATATGTGTGGTGATACCTTAATTTTTTGAAGTAGTTTGTTGATTAAGAAGCTATTACTTATTAGATGCTAATCTTGTGCGTGTTTGGATTTTGAAGGTTAACAGCACGTGTTGCAATTCAACCTATTTTATGTTTCTTTATCACGCTTTTTGATTGCTTTTCATCTCATTTGTTTTGTCAATTGATTTGCCAAGATCCCTGCTCGATCCTACATGTTTGACGTGCATCGTAGAACTCTTGTCTAAACATAAGTCAATTTGCTATTCTCCTGCTTTGATAATAGCATGGGATGGGAGCAAGTTTATAAGACAATTCGGCGTTTGTTTCCGAAGCAATTGCAAAATATTTTGTATAACTAATATGGGCTGGGCTTAGTGTGCGAATAGAAATTCCTGGAAGTGGTTCTTTGCCATTTTATAGCCGAATCCGGAATCAAAATTAATGTTAAAACTATTTCCTCTCTTCTCTCCAACTAATTGTTTCTTTGTAATGTATTCCGTCGTGATGGATTTATCTATTTAATTCGCAATCTATTCTGATCTTGGTGAATGCAGGCCCGCTTTCGTTAACAATTTTCATATTAAATGGGCCGGAACTGCGAATTAAGGACGTGAGAAAGTTGGATACCGAAGTCGAAGTGCCTAAATCAATGAAATGGGCCCGAGAAGCCGAAGGGGGCCCATGTTTCTCGTCACCTAGTTGTGTAATAGGTTGTTGACACGTGGATGATCCACATCAAAGTTCGCTGATTTGTTCGATCTTACAGTGGACCAATGTGGAGGTAAGAACAATTAATATTCTCGTTACCGTTGTGTGATTTAGTTACTAGATACCCTTCCATATCCTTGGTTTTCTTACATAGTTTGGATTGAACAAATGCTAAGCGATAAGAGATTAATTAGAAATTTATGTAAAGGCAAGGTTCAAATCTGTCTTTCTTACGACTGCATGTTTAAGTGTGTGTACCACCGCATCATTCTAGTGCAATTTAATATTTCTATTGATCTATGATATCTCTGCATGATCTTTTTTCTTCTTTCAGCGCCTATTGAACGTCATCATGGGACTTGCTTGGATCAGTTCAACAGTTCCATGCGATTTAAGTAGTTTTCTCCTACCCTTATGACCGAGAAGAGTTTAGCTTCTTTGTGCATGTTTTGGACTGTTTATGGTCTATGGATGAACATAGCCTTGTTGTGTGCGATGGTTAGTACATCACGTCAATGAGGTTCTCTCACATGTTATGTATGTTTCAAGAATGAGAAGCTACCCACATGCTTGCTGTGTTCTGAATCTGATACTCATTGCACATTTGTTTTCCATTTTGCAAATTTCAGATGAGAATAGTTGTCCGACCTGATACTGATTTAGTTGGCAGCGAAAGTTCCATGTTTACGATTTTCAAACTAAGACACACACATCCCTTCTTTCTTTGTCAAATGCCTTCTTTCTTTCTTGCAAAGTTTCAGTTCCTCAGTGATTTTGAAGGTTTAGTTAAATGCCCTCTTTCTTTCCTTTCTTTGGTAAGAAACGAAAGTATAGTATACACATTCATATATTTCGTGAATTCCTTTTTGTTTTTGTTTTATGTTTGACAAAGCAAAGCATCAACCCTTTTTTTCCCTATAATATTATCCTCAATTTACATTCTAAAGGATGAAGAACTTGGCTTGTATGAAAAACAAGCACTATCCATGCATGGCATGCATTATTTCATGGCAAAACTTAGTATTTTCCTTCTCACCAGCCTATTATGCCTATTCTTCAGCAGTGTTGCAGTGTAAGACAATAATTATCAGTAGTGTGATGGTATTAATAGTCTTAATTCCGAAATATATGATGTGTGTGTTTTCAGGACAATTATTTCGGGGCACTCCGCACCAAGTTGACACTCACCGTTAGCGTAGACAACAGATAAAGTTTGCTCAGCCGAATCAGAGATACTCACACCGTCATCAATGAAATCGTCATGCGGCATATTTTCAAAACCATGACTCTCTCCAATTTCAAATCCACCAATACCCGTGTAGTAACAGAGGAATTGACACCAGCACCTGATGCAGATAAATCTGGAGACTCCACCTCAAGGACTTCTTCGGTGTGCGCGTGCTTACACTGATCTCCATTAGCGCACATACCCTTACGGTAAAAGTTACATACTACGAACTGGAGTATTCCTCATTTAGACACGCTCCACGAATGAAAAATTTGTAAAGAACCCTGACGGAATGGAAAGCATTGAAGACCTACTTTACGAGGACTCCACAAGTAACTTGAGAAAGAAATGAAGACTCTGCGATATGATGCTTACGACGACAAACCGACCCATGCTTACGGTGATGTTTTTAAGTGCACCTTGCTTATTAGATTGCAGGGCTTCATAGAGGAGATTAGATTCAGTAAACCAAAAGGCTCATAACATCAGTCATTACAAGCTTGTTTTATTATTTTACCATCGACAATGGGTTTAACTATGTTATATTTCATGTGGATATAATGAAATGCATATTATTACGCAATGTTTCTCTTATTACTTGAAAATTCCTTGTGTTGTCTATACTTTGCATCGTACTCCAAAGTTGTCTAAAACTTACCACTGTATTCCCCGGTCAGAGGGTATATAAATGACATTAAGCGCATGATTATAATGAAATGTATATTGGTATACGATGTTTTTTTTATTGCGTGAAACTTCCTTGTGTTGTCTATACTTTGCATTGTACTCCCGAAGTTGTCTAAAACTTACCACTGTATTCCTCGGTCAGAAGATATAAATGACATGAAAAACTCGTAATTAAATAAATCATAAAAGTACTTTACGCTATTTATAAATTCGAAGAGTTTTGAAGTTCTATTTTTAAACGAAATGTGGATTATATGAAATTTACCAAAAAAAAACTAAAAAATCTAGATGTATGACAAATTCACACACATAGTAGTTATTGCTTCCGCCTTCATTTTGTTTTTCTTGGATTCCATGATCTCATGCAGACCAAGCAAACATATACAGATCATATTCAAAATTTAACAATGAACTTTAAATAGGTGAAATGGGAAAGCAACAGTCGCCAACAATCCTAAATTTTTAAAGGAAACAATTGCACTGATGATAGAGCTTTATCACTTACAGATGCAGCGTAGCAATATCTATCAAATCATATTCCCCCCTGAAAAAAACAACCCAATCTCAAACTCAGATGGATGAAAAGCCCAAAAAGCGAGGAAGCGAACTAAAACATCCGACGGCTGAATCCGAAGTTGTCAAGATTATTTCCCAGAAAAAGAAGCAAGAGATCTATGCATTGTCTGTACTTCCACTTGTCTTGGGCTCCTGACGAACGTAAGTCATACTACGATTGGGTAGCGGCGGAGGGACAATGTTGGTGGTGCCTTGATTTGAGGGCTCAGCTTCTCGCTTCCACTGAAAACTTCGGGCACCTGGCCTCAGAGATGCTCCTCGGCCCCCTCGGTAAACGCCCGCAACTGCTCGAGGAAAATTGGGTCGCCCGAATTTTGGGGCGGGGAAAGAAGATGAGCGAGGAATGCTCGGCCTAGGTGTAGTGGAAGCAATTTCTGATGGGGCAGAGCTTTTCTTAACAATCTGCAGGAATGTTTCAATGGTGTTATACAGAAGCAAATTCAAGTGCAGTCAACAAGAAAGAGGTAAGATGTTGAGAAACTGAAGAACGAATATATTTATGATTGCATACCTTGAGAATGCGAGACATAAAGGAGGTCCCGTCCAATGATAAAGCAAGCTCAGCTGATTCTTTTCTCGTGAATTCGATGTAGGCAGACCTGAGCAAAAAAACCAAATTCAGAACACCCGCCGCTACCAAGGCATACATTTTTTGTTTTTTGTTTCTAAAATATCTGATATCTTACCCTTTTGGTAGTCCAGTGGCAGGGTCAGTTAATGTTATAACCTTCAAGACTTCTCCAAACTTGTTGAAATGTCGTGAAAGACTATCCTTTGTTGCTGCAAAATGAACCTAATGCAGCAAACACAAGATGTCAGCTATAGGCTTGGAAATAATCCATGAGCGAGAGGGGGAAAAAGAAAGTAACGTTATAAAAAAAGGCATTTCAAACTAAACAGAGGAGAACTTACATTATTAACAAAAACCGTCCGAGAATCGGCATCTTCCATAGGTGGAGCAACATTAGCTAAGCCTGAGCAGAAAAAAATTGAATAGAGAGTAAGAAAAATGTTATTAAAAATCAAATGAACTGGATGAAGATAGGTTTGCATGACATAGTCACTCTGATTAAGGATTGAATGGTCAGTGACATGGCTTACGGATAATGCTCTCAATTCATATGTTGTATTACCCCAAGTATCACGAGCATGGACATGCATGGTGGTTTTATCCCAAATTTGAGAACATTGATCAAGGCAATATCCAACATGAAGGTTATTTTAAAAGCTTTGTTTTCTAAATTCATGCAACTTGCACAATCGCAAAAGGAAAGTTTAAAAAAATTACCAATTGCAGTCTGAGTCACTTGTGGTGGTTGTCGTATAGGGTCAGCTCTTTCCTGGTTAAAGCAAGTCACAAAAGGTTGGATTATTGAAGAGATGCATAAAAAAGCACACAAAAAAGAAAGCTGAACCACATACACACAATTTATCATTGATTTCTTACCTTTCCATTAACAGTTACAGTAGAACTTCTCTCCTTCATTGCCCACTCATTCGACTTGTTGGCTGTAGCATCACTACCGATCAAAAATTTTGCCCCTTGAATCTTGTCTACCTTCTTTTCCTCTCGATATTGAGACTTCCTTGGGGTCATGTCCTTCCTTGGGGTCATGTCCAAGGTGGATTTGCTTCTAAGGAATGCCTTACGTTCAGTGGCAGGTTGATGCGAACCCATGTGCGCTCCAAATAACCTACCATTAGCATTTTCATCAGCAGCAGTAGCAGCAGGCTGGGACTTCTCAACCAAGTTCCCAAAAGATGTTCCAAATCCATCTATTTCATTAGCTTCTCGTTCCCTAATATACATCCCATCATATGCTTCACCATCGTATCCTAAATCAGAAGGCATTACTACGTTATGAACTGATGGCATGGCCACGTGTGGCAGTCTGCCACTGTTTTGTGGATTGTAAGTCGATGGAAATGCGTCTTGTTGGACATAAAAATCTTCACCACCAAGATCTTCAGCTACACCACCATACTCTTCTTGATGATAATTGATTGCGTCTGAAATATCAGTGCCACGACCAAGCCTATCGAACACACTACGGGTTGATTTATCTTTTCTCACATCCTCGGCTGCTTCTGCCACAGCTTTAATGGCAGCAGACATGGATGTACGGGGTATTCTCCGAGGTCTCTCTTCAACTGACGTATCTCTTGTTGAAGTAGATATTACGGATCTCAGACGTTTGAGAGAACGTTCGGATGTTGACTTTGAAGAATGAGACTTAGCCACAGCGTCTCTTACTGCAGACTGTAGCAGCCTTCTAGACGCGCTGGCGGTTGACTCTATAACCTCCGTCTACAATAATCAAGAACGAACTGAGACAGATATAATGCATGGCAAGGAGCTGGCAAATTATGGCCTGATTAACTGAACTCTTACTTAAAAGCGATTGGGCACTAAAATGTTATAACCCCACACACACACACCTCCCTCAAGAAAAAAATAATATTAACCATAACACAAGTAGTAGCATTACACATGTTCTGCAATGGTTCTAATAGAAAACACGTGCTTCGCATGCATCAATACTCGAAGCTAGGTGGAAGCAAATTGCAGTCAAAAAAATTGATTGCGTCACAATCCAATGACCAAGTGCTAGAATGCTTTGCTATTAACAAAACAAAAAGAAACATCCCAGTATTATAAGTTATTGCAACCAATTAACTGGAATCAGAGCATATTAATGCACCTTGCTTGGCCGTTTCTCCTCAGAATGCCTTCTTCTCTTCTGACTTGTTGGTCGATGTGAATCAGATTGATTACTTCGACCATTTTTTTGTTGAAATTCATCTCGTACATTACCAACAAAACTGTGAGGATCTTCGTTTTCAACCAAATCCCTCACCAGTACTTTCTGTTGCATTTTGTCATCATGTCTTAGTGTATTATCAGAACTTTCTCTCCTGCCTTTCAATTCAGCGGGATATATCTCAGTTTCTACAACCTGCTCCACAGTTGATTGTGTTATGGGTTCTCCAAGTTGATGGTCTTGTTGTTCCACGTACAGACTTATATTAGACCCTAAATGATCCCAGAGCCTGGGCAGAACGAAACAGTCACAAGGGTTAGAGAGCTTTGTTGTTTTCATTTGAGAACGCATATCTGTAACCATCTCAGAGATCGGTAATAAGGAAACAGAAAGAAAGCATTACCAAGACACAAAAGTGAGGCTATCATCTCCCAAAAATACGTCCAACTCATTCTTAGCTTCATCCTTACGCCTACCATTTTTCAGCAATACTATCACATATTCCTGAAGATAAATCAACGTCAGATGAAAGTAATTGGTTAAAATGCAATAGATAGTATTAAAAATGCACGCTGCAATATCTCCACAGACAAACAACCATGAATAAACTCTGGGATTAAAAAAAAATAATTCAGATCAGTGAATCAACTTTTTTCCAAGCCATAAAAGAATATGAAACATGGACAACAATGAAAGAGAGTATAGGTTCTCGCACGGAGCGAACAAGAAGCAAAAGCTAGGCGACCATAAGCCTTGACTGCGATATTTATTAAAAGAAACAACAAGGAATTCAACAAAGCTCTACTTGCACTGTATAATCATGATGGAAAAAGTTATAAGAATTTGTGCAATGTATTTGAGTGATTCCACAAAGATACACTTGAATATCATTTTATCTTAAAAAACCAATAGTGAAAAAAGAAACCACGCTATTAATCTGGGGCATTTGGTCCCTATAACTCTTCATTCTCTTCCTCCTTTCCCCTTTCCAAAATACTATGTTGCCATCCCATTCCTCCCTGTTCATGAATACTACTTCCCAACCCAGATTGGAGTTTTAAATCCTTAGTTTTACTTCTTTTTCCCTGCACTTTACCTATTCTCTGAAAATCGCAATCTCTAGTATTCTACCAACACATTGCATAAACAATGATTTTGCAAAGATATAACTTCGCGATTATTCTCCCCACAAATGCACTTCGCTTGGTGAGGTACACCACCAGCACCAAATAGTCCGTCAAACCCAGCCCAGATAACTCAACAAGAAAACCCACAAGACTCCCAAGAACTGCGACCTATATTCCTTTCCACAAATCAAATGAGGAAGCAAACCTCAGCCACCAAAAAATCAATTCAACGCACAATTTCCCAAAACAAAAAACGCGAAATACAGGGAAAATCACTCATCGAAACACAGCATACCACGAGAGTATCATCAGTATAGTCACCCATAAACTCCTTCAGCTTCTCCGTCACCGTCTCACGAAGCTTTGTTACCCCCTCGCTGGAGTAGTTAACCCCAAATGTCCGATCGTCTCCCTCCATTACTATCGCGGGTATAAACCCTAAAAGTAATTGCTTCCCTCGACTTTCAATTCGATCGATGTATAGTAAGTGTTAACAAATGGAAATAGTAAATCCGATAATAATAATAATAATAATAATAATAAATGAGAGAAATACACTTAAATCTCCGTCAGCCTAAAATCATATCACTTAACTTCCGTGTCAGAATTTTTTTTCATATAAAGACCAATTTAAAACATATCCTACACTTAAGGGCCAAGTCTACTGAAAAGTCGATTTTACCCCTTGCTTTATTGTTTTTATTTAATTTTTTCTTTTTTAATCATCTAAACGTTTAGAAAACAGAAATAAGAAAAAAATAAAAAACAGAAATAAAAAGAAAAAAACAGAAAACGAAGAAAAAGAGAAGAAGAAGAAGAAGCTTTCCTCGATCCGACCGACAATACGTGAGTTTCTCAGTTTGGTGTGGGATTCTCATGGAAGAAAAATAAGAAAAAACTGAAAAAGGAAAAGAAAAAAAAAAAGAGAAAAGGAGAATAAATTGTGGGGTTTCACGATCCAATCCCGCATAAGTTTTCTCGGTTCAAGTCAGTAGAATGTAGGTATTCTCAATATATCGTAGGTTATCGGAAAATAAAATTGAAATTGTCCCAATTTGTTTTGCTTTGAGGGTTTCATTTTCAGTGATGTTCTGCTTAGTTTTACATAGTTGTTAAGTAGTACTAATTGTATGTATATTGTGTACCAATTTATTGTTGTTACTGTACCTATTTGCTTTCAATGACGTACCTTTTTATGGGCTGCAGCAGTTCCTGACATTGAGGTTAAAGAGCATTCACTGCTTAATCGTTGGTGGATGTATTTTGATTACGAACTAGAGAAGATTTCTATATGTCTCTCATAAGTCAATTCTTTATTGTTATTTGCAAAAAGAAAGCTAACAAAGCAGAGCTGTTTTATAACAGCTTCAAGGACTCGATGTACACAATGGTGGTACGAGACTGGGCCTTCGCACCACACCCGTCGGCTCATCCTGAGATTATGCTGACATTCAATCTATCACCATCAATCAACTGGGATGCATTGGGTATGATAGATCAACATATGATGGATATAAGTTGACTCATTTGTTTATATTTTAGGCCATATATTGCATATAGGTTGAATCGTTTGTGCATATTTTGATTACAAACATGTTCTTGTGTTTTGGTGTAATTTCGGTAGATGTATTCTTATAAAAAGACGGTTGTTCGATTGTTGTGGCTAAAATGTTATTTGTTATGCCTGAAATTTTTTGTACTGTAACAATGTTAAAGAAGGTACGGTAATCATACGTAGAAGGTACAACAAATGCCAACGCAATAGTACGCTAAAAGTATTAAAATGGCAGGCTATATTAATATTCGTAAAAAAAAGTGATGAAAAATACAAAGAAACAAATGTTGATAAGTTATGAACATTTTTAACGATATCTGACGTGTCAGGAACAAATTTTGTCATTACAGCATATGCATAGAAAGTTCCTCTGTCAGAAATTATATTATGTCAACTTATATATTTATTAATTTTGGTACAACTTGGTACGATATCGATATTTATCTAGGTTCGGCAACCTACTTAGATGCGGTACGATATACTGCTAGTTGAATGTACAGTCACAGATTGCTTAATGGTACGATATACATGTTATATTTGGTACGACTTATTAGTTTAAGCATTTTTTGTCACGTTTTACATTACTTTTGATGCAAAAACACTTCATTATACGTAAGTTTTCATTTTAAATCATATTTAATGGGTTAACCCTCAAAATAGTAGATTTGTAGTTTAAACCAAAGCTTCAATATGAAGATGTTCCTACAATGTTCATTCTATTATTATGAAACTTGGATTTTGGAATATAAAACCATGTGTGTAAGGGTTAAACCATCAAACTTGATACCAAATGAAACATATAATATAGACACATATAGTAAAGTAGTTTTCCACGAAAAACTAATTCGAACGGATACAAAAAATGCTTACCCTAATAAGTTGTACCAAATATAGCGTCTATATGGTACCATTGAGAAGTATGTGATTGTACCATATATTAGATATATATTGTACCACATTTGTGTAGTTTGTCGTACCAATATAAGCACATAAACCGTACCAAGTTTATTACAGCTTTTACATGTGTCAGAACTTTTTGTGCCTGTAAGAACTTTCTGTGAGTGTCAGAATTTGTTCCAATACCGTTAAAAATATCAGATATCTATAATGCTGACTTTTTTGTATTTTTTATCACTTTTTTACAGCTATTAATATCGCTTACCATTTTAATGCGTTTATCGTACCATTTATGGGTATTTACCGTACCTTGCACACATTGTTAATGTACCTTGTTCAACATTGTCAATGCATCCGAAATTTCAGGTATATCAAATATTTTAGTTATAGCACTATCTGTTCTCAGAATACATCTAATATTACAACAATACTAAAAACATGCTCGTAATTAAAAAAAAAATCAACAAATGAATCCATCTATATGCAACGTATGGAAAAAAAATATGCCATAACCCATTTGGAATATATGAACAAAAGAATGAAATGACCAACCAAACTCATATGCTTAATATGACCAAATACGCTATCTAGATACGATTCCCCTATATGTATGACGATTGTGCCCATATTCTCCACATATTTTGCATCTATGTACTTCTAGACCCCGAAGGTAAAGGCTAGAATAATCATAAAATGAGTGTCTCTTATCTGCAATACATATCACACTATGTTTACATGGTATTCCATAGATGTCTCATATACCAAGCATACTCTTTAATCATTCATCTAGACTACGAAATAATAAAAATGAGACTCATCGTACGTAATCATACCTATATCGTACCAATTTATATTATCACGGCGTACCATTATAATGCACATATGGTACTAAAAAAATGCATATAACGTATGAAAAACATACATATAGCGTACCAAAAATACGAAATTTATAAACCTAATTGATACCAAAAAAAACAAAACTTGAAAAGATTCAATTAAACTTCCAAGAGCCCTAATCGAACACACCTAAAAAAAGCCACAAATTAAACCTAAAAGTCTCCATTAAACATAAAAGGCCCCAAATTAAACATATGAAAGACTTAGTCGAGGCATGATAATCAAAATCGAGACCTAAAAACTCTAATCGAGCATTTAAATGATAAATAACACAAAAATTACAGTACAACAAAATAAATTGACAAAAAAATTATGAAAGTTACGCAAAGGAAATTGAGAAACTTCAAGACCCGACGATGGCGGAGACTCTCGGATGTTTCTTCGTGTGAGCAATTTCTTGTGGGCGTTCGATTTTGGGGTTCGATTGAGAGTGAGCCTTTTTATTTGGAACGTGGGTTTCTATTTAGGTTGAAATCAATCGTTTGAGTTTAGTTTTTTTTAGCATTTTGTTTTTAATTAAAATTCAAGGTATAATAGTAATATTATAAGTTATGAGGGGTATTTTAGTCCAATTGGTCCTTAAGTGTAAGAGATGTTTGCAATTGGTCCTTAAAAAACATAAATATATGATAGGGGAGTTAAGTGATAGTTTTTTATGCTAGTGAGGATTTAAATGAAGTTGTCCAAAAAATTAATAACAATAATAACAACAACAACAACAACAATAACAACAATAATAATAATAATAATAATAATAATAATAATAATAATAATAATAATAATAGCTGTCATTAAAAAACCGATAAGCTACTGGAATGGCAGCGTGTATGCGGGTAGGGTTGCAAATGGATCGAATTTTTGGTTTTGATTCGAAATTTAAAATTCGAATAAAAATAGTTTTTTCAGATTCGAATAATATTATAATACATATACAAATATCATAGTATTCGATTCGAATATTTATTGAATATTTGATTCGAATAATTAAATATATATTTAAAGATAATATATTATAATTCAATCTCTATTTAACTTAATATTATTTATATTTTTTATTAAACTGATTTTATGTAAAAAAATTTAAAAATTTAAATGATACATTTGAATACGAATATTCGATTTTAAAATTCAAATATAAATTAAATACTAATACGAATATTAGATTCAATAAGAGATAAAACATGATGGTATTCAACCTTATTAGTGGCAGTGGGTGAAATTAAGTTCCATTATTAGAATATAATTTTGGAATATACAAAAGATATTTAAAAAATTAAATAAATATATTAAATTGAAAGAAAAAAAGAAATCAATAGTGTCAAACCTTTACCCTACATCGGTATAAATATACGAGGCAATCTCCAATCAACATAACAAAAAATACATTCAATTTTACAAAAAAAAAATTACAATTGCTACATTGTTCATAATTAAATTCATTAACTTCATTCGTACACTAAAAAAATATATCGTATATATTATAATTACAATTAATATTAAGTCACATTATTTTAATTTTAATTTTATTAAATTAAAAATGAAAATTTTAAATAAATAAAATAACATTGGTATAATTTTAATTTCATTATTGTAATAATATGAAATATTTTAAATATCATTAAAATAAATTTAAACTTTTTAAAAAAATAAAAATACAACGTTAAAATCATATTGGAAATAAAAATACAACGTTAAAAAAATAAAAATATCATTAAAATTCCCACCATACCCCTTACGCTACCCTTTTACCCCATTAACTTCCCATTAAAAACAAAGCTTTATTAAAGATATGTTCAATACAAATGAACCCAACAAAACCCTCCTCCGAAATCCTCACAAATCAAGAAAACTAAATACTTCATATTTTAACGTTGTATTTTTATTTTTTAAAAACTTTAAATTATTTTAATGATATTTAAAATATTTCATATTATTACAATAATGAAATTAAAGTTATACAAATGTTATTTTATTTATTTATATTTTTCATTTTTAATTTAAGAAAGTTAAAATTGAAATAATGTGCCTTAATTTTAATTGTAATTATAATATATAAGGTATATTATTTCTTAGTGTACGAATAAAGTTAATGAATTTAATTATGATATGTAGCAACTGTAATTTTTTTTTTTGTGTAAAATTAAATGTATTTTTTGTTATGTGGATTGGAGATTGCCTCATATATTTATACCGATGTAGATTGTAAGGTAAAAGGTTTGGCACTTTCTTTCAATTTAACATATTTATTTAATTTCTTAAAAATCTTTTGTATATTCCAAAATTATATTCTAATAATGGAACTTAATTTCACCCACTAACAAGTTTACAAACGAATCAAATCGAATACCATCATGTTCTATCTGTTATTGAATCTAATATTCGTATTCAAATTTATCTTTTATTTTTTTTACATAAAATCAGTTTAATAAAAAATATAAATAATATTAAGTTAAATATAGATTGAATTATAATATATTATCTTTAAATATATATTTAATTATTTGAATAAAAAATTCGATAAATATTCGAATCGAATACTATGATATTTGTATACGTATTCTAATATTATTCGAATCTGAAAAAACTATTTTTATTCGAATTCTATATTCGAATATTTCGAATCCAAATCTTAGATTTCGAATCGAACCAAAAATTCGATCAATTCGATCCATACCGATTTTGGGCATCGGTTAAACTCAGGAATCAGAGCGAGGTTTACTTTGGAGACGAATACGTACACTTCACGGTCAACATTCCAACGTACGCAAATAGACATATATCGATAAGAGTACACCATACGTTAAAGCTTGGAGAAATCCTATTATTACTCTTTTGTATTATTATTATTGCAGGAATATGACTCCAAGACAAAGGGAACTAATAGAGGAGTTTGGTAAAGAAACAGAACAAGATGATGATGAGGAGGAGGAGGAAGCTGCTGCCACTGCCAGCTCATCATCGTGAATTCATCAAACGTTTACACTAATTTTCATTGGGAAGAGAAAATGTGTTGTTATTTGTTACGTTTGGCAATTTGATCAAATCAAAACATATATATATATATATATATATTATTTTCATAAGGTTGCTGCAAGCGCTATTGTTTGTACATAGATTTAAACATTATTGAACATGATATGTTTTCGTAATTAGTATGTACGCTTAAAATAGAGTCTAATTTATAATATTTAATATGTGGAGTATTATTTTTAAATATATCAGAAAAGAAATGAAGATATAACTATAACAAATAAAAAATTTGAGCAGTAAAATATTAACTACTCAGAATAGCAATTAAAATTGAATATCAAATTTTGACTGTTTTTTTTATCTACCATTAGAGCCGTCAAAACGGGCTAATAATTAAAAATATATTAATTAATAATTAAAACTTTTAGCCCAATAAAAAAACATTCAAGGCCCAAACACTATAATTAATATGGTGTATTAGTTCAATGAAAAAATTAAGCCCAAAAATCATAATATATTATTTAATTAATATAATATAATTAAACTATTTAATAAATATATTTTTTATATGGCGGGCTAGCCCGCCCCGCCCCGCCAAAGCCTGCGGCTCGCACGGGCTGGCCCGCCAAGGCCCGTTTCTTGGCGGGCCTGAAAAAAGGAGGCCTAACCCGCCCCTTTGGCGGGGCGGGGCGAGGCGGGCTGGCCCGCGGACTTTGGGCTTTTTTGACAGCTCTATCTACCATTTCATCCTTTATTAAATAGACTAAATACGTTTTGATGTTCTTTTATTGTAATCGAACGAAAAAAGTTATATATCTGCGAGAGATTAAATATTTCTCAGTATGACAAATATAAATCGGGAGAAATCACTCGCGTATACTCCACCGTATAATTCACTCGTCCACGTGGCAACACTCCACTGGCTGAATAATTCAGACGCCGGATCGCCAGAATCAGCGACGGAACTATCAAATCTCCACCGTATACTCAAGATTCCAATCAACGGCCTGAAATCACGCACGAAAACTTTCCGAACCGCCCACCACTGAAAAACTTCCCGCTCACAAATACAACCTACGACCCTTGTAAAAACAACGTTAGCCCTTCACCATAGCAAATAAATAAATCAGCACCAAAGCAAAAAATAAAAAGTCATCTAAATCACCAAAGCCCGCACGAAGCAAACTGCTCGCAAATCGACCGGTTACCGATAGGCTGCTCTTCCATAAAGATATACGACCTCAAAATTGCAATCTTACGGTGATAATCGATTGTAATTGGAGGAGATGTTTTACTCGCATACATTCCTGGCGAGAAAAGGTCCGCTAGGGACGGTTTGGTGCGCGGCGCATTTGCACCATAAGCTGAAGAAGTCTCACTACACGTCGATGGACATACCCTCCACAGTCGGTACGTTACGGCCCAGATTTTTTTTTAATTTCTTTTTCTTGATTTGCGAGGATTTGGGAGGAGGGTTTTGTTGGGTTCATTGGTGTCGAACATATTCTTAATAAAGCTTCGTTTTTTTAATGTGTTATTTGCTGGTTAAGGCCCTAAGGAGTGCCCTGCTATGGCTAAGATCTTGATTTGTGTTGTATTTTTTTGGGGGGTTTTATGCTTCTGAAAGGGTTTGAGTTTCTGCTTAATAAAATTTATGGGTTATTAGTAATTTATTTGATTTTGAGTTAGAAATTTGTAATCTTTTACCCGATTGGCCAGACGACATGTGTCGTCTTACATATGGTTTCGAATAAAACGTACTTTGGTGAATCTTTTTACTGCTGCCTGCAATGCTGAGAGTTGATCCTTGATTTTCAGAAATAATCATTTATCCCGAGGTCCCTATTGCTCTGAGGATTTCGGGCCATCTATTGCTGGGAGTAGTGAGAATTTATGCCAAAAAAGTTGAATATCTCTGTGAAGATTGCAAAGCCGTGAGTGTTTTGCTGAACCGAGTTGTTATAACCTCTAAGAATGTCAACCTCCCCGACGGTGCAACTCACGCGCCGTTTCATTCGGTCACACTTCCGAAAAGATTCGAGCTTGATGCATTGGAAGTGGATGATAATTCCTCCCACTGGTATGCTTTTGGTGAAATTTAGTTGCGTGTTTCTTTATTGAATACAGTTGCAGATGGTTTAAACGGTTGGTATTTTATAGGGGTGAGGATGCTCATACGAAGAGCCAAGAAGAAATAACTTTACCAGGTAGTGATATAAATACGCATTCTACTTATAAATAACTAAACTTGAAACTGTATTGATATTTACCTTTGCCTCGGGCCAATGTATCTATACCACAGAGCAAATCCCGACTGGTGAAGATCCGTATATAATCATCACATTGGAAGAGGTGCAGCATTATACATTCATTTGCTGTGAACATTTTTATGTGTCCGACCATTTCATCTAACATTTTTCTATCCATTCGAACAGAATAACATGGATTCAGCACCAATGGATGAAGAGTATGAGATTTTCTTGAAGACATCGATGTTTTGCTCTTACATCATCTCTTTTTGGTGTTTGCTTGATCTTTTCATTTTTTTTTTTTGCAGTGTTCTTCCTCGAATTGAGCCGGGGCCCGCTGCTGGTAATGATTACGCCTCTCCCAGCCGTCGATCGGGAACTGATGGAGGAACTGCATCATACAGCACTCCTAGAAATCTACCTAGTATTGAAATAATGCGCGATGCTAGAAATGATTTTGGTTTCAATCATTCTCCTATATTGCCCGACCGGGCTGAGCCCGACAAGTTTCTCGAGGAGGAAATCATCAGAGATAGAGAGACTCCCACTCCTGTCAGAGAAGTTCCTTTGCCCGACGGTCAGTTGTCGTCACCAAATGCTCACTTCCCACAGCATGATTCCGCTGGGAATTTTGATTCGCCGGTGCATTTTTGTGAGTGTGATTTATTCGATGGTCTATGTATCACTTGACGTTTTAATGGGCTTAAAGATTATGTTTTTTCTTTCGTATTTTTTCAGCCCATAGATTGCCTGAGTTGGAGCTCAGAGTATCGCCTGTGGTCGAACGGACTCCACCCGTGGCTGCGCCCCGGGAGGTTAAGAGGAGGAAGAGAACAAACCAGCTTTACGATCGGGCCACCGTGCTGAGTAACAAGTATGGTTTAATATTATTGAGCCCGTCAAATTTTATATGTGCTTCTTTCCTATAATAATGAGTTATGATGATTCAGACAAGTGAAGAAATCATTGGACGACACCACGGATATCCTTCGGAAGAAAAGGGAGCGTCCTGTGTCTTCTTTTGCCATTTGGAATCAGAACAAAAGACTCAAAAAGGACGATGCTTTCCTCGAGCCGTTTATGACTGGTCAGTTAGTTCGTATCTTAGGCATACGAATTACTAAAAAACTTACCTTTCTTTGCCCCTTACTGTTATTCTCTTGCAGGACTCTGCCCTGACTTACAAGACACACAGAAAGATGACTTCGTCTCCTCGAAACCACACCTTTTTGCCATGGACGAGACAGATGAAGTTCCTTTGTCTGATAATATCGATGAGATGGAGATTGAAGTTCTTTGTAATAACGAAGACCGCGCTTCGCCTGAGAGATTTATTCCTCCTTTCTCACCGCTTGTGCCTTCTCCAAGTGGGAAAAGCTGCCACACTCCTGAAAATTCCAACTTTGGTTTGGGATCGGAACGTACTCGGCCAGTTACGGCCTTGCCCACAGAAGATGTTAATGCATCGAGCGGTACTTTCGGTACGGAAATGAGAATGCCCGATTCGTTTCGTCGGACGGGCTTTGAGTTTGAGCAGAGGACACTCTCCGACATCCCTGAGCTGCCAACTTCTCCTGGGGTGCGTTTTCTTTTGAAGCATTTCAGTTTCGACATGTTTTCTTGGGGACATCATTTGACAAGCTGCTTCCATTTTCTTTCTTTCCGCATGTAATAGGAGCTGCGATTCCTTGATCAAGATATCAACTTCTCCCGGGGTTCGTCTCATTTTGCTTTTATTTTTCTTCCTGCTAATTGATGTCGAAGTCGATTAATAAAACTCCTCGCCGTTATTCACCTAGATTTCCAAGGGACGCCGGAGACTAACAACTCAAAGGGACAAGAAACTCCCGACCTAGGAACACTGTCTGCACGAACAAGGTAAGATTTCGGGCACACTATCTTTACTAAAAAAAGGCAGACTCAGCTAACAAATCATTGCTCGTTTCGCTCACAGGGCGGTGGCTCAGTACTTAAAAAGGCAATCCTTGGCTACGCCTACATCAGAGAAGTCCAACGACTCCTCAGGCGACCTCAGCTTGAGCAAAATCCTCGAAGGGAAACCTAGGAAGATCAGTGCCCGTATGTTCGCTGAGATTCTGGTTAGTTCATATATTCCGAAAACCTATAAAGTTCCCATCTTTTTTTATTCGTAAGTTCGTCGTTTAAGCTCATTGGAGTTTTCGAATTTGTTTCCAGGTATTGAAGAACTTCGGACTCATAGACTTGAATCAAGACAGGCCTTACAGTGATATTACATTGAAGGTGACTGCCAAGCTTTCCCAGGTGGAATTGTCTGGCTGATGCTCTCTAGCTGGGCTGTAGTGTAGCTTTCTGTAAACTGTAAATGGCTTAAAAACTGTTACTTATTGACTTATCTTTTAGTTTTCCTTTTTATCTGTTCTCTGAATTTTCATTGTAACATTTGATATGATCACATTCACAAGGCACCAAGTCAAAAATTGGGATGTCAATCTCCAAAATCGATAAGTTATGGGACTAAAAGTGAATATTGTGAGACTTGAGGGTTACAAATTAAATAGTCTATACAGTAAACTCCCAAGTCCATCCAGCTACGCACGTGGGAAATCTGTTTTTGAAAGAGCTTCAATTTCAGAAGGAAAAAAAAAACGAGTCTTTAGCCCTAATTAATTTCACATTCCAGCTTAATAAATCACTTCATTGACAACTCACTCAGCCGAAGGCGCGGGCTCAGTGGCTGATTATTACGCTAATTTGAGGCGTCAATCGTATTGGATTTGGTGTAGGAGGTTGTTTTTGAGCTCAACCTTGTGGCGTGTTGCTAGGATTGCCGGGACAGGGGTGTTTATGTGCTAGGGGTTTTGGAGACATCACTAGCTGCGATTAATTGTGGTCTGTATAAGCTGGCCATGGACGTCGAGTACGATAGCAGTGGTGAGACGCATTCTATGATGGCTTCTTTTTTTTTTCAAATGTTTGTTGCTGAATTACTTGTATTTTTTTGTGTGGAATGTGATGGGTTTTTGCTGCTGCTGAATTCCGTGCATTGAGTTTTTTTGTGATGTAATTCTTGAATTTAGTGAAATTATTTTCTTTCAACTTTGATTGTACTTCTTCCTTTTATGATTGAAGTATGCCAATGTCTCTGTATAAGTGTGGTGTGGATTTTGTTGGAAATAAAATGGTAGAGAGCTCAAGCCAAAAAGAAAGAAAAAACAGTAAGACCATCTTTGGGCGCTTTTTTACTCTGTTGCTTTATCATGTTCTGGTTCACATTTCCAGGGTGATTTGAGCTGCATTATTGATATACATCGTGCAAATTGTGATTTATGATAGCCTTTTAGAAAGATGAGATCGTGCAGGGAAACGATAATCTTTAACATTTGATGTTTTGCATTGTGGATAAGTCTGGAGAAAGATGCATTGTCGAGCGTTCTTATCTAAACCAATCTTGAATTAACATTTCATGCAATCGTACATTTTCAATGTGATTTCAGTGTTTACCACAAAAATAGCCGTAAGACGTTTTGGCTCAAAAAAGTGTGGTTGGTCTAATTTCAAATTGTTCTCTCCATTAGTTAATATTTTGTGCTTGTTGTTGATTTGTTAGTTGCCACATGTCTCCTCAATTTAAATCTTATAATGCAAAATGATAATGATTATATTAACTTGTAGAAGTTGTGGGAGCGTGGATTATTTAAGATTGAACGCGTTTTGAGCCAGCAATACGGTGTATTTGGTTGATAGCGGTATTCTTTTTTTAATTTTTTTTCCCCGGAAAGTTATTTGGCGTGTTGAGTTAATGAGACCAACAACTTTGTCCCTTTTCGCTTCAACTTTAAAGGTAGGCAACATACACAATCGATTTCCCTACCACTCTATAAACATTTACCAGATACGTCAGTCGCGATTGACTTGGTAACCATCCATCGAACAATCGATGTTCAATCTTTTCAGAAACAAAACTCCCTCAAGAAGGAGTATGTGTAGATACCATTTCGTTTTCATTTATTTGCAATTTTAGGGCTTTTTTTGCCGTTACAATAATTTCTCGATCTGTTTTCTAATTCTATTGCTACAGGCACCGACGATGATTTACCTCCGCCGCATCAGAATAAAATGATAAGAGGCCACTTTTCTGGTAGTAGAAGGCCTGTTGGCATCAGTTCTTTTCCGTATCCCAGAATTCATGAAGAGAGCGATATGGAAAGCAAAATCCATCAGCTTGAGCAGGAAGCTTATTTTTCAGTTTTGAGAGCCTTTAAGGCGCAAGCTGATGCCCTTTCTTGGGTAATGGTTGCTTATCATTCTCCCGAATTTGTTTAGAAAATGTCGTTTTGATCAGGTTTAAATTCTGCTCGATAATTTTAATTTCATCAGGATAAAGAAGGCTTAATAACTGAGCTGAGGAAGGAGTTAAGGTTATCAAATGAGGAACATAGCAAACTTCTCAGGAGGGCTAATGAGGATGAAACTATTAGAAGAATAAGGTTTTGTATTTCCTGTGAATTTATGCCAAATCTTTGTGAAAATCTTGCTGTATTTTTTACAAGATAGAATTGAAAATTTTGTCAGGGAGTGGAGAAAATCAAGTGGGCTTCTTCAGACTGGCCCTGGAGTGCATAGTGCCGCTCAAGCAGTCCGTGACCCTGTGCCTAGTCCTTCTGTTTCTGCTTCCCGTAAGAAACAGAAGAAGACTTCACCGTTGCCTTCCAAGTCATTTGCCGGCCCATCTCCTTTCCACCGACAGACGATGGTTGCTGCAAACCAGCCTCCCTCGTCATCAGCAAAACATGGACCCATGATGGGTCCAAAAGGCAAAAAGCATAAATCTGTTAGTCGCAATACTCACAACTAAGTTTAAACCACGAGCTTCTGCTCTATTTCTTTTTTTATAGGCTTATTTACTTTGCAGATACCCCCAGGCGCATCTTCCATTCATCCAGGTTCAGCTGGAAGAGGTCAATACGGTAACCGTTTATCTTCTGGGGCTCAAAAGAATGAGCCAGCTCAAGGTGCTTTCAATCCCTTGGTCGGAAGGAAAATTAGGACCAGATGGCCTGAGGATAATAACTTCTATGAAGCTTTGATAATTGATTATAAACCAGAAGAGGTAATTGTAGCTTCTAGAATTCAAGGCATTCACATACTTAATTTGTTAAGCTGGTGCTGTATTTTTTTCCAGGGTCGGCATGCTCTTGTATATGACATGGGAACTGCAAATGAAACATGGGAATGGGTTAATCTTTCTGAGGTAGCACTGTGCATCTTTTCCGAATTATGGTTTTGTGGTTTGTTTTTTATCATTGTCTTCAAATAGCAACCACTTAATGAAAACGCAGTAATAAAATAAACCTGGAAAAATTGTGACATTGGCTTGGACCACATTCTTAAAGCTTAATTGCTTGTTCTAATTTCTCTGTCATACTAGCTGCTGCCTGAGCCTTCCGAAAGTTCCTCATTCACTGGAATTAATATGAAAACTCTACAGTTTGAATTATTTTTACTTGGGAGGGGCACATTGTTGGCCTATTTATTTTCGCATGTCACCACCTCCAAACTCCAATTGCTTCCTTTCACGAACCATTGCATCTCATTAGGCAATATTTTGCCTTGCTGCATGGTACGTCCATTTAAAGAGAAGCTCCTCAGATATTTTAGACAGGCCAATTATTATTATGACCATGAAAGTGTTTGATTGTTGAGGTTTTTTCTCCATCTCTTAGACAATTACAATTCTCCTTCAAACATAAGGTTTTTGAGCTTTCGGTGTAACATCTGTTTGTATGGAAATACCATATGGCTACTAAAAACAATTGGTGCTTTGAAAGATGGAAGAACAATATTAGTTAATGTACATGCGACACGTATTAGGTTAAATATGGTTCATTAACCTTAATCATCTGTTGATGAGAAACAACATAGTGATTGTATGCAATTTGTTTGCTTCTTTTTCCTGTAGATTTCACCCGATGATATACAATGGGACGGTGAAGACCCTGGAATCTCTACATATGGAGGCCATGGTGGACCTAGCCATGGAATAAACGGACCTTTCGGTAGAGATAATACCGCTGGTTCCGGAAGGGGAAGAGGGATCACAAAAGGCCAATCAAGAAAGAACATTCCACCATCAAGGAATGGACTTCCAAAGAAGGGACCCAATGATATTAAGTTGCTTAATACAAATACTGTTATTAGTGAGGTGGGCTGAGGTGGTTCTGTTATGCATAATAAATTGTTCGATGTTTCTACATATCGTATAATTTGGATGTATTTCCTTAATTTTGACCCCTGAATTTAGGTGGAGCGAGTTTTTAGTGCAAGTCATCCAGACCCTGCAGAGATGGAGAAGGCAAAGAGAGTTGTTAAGGTTGTTAAGCCTTTTTCTTTTCCACGACACATTCTTTCTTCTTGGGTTATGCCTAAGCTTAATATTCGAACAATTTTTGTATGCAGGAGCATGAACTCGCGCTTATGGATGCAATCTCGAGGCTGGGGGATCTATGTGGCGGTGAAAGTGGTATGCTTTTGCTTTCCTTGCACACTGATTTTTTTTTTCTATTCAACATGTTTTTGTTAGGATTCGACTATTCATATATTCGGGAGGATTTGTTAGATCTACTGTAGAACAGCCGACTGGTTTTTTAACACATCGTTATACTCTTCGCAGATGAGGACGGCCGCTTCTTACATGGTCAAACGATGGACAGGCAATAACGGACGACTACGTCTGATCTGTAGATGTGTTCAAATGGCTGCATCAGGTTGTAATCAAATGCAAGTTAAATATCCAGTTTTTAACATAGAAGTCTGTTTCCCCTTAGAATGTTTGTTGTGGTATTTATGTCATTGTTCAGCAGCGATGGTTTAACCTTTTTACTGTTTTCTTTCCTTTTCTTAGATCTCTCTTTGGTTATGTAGTCTGAATAGTAGTAACCTTATCCTAAGACAAAGAAATGCCTGAGCTTGATTCCATATGTTTTTCAGTATCTTGCAAATGTGTATGGGTATGGGTAGAGTGAAAGATGAGCCGAGTCAGGTCGAGCTTGAACTCATAACTATCGAGCTCGAGCTTTGTCGTAAATGTTCGAAAGCTCACGAGCTGGTTTGGGCTGCTTGAGAATTTAATTTTTGTGTCCGAGCTTGATCCTTTACGCTTGTGGGGTTTTTTTTTTTTTTTTTGGCGTAATGCGGTAATTCCTGGTGTTTTCTGGCACAATAGTCTATAAACTACGCCAATTAAGTAAGCCATTATAGGATAAGTTCACATATGACACTGTCATGTCCGTGTCCGTTTGGTTATAAGCCCCAGATAAAGCCAAGTATAAATTATTTATATTAAAGTACAAGATAACTCATCTAACCTATTTCAGGTTGTGTTTGGTTTTCCAGATAAGCCCAAATAATATTATTATCTGGCCATATTTCATATTTGATTATTTAAATTTCAGCCCGCTATTAACTCCAAAGTATGCATTTTAGATTTAATGCAAGTAAACTAGATGTATGTGCTGGGATAATTTATGGTGGGACTCATATAATAAGTCATATGATGGACCCCTATATCATGGTTACAACCTAATGCAAAGTTTATTTATATTCAGATTCGTACTATTTTATCGGACTTTTAATTAATAACGGCTGAAAAACATGAAACTAAACATTATAGTGATTTATTATTTATATTGTGCCGTCTAATTAGTTATATTATATGGTCTAACATTGAACAGCAAATGTGCCAAAACCTTGATGACCTCAAATGACCATTTAGGCTCATGGGGTCGAATTTGATTGCATAAATACGCTGTTGAATTTCACAGTATTTTTTAGGTCAATTATATGTGAGATATATTATTACACTACACTGACATTGTTGACCAAAGTCAAAATGGCAAAAGCCCTGCCCGAAAGAGAGAAAAAGGCTTTTCAATAGTATCATTTCCACCTGACCGCATAAATTTCAAACCCCCCCAGAATTCCAAAAACCCGAATCTCGCGCGCTAGCTACCTCTCCACCGCCGCGCACCACCATGTCCCCCACCACCCCACTGCCAGCGGACCCAAGCACCACCGCATCCGTCGCTGACGCAGCTAAACCCATCTCGCAAAGCCCCGCGAGGCCCATCATAAACCCTTACCTCCCCTTCTACAGCAATCCACATCCACTACAAAGGCTCCCTTCGAATCCAAACCCTAATTACCCTCACTTGGCCCCGCGCCCGCCGTACAACCCTCTGACAACCGAACCGGCCCACCAATTTATGTATCCCGGTATGGGATTTATGGCCCGGCCGGGCCAGAGGGCACCCATGTTCGCACTCCCGTATATGGATCATATGAGTCAAACGGGCTTTGCGATGCCATCTGGGCACCTTATGATGATGCCAAATATCATGAGAGCTCCGATGGCGACTTCTCAGCAACAGCTCCACCAGCTGAAGGTAAATTTCATTTTTGTAATTTTATCGTTTTCTTTCAATTTTTAGGAAATATGCTGCAGCAATTGATTAAGGGATAAATGCTTTGAGCTATCTGCGCTAGTTTTTTCTGTTGAAGTTGATTTTCAATGCTTCTAATTTTTTAGAGACTTGATTTATTTGAGCGTGTTTGGTTGATAGATCCGACATTTGTGATCTGTGGTGATGTTGTAATCTATAAGATCCGTCGTAGGTGTATCTATCCATATAATAAATTCAAAGAACACGACGGTTTGAGGCATCACCTATAATGTGAAACTCGATTTGAGTTAGACACGTGTTTGCTATGAATTATATTGTCTCGACTCGAGACTGATGTTCGAACTTGATGAAGTTTTGATCAAATATATGTATTTTATATATGTATACATGTTATGTATATGAGCGCATGAAAAGTAGATTTTTTTATACTACTTAAATGAATTCAACAAGACGAGTTATGTGAAACATTGCTCGTCGGAACGGACAGATGATTATGAAAAGTCTAGTCTCCCAAAAACAAAACCCTTAAGTTTTGAACCCTGCAACACTAGGTATATTAGACCTACCACTCCCACCTACGGACCCTGAAAGAATTAAGACGATAGAAATGGGGCCGCCGCTAAATGGAAACGTTGATGGGGCAATAAGTATTTGTGAGCTTTTTTCGCTATGACTCTAATTGAACAATAGCGAGATAATGTGCCAGCCACTTCCAAGTGCATGTGGTGGAGAATATTTTGTGTCACATTCTTGATTCTTCTTGTATTACAAATTCTTTATTGTTGGCATCTGGGATTCCATCAACCTCCTTGTAATTCCCTGCAGCATTCTTCTAAGTTGTTTGTTTTTTTTTTTTTTTTTTTTTTTTGTGTGTTCTGGATTTTTTAGGGCGGTCCTCCAGTTTCAGTCACTGCGAATAATGGCCACAAAGATTTAAGGTAAATTGTTTGTTCAAATCTTTTGCTAAATCTGTTCTTTTCCTTTTGGGTTTTGATAATTTATTTTTTTTAGTGAAATTTATGTACTACATAATCTCAATATTCTCCTATTTTATGTGCAGGGATAGGAGTAAGGATGACAATTTGATAACTGTCAGAGATAGGAAGGTAAAATGTTCACCTCACTATTTGTCTAAGTAGTCAGGCCTTATTTTCAATCAAATAAATGTGTAATGGTGCACGATGTAGTGATATTGTTTCTTAATTTTAGGAATTGTTGTGCTGTTCCTAGTAATGATAATTCCAATGCCTGTTATAATAGGATGTGCTGTTTCATCATCAGCCTTGTTATTGTCTGAGAACAAACTCCTTGCTTCTGCAGGTTAGGATAACTGAAAATGCTTCTATATATTCCCTATGTCGCTCATGGCTGAGGAATGGCTTTACTGAAGAAACTCAGGTATGTTTACTTAAACAGATCTTTGCACCAACTTTCACCCATTAACTAATGATGTTATGATAACCTGTTGATCATTATACTTTGGTGTTTTTTTAACTCGATTTTATATTTCACATTTTATTTGCAGCTACATTTCCCTGATTTTATCCAACCGCTACCCAAACCATTGCCTGAACAAGTACAAGAATCATCAGAAAAAGATGTGGGAGATAAAAACAAGGAAGATGAGGTCAGTGTTTATAAGCAACAAATGAACTACTGTGACTAGAAATACATTTTAAATGGTTTATAGCAAATATAATTGATTACCAGATATCAGATGTTTTTCTCACAACATATGCACATACCGATGAATAAGCTTTAAACTATGTAAAACTGAAAGTGAAACCATTATTTCAATATCAAATTTAAGGGTTGTCATTTCAATTTTCAGATAGAGATTTTTCTTCTATGGAGTTTTTGCTTGTCTGACTTTGATGCGTTAGTCCATGTCCATAATCTGACAAGTTATGAATATGCTTTTGAAGTATTACGATGAACCTTAACTGATTTCTCTATCCTGAATATATAAATCTAACTAAAAGAGCTGATCCTTGTCTGTAGTTACACACCAATCCATCTTCTGACGTGCATTGATGCCGTACTCCCTGTTTTTTCAGCATCACGCCATAATTTTTTACGAATTAACACAACGAGCAAACATGTAATAATTACAGGCTGAGAAATCAGTCGAACATTTATCTACGGAAGATCTCTTACAAAGACATGTAAAACGTGCCAAGAGGGTTCGATCACGGTAACTGCTTACTTCTTCGTATCAGTTTATGTTTGATGTCCAACTTCTTACATTTTCTTTCTGGGCTGTTGTATTTCATGAATTAAATGGTTATCTCTTTCTTTCTTTCTTTTTCCTTTCTTTTTTTTTTAAATTGGGTGCAGTCTTAGAGAAGAAAGACTCAAAAGAATTGCAAGATACAAGACTAGGCTTGGTCTCCTCTTACACCCCCCTATGGTTGAGCAGCAGCAGCAATTAAAGAAAAGCGAGTCCAATCCACAGATTTAAGGATTCAAACCATCAAGCCTTGTCTGTGTGTCTCTGTCTCGAGGTTGGCTTTCATGAAAACGAATGTCTTGTCTGGCTTTGTCATTACCTCATCTCTTCTTTGGGTTAATTTCCTGTTTGAAATTTATAAAACTATTATGGGATTGATATTTAGGATTCTTGATTTATCGTATGTATAATGGAAAGATGCAACGGAGAAAGAGTCAACTATCGAACTAATGAATCCCGATAGAGTTGACCTAGCGGTCCGGTCCGGGGTGTATTTCATCCCGTTGGTTAGGGGTTGGATTCTCATTAGAGCTGTAAGTTTGTATTTGAGCCCATGGGCTAGCTCGATCGGCCCTGAAAATAATTGGGCTTTGGCTCGGCCCAACAAGGTTGTCGGGCTGCGGATCAAATTAGGTCTGTTTTATAAGCAAATAAATATAATTTAATTTTTTTCAAAGTTATGTAGTTAAGTTATTGTGTGTAATACTAGGTATAAAATATAATTAATAATGAATAATCAAAAGAATGCTTATAAATTAAGTTTAAAAAACATCAGGTCTGATGGGCTATGGCCGGGTCAACTCAGCCCATCGTACCCTGGATTAAGGCCTAGAATTCTTCGACCTGTAAAAAAAAATACACGTTGGCCTGATTCATAATATTTTGGGCAGCTAGCTAAATTCGAGCCTGGCTTGACTCAGCCGATCTTTCACCTAAAATTCTCAATAATGTTGATATTGTGTGAATTTGGAAGGTAGTTCTGGCTTTGGAGATTCGTCTCATATTAGAATAGTTTGATTCATCTGTTTCATTTTTGTGTTCTCATAAGGTGTTCTACCAATCAGGTGTTGACGCGTGTTTACCTTATTTAATTATGGGTGGATAGTACCAAACAATGAATTACCTTGGATAGAAAAATTATTTGAACTAATTCTAGAAAGTCACGTGACTCGCACCTTCCCCCTTTAAAAAAAAAAAAAAAAAGGATGAACATCGTACTTGGCGTCGTGCGTTGCAATAAGAAGTGGCGACGAAGTACAAACCAAACCTTGCTTTAGCAGACACCTTCACTAAATACGCCACTCTTTTGTTCATTCCCTTTTTCCCACGTCTTCTCTTCCTTCTCCATGAAATGAATGGTGGGGATGGAAATGGATGGATATCTTTTCTCCAAAAACAACAATCATGACAAGAATGTTTTGAATAATCTTACATTCTCACATTAATAATAATAATAATAATATTACAAGTGTAAAAGATCACACACAAAGCCAAGAAAAGCACATCTCCTATAGTAGTAAGCTTAAATCAGAAAGGGAAGAACTTTGGGTTGGAGATCAGGTGGTTACGATCGACGGCTCCGAGCTTGCCACCTGTCGAGCTGCTAGTGGTCCGCTCGCATGATGGGCACATCGTCAGCGTCGTGGCGGGCATGTGCATGTTGAATGGATTTGCTGCCTTGAGAGCTCTAAGTTCTTGCACTTCCTTCTGCAGCTTACGGTTCTCTTCGCTCAGTGCCTCGCAGCATTGCTTTAAGTACTCACACTCTACTTCTGTTTGCTTCAGTTTCGTCCTATAAGTAACATATATATACATATATATATATATATATATATAATCATTTGTTTTATTACAAGAAAGAAAGAAAGAAAGAAAGAAAGAAAGGAAGAGAATATGTACCTGGCCCTTCTGTTTTGGAACCACACTTCGACTTGTCGAGGCCTTAGGTTTAGCTGTTTGGCTAGAGCGAGCTTTTGCTTCTTCATATCATGAAAATCCATGGCGATTATTAATCGTTAATCTTTTTCTGGGCCTTGATAAACATTTTATCTTGAAATAAAAAAATAAAAAAAAAAGGAAAAGATTTGAGTTAATTTTAGCTCACTGGATTGAGGTTGCTGTGGTCTTTGAAGCGTTCTTCGAGAAAAGCCGACTGTTCTCTGGACAACCTAAGCTTCTTCTTCATCGTACCGTTGTTTAGGAGGTCGTCGTCGTCGTCGCCGTCGTCGGCGCTTGCTTTGGGCCCATCTACGACGTCGTTTGCTGACGCTTCAAAACCCCTTTTGCTGCTGCGGCTGTTTCTTGCGTGCGGATAAACGGCGGCTAACTCCAAGCTGTTCTCCGACGACGAAACTTCCTCCGCCGTCGCGGGAGGCGTGTTCACGTCCAAACCCATCATCGCCGGCGTGGCCACGTTCTCCGACGAGCCGTTTTCTGAACTCCCTACCCATCGCAAACGGATGATCATGAATAACAGAAAACAAAAAAAAGAGTATTTTTTCTCCGGCGAGATCAAAATATAAGGACACACAGTACCGTTATCAGATGAAGACCACCTGGGCAGAGATCGAATCTGAGATGAACTAACAGTCTTCAGATGATCGGTCGGAAGAAGATTCAGCTGCAGAGGATCATCACCGTCATAACCACCGTGGTCGTCGGCGGCGTCATTTTCTCGAAATAACTTGTGGGCTTTCGCCGTCGACAGCTCTTGATCTGCGCCTGCTGATGAGCCGTCATCGTTGAGGCTCAAATCCATGGCTAAGTCGATCTTCTGCTCCATCTTCTGATCGGTATTCTTTTCTTTCAAGAAATCAAAGGTTTTTTTGAGAGGGTTTAATCCTAAGCTTAGACCCAATTCCATTTGTTCGTTGATTGTTTGGTTAGTTGAGAGACGACAAAGAAAAAAAAAAGAAAAGGAAATGATAGTTTGGATTCAGACAAGTGTGTAGAAGAGTTTCATTTATAGAGTTAAAATCAAGAATTTAGTATATATACATATATATTTTGTAAGCAGTCGTTTTATTTATTTATGGATTAAATATATTTTTAGTTCAGTATGTTTGAAGGGGTAGCGTTTTGAGAACACATAAGTTAATGGTGATAATTTTAGTCCTATAAGTATCAAAATTGAAGCAATTTAGGGACACTTAAGTTAATGGTGATAATTTCAGTCCTATAAGTATTGAAATTGAAGCAATTTTAGGACAGTTATATCCAGAAACTTAATTTTAGCCCGGAATTTACACATATGACGCGAATATGCTGATTTGAACTAAATTTATTTCTCTTTCCTTTAATTAAACGTCACTTCATAGTCCAAGTCAGCATTTTCGATTCTATGTGTATAAATTTCGGGGCGAAATGATATTTTCGGGGTTAACTTTCTTAAAATTGCTTCAATTCTGATACTTGCATGGCTAAAATTTATTCTCTTTCCTCCGAATAAGCTTTTACTTATTTTATTAATTATGAGGTGACGATTAATTGGAGGAAAGAGAAAGCAAATTTAGTTCAAGTCGGCATATTTGGTGCCACGCGTATAAATTTCGGGCTGAATTAAATTTCTAGGTTTAGCTGTCCTAAAATTGTTTCATTTATAATACTTATAGGACTGAAATTGGCACCCCGAACTTAAATGGTCCTAAATTGCTTTAATTTTGATACTTACAGAACTAATATTGTCACCCTTAATTTAAGTGTCCTTAAAACGCTACCCCATCAAACATACATCATTAAAAATATATTTAAGTCTTTATTTATTTACTACCCAATTCTATTTATTATTTAATGAAATTTGTATATTTAGCTTTATTTTTGGGACTGACTTCATTCCATTTAAGCCCAGACAAGAACAATTAGGTTGATGGTGGTTGTTTTGTTACTACTATTGATCAATTATTGCAAATTATATATATATTGACACAATATACTGAGAGGTTGTAAGTAGAAATAATAAACTCTACGTGGCTAAATAAATATATAAATTTCTTAAACCACCAAACATGTACCTAATTTCCCTTGGACCTTTTCTTCTATAATATTGTTTATCTCAGTCTTTTTTTTTTCAACTTTATAAGTTTGTGATTTTCCATTTTTCTTTATTATTATTATGATTTTAATGATTTCTTGAGGATATGGTCGTTGCAATGATTAGCTTAATCTATGTTTGACCGTTACACTTGTTGACCATAGAGCACACGTGAAATCTCTCTTTCAAAATCATGGGACCATTGTCATAAAATCTAAGAAAACTATCATTACATTCAATCTAAAGGCCTTTTAACTTATATCAATTTCTTTAATATATATACAAGTATGGTAATGGGTCCCACAAAATGAAATTTATGAATTAGGCGCCTAAAATTATGGAATCTAAAACAAACCCTATAGTTATGGAATCTAAAAACAAACCCTAATATTATGGTATAAGTCGGACATTTACTCAAATCAAGATCCATACAATCATCGTATTATTGTTGTTATATTATTCATAACAATTGATTTTAGGATGAAGCCCCTGATTTCTAAATATGGTATCAGAGCGGGTCGATCTACGCTCGTCGTCACCCGATTCATATGTCCATGCTGTTGAGATTTTTATTCTATCACACATCGGATAATTCTCCTAACTCAACTCACCTAATATATTCAAGAGGCAACTTCACATATCACAAATTGATTTTAGTTTGAAGCCCTCGATTACTTAATATGGTATCAGAGCGGGTTCGATCTTTGCTCACCATCACCCGATTCACATGTCCACGTGTTAGGCCAGTCACGCCACACGTGAGGGGACGTGTTGAGATTTCTATTCTATCACACATCTGATAATTTTCCTCACTCGACTCATCTATTATACTCAAGAGACAACTTCACCTATTACCAATTAGTTTTAGGTTGAATCCCTCAATTTCTTAACACACGCATTAGGCCAGGCACGCCACACGTGAGAGGGCGTGTTGAGATTCCTATTCTATCCCACATCGGATAATTCTCCTCATCCGACTTACTTAATATACTCAAGAGGCAACTTCATATTTCACCAATTGGTTTTAGGACGAAACCCTTGCTTAAAGGAGGGAGAGCAATTGATGATACTATTTGAATAATGAATTGGGATTGATGATTAATTTATCTATCTTTTTTGTTATTCCTTCGTATTCTTCTGTAGTTTTTTTATTGATTTCAGTGTGAAAATTTGTCTCATTTTTTCCTAAAAACAAAAAAATTATTATGAAATATTAAATAAATATGTGGATGTATATTGTTTGGAATGGTGGTTAAGTAAAAGGAGTGGTTTAGAATGGAGGTTGTGATTATTTTATTGATTAGAATGGTAGATGAGATTTTTGTGTGGTTGATGTAATATTTTATTTTGTGGATGTAATTGGATGAATTTGTGTATAAATAGGTGATTTGGGATGTGTAAAAAGATAAAGAGAAAGTATTGAAGAAAAGAAGTTATTATCTCTCTAATTATATCGTCATTAGTAAAATACTTAATAGTTATAATATTTTATAACAAAAATTACTAAAAACGAAAAACAAATAGAATCATAAATGTCCACTCACGAAATAGCTATATGAATAACCTATAAAGAAATACGAGACAAGGTAGATTAAACCTGCAGAAATAACAACCAAGAAGATAAAGAAAAAGAAAATGTCTGAAACTCCGAAATCGCCAACGTCGCCGGTAGCTGCAGCAGATGCGCAGCTCTTTGGGCTTTTGTCTACTCTCCTTCAGGAGGTAAAAGTTTCGATTTTGACTCGAAATGATTGTGCTAATCTCCCATCGAGTTTGAATTGAATTTCACGATTTGGTTCATTTGATCGCTTTAGTTGTAAAGTATCGAAACTTTTTTAGCTGGGCTATGATTTAGAGGTGGGAATTTGATCTTATCTACTGCGATTTGTAAGTGTCTATTAGGTTTTGATTTGCAAAGGGCTTGTCCTGATTATTACCGTCCATTTTTAGGCATTCTTCGATGAGAATCTATGTTGAAGGATTCTATCTTTTATTGTTGAACTTATTTGTCTGGTCTTGCTCATCTCTTCTTAGGTGGAATCACTAACCAATCAAGAGGAAGTCGAATTACGAGCAAAGATCGAAACCCTCGGTTTGGAAGTCCGAAAACTTCCTTCTAAATCCGCTCGACATCTCAGTGAGGTCGTTCAATGTTTGTGTGTGTGTGTGTGTGTGTGTGTGTGAATATATTTTGTGTGTATGTGTTCTTTCTCTGTTGCCCTCCTTTTTCTCAGTGGAACTTCTTTCATAATCAGATGGAGATAGCAAAGGAGTTGGACGTATTATCTGCAAAACTCGATGACGTGGACGAGCTAATCTCTTCTACAATGGCTTCTGATCCACAAGTCCAAAGCCTCTTAAGCGGCACTGCTGATGTGTGGCTGCCAGTTATAACAGCAACGGCCGACGAAAGGCGTCAATTTACTTCCTCGCCCGCAGAAGACAAAGGGAAAGTGTCTGAATAGCGAATTGGCTTTCAGAAAGTATGTAGAAACTGTTTCCAATTCTTAAAATAATATAAATATATAATATTAATTTTTTGAGATATTTATAATTTATAATATATAATAGATGAAAGAATATTTTAAAAATTTTGTAAGGATCAAATTCCAATATATTTTACACAAATTTTACAGAGTTTTTATACACACTTAACAATTAATATATTGTATAGATTATAATTCACTTTACTAACGGTAATAAACAGATAAAAAGTGAAGGCCATCCATGTGTCAAGAAAAGAAATTGAAGGCGGCCTTTGCATGTCAAGGTAGAGGAAAACCTCAAAACAGTACAAACGAAGATAAAAGAACAGAAGGTAATAATCGTTGTAGAAGATATGCTCAATAATCAGAAGCACACAAGGAGCTTATCGAAAGCCGAAGTCCTCTATCCCGAGGGGAGGGACGGTGACTATCGAAGCGAATTTTATATACGTGCCAAAGGTTTCGGGCCATTCCTCCTGGACGAAAATCTAGTCGAGAAAAGGTTACCAACCTGCATTGCTACTCATAGGCTAATCGAATGGATTAACACATCACCGAAGTCATCACATTCCGTCAAGCTGACAAGATATTCAGTACATTACAACCAAGAAGATCAATTAATATGCTCAAAAGTTTAAGACCAAGCAACTGATATGCCATGATGTCCGCGGAATACTGAGAGAGTAATAACAAATGATGGAAAAAACAAAAAAAAAAAAAAAAAAAGAAGGAAAAAACAAAAATTAGCAAAAGCATAACTAACCGAAACCCGATTTCCCAATGCAAGGAGAGGACCCAAATAACATAGGTTAGAAGCAATACGCATTACGCATACGATGAGGACAAAGACGATCTCAACTCTTGAGGCCTTTTCTTTTTCATGCAGACTTTGAATATTTATCTCCATCGAGGTCTTTAGAGGAAATAATCGGGAGTTCTGCGCGTCACATCAGGCTCCCCTCTTCTTGGAGCAGGCTCGAACTGAAAATTGGAAAGAGAAAAGCGTGTAAGAAAAAAAAAAGACTGTCGTAACAATAAGTAGAGGTGGACAAAAGGAGAATTGAGAGGGAGACAGTACCTGGATAAAAGTATGCTCTCTGCAATCATCATCAACTTCTAAGATGGATGCCATATTACCACAGCGGTAACAATAATTCGGGGCGCTAAAGATAGTGACGACCTTTTGTTCCTGTAGAGGAGGAAGATGCCAAGATCAGCTGTCAATGATTCGATTTATATTAAATAGCTACTTGCATTAAAATGCACAGTAGAAAAAAAGAAAGGTGGAAATTTTGAGATACATGGGCCCAGTTGTATCCCTCCATAACAAGCTGATGAGCTCTGGCAATCAGCTTCAGATTGTTTGTGTGATTAAATTGCTCGGATATGTCCTGTGATCCGAATGTACAATTAAAGAACGAAATTCAGCCGAATCCTTCTTTTTATTTTTTATTTTTTCATTAAGAAGCAGAAATATAAACTTTGAGAAGACTGAGGATGATACCTGGCCAAAAGTGTAACCAGCACCACGAGGGGAGATACCCCAACCACAACGATCATCGGGATCAGACCACAAAAGATCACACATGGGACCTTCATGTGGAACCTCTTGAACACGGTCAAAGTTTCTTACGCTGTCAAGGGTTTCAATTGACGGTGACAGTCCACCGTGCAGACAAAATATTTCTGACTCAACCTACGCAATCATCGCTTCATATGAGTTCGATTTATGTACACAAAGAAAAAATCGAAGTCCGGACAAGAAAAATTTACTTACAAGTGCAGTCAGAGGGAGATAGTCAAACAAATCAGTAAATGTCTTCCAGACATTGGCATTTCCGTATCTGTAATCAGATTGGTTCGTTCAAAGCATTAGCGTAAACACATGATGGAGGAGTTTAAACAAAAATTGTTACCGTCAGCAGTCAATCTCAAAACATCACCACCATGATCGAATCGACAATATAGATCTATGATCAACTAATGGGAGTATAATGGTGGTTGAGCAACCAAAGAAACTCTATGCTCCATGAACATGTGACGCATCAATCAACAAGCAACTCTTTACATAAATCTACAGTAAAAAACGAACAACTTCTCAAAATTTTACACTCAAACTCACTTCCGCAGGCATTCATCATAAAACCCATAGACTTGAGTAATCTGCAAAAAAGAAAAAGAAAACATTTGTATGTTAGAGCATAACAATCAACTAAGAATGACACAGAAAAACGGGATTTCTATACAGTCAATAAGAATGGAGCTTATAAGCAAAATTAAGAATATTATACATAGAAAAACAGGATTTCTACAGTCAATAAAGAATGGAGCTCATAAGGAGGACATGCAGATAATGATTAGTCATGTACAATAAAAAGGGGTCACTAATGTAACCAACCTGCCTACTTTCATGATTTCCTCGAAGGATGGTGATCCTTTGAGGATAGCGAACTTTCAGAGCAACCAAAAGCTGCAGAAATAAATATGCATCCATCACCAAGAGCATCAATAAATAAAAATAAAAAATATATATCATATTTCAGTCATATGCTCATGCTTGCATTGCATGTCATTTCAGTAACTCATTACTAAAGTAATCAAGCTATGCAATACAGCCGTTCCAAGTAACAGAAAACAAGAACAAATGAGGACAAAGGGAAACTATAAAAAGACAGATTATAGAATATCATACAATGCAAGATTGATTTGGGATTGCATCCCCTATAATATAATTCCAGCTCCACTTACACTGACAGTTTCGACAGAATAGTAACCTCGATCAACATAATCTCCCATAAATAGATAATTGACGTCTGGACACTGCAAACGAAAAGATCAAAGTACATTAGATACAATGAATAGCCGAACCACGAGGATTTGACATATTCGAATGATAAAATACATGATATGGAAAAAAGGAACTAAGAATAAATGTTTCAGTAACCTAATGCATAGAAGGACAAATTGTATGCTCCAAAATCAGGATTTACGACAAACTACTTCAATCCATTCAAGGGCCTCTAATTCTAGATCACAAAGAAATGGACTAATGGAGGCAAGTGATACCTTTCCTCCAATGCGAAACAGTTCCGCAAGATCATGAAACTGTCCATGAATATCTCCACAAATCGTCACAGGGCTTTTTACAGGCTGCAATAAGCGACCATGAAAATTGATCAAGGACATTTCCATGGATAATGAAACACAAATAACAAACAGGAACACCAAGCTTGCTGGCAACTTTTGCAAATAAACGCTAAATTTAGATATGACAACCAAGAAAACCTATCTTCATAACATTGAACTACCCAATCAGTTAGTTCATATTATAGAGAAACAAAACATAACCGAGCAATAGCTCCATGCCACCAAGTTCATTTGCAGCCAGATAGCTATCAAATAACGCACTATTTCAACTTCTGTAGTGAAACATAAATTAAGTATTGACGAATAAAAAAATCTACATAGTTTTTGTCCCAGCAAAAACTATGCAACGATAGATAGATGCTACATTATCGATACCATTTTCCATGCTAGACAAAAGCCTTCGCATGATACAACAAAGAAATTAAAAAAATAATAATAAATGCAGAAATACAAACCTGGACATTGCTTTCTCCCATTAAAATCTCTTTTGCCTTCTCACATAAACCCCTAACCTACATTTAAAAAATAATGAATATTCACAGGCGAATAACTCATTTTGATTGAGTTGGACAAATACATGAAAGCCAAAATTTTGAGGAAAAAACAAGATACATAAATCAGTATGGACCAATAGAAATTAGCAAAGAGGCAAAATCAACTCTAATTTGGTTACAGTTGCTTCGTGGCTATATTAGGCTTCAACCCAGCACAATAGTTTCAGTTGTTGACTGGCCAAAGAATATCAGAAGGTAACAACAAAGTTAAGGTTTCGAACAATTTCTAACATGACAAACCACACATTAGAAAATACATTCTAAATTTTGTTTCTGACTAACATTTTTGTCCCATACCATCAATATTTTCAAACCAACCATTATCCTTCCCAAATCACTACCAGACATCTCAAAAGGTTCAATCCTAAATCCCAATCTCTGCTTAAGCAAATCAGAACAACAACTTCTCTCCCGAACAAATCTTTTCCGAAATCCAAATGTAACTAAGTCCAACAATTCCACTGCTTTCATAATTTCGATAAGTGCTCAAGCTCTTCTTCCACAATGAGCTCATAAAGGTACATGCAAGCATCTTCGTCTTCCAAATGACCCATAGTAGCCTAATTCACCCCTTAGCACCAACATAAATTTTAGGGGAAAAAAACATCATAAAGATTATCACCAACCTACACCGTTGGTAAATATCACATGCTCATTCCATTCGGATAATATCTTTGCTACTGCAAACCCTGGATATAACCACAATCTATCAACCTCTACCTCTCTACATCATGCTCCATAGATCCTCGAATACTAATTTCTCTTCATACGTATACACACTAATACCCAAAAATTAATCCCCAAAGCCAAAAAAAACTACCAAGAACAAAGAAACAACCACCAGATCTGCATAATAAAATATCAAAAAAAAAAAAACCGAACTCAAACAACAATAAGGTAGCTAGACAAAACCTCGGGCTCAGACAGAGGTTTGCACTGCATCAGCTGAGCGATCTGCTCGTCGAGATTTCCATGCGTGCTGGCAGCCATCAGATCTGAGCTCATCTTGAGATCTTCCCGTGCCACGAATCAGATGGTCCGTTTGGTCGGAAAAAAAGTAGCTATAAGAAACCGTGTGTATATACCTAGAGAGAGAGAGAGAGGGCGAGAAGGAGGGAGAGAGATACCGGCGGAACCGAGGGAGGGAGGGAGGAGATATACGACGGAAGTTGGAAGTGACTCGACTCAGCTCGATCTCCTTTTTTTTATTTTAAATTTATTGCCCACAAAAAAAAACAATTGAAAAAACTTAAAAACTCAATTTATTTTGCTAATAATTACATAGTCAGTCCTTATAGTTCTACTCTTCGTCAAATAGCTCCCATAATTTTAAGTTGATCATAGAAACAACAAACGCCAGAGACATTCGATCAAGTTTTAGTTTTTATTTTTTTTTTCCAGAAAATAAAATTCATTTTCTTGCATATCTCACTCCTAGCCGTTATACATCGCCGACCCATCTCTGTATCGCATACGAATCCTTCGGATCAATCGAACGATGTGAAGAACGGTGATATACTGCTCGAGGGCCCTCCTTTCCTCACTATCTTAGCTGGTTTGTTTGTCTTTCTTACCAGCTATTGGATCATAGGATCCATTGTAATGTGGGTCATTGGCCTTATTGTCCGTCGTCCTCCATGGAAATGGGAAATGAAGCTCGGTTGATTCGTATTGCCTGTATATTCTGTAAGAACAGAGGCGGCTATCAGAAGTTATAACTTTATTATCTCTTTTCTTCTGCCAAGGAAGAAGTAGCAGAAAACATCATCATACAAATTCAAGAATTGGAGAGAGGTCAGACAGAAGGTTTTATTCCATTCCTAACACAAAGCTGTTCGAAAACAGACAAATTCTATGCTAACCACACTGTGATAAATGTCGCAATAACCCGCAACTGATACCCATTGGCTGTAAATGCTTGGAAATGCGTACAATGAAGTAGTAGTTTATATAATCAGCGCCCTCTTGTATTATTATTTTTTTTCCATAGATTTTTTGGTAAGTATATACAGAAGTAAAAATTATTATGGGAAACTTACACTTAAATACCTATTTATATAAAAATTATCAATTCAGTCTCTTGTCAGAATTTTTTTACATGTAGGTACCTAGTAGAATAAAGTTTTTACACATAAGTACATGTTTGCGCCGCAGGTACATCATATAAGTATATTTAGGTACGATGTAGAAACATATTATGGTACATAATACTGTAAGAAAAGGTATATCATATAATACATTTAGGTAACATAAAGAAACGTATATATGTACCACATAAACGCGTAATGTGGTACATAATATACATATAAAAAGGTACATCAAGGATTGTAAAATGGTACACACAACCAGTTGGGTACTTAAATATAATTTTTTTCTGACAGGGTACTGAATTGTAACTTTTTTATATAAATGAGTATTTAAGTATAGATTGCCGAAAGTAAGGGATGTTCTATTTATATATATATATATATATTTTTTTTTTATTATTGGGATATATCAAAGAATACAAAATTCTACGTTGAAAACGAAAACGGACTCATATAGTGGGAGTCAGCAGCTGCTTCTGAAAAAAGAAAATAAAAGGAGACATTCAAACAAACACTTGAGGATCATCGCCTACGCTCAGAATCAGCAATGGCGTCGAAGCAAATGGAAGAAATTCAGAAGAAATTATCGATGTTGAACTATCCAAGAGCTAATGCACCTGCCCAGTCGCTCCTATTCGCTGGAATGGAGCGCTATGCCCTTCTCGAATGGCTCTTCTTCAAGTATTGTATCATTGATTTAATTTCCACCTGAATTATGGCTTACCCTTGTCATCATCTTTTACCTTTTTCTCTGCTTGGATGATTATGGCAGGTTATTAGGTGACAAGTCGCCGTTTTCTCAGCAGAATCTACAAGGGGACGCTGTGGATCGCGATGAGGAAACTCCGAGAATACAATGTATGTGGAGATTTCGCAGCAACCCTAAAAATTTTATATTTTCTTAAACCTTTTTGTTTTCCGAGCTTATTATCACGCGGTGTGAGCCATATTTGTTTAGATCGCATGGGTTTTTACTCATTTGAGCGACTAGTACTAAAAATCGTTGCTTTTTGTGGAAATTGTTTTCTTTTTAGCTGATAAAGTTGACTTCATGAGATTTTGGAAGAAGGTTATTAACCTGACTATTTGTCGCTAAATTCAATGATTTGAGCTCTGCTAAGTGCATGCCAAAGTACACCTAATCCGCATTTTGAAAGGATTCCATTGATTTTTATTTATTTTTATGCATATACTTTAGATCTGGCCGAGATTGCAAAGTTTCTGGGTATAACGACTACCATCGACATTGAAGCGATTCAGGTGAGTTTCAATTTCAGTGTATGAGCTCGTCTTTTTTTTCCTTTCTTTCTGCTTTTGGGCTAGAATGATGTGCTTAGCCTATATTTGGTTGAGATATTCTCTTTATTTTCATTTACTTGTTATAAATTCAAGTTGGATCTTAAGAAATGTCACTCATGGATGGATGCCGTAAATTTTCCACTCAGGGTCGAGGAAGTTACGAAGATCGTACTGAAATGCTGCGCCTAGTTGTAGATCTTGTTGAAGCCAGCATTTATGCTGACAATCCCAAATGGAGGTCTGCTTTTCTTTCATTCTTACTTCCTTTTGTTGATTTATCTATCTTTATATTGATCGTTGTTTCTACCGATGGGACTCCAGTGTAGATGAGCAAGTGGCTAAAGACATACAGTTAATTGATGCCATAGCTGAAAAACAAGCTCAAATATTTTCCGAAGATTGCAAGTTGTTTCCAGCTGATGTGCAAATCCAATCTATTTATCCATTGTAAGGAGTCAATCACATTTGCATTCGTCAGTGTCACTTACCGTGACGAGGGTTTTAATAGGAGTTTACTTGTAGGCCAGATATATCTGATTTGGAAAAACAACTTTCGGATCAAAGAAACAGACTTCAGAACCTACAAGAAATGGTTGATGATCTAGCTTCAAAGGTTTGATTTTTCAAGTTTTTGTTTGCTATCTTTATCTCTGAGAATGGGATATGTATTTTTATTATTTCGCTAGAATCTGTTCATATGTTGCAGCATCCATATAATCCCGATGAAGATTACACAGAGGCCGAAGCAAAATTACGTGGATATCTGGAATCTTTTCTTGAGACAGCAAGATCGTTTAATGCGATTTACACCAAGGTCTGTTTTCTTTTGGTGATAACCAAATGTAATACTTAGCTCATTATTTCCGTTCCAAGAATCATTTTTTCTTATTCCATTATGCCTTACAAAATCGTGCTTAGTTCAACTTCGATATTTTGTAATTACCTACTGGCCCTTTATACTTTCTGTCTAGTCTTAGCCATTCATGGCTAAAACACTCAAGTCAAGAACATTGTTAAGGACTTGGGGAGGGACGGTGTGATTGCGTTGTGCACAAAACAATACACTCATTAATGTTCGAACTCTGAACTATCAATCACCGCCCTCAAAGGAATGGTGAATTCAAGCGGTAACCCTTTTGTTTGATTCGTTATCCTTTTTAATATTATTTGCAGGAGATACGCCCTTGGACACATATGATGGAGGTGCCACAGCTTCATGGTTTCGGGCCAGCTGCAGATAGATTATTGGAAGCCTATAAGATGCTTTTGAAGGTACCATAGTGCTGTTTCTCTTTTATGTATTTTCGGCTGCTCGCATGTTATTAAAAGAAAAACAACAAATTTGACTCGACGTTCGCATTCTTACAAATTGGCTGTTGCTTTTTCCTTACAACTTGCTGAATGGAATGAGGTTGCTGCACAAGGCAATAAACAACACGGAATGTATTACACATACTAACTAGACACGAACATTAATTATTTTTTAATCCCGCCATTGCTTTTTTGAATGGTAAGCTTCTCCTCTCTTTTTTTTTCCCTCGACAGTTTCTGGGAAACCTGAAGAATCTTCGAGATTCACACGCAGCTGTAGCCGTGGGCTCTTCCGAAGCAGTGACTGGGGAATCATCTTCAGTGATGAGAATAATTTCCGAGTGCGAAACTGCGCTTACATTCTTGAACCGTGATCTCGGGATTCTCTCTGCTTCAATCGCCCGCGAGAAGGGCGATGAGGTGACCATGTCGTAGCAATGTAACGCTTGAAAAATCGGATGACGATCTTGATATGATTCTTTTAAAAGTTTCTTGACTGCCATTTCCCTTGCCATATTATATCTGTTGTGGTGTAAATTGACGGACTTGTCTTTCCTATCAGAAATATTACAATCAGTGTCTTTATTACCCATTCATATTCAAGGTTCTTCATTTCCCACAAACACCATCCATGGATTCCATGCTTTACTATGGCGACAAAGCTCGGTTTCTTGTTGTGCAGTGGTCACGTCGTGTTCGTATCTTACGAAAACCTAATGAATTTGTGCCTGGGCTCATCATCCTTGTTGTAAGTAGATTTACAATCCGAAACACGGCGGGATTTTCGGGAAAATTACCAGAATCAGCAGAAAATTTTCAGGTAATTTTTAAATTTAGTAGCTCAAGCAACTCGTCCCGACAATCGCACTTCTTCGTCATATTTTCATGACGAATGAACGGTGATTTTCACGTTCCACCATTTGTAGCAGAATCATCGTCATCACCATCACAGTTTCGTTTCATTCAAACCACCTTCTCTTAGAGCTTTGAACCTTTCATATCTACCATGCAAAACTTTCCCTCTATATCCATATCAACCATTTTCTAAGGCTGCGTTTGGTATTCAGAATTCGTGCGTGGAAAGCACGTCGGAAAACTAAGTCAGTGCATCGAACATCGATACTCTGCGCTTCGATCGTCGTACCTCTCCACCTTTCCTTTTATTTCCCTAACCGAATTCCGCATACTAAAGGCAGCCTGAAGAATCATGGTCGAAGAATCCCATGTACCCAACCGATCCATCGATCGCCTCTCGCCGATATTATCATTCATCGAAATCCACGCCTCTGCACGTACACTCTCTATCTCCCCCGGCCTGCTCTGCCTCCCCTTCGAAGTCGAAACTGTTGACGCACTCGTAGAGGTACGTCAAGATCCAACATGCCCATGCAAGTCCGAGGAGTATCAGGGCAACGACGGGGTGCCACGGGTGGGACAGGCTCGGGAAGAAAACGTAGGTGACGAGGAATACGCCGCCCGTCGTGGCCAAGAGGCAAACGATGGAAGAGATCAACAGGATCACGAATTCATCCAACGGCCTCGCATCGTCGTCCTCGTCCATCTGTATGTGCTCCCGACTAATCCCATCAATAATCGTACGACGTCGTTGTCGTCGTCATTTCGTGTCCTTTTATGACAATAGATGAATGATCTTTTGTTTCTATTCCTCTCTTTTCTATGGTTTTTTTTTTTTTTTGGAGCTTGTGGTTTCAGACAAATGGGGTATATGTTTGTCCAAATGCCGCGGGCAGTAATTTCGAAAATCTGCGGGCAATTGGGGGTGTTTTGGGAATTACAGTGAGGCAAAATTCAACTGATTTTATTCGCAGAGGCTCGAAATGTTATTGAGCTATAAGCCCATTGCATAATAGTTGGATCCCATATTTGCTGACAGTGTCACGTCATAAACTAATAATAAAAATAAGGCTTATATATATATTTTTTAGTCCTATAATTTTGAGGATTAAGCATTATAGGTACATCAAAATTTAAGAGTTGGTATTATAGAGACAATAATATTCAAAATTAAGCAATTTAGGGACATTATACGTCGAAATCCTAGATTTTGCCCCAAGTTATCGAATCCCAACTTATAATCTAGGGTTTCGAGAAAATTTAGTGGTGTAAGAATGACATTATACGGACAATAACTTTCAGAATTAAGCAATTTTGGGACAAAACCTAGAATTCTTGCGTATAATATCTCAAAATTGTTTAATTTTGAAAATTATTGTCCGTATAACGCCACCCCTTAAATTTGATGTTCCTATAATGCCATCCTCCATAAATTACATGACTAAAAAATTAATTAACCGTAAAACTAAAATAAAAATAAGATTGAATTTACTTCTATAATGTAAGGTTTGATTTGATCTACTATTCAACTTCAAGCTTAATGCAGTACACATTGTCATCTCTACAACCCACAAAAACCTGGCCGCCTATCATCACTGGCGAAGAGAAGACGCCGCCTTCGAGGTCTAACCTGGCGAATTCATGCACAATGCTTTCGTTATTCAGCTTCGAATCTTCAACAGCGTTTGCGTCGACTTTTTTCCTATTTTGTGTCGAACGTTCTATAGCATTTAAGTCGACTCTAAGTATATGAACACTTCCCGAGCTGTCGCAGACACAGATTAACCTGGAAAGAGAGGAGAAGAAAAGAAAGAGCAAATGCTGAGGAGGAAATTTCGGAGGTTATAAGGAGTTTATGGGTGGGGAAATGCTAAACTACAAAGATAAGATACCTATCGGAGGAATTTGATGTGTTCGACTCGAACAATGTGTTCTCATCTATGTAAGCAGCCGAAGTAATCGGATGTCCAATAGCATGCGTCCATAGCAGATTGCCACTTTTCTGAAATTAAATGAGTCTATTCGGGTTATTTTTTTCATTAACTAAAGATAGATAGTATGCGGGACGATCTAACCATTTCGAAGGAATAGATGCTTCCATCTCTCGAACATACGAGCACCTGCAAGAATTATGATTTTAGCATAGTAATAAGCAGTACTGTATATATCTAAAGCAAGGCAATGTCGATGATTTGACCTGAGAAGGTAACGCAATGGAAGCACAAGGTCCGGCAAAAACTGGTCCCCTTGTTCTCGCCTGTCGCAAAAAGAAACAGAACATAGTAACGATAAGAAATATGATGGGTATAGCTTTCTGTTGTGCATGAGCAGATAAGCAAGACTACTTCAATATCACACCAAAAGAAAGTATTAGCTCGCAAAACTCATAATAAAGAGAAGAATGTGCATAGAGCATAGGCATGCACTAACTATCAATATTATATACCGACCAAAAAACTAATAATCCTAGCTGACATGTAATAGTTGCATGCCACGGAATAAAAACCGTGAAATTCACCAGTTGTCTTTGCAAGTTTGTGTACCTTCCAAGCAATGGATCCACAAGTAGTAAGTGCCACTACAGACCCATCTACTAAGCAACAAATGACTGCACAAGCAAAAACAAGAGGAGACATAGGCATGAATTCTCAAAAGTCAAACACGTGGATGTATCATGAAAGAGCACAGCATAAGACATATTAGAAAACAAATATCTCTGCAAAAAAAAAATGATGGTTCTAGGGAAATGCCAGTTTCAGGAGATCACACCACACCGTATCAATAAGGACTCAAATAATATGGAGGCTCCGAGATGTTTCAAGAATATGGAATATCCTCCAATTATCAGAGACATTGACACGAGAAGAGGCATTGTATAATTTACTGAAGAGATCAGAAGAAATACACAAGCAAGTTTTTGTGCTAACGAGACTGGTGCTTACCACTTCTATTACAATTATCAAACAAAACAGACGCAAAAATAGGGGCTCCCATATCTAGCTCCCATAACCTTTTATAAGGCACAGCCTACATGGAAAAACAAATAATTCATCAGAACAAAGAAGAATACATTGCCAGGAGAATGCATGGAACTTTGTGCTGGAAGTGAGGATGTTAATAGTCTTCAAATACTCTGTAAGAAGGTTTGGTGGTGGTGGAGAGAGAGAGAGATATATATATATAGAGAGAGAGGGAGGGAGAGGGGGGGGGGGGGGGGGGAGAGAGAGAAATTTGGACAAAATATGAACATTAAGTCTCAAGACCTTGATAGTTAGTGCCACCACATGACCACTGGTAGATGCCACGTAAAGATTTCCTTGTATCTGTAAGAAGCAATAGTAAGCTGAACTGAAGGACATTTGCATCGTTAGCTTATAAAGACCATCAGCACATTAGAGTGCCAAACGGGTGGAACTTCCATTCCCCCTTTAGCATCTCAAAAATTTCCAGAGTTCTAGAAAAACATTGATGCAGATTGAAAGTTCCCAGTTTAATAAGTATTATCTTTATGCCATCATAGTATTAGACAACCCACCTCATCAATAGCAGGTGAACTGAATATACTTCCACTACACGGCAATTTATATATACAGCAGTAGCTTTTGTAATCAATGGCATATAGGTTATGATCGTAAGAGCCACACCTGATCACCATACAGAATGAATTGGAGATTAGAAATCCCATGATTTGTAGACATATAAAGGACTTTGGTACGTGGCACAGATAATATAAATCCCAGAGAAAACTCGCTTTCGTCTATGCTATGTAACAAGAAAGTATTAACAAACAAAAAAAGAAAGAAAATTACCAAACCAAATGTCGGCATCTGTCAACCACCGGCTGTGCTTTTACCTAACGTCAGGAGACAATAGACATTAAACAAAGCAAAACAGACTAAACATTTTATTTAGCAAATTAGGCAATGCAAAAATAAACTCAAAATTATATTAGAAGCAGTAACCCAATCAGCTTCCGTAGACCTCAAAATTTCATCAAAAATGTTTACAACTACAGAACTAGATTTTTCATGGTCATGTAGACAAATCTAATAAACATCCCTAATAAGAGATGAAAAATCCAAATTTTGACTTGATTTGCTTCCAAAAAAAGAATCCTGCTGATACAAATATATATACATACACACACATATAAATATATATATATATATATATATTTCCTAACCATGAGGTCAGCCAGTACACTGCATCGCGCATGATGGAAAGTAACGGGAATAATTCATACCTCACCATGTGTCGGAAACCTATAGCAGACACTGCCATTTGAAAAGCGGAGGAAGTAAATAATTCCCTGGTAACATCCAACTACAACCTGAGAAGAACAGGCATCACTTTCAACAGGTTAAAGGATACTTTATCTAGTCTACCAAATGACGGGACGAACCTGCGAAAAGTCATCAAGAACTGTTGCCGAGCATTCCACTCTGCCTTCTAATTTAATTTTCCAGTAGATCACTCCACTACAAGAATTAAAAATTACAAAGGTTGCTCTATTATTATATGATTAAAATTGATGTGTAATGTAAAATTAAAAAGATTCCTTTGGCTGCTCAGTAATCAGTACTACCTTCTGGCATCTATACAGGCAAAATTGTGAGAGTGAGATCCAATGAATAGATATATTTCATTTCCTTTAAGAACTATGAGAGGTGATGCATCAACACATGCACTGAGGTTTACTCTCCATAGTTCTTGAATAGAGCCTTTTCCATCTCTTGGTACGGTGTTTGACCAGATTCTTTCACATAAACAATGTCCTTCGTATTGACTGCCATGAATGGTTTGGTTACATCGACTAAAAGAGCACTCCACATGCATTTCTGTCCGCGTCAATCGATCCCCAGGAATTTTCTCTTCCAAACATGTATTGCTGCTAAATTCAACCTTTAATTGTTTCACTGGATGATAAAAATCAGTGCTACTCAACCTACTCTCATCTGAAGAAAATGTTTCCAGAAGCTTCCTTTTATGAAGCATCAGAGATCCAGTTTCTGACAACACCATATTCCCCTTTGCTTCTTGTGTAATTTCTCCGAAATTGGTTAAAACTTGAGACGATGAAAGGGCTTCCTGAAGCTTCTTTGGAGTTGGAAAAGCATACAACAACTTCATATTAATTCCCAACTTGAAAGCAGCATAAGCAGCAGAAATGGAACTACCACCCATATCAAAGAAATCACTATCAACAGATATCTGCTTGGCCATTAGTGCATCACAAAACACCTGCCTCAAGCAATTATTTCTAACCAATGAGTAATTAGATTTTTAATCAGACTGATCGACAGTGCATACCAATAAATAGAGATCACAAATAATGAAGCCAGATTAATTATATAATGGAAAAATAAAAAAGGACATAATGTAAATAACTCATTTCAAAGCACCATACTGCAACCAGAATCATAAATTTTCAACAAGGTAAAATTAAAATCTACTTATCAATTAATGAAAGAGCGATAAATTAATAACTACTCAATTGGTAAACTAAGCAGTGAAAATAATAGGACGTTTCTGTTCATCCTTCCGAATATCTTGGATAATCACGAGTTCAAAAGCCAAATCAATCTACCTGATAAAGATAACTACATACAGTTGGGTAAGTATTAACTACTAAATATTATTAATAAGAAGGCAACAAAAAAGCTTTGCAAGGAACCTTTTTGATAATTTGAATCTGCTGATCCTGAGGAATTTCTTCAATATTAATACGCCCTTCTCTGCCAGAGGGTTCTGAAGCAGCTAATGACAAATAGTTAATTTTCCCAGAAGACGTCAAAGGCAACGATTCAGTGAAGAAAATTCGACTAGGGGCCATCATCTGAGGAAGTTTTCTGTTTATCCAATCTCTAAAAGAAGACTTCAAAAGATCATCATCTTCTTCCAGTTTCTTAGTCACCAAATAAGCTTCAAGAAACAAAATTTCTCCTTCAAATTCGCGACATAAAACTGCTGCATCAACTACAGAAGGGTGATCCCTGAACACATTTTCAATTTCCTCTAGAGCAATGCGATGTCCATTAAGTTTAATTGTACGATCTTTTCTTCCAAGGAAAACAAAATCACCACTAGGCAGCTTCTGTGCAAGATCGCCAGTTCTAAAGTACCACCGAGCACTGCATTGATTACAGATCAACCCAGCATCCAGGTTTCGAGGCAATTCTGCATCGGCTAGGGGCATAAGATAAGGGTAATCGAAGTAACCCGCTGCAACACATGTTCCTCCTACATATATCTCCCCTTGCTTTGGTGAATGTTCTCCAACAAGTACCACATCACAGTTTGAAATAGGCAAACCAATTGGAACGCTGTTCAGTGCCTCCTTCTCGAGAATCAGGGGCAACCTCTTGCAGTCAAAATACATGCAGTCCCCTGTCACCTTAATAATTAACACATTTCAAACGAGAAGATGGCTGGGGTGGGGGGATATATTTCAAATCAACACGACTTTTGACAGTGATACAACTCAACGAAAGACAGTCATAGTATTAGAAATGATATTAAAAACCACAAGAGTGAAATAAAATCTTTCAGATCTAACCTCCGTGCTCCCATATAAATTTAAAATCACAGCATTAGGTAGTAACTCCATAACCATCTTGCACAAGGAGAGGTGTAAAATTTCACCACTCAAAACTAATAACTTTAAAGAATCTTGAATCATTGTGAGCGATGGACCCTGCAGTGCAGGAATGATTGTTGTCATCAAAGATGGCACAGAGACAAGCCTGGTCACAGTGTATCCCTGAGGAAAGGAATTTTATGAAAACAAAGTTCAGCTATTACAAGAGATATGCATGCCATAGCAGAAGCAGTAACATAGAGAATTACCAGCTTGAAAAGTTTCAGTCAAACAACACGGTGTACTTGGTAGAAAGTGAAGGGATAAGGGAATATCAAAATTTTTGCAGCCAAGATTCATGGTATTACCAGCTGGAATAATATTTTTGCAGCCAAGATTCAAAGTCCACTAACTTATATATGTGATGTTGACCTAAATATTATGATATTAAGGTAAAATTGGACTTTGACGTCGACAACATAAAACATAAACAAAAAGGATGACATTGCATGTTTACTTCCAGAAGCAGGCACAATAAACTTATTCTGTGGGATATTTCTATTATTTCTTGTCTTTCATGAATCATGAAAGTTGATGTATTGATCTTATTACTACCGTATGACTGGCACCAAAAACGATTATGTTTAACATAAAACTCAAGCATTGATGAACAGAAACAGTACTACAGTACTATGCAATTCTTTTTTTCTTTCGATTGGCTTATTTGCCACTCATTAAGAAGGTAATATTACTATCATAAATTCTTATATCAAGCAGAAAATGATAGTTTTTAAGCTTGCCATTTGCCAATTGCATTGTACCTGTAGAAAGTCTATGATATAAAATATGTTTTCTTTCAGCTGATTGAAAGGAGGAATCACCAACGCACAGTTAGTAAGTAGAGCTCCGAGAAACTCTTGCACATGATCAATAAAGCTTATCGATGTTTTGAAGATCACCATATCCCCTTCATAGAGGGGATACAACTCTTGCATCCATAAAAAACGATTAAGAAGACCTACAACATGTGGCGGTGGCATATGTAAACATTATATATCAGATAAGCCCTTCAATTTCATCAAGTAATTTCAGGTTTCGTTGTAAGGAAAATTCAAAAAAGCTAACCGGGTTCAGTGCCGCATACACCTTTAGGCTTTCCACTAGACCCGGATGTGTACATCAAGTAACAGAACGATCTTGAGACTGCAATCTCACAAGGCCATTTTACTGGCACTGGTGGAGGTTGCTCTTTGGTGTTGTTGAGAACAGATATAGGTAAAACAGGACATCTTCCACCATGAATAAGCCATTCGATATCGTCGATTTTGTGACATAGATCTTCCTCAGTTGAAGATTTCACCCGGATAATCAAATCAGCTCTCGAGGAGACTATTACCGATAATATCATTTCTTTGGGCCATGAGGGATCCAAAGGCATGAACGCTTCCCCACATCTTAAAACAGACATGACAGCTACAATGTATTCAACAGATGGCTCCATATATATCCCCACAACTTTTGGCATGCGCGTTTTCTGAACATTAGCACAGCTTGCAAGTGACACAGGATCATGTGCAGCCCTCACATTAGATTTAGTATCTGCCACGTATCGAAAAGTTCTTTGTTTCTGATCAAAGCTCGTTGAAAATTAAGAATAGACATGTTGCATAAACCAGAATCATAACAGAGAATGCTATCCTGATTTTAATTGACATGTTGATGCTTTACTGAATTAGCATGCATCTAAAACAACCACTAATTAACCAATTAAATCATTCAGTATCACTTCACCTACTTCATAAAATAATCAATTAACAGAACATAGCATGAAATTCCCTTTCCACCATGGAACAACGGACAAAAACCTTCAGATAACTAACCTTGGCACGAAAATATTACATTCAATTTATACCTGCCCGCGCTTTAATCAGCCCCGGCTCGTCCTCACCGTCGAGAATCCTCCTAAGTCTCGAAGTCAACTTCTCCACAGCAGACAACACATCCAAGTAAGTAAAGCACTCGTCTCCTTCGTATACACGCGGCCTGGATGAACAAGACGCCGCCGTTTCCTCAAATCCACCTCCTTCCCTCGATCTCTCGCGAATACGTCGAGCGAAGCCTGTGGCATGAATCACGGCGACTTTATCTGGATGCTTTGAAGCTGAATTGTAGAATACGTGCGAAAGGCAGCACGCCGAAGTCGACTCGACGCCGTCGTCGAGAGCCATGCGCGGAGCTGAGCGAAGTTCAGTGACGCTGGTGACTGAAAATTGTAGAAAGGAGCTGAGTCGAGCCACGTGCGATAGTTCACGGTAATCTCGATTTGGTCTGGGCTTGGTGGGGTCAGAGGCCCATTATTTTGGCCCATTATTATTCATGGGCCTTTATAAGCCCAATAAGACATTGTTGAGTAGCGTGACTATAAGCAACGGCGAAAAATGGATTACTCTCCCAACAAAAGAAAAAAAAGCGAAGCTGAACTCTGAAGCTCGGCATCATCTACCTTCAACCTGCTAATACTTACCAATTTGTTGCGAACTATCTTCTACTGCTTTATTGATGCGGGCTTTGAGGTTTTTGTTGTATGCTTTATCTCCTTTCATGGCGAATTGCGATTGAATTTCCATTCCTTTTTTTCGACTGGTGGTTGTTCTATACGGACCTTTTTATTGGTGAATGATGCGTATTGGGTGAAGTGGGAACTGGTAGTATTACGTGGAATGGAACTGATTTTTGTCTTACTATTAATGCTGTTTTGCTGTTGAGTTGTCCAAACATAAAACTATGGTAACTGGGAATCTTTGTGGATTTAGATTGTGGAAAGGAAACTTTGAATGCACGCAGGATTTCTAGTTTTGGTCAATGTGTTTTTTGTATTGTAATGATTCTGCAATAACTCTTGTTCTTCTATGGTGAAAGAAACTTACATCAGCATTCAAATGGTAATTTTTTTATTTTTTTTTGTGTTTTTCACTGTCTTTCGTTTTCCTTATTTGGCTGTTAATAGGTACGATTTGTGTTGATGGTGGCGTCTGTGTAGTCTGTGAATGATGGCAGCTTAGAGGAGGAGCATTTGAGAAGTTATGTCTTTCATTTCCCCAATTATTGGACAGACGAGCACCTTACCTATTTCGTTCAAGAAAGATCAGTCTCCAAATCCTGACCAGCTCGCATTGCTAATAGATCGAACAAAAACCGCCGATCATCTCAAACAGATTCACGCATTCATCATCCGTCACGACCTTGAAAATCACCCCACCTTGAACTTCAAGCTCCAGCGTTCGTACTCTTCTGTGGGCCGTGTTAAAGATTCGTTTTCTCTCTTCGAGCGGACCCGTGATCGTAATGTTTTCTTCTACACTTCCATTATAAACGGGCTCGCGAAGAATGGTCTCGCCGATGAAGGTTTTCTCCTCTACGTGCAAATGCTGATGGAGAATGTGGTGCCGAATGCATTCACAATGTCCACCGTTCTGAAGATTTGCCCGTTGCAAGCTGGGAAACCACTTCATGGTCATGCGTATAAATTCGGGTTCGAGTCGGACACTTATGTAAGAACTGCTCTCGTCGATGTTTATGCAAGGGGAGGTGGAGGTGACCTTGTCCCTGCTCGTAAGCTGTATGACACAATGCTCGAACGGAATTTCATTTCCTCAACTGCAATGATTGCTGGGTATGCCAAGAATGGCGATGTAGACGAGGCTAGGGCTTTGTTCGATAGAATGGATGAGAAAGATGTAGTTACTTGGAATGTGATGATAGATGGTTACGCTCAACATGGACAACCAAACGAGGCCTTACATCTCTTTAATAGGATGCTGAAGATGAAGTTAAAGCCTAATGAGGCAACTTTGCTTGCTGTTCTTTCTGCTTGTGCTCAGGCGGGAGCACTTGAATCTGGTCAATGGGTTCATTCGTACGCTAAGCTCAATCGAATGTCTACAAATGCTCAGATTGGGACTGCTCTAATAGACATGTACAGTAAATGTGGGAGTTTAGAGGATGCTGTAATAGTCTTTGAAGGGATCAAAGACAAGGATGCTATTACGTATAATGCAATGATCAACGGATATGCTGTTCATGGATTTAGCCAAGAAGCATTGGATTTGTACGCTGAGATGTCTCGGGTTGGAATCAAACCAACCGATGTAACATTTATTGGGCTTTTGAGTGCTTGCGCACATTCCGGTCAAATTTCCAAAGGATGGGACTTTTTCAACTCGATGAGTAAGAAATACAATATCCAGCCTAAGATCGAACACTATGGATGTATGGCCAATCTTCTCGGCCGAGCTGGGAAATTAGAAGAAGCTTACGATCTCATCAAGAACTCAAACATAGAACCCGACCCCATCCTATGGGGAACACTGCTTGCTGCTTGTAAGCTTCACAAGAACGTCGCCTTGGGAGAGAAGATTGCAAAATTTCTTTCAAAAAAGGATCTTGCAAACTCGGGAACTTACGTTCTTCTTTCTAACATGTATGCTGAGACCGAAAACTGGGAAGGTGTTGCAAAAACTCGGGCGGCGATGAAGCGGATTGGCATCAGAAAAGAGCCCGGCTGCAGCTCGATTGAGGTAAACAACATAGTACACGAGTTTCTTGCAGGCGATATGAAACATAAACGGATCAAAGAGATCTACGAAATGCTCGAGGAGATGAACGATTGGCTAAGGGCTCAAGGCTACTCATCCCGAACAGAAGAGGTTTTTCATGACATCGATGAGATGGACAAGGAAAGATCCCTTCAGGTTCATAGCGAAAAGCTAGCCCTCGCCTTCGGGCTTATCAGCACGAAACCTGGGACGACGGTCAAGATTTTTAAGAATCTTCGGGTTTGCAATGACTGCCACGGCGTGATGAAGCTCGTATCGAAGATCACGGGGAGAAGGATTGTGATGAGGGATCGAAATAGGTTTCATCATTTTGTGGATGGTTTGTGTTCTTGTGGTGACTATTGGTGAGAATCTTGCTAATATATGTTTAAATTGTTATGAATATTTTGAGCTTTATAATCTATTTTCACACTCACTCATTGAAAAATAAAAATAAAAAAAAATCCTATGGCAACAAAAAAATAAATAAATGCCTCCAAGAAATCCGATTTATAAGCAAAATAATAATTATAAAATTATCATTTAACATTCTTGAAGATACATTTAATTTTATTTTTTTTAATATCCCTGCAAAAATATCTAGCCGAAGCTTTCTTGTCTTTGCTCTATCAGTGTTGAGGATGAACATCTTACCTTGCAAAAGATCGAAACTGCAATAAGGCCTCAGCTCAGCGCCCATGACTGTGTCAATGAGTCAAGACAGCGATGAAGCTCTGGTAATAAATGGCTTGTCAATTTCTTCGTTTTATCCATAATGTTATGCCTGCAAATGGTGTTTGTCGGACCGTCTTTTGTTGTTCGCAAGCCTAGAAACTTGTCCCTCTTCAATTCCTCGACGAAACCCATCAGATTTCACCAAAAAGTTCGTTTTTTTTTTTGCAATTAGGGCTTCGAGACCAGCTGCAAATTAGGGCTTTATCGGAATTTGCAGAAATTTACTAATTTTTATTTGGTTTCTCATTCTTATCGCTTTTGATGGCTTCGATTGATCTTCTCTTTTGTTCAGATTTCATATCAAATCTGTGGCCATTGATTACAGAATCCTAATTTCTTCTTAATATCAATGTGTTGTATTGTATCACATCTTATCAAGTTTGAAAAGGTTGCATAGTGCAGCATATGTTTCAAAGAGCTAAATTCGAAGTTTTCATCTTCCTCAGGATATGGTTGTTACAGACACGGAAGATGTACGAAGCATTTCCGAGCTGTCTGAAACCCATTACGCCAGCTATGAAGATTGCCTCTTCAACTCTTGGTTTGCGATTTTCCCGAAGATATAATCTTTAATATCAGTTTGTTTATAACGAACCTTTTGGTGTCGAATCTTTACGAGCTTAAGATGATTTGTTATCTTGTTATGCTTCGCCTGCTGTCATAGACCTGAGGAGAATGATGCATCGTACTGTAATTACTATATCTGATCTTCGATGATAGGACGAAACTCTACACAGAGGGCGAAGAAGCACTTGGAAATGCAACGGCCCATACGAAGAAGCCATGCTATGAGGATCACTATCGGGAATACATTGATGAGATCGAAGAGCTTCAGATTTATTTGGACAAGGTATTATCTATTACATCATCGTAGCATCTTAGTTCGATGTTTGATAGAATGAACGTTATGAACTGTTCTCTTTGAGTTCGTCAGTTTCGAAGGCTTGAAGTCATTAGATCGCTGCCTTATCGTTTTACTTGCAGGTGAAAAGAATCGTTAGGCCGGGCTGTTCGAAAGAAATGCTCGACGTGGCATTGACGTCGATGTCATCTCTCGTCGAGACGCTCTCCGCAGTATCTTCCAAAAGGGTCATAAGCTCGTCCCTTTGATGCGAAGATGTCGAGTACAAAGCATTATAGATTGTGAATTATGATTTATATTTGATTTGATTATCTTTTTTCTTTATACTAGCTAGTATTACATGTGTTGTAATATATTAATATATATAATATATTTTATTATTAAAAGTATTATTTTTAATTTACATGTTTAATATGTGAAATTATAACTTAATTGAATTGATTGATTTATAAAGATATAATTGAAATAATTTAAAAAATTGAAGGGCAATATTGTAATTATATCTGACATACTAATTAATTAAAGGATAACTATACTCTTTTATTAAGGTTCAAGATGGATAAAAACTGTTTAATTTGGTATTTATTTTTATATTTTAATTAATTACTATTTTATCCTAATTCTAATTTATTGTAATAAATTTATTTTTTTCTTTTTATAAGTATAAAATTATAAAAATTAAATATTTTAAATTACAATTAACTAATATTATATATATTAGAGCATAGTGTGCAAAAAAACATAATAGTTTACTCTATTTATCCTATCTGAAGTAACAAGATAAAGAAAAAAAAACATTTATATCCTGGAAAAAACCTCCTAATTAAATTATTACAGCGTAGTTATCAGCTCCAATGATTGTTAGAAGGATCAATCAATGCTGAAATCTAGGCATTTTGTGATTAATTATGATACCATTTTGTTTAATATATAGACAAAAAAAAATATGTATAGTTAATATATAGACCTCATTTAATTTAAATTAAGTATTATCGTCTGATGTAAGAGATTTAAATAATGTTTAGGTAAAGAATCATGGCGGGCCCCGCGGATTTTAAGCAGTGGGATTAAGGAGAGTTAATAGCTTTATTTTGAGTCCGTAGACGTATTCTGATTGGTGCATAGTGACATAACCCCTTCTTTGAGTTTATCAAGAAAGGTTGTTATATTAATATTTTATTAAATTAATTAATTAATAATCAATTAGTGGCACAACACGACAGATTAAGCACAAAAGGAATCCCATTACAGCACTTTGCTTGAGACAATTGGGAAAAAGGTCGACAATTTATTTGTAAGGAAAAACTATGGTAGTTAGTGCTTTGAATTGTATACTTTTTTTTTTTAGAAAAAAAAATACTATCTTCCTAAATAATATTCAAATAAGTCATAAATTAAATAAAGTCATGAAGCATATGTTATTATTCTTACCTATAATTCGTAATATAGTGTGTTGTATTCTTTGCTTGTTTTTCTAATTATTACAAGATTCTCGATGAACCCTAGCCACAGCTTCAATAGTACCTTTTTATTATTATTATTATTATTATTATTATTATTATTAATTTCATTTTAATCAAATAATCCATGTAAAGCAAAACAAGTAGAAAAAAAAATAATATATAAAGTTTAAAATAAAAGACCCTAACTGTCCCACCACCACATAGAATTATTCATTAAATGTCACGCATACCATATTAAATATCAAATCGATATACATGTTATCGATTAAATTTGAATCTTAATTTGAACTATAATATTAGTTGCCCGTAGAAAGAAAGAATAAAACCCAAGTAGATTTTATTTTATTATTTTTAATGAACTTTGGAAATAAAATGACTAAAAAAAATTGTGTATCTCTTTCTCTATGTCAGGCATAATTTTATATGATATACTAATTTTTATTGTATTTTGTGTATTAATTAATGAAATTGCAGTACTTATCACTATCAGTCTCTGTCTGAAAATTTGATAACTTTCATTTAAAAAAAAAGTAAAATAAAATTGCAATTTGGCAACAACATAGGTTATGGTGCCCGGAATTTGTGGGGGTAAAAGGTTGGTGGAGATAATAAGGTCATTTAATTAAATGCTTTTAAATATTTATAGCTTGATTATATTTACGATTGTCCTCAATCATTAATTTATTAGAAAATAGAACGGCACATTAATATCGACATTATTATTATTATTATTATTATTATATTATAGAGATCAAAGCCGGTAAATTAATTTTACTTCGTTAAACTTAGAAACGTACAACTAACTAAATATTTAGGAATTTCCTTGTTGTCTTTTTAATATAATAAAAAATGAATAAATTGCTTGTGGTGGGCCCCACATGGCACGTGGAATGGGCCCAAGTAAGTAGCCGGTCATTGCGTTGCGTTTGCAAATTGCAATTTTTGATGGTTTGACTTTGACCAATTCATGAAAGTGACTGCTGCCTCGTGGGCAACAAGCTATGTAAATCTACATACATATTTGTCTCAAAGTATTTTTCTATTTTAATTTTAATTTTCTATATATATATATGTATATGTAAGAGTGCGTGCGTTTGTGAGTTTTATGTTATATTAGGTAAACTATGGCAAAGCAGCAGAGAGATAGGAAATTAGATGTGACTGTCTCATTTGACTTTTATTTCGATATATCGAGGAGGAAAAAAATATCGATGTATATTATATATGTATAAATTGTTGAATTTCAAACGTGATCATACATATTTATCAATCAATGCCACCTTTATCAAAATGTAGTATATATCTTATTCATATTATATAATATTATATATATATATATGTATTCGTTTCTGTGGATGCATGCTTCACCCCTTTATTATATCCAACAAAATAATGATCTGAGTGATCCAAAATGTTAATGGTAATTGTATATCATAACTCTCATTTTTGGGTCAATAATGAAAATGATACTTATATTTATATAAGCCTCAAATATATATTTTACTATCAGGTTTGGCATTATAACAACTGAGTTACTATTTAAACCTTTTTCACGAGACTAAGGTTAGTAACGGATTCATTACATAGTACGGGAATATTTCAAAAGATGATTGAGCATTTCTTGGATGTCATTATATAAGATAGGGTTACGAATATTTAAAATATGTAAATAAATTAAAAAAATTATTGAATTGTGGTTAGGGTAGAAGGAGAGAAATCCCTTTTTACATGCATATAAATGTGCAATACGTCACTAATCATTATTACAGCTTTTTTTTTTTTTTTACACACATGAGCAACACATTAATTATATAAATGCAATGAGAAAGCTCCCACTTAACCATAGGTCAATAAAAATTTCACCTCTTGCTTTCTTCTACTTTTCGTCACTTATTTTATTCAAAAGCAAGCCAAAACACACACACTCCTAATAAAACATTATAATAATTTTTTTTTGCTTAAAGGTATCCGTTCACAATGTCATCGTAGTATGCATACTCTAAATCTAATCTCAGTCGAATCTGAACCTCGTCGGGGACGATTCCAGCTTCCAACGAGACTAATCCACATGCCACTGTGTAACCAGTCGAGTTTCAGTCGAATCTAAATCTCTTTGTCAGTTATGTTACGCCGACTTTCAATAGGATTAATAGGTCTGACCTGTATACTATATCAAGTCCACGCATACTACGATAGTCAACGAGTTCCAAACCATTCGATCACAACCTAACCTCATTAGGAGATCGACCACTTTTGCCTATTCGGTAGGACTATTATTATTATTATTATTATTGCAACAAACTTCACACTAACTCAACTTATATACCATTAGTTTACTTTTAAATCTCTCTCTTACATACAATACATACGCATCTGTCTACTCTGTGTGGAGTCTTGTTCGTCGACCTTTCGTTTCTTTTGCTACTATGATTCTCCATCTTTTCTATTCGTTCTAGCTAGGGTTTGAATTCTTCACTAATTTAATTTCCTATAAAAATACATACTTTTTTTTTTATATTGATACTATTTTGTATTTTATCATTATTTCCATTACATCTCTCTCTCTCTCTCTCTGATAGCTATCGTTTTAAGGAAATGGCTGGTTTGGACTTAGGGTCGGCTTCACACTTCGTCTCTCAGCTTCAGAGACCTAACCTTCACCTCCAACGACCGCCCGACCACTCCCAAGACGAGTCCAATCATCCTTACTCCGATGAGAACGCCGGCGACAGTCCTCACATGCTCGATCCTTCCGGCAACAACGTCAGCGACTCAGGCGGGTCGGGACGTAGGCCAAGGGGACGCCCTGCGGGCTCGAAGAACAAGCCCAAACCGCCGGTGATAATAACTAGAGAGAGCGCCAACACGCTTCGGGCCCACATACTCGAGATCGCCGCCGGCTGCGACGTGTTCGAGGCGGTGGCGACCTACGCGAGGAAGAGGCAGCGGGGGATCTGCGTGCTGAGCGGGAATGGAACGGTCAACAACGTGACCCTTCGCCAGCCGCAGGCCGCCACGAGCGTGGTGACCCTCCAGGGGAGGTTCGAGATACTGTCCCTCTCGGGATCTTTTCTACCCCCGCCGGCTCCGCCCGGGGCGACCAGCCTGACGATATACCTCGCCGGAGGCCAGGGGCAGGTGGTCGGAGGGAATGTTGTGGGAGCTCTCATAGCGGCGGCGCCGGTGATTATCATAGCCGCGTCGTTTACGAATGTTGCCTACGAGAGGCTGCCGTTGGAGGAGGAGGAGGAGGGGTTGGGAATAACTCCGGATGGGGCGGTTTCCGGCGGAGGCGGCGGTGGTGGTGGTGGGTTCGGTGATCCCAGCTCTTTAGGGCTGCCGTTTCTGAATATGCCTGTGAACATGGGTAATGCTGGTAATACTCAGATGGGTAATATGGACGGCGGTGCATGGGCTGGAAATAACTCCGGCGGCGGCGGTGGAAGATTGCAGCAGTATTAGTGGGAAGGGAGAGAATAATAATCAAATAAGGTCAGATTAAACCCTCGCCTTTGTTGTTTTTGATGATAATTATCATTAAATTAATCTGATCTTCGTAGATTAATCTTCCTTACTTTCTTTATATCGTCTTGTTGCTTTTGTATCTCTCTCTCTCTCTCTCTCGTTTGTATGATCATGACATTTTTTTTCCTTGTTTACCAACTTCTTCAGAGGTAATGAGAATTTAACTTTGTGTTAGTCAAAAGTTTAGGTTTTCTATGTCCGTTTCGTTGGAAACATAGTAAGCATCGAGCCAACATTAATGCACATAAAATTAAATTATAATAATAGCATAAGATTAAGGCTCTAATAAAATGGATATTAATCATATATTATATGATTTTGATTTGAAATAAAGCTATTATATATCTTTAAAGTTTATTGAAGTCTATCTTGCTCTTGATATGAAGGAGCAAGTTGCTCTATAAAATAAGGTTTTCTATACATGTACTTAGCCGCAATTTATTCTCTTTCTAATAACATCAATCTTTGTTTAAGTTGTTGCCTTGTTGGGTTAGATCAAGATGGGTTGGCCTAAGTATATATAATATACTATTTAATAAAGGACAATTAAATACTTTAATTAATCATTTATTAGTTAGCTATGTAAGATTAGTAGGCTTTTAAATTGAGGGGGAATATAGGTTTTAAAGTATTCTTGAAAAAACACGCATATAATATTTATATATATTCAAATTTAAATCAAGGATTACATATTAGTCTCAAATTTTGAATGCCCTTCATGGGTTTTAATATATGCTCTTAAAGTCATTGTTAGCGCGTGTTTCGATTTTGCATTATCGCGCGTTTTTTTAACTCGCCTGTCGCAAAATCATTCGTCACGTTTGTCTTTCGATCACATCGTCATGCATGCACGAACGTGTCGAGATATCTCATGTTGATCGAAAAGCAATTCGAGTCGTTTTTTGTCGATTCGTGATTTTTATTCGGTTGTATAAAAACCCTTCTGATTTTTTTTGTCGAGGATAGTTTTAATATAAAACCCTTTTGATTTAACTATAGTTAAGCTTTTGCATATTTTAGAAGTACACGAGTTTAAAACAAAGCCATGCATATTCTTGAGAGTTAGTTCATACTACGTTCTAAGGCTAACCTAAGGAAACCCTAGCTATATATATTAGTGAGTGTAATATGGTATGAAAGTAACCGTACGTTGTTTGATAACCCTAATCACTAATGATCTTAATTCTAAACTATACTTCATTACATATCTTGAATCCCCACATAACATATGTTCCTAAAATAAACGAGGCGTGCGTATTTAAAACGTTTTCGAATTAGAAAAATATAACGTTTACCGAAAGAAAAGAAGGGCCCGATGAAGCCCGGAGAGAATGGGGCTTCGAGGTTAAGCAAGTCGAAAAGGTCGAGGTTTGCGTCAAGAATGGCAGCCAAGGTCGCCATTTCATTACACTAAAGCGTACGAACCACGATCGATAGTGATGAAAACCCTAATAATGCTTGTAATATGTTATGCAGAGGACCATATATAAACAAAAGGATATATATACGATATATAATTGTCATGATAGAACAATTTCGTGTAGTTTTATTACACTCACTCCAAGAAAGCAAGAAAGAGCTATGTAAAAGAACTTCGATCCCACAAGCTGGATGGCCACGAGCTATGTCGACGAGGATGTGAGTTGTGATTAGTGGTAGTTTTCAAAGTAGTGAATGGTGTCCAAAGTATAACGACCAAGCCGTCCAGTACGATAAAGATCAAGCAGCTTCTTAGCTACTCTACGCCGGTTCGATTCTTCTGATTCGCAGCCGAGATGAAAAACCTCGAGCAGAACCTCGAACAGCTCATCTAAGAGTCGCGCCCCATCTCTTGCGTTTTCTATGCAGCCCTTAAAGCCCGAAACTGTTCCATAAAGTGCGTGCCGGGCGTTGTTGACGACAGCGTCCTGGTTCAGCATTAAATTTCCCGTTCTAACACGTTTGCAAGAAAAATGACATATTGTCAGCAGAAATGCTTTTAGTGATTTGTGTACCGTACCTGACTGTGATCTGTAGGATAAAGCCTCTTCCTTGTTTTGTCTGCCTCGTCTGTTGATGTACGTGCAGATTGAATACTGTGAAGCTTCGACCATTTCTTGTATTCTTCGCTCGAACTGAGTATGGAAAGAAAGTATCTGGCGAGTTCTGTTTCTCCTACCACACTGTTTTTGATTGCTCCTATATTTTTCGGTAAGAAGTCCTTGATGAGGATTTGGTTGCAGATGTAAGCAACTTCTTGATATAGTGTGTGTGTGTGTGTGTGTGGTGATTACCTGTTAAAGCAAGTTTGGCACATATCGAGTCATCGATCACTCGAGGAGGCAAAATTCCAGGCGTGTCTAAGACGTAAATATTGGGGCGGCTAGCAATCTATGGTTAGAAAACTACCGTTTCAGACAGTTCATTGCTTGTAAATTCTTCAAAGAAATGGTCGAAAGCAAGACTAGTCAATATAGAATTTTTCGCACCTTTAAGCTGCTAATGTCCTTTGTCTCCCCAGGATTTGGACTCACAATTGAATGTTTCAGCTTCCCTTTTTCTACAAGGCCATGGATTCGATAAAATGTGTGACATTTAGTTCATAGAAAAAGAGCAAAAATGCAGAAAAGAATGGATTTTTTTTTTTTTTCAGATTTAATGTCTGTTATTATAAGAATCAACCCAGAAATATTCAAAGCACCTGCTGAAGAAATCCTTCCCACTTGATGTAAAGAATTAGCTAGTGCAGATTTGCCCGCATTTTGTATACCGACCATCATTAATGTTACGGTATGATCGTTAGCCTCCATTGGCTTCAATTCTCTGACTCTAGCTTGTAAGAAGTTGAGAAACTGCAAAATTCTGAAAGATTTACAACGTCGAAGAAAGAATCGATACTCCTCTTTTGGATTTTCTTCACATGCTTATGGTTGTCCTTACCTCCCTGATATTATCCCTATTATGCGAGTTTACTGCAGTAGTCCTATGGTTGTGTTCCTCGAAAAACTTAATCCATTCCTGCAAAAGAAAGGGCGATTACGATACAGATGATACCCGCCAGTTTGTAATTACGGAAGCAAAAGCTGTAAGAAACAATCACCTTCGTCTGAGAGCGGTCCGCAAGGTCCATCTTGTTCAGTACAACTACACGCTTCGAGGTAGGAGCAAAATCTTTCAATAGCTCGCATTCCGACGATATGGGAATCTACGCAAACACAAGCAAAAACGCATCATAAACTTACTGCATAATACACATGAGCAAGTATTGACCAAGGGCAAGGGATGATTAAATCAGTTCAGGCATTTAAACAAACACTTTGCAGTCATAAGCAAAGAAGCACGAAATTTACACGAGCATCTCTGACTTCAAGAACGAGGTCCACTAATGGGATGCGCTCTGCTATGGCGCGAGCCGCCGCCGCCATGTGAGGCGTGTACCACCATTCCGAGCCTCGATTTTTAGACACTTCTTTCACTGCTTTGCCAATCGTTTTAATTATGCCATCCATTTGCGTAGACTTCACTTCATCAGCAGCTAGGCATGAAAATTGAAAACCCAAACCAACAATACGTAGTGGGAAATAAAAAAGGTGAAATTTTGACGTAGTTTATAGCTTTATAAAGGTCTGCCAATACACCACAAGTTAAACAAATGCTATTACAAAGCTCAATATGCTGGGAAAAAAAGATATCTTCGCAACCATTTACAATATTTGCTTTACATAATGCAACCCATAATGCAGAACTATCATTGCTGAAAATAGATCTGTGAAAGAGCTTCCATTCCTCCCATCTCATGGTCGATAGTTGTGGTGATTATTACCATGATCATGGGAGTCTCTTTTCATGAACTGAAATCCCATGATGTCTCTATACCCACCAGTTCCAAGGCATCTACTGCAGTACTCAAGACCACTTCCGCCGCAGCTCCTACACCTGTATATCAAGGCTTGTTATTGTCGACAACATTCATCATTGCCAATGGTATTATTACAGTATTACCATTTCGGCCATTCCCCTTTTGGAAGCATCGTGGATTCACTGTGATTTGTTCTACCTGTTGATAATGGGGATAACATTCTTGGTCAAGCAAACCAATCAGTCAAACAATACCATTAGCATTGATGTTTGAGAACTATACCTTTTCCATTGCAATGGTGGCAATGAACTCTGCCACCTCCTCTACAGACAACACAAGGTGAATCTGGCTTTCTTGTTACTTCCCTCCGAACATTTGACTACAGTTCATGAAAGCCCATAATTCAGCTTTAGTAAAAAAAAAATCCTTTTTTTAACAGACAAGTTGTCTGAAATTAGGAAACATCGAAAAAAGAATTGAGCAAACAATTCAAGGGTACAAACGATAAAGAAATCAAATCCCCAACCATAAAAGACAAGTTTTCAGCTAAAAAAACACCTCGGATTTGACGACCCAAGAAGGCTTCGACGCCGAGAGAAAGAGTGGCGACGGTGGTGGTGGTGGTGGGTTTTTATCCACTGGAGACGGTGCACCGTTGCATGTACACGTGGCGGCGTTTAATTGGGCCGTTGCGAGTAAGCTAGTGCTAGCTGCCACCACCACCGTCATATATATCTTTCGGGCCTCGGCTCGTTTCGATATGGTAGATTTCACTTCACTGCTGCAATTCTAAGCTTCACAGTTCATTTACTACAAAATGAATTTCCACTAGAAAAGGGTAATATGGTAATTTCAGAATACAACGTTTCTACTTTTGTCCGAAACGAGAAATTGATAAGACAAATTAACTCGCCGATATAATGAAACTAGCCGTTATAGCATTCAAAATTCCAAAATCAGAAGACATCTTATACCATTTGCTTTTTTAACACACACCTTTCCAATATTCACACACACAAAGAGACTTCACTCCTCCTTACTTTCGGACTTTATAGATTCTGATTTCTCAGGTTCGTATCTACGTGAGATTTTTTTAATTTTTTTTTTTTCAATTGTGTGTAATTTCGGTAAATACACGACCAGGCGCTTTTTTGATTTTGATAATTTCTATGTGTAGTGGAAAGATCGACAGTGACTGCTTTATCCTTGCTCCTGCTTGATTTGATTCTTATGTTCAATGTTTATATGCATGAAAATGTAATACTAGCCAATTGATTAGCATTATTTGGGTTTATTTGTGGTTACGATTTGTGGTTTTCAGCATGAAAGTATGATAAAAGCCAATAAATCAGCTAGTTGGGAGGTGGGTAATAGCATCAGATTGGATTTCTAGGGTTCATTGCTCGGATTGATGATATTTATGGCGATTTGGGTTGGTGATGCAGATTTGTATGGAGAAGTTCCTTTGTTGGTGTAGGCTGTGCTTTTTAGCTTGTGCGAAGCATTGGGAATTTCAGAATTCAAGTACTATGCCATGTAGTTCGTTATTGGAATCGTCCATTTCCCATTTCTTGATGGTGTAGATTCTGAATAGCATAATGAGTTTTGGGTGATGAAGCCATTCACTATTCTTTTTATTTGATTTTTTGATTTTGCTTCGCTTTCTTGCAGATAAACTTTCGAGAAATGGCCACCGTGATTATCGAAGTATTTAACGCTGCCTGCAAGAAGGTGTTTGGCTGTGCAAGAGCGTGCCCTGTCGAAGTGAACTTCTATTACAGCAATGACTATTAGAACTCCTAGCACGCCTGCCTCGAAAATAGAGAGGGCACCGATAACCACTCCAGGTGGGCACAAAGCTAAGGAAGAGAAGATTGTCGTTACAGTACGGTTAAGACCACTGAATAAGAGAGAGCAATCTTCCAAGGATCAGATATCTTGGGATTGCATCAATGATCAGACCATTGTGTACAAACCTAGTTCCCATGAGCGCATAGCTTTGCCAACATCTTTCAAATTTGGTAATTATAGTTACAACTATAATTTCCAGCAAATAGGTTCTGTTGTGGTGAAAAATACAAAGATTAATTTACTAGGATTGAAAATGCTATTTTTTCAGACAAAGTTTTCGGTCCCGATAGTTCGACAGAGAATGTATATGAGAATGGAGTGAAGGCCGTGGCATTATCTGCTCTTATGGGAATCAACGGTAATTATTGTCCCTGTTAGCTTGTCTGAAAGAAGAATTTCAGTTCGTCGTTATGCGAGAATCTACAGATGGTTAATTTTTTACATTTTTCGTTGCAGCAACTATATTTGCGTATGGACAAACAAGCAGCGGGAAGACGTACACGATGAGAGGAATCACAGAGAAAGCTGTTCACGACATCTATATGCATATATTGAACGTAAACTTCATGATGATGTTTTTGCGTAAACATATTTCATTTTTTCCTAACTGTTCTGAACCGTCTCAACCACCTTTTCGATTACTATACAGACTCCCGAACGAGATTTCAGAATAAAAATATCTGGTATGGAGATTTACAACGAGAATGTGCGGGACCTACTGAATTCAGTATCCGGTCGTAACCTTAAGCTTCTAGATGATCCAGAGGTGACAGAACTTTGCATCTTTGTCTGAATATATATTGTCTTTGATATATATTGACTCGTTGCAGAAAGGGACTGCTGTTGAGAAACTGGTGGAAGAGACAGCGAAAGACGATCAACACCTAAGACATTTAATCAGCATCTGTGACGGTAAATATAAAACGAAAACCTTCAGCTTGAACTACAAAGACTGTGCATCAAAAGCAAATTCTTGACATGAGCATTCTCTTCCTTTTGCAGCGCAAAGGCAAGTAGGAGAAACAGCACTCAATGATACTAGTTCGAGATCGCATCAGATAATCAGACTGGTGTGTTTGTTGACAATAAAAAAGAACTTAATTTCGGTGCTCTATTTATCTCAACTGAGGGAACTCTTTTTGTTTTTCAAATGCAGACAATCGAGAGTACACTCCATGAAAACTCGGACTGTGTGAGATCTTATGTTGCCAGCTTGGTAAGAAGATATGTGACTGCATAACTTGTGTGCCAGATTTTTGTAGAGTTCATCCATGTAACTAACCATTTCTTAAATATGCAGAACTTTGTTGATTTAGCTGGAAGTGAAAGGGCTTCACAGACAAATGCTGAGGGTGCCAGGCTCAGAGAAGGATGTCATATTAATCTTAGCTTGATGACCCTCACAACTGTAATTAGGAAGTTGAGGTTAGAATCCAAAGTCAAACTAATGCGATCAGAGTATCGAAATTGTGGAGGCGAATAATCTATTTAGAGTCTGTTTTTCTTATCCTTTTTTCTTGCCCTGGATTTCAGTGTGGGAAAAAGAAGTGGCCACATACCGTATAGAGATTCGAAGCTCACGCGCATACTGCAGCATTCTTTGGGAGGAAATGCACGAACTGCCATTATCTGTACATTGAGCCCATCATCCAGCCATGTAGAACAATCTCGTAACACTCTTCTTTTTGCGACAAGAGCAAAGGAAGTGACGAACAATGCTCAAGTGAACATGGTATTGTGAACTTATATATTACTACAAATAAGAAACATAAACTTATACATTACTACAAATAAGAACATGTTTCTGATTTTTTTAGCTTTGTTTGAATGTTTCGACCAGGTGGTTTCGGACAAACAGCTCGTGAAACATTTGCAGAAAGAAGTAGCAAGACTAGAGGCAGAGCTTAACACACCTGGTCCATCTAATGAGAAGGACTTGAAAATTATGCAGGTAGACTTATAGAATCATTCTGAGTTTGCCAGAGATGAATAAACAGAATATATTTTAAATTTTTGGTGGGATTGTATTTGTATTAGCATTAAACGAAGTGTTGACATTTCTTAGATGGAGAGGGAAATGGAAGAACTTAGGCGTCAGAGGGACCAAGCACAGTCTCAGGTGGATGAGTTGCGCCGCAAATTAGACTCGGAAAAGGTTCGTCGATCTTCTCTCTTCTCAGTTCATAGCTCTGCCATTTATACATATGTTGTACTATCATCTTTATCAAGATATCATCTTAAGTCCACTGTGTGGCAATATTCAGGCAATAAAATCATCCGAAACACCTGGTCGTGCTGCAAGAAAGTGCCTCTCATTCTCCACTACCTTATTACCCAACCTCGACGGAAAGGATAAGGTTCGATCCAACCCAGTGAGGCAGTCATCAACTGCTCCATTCACATTAATGCACGAAATCCGAAAGCTCGAGCACCTACAAGAACAACTGGGCAAAGAGGCCAATCGAGCCCTCGAAGTGCTGCAAAAGGAAGTGGCGTGCCACAAACACGGTAACCAAGATGCAGCAGAGACCATAGCCAAGCTCCAAGCCGAGATCAAAGAGATGCGCATGATCCAACCAGCTCCCAAAGAGGTCGAAATGGGCAACGTCGTATCGGTTCATAAGAGCTTGAGCGCAAATCTGAAGGAAGAGATCACAAGGCTTCATTCACAAGGAAGCACCATTGCTGACCTTGAAGAGAAGCTTGAGAATGTGCAGAGGTCCATTGATAAACTGATAATGTCTATTCCTACGAAAGGAGAACAAAACGCTGCAACAACGCCTCCCAAGCCCCGAAATCACCACACGAAGCAGAAGAAACTGCTTCTTCCCTTAGCTTCGAGCAATGGTCTCAACATGCAGAGCTTCATCAAATCTCCTTGCTCCCCATTGTCTGCTTCCACGCAGGTGACTAATAATGGTGAGGCTGAGAATAGGGCTCCTCCGGCATATGATGATGCTTCTGAGAAGGACACTCCTACTAAGAGTGAGAGCGATGTCTCGTCCAAGGAGAATACGCCTTATCGCCGTTCGAGCTCTGTTAACATGAGGAAGATGCAGAAGATGTTCCAAAATGCTGCGGAGGAGAACGTCAGAAGCATAAAGACGTACGTGAACGAACTGAAAGAACGTGTCGTAAAACTTCAATACCAGAAACAGCTTCTGGTTCGACAGGTGAGGTTTCAGTTCCCAGTTTATTTTTCTCACTTTAATTATGGCTTAATTATTTTTCTTTTCGTCCAACAAGTTAAGAGGGCCATTTTCAGGACATCCAACTTAAAGATTATTGCAATTTTATGACACAAACTTTTAAAATCCAACAAGCGCCAACTGAACGTCATCTCGCCTTTTCTGATGACGAGGCATCCAACTGGATAGCACGTCACCTCTTCTGATGACGTGACAAATCCATCTGGAAGCCAGCTGACGCTTGTTGCCCTTAAATTGCTTTGATTTTGAAACCGTAAATTATTTTTTCCAATGCTTCTTCTCTCTCGTGACTTGAGATATCTTTCTAAATCCTTCAGGTTCTTGAGCTCGAAGCGAACGAAGCAGCGGGACAAAACTTGGAGGACGGCGAGGACATTGCGCCTATCAAAGAAGATTCGCCTGCGACATCGCTCTTAATCTTCAAAGAGCAGAGGCAACAGATTCTTGAGCTGTGGCACGTCTGCCACGTTTCCATCATTCACCGTTCGCAGTTCTACTTACTGTTCAAGGGCGGCGATCCTTCCGACCAGATATACTTCGAAGTCGAGCTTAGACGCCTTACCTGGCTTCAACAGCACTTAACCGAAGTTGGAACCGCTAGCCCAGCTCGATTCAGAAATGAGCCCCCCGTTTCTTTATCTTCAAGGTAGTGCTTCCACCATCATTATTATTTTTTTTTTCTCATCGACACAAATATTATCATCATCGTTATTTTCTTTCTTTGTCGACGAGCTTGTTATTACATAATCTTCGCCTACTGTCCAGCATCAGAGCTCTGAGGCGGGAAAGAGAGTTCTTGGCGAAGAGGCTGTCCGCACGTTTGACCGCAGAAGAAAGAGATGCATTGTATATGAAATGGCGCGTGCCATTAGAGGGGAAGCAAAGGAGGATACAGTTTGTGAACAAGCTGTGGAACGATCCACACGACGAAAATCACATACAAGAAAGCGCTGAGATAGTGGCGAAGCTCGTAGGTTTCTGCGAGGCGGAGAAGATGTCAAAGGAGATGTTTGAACTCAATTTTGCGCTTCCAACGGATAAAAGGCACTGGCTATTAGACTGGAATCAGATACAAGACCTTCTTCACTTGTGAAAAGAACGAACTTTCCGTTCTTCTTCTCCTTACATTATCGAAACCTCGAGTTTCATTTTATCTGTTTGTTTTTGTAGCGTTTGTTGGGATTATAATGATGTTTGTTAAAAAGAAACATGAACCTATTTTTAGTTATTTTTTTGCCTGTGAGGAGGCGTTTCCACAGAACGCCACCGTAATCCCCACACTCCGATTAAAGTCAGTATGAAGCGAATCTGAACCTCACTATCGACTTTGGGATGACCCCGACTTTTCAGCGGGACTAATCACCCTGGAGATATATACGCTTACTTTGTAAAACTGATTGGAAATATAATTCACGATTTCAATACGAAATATATAATTATTACATTGAAATCTTTTCAATAACATTTTATTTACAGTTACTTCATCATGTAGTCTCCATATATAGTGGAATACACTAAGAATGGACATCAGCATCTTGAAATATATTACAACATTCAGCAACCTGAAAGATGTAAAGAATAATAGCCAGTCAAAAACTTCAAAATGGATGATCATAGCATAGCAGTAATGACATGGAGGACTATTCTATTACATCAGGGAACTAACTGATCACAGATTTCTGTGTCGATTCTATCTATACATGAACGCATGACTACGCCGCCATGCTATTTTACTCTGTATTCAGTAGCACCGTTGCGTAATTTCAATCACAAAATGAGTTTGCGTATACTATGATTCAAGAAGTTGGTTATTAGTATCATACCTATGCTTGGATCTGGCGGGAGCTGTATGATGGATTATCCGACATCTTTAAGCTACGATCAGAGAAATAAAAGAGACCGTGTGCATAATGTGTTTTCGCCTTCCTTTTTTTTTGGGGGGGGGGGGGGGGGGAGTCAATATTATGTCGCAGGTTTACCTGAGGACTCGCTGGGGCAAAAACCGCCTTGACTGCCTCGAAAACTTCTTCAACTGGTTTTGCAGCATCAATCTAAATCAGAAGAAAATAATCGTTTTCAATTCTTTGATCACAAATATGAGATAGTGATCAGAGTGAGAGAGAGAGGAATGACTTACCTTTCGAACCTTCCCTCTAGAGTCGTAGTATTCAATCACTGGTAGGCTTGAGGCCATGTAGATATTGAATCTCTTCCTAATGGTCTCAATGTTATCGTCTTTTCTATCCTTTAAAACCAGACGATAAGATGAAATTAGATAAAAGATACAAGTGGACGGAAAAAAATACGATGCGAAACAATATTCATCTTATCAAGATGGTCGAAATGTATTTCAACCTGGTTCCTACTTAACAAGCGCCTCTCCATTTCTTTCTCTGGGCAGTCGAAGAAAAGTACAAATTCTGGTTCAATCCCTGTCTGTAAAGCATCGAGGAGAAAACTGTAAGAAATAATTGACTATTGTAACCGTAAGAATAGCTGAAGAAGCAAAAAAGAAAGACTCACCACAGACTCAAATGCAGCCCGGTTCTCCTCGTTTCGAGGGAAGCCATCAATAAGAAATTTATTATTTCCATTTTCCTCCATGGCTTGTCGGAGAAGATTAATGGTTACCTCTGACGGAACAATTTCCCCGTTGTCAATCATATTTTGAATCATTGTACTGCATATCACCGGACAAACACCGGAAACCAGAAAAATAGTTTATGAAACAACAATGTTGGCTATTCACCACATGATATATTTCGAACTTAAATTTATTAAGTATATAATATTTCTAAATAATCGAAAGATTTAAGGTCCGAAAAGAGCAATCATGGGTAAAAGATGAGACGGCATCTGCACAAAACAGTAATGTAATAGTGTATTTCAGCATTATGGGGCCATACCCATTCGCGGAACCAGATTTACTCTCTGCTCGAAGAAGATCACCTGCACTGAGATGAGTGTAGCCAAAATATTTAACAATATTTGCACATTGAGTGCCTTTACCACTGCCTGGGCCACCTGCTCAATTTATAAACATATAAATTTTTTTTGGATATCATCGATGGTCAATGTTCAATTGATAAATCCTTTATCATGTAGAAAAAAAAAACTTATCTTACCCAAAACGAAAACCACCGAGAACTCATTGTTCATGGTAGGTGTTCCATTGGTTTCCTGCATCAGATTTAATCATACAGTTAAACATGCTAGATAAGTGTTAAATCCCACCTCTTTTAAAAGCTTAAGTTGTTATGGATGTATATATATCATTTCTATATTTATACATTTCTATTTCCAATACGATCCCTTCATGCATAGGCAGATTTTTTGTTTTCTAAACCTTAAAGGTGGAATTTTTCTTTGAGAGTTGAGAGGTTATCCACAACCTCACTGATGCCTGACTCTAAAACTATGTTGAGTGATCATGCCTTCCAAAACCTCAAGCTGTCAGAGATTTTTATATCAATTTTACATTTGTATATAAGAATAAGTAGCTTCCATAGCTATATATTATTACAAAAAATGACATCCTTGAGATATATACACAATGCTGCTCCTGAATATAATCAGCTAATAGGTAGTGACCATTCAAGGTGAGAGAAGAATTGTACACTCAGAACGATTAAAAGTTTAGATTTGATCGTCCATTGGTCTTGAGCATTAGATGAAAAAATCCCACGTCGGATTTTGGTTGATGATAAGCACACCTTTCATACAATTGCGAGATCAATGGAACAAGATGGTAAGAATTACCTGATTTGAAACATCAACAGAAGATCCCATGATAGAATAATCGAAGAGATCTGCCCAGTAACAATGAGAAGGGCTGATGATGTTATTTTAACAGACAGAGTCGGCAAAACCGTTCTTAATAACACGATGGGCGAGCATGAGTAGCATCAACGAGATGAATACAATCATAGACTAATTGAGATCAATTAAGTAATAAACATCTTTCAAGGTACACACATCCAATCATCACAATAGAATCATACGATCCATCCCACTGCTAAAAAAAAAATAGAAGCAAATCGCGAAGGAAGAAATCCACACTGACGAATGGAGATATAAACAGTGTCCCCCCCCCCCCCCCCCCCCCCCCACAAATCAACTAGACAGCAACGACAGACCACGTCAGCTCAATAATATTATGAATTCATAAGGAAAAAAATGATACAAATAATCAATTCCACCCAATGAGAAAGCTCAAATGCCGATCCTTCGCATCATCCAGAACAAGGGTCATCCAAATTTTAAGTTAAGATGAAGAAAATTACGATACTAAATTGAAATCGAAATACAAATCTTCCCACCAATCCAATCAATAGCAGTAAAATTATGAAAGTCCAATCATTACCACAATGGGGCAGCTCAAATAGAAATATTCATATCACCCATCAACCAAATACAAAGATCACCAAAACTAAAGCGTACCATGCCTTGGAAAAAAAACAAAAAACAGCAATAGGATAATACAACGAACTCACCAATGCAAAAGGGGAGGCAAAGCAGTGAAGATCTAAGAACGAGTCTTGTTTTGACTTGTCCAAGGCGTTCCGTCGGCTATCGTACGATATTCTGAGTTCCCAGCAAAATCTGCCTGCAAATTGCTATATCCGTTGATGTCGCTACTTTGAGCAGTCGCCTTTTTTCTTTTCTTTTTTTTTTTCTTTCTTTCTTTTTTTTTTCCCAAGTATTTTAATTGCTTTTTTCGTACATTTTTTTTAATATTATTTAAATCTTTTAAATCTTTAAACTTAGAAAGAAAACATCACAATTTAATTTTATTTATTTTTATTTCAATACGTTTCCAACGTCTATACTAGTTTTATTTATTGATTTTTCCTTTTAGACTGGTAAAGATTCGTACTCATATTTATCGGCCTAGAGTACTTAAAATTATAGATTGTTTCATAATTTAATTTTATATATTTTTTATTTTGAACAAATTATGTTTTCTAATCTTACGATTTGGATAATTAGTATTAAGCCCATAAAGTGAGTTTCAGGGACACAAAATATTAGATTGAATATACCATAATTTGCTTTGAAATATATATATATATATACACCATAATTTGCAAATATAATTGATTTTCTCTTTTATTCCTTCATTTGGTAAAAAAAAAAACTATAGGAATTTGTTATTACCAACCTCTCAAATCCCAAAGCAAATGTCAGCTAATGTCCCACTGATTCTTTTCCCTCTCGGACAGCTTTGAAATAAAGTAAATTTCCTCATCTTTTCTTCCCCGAAAAACAAAAGCACTTATCATCAAGAAAACATAACCTTTGCTTTTTATGGCCATCTTAATGTTCCCCACAATAAAAACCTCATGAAATCTACTCATTCAATACACATAAACATAAGAAAAAAGCCACACACTTCTCCTCAAAAGGGTTCTTCTTCTATCCATCCATTTTCAGCAAAGATCCACAAGAATTTCAGCTGATAGCCTTCTATAAGGAGCAGCAGAAAATGAGCAGTAATGATATCAGTACAAACCCTAACCACCGTCCTAGCGATGCTTCGAGTACTACCACCACTGGGACGAGGTTCATAAAATGCGTTACAGTCGGCGACGGCGCCGTCGGGAAGACGTGCCTCTTGATCTCTTACACGAGCAACACCTTTCCTACTGTAAGTGCGAGGAAGGATCAAGAATGCTTATTTCATGATCTATCGTGTTACTTACGACAGCCTTTTTGTTGGGTCCTTTCTTGATTCCTCAGGACTATGTTCCCACCGTTTTCGATAACTTTAGCGCCAATGTCATTGTTGATGGACAGACTGTGAATCTTGGCTTGTGGGATACTGCTGGTACCATCTCTCTCTCTCTCTCTCTCTCTCTCTCTCTCGGACACATTCATATTCTCTCTAATATGGGACATGGCAGGCCAAGAAGACTACAACAGATTGCGGCCGCTGAGCTACAGAGGAGCCGATGTATTCATACTGGCATTCTCCCTCATAAGCAGGCCAAGCTTTGAAAACATCTCAAAGAAAGTATGTGAAATTGCTTTCTTACACATTCCCACTCATTTGTTATTACAATTCATGGACTGACTTTGGTTGTTTCCTTGCTTGAACATCCCACCAGTGGGTCCCAGAGCTGAGACATTATGCTCCATCAGTGCCCATTGTTCTTGTGGGGACTAAACTTGGTAAGAAAGAAGCTGCTTTTTTTCTTTTCTTACCATCATCATTACATTCAATAATTTTCAAAGAAAATAAGTTCTCTCCTTTTTCTTTCTTTCTTTCTTCTTCCTTTCTTTCACTGATTTGAATCTTCTGCTGCAACTAATGCAGATCTAAGAGAGGACAAGCAGTTCAAGAAGGATTACCCAGGGGCTTGCACAATCTCCACAGAGCAGGTTGTAATATCTAATTTAAACCTAATCAATGGGCATAGCATAGCATATCATATATTTCGACATACATAACGTTTTTTCTTTTTAAAGGGTGAAGAGCTGAAGAAGCAAATAGGAGCAGTGGCGTACATCGAATGCAGCGCCAAAACACAGCAGAATGTGAAGGCCGTGTTCGACGCGGCGATCAAAGTGGTTCTGAGGCCTCCGAAGCTCAAGAAACAGAAGAGGCTATTCACGACGTGCCGCCTTCTTTGAATGGATTCTCTCTTTGGATGGTCTGAACCTATACATCATGGGATTTAATGGCTTGCTTTTTCTTCCTTTTTCTTGCTTGGATTTTAACTATATAGGTGTAAGGGATCCATGATTGATGAGTGTTCTTTGTGTATCTTGTTTATCTATGTCATATTTAGTAAGAATGAGTTAGATATGAATATATTTGTTGAGAATTTATTCAAATATATTTCGAAATATATTCTTTGTCAAGTGTTCCTATAGGAGCCCAGCAGTCATCATGCATTAGTGAATATAGAAAAGCTTCAACAAGACTGCAACTAATGTGGATTGTAATGAACTTCAAGAATCATCTTACAAAGGTTCAATGTCAGAAAAACAATAAATTAGCCTCAACAAGCTAGCAGATGAAAATAATCGTAATTCGGCATAATAGATCAGTCTCACACCTGCAAATTCTCACTGGGCTGGACTATTCATTCATAGTTGGTGTTTTTCTTCTTCTTGGTGACAGCCTTTGCGAACTCGTCGACGATCATTTTCTGCGATTCGATTAACATTTCCGTCCTCTTCAGCTCCAACTCCATTCTCATCTCCTCCACGTGCCGAACCATATCCATCTTCGCCTTTTCGATCCTCATGAACCCTTCTCCGAATGCTTGTATTGCATCAACAATGGCATCCATCCCACCACCATTGGTGACCTTCCTCTTCTTTGGGCCTTGGCCATTAGTTGACTTCTTCACTGAAAACCCATTTCTGAAAGCCTTGCTAGAACCCTCTCCACCATTATTTACAGCCCCAAAATTCCCAAATTGATGGTTTGCCGCGGCGAAATTAGGGTAAGGGTAAGGGTTGGGGTTGGGATTGGGATTGAATTGACCCATCGGAGGACTATGGATGACCCGACCCGGGATCCTTATCGGAATCCCAGTAGGTATTCCATCATTACTTTCTTGATTCAGAGTTGAATGGTAGAGATCATTGATCCTCTTCATGCCGCTCTTGGCATTATATGCATCCTCCGAAGAAGAAGAAGATGGCGGCGGATTACTGCTTTTGTTGGCGTAGTTAGCTTTGGATCCTTCTTCAAGCTCGTGCAAGTGAGAGAAGTGGGCCCACGGGGAATTGTACCGTCCAAGCCCGCCGTGCTTGGCGATGGCGCGTTGGGCCTCTCCGCGGTACCTCTTCCGCAGCTTCTCCATCTTGTGGCGGCACTGCACGGAGGTCTTCGGCGTCGCAACGGGGCACTTGACCGCCACCTCTTCGGCTACTTCTTGCCAGTGGTTCGCCTTCAACTGTCCGCGGTGGAGGGAGAACCACTTGTCCCGGTACGCCCGGATGAGGGCGGCGATCTCGTCCGGTGACCAGCACGGCGGAGGGATTCGGCGGGTTTTGGCCTCACCATTTGCGGGGGATTGAGTCGGACTCGGAGGGGGAGGGCTGTCAGGTGTGGTTGCGGCGGCGGCTGCTGGGGAGGGCTCGTACATGTTTGTGGGCGCGTAGGGTAGAGAGAAAGTGGTGGGTGGTGCCTGCTTATCATATTGAAGAAGAGGGGTCGGTGGGGTTAGTTGATAAAAACTAGGCGGCGGGGCGGTGGTTCGGTGGGAGGTGGGATGGGCTCACGTGACTCGCGGGAGCTAAGGCTTAGCGTGGCCCGAGGCGTAGCCGCGTGAGACGTACGTTTTCGTTTTCCCATTTTCCTTTGTCGTCTGGCTGATTAGTTCATCACATATGGACCATATGCTGCCGTAGGCCCATTTATATAACGTTTAGCTCCTTTTTTTTTATTTTTTTTTCAAGAGAATGGAAAAAATTATTTGAATCATTTTCAACAATATCATAAATTAAATTAGTCCACACAAAATATTGAAGATTAAATTAGTCCAAAAGTAAATATCACGTGGAATTTTCGCCCAAGAGATGAACGTGAACGGAAGCTGCTTGGTTCGCGATCGAACTGGTGGATTTGTGGAATGAATCGGCCGCCGCTGTGAGTGAGTGTGGTGTAGTGACGATGGAGAGATGTGAGAGACCGCTGAGGGTGGTGCAGTGACGATGGTGAGATGTGAGAGCGATGGTGAGTGAGATGTGAGAGAAGACCAAATGAAATTAAATTTAGGATTAATTAGGGGTATTTTAGACTTTATAATTTTAATATTAAAATAATATAAAAATATATATTTGGGCTCGATAAGCTCGACGAACTATCGAGCCCATTTAAATTCAGCTCGAGCTCGAGTTTGACCGAACTCGAATCGAGCTTTGACCGAGCTGTTTGCGAGCGGCTTGACTCGTTTACACCCCTAGTCTATAATGTCTATTCTCCCCAATCTAATACAACACTACATAAAAGTAAAGATACAAAAGAACGCACGCACACATGTATATTACATAATTTTAACCATTCCTTAAGTATGACATTACATATGAAATTTCAAGCAAGTCGATCATCGACAACGGTACAAATCATAAAGAAATTCTCCATTCGAAAAACACACACATACACACACTAAGAGGGGCAACCAACAACAATCAATCCCAGAATATAGTAGCAAACATATAATAAGTTAATCTGTAGATCACTAAGTGAGAAGAGCAACAACTATTGCAATATTCTTACTTTTCACTCGTCCTTTGGGCGGGGAGTGTTTTGGGTGGTGGAAGACGGAGAGTACCCTGGCGCGCTGGGAGAATATCCGGCAGTACTAGGGCTACACAAACGAAACACGAGGAATTCAGAAAGGTCCAATCCAAGCATTGATCGATATGGAGAAAAATTGGATGAGAAAAAGCTACTTTAAGCTCACCTGTATGGAGGAGAGCTGGGGCTGTAGTCTGGATTTGCAGCAGAATTATATGGGCTGAATTTTTTTTTATTTTAGTTAGAAAGAATGTGAAATACTATGAAACAGCTCATAATTATAAAAGTTGTTTAGAACAGAGAAAATTAGAAATCTAATAATCAATACTACAGCTTATAATAAGCATACAAGAATGGTGCGGCTTGTCATTTTAAAATAAATACAGAATAGTCGTAACAACAATCAGATATTTCGAGGGCTATGATAGAAGCAATGACATGGGGAGACTTACCTGCTTGGGCTATAGCTTGGACTAGAAGGTGAGTACGATGGAGATGTTGGAGAATATGAAGGCGACGTCGGGCTGCAAACGGCACAATATACAACAAGTCAAATAATTGTTCACGTTGCACGAAAAAGAAGGAAATATTTACCAGTCGCTCAATGTAGTATCACATAATTATGGCAATATCCAGCAAAATAACCAAGCAAACTAAAGATGACAAACAGGAATACTTTCATATCTTCATGTCGAAAGACGTTATTCTATTGCAAAGCAAACAAGGTTATCCATAAAAACATAAACACGGCTAAATATATATTAAAGATGCGTTTTCAAGAATATTACGTGTAACTCGGAGATGAGGGACTGTATGGGCTTGAAGGCGTGATCTTCGGGCTTGTAGGAGAATATGCAAGAGAAGGGCTGTATCTTGCAGAAGGATTATAACTTGGGGATGTAGGACTGTAACTGGGAGAGGTGGGACTGTAATTTGGTGAGGTGGGGCTGTAACCCGGTGATGTTGGGCTATAAGCAGGTGAGGTGGGGCTATACGAGGGAGATGTTGGGCTGTAGGAGGGAGAAGTAGGGCTGTAAGAAGGAGATGTGGGGCTGTAGGAGGGAGAAGTAGGGCTGTAAGAAGGCGAAGTCGGGCTGTAAGCTGGAGAAGTCGGACTATACGCCGGAGAAGTCGGGCTATAAGCTGGGGAGGTTGGGCTGTAGCTAGGTGAAGTGGGGCTGTAACTTGGAGATGTGGGGCTGTAACTTGGGGACGTGGGGCTATAGCTAGGAGATGTCGGGCTGTAGCTTGGCGAAGTTGGCGAATAAGATGGGCTCGTTGGAGAATATGCGGGACTTGTCGGGCTATAACCAGGGGAACTAGGACTGTAGGTTGGGGAAGTAGGGCTATAACCAGGAGAAGTTGGGCTATAACCTGGGGAAGTTGGGCTATAACCAGGAGAAGATGGACTGTATCCAGGAGATGATGGGCTGTACCCTGGTGACGAGGTAGGAGAAAATGCCATCCCACCGACATAAGGTGAAAACTGAGCATCTGTGACTGGAGATAACCGAAGACTTGGGCTAAGCAGATAACTTGGTGACATCATGCCATCGTGATATGGAGTCCCAGTGATGGGCGACCGGGCTGGAGTCATGCCAAAGTCCAGCCCACCACCTTCCATATAACCAGGTAGTGGGATCTCAATAGCTAGCTTTAACATCTCTTCATTGAGATACAAGGAACAGTCTCCAGTGCCAATAGGTGCGAGCTGACCCAACATGATATTTTCTGTAACACCCCTGAGGTAATCTGTTTCTGCATAGACGGCAGCATCAAGAAGAATGTCTACTGTTTCTTCAAATGAGCATCTCATCATGGGTCCTGTGTCATTGCGGTTAATGCCATGGCGAGTAATGGCCATCAAATGACCACGGTATGTCATGGTATCACACAGAATTGCCAGATGACGATAGTTCACGTAAGATCCATCGAAAGATATGACAACACGCAGCTCATCAAGCAGAGCTTTCCGGACAGCCTCGATTCCAAGAACTTCAATAACTTCAATCAGGTGATTGCTGGTTGTTCTGCTTGCGTCAACATCTTCGTGACACATGACAGCTAAAAGATTAACACCTTCTGTGTCAAGCATCCATTCGTTCTCTGCCTTGAACCCCTCGTTCTCATCAAACTTATTGATTTTACTGTTCTTTATAAAGACTTTGTTGATGTCAGGTATCCCACGAAGGGCCATTTCTGTAAGCATGTTGCTCTCAATCTTTTTGAGGAAAACGTCATCCTCTGCTGACTCATCGTTCAGTTCACCCTTAGGAGCTTCGTCATTCATGATACGGATACGAAGGATCAGTTTTTCAGCATTGTCGTCATTGAATATGCAGGTAAGGTCATCGTCAAATTCAAGATTAATCTTCTCTGCAATATCCGCCATGCTTAGTTTCTTATCCACCATCATTTCCCTGTTAAGCTCTATACGAAGCAGCCAAGGAGAGATCTTGTCAGGGTCAATCTCTTCATCTGGCATCTCGTAATAGGACTTCACGAATTCAACATCTTCCTCAATGATAGTGCTCATGGGATCCGGATCATACCATACCTCAGTAGCTTGGGTCACACTCCTTAACGTTGTATATTCCAGAGCACACTGGACACTTTTTGCCTTCTCCTTAGTTTTGCCCACCTCAGGCTTCAAATATACAGATAGAGACGGTGTTTTGATTTTCTTAGCAACATTAATAATTTCCCTCAACCTGGGCACACCCAAAGTAACATTCTTGGCACTAACACCAGCATAGTGGAAAGTGTTGAGGGTCATTTGAGTTGCTGGCTCACCAATAGACTGTGCAGCGACACACCCAATCATTTCACCTGGAGCCACAAGCGACTGCAGAAAACGAGATTCAATCTCGCCAACCACCCATTCAAAAGCTTCACGTGTGAGTCGGTATTCCTTCAAAACCCTCTTGCTGGCTAAGACACTACGAAGTAGAATGTTGAAGAATAGAGTCGCATTTTTCTGGGCTTCCATGCTCAAATAATCATCACCAACAACCACTTTAAGCCTTTCCTGCAACTTATCAACAGCTTCCACAATTTCCATAGGGTGCATATCAGAAGGTCTCCTGAAATCAACTTTGAAGGTCTTCTGGGCATTTAAGACCAGCCTCTTAACGTTAACTGGCAGAGGCCACGTGTTATCCCCCGTAGTCGCAATCTCAGTACCCAACTGAAATCTGTCTGCTTCAAGCTTCTGAACTTCCGCATCGAAAACGCTGCGAATTTCTCTGATTGTCTTCAAATCTTCTACAGCTTCGGGTAACATAAAAGTCGGATTCCAATTTGGAGTATCAATCTCATATCGGTACATTTCATCAAAATCTCTTTTCTTCAGTTTCAGAGATTCAAGAGGCTGTGATTCAATCCAAACTGAATCCATACCATCTTCCCCATAGAGGAACTGAATCACATCCCCTAAAGAATTTCTAACGGTACCATCATATTTAACCATGATATCCTCCATAGCCTTCACCAATCTCCTCTGAATGTATCCAGTCTCAGAAGTTTTCACAGCAGTATCTATAAGACCTTCCCTACCACCCATTGCATGGAAGAAGAACTCCTGTGGAGTCAATCCTCGAAGGTATGAGTTCTCCACAAATCCACGACTCTCAGGACCAAAATCATCTTTTGTGAAGTGTGGTAGTGTACGCTCAATAAATCCAAAAGGAATTCTTTTGCCTTCAACATTCTGCTGTCCAACACATGCAGTCATCTGAGATATGTTGATGAAACTTCCCTTAGATCCTGCAGTAACCATGGCCTTGAGATTGTTACTTTCTGACAAGCTCTTCTGAGCACTGCTCCCAGCATCATCACGAGCCTTATTTAACACCTACAACAATGGAAAGATTACAGATTATATAAGATCATTGTTAGCAAAGAAAATGTACACGCATATGAAATGAACATTCAGATAAACCTGGTTCACTCTATTCTCAAATGACTCCATCATAGTTCGACCAGGTTCAGCCTCCAGCTGCTTATCTTGAGCAGACTTAATAAGGTCTTTCACCTGATTTTTTGCATTCGAAATAGTTTCATTGATCTTTTCCATCGTTGAAGCATCAGCAATTGTATCACCAATTCCAATGCTAAATCCATTTTGCAAAAGCCAATAATTCACAAGCCACTGTGTATGTCCCAAAAATTTGCGAGCTGCATCTGGGCCAACCTCTTCCCTGAAAAAAAAAGCCAGTTGGATGATACTCAAACATTTATTTTTCATATGGCAACGGCAAAAGACCAATTCAGTAATAAACCGTGTACATACATCCAAGCTGATAGTAGTTTATGTTAAAGAGTCAATTTAACTATAGAACTAATTGTCTCCTTGCAAATAGCTGTGAATAACCTACTAAACTTTATTGCATGATATTACTATCCTCAAAATAGTTCCATTTAAATTCGCAAAATTCATCAAACAGGCATACCACTAGAAGTCCAAAGAATAAAACAAAAAAGGAAAACATAAGGCCAACAAATCCAAAAAAAGGAAAAATTGGTACAAGCAATACCGAAAAACTGTTCCTCACAGGAGCTCGTTCATCATACAAACACATCATTATTTCAAGAATCAAGATGCAAGCTTCCCCACAGTATTTCCTCTAATTACATGATAAAAAATCAAAGATTTCTTACCAATTAATACTATATTAACTACCAGAGATCTGTCTCAACCAAAGTCAAAAGCTATAATTCACAATATTGGAAGCAAGGGATCGAATGTAATACCAAATGACATGTATGAGACTTCCAGTGGATGTCCCTAGTGTCTTCTTGCATAGAGTACCAGAAAGTAACTCCCCCTTTTCAATCCGTACTTGAGTATCCCCAGGAGTTAAGTACCCTTTCTCAGTTTCCGAATGCCACGCTGAATACCTCAAAAGATTAATCTGTCTTGGTATTATTAAATTAAATACTTGTTTTCCGGTCCAAAGAGGTCTGGGTTTCAGAATTGCTGGAGCAGGTACTTTGCCATCAAAATCTTCCCACCACATAAGAATGTTCATAAAAACATCCTGCATTCAAAATTAAATCAACATCCAATGGAAGGAATACTTCCCTGGAAAATAGTACAGATAGCAGAGAGATGAATGCCACCTTCTCGATAAATGTGTCTCTTTTAGTAATTTTCCGGCATCCTAAAAGTGTATCTTGGACTATTCCCATTACAGGTCGATTAGATTGAGGAGACACAATACACTTTGGAACCATCATAAGTTCCAGCACTTCTGCTCTAGTTTCAAAGGACTGCGGAACATGCATATTCATTTCATCCCCATCAAAATCAGCATTGTAGGGTGAGGTGACGGATAGATTCAAGCGGAATGTCGAGTAAGGCATAATCTTGATTCTGTGCCCCATTATAGACATCTTGTGTAGACTCGGCTGCCTATTGAATAGGACAAAGTCTCCATCGTTCAAGTGTCTCTCAACCTGTACCACAAAATAAATCTTTATACACAAGGAAAATAACTATCATGAGAACAATTTCAAGCATGGAGAAGTGTTCCACCTTATACCCAAGTTCTAAATGCATATCACTGCTCTTCTTCAAGTACCGGAGGTCAAGTCTCTGGCCATCGTCCCTGATTATGTACTTTGCACCTGTTTTACCAGGAGGAGGATGGGGACCATGTTCCACAAGTTCCTTCAACCTGTTTTCAAGGTCAAACATTGGTAGGCGATCAAACCAAAAGCTATGTCGAGTTAACAACGAAAAGGAATAACCCATCGAAACCACGTCAAACCTTTCAATGTTGTACGGAGTTACAGTTTCTGGGTATGTGAGATTAAGGGCAATACTCCAAGGCACCCCAAGTTCATCAATGTTAATGGTTGGATCAGGCGTAATCACTGTCCGAGCTGAAAAATCTACCCTCTTACCCATCAAGTTACCTCTGATACGGCCTTCTTTTGCCTTAAGCCTGCTACATATTGACTTAATTGGTCTACCAGATCTTTGAGTAGCCTAAATAAATATACAGAGCTTCAATGGTTAGGCAACTGTACCCAACATTTCTAAATGTCAGGAAACAAAAAAAAAAAACAAAGATGTACCCTTGGCTGCCCAGGCAATTCATTATCGAAGTACGTAGCTATGTGAAACTGCAGCAACTGTGCAAACTCAGAGATGATGTGAGCAGGAGCCCCATTACGCTCTTGCTTCTTCAAGTTGTCATTGTGTCTTATGATCATTGCCAGCTGATGAGTTAGATCATCCTGCATCAAGAGATTCAAGGATCAGAACATCTCACAACTAATATGCATATCTAGGGGAAATTCCAGCAGGCGAAAACTCAATTTCCATTGATAAGAAAAACTAACCGAGATACATTGTTTGATAAAAAAGGGAATACCACTGGCATTGAAGTAATATCATAGCTTTGCAAGTATTAAGACAAGCTAAGTGGAAGAATGCACCTCACTCCTGGCAGATGTATCCATCATTACAGAAGGTCTAACAGGAGGAGGTGGGATTGGAAGAACTTGAAGAATCAACCAGTCAGGACGAGCATATTTCGGATTCAAGCCCAAAAGCTGACAATCTTCATCGGTTATTCTCTTCAGAATGCTAAGAACCTGGAAAAATAGCAATCAAAAATGAAAATATTTCAGCATCAAGCCTTGACCTCACTCATTATCCAAATCTGAGAAAAGAATGGCAGGAAGATGGAGATTTTACCTTCTCCGCTGAAAGAATTTGTTTTCTCTCAACTGGTTCCGGCATCTGTTCTGCATCATCACTTTTCTTCTTCTGAGTCTTATATTCAGCAATCATCTTCATGCCGTCGATAGAAATTTTTGGTTGCTGTGCCCCACATCCACCCTTGGTTTTCACGGGCCCGTCAGAGTCTTGCCCTTGCATGTCAATTTCATCACCTCCATCGCATTTGGCTTTATTTTTGCAAGCATCTAAGATCTTTTTCAGCCGATTTTTGGGGTTCCTTATCCTCAAGGCTTGCTTGAATTTAGGTTCCTCCTATCAGGCACAGAAAATGAAGGAATTATTTATCTTAGATGAGCAATGGTCTTTTACATTCAAATGGACTCTGTCACTCAAAACATTAGTTTATTTTTGTCAAGATAAAAGAAACTTTCATGAAGGAAAATAGGACGGCAGCTAATTTATCGAAGCTAGGATCAACGAATTAATGGATCATACAGATTCATCACATCATATTCCAAGAAACCAATGTGATAGCAGTGTACATGCCACCTAACTTATTCTCACACCAATTTTACATCTTCAACTTTACTACTAAGTAATAAATCATCTTTTGCTGACAACTATAATATGATCAATGAAGCACAATTCGACAAGTAGTCAGGTCAACCATTTGCAGGAATTCACAGTTTAACCAACCCCTATCACCACCACACAATCCCAATTCACCACCAGGACACGGAATCTTACCTCATCAGCCAATATTTTTGAACAATTGAAGCAAACACAACGCAATATGCTCAGTACGGTCTTCATAAAACCAATATGAAACATCGGCTTTGCCAATTCAAGATGGCCAAAGTGACCCGGACATTCAGCCATGTTTGCCATGCACGTCTCACACTTCATCTTCCGGTCAATCGTCCCAAGACGAGGATCGCTCAAACCCCCAATCTTAGGCTTTCCCCTCTCCGTAGTCTCGCTATGCTCAATATGCACGACAGACATTTGCCTCTGCAAGGAAAAACAACAAAAATTATGGAATCAAACACCCCACGATCCTAATTCACCAGCTGAGTTGAATCCCACAAAAATTACTCAAATTAAATTCGGATTAGAACTAAAACATTACAATCTCGTCAGGACTGATTATTCCAAACTGAACCACGCGAACTTTAGCCACTTCAGCTGGCGAGAAAGGGAACCGAAGGTCCATGGCTGTAACGTAGATGGATAAAACTAGGGCTTCCTGATTTGAAGTCGATGGGATTCTATCGCGAGTGTTTTTGGGGGTTTTATCTGAATTGGTTCTTTAAAGGTTATTGCTTCAGTTTCAGAGCACCCTCTTCAGTAATCTACGCTCCGCCGCCTTCCATCAGGAGAGTGTTTCGCGTCGTTGCTGCGAAGCAAATGGTCGCCGCGTTGGGTTTTGGGGGTCTATTTATAGCTGGGAGACCCACAATTTGTGCAGTGGTGTAATTCAAGGGGTTGTTTCGCAATTATGCAGTAGTGTAAGGGGCTGTTTGTAATTATACTGTAATTCAAGGGGTACCTATGTATTTAACCCTATAAATATAAGGCACAACGCAATCTTCTAAGGTTTTGTGAAATTTTATTGAAAATAACCCCTTTCTAAAGCCCTAGAAAACAAGCTCGAATTTTCAGCTGTGCTCTGGGTTATCGATTTGATTGTGCTTGGGTCGAGAGAAGAAAATGGAGGTGGAGCTAAAGCAAGCGGATTATATTGACTATTTTGTGAAGCAGGCTTCGAATCTCAAAGGCCAAGGGCTGTCGAACGTTATAGTTGAGGCCACTTCACACCCGTCTCTTTTTGCTTTCTCCGAGATTTTGTCTGTACCCAACGTGCTTGAGGTTTGATTTACTTTTTCCTGATTTAGTTTTAGTTGTTTTTGAAACTTATGTTGGGATGTAGAAGAATTGTTTGTTTTCTGTGAAGGCTGATTGATATGGGTGCTTTGGGTGATTGGACTGTAATGGTCCACAAAATGTACTTTTTAAGCAATTTCCCTATGGTTTCTATATGGTCCTTTTTGGGTGGTTCTCTCTTAACAATTTTTCTTTTGTTCTTGCCTAGAGTCAATGATCATAATTTCTGTGTGCTTGTTGTATGTTTTGGAGCCTAACTTTATGCTCCATTCAATGGTGTGTATTTGAAGGAATACAAAAACTTTTTTTCGATGGGTTCATGTTTATATGAAGGAAAGGGTGGCGTTTGGTGGCAGATGGGCAAATTAGATATTTTTGTTAATATTCCAAGTGATACATTAAATTTTATAACGTTGCTGATCAGGCACCAAACACTTGATAAAACCTTTGTTGTATTTTTCCTTCTTCGTGTACTTATATTTTTGCCTATGGTTATGTGTGCAGCTTGAGGGAACTGATTATAGTAACTTCCTCATTTTGCTTCGCATATTCGCACACGGTACATGGAGTGAATATAAGAGTAAGCATTGATTGTTTCCATCAATATAATCTTTAACACGTATTAGTGGATTCGGCGATTTTTTATTCCCTGAAAGTGACTTGTCTCGCATCAATTATTGTGACCAACAATCGTGTTTCCTTAATATATGTTAATGCACTAGATTTGGTATCTGCAATCCTGTTATAGACTGACCTTTTGTTCTAGTAAAGGTTTTGGTGCTCATGAGTGGAGTTAAATTTGATATTTTCTTGTTCTGCTCCACTTTACTCTTATGTATCGTAATTGACTAATGGTGAATAGAGATTCCTGCTTTATTTGTTTGTGAACTTCGTTGATTGTGCTAGATTGAGTCAGCAGAGTGTTTTCATATGATAAATAACAGTTTCATGGGCTCTATAATTTCTATGATCCATGCAGATATTGCTAGCAGTCTTCCACCATTGTCTCCCGATCAAGTTCTCAAGTTGAAGCAGCTGACAGTTCTTTCTCTCGCTGAAACTGAGAAGGTAATTTTCCATTATTTGTTTATCCACTGCTGCTGCTTGTTCTCTTATGAGTGTTGTGTGATATGACTTAAATCCTCTTTCTCCATTTGATTCGGCATATGTCGGATGTGGAATCTGTTTTCTGGTTGGAACTTTGATATTCCTGGTTTCAAAATATTTGTGTGGGAACTGGATAGGGAGAAAGACTTTATTTTCAATATGTAAAATTAGCGCACAAGTAATGGACTTTTGGAGTTGAATTTATATTCTACTTTTGAACTTAGACAAGTCGTCCGATCTCATTTTAACGCATATGATAAATGATGTGGTTTCAATGAGTTGTTGGGAAATCATGTTGTTTCAATCATCACATCATTCCTCCACTAGGTATTACCATATGATGAATTGATGAAGGAGTTGGATGTTGCAAATGTCCGTGAACTTGAAGATTTTCTCATCAATGACTGTATGTATGTGGTAAGTTATTCTTTTGCATTAGCTCACTCTATTGAATATAACATAACCACTCATTAGATTAGATCAATCTACAATAGACGTAAAAAAATTTATAAGAATGGCTAAGTCCTCAAAATTCTTCTCCCCTTTCACTTTATTTCCTAACTTTGCAAATGATTTAATGGTAGATACTTCTTTGTCGATGAATTATAGCTACTTTTTTTCTTGGTGGATTTCTGGTGAGATGCTATCCGTTTTTTATTTAACCCATTTTCTTTTTGCTGTTGTGGCAGGGGATTGTTAAAGGAAAGCTTGATCAGTTGCGCAGATGTTTTGAGGTCTTACATTCATATTGTTTTTTCTTGATCTCACTTAATTTGATAGCTCATGATAGTTTAAAAAAATTATAGGTACAATTTGCTGCTGGGAGGGATCTGAGACCTGGCCAGCTGGGTAGTATGATTGATTTGCTATCTAATTGGTAAGTTTATATTTCCTTTGATCCACACATGTTATGGTTATGAGCCCCTCCCGCATCCACCGACCCTCAACACGCAACCCATCCCAAAGTCCCCCCCCCCCCAACCCAAATTTTCCCACTGTGTCCCTCTTAATTTTAAAATTGAGAGATAAACAAAATATGGTTCCAGTTTGATGACTGCACATTCAACCATATTGATTACATTTCACTTGCCACTTTTGGCCTGGTTGTTTGTTCTTTGATTCCATAATCATTTTTCTGGCATAAATCTAACTCTTAGATCATGTAGTCAAGTGTTGTTTCTATAATTTCTCAGGCTATCCACATCAGACAGTCTGCTTGTCTCTATTCAAGAGAAAATCAAGTGGGCGGACAGTATGAATGAAATGCACAATAATCACAAAATCGAAGTAGATGCAAAGATCGAAGAGACAAAGAGACCATTATCTTTGAAGGTCAGTTAACCGTATTATCAACTGAAAATCATTCTGGTTTATCTCTTTCTTCTGGTATGTGCTGATGTAATGGCATAAAAAACAGCCAATAGTCCGGATGATGTTTTGTTATGTTTTAACTTATGCTAGGAAAGTTTGTTTAGGTTTCGTTGATGTTATTCAATTTCGTCTTTACATGGGTTTTAAGATTCATCATCTTTTCTCATATCAAGGGACATCTATGTTAACCACTGGCATCCCTTGAGAAACTGACAAACCCTCTTGGGCTCCCACGTATATAGATAGATCATCTTCCCGTACTTTATTCTTCATTAGGACTTTTTCTCTCTTTTTGAGCAAACAATCTGCCGTGTTCCTGTTTTGGATGTGTGGGTAGATGTCGTTTTTACTTACATTATGGCAGAAGTTACAAACTGTAAGCAGGCAGACAGTGATTTCCGAGGGAATGAAGAGGTCCTTTTTGAACCTATGGGAATGATGGACTATGACGAAGATCGTGTTCGATCCAAGAGGTACCTCACCATTGGTTCTCTTTGATCATGTTTTATACCGATCTCATTATTTGGTATCTAACGTTACGCAGGAGACGACATCCAATAGGTTGATCCACCGATCGAGAGAGAAAATAATCGTCCGCCTCTGCAGTATTATCGCATCAACCGAGTCTTAGGACCAGAAACTCAAGTACTAATGGCATTGATGAGGAATAAACTGCGATTTAGTTATTTATGAGACAGTTCTTTCATTTATTTTCGACTTATTTGTTTTCGGATTTGTAAATCGCCCGCGGAGACTCTTGCCGTGGTTCAGTTATTTTATGACTCTTCGACAGTCCGTTTCAATGCAATTGGCTTGTGTAAAAGATTTAGTGCATGTTTGGTACATCGGTTGATATATATGAGGGTTTAAATTATTATGATTTATATAAAAACTAATCAATTGGTATAAATTAAAATGTATTTTTGGTCGTCGAGTATTTCTAAATTCGCATATATGGGTTTAGAGTTATATATAAATTATTATTTTATTTAAACACATACGTTAAGATGTCTTAAACCAAAGGTTTATTGTCATTACAAAGCCATAAGCATAAGAATCGATAGGGTTCGTTACAAGCAACTAAAATCTTCCAAGGTTGCATAGCAAACCAAATGCAAAGTTATTATGTCCATGATAAAGAAATTAAAATACAAATTATGTCCCTAAAAAAAATAAGAAAACGCAAAAATCCAAGGAAGTCCTATTGATTCAAAAAAGTATTGGACAGAAAATAAGAAAAAAAAAGGGCACTTTCTTTATGATTTTCCCATCACACACAAGGCATTCATTATTTGTGTTTTTATCTATTTTCAGAGGTGGGATTCTGTTTGATGCTGCTCCAAGTTTCTAAGAACGATTCGGGCAAAGATCTTCGCGTCAAGGGAGGCCGACGCAGATGCAGCAGCTACACGAAGTACCCGCGATGCACCAGCGTCCTGGAGAATGCTAGCATGGTGCGTAGCGTGTCGGCCTCCAGGGATCGTAAACTACGATATAAAAACAAAAAAGATGTGATATATATAGATATGTAGACGAATAACGATCAAATATACCTGAAGGAGAGCAAATGCAGCACAAGACTTTAGTATAGGAGATGGGTTTCGAAGCATAGTGATGAATCTACCAATCTCGGCTCCACTAAGAAGGATAGAATTGAGACAAGTGAGGTATGTATGTATATATATATAGAGAGAGAGAGAGAGAGAGATGGAGAGAGAACCTGCATCTGAGATGGCCAGCTTCATGGATACGAGCAGATTCCGTCACTTGAGCCAACGCAGTAGGAGCCGAAGAAGCAGAGGCAGCAGAGAAAGCTTGAGGATCATAGAAGGACATGACGAATCCCTCAATGTGTTGCAAAGCCATTCTTCGAGCATTGTCGAAGCTTACGCTCTTCGAACTGCCCTCTCTAGATGTCCCAATAAGGGCAACTTCGTCCATTCTGGAAGGCAAAACGGTCGGAAAGAAATATTAAAACCACCGCCGAATTTTAAAGATTGAGGAATTAATTCTGAACGTTAGAATGTACACGAGTACAGAGTGTGTGATGCTATCACCTTCCATCGAACATGTAGGAGAGAGCCAAGGCTGCCATGAAGCGAGCCATTTTCGATACGGATGAAGAACAAAGATGACCAAGTGCGGGGACTCCATTTTCTTCCACGATGCGTAGCGCATTACCTGGATTAAATGCGAGGTTCCAGAGAGCTCCTGCGGCGGTTTCATGTACGTCCTGGAAGTACATGAATTCATAAATGTGGAGAGAGAGAGAGAGAGAGAGATGTGTAAGTCACGAGTAGCAAGCATAAGGAAAATAGTTGGACGTTTTTTATAGTAACGAATCTTTGTTACATGAGGTTTAAGTCTGAAATTCTTACTTAAGATCAGTGCAACAATTATAGTCTATGGCGCATATTGCGATAAAACGGTACAAATGTTTGATTTATTGAAAACATAATGGATGTCAGATGAAGTGAAGCTGATGACATATTTAGCGAATGGGCACACAAGTGGCGAATCAAGATGTTATGAAAATAAGCGCACCTCAGCGTCCGATCGAGCCAAGGCTACTAGCGGGGCCACGCCTCCTTCTCGACCAATGGCGATGCTATTGACACAGAGATTGAATAAACACAATAATTAAAAAAAAATAGCACCAAAGATGCTAGCAGATGTAAAGACTAGAAACTGCAACCTATCATTTAATTTAAGACAAGTTCTTCTAAATTAAAAATGAGTATCTCCACATATGAATGGAGCTAAAATTGCATCATAAATACCTATTTGATTCCGACACGGAGAGTCCCCACAGTGCACCTGCAGCTCTCTCCTGAAGGCCGTGCGATGCATTTAAACAGCCATTTGCTAGTGCAACCTAAGAAAAGAGAAGTTACATATGAAATAAGCTGAATTATTTCTTTTACATGAGCTAAATATCGTTTTTTTTTTACATGTGAGGACAGTTACTGCGCAACTGACTAAAAATGGATGGTGCAACGACTCTCACGCATTGAATTTATCAAGGAGATGGGTGAATGTCAACTTCCAATTGTGGAAATAAAGAGGAATCTAATTAATTGCAAGAAGATATAAAATGGGAATGATCAAGAACGACTACAAAAAAGTCATTCGACCAATAAATCTAAGGCAATATTACCGAGAAGGTTTTCTTGGGGTAAGACGTTACACACTTCTTAATTCTTATAAACATATTAATAATGCATGTACAATTCATAGCAGAATTGAGGATCATGAGACGTTCTCTATCATACTTATAAATAAATTAAGCATGGGCAAATATCAGAAGTTTTTGTACAAATGATCTGAAAAATTATAGAATTAAGAGAGTGCATACCAATGCCTCGACTCCATTCACTGCAGAAATTGCTTCTCGATTTTTATCGTCAAATGATAAATTCCACAGGGCACCAGCAGCTTCTTGCCTGGCCAATCATTTTTAAGTTAAATTTTATCCTTCCAGGAAATGATTAAAGATCATTGATTTTGAAAAGGAAAGATAGAAAAAGGCACAAAAAGTAGATAGAGACTACGTGGCAAATCATTAACTGTTAGCGACAATATAGATAGCTCAATGTCCAACAGAAGTAAGCTGCAATTTAAATAGCATGAAATTAAATACCTGACACCATCATTAGAGGAGCTAGTAAGCCGCACAAGAGCTTTAATAGCTCCTACCTCATGTCCAACAGCAGCATTGTTACCATTGTTATCTCCGTGCGCAGCCAAATTTGCCAAAGCCCGAGCTGCCTGTATTAAAGTCAAGGGACAATATTTGTGGGGAACAATGACATCAAGAATAATATAATAACAGTAAAAAGATTTTTTGTATGACGAATACCTAACGTGAGAAAGCTGAGTCAGTGTTTTTTCCCAAAAACCAAGAAATAATCATATTTACATTCTCATGAGAAAACTCACCTGTTCTTGAACCCCTTCAACCTTGCAGGTCTTAGCCAGCATCACTAACGCTTGTATGCCCCCTACCGAAGCAATTTCCGTGCTACATTTGTCATCCGCCGCCAAATTTGCAAGAGCCCCAGCAGCACGTTCCTACAAAATAAGCCAACGAACAAGGGGTTGGCTATGTTAGAGAAGATACATCAACTCCATCATAGAATGATGGTAAAAAGAAATGAAGAAATAAATTGGCAAATTATAATCATGATGCCTCCTGAACATACCAACACCCCATCACCATCGGAACACCCTGCCCATTTAAAGATAAGGTCAACTAGAGCTTTGACTCCACCAGCTTCCGCAATGGCACCCTATTATTAAGGATTTTATTTTTAAGAACATAAAATGTGTTAAGCACATACAACATAAAGAAAATAGTTGAATAAACAACATCAAATGAAAAGAAGAAATAAACCTTATGCTCTTCGCCAACTGACAGGTTCCATAGCCCTCCCGCAGCCTCTTCAGCAACCGATCTGTTTACAGACTTAGCCAGATTTGTGAGAATTTCTATACCTCCTTCATCGGCCACAGCTTTTGCCACATTACCATTCACCGACAAGTTTGCGATTGCCTAAAAACGAAACAAACTTGAGTATCATACCGTTGAGAATGTTATCTCACACCGGGAAAAGACATCAATCCAGACTCATTATATTAATCATAGGCGTTAACCACCTAACATTAATTGATTTAGTATGAAATCTTGAATTTAAAAAATAAAAATCATACCTTTGCAGTTTCTGACTGAAGCCCTTCTCTCCATGATTTAGCAAGGTTCAAGAGAAGCTGTATGCCACCTTCTCGCATGACTGCTTGAGCACGTCCGGTGTCTATACTTGCATTTTCATCGTCTATTACAACAAAAGTTGCAAGAGCTGTTGCAGCCCTTTCTTGAACTTCCTCGTTAGCACTCTGCATGAAGCTAAGTAGCAAGTTTGTGCCCTGGTTTAGCCAGAAAGCATCTAAACCCGGTGGATTGCTTTCAGAAATACGTAATAGCGAACTCGAAAGGGTCCATTCGAGCCAGTCGAACATCTCATCTAATTTCTTATCCTTCACCTTGGAGTCTTTCCAATTTAAGAACACGTTCCAGTCATTCTCGGGTGTATCGACGAATATGGTAGAAATTTCTTGAAGTATGTCGGTGAAATTACTGAGGAGCACTTTCCCTTTCTGGTTGAATTTGGATTTAAATGTGGCATCTGCTCCGACTCCTTCACAATTCAAGGCGCATAGGACCTTCAGATTACGTAAGGATGAGAATAATCTCAGAAGTGTAGCGTTGCTCAAATCTGTTCTAGAAACATCTAGTCCAACAAGGTGTGGAAGCTTAGTCCAATGCTGTAAAGCCAAAGTCCACTTAATATCAGTTGTACCAGCGATAGAAATAAAGTGAACCGAGGTAACATTTCCTAGTGCAATCTCATCCACCTGAGCACAATCAATAAATCCAATATCTGTTAAATTAAGGCAATGCTTTGCCAAAGCATTGATTGCAATCGCATCCACTTCGATTAGACCAGATAGTCGGAGTTTCTGTAGATTCGGACAGCAAATTGCAACTGCTTTTATAGCATCGCTGCTTAGCCTTTCACAAAAGTCAGGCCCAACCTGAAGGGATTGTAATGCTTCATGCCGTGCTGCAAGAATACACAACGTAGCATCGGTCATTTTTCTGCAGCAGTCACCACTAAGATCTCGTAAACTACTGGCACGAAGGTTGATAACAGCATCAGCAGCTTCTGGACCCCTAAACCGAAGTTTCTGAAGTTTACCACAACGTGAGGCAAGCGACGAAGCACATGCTAGATCAAATTTGTGGGACCTAACGTCCAAAGCCTTCCATAGACATGGAGTTCGACCAAGAGCCCACCATGCCTTGCAGGTCGATGATAGACTAGCACGGTCACGGTAGTTCAAACACGAAAAAATTTGAAGTACAGTGTCATTGGGCAACCTAGTCCAATCAAGCGTGTCTTTCCCATCGAAAGCACAGCTTTCATCGATTTCAGGCCAATCAACCTTTTCTTTTCCTTTCCTTGTAACCCTCCTCCTCACTCGCCTGCTCATACTTGAACCACGGATTCTAACAACCAGGGCTAATGGCACTAGTAAACGCTATGCAAACGTTTTAGCTCTAGAAATCAGCAATGATAACAGCAATAATCAAATCAAAAGACTAGTTCATTGATCAACAGACCATCGACAACAGCTGCTAATATCAAACACTCACTTTCCCACCCGATTCTTGAAACCCTTAAAGCTTCAACAAAATCAGCGAATTTGAGTGCTTTCAGCTTAAACATGCCTTAACAACTGCACCCACCATAATCAAATCAAAAAGGACTTCTATTCTATTCCATCACGCAATTCAAAAAACTCCTCACACGGATATGATTCAAACCCTTAATCACAAATGCGTAGGAATAAAAACGAGACTATCTTATACTTGAAGCTCAAAGCTTATACCCTCAACAAATAAGACCTTGATTGTAAGCCCTCTTTATGCCCGACTTGGGGCATTAGCCTGTTGCTATCTAAGGGAGAGCTACAAAGTTTAACGACCTCAGCATTCAGCCCAGATTCAAGAAAAGTGTCGAAGGGCAATAACAAAGCTGTGAACTTTACCTCTCAATACGATTTGTTCACAGATACACAAAGGCAGACGCACGCAGAGAGAAAAAATATATATAATAAACGGTGGAGACGATATTTGTAGAAGACGAAGGTAAATTTTAGAGTTAATTGTATTTAAGCCAATTTAGCCCATATTTATTTTCAATATATATTGAAATATTTTCTAACAATTTTCACCTTTGCCATGATTCCAAAATAAATATTTCACCAAAATAAGCTAATTTCAACAAACCGTGAATAAATTTGTGGAATACTTTTGTAAATAAGACATATTATTCCATGATACAGATTAGGAAACAGAGTTAGAGTGGTTCGAATTCATGATTGTCGAGTTTGATTTCGTGCTCATAACCGTCGAACTCTAGCTTCATGGTGACTGATCGAAAGCTGACGAGCTGGCAAATTATTTATTTTTTCATATATATTTTTTTATTCTAAGTTTGAACATTTCGAGCTTCAAGCTCGAGCTCGTCGGGTAAACGAGCTCACGAGCGTTGAATTTAATTATTTATTATCATGCCCGAGCCATAAAAACAAACGGCTCATGGAATATTAATCGAGCTCGGCACGGTGTAGCATTGATTAAACTAATATATATATATATATATATATATATATATATATATATATATATATATTTGTTATGGTGCATAACTACCGTGAGCATCGCATATACGTACTCCGTGTCTTTTCGCTTCAAAATTAAATTTTTAACCAAATGTCAAACTTATTCTCCTTATATAATAAGGTGATGTTGTTGTAAAACAAATCCATCTTCATAAAAACACTCAAAAGCATCGTATTGATGTGATTTATATGTGAAATTAAATGTATTGAACAATGTTTATTGATTGCATTCATTTGGTCCTAATCCTATTCTATTTCCATCATTGTGTATAATTCTAGAGATGAATAAATTAGATTAATTTATATAATTATTTTTTAGATCAAACATTTGTCTCTAAGCACTCAAATTTAGTTCGTACCAAGGAGATGATTGTATTATAAATGAATATTATAGAAGCCCAAATGTAGCACCAAGTAGCATTCTCAATTTGATGTGTGTGATAATATCTCAATAGCCAAAATCTAGTCACGCCAGATTATTTTGGTCAAAATATATATGATCTAATTAACAAAAAATCTGATCTAATTAAAGGTCAAATCAATTATTTAGATATTTAATTATAAGACTTTAATTTCATATAAACCGAAGGAAGTGATTCATTATATATATATATATATATATATATACTATATATAATACACCTTAGAGTAACTGTCTCCAATCAATTTGGTATGTCATGTCAAATTATAATTTATCCTTTAATTTATTATATATTCCAATTATACCCTTACAAATCATATTTTTCTTTTTAAATACTTAAAAATAACATAAAATTAAAATTAAATTATAATATCATATATTAAATATTATAAATAAAAAAATAACTTTTAAAATATAAAACAATATTATATTGTACACGCATCGAGTGTGAGTAAAATACTAGTTACGGCAAAAACATGTAAAACAATATTATTTCGTAATTACTATTTGGTTTAATTTAAATAACTATCATTTTATCATTCAATTTTTGATTTATTATAACTATATCCTCAAAAATCTATTTTATACATATATACTTAAAAATAATAAATGATTAAATTTTAATATATATTCATATATTAAATATTTTTAATTATAAACTATAAACAATTCGATTATATATTTATATATTATTATAAGACGGGGTAGTGTAGCGGTGGCTTTAAGATTCATTTACGCTCTAAATTCAAATCTGGCCCAATCAACGGCTGATGTAGTACTCACTGGCTCTCGCTTCTAAGGGTTGTACATTGCGCCTACATTCATGTACCATAGATATAAATATAAATATCCCAAATTAGCGCAAGTTTTCGTTAACATTTTTTTTTTGGGATCTTCCTTGCGCTTCAGTGTCGAGCTTGGTGTCGCCGGCGTTGCCTGACGTCGCTCGCTTCTGAACTTGGTACTCCGACGAAGCATCTCACTCAAGCGTCGGAAACCGATTTGATTCTGCTCGGCAATGGCGCGTAGATCGGCGCGGGAACTTTCCTCGTAAGCGTTACCGTCGAGGTCCAGGTCGGCATACTTTGGAGTTCACATTTTCCATCTGTTTTTAACTGTGGTGTATTGTGTGCTCGATTATTTATTTATTTGTGGCGGCTTAGCTTTATAGTAGTGCGTTTAATGTGCTTATGTAGGGTTGAAAGAATGCTCTGATGTGGATGTTGGACTAAAATATGCTTGATTTAATGTGTGAGTGTGACTATTATGCTTCAACACTGATTAATCATGCTGAAATTAGCCTCTCAATACTGTGCTGCAAATTATTCTTAGTATCTTATTGAAACTTTTTAAGAAGATAATCCAAAGAACTAAACCCTGTGACTACCATATTTCTCGTGTTTGCTCAGCTGATGCGTGACTGCCATATCGTTGCTGTTAGCATCACGGCCTAGCTAGCTAGGTTGTTATTGTGCTCGAGCTTATTCCTTTTCCTCAAGGATAACGTCCAATTCTCCTCGTGCTTCTTACTTCAGCTCTCTGATGGGGGAGCTGAGGAGTCTTCCTTCTTATCAAGACAAAGACAAAAGTTCCACCTTGCAACTTCAGTTCTCTGATGGGGAGTTGAGAAGTCTACCTTGTTGAATTCGATCAAGACAACGACAAAGGTTCCACCTTGCATTATACGTTTTTCTTCTTCCCATTCGTCCTTCCTACTTGTGTGATTTTGACAATGCTGGGAACGAAAAAATATCTATGTTGCTGATTATTGTCCGTTTCATGATATCAGTTGGAACCTTTGAAGCTACGTTAATTTCCAGTTGGACTCCATTTGTACCAAAGGAGGCTCCATTGCTCGATATATTTGCTGAAGTGCACCCAACTCGACATACTCCTACTCATCTTCACTGGGATTCTCAACGTGCGTGTGGTCTTACGTAGACTAGACCTTCAGATGAATTCTCGGTACGCCTCTGCTCTTCTTTTATTTATAAATGTTTCTAATTTAGACGCCATTTTAACATGAGCTTTATAAGATTTACTGCTATTTCATCTGAATATGCATGCTGCTTCGTTGACTAACCTTGAAGAGGGTGCGCTATGTTTACTGTTGAGATTAATTGTCCCCCCTTGGATGTGGAGACAATCCAGCTATATGAAATTTCTGCGTTTTACTTGATTTAACATGGTCATTTACTGCTAGCTAACAAACACATTAGTCATCAATCAATAGGCAAACACAGCCAACAGAAAAAAGAAATAGTTAAAATACCCTCAACTAACAACATCATCTCTTTACAATATTCTCATTAACGAACATCTCTGTTCCTATATCAAATCACCATCTTGTCCTTGTGATCTAAGCTTTTGAACATCATCTGGTTGAGGCTGAATCATTGAAGCCCATGAGTTGCAAAGGCATTATTTGCCGGTTATCTGTTGCCGAAGCTAACAAAGATGTTATCTTGGAGGAAGAAACATCTACACGCTCACATTGAGGACACATTGTGAGAGTAGTTGGAGGATTCATAATGTTGGTGTAAAACGCTGGAGATAGCTTTAGCGCTCTTAGCTGGTTAAGCTCCTTTTGTAGGCGTCTGTTTTCGCCGTTTAGATTTTCGAAGCAACGCCTTAGGTATTCACAGTCGACTTCTGTTTGCTTCAGCTTTGTCCTGAACATATTTTCAAGACCTCAAAATCTTATTATACTCTCCTCGAAACTCAATTCAAGTTGCAATTATTTCATCAAACCAACCTTGCTCGTCTGTTCTGAAACCACACCTCCACTTGTCTGGGCTTCATATTCAGTTGCTTTGCCAGAGCTAACTTTTGCTTCTGTAGATGTCAAACACATGGGACTAAATTAAACATCCAAAATCTCAAAGAATCCAAGAAGCAGTATTAGAAATAGACTCTAAATATGTTGATCATCTTTAGTTTCTAACATATAACTTTTAGGTGCTAAGGAAATTCCTTTCTTGACATGGTATTCTAGTTACAGGACAGTACACTTACAGAATTCAGGGTGTGATGTTCTCTAAAAGCCTCTTCAAGAACCACAGCCTGCTCCTTGCAAAGCCGAAGCTTTTTCCTCGCCGACGCATCGCCGCCTTCTTCGTCGGAGCTCGATAGTGCTGCTCTCTCCCCATATTCGTGTTCTCTGTCCCTTGTTCTCTTTTCACTAACACTTGATAATGTGCTGTTTGGTGATGATGAAATCATTAATGCTTCATCATCTGCTTTATATAATCCCACGTCGATCCCTCCTATCGAAGATCTTGGATTGAGGTTATTGTGATCATTGGAGATCAACTGAAATGCCACAGATCTCTGACCCATGCTCTGATTCTGCTGTCCGAAAATGGGTAAAGGAGATCTAAAAAGATTCAATGGGGAATGTTCATAATGGCCCTTTTTCGGGCATCCCAGGCTCAAACTCAGCATCAAGCCATCTTCTTTCTGAGCCATCTTTTGTTAGTTCTCTCTTTACTTCACCTCAATGATATGCTTGTGTTTTGTAGAGTGGGGAGATATATAGGTGGGGAAGGCCTATCGATATGCACTGTGCATGCATATGTTTAGCATTCATATATAGAGAGAGGGATAGCACAGCAGGAGAATATAGGTAACTAGACATGTGTTGAATGACAGTTCGTGTCGGCGAGTGGCCATTGAGTCATACATAATAATGGTGATGATGATGTTCATCTTAAATTTTTATATATTTTATTTTTAATATGTTTCTCACCTTTATTTCTTGATAGGAATAGTATATCTCTTTTGGCTCGTGAAGTGGTCATTAACAGTTTAGGCGGAAGTAGTTGTAATTTAGACATGGCTTTGGATTCTAAAGGACTGAAGAAGTTGTAGTTATAGTTCAGACATGGCTTTGGATCTAAAGGAATGAGGGACGACGTTGGACAGAAGCGCGTGTATCCACGTGGATATGACCACATTATGCCTTCCCACGTGGCAACATGTGGGGCCCAACGGACACTCGTGCGAATGTGCAATCTTTAACTTGTCTTGGTGGGACTAGACAAGGCACATTGGTATGATCATTACATATGCTAGTATTACCATCATCATTAGATGTTTCTACATATATATAAATTAAATAAACAGTCTATGATTATGCTCACCACTTGTGACAGCCATAATTGGCAGAAGATAACGCAAAATACTAATTCTTTCGTATGATTATGACAGCTTGATTAGATCTCGATGATTGAAGTCTTCTAAATTTATGGAATTTACACCCAACATGATTGTGATGTCAAATATCGTCTGAAATTAAATATATATATATATATATATATATATATATTCTAGAAATCAATTTTGATTAAACTAACTTGAACTTAACTACTAATCATATATATATAAAAGTTGGATAGCTCTCACCACATTAAGACACGTCAGCAAAATCCTTTCCCCCCCTTCAGACACGTCAGCAAAATATTCAGCCCTTCGTCCACGTCATCAAAGGAGGTTTAGAAATGAGGGTTTGGCAATGCAATGCATATGTACTGTTTTGTTTTGAGTGTGTTTAATGTGAGACTTATCAATTTCTTAGGAGTGTTTAATTGAATGAATAAAGCAATATAGATACAGCATGTAAATGGCCATGAACCTAAGCGATGGACAGATTCACGAACGTAATCGATGGATAGATACAACATGTAAATGTCCATGAGACTTATCACATTCTTAAGCAGTATAGATACATTGTATATATTGTCTACTAAGCTTTTATGAAGCAGCATAAATGATAAGTGCACTGTATCTAACCTAATCGCATTATAATTCATCCATTTGTTTTCCTTGGTCATGCACTGTACGTGGAGTCCGTGCCTTTCAGCAGCATAAATAATGTTTGGTGCAAACACATTTCAGCATTGAGTTTATGATTTTCTGTGACTGATTTTTAGGGTTTCTTCTGCATTTACTCTATCATCTTCAAGCCTATGGATTCAATACATTCGGCCGAAAAATACGTCATGCTTAATAAACTTGGTCCTAAGATCGAATGTTCCAGAATTGTAGTTCGGCTCTTGCGGTCATGGAAGGCAATCAACCTGAAAAGAAATGGAGAGTTAATGTGTGTCGACATGCTATTGTTGGACGAAGAGGTTCTGATTATCTTTATTAGTCGTTGTTTGAATTATGTATATACATATGATCCATTATAAAACCTCTCAGATTTGCCTTCTATAACGTACTCAGTTACACCCAAAGTCCCGCTGTAATGAACTTGCTCCCGAGCCGTATTTTAAGCATGTTCGATGTAAGGAACTTTCTAATGACTGCCTGATTATAGATCAGAAGTTCAATGTTCTTGCCAGGTTTAGGATGATTCAATATGACTCATTTCTTTATCATGCTGATCAACGTTAGGCGTCGTTTCATATGCTTTGTATTTGTACAGGAGCGAGATTTTAATTGTAGATTGGGTATGAGTCTGATCTATGATGAATCTATTATATAGTACATTTTCTGACGTAGCACTGTTCTCTGATTTCATTTCGGAAGCTCACGCTGCATCTTTGAAGTGTAGCGTATCTCCGAGACTATGCTTTGAAAAAAAAACCTCCTATTCTCTGGCAGATACAAAATTTTATAATACAATACAACAAAGTACAAAGTAAATATATTTATTACTAACAGGGGGTCGTTTGCCAGCTCCTACAACATTCATAACCGCACATGGGCGCACGGTACCCGCTCACAAGCGCAGGATACCCGCACATGGGCGCACGGTACCCGCACACAAGTGCATGGTACCCCCACAGGTGCGCACGGTACCCGCACACAAGTGTGCGGTAACCTGTGTGCGCATGGTACCCGCACACAAACGCACGATCCCCGCACAGCTCGCATGGTACCCGCACAGCTCGCATAGAATTCCTTTCAGAATATTCTGAAAGGAATTCTAATAGAATTCATTCTACTCGAATATTAATTCGAAATTTATTTGAATTATTTTTTGAATTAGTTTAATTCGAAAACGAATTCGAAAAATATATCGAGTTTCATTTTCGATTTATTTTTTAATTGAAAATTTACTCGATTTTATAAAATATAACCAAAATAGTAATTCTATTAGAATTCCTGAATTCTAATATAATTCTAATAGAAATTCTAATAGAATTCCTTTTAGAATTTTAATAGAATTCTAAAAGGAATTCTAATTGAATTCTTTTTATTCGAATATTAATTCGAAAATTATTTGAATTCCATCAGATAATAATAAAAGACAACCTTACGATTGCTTCATCTGTCACCCTCATTCATACAGGATAATACAACCGTGGATTAATATTATATTAATACATTAAAGTATGCATATTTCCATTGCAATATTATCTTAATCAACTTCACTGGCCCTTTAATATAAACAATTAAATTCAATAAAAACATGACTTTTACTGTTACAAGGGTAATTATCACCATAATCGCTTAACATATCATTGAAATTCACATGAAAATACCATCCTACAACATATAACAACTACTGGCCTCATTATCTGTAAACGCCATATTAGTGTTGCCTAACTAATTGCTTCCTAACATCCACCAACAAACATTTCCGTCATTATATATGAGAGCCATCCACAAATATAAAAATCACACATACTCACCAACTGATAAGAAAAAACAAAATAAATAGTCCCACAAACCTGAGCTTCGCAAAGATATGTAGTGGTGAAGTCGTCAAGGAAGACATCTTTAGACGTTGAGCATGCAAAAAATCATTGATATCGAACGAAAACTTGGTATCAATATCTACATGTATTTACTAAAGCTGACATTCTCAAGGATGCTGTACTCAGCTGCATGGTTGTATCATAGGAAGTTTGCGATGGTATTCGAGCAGTTAAATATTGAAATATAAAATTCTAATCCTGGTAGAACCATACCTGCGCAAAATAATAACATCATGAAGCTGAATACTGTTAGTAAATACATTCATGCATCACTCATAGTCGTGCAATTTCAGGATCATGCAAAGGCTTGGTAAAGTCTAATAAATTTGGAAGAAAAACTGTAAGTAACGTTATAGAAAAAAACTGAGGCATCAAAGTTGAATATAGTAACATGCATTGGTGGTAAACTGCCGCTAAAATTATACTTACAAATTTTCGACATAATATATTCGTAAGATGTGCATCTCATTTGTCAGTTCTATGTGATCGATTATTGCTTTCAAACATTACTTATAGAGATTTTATCAACTTTATATATGCATTTTATGTGCAATTTGTTTGAACCTGTGAAGAATGGTGAAATAGATTAATACTCCGACTTGAATTTTCCTAAATAAGTAATACAAAAATGTATTTCCTACACAAATATATTCTTAGCGTTTAATGTTCATTCGATTAGTCAAATCTATGTGATCGAATACTGCTTTCAAGCATTACTTACAGGCATTGTATCAACTTTATAAATGCACTTTATGTGCAGTTTTGTTCGAATCTAGACAGAATTACGGGATAGATTACTATGTCTATATGAATTTTCATAACTAAGTAATAAAAAGAACATTACTCCGATGTATTAGGACAATGTGGCGTCTTTGGGAAAACATCAGCAAGTGGTTTAAATGGTATAATAATTTGCTGAATTGGTATACTAAAAATACTATTAGATTTTAATTGGTATAAAATTTCCATAAATCGGTATAATAAATTTCTCGGTAGGTATGCTGGAAATCATTCTGCAATAAAGACTTTAATGGTATAATAATTTACTGAATTGTTATAACAAATATATAATGACATTGATTTAGCAACTGCGCCCGTAAATAATAGAATAGCAAATAAAGTAACAAACGGAGAATTTACTTCATTATTTTGAATCAAGCTATTCAATATTTCGAATAAATCTCCAAATTCAAAACTACCCGTTATCCAATAAAAACCTAAAATTCCTAATAACAAACCAAAATCCCCTACACGATTAGTTACAAAGGCGTTTTGACAAGCATTTGCCGCAGAAGGTCGTGTAGACCAAAACCCTATTAATAGATATTAATGCTCGATGAAACTGTCAAAAACATTAATACTACGTGAGGTATGGATACATGAATTTCTCTGCATGCATCAACTAATATATCATTCAATACTATATAAGCTAAATATTAAGTAATTAATTGTGTTTTAAATGTAAATAAAACACATGTGGCATGGTTTAACACACGATGACCCATGGTATGTCTATGAACAATCACTTTACGTTGGAACCTCCTTATAATCGTGCATTGTAGATAACAAATGGACAATAAATACATTTAAATGCACATGCATGTATTATACCACCACTCTCCAATAAGTTTGTGCAAACAATAGTAAATGGCAAGTACATTTTATATAGATGTAACATTCTTTACACCAGTATAAGAAGTGGACAGATGTAAGCACGGTATAATTGAGTACCGCACCTGATATTTCTTTAGAGTATTATTTTCAGCATAAGCAAATAGAGATGTTTTCTGAATTCTCAGCTTACTTACATAATAGCTTCCAAGGGGTTCGAGATTCAGTGACTGAATTGGTAGCGAGAATTGAACGGAAAATAGATTCTTATGTTCAATCCGCGGGGCTAAGCTTTGACGCTTTGCAGGTGAAGTGCGATCTGCAAACCAATGCTTTGAATCAATTGGCAAGAAATCTCGATAGAAGCTGCTTGGATATTCATGAGAGGCTTTCAAAAATTGAGAGGAGGCTTGGTAAGTAATTTTGTTTTTTTGTTCCAAAATAATATTGCCTAAGTGTAATATTCGTTTGACATAAGTTTGAAATAATTACAAGGGGAACTTCAATCTGATGATGAGGACACTCGAGTTGTTGCCGATCAGGATATTGTCCACTCTAAGAGTCATATATCTGGTAAGGAGCATCGCTCGAAAAAAAAAACTTGATGGTTTGTCCACGTTATCAAAGCGCAAAAGATCTTCCTTAGAGTCTTCACCCCATCCGGTTATAAATCAATCGACGAACGCACAACCTGATTTCCGTATAATAAACAAAAGGTCTTCGTTAGCGGCTTTCCCCAATCCGGTTATCAACCAACCGAAGACCCCCCCATCCTTATTTCAGTATCGATAGCAACGTGAAAATGTTCCCAAATATATCATCTATGATAAGTAAGATGGATTTAGGATCGTATATGACGGGTATTACCGGGAGTCATCATGGAGTACAGTTCTTTACAACACTTATGCAAAAAACTGCATGGCTCACTGATGAGGTGCGTGAGAGTTTTATTTTTTTTAATGTTTTTCCTATTAACTAATGCGATGTGTATTTCTGATGTATATGAATTTCTGCGCAACGAAGCCGAGCAGGTTTTTAATGAATATTTGTCTACGCCCATGAATTTCATTGAATGTCCGGTAAACGTTTTTATTTTTGTCACCGCTTAAGTTTGTATTTGTGCAGGTACGAGATTTCGCCTGCATAACAAAGAGTACTAAAATCATATTGCAAAGGAGTTCCACAAAATTTGGAACAGATGCTAATGGTCATTCATGTTAGGTTTTTTTTATTTTACTTATTTCTTTTTTTTTGTAATGCGTAGGTTTATATTTATCAATATGATATTCTAATGCATTCATGTATTATCAGGAAAATATTTAATTATGCCAATATTTCATGCTGGGAACAAGCTCAAGTGCGTTATAGATTTGATTGAAATGACATTTCAGTATCAGAAATAGGTGAAGTCGTTTGATTCCGAACACATTTATCTCAGTTTTTCCGTATTACGTATCTTGGAGCATGTAATTGCAGCAACCATAAACTCAGTCTTTGTAAACGAGATCAACTGCACTATGATTAATAGTACGTCTGTTTAGAAGCCTATAGATATTAAAATCCATCAATGTATTATGATGTATTCAACTACAGATACATGACGCACATGCCATTAAACAAACAACATTAATAGTAACACCTCATGAAACATAAATACTCAAAAAAATATCAGCTTCGTGCTGAAATACTATTTATAAATACGGTCATGCATCACTCATAGTTTCGCAAACTAAAGGTCATGCAAAGACTTGATAGAACCTGACATATTTTGGAAAATAAACTATACATAACCTCACGGTAGAACATGAGGCATCAACACATTAGTGATAGACACGAGTGAACGTTGTACTTACAGAGTTTTCGAACTGTTATGGTACTGAACACAAGCATCTGAACTTTTTATGTTCATTATATCTTGCATAAGGACGCATCTTGAACAGACGTCAAACTTTCAACGATCGAAGAAGAGAGAACTATTTCAGTGTCATGTTTTGCAGTGTTCTGGTCTGGCAATCAGAATCAATCAAACACAAAAAAAAAACTAAGGAATTTAGAGTTCTCTATATGCTATGGAAGAGGTCGAGTTTCGTTGCCTCCTCTTAGAAAACTGTCGAATTATATGTAAGTAAGCTGACGGACCACTCTTTTCGACAATACATTAGAGTTTATATCCATGCAAGCAGAGGTAGATCCGACAATTAAACCACGAAACGGTGCATATGTTTACCACAAATATGGGAAGAGTTATCACAATAATGGATCATTACTTCCAACAGAAGGTAAGAGACCAAATTATAGCTTCAATAATTCTTTCAAAATGTGAAGATGCGTCTCAGTTAATCGTATTAATGAATTGGTGTCTTCAAGCTTCTCATTTAAATATATTCATTTACACAACTGTTTTATTGATAACTTTTATTACTCTTGCTGCAAACGAACTGCATGAGCGTAAAATGATCCCCGTTGAACAGAATTATGTTCTATTCATAACCATATATGATAATAATGTTGCAGTTGCGGTTGGTCCAAAAAAATCCAAAATGACATAAATTTGATTGTGCAATTCCCTCAGAATTTAACCAATATTTTGTTTTTTAAAGTACCTTAACTCCACATGAGTTGTAAAATAAACATTCACCGTATTAAATTTATGGTACTGCGGCACATACTCATTTTTTATATATACTCTCAGTGATGATAATTGATATGTAACCTACTCAAAATTACTGATTTAGGGTAATTATTTTTTATTTTTCAGGTGAAGAAGCTCAAAGCAGTAGCAACAATGATAAGGTTTAAGATGTTATAGATATATTATTATTACAGTGAAGTCTTGGGTATCATTTTGTGGCTTCAGTGTCTGAATTGCTGGCCGGAATTGATCGTAAAATAGATTCATACGTTGAGTCGGCTGGATTGAGTTTTGACGCTTTGCAGTCTCAGTTCGATTTGCAGACGAACGCAGTGAATCAATTAACGAGAGCTCTCGAAAGAAACTCTTTGGATATCCACGAAAGGCTTTCAGATATTGAAAGGAGGCTTGGTATGTTTTTAGATTTATGTTTGTTCTACCGTGGTAATAACGTTTCGTACTATTCGTTGACATTATTTTGAAATAATTCGAAGGGGGCATTCGTTCTGTTCATGAGCGGGTAGATTCAGAGAAAGATGTTGTCAAATCTTTTCTGATAAGGAGCATCGATCAAAGAAAGAAAAAAAACAGGATGGTATGTCTATGTTGTCAAAGCGCAAACGGTCTTCGTTAGAGGCTTCGCCTAATCCGGTTATAAACCAACCGAAGACCCCCCAGCCTTATTTCAGTATCGGTAGCAACGTGAAAATGTTCCCAAATATATCATCTATGATAAGTAAGATGGATTCAGGATCGTATATGACGGGTATTACCGGGAGTCATCGTGGAGCACGGTTCTTTACAACACTTATGCGAAAAACTGCATGGCTCACTGATGAGGTGCGTGAGAGTATTTTTTTTTAATGTTTTTCCTATTAATTAATGCCATGTATATTTTGATTTCCAAAAGCATGTTGACGAGTGTCTTCGAGGATTCATTGAGATGCAGCGTCGTACAAATTTTGGAAGCGCTAGCGTTGCCTTTATGAACACTGCTTTCAATCAAATTGTCGCACTTGAGTACGTGAGTTCCGGTGAGGTTGATGTTGCCTCTCTTCGTCCTTACGCACAAGGAATTATGGAAAGTTGGCCATCGACGCCTTGGCGCAGTGCTGATCTTATAGCAATCCCAGTTAACGTAAACAATTGCCATTGGGTTCTCGCTGTAGTTGACCACAAAAACGGAAGTGTTACAATCCAGGACTCGGACTTCTCTTGCGACAAGGACATGAGGTTTTTCAGTGAGGCTTTTCATATTACATAGATTACTTTACCGTATATACTACAGGATCTTGGCATAAATGATGAGATGATAAATTTCACGGTTGATCGAGATGCGAACTTCCCCCAACAGACTGTCATGTAAGTAACTACATCAAACACCACACCAAATCGAACACATCAGTGTCTTCTGTCATATTAAACCTGATTTCATTAAATCTGATCCTTAAAGTGTTTTCCTCAGGGGTGAATGTGTAATCTACATGTTGCGTTCTGCATTTTCTTTGATGATTGCTGGTGATGCCATCCATCAAATCACGCCTGTGGAGATTGAGGACTTCAGGAAATATCTTACCGTTTGTGCTTTTTGTAACACATGGGTTTGACGTTTGTTTCCTATTTCTGAACTAGATGTTTTAATTTACGCATTTCAAGACCATCGTGAATATATATCGTTTGCATTTGAACAACCATGTCAATTAATCGTATCAATAAATTTCTGCTTTAAAACAGTTTTGCTGGATCAAATGATTTATAGTCGTACTTCCAAACAATTCGAACATAACTACGATACGATAATAGGTTATAATAGTAGCGCTGCAGTATTGTAACATAAACATACAACGTCATATACTCATTATTTATTAAAATATGTTTAAACAGTAGATTCATTAATATTTTTTGCAATCGATACTTTTATGACGTTTCTTTAGTTTATATGGAACCGAACGATTACATATTGGGATACTTTTTATTTTACACTACCAACGATATTTGCAGCGTGACTTTTAGGCGACGTATAGTAATTGTTTTAGCATTATTCATAATGAAAATAATTAAAAAAAGGTTCTACCGAATTAATAAATATATTAATAAGTTCTATTTGTGTGGTATTGCTGTGAATATCTGCGAACTAAGATGGAACGGGTTTGTTGATTTTTGTTTTTCGTTGTTTTTTTAATACACACTCGTTGTCTATAACGTATAGTTTTGTTATCTCTTATAATTTGAATTTGAGCATGAGCGGGATATTAAGTGCATTGGAATGATTACCGAGATTGTTACGCAAAGCGGATGGAATAACCTTTCTTGCACCAACTGTTTCATCCAGTTGGGAAAATCCATAACTATCCTGATTTGTAATAAGTGTATGACCCACAATGCAGTTGGAGTGTTGCGATAATAAAGCATATCATTTGGATGTTATAAGGGAAGGACTGAGGTTTCACGTTAAATAATGTTTTTTCCTCTATTAGATTTCGAATAGAAGTAATTGTTGACGATGGGATTGAGTCGGCAAATTTTGTAATACTTGACGCAGCTGCTAGGAAACAAACAAATACAACCGAATAAGATCTGGCTGGTTTGATGGTAAATTCGTTGTGTGAAAAGTTTCCTGATGTACAGCTGTTGACAAATGTATTTTTTAACGGAACGTTCTTAGTTTAAGTGTATCAAATATCATGCTTCTCAATAACACATTCGATTCGTTGACGGATACAACAGTATTTTGCATTTATTACTACGATCTGGAAGAAAAAAATGCAAACAACAAAGGTCTAAGTGTTGATTCGATTGCCCTATCCAGCTCCCCTGACTCTCTGAGTGCAATGTATAAAGAGTTGTTTCAGTTTTTACAATACAATTAATCACGATGTTGCTTACAGCAGGAGGAGGAAAATTAAAAAAGAAAAATAGGGAACGTTTATGTGATGTCACACCGTACCAATTATACATTGAATTATGAACAACAACAGGTATTTTGCGACTGCCAAATTCAGCCAACTGCAGTAATCACAGTCACGCAGTCGCACACTCTTCCAAACACTCATTCCATGGTCACACTAATTCACACGGTCGGACAGTCTTGCAGTCTTTCAAAAATAGAATGAAAATTAAACAAAGCCCACCTACTTTAGAAAGCCCAATGAAAGTGGCCCAAATATACAAATTCAAACAAGAAATCGAACAGACCAAATTCAGAAAAAAAAAAATACAAAGTGAAGAAATACAAAAGAGAACTCGAACACAGCTCCTAGCAATAGACCTCCAATTCGATTTCCTTCAATTGCATTAAAGACAAGGAAACTTGCTGCGAATCCGCGGCAAAATGGCGCAGCTAATCGTAAGGGTGTGTGTGTGCATAAAACACAAATTTTTATAATATAATTGTTTAGTACGACTGTGCATCATTGGTTTTGCGTTTGTGTGTATTTGAGGTTGAATGATGTTTTCTTCCCCGTATCAGGTTTCGAATATATTAGTTGTTGATGATGGTAGTGAATCGGCAAATTGTGTAATATTTGACGCAGCTGCCAAGAAGCTTACTAATACAACCGCAGAGGATCTGGCGGGTTCCATGGTGAGTTTGTTGGTTTAGTTTTTAAACGAACAGGCTTAAATTAAATGGTGTTGACATGGTGCTCTGTGAGGAATGTATTGTACGACTTTATGGCTGTTGAGCCGTCCTTCATTGCAGAGTGTTTCCATGCGAAACGAGAATGGTTATAGGCCAAGTTCACCTGAGCATGAAATACCTGGGTGCATCCTCGCGTTGGTCGGCCGAACATTTCAGTTTCAAATACAGATAAAACCGTCTAACTTCATAATAACATACCACAGCTTTGCAGTGTCGCATATATCAGAGACCTTGCCTCATGATGATGCATCCGATTCTTTAACGGATCCAAAGATACGAAACGTTTATGTGGCGTTATTGTATATATTTTTGAACGTTTATGTGGCGTTATTGTATATATTTTTGCAGAAACATTATAAAAACTCTGAGATTTGCCTTCTATAACGTACTCAGTTACATCTAGAGTTCTGCTGTAATGAACTTGCTCCCGAGTCGTACGTTATGCATGTTCGATGTAAGGAACTTTCTACCCACTGCCTGGTTACATATCAGAAATTCAATTTTCTTGCCAAGTTTATGATGATTCAATATGACCTATTTCTTCATTATGCTGATCAAACTTTAGACGTCGCCCGAGTTGAAATTATAATAACATTATTTATTGGTATAATAACAATAACAGTTGATATAATATCGACAACAGTTGGTATAATGCCCAGTATTATTTGTAAAAAAATTAGAATGTTATTTGTTGGTATAATAGTGATACCAGTTGGTATAATAACGACAACAGTTGGTATCATATCCAGTTTTGTTGATATAAAATTAGAATAACTTCATTTATTGATATAATAGTGTTAACAGTTGGTATAATAGTGATAACAATTGGTATAATAGCGAGAACAGTTGGTATAATATCCAGTTTTATTTATAAAAAATTAGAATAATGTTATGTGTTAGTATAATAGTGATAACAGTTGGTATAATAACAACAGTTGGTATCATATTCAGTTTTGTTGATATAAAATTAGAATAACATCATTTATTGATATAATAGTGTTAATAGTTGGTATAATAGTGTTAATTGTTGGTATAATAGAGACAACAGTTGGTATTTAAGAAGAATTTGAAACTTCATTCGGCATAGAAACCCTAAACAGCTACCGATTAGATGTAAATCAAATATCAGCATCGAAAATAGTTAAAGCCCTCAGCAATAAACTATTGAAAGAGGATCCGATATACGACGTAGAAGACACTTATGCTCGGCAGCGCCTTCTCAATTATACGCTGAATTACGAGCAGCAGTAGATGTTCGGCGCCCTCATTGCGCTGTAGGAATTTGACGCCGTTATGCAGCCGGTATAACGTTCGTATATATCATCGTAATAATGTTGAATAGATTCCGGCAAATTTGCTGTATACTGAAGCGGACCATATAGTTACAAATTTTATGGTCCTGAAAGGGTTATAGCAGATAAAAACACATATCTCTCAGTGTCACATTATTCCAAAATCATACAATGCTTTCAGTGTTGTTTATGTTAATATGCACAATGGTGCCACCATGTTAGAATCTCCAGCAGGCAAAGTAGCTGATTTTAAAGCTGGTTCTTTCAAGGATGTCGTAGTTGTTGTTAGCCTCCGTGTAGATGCTGTAAATTACCATAGACCTGACAATATCGTCTGCAATTGTATTGAAATAGTCCTGGCAGTTGCTTGAAATATTACGAAGTTCGTCGACTCACACTCATTATCAACAATAACTTCTATCCAAAATCTAATATTAGGGTTTGTTCAGTTACAGATATCCCCAATTTACAGACAATGTTAACCTAATGAAGCTCTCATTTGAAAGGGAATAAAGAGGTGTCATTTGGTAAATTAATTAATTGACTGTAGTATTCTAATGTTATTATTGTTTTGAGTAATAGGCGAAGTGCAACAAAATTAAACATACAAACTAAAGCAAATTACAATAATCAAAGACTGTTACTTCACATCCAAAAGCTGACAGACCACTATTTTCGACAATACATTAGAATTTATAATTCCATCCTCGCCTTTATATCCATGTGAGCAGAAGTAGATCCGACAATTAAATCACAAAACGGTGCATATCAACCGATATCTTCATAATTTAATTTTCCAAACGATAACTCATTATTATTTGTTGCAGCATAAATATACAACATACCATTCATTAAGATATAAGCCCGAAGCATCATAGTTGAATAGAGTTCGATACTATATCAGTGATTCACTAGAGGTCACATTATACTTAAGGTTTTTCAATCTAATATATTATCATCGTATATCAGTAAGAATTCAATATAGGCGTTTATGAATTAACTTCCGTTAAATTTATCATACAAGTACACCATGTGTACAATTCTGATATAAACGACTTTACTACCGAAAAATATGCTCTACATAATTTCCATGACATTCTAATTTAATGAACATTCCCGTGCATCGCACGGGTCGAACCTAGTATTTAAAAAAAAGTGAAAATCTAATAAGAGCAATAACATGTAGATATGCACATGCATTGACATCGAACAGTGGAAGTTTCGATATTTCTTTATACTAATTTTATGCATGTGTTCCAATATAATATATATAATATTACTTTATATTATGAGCTATTTGTAATTCAAAATTTTTAATAGATGAAATTATAACTTCAACTTTAATAGTGTGTTATTTTTAAATATGTAAATAGAAAAAATTAATTTGTGATTTTATAATTAGAATAAATAAAAAAATATGAAGCTATTAAATTGGCTTGACATTGTATTGTATGTAGTTACTACTTACTACTATACACACCGAGTGATCTGGTTGGGTTGAACTTTGCAATTGAATCCTCAAACGATTCTGTTAGTTCACTTTGGCCCCTACATGTTTTAATTAGTTCGTTTGGGTCGTTGAAAACGTTTTTGGTTCGATTTAGTCCCAAAGCTTTTCTTTTAATTCAATTTAGTCCACAAACGTTTCCGTTACTTCAGTTGAGTTTTCTTCGTAGTTCGATTAGGTACAAAAACTAAAATTAGGGCTTTTTTTTGTCTTCATTATCTCTGCGTTCGTACGAATAGCAAGAATGTCGGAGAATGGGGAGGGCATATCTCAATTTGACATCACACAAAACGTAAGTCGATCGTTTTTCTTTTCTTTTACCGTTTTCAAGAGTTCGATTTTTTTGGAAGATGGGATGATTTGCGTGGTTTTGTGTGTGTATTTTTGCTGGGTTCATCAGGAATACGATAATCTGGTGGGTGAAGTAATCCGCTACGTCCTTTTCAAAACCGAGCAAAACTCGGGCTGTCCTGTGAAAAGAGAAGAGCTGACCCAGCTGATCACTGGAAAAGGTTATAGGCAGAGAAATTTGCCTGCTTCTGTGATCAATGAGGCAAAATCGAAACTTTCTTCGATTTTCGGGTACGAAATGAGGGAAATCCAGCGTTTGCGTGCTACCGGCCCAGGGCGTGCCTCACAACCGCAGCAATGTGCGTGTGATATTTCTTGCACTTTAATTGTTTTGTGCATGTTGTGTGAGGATAATTTAGGGAAATAGCCTTCGTTACACAAGGTTTTTAAAAATTAGACGCCAATTGTGTAAAGACTATTGCACTCATATTAAACGGGGCCCATAGTACTCGGGTGTGTGGTTACGTTTTCTCAGCTATATAAGGAGTTCTCTGATTTCCATTAGGAGCTGAGAACCCACTCTCAGCTCCATAATTGAGAGCTGAGAACCCGTATAAAGCTGAGAACTTGACTGTAAAATAACAAAAATATCCGTAAAATTAAGGTCATCGACTAAAAAGACTTGTTAACGAGGCTATTCATTAAAACCCTTTTTGGTTAGAGGCTATTTTTTAAAAAACCCCGTTGTGTGTTCTGTGTAATTTGCATATGTACGAATTTGCGAGAGCTTAGGATACGCCATGTGAAGTTTTCTTTTTTTTATGTTGTAAGAGTCAATGATGGCTTCTTCTTACCCTTATCCTTCCTTGCTAGTCGTTAGGAGTGACTTAAAACAGATTGTTACTATCGTGCAAGCTGAGTATGTTGCTAGGTTTCTCATTAGTTATATCAATGCAGCTGCAGCTGATGCAAAATCGTATATAATCATTAGTCAGCTCCCTGGTGATGTCTACCGAAAGTTTGTGGAGGATAAGAGCTGTGCGCACATGACGGGGTTTACGTTTGTGGTTATTGGCATCATTCATCTAAGTGGTGGCAAGGTCACTGAGGGTATGTTGGCCAGTTGGATAGTTTTAGTTCTCAACTTCTATTTTCAGAGTTGTGGAGCTTAGTTTGGTAAATGTGTAATGCATTCGATTTCCTTTCAGAAAATCTTTGGCATCACTTGAAGCGTTTGGGATTGCATGAAAACGAGGAACGTCATCCAGATTTCGGAAGCACGAAACTCGCATTAGAAGCACTTGTGCAACAGAGGTGATTCCATTTCGTTATTCTTACAAGTGTATTAATGTTGTTAGATAATCGTTCGAGTATGCAGCTGTGGGTTTCTTGTCACGCAGATATTTGCAGAAAGAAAAGGTTAATGGCCCTGACGGAAGCACCGTGCACTTTGAGCTTGCTGAGAGAGCCCTTGATGGAGCCGTTTACGACAGGATCAAGGAATATGTAACCCAGGTCAGCTTAACCATTTCCATATCTTAGTCAGTGTTATCAATGGCGGATGGCGGGACATGGCGGAAAGCCAAAAACCAGCCATATATCTATGGCGTGGCGGGAAAATGTCGGATAGCGGTACATGGTGGAAAGCCAAAACCGCCATGGCGGATTTTTAACAACACTGATCTTAGTTGCTGTCTTCACGTTGTACTAGGTTCCTTGTATATGTAATAACCTGCCTACTAATGACGATTTTGTATATGGCAGGTCGTGCAAAAGGACGTCACCACGGTGGTGGACGATTGACTAATCCTACTTGCTTGATGTGTAGTTCTGAGTCGATCGACTTGGAAGAGGTTGGCGCATACTTTTGATCTGCTTGAAATTTTAATCTGGTCAGCTTTGTGAATGTGAAAGCATGGAAAACGGCTGAATTTTCGCAATAGTACGTCGTCGCTATCCTACCGTGCAGCAAATATATTATTTCGACTTTAGATAGAATCTGATCATTGAGGTTCTATTACTATTGATGGATGATTGATGTGAGGTGTTCTTTCTCCTTTTTTGTTGTAGTGCTTTCTCATCTGATCTCAATGTATATATAGTGTAACCTTTTTGAGATAACATCACATTTTCTGATTTTTCCTTTGTTTCTTTCCTGATAAAATAAATCATCAGCTTATACATAAAATTTTGATAGCAATTCCCAGCAACATAAGCAAGAATTGCATCTTGAAGATTCACATTAGGTTATTTAAAAAACAGAAAATGCAAGTTTATTGTAGTTATCAGAAAATCCAAGGACTGATACAACAGCTTAGTAGAGAGCAAAAACAGGCAAGACTCAGACAGAGATACCATGGTTGCTGATTTTTGCGACTTCCTTGGACAGAGCCGCTCTTTCCTTCTTCGCTTCTTTGGCAAGGTTTGTAACCTAGAATCAGTAAAGTTAGTGTAAGAGAACTCGAAGAATGGAATCGGACATACACGATAGTAGCTTCAAGGGTTAATGCCGCTATTTAGTTATATAGGTCTTTCCCACATTTATTTATCTAAAATAAGTAACTAAGTCCAGCTTGGTCTAGGAGAAGATCCCGGAGATGGTCGTGCGATATAATACGAAATTATTTGTATGCGCTTTATTGAAAGTGTAGGGCTCGACATATCTTGCTTGAAGCAGAAAAAAGCTTACATTCTTCTTCACAACAGAGCAGTGGACTTACTTGTGTTTGAAATCGAGATGCCTCTCGACTGGGAAGTTCTTTAAGAATATCCTTCAAACCTGAAACGATATTAATTAATTAGTTAGATTTGTCTGAAACGAAGAGACGATAATACAGACATGTGATTGTTAACACTGGCAAACCATTCAGAGACATAGACCGGTGCAAGAACGTAGCAAAATAGAAGAAAATATCGAGGAAAGTGAAGCAGCAAACAGACCTCCTGCTTGTCTTTCGATCTTATAAGCAGAATTTATGACACTTTGTATTTGTTTTCCCGCTTGTCTGTGGGAAGAATATAAAAGTTACACGTGATCAAACCGTATTGTGTTGTAACAAGGAGAGTCCCGAGGATAAAGATAAACCTAAGTTTTGTCCTTCCTCTCAGCAAGTCTTCTTCAGCTTGTAATGCCCTTTTCTGACACCACAAATTAAAAGATCAACTCAAACATGGTGCCACTGAAATGTTCAAAATTAACAATTCTAATGTCACCCATATGAGGAGTGATAGTTGATACTATCTTCGAGCAACTCAGGGGCACATTTAATGTGAAAAATGGTGGTGAGTAAACCCCATTTTTATGAACCCTACTTAGTGGTTTAATTAATATAAAAAAGGATTGCATAAATATATAGCTCACATTATGGTGGAGAATCAGAAAGCAAGAGTGAGCTAGGGTTACAAACAACAATACCTCTAACTTTTCACTTTCCTGCTTCAAAAGCTCAGTTGATTGTCGTAACGCTTTGATTCTTGCATCAGCCCTTGACATTAATGTCTGATAAGTGATAAGGACTACTAGTTAACATCATGTCCCATCACCAAAACATTCAGCCAGCAAGACAATTTGCTGATTTCGTTGTTGACCATGTAGCGAAAATTGTAGTGTTATTTCAAGCAGTGAATGTCATATTCTTTCACAATGCTCGTCAAGTGCATGTATAAGTGAGGTCATATCCACAAAACACAACAGAAGTACCAGAGTCCAACAGTGCTCCAATAAGTTAGTGTTAAAGCGGAAAAAAATATGAGAGATTAAACCGATAATACATCAATCAACATTTTTATATCAATCACCTCTTCGCTGAAGAAAAGACGCACTGTCTTGTAGTACATCAATTTTCTGACCTCTGAGTAATTAAGAAATTGAGTCAGTCACCAATTGAATCATTGAGAAGTAGTATTGGCGTAATGTCTAAACACGAATGCGCACATACTTTTCAGACCCAGAATTCCTACACCAATAACAGCTCCAGTCGTGATCAATGGATTCGACGCAGCCAGGAGTACTCCCTCTGCAGAATCGAAAACCAAGTGAAAATATCAGACAGGATGGTAACTGAAAATATCCACACAAGGATTTACGAATGTCGTATGATTCATTCATTTATGCGGACCTTTAACCTTCCCAACAGCAACATCCTCGTAGGCACTGTATTCAGCCTTTAAATCTTGCAAAGAATCCTACAACAGAGAGGCACCATCAATTCACACTATATCTCATGTCAGACAGGCTCAGTTATTGAAACCAAATAAAAAAACATCATACAATTTCCCTTAATGGGCTCAAAGCTTTCTCATACACTTTCAGTAAAAACTAATCTATAAAAGTGGACACTTCGCAATCTTCTAATGATTCATTTACGGAAAATCAGCGTAACATAAGCAACGAGCTGGAGGAAAAAAAAACGTAAAACAGAAAACTGTGTGCATATACGTACAACGGTCTGATTGAAATGCGCAGATGATGTAGTCAGGATGCGATCGAGTCGCGAAAGGGTGACGTCGACGGCGCTGTCCACGGTGCTTTGGACGGTCTTCTGAGCGATTCGAGCTTGCTGAACAGCGTATTCGATCCACGGAGCGCTTGAATCAATTATTCCTATGGATCTTGGAGCATTTTCCTCAGCTGGATTCTGGCGAGGCGAATCGCCGTCGATTGCTGACGTCATTTTTACCGTGATTGCTAGCTGTGAAAATAAATTGGGAACGTTGATCGGAGATGATATGGTAGTCAAAATAGAAAAGGCTTCGTTCATTCTCTGGTAATCGTCAACGGCAGCGACGTCTTTCGGCGTCAAATGAAATGGGCCAAAGGCCCATAAAGATGGCCCATACTGAGTGATTTGTACGGCCCATTATAGCAAAAACGATCGTCATTCTATGGCAATAGGTAAATAGCTGGCGAGCAATTATCGTTAGAACAATGAATGCTTAAATTAGAAACTGAACTTTCCTTATTTGATCTCTCTCTCTCTCTCTCTCAGATTACCGAAAGTCCACCAGAAAATTTTCTTACGAAATTGGTAAGCTCAGATCCATAAATGCAGTTGTTGTTCGACTGAGCAATCGGGGGTAATAGATTGCAAACAATTTCAGTTTAGAAAAATGAGCAACGGCGAGCTTCTTCATGTCGAGCCTCTCGAGCTTCAATTTGCCTGTATGTGGACGGTTTTTATGCTTTTGATTTTCTTTGGTTAATTTATGTTTTTTTGTGTATGTGGTATCCATTGGGGGACATTTGAGGACATTTTGTTTTGCTTTAGATCTTTACTTTTAATTTTGCTGTAATTTTGCTGAATTAATTGATGCTCATGCCTTTTTTTTTGTGGATAGTCGAATTGAAGAAGCAGATTTCGTCTTTCCTTCATTTAACGAACAAATCGGGTGATTATGTTGCGTTTAAGGTAATTGGTTGAATCTTATGGGGCTAGATAGATTTTTATGTGATCCTTTTTCTTTTGTTTGTGTCTTCCTTTTGCTATAGTGGAATGATCATTTTCTGGTTTAGAGAGTGGAAAGTGCTGGAAAAGAAACAATTTTTCCACATTTTTTTTAGGTGAAGACAACAAATCCCAAAAAGTATTGTGTGCGACCGAACACAGGAGTCGTCACGCCGCACTCGAATTGCGACGTTGAAGGTATACCTTTCATGTAAATTTTTTCAAACTATTTTTCGTAAAAACTAGCTATCTTTAGGTTATCAATGTTTCGACAGATCAACAGAGGATTTTTATTTATTTTCTTCTTTTACATTCAGTTACGATGCAAGCACAAAAGGATGCTCCGGCTGACATGCAATGCAGGGACAAGTTTCTCCTGCAAAGTGTGGTCGTGAACTCTGGAACAACCGCCAAAGATGTGACTCCAGAAATGGTAACATCTTTTGCTGATTTTTTATTAAGTATTGATTAAACTGATCATTTTCTTTTATCAGTATTTGATAAAGAGTTTGGATTGTAACATGTATGTCTATTCTGTTTCATTAGTTTAGTAAAGAATCGGGTAACCGTATCGACGAATGCAAGTTGAGAGTTGCCTATATTCAGCCCACTCAACCTCCTGTACGAAAAGGGTCGGAGGAAGGTTCTTCACCCAGGCTATCGGTTTTAAATAATGGAGCTGTGTATCAATCTGAATTCAGTGTGAGTGTTTGAACTGTTAATGTTAGTAATTATTACATGTATTTCTTGGCATCGTAATACGAAGGGTTATCTTCATCTACTTTCTGTTGTGTTGCAGTTGTCAAAATCATATGGTGAATCACAAGAAAACAATCCAGAGGTTATATATATTTTTGGTCTTTGAATTTGCTTTTTGGTCACTTTTGAGCTGATTGTCTTTGTTCTTTATGACATTTTTCCCTTTATGCCTGCATCATTTATGGCAGTTTTCGTGCATAATTTGTAGCTTAGGGATAATTTTGATTTTATTGAAGGATGCATCATTCTTCTTCCAGTTTTCTCTATTTTTAATCTTTTTCTAGGTTTTATCTGCATAATCGCAAACTATCACCTGAATGTTCTTTTCTTTTCTACTTTCTTGGTTTTATGGTATCTTGAATTGCTTGAGATTGGACCGTTGAAGCATTATTTTTCTGTAGCAAGTGGTCCGAGCTGCTTATATCTACATTTTATTTCTTCATCTTTTTAGTTCAATTTCGAAATGACCTGCGAAAATCCTGTTGTAATATGGTTCATTGACGACCTCTCCTGACGGTTATTACTGTCAAGTTATTAATGTCTGGCTAATATTATTGTAGGTGAAGGCCCTTGTCTCTAAGCTGACCGAGGAGAAACTCCGTGCTATCCAGCAAACTAACAAGCTTCAGCAAGAACTGGTAAAAATCATGTTGTCGGCTTTCTGATTCTTGGTTATCTGTAGGTCACATCTCCCTGTAAAAGTATCTCTCAGATGCCAAAGATTCTTCTAGTCTTGACGATAAGATAATCTCGTCCAAGTCCATCGCCATTTTATTTCTTGCAGGAATTTTTAAGACGCAAAAGTAACAAGATCCGCGGAGGTATTCCATTTATGTATGTTGTCATCGTTGGCCTGCTCGGGATTTTTCTCGGGTATCTTCTGAAGAGAACATAATCAGGTACGATGATCGGCGTGTGGTTTCTCAGTCGCCTGCTTAGTTCAAAGGTTCGGGATAATTAAGGAAATGTTTACTTATGTCAAAAGGTTTTTGTTTGGCTGCAGAAGCACTGCATGCCTTATATTCATCTGTGGTCAGTAATTGTTTCTAATGTTTCTCTAGCAAAAGAATAGATTGCTTTTCTTTCTTATATTATTTTCTGAATCCACATTCTTTATGATTGGGAACCTTTTTTGATTTATATATAGTCTAAGATCCCCATATTCAAGAATCATTTCATATTCTTAGTTTCTTGCTAATAAATCATTACTATTATCCCCAAGCATTGGTCAGGTGGTCGAGCTTCTAACATTTTCACATGGAGTTCAATTGTTCGAACCTACTTGGACTCTTTGACTATCGTAATCTATGTGGAATTAAGACAATACACATAGGTCAAGAGTTAGTTTAGTTTCACTGAAAGTAAGAGTCGTTCCATGGCCGAAGATGAGCTTCTGATTTGACACAAACTGAACTTAAGGGAGGATAGAAATATAACGGTGACCTAATATTGATTTAAAAGTAAATTTAGAAAGAAAAAAAAATGTTAAAAAATATAGGGGAACTTATACTTAAATACCTCTTTGTATAAAAATTGTCAATTGACCCTTGTCAGAGTTTTTTTTTCATATATGTATTGTAGAATAAAGTTTTTACCCATAAGTACCCGCTTGCGCCGCAGGTACGTCATATAAGTATATTTAGGTACGATGTAGAAACATATTGTGGTACATAATACCCTAAGAAAATATACATCACATAATAAATTTAGGTAACGTAAAGAAACGTATATAGGTACCACATAAATGCGTGATGTGGCACGTAATATACCTATAAAAAGATACGTCAATGATGATAAAATGATATACACAACCAGTTGGATACTTAAATATAATTTTTTTCTGTTAGGGTACTAAATTGCAACATTTTTATATAAATAGATATTTAAGTGTAGATTCCCGAAAAATATATGGAAGTGGCCTTAAATGAATTAGAACAAAAAAAAATAAAAATGAAATTAAGTATATAGCTTTAGCTTTCTTAATTACATCACAACTTCCCACCAAAACGTTGTATACATATTCACAGTCTTCATCACAACATAGTATCATAATAGAAAACAAAAGCAACTTGTATTGTATATTAGCTTGTACTTACCTAAGGTTTCACAGCATGAGCAGCCATATATGTCTTAGCAAAGCCATTAAACAAAGCCAAGGCAATGCTAGTAACTTGCTCAAGGTTAAGCACCTTGGCTTTAATCAAAGCCCTATTCTTGCCGCCGATAGCCCGGCCCGAAAACCCGTCAAGGCACAAGCTCGCGTCGGTTAGAGCTGTGCTCATCCACGTCTTCATATTACTAGCATGCCAAGGGAAGTTGTCGACTTTTCCATTTTCTTGAATGAAATGCGTTTCTTTAATTGAGTTCTTCAGTTGTTCGACGCCATCGTTGATTTGCGCTATACAGTCTTGTAGGGTTTGGTAATCGTAGTTGTTCGTGCTCGTAGTCTTGATTGTACCTTTGGTGAGTTCTTTTACGAAGGATTGGGTCGACTCGGCCCGCTCCAAGCTAACCCTGAGTGCTATCTGGGCTAACCGTTGGTGGCTTAGGCTCGTGGAGAAGTTGCTCATGTAATAAGATAGGGTGCGGATGCAGAGGTCGTGGTAGAGAGTCGTTCGACACTGCAGCTCGATGAAGGCTCGTGCACGGGACCCACGGTGGACTGCGGGTCGACCCGCATGGGCTAGGGTTGAGATGAGGATAGAGAGGGCGAACAAAGAGGTGAGACTTGATGACCTCATGGCCATGATTCTTTTTTACTGTTTGTTTGTTATATAAAGAGAGGTGAAGAATGCAAGTGAGGATCGTACAAACTTTTGATATGTAATGAAGATTTTGAGGCAATAATGAAGAGGGTTATTGCAATTTATATAGATTGAAGAAGCTATGTCTTTACTTTGGACTAAAGTAGTGTAGTATTATGTTTCTTTTTTTCTTTTTCCAACTTGCATGTGTTTTGGGTTTTCCAAGAACCAAGTGGTCGGTTTTGAGGGTTTTGGGGTATGCAATAACCTTAATTAATGTTGGAGTAATGCAGCAAAACAAGCTAGTCAATGGTAGGTATCATATATATTTTTTTTTCTTATTTTTTTCGACAGTATCCCACACAATATCACCGTAGTCCTCACATGCCGATTCAGTGCGATCTGAATCGACTCCCCACACCTCACTATTGTCTACGAAACAATCACAAATTTCCAACATGACTAATTCCCTTCAGTCCGTGTTTTCAGTGTCAAGTCCAGACAGACAGCGATAACAAGAGAATCAAGTGGATTCGAACTCATAACCTATCAGTCTGAATCGACCCCAAACCTTACTATCAGATATAGAACAACGACATGATACTGGCAGGTGTTTTCCGTGCTAAGTCCGTACAAATAGCGATATCAAATGGATTCAAACTCTTGGCCTCCACTTAAGAGTTATCATGGCTCGACCATTTGGGTAAAACCCTTGTTGGATAGGCATAAGCACACTTATTACATTCAATTATTTAGGGCATTGAGTAAACTGTAATATTGTTGACCAGGGGGGATAGCTTCCTTTGATTAAACACTAATTAAGGTGTGCAATAACACCATGCAAGTGATAATTAATAATGGAAAACAGAATTGAAATATGTAATTTAACTTCTAAGAAGCAGATTTAAAGGCCCGTGTATAATGGCATCTCAGAAAGTCAACGTTGCAATAAAAAAACGTGGAGACATATCCAAGAAAGATATAGTGGTTACAGTGAAGTACAAGACAATCTTATGTAATATAATTAAGGTCAAATTGTATTACACATTAGAAGCAGTTTCAAGGATTCTAAACGAAGCCATGAATTTCAAATGCATTCATATGGATATGGAATGAGCCATGGATATATTCTAGATTGAGGAGGCACACACATGTCACACACACAAGGTAAAATACGCATATATGGAATAAAATTCGCATTTTGACAGAATCGAAACAAGACGTTACTCAATAACTTTGATACCTGTGAGGTAGACTTGGGACTGAATTTCGGTACCTCCGATCCAAAATCCAGGCATGACCATGAAGCCAACTTTTGGTTTTTCATCGCCGTCTTCTATCGTGAAGTTCTTGATGACACTTTCCATGTATACTTCTGAAAATTCAGCATTGCGATTCACCTGAAAGACCTTGACTGAGGGATCGAAGGAATGAGCCAATCTATGTAGAAGCCAAAAGGACTTGGCTAATTTTAGAAAAGCCTGGTAGAATGCTGTTCTTGGGTGCCCGCCTCCAGCTATATAATTGCGTTGATCTAAGTTGCCGAAGAAAGATGTTTCCATCTTTTGATGGACGACTATTAGGTATTTGCTCTGGCAGAATTTGCTAAACATTGAATCTGGACTCTGACATACGGCATCCAGAGGATCCATTTCCCTCGAAGCAAGATATTGCTGGAAAATACTCTCTTTAGAGTCTGGCGATTTTTCTGATTTCAGGGAGAAGTTCTCATCTTGGAAGCCGATGAACATTCGCTGGCAAAGGTGAGATTCAAATACGTATTTCTTGTGGGCCCTCTTTGCGTACACGACGTTTGGCTCAATGGAGTTTGCTGCTGCGTCGAGATCCCATCCAGCTGCTTTCATCATGTTGATCAGCGGCTTGGAAAAATCGTGAATTGCCCTGTAAGAGGATTCAACGGCTGATCTAAAAACATAAGGTGATAAATCCAATGTTGAAACCCCATTTTCACTACCACTACCACCAGCTTCAGATCCTTTGGATGACAAGCCCCTAAGCTTCAAATTCTTCTCGAGCTTTACACGCTTTTGATTTGCCTCTTGGATCTGCTGCTCTAATTGAAGGATTTCTCCATCTTTATTCTGAATTTCAGATTGGAACTTTTTCACCATGACCTCATAGGTCTTTAATAGACTCTGCTGTTCTTGAATCTCAGCAGCCAATCGAGAGTCTTGTGGAGATCCACAAACAGGTCTAGGACAGTGCTCTCTGTAGAAATGCTTGATTTCAGACAATTTTTTCAGCTCTGATATTACAAGTTTATCCGCAGCTTGGATCTTGTCAGGGTCGTAAGGAGTATGAGCAGCCTGAAGTTGAATGTAAGCAGTTTTCAGAGAAGATATGTTTGCAAATAGTCTGGACACTAGGGCTTCCGTAGCTTCGGGATTCTGATTTGCGGCCTCTTCCATTGGTTGAGGATGAACCTTTTGATTGCTGCTATCACGGAGCTGAGGATCTTTAGCACTACTATGTTGCATATCTACTTTTAGATATAAGAATGTCCACAACGTAACCTTTGTGCCAAGGGAAAGTAGACAGCAGTAACTGCAAAGAAAACAACACCCTACGTGGTCAGTTAATGAATATGTTCGGTATGGAAAAACCTAACGAACACTCCGAGATATTAGCCAAAAGCAACGTCACAAGCCCATTTTAAGGGTATTTGGCTGTAAATGTGAATCATCTAGTAAAAAAAATATATATATCACACGCATAGCAGTTATCTAACAGCATACACGTGGAACACAAAATCTAGAAACAAAACCTCTCTATCCAGTGTAATATACAATCTATAAATAAGATAATATACACCAAACGGACACAATACAGAATCTACAAACGCCAACTTGTATAAAGGAAACTCTCTTTTCATCTCTTAAAAAGGACATGATATGATGCAGAAATTACAACACACGAAAGCCTAAAGCTTAACTTCCGATTGACTGATGGCATTCTAAGAACTTACATCAGCAGGAAAATACATAAGAAACATTATTTCTCACTTCCAAGGGATAAATCTCTACACAATCAGCTTCAGACATCAGAAGTCCCTCAATTTCTCCAAAAAAATAAAAAGTAAAAAAATAGAGAGAATTAAAAGTCTCAATAAAGAAATTTTCAAGATCACATTGAAATCCTACCCAATGTCCTAACACCATATCTCCAATCAATCTCTACGCCTTAACTTAGCCAACACCACTAGGTATCAAACCCAAAAACCTAAGGCTTGTCCTCGTACAAAGCAGCCGCCAGCTAATCTTAAGAGAAACCCTAGAAATGATGAAAACTAACAGCTAACAGCACATATATACAACTATTGGATAATTGAAATCACATGGCGTCAAATGTACGATGAAACAAAATAAATTTTACGGAATCATTACCTGATCGGAGCTGTCTCCGTTGAAATTTGATCCTTAATTTGAGATTTAGGGCTACAGTGAAAAGGGGATTTTCAGACCAAAATCACACGCCGTACTCGAGACTCTGAAAAGTGGTTGGGTGGTGCAATGCACCTTTCCTATACGTTTCCAACTTAATTATTTGTAGTCTGTTATATAATATAATATATATATATATATAAATTTATACAAAGAATAGTAATTTTATTATTTGCAAAATGTTATAAAATATTATAACTATTTTACTAACGACGATTATATAAATATTAGAAAGATAACTAGAGAGATAAACAACTTCTTTTATTCAATACTTTCAATCTATTTTTACACATCTCAAATCACTTATTTATACACAAATCTCTCTAATTACATCCACAAAATAAAATATTACATCAACTACCATTCAACCAATCCTTTTACTTAACCATCATAACCTCCATTCAACCAATCCTTTTACTTAACAACCATTCTAAATAATATACATCCACATCTTTATTTTAATATTTATTAATATTTCATAATACTCCCCATTGGATGTATATTAAGGAATATGCCTCATTAAAACCTTGCTAGGAAAAACCTAGTGGGATAAAAAACCTAGTTAAGGAAAAAGAGTACATAATTCCATTGATACGCTTTTCTTGTTGCCTCATTAAAAACCTTACTGGGAAAACCTCCTGGAAAAAACCACAGTGAAGGGAAAAAGAGTGCAACGTGTATTTACTCTCCCTGATGATAATATCACTCCAGATCTCGAAGTCTTTGAACTCCAATTGAATATACAATTTTCTAAAAATAATAGGAGGAAGTGCTTTTGTAAGTAAATCTGTAAAATTTTCGCTTGATCGCACTTGTTGTACACCAATATCACCATTTTCTCCAAATCATGTGTAAAGAAAAATTTCGGTGAAATATGTTTTCTCCAATGTCAACGAGTCGGTGACGAACTATATCTCGCCAATAAATTTACAGCGAAACGCAATATCAGGTTGCGTATGACTCGTAAGATACATTAGTGCTCCAATAGCACTGAGATATGGTATTTCAGGACCAAGTAGCTCCTCATCATTTTCACGAGGTCTAAATAGATCTGTATTCACGTCTAAAGATCGCACAATCATCGGAGTATCTAATGGATGAGCTTGATCCATGTAAAATCTTTTCAATATCCTTTTCGTATATGTCTCTTGATGTACAAATATTTCATTCTTCAAATATTCAATTTGAAGTCCAAGACAAAATTTTGTCTTTCTGAGATCTTTCATTTCAAACTCATTTTTCAAACAATTAACAGCATTTGATAACTTTTCAGGAGTTCCAATTATGTTGATATAATCAACATAAACTGCAATGATAATAAATTCACTTCCAGATCTTTTCATAAATATGCACGGGCAAGTTTGATCATTTTTATACCCCTCTTTCGATAAATATTCACTTAGGCGATTATATCACATACGCCCAGATTGCTTTAATCCATAAAGCGATTTGTTTAACTTGATTGAGTACTCATTTCGGGGCCCTGAATTTTCTGGCAACTTAAATCCCTCGGGAAGTCTCATATATATGTCACTATCAAATGATCCATATAAATAAGCAGTGACAACATCCATAAGATGCATATCGAGTCTTTCACGTACTGCCAGACTAATTATATAATGAAAAGTAGTTGCATCCACCACAGGAGAATACGTCTCCTCATAATCAATACCAGGTCATTGTGAAAAGCCTTGTGCAACAAGCCGTGCTTTATATCTCACAATTTTACCGTTTTCATTTCTCTTTCTAATGAAAACCCATTTATATCCAACTGGCTTTACATTTTCTGGTATGCGGACTACATGTCCGAAAACTTTTCGTTTCTCAAGTGATTTTAGTTCTGCCTCGATTGCATCTTTCCATTTTGGCCAATCATTTCTTTGTATGCATTCTTGTACAGACCTTGGTTCATGATCCTCATTCTCATTCATCTCATTCATTTCATGTAGCGCTACGTTAAATTAGAATTTATCGTCAACGTTGACTTTGTCTCAATTCCATCTGATTTCATTTTTGGCATAGTTTATCGAGATCTCTTCATTTTCATTATTTTCAATATTTTCAGGTACCTGAATTTCATTTTCATAATCATTTATGCCCGCTGACTCTTCGGGAGTCAATAAATCCTCGAATGGACCATTCTTAGTATTTGCTCCTTTTATTTCGAGGATTTTTATCTTTTGGAACCCGAGGGCCTACCACGCTTCAATTGTGGCTTAGGCTCGATCCTTGTATGTTCTGCAGGAACTTCAATTTTTACAGGAGCATTAACAGCTGGTATATGTGACTTAGTCACTCTTTTAAGGTCAGTAAAATTATCTGGCAGTTGATTCGCTAAACTTTGTAAATGAATTATCTTTTGAACTTCAAGTTCACATTCTTTCGTTCGAGGATCATAATGATTTAGCGATAATTCATTCCAACTAATTATTTTCTCCAGCTGTTTCTTTTCTCCCCCTAATGTCGGAAAATTCGATTCATCGAAATGGCAGTCGGCAAATCTAGCCGTAAACAAATCTCCAGTTAAAGGTTCTAAATATTTTATTATCGATGGAGATTCAAATCCGACATATATTCCCAACCTCCTTTGAGGTCCCATCTTAGCTTGTTGTGGTGGAGCAATTGGAACATATACTGCACATCCAAATATTCTTAGATGGGAAATATCTGGTTTCTGACCATAAACCATTTGTATCGGGGAGATATCATTATAACTTGTTGGCCTGATGCGAATTAGTGTCGTTGTATGTAATATAGCATGTCCCCAACCGGACGAGGGAAGTTTCGACTTCATTAATAATGGTCTTGCAATTAACTGTAATCGTTTGATCAATGATTCTGCCAGACCATTTTGCGTATGAACATGTGGCACTGGGTGCTCAATATCAATTTCAATAGACATACAATAATCATTAAATGCCTTGAAAGTAAATTCACCAGCATTATCAAGACGTATTTTTTTTATCGGATAATCTAGGAAATGTGCTCATAATCGAATCAATTGAACAAGCAATCTCACAAACGCCACATTGCGCGTTGATAATAAGCATACGTGAGACCATCTAGTCGATGCATCAATCAATACCATAAAATATCTAAATGGTCCACATGATGGGTGTATCGGTCCATAAATATCACCATGAATACGCTCCAAAAATCTTATGGATTCATTCTTTATTTTTACTGGTGATGGCCGAATAATCAACTTCCCTTTAGAGCAAGCAGCACATGATAATTCATTCGATTGAGGAATCTTCTGGTTCCTCATTAAGTGCCCACGTGAATTTTGAATTATTTTTCGCATCATAACTGAACCGGGATAGCCCAACCGGTCATGCCAAACAACAAATATATTATCATCAGTAAACTTCTGGTTTATGGTAGCATGTAATTCAATTGTTTTAATATAGGTGTAATACAACCCAGAATCAAAAGAAGGTAATATTTCAACAACTCTTTTATCATTCGAAACCACTTTTTGTTATGTGCAAATATTCAATATTTCTCTTTTCTGCAGTCTCAATGTGGTATCCATTATGTCGAATAGCTTTAAAGCTCAATAAATTTCTTTGAGACTTTGGAGAATATAAGGCATTTTCAATTATCAGCCTTGTTCCTCTGGGTAATAAAACATTAGCTCTTTCGGAGCCTTCAATTATATTTGTGCTACCCGATATAGTGATAACACTTGTTTCTTTCATTTCAAGATGGGAGAAATATTTCTTATTTCTTAGAATCGTATTAGCCGTTGCACAATCTGCAAGACATAACTCCCCATTGCACATACTCGTATCCATTGTATCAATATCCTTAATAAATAAATAAATATAAAATAATATTATTGATGAATAAAACAAAATAATAAAATTATATATATATATATAACAATAAACAGAAAATATAAATAACGCGTAAATAATATATATATATATAATAATAATAATAAACAGAAAATATAAATAACGCGTAAATAAAATATCAGTCCGTTGGAATCAATTTTCTTTATTCGGATCTTTACGAAAATTTTCAATATCCGACTGAGTATTTTATCAGATCCGGCACCAATTTTCTGTAATATTGCAAACATGAGCAAAATTTAATTTCAACGTCACTTCACTTTTAATTGCTCTTTAGAAAGATCAACGGGATCTTCTGGTGCGAATAATAACCAACGATAATATTATAATGATCTTTATATTGCTCAATATTTTTTTTTCGCTCACTCATTAATTTTCCACTTCGAGGGAAATAATAACCTCAGTAAATATAATTTCCACGACCACTTTTATTATTTGCGAATGCATTCACTTCAGGGAATGCAATATGATCATTCGGTCGAAATTTATGCCTTTTTCTTAATTTTCAAGATATATCATAATATTTTTCGCTTCTTCTTTTTCACGGCATTTGGTCGTATGGATGAAACATGACGACTCATATAACATATGAACAATTCTCAAGCCAGTGTATCAAAAATCTCGAGAGCCATAAATTTTAGTTTTTCTATACTCAAATATTAATATCATAAAATATAAAAACATGTTATAACAATTAAAACATTAAAACATATTAGGAAAAAAAAACTTATAATTAATCTTCTTTGATATCTTCTTTTGAAAAAGTTCTTATGAAAAATGATATCCACATCCAGATAAGTATCGCCGTAATAATAATCATAAGCAATAGATCAAACATCGGACAAAGCGTCATCCTTCAAAATAAAATATATTTAAGTAATTATAATATTAAAGAAATATTACAATTAATAATTATATTTTAAAAACATTGGTAAAAATACTATCCACATAGCGATAAGGATCACCGTAATAAAGTGAGAAGTAAAAGATCCATTTTTGTATAAAATGAAATATCTTTATAAAATCAAAAGTCGTAATATATTGGTTTAGTAAAATAAAATATCATAAAATATATTTAATAATATAAATAAATATTATTTTAATATTTTTCGTAAATCTCGTAAAAAGAAATTTCCACACACCACCACCGGAAATCGAAATCTGGACCTCTCGTCACTTATAATGAACGATATTCCGTGAAACCACTCGGGCTAAGGCGTTTAGTTATACGCTTATAATATATATATATATATATATATATATTAACTTAAACAAAACTTGGTACGATTAGTATAGATATAAAATAAAAATTACCGAACCTCAACTAAACCCGTATAAGATCTTCGACGGAGGTTGAAATTGACGACGGAGAGCGCTCGTGCTGATAACGTGTTATAAAATATTATAACTATTAAGTATTTTACTAACGACGATTATATAAATATTAGAGAGATAACTAGAGAGATAAACAACTTCTTTTATTCAATACTTTCAATCTATTTTTACACATCCCAAATCACCTATTTATACACAAATCTCTCTAATTACATCCACAAAATAAAATATTACATCAACCACCATTCAACCAATCCTTTTACTTAACCATCATAACCTCCATTCAACCAATCCTTTTACTTAACCACCATTCTAAATAATATACATCCACATCTTTATTTTAATATTTATTAATATTTCATAATACAAAAAAGGTTTTTCTTGAGATTATTTTTTATTTTCAACAGTCATGTTATGTCCTTGTTTTCTAATTATTGCTACATATGGGCCATTGTTAATCAAAGGTCATGATTATGTAAAGAGAATCTTATTGTGAATTTCTAAATTAATTTAATATAATTTCATTAACAATTAATATGCTAAAATATTAATTATAATTATAATATGAATGCAGAGTTTTTTTGTGTTGGAGGAAAAATTAGTGTATAAAATAGAATTAATGGGTTGAAACTTAAAATACATATTTTGTAATTTGCAATAACTATATTTTCTTTTTTGTGTAAAATTAATTATATTTTTGTATTGGGTTAAAAATGACTTGAGAAGCTCATCTTCGCCATCTTCCTCTTAATAAGATATTACACAAAACCCCAAACGATTTAGTTCTTCTTACAGGAAGGAACACCATACCATAACCACTTGTGAACACTATAATACAAATACATGTAACTTTTCTTCACCAACCAATCCATAAAACAACTACACAAATCTGCAGAAGAGAGTTAAAAATCGTAGCTCTGATTTCGAAATAGCTACCAAATTCGAGAATGGCATAAATAGTTTCTTCCGAAGATGCATTGTCTGAACGACTTTTAGATCAAGAATGGTTTTCGTGTAATAACCGTCGTAGTCATTGTGCATCGATATCGGGTCTAGATGGGTAGTGAAGACCCTGGAGAACGGGCATTTTACGTAAATCTTCCTCCGAGTAAGCTGGGACGAACCAGTACTTCTTGTTCATCCCGAAGACCTGGCGTAGAATAGAGACGAATAAGAGCCGAAAATAATTAAATTTTGCTGAGACGAAATTCGCGGAAAGGTTTAATGAGGTCGTCGTTAGACAGAAAGTACACCACAATGCCTTTGAAAGACTATAATTAAAAGGCTGAAAGGTTGATGCTTAAGGAAACCTCACCTGTTCGAAATTACTTCTCCGCCCAATATTATATCGCCATTTTGAAGATGTTCTCTTCTCATATGCCTGGACATAGCCGCGAGAAGTGATCAGTTTTACTTTAAAAAAACTAGGGAAATTTATCAAAGAAAAAGCAAACAAGGCTCGGACTCATATCCAAGTTACACACCAGCCAATTACAAAGATAAGTTCAAGTAATTAGCACCATAACCCACAGATATTTAGGGAATGTTAATTCATTATTAGCAGAGTAATTAACCATGTACCAATAAATGTTAAAAGAAAAAAGAAAAACGCACTTGGCTTGAAAAAATTGCTTCAACATATATAAAGTTGAAGTTATGAAAGCACAAGAACAAGTTATACCTCAATGGTGGTTTTATTGGCTGCCACTAATGTAATGTGCATTATCAAGAAGCCCAACACGCTCAAAGCAAATGCCAAATTCAGAACTGTAAAACGAAGCGTAATTAGTTAGAAGGCTGAAGAGGTTAAAGGAAAGGGAAGGGAAAACAAGAGGACCTTACCAAAGGAGAGAAAAGTTGTAGCAAGAGACCCTGGTGTCCCAGGGATATCTTCATCACTGAAAAATGCGATAAAATTTGGCAGCAATGACACAGTGACCAGACTGGTTTCGAGGAATGTATACAACTACAAGACCAAGGAAAGTTATTAACAACAAGCAAAAAGGAACCACTAGCTCAAAAGGAAGGCCACAACTAATGTTGGTCCATCTAATCATCTATAAAATAACGAATTGGAAAGGTATTAACTAATAATTCATACCAGAAAGAGAAGGAAATACTTGTAGTTTAATGCCCCGACACAATTCACAACCCAGACGCAATGATGATCCATTTTCAGTATGCACCGCCCACCTAAAAAGGACAGGCGCGAGTGCAACTCCCTGTTATTGGAAATAGAAAAAAAAATGTAGTTCGCTGAAAATTATGACATGCAACTCACAAACAGAGCAGTGATGGCACCGAGGTGGTTTAAACTGGTTGCACTTTTTGCAGAATCTAATATCCTGGTTCTCTAACTCAGCAGGAAACTCCGCTGCAGTCAATAGATCAGTTTCTCCACTTTCTTCATCCACTGATGGCCTCCAATTAGGCGGTACACTACCTGGATCCGCAAGAACAACAGAGAAATAGCTCCATAACAACATTGCTAACTGTACGCCAAGAACGAATAAGTTAGCAGTCAATTTCCGTCTGCATCATGACCATGAATCACGGATTTTTTTACAAATTTTACTTTATATGAGTTACTACGAAGAACAATGTCAGACCACATACGAAAATCATCAAAGAACGGTAATAGTACATAAGTCAGCTAAGCGTATCTTAAACTACCATATCAACATATACTGTCTAATCACTACCACATGAAGTTCGCCTAAAGAGGATGATTTCCAACAGCAACAAAGCACATAAACTCAGATAGAATAAAAGAATAAAAACAACACGCCTGAATTAAAGCATAGTAACATGTGAAATCTAAAAAAATATGAGCTTTAAATTTACAAGCTTTATATATATATATATATATATATATATATATATATATATATAAACCCTGACAGCAAATGGAATTTAGGATTACAGCAAAAATTAAGGAGTCAATCAGCAGAAAGAGCAAAAATTACCAAAGAGTGAAACAACAACAAAACTGCGAAGGCGATCAACGATTCTAAGCCACCAACAGCTAGATCAGGACCATAATTGGAAATCACCACAGCATAATACGTCACTCCTACGATGCCAAGGACCAATAGGATCATGACCGAACCAAGTCCTCTCAACGCCGTACAGAATCTGAACACGTTCCACGCCATTACGGTGCCAGATCTATACATAATTCAGCTTTATAACAAAGATTTCACCCCTACCCCAACTATGCTGGTATATTGCGATGAGAGATCGGTGATTTTTGGTGCTGGGTAGGGATTTTAGGGTCAATCAGCTATGGTGGAATCGTTCCAAATAGTCAAAAAGAGCGACGAGGACAGAGGAATTTGTTGGTTTTCAAGGGGTTGAATTGAAAATATTTATTTTCTGGAAGGAAATATATGTTGTTGACCTTAATAACAATAATAAAAGTTGGAAAAAAAATAACAATAATAAAAAAAATAATCGCCCACCGTGGGGTTCGAACCCACGACCACAAGGTTAAGAGCCTTGCGCTCTACCAACTGAGCTAGACGGGCTACCTTGTGATAATTCATTTATAGATATTTTTTATTAAATATTTGATTTTGTTTTTTTTTTCTCAATAAGAAAATCCAAATGATGACATGTTTACGTCAACTAATTTTCGTCATCGATGTTCGCATGGACAAATTTAATTTTCGATATTATCAAATTTAGTTCAATTTGGTCATTCCATCACAATTAACGTCAACTTTAACGGAAATATTGCACGTTCCTCACATTAAATTATGTTTGCATTGAATTTTGGAAAGATTGCATGATTTGAAGATTCGTATCATATTCTTCAACTGTTAATGAAGCTCAACGAAACAGGCAATTTAGAGCTCATGATCGAATTTTGGAAGAGAAATTTTCAATTTCGAACTTTAATTTCAGTAATCCTTTCAATTTACCAATCCATACATGATTTAGTGTGAGATACGCGCGAAATTCTCATTAAAATTGGCATTAATCCTGACGAAAAGACCAAATTGGTCCATAATCGACACAACATCGGGGCCTAAATTTGTCCATGCAAAACATCGATGACTAAATCGATCCACATGGTAAACATTAAGGACCATTTTGAGTTCTCCCCGAAAAAAACAACACATTACCTTTCCACGCTGGTCCAAGGATATGTTTGGGAAAGGAGTTTTTTGCTTGCAGACAATGAAGATAGCCTCGGCTGTTCTGCTGAGGTTCTTTGTGTTCAAACTAAATTATGAGGCAAAGGAAATGCATCAAGTGGAATGGAAGAAATTGCAGCCAAGTCCATGTAGCTGTGGTATATGTTTTCATAATTGGGAACTTATATAATATGACATCAACAATCTTAATAATTTCGTAATCATGAGGTCTGTTTCGTTCCGTCTCACTCGGAAAAACGATAAAATGAAAAAGGCGTTCAACTGCAGGACACAATGCAAGGAACAACATTCACAGAAAATGCGACAAAAGCCGACAAAAATCCATATGATAGGAGCATAACAGTAGCAACCATCCACCTATAACATGAAGATAAGGCTGACACAGAGTGCTTACAATAAAATCGGTTATAAGGGTGGTGAAGTGGTGAGGGCTGTGGGAAGCTGAACTCCAGGCCTTGATTGCCATCCTTTGCGGTTTCTGTAGGATTCGATTGCCTGTAGGCGAAGTCTTTCTTTCGAAGCATCTTGGTTTATCTTGAAAGCCTTTGATATTTACGACACGAAAAAAAAAGGACAAATTAATAAGAGTGCAAAACTACCAATGACTTGCTGGATGATGTCAGCACTGTTATGGTTCTCAATTAGAATGAAGCTGTCAAACCTTTGGAACGGCGGTTAGTTTGGGAGGGGCTTCGACGATATCTCCAAAATTTACTTGTTCACGTCCCGGAAAGTCCATGTCTTTTTCTTCTTGACTTCTTTTATTCTTCTTCCTCTCTTTCAATCGCCTGTGAATATTTCAAAATAAATAATCTGTTACAGCAACGATACTCAATCAAGTACGAAGAAGAAAACTATTCGAAAATAGGGACAATAAAAATTCAATGAGCTCACTGTTTTTTACGCTCTTTTCGTTTGGAAACAACAGCACCTGACTCGGCCCCCTTTTCAAATCTGAGGTCATTCGCCTGTTTACTTTGCGTCCTCTTTTTCTTCTTCTTATTATTATTATTCTCCTCAACCGTGCTACTTCGAGGAACTCCATCTTTGAATTCCATACGTTGCGTTATCGAACTCTCATCACTAGCTTTTCTCTTAGTCCCCGACGTAGTAAGACTGGATTTTTCACCAGAATGGTTTCCCTATAAAGTTAGAACAGTGAGTAACGAACATCTCTGCTAAGGACACGATAGAACATGAAGGAAGAAACTCGACGGATTAAAACAACCACACAGTCACACATATAGTTTCCAAGCATACAAGATTCATCAAATGCAAAATCAAAACTTTAAGGCTGCGTTTGGTATGCGGAATTCGTGTGTGGAAAGCACGATGGAAGATTAAGTTAGTGCATCAAACAATGATACACTCTGCTTCAACCGTTGTACCTTCACACATTTCCTCTTCTTTTCCTTACCGAAATCCTCATGCCAAACGCAGCCTAGCCTAAACATCCACACAGTAGAAAGCAAAAAATCAAAATGCATCACCTTAGCATCAGCGCTTCCATTACTTTGCCTCAGAAGGTTTGATGGTTTCTTCTCAGCACCTACCAACAGCATCAACTCAATTGAGTAAGCACAAAGCCAGCTACCAAACAAGGACGAAAGCAACTAGCAAGAACTAAGCAAAAAAGAAATCTCCACCCGAGCAAGAGCAGTCAATTACATAACATTTGCAATAACAGTTCGTGTAATTGACTCTCATCCAGTAATTATTCAGCTAAGAAATTAAGTTTACCCATGAAAGGCATGATTCTGCGTAGCTTAGTAGGAAGGGCATCAATAGAGGATGAATCTGGCGGAGGAGGGAGCCTCGAGTTCTTCCCTCCGTGGGCCGCTTCGTAGTTCTTCTCCCTTCTTTTCTTCCCCTTACAACCCATCAATTAACACAAAGACCATCAATTGCATACCCAAGCGTGCACTGCGTCGTATGTATTTTCCAAGCCTCTGATAAACCCTACGATACGACGATTGATCGATTCCTTTCCATTTCTGCTGTAGTGATTCGATGATTTTTGCTTGTGGGCCGACTCAGGCCCAAATACATCACATTGGTGGAACGGCCCAAATTCATCTTTTATTGTCAATTATTTTTAGAGTGGAACCACAAATGAATTTATTGCCAATTGTTTTTTAGACATTTTTAGAATGGAACCACACATGGGAGAAGTTTATTGCCAATTATATTTAAAGTGGAACCACGCATGGATTTATTGCCAATTGTTTTTGGAGATGCTTATCTGTATATGTTTTTAGTGTGGAACCAAAACTTATTTTATTGTCAAAGGTAGATTGTTGGTGAGGCTTATCTATTTTTTAGCGTGGAATCATACATAAGTTTATCTGACGGGCTCCTCGATTTTGTGGGCTACTTCATTTATTGTCGAATGTAGATTCTTGGTGGGAATTATCTGTTGGGCTCCTCGGATTTGAGGGCTAGTCCCTTTATTGTCAAAGGTAGATTCTTGGTGATCTCATAGTGTCGGGTCTATTTTACCCTATTTATTTGGATAGTAATCCAACTTCATTGGATTTTTGATAAGTAATTTAAAATTAAATTTTTAATGACGTGTTAGAAAAAATTTAACGGAATTGGGTAGATTTCTAATAGGAATAAAGTGGAATAAAAGAAGATTCTTGAAATGTGTAATATATTATCTTTCCCTTCTTCTTTCTATGTAATGAGATGAACTCTCGCTCATCTGTGTAATGACACAATCCTTCGATCTCCGGTCAGTTGTCAGCCGTTGGATCAGACGGCCGTTGCTAAACTGTGTGGCTGAAGTTTGAAGCTTATCTGATAACTACCTCCATGTAAGAGACAAAACTAACTACATCAGAAATTTTCACCCAAAAAACAAAAAACAAAAAAGATAAAACGAAAGGACCAAACACGCCTCATCTTCCCCGCCACCGTTCGATTATATGTAAGAACAGAGTGTGATTTATTTTCTATCACATTAGGTAAGACATGGGCACATTGGACGTGGCCAGAGCAGAGCTCGGCCTAGCAGTTCTCTATCTGAACAAAGCCGAGGCAAGGGACAAGATATGCCGGACTATACAATACGGTTCGCGGTTCGTCAGCAATGGCGAGGCCGGCGTGGCTCAGAACGTCGAGAAGTCGACTAGCTTGGCCCGTAAAGTTTTCCGTCTGTTCAAAGTCGGTCCCTTTTTTTCTTTTTTCTTCTTTTTTCACCATCATCGTGCGATCGATCTATAACCTTCGATGTTTATGCACAGTTCATCAACGATCTCCATGCATTGATCAGTCCAAATGCTCAAGGAACTCCACTTCCTATCGTATTACTCGGCAAGGTATGCTATCGAAGAATAACGACTTATACCGACAGCTTATATTAGTTCGCCGAATTTAATCATCGTTTTCAGTCGAAAAACGCCCTCTTGTCGACTTTCTTGTTCCTGGACCAAATCGTCTGGCTGGGTCGATCGGGGATATACAAGGTAATAACGGGGTTGTTTCTCCGAGCAGTTTCTTTTTCTTGAAGTGAATCTGATGTAATGAGGTTTTGTTGTTTCCTCGTACAGAACAAAGAACGTACGGAACTGATCGGAAGGATATCCCTCTTTTGCTGGATGGGTTCGTCTGCTTGCGCCACCTTGGTAGAGGTTCGTCGTTGGGCAGTTGCTGTACATTTTCTTTACTCTCTTTTCCTTTCCATTTTTATGGGATTTTCCCGCCGGTTAGATCGGAGAACTCGGAAGGCTTTCGGCTTCTATGAGGAAGTTGGCCAAGGAGTTGAAGAGTGCTGATAAATACAAAGTGCGTCGTATAAGCAAGACAACTACTATTATTACTACTTACCATACTAAGCTAACTGAGTGATATGTAATGAGCTTTATCTATTTCTTGGAAGAAGAACGATGAGTACAAAAGCAAGGCTGAGCAGTCCAACGAGAGGTCTCTTGCGCTGGTGAAAGCCGCCATGGACATAGTCGTTGCTGTAGGTCTGCTCCAGCTTGCGCCCAAGAAGGTGACCCCTCGAGTCGCCGGAGCCTTTGGGTTCGTCACCTCCCTCATCTCATGCTATCAGGTTGGAAATCTCTCTCTCTCTCTCTCTCTCTCTCTCTTACATAATGTAATAGAGCAGATTTTGTGGTACTGAGTGTTGTTGTAACTGTGTTTGTGAAGCTGCTACCATCATCGCCGCCGCACAAGGCAAAGGGAAGCTGACCAAGGGAAGCTTCGTGGTCTTTGACAATGGCGAAAGAGACTATTAATGGATAGTATTAAGGCCTGAGTTCATATTTATTTAGCTTGTAAATGATTATGTAATAATATGATTTTGCTCAATCACACTTGAGAATCATTACAGTGAAGTTTAATCTTGCGATTGATGGATGGCCCAAACGTGATTATCCACTACCATTTATTAACTTCAATCCTCCTCGTAATCCTAACCGTTAAGGATTAACGGTCAGAGAGAGAGATAGGGACAACATGGGACAGATCAGATATGATTAGCCTTTGAATCTTTGACCCAAAGAAAAACCAATAAAGAACTCGCTGATCTCTGAAACAAAAAGGAAATAAGAGAGAATAGTTAACAAATTTCTCCATTTCACATTTCTTTTCAGACATTTCTTTCCTCTCTCTTGTCTCTCTGGATTTGAAGGAGAGAAAGAGAGGAGTTTGTACGAAGATCGAACCCATCTCCTCATTTGTGAGTTTGCCGGCCATTTTTCCCACCTGGGATTTGCGATTTCTTGTTTATTTGTTGGGCCAAGATGAATGTGGTCCGTAGGCTGAAGAGCTTCGCTTCTGGCCGTCCCTCGGCCTCAGATCATGTAATAAATCATCTCTATACCTTTTTCAGCTACCTTTTTGGTTTGTGATCTTTGTGAAGACCGTATATTTCTGTAAGATTCTTGAGATATCATTACATTGTGGCTGTAATCTATGGTAAACATCTTGGTAGGATGGATAGGATGGCATGTAATAGAAATAATGGAGACGATCTTTGATATATCTATCTGAGCTCCTTCCGAATATCTGCTTCAGGTTGATGATTCTAGCATCGTCAGAAGGGTCAGATCCGAGCAAAAACTAGACGGTAATAATCCCTCGGGCGTCGATATGGTAGAAAACCGTTCGATAGATCCCGTTAATCACGCGGAATCGGACCAGGCAGAAGGTAGCAGCAGCTGCACATCCAATGTACCTTGTAATGACGAAGAGAAACCCGATTGTGACGAGGTTCATAAAGAAATGGATGATACGAAGATTAGAAATGCGGTTAAATCCGATCAACACGAGGATATGGAGACAGCCGTCGTTAGGGGCAATGGGACCGAAGCTGGACAAGTCATCGTCACCACGGTTGGTGGCCAAAGCGGACAATCTAAACAGGTGAATGATTTTTTATTTTCGCTTGTTTGTTGGAGATAAAGTATGTAAAATTAAAATATAATTACGCTTCCATCAAGCTTAAGCTTTTTAAGTGAAGTGGTCATTCATCATGGTATTAGAGCTCAGGCTAAGAGAGGTAGGTCGTGGGTACGAATTCTCACGACCACCTATTTTAAGAAACTTGCACATCTAAGGTTATATAAGAAAGAAATCAGCCTAGACGTGACGGAGCATATTGAAAATAAAAATATAAAATTGATATATGATACAATTCCTTCAAGTTTAAACTTTTTTAGGTGAAGTGGTCATTCAACATGGTATCAGAGCTCATGCCAAGAGAGGTTGTGAGTATGAATCCTCACGGCAGTCCATATAAGAAACTTGGACGTCTAAGGTTAGATAAGAAAGAAACCAGTCTAGAAGTGAGGGGTCATATTGGAAATAAAGCATATAAAATGGAAATATGATACACTTCCTGTAAGTTTAAGCTTTTTTTAGGTGAAGTGGTTATATAACATTTTTTAGCATTACTTGCGGTGGCGTGTGAAAGTATTACAATGTTTTACATTACATACGTCGTATTTAAGCCCCTCGTTTCTGGGATTCTACAGACATTATCTTACATGGCGGAGCGAGTCGTTGGCACTGGTTCGTTCGGAGTAGTTTACCAGGTAAATTTTCCGAGGATAGTTTTTAACCTGCCTACGTATGAATATAAGGATTACTGCAACATTAAATCGAAGTTTTGTACATTAGGCCAAATGTCTTGAAACTGGCGAATCAGTTGCCATAAAGAAGGTTCTGCAAGATAAGAGGTACAAGAACAGAGAGCTTCAGGTCATGAGATTGCTGAACCATCCTAACATCGTTCAGTTGAAGCACTGTTTCTATTCGAGCACGGAGAAGAACGACGTGTACCTTAACCTCGTCCTGGAGTACGTGTCTGAAACCGTCTATAAGGCTTCGAGGCATTACAGCAGAGTGAATCAGTACGTGCCCGTCTTATACGTCCAGCTCTATGCATACCAGATATTCCGTGCTCTTAATTACATGCACAGAGTAGTCGGGGTTTGCCACAGAGACATCAAGCTACAAAATCTATTGGTACGGTTCGTTCCTCTTTCCTTTCTTTCTTTCGTAGAAACAATGTTAGGAAAGTAGCCATAGTTCGATATATTCGATCCCTTTTGCAGGTGAATCCTCATACACATCAGCTTACGATCTGTGATTTTGGGAGTGCAAAGATGCTGGTATGTCGAATGGTGATTTCTTTAAAGGCTTCAACTTTTTTTTCTAAACTCCAATGGGCATAAAAAAAATGGGATTTTTTCGGTTTATTACGCAGGTACCAGGTGAGCCGAACATATCGTACATTTGCTCGAGGTATTACAGGGCTCCCGAACTTATATTCGGAGCTACGGAGTACACAACTGCGATCGATATGTGGTCTGTTGGCTGTGTTATTGCCGAACTACTTCTGGGCCATGTAAGGTTTCGAGCACTTTTATTTCACGAATGTCGTAATGTTTTGAAGTTGTCTTACAAGGGCTGGCTTTTCTTCTTGCAGCCTCTGTTTCCCGGAGAAAGCAGCGTTGATCAGCTAGTTGAAATAATCAAGGCATGTCAATGAATGAATGAAGCACACTCCTTTTCTTACACACACACACACATATATATATATATATATCTTGTCTCGACGTGATTCTTAATCTTTTTTCGTAACTTTAGGTACTGGGAACTCCTACAAGAGATGAAATAAAGTGCATGAATCCAAACTACACTGAGTTTAAGTTCCCTCAGATCAAAGCCCGCCCGTGGCACAAGGTTTGAACAAGAATTCAGCCTAGGAACTTTTCTTTTTGCCTGAAACAATCGTAAGTGATATTGAAAGATTAACAGAAAGGTATATCGTTGAATCGATTTCCAGGTATTTCAAAGGAGATTGCCCCCCGAAGCAGCCGATCTAGTATCAAGGCTCCTCCAATACTCGCCCACTCTTCGTTTTACCGCTGTAAGTGATTCTACGTATTCTTTGCAACCTCTTCGAAATCCTCAGTTTCAAAACAAGACAGAACCTACTTATTTGTTTATTACATCGATTTCTTGCTTATATTCAGTTGGAAGCTTGTGCACACCCATTTTTCGACGTCTTAAGGCAGCCCGACGCATGCTTGCCCAACGGGAAACCATTGCCTCCTCTATTCGACTTTTTGCCTGAAGGTATTTATAAGTTAATAGCCTTAGCTTCATATTTAGGCTAAATTGCATAGAACTCACCCGTGGTTTAAAAAATAAACACCAAAACCCCTATGGTTTGTAAATAGTGTAAAACACCCTCGTGGTTTATTTAATCATGCGCTCCTTGTCATTTTCACCCCCTACATGGGGGGTACAATGCTATGTTTTAGATACCATAGGGGGTATGGTGCTAAGTTTTAAGCAGCACATGGGAGTTTCACGCAATAAAAAAAGCATAGGGTAGTAATGCGCATTTCAGTATATCCACGTGGGGGTATAACATAATTTACCCTCATATTTATTCATACAAGAATGCATGTAAAGTTTCATTTATTTTTTTTTTGTCGTAGAGTTGAATGGTGTCTCGTCTGAAATCGTACAACGGATCATCCCCGAACACGCCAAGAAGTGAACTTTATCGCAGCTGAGTAGTTCTTGCTTTATCGTCAACGCCATGGAACTACTGTAGACGGACGATGAAGACATTCATGTGCACAGATGAGATCAGAGCTGTGTGTGTGTGTGTGTGTTAGTCATTCCATGTACAAACTGCTGGCTGTTGCATAGATTTAGGCTATTTTTTCTTCTTTTGCTTCTTTCCCATGATGTAATAGTATTAGCAGATGAGTCATGCCCTACAATGCAATATAATTACTTCTCTGTAATTGTTTGGTTAATGAGGCAATTCAATATAACGTTACTTTCTTAGCAACACAACAATGGCTTCCTTCAAGAAAAGGGTAAAAAAAATAAATCTAAACTATTAACATTTAGCTCAAGATTCAGGCGGGAATCTAAACCCTAAATGGGCTTCTGCTAATAACTGAATATCGATCGAAGTGTTCTTCGACTGCTACTTCAAGAAGAAAGGATGATGAATGCGTCGATTGGAGCGAATGCTGAAGTATCTCATTGCATTTCTAACCTTTGTAATCTGAAGAATCGCCAAGATTCCTGGCATTTTAGGCTTTGGTGGGCTCTTTCCTTTGGGTATGAATTTACTCCCTTTTTTTTCCTTGGCTTTCCGCTGTAAAAGCTTCAAACTTGGGTTTAGATTTATCGAAAGATTCCTGGCATTTCTGCTAATAAGTACTATAATGTCCAAATAACACAGATTTATCGACTGATTTTTTCTTTCTGAGGAGATTCCTATTTGGGACGAAGCTGAAGCTGGCTTTTGAGCTAGTTTCAACGGTATTGAAGATCCTATCTTTTTCTTTGTCATCTTTTGAATTAATTATTGTCAACCACAAATTCAATGGCATTTATTGATATTTATAAATGCGTGATAAATTCAGTTTGTCTGTTTATCGATTCCCACTTGCCAACAAACAGAAGAAAGAAGAAATTAACTCATCAAGACAAAAAGATGTAATGATTTTGTATGTTACTCATTAACTCTTATGCTATGTAAAGTAACCAAGAATTTCGTATACACCGTAGCTGAGACATATATATGTGTGTATTACTACGCGCCACATACTTAGATCTATTTATGATCTCCTCATTTCTTTCATACTAGCTGAGATCTGCGAGATCACAGTTGCTTGATCTATCAAAAGGGTGGTCGTCAATCGTTTCGATATAGTTTTCATTTTGGGTGCATTCTCAGTTGATTTCTATCTAACCATACAAAAGCGTATTGCAGTTGAAAGGTGCTGAATTGCCATGGCTGTGAGGAAACCTGGCTTGATTGCTCTTTTCGATGTTGATGGCACTCTCACTGCTCCGAGAAAGGTTCTTTCTTTTTTTAATTTTACTTTCTGTGTTTCCCTTTTCATTTTGGATTTGATCGGCGGCAACATTGAGATGAGCCCACCTTCGTTTTTGCTGACTTGAGTTTAATGGAATCTTCTTTAATTTGCTGAAGTCGATCTTGCTTGATCGATAGAGTGGCTCATTAGGCGAAGAATATCGCCTATAGGTGGCATTATAGTCTTGATGCCGTGAATTTTCGCCCATTTTGCGATGGCGGCGCGCAATATCGAGTCTTTTTTGCCCTGTTTTTAGATGTATTAGAGCTGAGTACTTTCGATTCACTGTCGCAGGTGGCCACAATCAAGATGTTAGAATTCATGCGGGAACTCAGGAAGGTACTTGAAGTTGTCTTATTTTCATTTTCATCGCAGTTTTTCTTCGTTTTGATCGATGTTTGAATCCCTATTTGAACGATAAAAAGCTATAAAAATTTTCGATAATCATGCTGCTATTCTCTTGTAAGGTTGTAACCGTCGGAGTTGTTGGAGGTTCCGACCTGGTTAAGATATCAGAACAGCTCGGTAAATCAGGTGAAGTTCGACGAGTCTTTAGCCTTGAAGAATCTGAATTATCAACTGCTATTTCCTTCGACTTTTCGAATGTATTATTTGAGCTTTGCTTTTGCAGTTATAAATGATTATGATTATGTGTTTGCTGAGAATGGCCTTGTGGCTTACAAGGCTGGAGAGTTAATCGGAACTCAGGTCTCAGTCTCGTTATTGCATCTCTTCTCTTACCGTACTAACGGTTTATTTCGTAAGTTAATATCTCATATCGTCTTCTTTATCGCCCTACGCAGAGCTTGAAGACGTTTCTTGGAGAAGAAAAGCTTAAGGTTTTAGCATTTCTCTCTTGAATAACTTGAGAATTACATCTTGCATTAGTTATGACTGAGACTAGATGGACATCTTATTCGTTTCGTAAAATGTTGTAGGAATTCATCAACTTCACTCTCCATTACATTGCCGACTTGGACATCCCGATAAAAAGGTGTGAAAGCTGAAGCTTGGATATTAGTTCTTGATTTTTCTCCGTCTTCTTACATCATTTTCTTTGTTCCTTTTTTTCACTTACAGGGGCACGTTCATCGAATTCCGAAGTGGGATGCTTAACGTTTCTCCGATCGGCAGAAACTGCAGCCAAGAAGAGAGAGACGAGTTTGAGAAGTATGACAAGGTATGTTAGAAAAACATAAAAAAAGAAAATCTACGTATAAAAGTTCATCAAAGAATGAGTTTTTGTTGGCTGCAATGCAACAGATCCACAACGTCCGCCCGAAAATGGTGACCGTGCTGCGGGAGAAGTTTGCCCACTTCAACCTAACCTTCTCCATCGGTGGACAGATAAGCTTCGACGTAAGAGAACTAATTGTCTGTGTTTTGAAATTCTCGTCGACGCATATTTCTTATCTCCTCGGGAAAATGCTCGTGCCAGGTTTTTCCTCAAGGCTGGGACAAGACGTACTGCCTGAAATACCTGGACGAATTCAACGAAATTCACTTCTTCGGAGACAAGACTTACAAGGTATCGAAAGCTTTCACTGCAATGAGCTGCGTAGATGTCCTTTTTAGTTATCCCTTTACGCTAAAACGTATATTTGTTTCCTCGAATAGGGTGGAAATGACTACGAAATCTTCGAATCGGTTCGAACCCAAGGCCACACGGGTCAGTTCATGGCTGCTTCTCACTGTATATGGTTTCATTACAGCAATCTTCTACTTGGGCTTGTGTTATTTTTCTAACCGTAAGTTGTCTATGTCATTAGTGGCAAGCCCCGACGAAACGGTCGACCAGTGCACGAGACTCTTTCTGAGCTAGCAACGTCCATGGCTTCGATTTTGTTTTGCTTCGACGCGAAAATCATATACCCATGATAAAGATAGCTAATATCCAAGACTTTATAGATGGTAAGAACATGGAAGCATTGGTTGTGTTTTAAAATGGTTCTTATGCTTTTGTTATAACTGTGGAACATCGAAACAACGTATTTTTATCAGATTATCAAACTTATGATGTTAGAACGGATTCGATTTGCATTTTACGAACACATCCACGACGCATCTGTTTTATCGAACAATGATACAGAAAAGAAAATCCAAATCAGTTTACAGGGCAACGGACGGAGAGTATACATCGTATCGTCGAAAGCATCTTGAAATCACTACAGATTGAATACAGTCATAAGTCAACAAACATAGTATGGTATTTTCAACTACTAAATGATCTCCAACATTTATTTGCATGTAAAAAGTAACTTTATTTTTGTTTTTTGTTTTAAGACTGTTCTTCGTCAGCTACTTTTTCGCCTGTTTTTGCATGGGGCTCGTCGTCTCCATCTTCTGCTTTTGGCTTCTCGTCGACGACCTCCGCGGCGCCCTTTCTGTGGGCGGCGGAGTCGAGGACGTGCTGGTAATTTCCCTTCTCCTTGAAGAGCTGCTGAAAATGGATATGGCAATAGAGTACTCCGTCTAAAGCATCGTACGACGAGTGGGTTAGAGGACAGCCGCCGTGAGCACACTTGAAGCACGGCTTGTGAAAAGATTCACCCTCCATAGTCATCTGCATATTAACATCATTTCGAATGGACGGAACAAAAAATAAGAAAACAAATCGAAACTCACGAAGCAAAAAAAAAAAAATGGCGAACCTTCTCGAAGGGGTAGACGGTTTTCTTACAAGCGGCGCATTTCTCTTGCGTTCCCGAGAACATGGCAGAGAGTTTGCTAGGCGTCCTTGTCTGCAAAACATTTAGTTTTCCCAGTTAGTTGATGAAATTCTGCATATACGTATTCTTGATCTGAGGAATCAACAATTCTTACCAGACTGTTCTCCCTCTCTGGCTTTGCTGTTCGAAGCATTCGTCCAAAGACAGAGATGGATCATTATCAGTAAATTCCCGGGATAAAAAAGAAAGAAAGAAAGAAAGAAAAGAACGATGCAATGATACTAATGGCGTCTGCCTTCTTACAAGTTTGGAAGTTCTTGCTAAAATTTCCAGACTCCTTAAAAAGCTGATCAAAATGAGTCTTGCAGTAGAGAACTCCATCCATGGAGGAATAGTTGCTCATCTGCCATAACAAAAGAAATCATTTCGATTCATCCTTGCAATATCACGGCAGAGTTTCATTACAACGAAGCAAAAAGGTTCACTTTCCATGCATCAAGAACCAATGTAACATCGAAAAGAATCCATTAAATGGACCTTCAAAGATGCAATAAGAACCCAAATTAGCAAAAGACAAATTCAGAATCTTCATCAGCAAAAGATACAAACAGGCCCATATACAAACACATAAGCTGCACCGCAATGGGTGTAATAATGGGGCTAAGAAACATAAAATGAATTAGAAAAAAAAAAGTACCACAAGAGTCCCTTTGCAATGGCTGCATTTGAAGCAAGATTTATGAAAGATTGCCCCATCAGTGGACAGAAGATCAACGAAATAGACAGTCTTGTCGCAAGCCGTGCACTTATCCAATGTCCCTGTGAATGCCGCCATTGTTATTATTACTACTCTTTGATCCCTTTGTTGTTCAAATCTCAAACTTCTCCTTCTTGCACAAACTTAATTGTACAACAAAAGGGATGCTTGTGATTAAGCTCCAACTTCCTCCTGGTCGTTGACAGAGGCTAAGCTAAACAGAGAAAAAAAAGGAAAGTGTTCAATGGCATTAAAAGAGTTATTTAATCATTGCCCACCACAATAATAGGAGTTAAAAGAGTCATTTTTCTTTCCTTATCAATGGTTGAAAACTATGAAATGGTTGTTTAATTGACACGTGATTGGAGACCATGCCCTTATTATTGCAATGGATGAGCTGAGGATTCTTGGATTGTGCTATAATGCGCTTATTGTGGAGGGAAATGAGGCTTTTATTCTTTGAAAGTGCATATGGTAGTAATTGACCACAAATTTTTTCTTTCCCACCTTAGAAATCATGCTAGAGAATACTTATCTCAAGCTCGACAATGTCATGTCCTTGCAAGAATATAACTAATATGAATATGTCCTAGCATGAGTTCCCTCTTTGACCGTCTTTACACATGTTCGCCCCCGAGGTTTATTTGGTCCCACGTGCCAAGTTCCCGAGTGACCCATAATGCGCGCACACACACACACACACACACACACACACACACACAGAAGGAGCTACAATAAAATACAATCATCAACAACATAAAGTCGGGTATTGTTATAAACAAGAAATAATGATAAACACGAACCAAACCGGGAAAAAAAGAAGAAGAAGAAGAAGAAAACAGATTCATCCATGTGATGATTATGGGTCTATAGAGTGATGATGAACCTACATTGGTTTATTGGAGCATTGGAGATGGCTTCATCAGAAGAAGATGATTGAAACTCCCATGCTGAAGCATCCCAAAGCGACCCATGGGCTTAGCCTCTCGCCTGTGACAAACGAGCTATTATCATTGTTACATGGAGATGGAGCTTCAGAAGAACGCAAGAAAATGGGAAGTGTGCAGCTGATTCAATGATGTAACAACTAGTGTGTATGATTAAAGGGATGAAGACGTTAAGCGAAATGATACTGTGATAATACCTATTCTAGCCGCTTTCCAGAAGACACCTCGAAATCTGCCAAGTTAAGCATTGAGTCAGTGTCTGCAATTTCTAAGGGAGAACTGAGAAGCAGAACCAGACATAAAAAAAAAAAAAAAAGAACGTATCTTGACAGTAGAGACATTGTAGTAATGCATTAATGAACCAAATGGAGGAGAATGAAACAAGTGAATGAGCCTTTTAGGAGCAGGGAAGAAGGGGGCAACCAATCAAGACCTTCATTAGTTAACTTTCGAATTGGAACTGTGTTTTTTATGGTTTGTTTCCGAAGAAAGCGAAGCTAAATCTTGATGCCATAGCACCACACAAAGAGTAAGAAAATGTGAAATCAAAGTGCACTTGAGATCACAGTTTGTACATACACAAATACAGAGGCCATGACTGATTTGTCTTGAAAATCTCAGTAGAAAGTTAACTAAGACGAGAAACAGATCGAAAAGGAAATGAGGCTGTCAAGGTAATATTCCATGCTAAACTAAAATCTATGATGATAAAGTGAATATATGTCTTAATATTTCGCTGAAACTATAGATTCTATAACGATGGATTAAGCGATATATAAAGATTTACCCAGTTCTATGTTCGAGAAGAGCGGGAAACTGGATCTTCACATACGTGCAGGCACAGATGCCTAACAAAACCACCGTGAGAAAAGAGTGAAAATTGAATAGCGCCGACTGAAAAAGCATAAAAGCAAAACCATACGATTAGATGCCTAACTCAAAGTTCATCAAAATCTGCAATAAGAAAGCATCTTACCATGTTCGAATTTATCCTCTTTTTAGCAATTCTTCAGCTTTCAAGTATGCCTGCACTCACAAGAATCAGCCAAGCACATTTTTTTCCCCTTAAGCTCGATAATCGATCATGTACTTAATTCAACACCTCGACCTACGATCTCGAAAAAGTGAGCAATGCAAGCACAAAATGTTACAAAGATCACGCATACACTCAACGTAACTCCACAAATCCTTAACATATGTTAGCAAAAATGCCACGGATCCCAGCAGAATAACGCGCGAATCCATAGACGATGATACAACCTCCGAACGATGTAATCAGCGAAAATCAACGACGAAAGCAAAATATGCGGGAAAACAAGTACAGCGCATCAGTGAAATCATACAAGATGGCATCAAACATGATTTGACCATAATGAGAATATACTCGGATCTAATAATTAACAAAAATCGAGAACTTACAAGGCCTTAAATTCATAGAACTGAGAAAGATCCACTGAACTATTGACGTGACGTTTGATCCTTCTTTGAGCTGTGCGTTGCTCGAATGACCTGACCGATGAGGAAGGAGAGAGAAACGCCGTCCATGAAAAGCCCAATAATATATGCGGGCTTACTAGGACTTAGGAGAGGAGGCCCATCAACAAATGACAGACTATTATTATTATTATTATTATTATTATTATTATTATTATTATTATTATCTATACTATATATAATGCCTCACCACTCTATAATAACTGCTTTTTAATTAATTTGGTGTCTCATACATAATTACCATTTTACCCTTCCTAGAATAATAGTTTTTTAATTAATCTATTGTGTCATGCATGATTATCATTTTACCCTTCCTAGAATAACTGTTTTTAAATTAATTTGGTGTGTCATGCATAATTACATTTTTACCCTTTAAGTTTTTTAATTTATTCCAGTTATATCCTTATAAATAAATTAATTAAATTTGAATAATTTCATACAATAAACATTTTAAACTAAAAATAACATGCAAAATATGAAATAATATTATATATTTATATATTATAGCACACGTATCGAGTGTGCTTAAAAATACTAGTTATTATTATTATCTATACCTTTATATAAAGACTAAGGGACTTATTAGTCTGGCCTTCTATTTAAATCTGGGCCATTAAATTTATTTATAATCAACGATTGTGATTACCCTTGACATGATAGTAACTGTCATGTTAGTCAATTTCAATTATTAATTACTAATTTACCCTTATTTTGATTTTAATTCATATATTTATCATTTTACCCTTAAAATTTTAAATTTATTATATTTATATCCTTAAAAATCAATTTAATCTTTTTATATATCTAAAAATAATATATAATTACATTTTAAATTATAATTTTATCAATTAAATATTTTAAATACATATAAACTAATTATATATTTATATATGATAGCACACACCTCGAATGTGCTTAAAATACTAGTTATTATTATTATTATTTGCAACTCATTCTACTCTAGTTAATTTTACACGATAATACAATTGTCACAATGTTTTTATTCCAACAAACTAACTCTATTTTATAGGGAAAAAAATATACTTACTTTTCAACGTAAGTATGTTTTTTATTTATAACAGCCAAGAATATAATTATTAGAAATTTAATACACGGTAATAATTAATATTACATTTAACATGATAATATAATTTTAATTTAGATAATTAAAAGTAAAAAAAATTAAGAAGTACTGAAGTATTGTTTAAATTATAAATACGCATGATATTATAATTTTAATTTTAAAAGTATTAAAATATACTCTAATTTATTATAATGATACAGTATCCTTTAAATATAATTTAAATAAGTTTTTAAAATTTCAAAAAATAAAAAAATATGAATGCTGTTTTTGGGTTGAAAATAGAGTCACACTAAAAATAGCGTTAAAACATTCATGAACCCAAAAATAGAGGGAACTATAGTATTGGATTTAGTGGATATTAACTTTGTATTTTTGTGTTATAGAATGATTTGAAGATGCTCTCTTATGCATCAAGAAACTTCAACACATTCGAAGTTCATATATATATATATGGTTGTCTGATTATTGCAAAGAGGTTTTGTTTATAGTTGTCAGATTCTTGGAAAGCGGGCTTTTTTTCAGTTGACTTGGTCAATTTTATATTGCTACGATTGTTTGGTTGAATTAGCAAAGAAACCATGTCAAAGTCAACGAATTATTAAGGGAATTTCACAAGTAAAAATAATAATAAACCCATCATTTCATATGACCCAAAAGTCATTTTTATAAAATGTCGTTTTCAGAAACAAAAAACATTCTTTCTTTCGTCGTGCATATAGTATTTTCCATCAGCTTAAAATATAAATAAAATATAAAATTATTTTTATAATATGAAATTATAATATTAATTTTATTGCAAATTATTATTTTTTATAAATTTAAAATCTAATTTTTAGATATAATTGGAATAAATTTGAAAATCAAAGATAAATGATAATTAACATTGTCATATCAAATTATAGTTACTATATGAACGATGCTCTCCTTAATATATAGTATATATATATATATATATATTATGTATGTGTTTGTGTGTATTGTTCTTTGTATATATATATATATATTATGTATGTGTTTGTGTGTATTGTTCTTTCATTGCTCAAGCAAAACGGCCATAAACAAGCTGCTAACTTCTGACTTTGCATAACCCCTGAAATAATAACACCTAAAGAAGATGATTCCGTGTGGAGGCTGGCATGTAATAAATTAATCACAAGTCTTAAATTTATAAATAATCACAATATATCAAGTAATATAGACTTGTTATTACACACATATATATATATATATATTCTCCATTATATTGAACATTTCAATTATCATCATCATAGTCATGATGATCATCATCTCATATAATCTATATATATATATATATTATATATTGCTTTGATCGTTTATATTGATATACAATCATTACGATCGTCCTGACAAGAAAAATCATACAAAGCCATGAGCAACCTCAAGCTAGCCGTTGAAGTCGTGAGGGCCCACATTCTCACGTCCGAAGACAAACACAGCCCACCAACGAACCCCTTCGTCGAGCTACGGTTCGACGACCAGACCCACTGCACCACCGTCAAGCGAAACGATCCAAACCCCTATTGGAACGAGAAGTTCCTCTTCAACGTCTCGAACCCCAACGATCTCCCGAACCTAACCCTCGAAGCTCGGGTTTGCAGCGGCTCCGGCGATCAAGCCATGAACCTTGAGCCGTTGCTCGGGAGGGTTCGAATCAACGGCACATCGTTCGTTGCCTCTCCCGACGCCAACCTATGCAACTACCCTTTGGAAAATGGTAGGAATTCCGGCGAACTCAGCCTCAAAGTCTACGTAACCAATGATTCGTATGTTGACTCTTCTTCTTCTTCTTTGTCTTCGTTTTCGAGCTTACATACGGTCCAAAGCGATTCAACTTCTCGGCAATCGGACGAGCCCACAAAAGATACGCCGAACAAGAAGGGCAAAAGGGTAATATCACCCGGAAAAAAACGAGAGAATGAGCCCGTCAGCCAAAGCCCTTTGGATCTTCGTTCGGGTTTTACTCATAAAGAACGATGCCCTTTCATCGGAGGGGACCAACGTTTGAAGAAGCAACTGTGTAGCCACGACCTAGTCGAACCGATGGAGTTCCTCTATGTCCGCATAGTGAAAGCCCGTGACCTCCCGACAAAGGACTTGGCGGGCGGCCTCGACCCGTACGTTGAAGCCAAGCTAGGCAACTACAAAGGCATCACCAAGCACTTTGAGAAAACCCTAAAACCCGAGTGGAACACCATGTTTGCGTTCTCGACAGATACCATACAATCTTCCATCCTCGAAGTCACAGTCAAAGACAAGGATACCCTCACGAGGGACGACTTCGTAGGGACCGTACGTTTCGACCTCCATGATATTCCGACGAGGGTCCCACCGGATAGTCCTTTGGCTCCGGAATGGCACCGACTCGCGGACAAAAACGGAATAGTTACGGCGACGAAAGGCGAGCTCATGATGTGCGTCTGGTTCGGCACGCAGGTCGACGAGGCTTTCAACGACGCCTGGCATTCGGACGGTGCGGCGGGCCCCTTCGACCATCCCTCGGTCCGTTCGAAGGTCTATCACTCACCGAGGCTATGGTACGTCAGGGTTAACGTGATCGGGGCGCAAGATTTGGTCTTCAGTGAAAATCGAATACCTAACTTGCACGTCAAGGCGCAAATCGGGATCCAAGTTTCGAGGACGAAGCACGTTATACCCCGCGGCACAAACGCAATGTGGAACGAAGAATTCGTATTCGTCGCTTCGGAGCCCTTCGAGGAGAGCCTTATTCTCGACGTCGAAGATCGGGTGGCTCCTAATGTAGACAGAGTCCTCGGAAGGGTTTTCATACCGTTGTCTCGAATCGAAAAGCGGGAGGACTATACGACGATTCCGGCCCGTTGGTTCGACTTGCAAAACCCTAGCATTAACGGCATCGAAGAGAAGCCGAAGAGGGAGGACAGACTTCGATTCCGTAGCAAGATACACATTCGCGCGTGCCTCGAAGGCGGCTATCACGTCTTCGAAGAACCGATGCATCACATCGCCGATCTACTACCGTCGTCTAGACGGCTCTGGGAAGAACCGATCGGAAAGTTGGACTTAGGGTTCTTACGGGCCGAAGGGATCGCGGCCATGAAGGCGAGGAACGGACGGGGCACTTCGGACACTTTTTGCGTGGCAAAGTACGGTAAGAAGTGGGCCCGGACAAGGACGGTCACGGACACCTTGAATCCAAAGTACAACGAACAGTACTCGTGGGAAGTTTACGATCCCGCCACCGTCATTACGATCGGTGTGTTCGACAACGGTCAGATCGGCAAAGGGGAGGGAGGCACATCGTCGTCGGGCAATGGTAATAAAAGGGACAAGCGGGTCGGAAAGGTTCGAATAAGGATATCCACTCTCGAACCGGGTCGGGTCTATACCCACTCCTACCCGTTGATCGTGCTCCACCCTACCTCAGGGGTCAAGAAGATGGGAGATTTGCACCTGTCGATCCGTTTCTCCTGCGGGTCGCGGGCGGGCGCGATGCTCCGATACTCCAAACCGCTCCTTCCCGAGATGCACTACGTCGAACCCTTATCCACGACCCACCTCGAAGCTCTCCGCCACCACGCCGTGAGCATCGTATCCGCGAGACTGGGTCGGGCGGAACCGCCCCTGCGGAGGGAGGTGGTCGTGTACATGACAGACTCGGACTCAAACCTCTGGAGCATGAGGCGGAGCAAGGTCAACTTTTTCAGGCTCATGAACGTCCTGAATGGGCTCATCGTCCTAGCGAGGCGGCTCGACGAGGTTCGCAAGTGGAAGAACCCCGTCGTCACGGTTATAGCAATCATCGTCTTCGTCGTTTTAGCCCTAGTCCCGGGACTCATCCTTCCCACCCTACAATCCTACGCATTCCTCGTGGGGCTGTGGAGATATCGGCTTCGACCGAAAAACCCGCCCCACATGAACCTGAAGCTCTCGTGCGTGGACAGCAGTTTGCACCCCGACGAGCTCGACGAAGAGTTCGACACGTTCCCTACCTCGAGGAGTTCCGACGTGCTGAGGATGAGGTACGATCGGCTGAGGACCATCGCGGGCAGGATTCAGATGGTGGCCGGCGACTTGGCGTCCCAAGGAGAGAGGGTTCAGGCGCTGCTGAGCTGGCGGGACCCGCAGGCCACGTTTGTTTTCATGATGTGCTCGGCTTTGTCTGCAGTGGTCTTCAACTATGTTTCTCCAAGGGTTCTGATAATAGGGTCGGGACTGTACGCCACGAGGCATCCGTGGTTTCGAAGGAGGCAGCGTTCGCCTTCCTGGCCGATGAACTTCTTTCGGCGTTTGCCTGCAAGAACTGACAGCATACTGTAATCACAAATTTGCTCTTATGTATGTTGTAATAAACTGTGAAGGTTGTAATAAGCTTTTCTAAAAATCTGAGCGCATAACAGAATGTGTTCGAACGAAAGGCCCAAATTGCGTAAGCATGTCCACACATAACATGCAGTAGCAAGAAAAGCGCAGACACAATTTCCCATCTAACTGTACGGCCATTGAAGAAGCTGCAGAAGGTTCACTCTGCCGACTTTGGGTTCGAGGCCCGAAAAGCTTCCTTGGTCCGCCCGTAGTACACGGCTTCACCACCGTCGTAGATGATGAAGTTCCAACCGAAAGCAGAGCCGCCGATTGTGTACGTTCCATGGGCTCGGCCGTCTCTAGAGTCCATGTGTTTAGGAGGATGAATACCGCTGGCCGTGTTGCTACACTTCTCCAGCTTGGTGACATCACTTGCCATGTTCTTGCACAGCTCCGCGAATAGTTTCATGCCTGAGGATATATTACAGATTTTATTGTCAAGATTTAGTTGCAGTTTCAAGAAGCAGAATCATTGAGAAGTTTCTAACGATATATCGGAGAAAAAAGGAGTTGAAAAAAAATAGCTGAAATGGTCCTTAGTGAAAACTTTGGATAAGAAAACTTACCTTGGCGAATCTCATCAGCAGACTTGCAGTTTCGGAAATCAGGCGTCTTGAGCACCTAAGAAAGACAAAAAGGAAGATACAATGAACCCTAAAAAGAAACTTAGTGTAATCTTGGTCAGGATAGTGAGAATAAACTTTCACGAATATGAATACTCAAATTTCATTCCATATATAGAACGGTGAGTACTAAAATTTAACGTGGAGGTCTTATGCTTTTAGAAATCGCATTTAGTTCAGCTAAACAAGACCAAGGAATCACTAGCAAAATACAGTTTAGCTCATTGTCGAGCTCGAGCTAAATCATGAGAATGAGCTGATGTGGCTTGAGCATAACTACATAAATGTATCACGGTTGTTTGAGTCTACTAACGCTGAATCGTATCAACGCCCCAACTGATTCAAGCACTACTCAAACGATCAATAAACCTTAGAAAAAACTCCAAAGCTTCAATGCAGGAAGATGAAGGACCCGAAAGTCGTTAAAGAATGGCAAAGTAGTAGTTCAAAACCTTCACCTGGGATAAACTTTATACATAGTATAACCTAATTGGGAGCCCAGCAGACTAAAGAGAAGACCCAAAACCAAAATTCTCGATTAAGCATAAGCTGCAACATCATTGTTTAAGCAGCCCATGAAATCTTTTCAAACAAAAGAGCGACCATGGTGATTTTCCATGGCTCTTACCTCTAGTATATGCTGTAAATTCTTCATTCGTCCAGGAGAATCACGGAATTGAGAAATATAATTCAAATTCTCGGTCTAAAGGGAGTTTTTGGATGAAATCACTGAATTCTCAAAACAAGAAAACCCACATCCTCTATAACAAGATAACCCATCAGAAAAACTACACTAATAACACAAAAGCCATCGAAACATAAAAATCGAAAAGGTGAGAGGAAAAAAAAAAGGTGAGACCTCAATAAAATGGGGGCGAAGATCTTTGACAAGAGCACGCATCTTGTAGATGGGAGTATTCTGAAAATCTGTTTGAAGAGGCCTCTTTCTGCTCTGTGACGTAACTCCTTGTTCCGCCATTGATGTTTCTCTCCCTCGCTCTCTTTCTCTGTCTCGAGATTTATGTAAGCTTTAGCTGGCCTTGTGTAAAATTGGGATAAGCTACTCGTTATAAATAAAAATTACTCATTCAAGTATCAAATCTTTATTTAATCATTTCTTCTAAAAAATAAAAAAATTACCCGAAATCTCAAATTCAGATTTATTTTTTTCGGTCATGTAGATATCTTCAACGCCACCGTAGTCCCCACACTCCGACTAGGTTTGGCCTGGATCGAATCTAAACCTCATCGTCGGCTATGGGACGACCACGGCTTTCAGCAGAACTAATCCTCCCTTATTCATGAGACGCACCCAAGATCCCACAAACAGCGACAGTCAAAGTCCCTAGATGATTCAAACCACTGGCCTCCCGCTTGAAAGGTCAGAAACCGAACTGCTAGGTCAAGTCATTGGGGGTCTCAAATCCATATTTCAAAGTTCAGATTTCAGATTAATTTTTTTTGACAGATTTTTCGAATAACTTAGGTGGGAAAAAAAATTTTTTTTTTTATATATAATTAGTCCACATAATACTAATTAATTTTATAATGGAACCCTAAAATTGCACTAGAAAAACACTTGTTTGTGAGATTGAATTTACCTATATATTATGAATGTACATATCCAATAATTCTTCATTTGTGTTGTAAACTCCAACGTGGAGATTATAATTTTTCGGGTGAAAGACGAGTCGAATCTATTCGAATTTGAAAACTTACTAGCAACCCCATGAACTTATTTATAATTTCTTTTAATTTAATATAGGTTTAAATTTTGAGGTTAATTATTTTCAAGCTCGAACCTAGAAAGTACTGAGCTCGACTCGTTTACACCCTAATACGATGATTAAAGCGAATTATTGTCAAATACAATATAAACGACCTTATTAAACAAGATGGATAAGGAGACAATTTATTACAAGACAACATATGCCATTATTGAGTTAATAAATTCCTTAAACATGTTTCTAATTCTGTTAGCTGCTCCAATCCTGCAATTATGAAATTGAGAAATAACAACAATAAAAATAATGAAAAAAGAAAGAAAGAAAGAAAAAAGAACTATTGCTTCAAATACTTGGTGAAAAAAGAGAGTAAAACTTACACATAGCAGGCAGTATGTAAGCAAGAACAACAGCTAGAAGAATCAAGATGATGGCGGAAATCTGCGCGAAATGAATTGTTTCTTCGATAAGCGCGTCAACAGGAAAGAGATAAGATAGCTTAAAAGTGAAAGTTTTCGATACTCGCCAGAGTTTTCATGTACGGAGGAGGTTTCCTCTGGATTACGGTGTAAGGCTTCCTATTGAAAAAGCGACGCACACAATCAATATACGAATTATAACCTCGAAAAAAGTTTATTAAACGATCGATCGATTACCTTTGGTCCAAGGTTCCAGAATCTACGCAAGTTTTTATGATTCTTTCGACGATTTCTTTCGTCTTTTCAGCATTGGGATCGCTCTCATCTATCTGCTGGGATGGCAGGCACAACTGTGTTTAAAGATTTTGATTTCACACTATGTATGTACAGCAAGACTAATACTCTATCGCACCTTAGATTTCAGCACGCAAGAGAAATCGTAGAAGGCTCGATACAAATCAGGCATCGTTCGAGTTTCTAGAACGACGTTGAGGGCAAGACCTGGGAATGAAAACAATCAAATCACTATATGGGTCGTAAGCAATCATATTCGTCGTGCTCATAAAAATAAAATAAATAATAATTACCCGGCCTCATTATCCAATGTCCTCTGAGGACCATAATGTCATTGTAGCACAAACAGAGCATTCCAAATGCAAGGGCCTTGAATTGCAACAGAAATAGAATTTCAGTCAGATGTACAGCTAACAGCTGATGATATGCATTTTTAAATTTTAAGATATTGACAAGTGTTGCCTTACAGAGACAGCGGACCAACAACGGACGATAGTTGGATCTCGGAAAGTAGATGTGAACTTTAAGCAATCTTCTGCATGCAGTAAAGCATTCGTGATCATATCGTTCAGGCAAGGCACTGCCTTCACCGAGTTTTTTTCGTCTTTTAAGTCCTGGGATTTTTTTTCATTGACATATTAGTTGGTGCAGTACATCAGACAAGAAGGGAAGTTGCGACTCGGTATACACGCACCTCGAGCTTGTCGACATACTTGCTCCAAATTTGGCGGGGCCAAAAGATACGTGGCTCAGGCTTCTCATTTATATCTTCCAGATAATCATATATAATATCTGCTTTCTGCAGCGAATGATCTATATATTAGTAAGCGAGCTAAATAGATGCAAATTGTTTTGCAACATCATTTCAGTACCTGAAAGAGTAAGGCAGCAGAATTCGATAAAGCATCTGAAGGAAGATCTTCTCCTAGGCATTCATGGGCAAGCTTTAACAAGAATGACCCCACAAGTCCGCCTGCGTAATGACAGTATTCATCATAATCGTCGACTGTTTCTACCTGGCAAGAGAAAGAAAGCAAAATGTTAAGAGTAATCTCCACTTGATTTAAATTACAACGTTACCGTTAGTTCAAGAAAATAACATAAGACAGACATTCTTTTAAGTTCATGAGCACTACACTGTACCTCTTTGCTGATAAACTTTGCCATTCCTGCGCCCAATCTCCTGACAATATCCTCGATCAACTCCTGACGGCTGCAAACAATTTTCTTTGCAGTCAAGTTCGTAATGTTACGGGCACTCTTCTGTATAACTAAAAATAACAACATAAGAAGATGATATATGCTATATATTCATTACAAAGAAAGGATTACCTGCGCTCAAGCCCAAGGAAAGCATAGGAAAGATGATGAAACTTATCCATGAGCTTTTTGTACTGCTTTTTACCACCTTTTACAAGTTAGACAACCATGATCAGATCCAAGGCATTGAGAAACAACAACTGACATCAAATACAATAAATCCAGAAACTCACATGAAAAGTGCCACTGAGGATAGTATATGTGTCGGTGAAAGTTCATCAAAATGGGAACTTTAACCTCTAAAGCTATTGCCGTGTCGTCCTCTTATGGAAGCAAACAAAAAATGATTGTATACATTAAAGCAATGTCCAATCTAACCAAACGACGAATAATTAGAGCGCTTACCAACACAGTCCAGAGCTCGTAGAACCAGATAGCAGATGCATGCCTGTATTCGAAGTACAATTAAAGGGTGTTCATTCGTACTCAATAGTATAATAATCACGCCATTACAACTCACAGTATCAAGAAAATCTTTGACGAGCTGAACAAGTTCAGTAAGTCCCGGGGCCTCTCGATAAAGCCTGTAATAACAAAACCTCCAGTGTGGATCTAGAGGCAACTTCAACAACGCACTACACGCAGCATATCCAATTTTGGGTAACGGAGACAATTCCTCCAGATGCCATATTTGGTCAAATATGCTCCCAAAACCAACCCTGTCCCTGAAAAAATTACGGACAAATGAACAATTTTTTTTTTCTTTAAAAAAAAAACAAAAAACAGAAAAGTAAAAGAACCAATTGATAGGCTCAGCTCACATTATCAACCAAAAACTATGTCTCTATTCACTGCACTTCTGACTTATAAGAATCGAACTACTGGGAAGAAGCACAGTGCACCTCTATATAATGCATGTCTTAAACTCGCAAGTACGATGTTAACTAATGAAGTCAACATTTGATAGAGTGACGTCGAAACAACAATCTCCCCTAAAACACCTAAGGAATCTGCGATCCATACAGTTTGGAACTTGATTCTGCATTTATGATAAATGCAATTTCAACTTTGAGTAATGACAGTTCATAGGTAGAGTGGGGCCGACGATCTTAGTAAATTGGAGCCTATGGTCCATATTCATAAATGCTCCATCGAAATATAAAAACAGAGAAAAAAGAAAAAAAAAAGTGAGACCTCAGTAAAATGGGGCCGACGATCTTTGACAAAAGCACCCATCTTGTAGATAGGAATATACTGAATATCGATTTCAAAAGGCCCCTTTCTCCTCTGTGCCCTAACTCCTTGTTCCGCCATTGTTGTTCCTCTCTTTATATAGTAACTGTCGTGATCAACTAGCGTAGTACTGCAATTATAATCCGTTTGTTTTCGCTCAAAAACAAAATTTTTAAATCAATGTTAACATTATTTACGTCATACAATAAGTTGGTACTGTAGTAAAACAAATCAAACGTCATAAAAATAAGCAGAAGCATCACAATACACCAGTTTATTGTGTGAGGTAAATAAAGTTAATATTAGGTTAAAAATAAACGGATTATACGTGCAATGTTCGTTAAAAATAAATGGATTATACGTGCGGTGCTCTCGGTAGGTATGCACATTAACAAATCTATATATTGGAAAATTTGCCCACTATCGTTTCGGCAACACTTTATTCAACATTATCAAAATCTTTATTTATTCAGTTTTTTAAATAAAAAATTATTCAATGACAGAAATCTCAAAATTCATGTCTCAGACTTTGGATCTCATTTGCCAATGAGGCCTTGGTCTAGTTGTCAATGAGGGCTTAAGGATTAGTGGATTAGGTTGTGGGATCGAATTCTCCCTTCCACAATTCCTTGAGTAGTTCCCATGAGATTTTTTTTTCCATGACTATCGTTGTCAGGTGGGTGGGACGTATTCATCTGACCCCGGGGATTAGTTCCACCACTGGAGTGTGTGGCGCAATTAAGCCTCCGTCAGATCTGTGTCACGCGGGTATTTAGGGATTAGCCTATAGCCAAGTCGGGTGGGGATAACTTGGGACAGAAAAAAAAAAAATTGGATCTCATTTAAAATTTGACAAAATTTTGGAATAATCCCATACAGCTTACAAAATAGTAAGTTTTTTTTTCTTAATTTATTTTTTAACAAAATTTGATTAAAATTTTACTTGAGGGAGTTGACAAGTCCGAACTTCTATATAATTCGTCGAGCTCGAGTCTGAAAAAAATAAGACGAGCGAGCTCGATGGCTTGTTTACGCCCCTAATTCCAAATATAGGAACCAAGAAAAATTGCAATGCAAATAATCAATTTATTCATATTTTTATTACAAATCTAACTTCATGGCTTATTGTCCTAAACAAGATGGAAAAGGAGAGACAGTACTATTATTATTGCATACAACATTGTCATTATTGTGTTAATAATTTCCTTAAAAACATGCTTCTGGTTCCATTCACTGCTCCAATCCTGCAATTATGATATTAAGAAAAAAAAAAATTTAAAAAAATTGCACATTGCCTCTGCTGATTTAGAAATGCTAATTTAGTGAAAAGCAAGTAAAACTTACACATAGCAGGCAGTATGTAAGCAGGAACAACAGCTAGAAGAATCAAGATGATGGCGAAAATCTGCGGGAAATGAATCGTTTCTTCAATAAAACACATTACCAAGAAAGTAATAGAAAGGCTTAAGTGAAAAGTTTTCGAGACTCGCCAGAGTTTTCATGTACGGAGGAGGTTTCCTCTGGATTACGGTGTAAGGCTTCCTCTTGAAAGAGTGATGCACCCAATAAACATATGAAGAATAACCTCGAAAAAAGTTTAATACACGATCGATCGATCGATCGATTACCTTTGGTCCAAGGTTCCAGAATCTATGCAAGCTTTTATGATTCTTTCGACGATTTCTTTGGTCTTCTCAGCATTGGGATCACTATCATCTATCTGCTGGGATGGCACAACTGTGTTTAAAGATTTTGATTTCACACTATGTATGAGCAACAAAACCAATTTCTATCGCACCTTAGATTTCAGCAAGCACGCAAAATCATAGTAGGCTCTATACAAATCGGGCATCGTTCGAGTTTCTAGAACGACGTTGATGGCAAGACCTGGGAATGAAAACAATCAAATCACTATCTGGGTCGTAAGTAAAATCGTGCTCATTAAAAAAATAAAAAAATAAATTACCAGGTCTCATCATCCAATGTCCTCTGAGGACCATAATGTTATTGTAGCACAAACACAGCATTCCAAATACGAGGGCCTTGCATTGCATCAGAAATAAAATTTCTCTCAGATATGCAACAGCTGATAAAATACCTTTTTTAAATTTGAGAAAATTGATAAGCGTTGATTTACAGAGCAAGAGGACCAAAAATGGACAATAGTTGGGTCTCGGAAAGTAGATGTGAACTTTAAGCAATCTTCTGCATGCGGTAAAGCATTTGTGATCATATCGTTCAGACACTGCACTGCCTTCACAGAGTTCTTTTCATCTTTTAAGTCCTGGGATTTTTTCAATGACATATTAGTTGGTGCAGTACATCAGACAAGACGGAAACTTGTGACTCGGTATATACACGCACCTCGAGTTTGTCGACATACTTACTCCAAATTTGATGGGGCCATAAAATACGTGGCTCTGGCTTCTCATTTATATCTTCCAGATAATCATATATAATATCCGTTTTCTGCAGTGAATGATCTATATATCAGCAAGTGAGCTGAGATGAAAATCGTCATTGCAACATCATTTCAGTACCTGAAAGAGCACGAAAGCAGAATTTGATGAAGCATCTAAAGGAAGGTCTTCTCCTAGACAATCATGGGCAAGCTTTAACAAGAATGACTCGACTAGTCCACCTGCGTACTGACAATATTCATCATAATCATCGAGTGTTTCTATCTGGAAAGAGAAAAAAAAAAGAGGGGTTAGATTAATCTCCACTTGATCATATTACTACTATTACAATTTGTTCAATAATATTACATATGACAGACAGTCTTAAAGTTAATAAAAGCACTATATTGTAATTTGTACCTCCTTGCTGATAAACTTTGCCATTCCTGCGCCCATTCTCTTGGCAGTATCCTCGATCAACTCCTGACGGCTGCAAACAATTTTTTGCAGTCTAGTTTGTGATATCACGGGTATCTTTTCTATATAACTAAAAATAACAACACAAAATAACGATCTATGCTATGTATTCATTACAAAGAAAAGATTACCTGCGCTCAAGCCCCAGGAAAGCATAGGAAACATGATGGAACTTATTCATGAGATTTCTGTACTGCCGTTTACCACCTTTTCCAAGTAAAATTAGATAATTTATGATCAGAATTCAGATATATGCCATTGAGAAACAATTTCTGACATCAAATACAACAAATCTGAAAAACTCACATGAAAAGTGCCACTGAGGATCGTATATGTGCCGGTGAAAGTTCATCAAAATGGAAACTTTTTCCTCCAAAGCTATTGTCGTGCCATCCTCTTACGGAAGCAAACAAAAACTGGTTGTACATATTGAAGCAATGTCCAATCTAACCAAAGGACGAAAAACTAGAAAGCTTACCGACACAGTCAAGAGCTCGAAGAACCAGATAGCAGACGCATGCCTGCATTCGAAATACAATTAAAGGACGTTCATTCGCACATATGCTATCATAACCATGCTATTACAAACCGACTCACGGTATCAAGAAAATCTTTGTCGATCGGAACTAGTTCAGTAAGTCCCGGGGCCTCTAAGTAAAGCATGTAATAACAAAATCTCCAGTGTGGATCACTAGGCAAGTTCAGCAACGCACTACACACAGCATATCCAAGTTTGGGTATCGGAGATAATTCCTCGGGATGCCATATTTGGTCGAACAAGCTCCCCAAACCAGCCCGGTCCCTGAAAAAAATTACGCAAAAATGAACAATTTTCTCAAAAGTAACTACGAAAAAAAGATAAAGAACTAATCCATAGGCTCAGCTCACATTATCAACCAAAAACTATTTCCCTATGCACCGCGCTTAATACTCAGAATCGAGCTACTGCGAAGCAGTGGTGCGTGCATCTCTATATAATGCATCTCCTTAACTCGTAACTAAACTACTAAGCTAAACAAATGAAGTCAGCATTTCATAGTGTGACGTCGAAGCAACAATCACCCGTAAAACACGTAAAAAATCTGGGATTCGGAACTTGATTCTGCATTTATGGTCATGTGACAAGAAAAAAAAAAGAAAATTCAATTCTGAAGACTGACAGTTCATAGGTAGAGTGGCGTCGAAGATCGTCCGAGCAACATGAGGAATCTTCACCATCGTTGCGCTTTTCAATGCCCAACCCAATTCCAGCTGACACGAAGGAACCAAATAATCCCCAATCCCTTGATTATCCAATTTACTCTTTTTTATTTTTATTTTTATTTTTTCAAGTGAGAAAACATAACTTTTCGATATTTATTATATAGATCAATTTAATCCCTAATATTTTTCGTGAATCAATTTAGTCATCGGTATTATCGAAAAAGAAAAAAATTAGTTCTACCGTCAACGTGACCATTAATTTAGACGAAAAATGACACGTATCAGTGCGCATCAATTTTTTTTATTGATTTTATCGCGTGTTAATACGTATCAGTTTAAATTGACGGTTATAGTGACGAAATGATTAATTATTTCTTTTTCGATAACATTGAGTACTACATTTATCTACGAGAAATACTGGGGACTAAATTGATTCATAGGATTGGACTAATTTATGTGTATTCTTCTTTTGTTTCAACCAAAATCCAACTCGTGGACTTAAATAAGCAATTTGGGTTTTATGGCCCAAGCCTAGCCCAATTCAGGCCCAAGCTATTTCAATGTCAAAGACCAAGTCAAATTCAAGCCCAAAACGAAGCCCATCTTCACGCCATGGCCGCCACATCCACCACTCCGACGTAGTCATGGCAGCCGCCATTTGATCCCCGCCACAAGGCGGCATTGGCATGGCGATTTTCAAAATCCCGCCACGAGCATAGCGGAGTTTTAACAATGCTGCCTTGTTCATCAATAGATGATATTCGTTTTGGCTGCTTGTCTGGGTAATAACTGTTAAAAAGACTGATTTTTCAAAGGATGATAAGATTAGGTAGCATATGAAACTTCGGATTTAGATAAATGAAAGGAAATAAGAACCAGCAGTATTCCAAAGTAGTAGGAATCTCAGCAAACAATACGACAAAAACAGAAACATTTCGAACTAAAACTACTACTATCAATGTCTTGGACTCAACTGATTCGGGCTTTACTTCTTCTTTTCTCCGCCGCCAGCAGCCCTGCGTCATCGATATCGTAAAATGTTATGCAAAGGCATAAAGCCAAAGTGACGGAGGATATAACACTGACAATTACTGCTCACCTCATCTTCCTCAATGCAGATGCCATCTCTTCACGCTTCTTCTTAGCTCTCTTGTGGGTGCCCAACTTACGCTTGGCCACCTTCAAGGCACGCTTGTCCTTCCCAACCTTGAGAAGCTCGGTGATTCTCTTCTCATATGGAGCAAAGCCAGCAACCTCCCTAATGAGGCTTCTTACAAAGTGCACTCTCTTGCTGGTTTTCTGAATGACAAATGACGAGATGGTTAGTTCGGGTGGCTATGCAGAAAGGCTTCATTACAGAAGAAACTCGGGCACATTTTCTCACAACACATCCTTACCCCTTTCCTATCAGACGGGCGCGGTGCCAACTCTTTCTTGGTAGTTATATGCCCTTTTTTCAAGCCCACAAAGAGCCCTGACTTCGGCTGCGATGGTGCCATTGCCTAAAGCACAATCTAATGAGTGTATATGCAAATCAAAAACATCATGGCAAGTGAAAGTATCAATAATTCTTTAAGCAACAGCAATATAGAGACCATATGCTTTTCAACAAGATTGACACGAAATAAATCCCAGATGATAAAAAAAACGCTGGATTTTTAAAAACTGACTTGCCCCTAAAAGTCGCAGATTAAATCATATCAAATATCGCGCCTTCAATTTCAGGATCAAACAAGCATCATCTCTTCATATGTTACTTAAGAGAGTAAATCATTAACGTCGGATATTAGCACCAAGGCTGTTCAAACTATCATCTACATTTCATCATTTCACAGGGAAAAAATAGCTGGAAAAAGCGATTTCAGATCCCATACCTAAACCAAACAAAACTCGCCAATAACACAAAATCAAGCAGATAGATTCAATGAAACGTTTAAACCAATATCCAAAAACCAAACAGAAGATTATATCAATTAGAAAGTTGTAGTTTCTTAGAGGCAAGGGAGAAACACTCACCTTTGATGAACGTGGTGGCTGAGCTTGCGAAAGTGAACTAGGGTTTCGCGAATGATGCTTGCGCCTTATTTATATTTATATTGTCAAATGACAAAAATGTCCCTACAAACTGAATGGCCCGGTAGCCCGGCCCGGACCGACCCGGAGGGCCTTCTATTATTAAAAGACATGTTGTGTTATTATGAAATATTGGATTTAGATTATTTAAAAAGATGACTAAGTTAAAAATATTGGTTGTTAAGTTAAAGAATAGAGGTTGAAAAAGTTAGATATAATTATTTTATTAATTAGAATGACATATGTGATTTTGGTGTGCTTGGTATAACATTTTATTTTGTAAATATAATTTGAGTGATTTGTGTATTAATAGGTGATTTGTGATGTTTAAAAATATATTGAAAATATTGAATAAATGAAGTTTTTAATCTCTCTAATATTTATATGATCGTCGTTAATATAACAGTTGCAGGTTAGTTTTGATTTTAATTTTCTTTTATCGTTTACTTGTAATAAATAAATTTAGGAGACGGACACAAAGACAATAAGCACCAAAATACTGGGACGAAATGGCGAATAATAAAAGATACGAAGATCTCCGAGCATTTTTCTATTTTATTATTAGTGGGGACCTCATAAAAATTGCTTTAGTGTGTCAATTTTAATTTTAAATCAGTTGGTAATTACTATTTTACCCTTATTTTAAAAATTATTTTAATTAAAAAAACCACCCCTTAAATATTTTAAAGTTATTATAATTATATCCTTAAAAATCAATTTAATCTTTTTAAATACCAAAAATAATATTACAATTTCATCTATTACATATTTTAAATTACAATTATATTATATATATATTTAGCACCCAATGTGCCTAAAAGTGTTAGTATAAATAAAGCTACAATCCTTTTTGTTTCTGATGCATTCAAGCTTAGTTCAGCTCAGAAGATGCATAAAAGAAAAGACAATAAGTAGCCTATTTACAGCAACTTCAACTTTACATCAAGAATTGCACAATCCTGACTCAAGTAACTATCTTTTAGGGTTAGCAAATATGCAGGGCCCGAAAAACTACCAAGAATCAATCAAACTCGACCAGCCGACTATAATGAATCAGCCTCAAACGCAGCACCTTTTTTATATCCCGCAAAGGCTATAGAATTAACCCCCGCATTCTCGGAAAGGATCAAAATCTGAAGATAGAAAGAACCAAGACGCAAGACGATGTTCTCTCCCTTTAGTTTAGTTGGATTCGTATCAACTGTCATCATCGACGGGCCCAATATAAGTGAGATCCGTTCTCCTCACTCTAACAGCGCCTTTAAGCCAGAAAGCTGCCGTCAAATTAGGACTATCGACGTTTTTAATCCCAGTCGGGTTCGAAGAAGGCTGGTGGCTTGATCCCGCACCATCTTCTAGAAGGGTCCATCGGTCAATCTCCATTTCGTTTTCCAGTTTTAAGGGTTGTGCCTTATTTTTCGTGTATGTGGTGGTACGGTTAGGGACGGGTGGGTTTTTCTGAGGCGGGTTTGAATTGCTGGGGTTTAATGTGGTCACTTGGTTGATTGGTTGAAAAGAGGTAAGGGCGGTTGGTGATACTGTTGGGAGTTGGCAAGAGGCTGTGTAGTGGGCAGATGGAGAAAGGATCGACATAGCACTTTGAATGCGAAATCTGATCATCTCGGGCAATTCCATGTGGTCCAAGTCGTTCTGCAACGGAGGAATGAGACTAAGATGTGTAGCGTAACATCTAATTCAGTCGTAATAAACTCAGTCATCTATATCTAATATGATCCTCAAAAGACTAACAGTTAAAGACAGACCTGTAGGCTTTCTGCTGCTCCACGGTCAAAAGCAGCGTACTCTTTGCTGTGGTCAGATGCAGCAGACTCAGATGTTGGTTTCAGCCAGCTTGGCCTGTGAGAGCTCAGCAACAAGTGCAGTACCAACAGTAGACAATCGAAGAGGCTTTCACCGTATAAAAGAGCAGCAGCTGAACTCTCCATAAGAGAGTGCACATCTCTCTTTGACGACATCAACGCAGGATTCACGAAATGGCAGGAATCTTCAAAAACGACACGACTTCCCAGGAGACGTAGAATCACCGAAGCAAGATTGTAACGCATGTTTTTGCCCGGGGGATCCCTGAGAAGTATGTTCAGGAAATGGGTAAAATAATTTAGCAATCAATCGGCATGTGGTTGGTTATATTAGCTGTTTCAAAGAATGATACAGAACATGAGCAATTGACCACATTCATTGATAAGATTTGTGAAGGGGGCAAACGAGACAAATGCATTGACTGCAAACTTCGATTCAATTCCATTTCCAGTAGGAACTAGTGAGCTGTAAGCTGAAGGGTGTATTAAACGTGATTGCATGGACATGATGGCGTAAATCAGGGCAGTTCCAGTAAATAAGCACAAAATATTTCATCAGACAAGATCAAAATCGAGTGAATCAAATGCATATGCACAACACTAAATAGGACAAGGGCGTCGTAAGAAGATGCACAAATTTCAATTACCTGTCTGCACAAATAATAGGCAGTAGTCTAAGAAGGAACTGCAATCGCAAAGACATTGATGCTCGTAAAGCCACAGGAGAAGGTGGAACTGTGTCGCTAGATACAGACAATGATTGTCTGGATAACCCGGGACTATTACCTTTCCCGCTCTTACGGTTACTATTTTTACTGGCGGGACTTCCCAAAGCAGTTATGGAATTTACTTTTGGCCTACCACCACCACTCGTAATGGCATTAATCTGCTGCTCAATGTTACCCAGTTGTTTGATCATTTCACCTGCAAAGGTACGTCGGAAGTTGTCCGAACCTTGATCCACAGAAGGAAGGATTAGTTCGACGAGGGCCCTCTCAGTCATGTGCTGCTGAGTGACTATGAAACCTTCCATGTCCAAGACACTTGTTCCTTTTCCAGATCGGTTACAGTGGGTCCCTTCATCAATGAATTCTCCTTCTTCAAGTGACGCACCTGTCTCAGATTTTGTTTTGTCTCCTCTAGCCAATGCGTTAACATCCGAATGACACCATCCCCATGGTTTCCAATATGGTGACTTCAGGCTCAGGCCTTTCAGCTCAGCAGCAATATTTAAGACCTTTTGTCTGATTGATTTCTTACCGTACAGGACTTCGACTCCTCCCAGCAACCATTTCGCCTGAGACAACATAGAATCCTCGAGCGACTTTCCCAGGAGGTGTACAACTTCGGAGAACAAGGGAGCAGCATCAGGCCGGACCAGTAACCTGGTAAGAATAATCTGAACAAAATTGCCCTCATTATCGGAAGCAGTGGTCTTGTCATGACTGGGTGAGAGAGATCGTACAGCCTCAATCAAGGATCCTTCACTATCCATCTTTTCGTTGACAGCTTGCTCATTCAGCAGGAGCCTCAATTCAACCCACTGCCAATGGAACCTAGCAGGTTGTAGGGTATCAAGAATGTGCACTAGCTTCCCCATAAGCTTTTTCACATTTTCTCCACATTGCCTTTTCAACTCACTTGGGCTAGAGAACCAATTCTTACTATTCGCTATGGAAACAGTTTCTGGCATGTTACAAGTAACCAGGCCATCAAAGAAAAGCCTGGAACGAAGAGAAAGCAAGGGAGAAGCTTTTAAATTGATGTTGGAACCATTGTTATCTAGAAAGGTAACAAATTCGGAATCAAGGGTATCGGCAGCTATAAGGTCGTATAAGCCATGTGTGTCTCTTAAACATATCTCACGAAATGGATGGTGCCTGAGGGCATCGTCTACAGAAACTGCCAAGAATTGATACAATTGCTGCAAATCTTCACGCACACCAAAGGTGGCATCAAGAATTGGCCTCCAAATCACAAAGGCAAAAATGGAATAAGCTGGTGGAAAGACCGAGCTCAAAGACAGCATTCTCTGCATTCTTGATAGAGCCACAATGGAGGCCTCACCTAAAAGCTCCACAATCAATCCATCGTACACCGTTCTGCAGTTACCCACCAGAACCCTGAACCAGTTAACAGAAACTTCAATCAAATTATCCACCTTGAAGACACCCACGGAGCGCGCATTCCCGTTCGTATTAGTCAGATTCCATATAAACTGAATGAGATCAAGACTTTCCTTCAATCTGAAGAGGCAAACCATTCTCTCCAGGCTAGTAACTCCTTGGAGAATTGCTCCGATGATAACCGCAGAAACAGCAGCCAATGTTTTCACAGCTCTTCCATTGAAAGCTTTACTCGAAGGTTCATTGGGTACACCAGCAGCATTAAATTTTGGGGATTCGGGCGACATCTGAAACTGACTGCGAGATGCCTTTACGGGGGCAAAAGCTTGCAAAAGAGCAGAAGAAGCTTCTGTTGCCAGAGCAACATCAAAGACACGGCACTGACGTTCTCCAAGAGCATCCTTCAGCATCGAAAGGCAAGTAATGTGGACGCGTATGAATCTTCGAGCAAAATATAGCGATCCAGTTGGTTGAGGGGAATTAGAATGATTAGTGGCAGTTAAATCGGGAAATTTAGCAACAACCTGCCCAACGCTGTTTATAACTGCAGCAATAGCAGAAGAAACAAGAGAGGGATCACCTTCCTGAGCAGCACCGCCAGTTTGTCTCATGCAGTCTATCAATCCTGTCACTACCTTGTGAGCTATAGGGTAGCAATCGTCCCACTTATCCAAGCTCAGGCTCTTATTAGGGTCGAGGCCTGAGGACATTCGATCTATGCCAGTAAGATGTTGGAACAGTTCATCCATACGTTGATGTACTATTTCTTTCATGGTCAAACCAATTCTCGATGGTCGAGCACCTCTTATCTTTTGACGAATGTACTCATCAGGATCGTTCACTCCATTTGGGACACCACGTGAACGGAAATCCCCGTCTAAAGATCTCCCAGACTCCAGTTCAGCGATAAGCCTTTTATCGGCAATCGATTTGAAGGTATTCTGCCATTTGAGAACGCTGTCTACGTCCGCGTACTTATTCAAAAGGTGGCGAGCATAGCCCAAGGAAAGTGAACCAGAGAGTCGGCTGTTAGATGCCATGATTGTGGCAGCACAAGATACCACAGCAGACAGGATCTCGGGAAGAAGATCGAGAGCGGCAATGATGTTCTCATACCTTTACCATGTACAAAAAGAATATAAATCTAAGAACTTAAAAGGGAAAAAAAGATCAAATCAGCAGAAATACTGATGGCCCAATCCACAGAACAACATTAAAGATTTTATAGGACATGTTGTACAGTAAGAGATGATATCACAAAAAATTCAAACTCTTTTGTTCTAAATATATCAGCCAAGCAGTTCAAGCCATCAAACATGATCATTCTTTGTACTAAGTCACCAAACCAAAAACATATATATATATAAAGTAAAAGCATCCGCGTGTCAAGCTAAATATACAGTAACCACTCATAGTTAAAAATCACAAGCAACATACATTTATTGGCTATGGGCTCCAACAAATGTTACTTAATGGTTCATAACTCATACTAGTGCATGACAAAATTTGATAACCACAAACTGAAACTTTGAGGAGAGAAGTGCAGTCAAAAACCCAAAACAAACTAGACAGAAGAGGAATCAAGAGTATACCTACGAATAGATGACAAAAGAAATGCTTCCCCAATTTCAGAGGCATTGTCCTCTGTTTTTCTAGGAAGCATCACAACATTCCGGTTGTCAACGATGGAACTAGGAGTGCTAGGAACTTTAGGTAACAACCACAGAAGAAACCTTGCTGCTGATGCCAAGTCATCACAGGTATCCACTATATACAATATTGCTGACAGTTCTTCCTCACCAAGTCTCCATCTGCTGGAGCTTTTATCATCGACGGGCGGTGCTAAGGGTCTGTTACCATATTGGCCAACCTTAGCGGAAAACTTTTCAGCCTCTTCAAAGAGTTTTTTTACAGAAGATATCAACCACTTGGTGATAGCCCTCTTCTCTACAAATCTCATCTGCTTCAGTAGTCTTCCGATAAATTGAATATCCCTAGGCAGCTGTTTCATGGTCCCATCCACAGATCTCGTGATCTCATACAAGCCTGCTCTTTGATGGGGACACCCAATATTGTTCTCACACATATGGCTCGTCGATGCTTCCTGACTGCCCTCTGCAGCAGCAGCTAAGTGAGCGAGACTCTGAGTTTTGCGAATAGATTTTGGCCTACCTCTCGGGGCTTGCTTGGAGGGCTTGAGTGGTGGTTCTGCTATTGCAGATTCCATATACTTCACCCCTTTTCTTCCCCACCATGTTTCCTCCTCATCTGTTAGATATGGCAGCACGAACGAGCTGCATTCTTCGCTTACTTTTTGTCGCTTTGTTCTTCTGCATTCTTCACATCCAGATGCTTCTCCGGAATTTGTTCTGTTGCTAGCTACACCAGTTCCCTTGACACTGCATCGGGATTCCTCAAACCCACCACTGTATATAGGCAACGATGAATTGGGTAGGTTCAATAGTGCAGAAATTAAGGCCATCAGCCCAGCAAGTTTACTATCCGTGCCACAGCTTCTGGAAGCTATTGCGGTGAACACCTTATCAACAGAAGATGGAGAAGGACCACGTACAATTTCTGAATCATGATGATGCTTACGTTTCTTAGATAAACTGTTTGAATCGGGATTAGGCTTTCCATGTCCTGATTGTTGCAACCCATGAAGTATCATTTGACGTTCCGTGGAGTAAACATTCATTGCTTCCTCAAGTATTGGTGGTGGAGAAACCTGAGCTTGTGTCAAAGCATCATGAATGTAGTGTGCAGGAAGCTGCTTTAAGAGTTTGTAATGTCTCCTACGACGCTCAACATCGACATTGGACACATTACCATCCGTTATTCCACTCACAATCAACTGTCTGACATATGCTTGAGGACTAAAAATTCCGGCTTGAATCAATTCTCTGATAAAAAGCTGCAACCGATTGAAACCTTCTCCATTATGCACTTCATGCTGATCGACCCAGCATACTATAACATCATGCAAAGGGCCAGGGCTTTCAAATGTATCAGAAATATTATCAACTTTCCTCTTCGAAGAACGAACTTTCTTCTTACTAGCCATCTTCAATTTGAGCAGACGCACTGCGATGAATATCTCAGAAAAGTCTTTGCTACCGGTGAACTTCATGCCATGAGGTGGTACAGTACGAAAATGTCTATACTCACATGTCGCCCATTCACAAATGCAAAAAATGGATCCAATCACACACGATTTAACCTTACGAATAAGCTTGAGAGAAGCATACAAAGTGGGGCTCACTTCTGTAATCCAACGTTCGCTGCAAGCTCCATCCAGCTCATTTTCAAAGAGCAACTTGTAAGCTAATCCAATGCCTCCAGACATGACAGCCTGGTCCATAACCCGCAATGCTTTAGCTATGTTGTGACCAGGACTACCTTTCGCTGTCTTTGACAGAATCATAGCTCGTTTCCTAATTGATGATACAACAGCACGGAATGAGTCAGCGGGAACATCATGGCGTATTTTACGAAACACACCACTGACTTCGATTTGGCCACCCTTAACCTTCCTGGCATCGTCAAGCATCTTTGATAAGAAACTTCCATCATTTACCACAGGGTTCACCACAGAAGTCGGTAAAGGAAAACAATTCAATGCAACGAAAGTATCTGGAACAGCTAATATTAGATATCGAAGCATCTCAACAACAGCTGATGTCATATATGTGTGCCTCGAATTGTCAACGAGATCAGAACCACCAGGAGAAGGTTCTCGAATGTTTCGAATAGATATCCCAACAAGCGTGCGAACATAGGTCTGAGAAAGAACAACAGCTTCTGTGAAGCCGTACATGATAGGCAGCAGCAGCTGAACACCATGTAATTGTTTTTCCTAAAGATATGTTCCGAGTTTTAGAACTCAGTTATGCAATACAACACTAGCAAATATATCGATCATCTCTATCCACGAAAGAATCAGGAGTGAAACATCTGTACCTGAAGCTGATTAAGAACCCACTCAATAATGAGGGAAGGAATGATCAGTCCTTCTGCTTGGTGCCAGTGAATAATCCTCACCATGTACCACCATTTAGTGAAAAGTGAAGGCCCGTTGCCTGCCATGGGAGATGTAACTGAATCTCCTTTTTGATGCACCGAACCACTATAAGCTACTTGGGATGGCCTATCTCGCATATGCAAAGAAGAATGAGAAGTGTTTCTCGTACAAAATTCATCCAAGAGATGTTGCAAGTACTCGATGACATCTCTCGTCCATTGTTCTGAACGAGACAATGGTGTCTTTTCATGGAAACTAGATGATGAGTTAGAGGCACCCCGAACCTGCAATGGTACACTATAAATCATCAACTTTATAGTAGGTAAATATCAAGACACCTAAAAACGAATCACATAACTTTTCTACTTCTGTAAGACCTGGCATATACCTGATTAAGATAGATCACTTTGATGAACCATGTTGCTCTCGATAATGGAACATTATTTCGAATTAAACCTTCAAGGAGAGATTTCCTCCGATAACCATGAGGAACATGGTCAGCTAAAGAACGCAATCTTTTATGCGGCTGAGATAAACTCTGAAAGTTGTCACAAAATATTTTTCAAAAATATGAATCACTTCAATGTTTTTACATTAACAATTAACAAAGTAACTTCAGATCCACATCAGAAAAAAGAAAAGGACAAAGTAAAAAACAGCTAGGTTTAAAAAATAACAAGCAAACCCAGATCACGATTATTACTAGATCAAATACAACCAAATTTGAAGACCGCATATCCCATATAGTAAGATTGTTTAATCAGCCATTTTGTGAATTAGTTGAGAGATTTGTAGCTGGACTTATTAATTTTTCACAAGACAACAATCATAATCATCAATTGTGTCCAAGTAATACTGCAGCCACTCCAATAAACCAAATGCAGCCTAACTATTCACTTCACTCCATTAGAAGTAATCTGGCAAAAAACCAGCCTACAAGTCACTGCTCTTCCACAGGTCACAAATGGGGAAAATATATTCTAATGGAAGATGATTAATAAATTTCGATTCATGTAATTACACAAGATTGAGCAGAAAATGTAAAGTGTATACCTCAATCCATTTCTTTTTGAAGTCTTCCCCACACGGTCTCTGCTCAGGAAGTACATTAGACTTGGTCAGTAGGGTACCGGACAGGGGGACCCCATAAACCTGGCCCACCTGCATAAGAGAAGATATTATCAGTAAAGCTTCACTATGCTGAGTTATCAGTGTGTAGAAGATGTTATTAAAAAAAAATATATTTTGCTCTCTTGTCTATTTTTTTTTTTTTTGCAACCCTCTGGTGTATCCCCACTCAATCGGCTGTGGGTTTGCGCCACACACTTCGAGGATGGGAATAATATCCAGGGATCAGGGGAATATGTCCCAAATTCACCCAACACAATAGTCATGGGAATCGAACCCATGACCCAAGGGGTTAAATGTCACCCCCCAAGCCATTAGGCCAACCCCATGGGAACAACTCTCTTGTCGATTGCAACAAGTGCAGAATATGTATGTTCCATTAACAGTGAAAAAGGATCTGTTTCCTGCATTCAAGCTATTGGCAAAAGAAGTAACAAAATACCTTTCTTTTATGGGCTCGGGATTCATTGATGGCTCTATTACATTTTCTAATTGCCTGCAAGACGGTAGAACAATAATATTGTGATTGGTGATGTATGTAACCCCAGATAATAACATGATGGGTAAAAATGTAACAGGAGAAAATAACGAGATTAAGCATCGTTCATGGATTCATGTTCGCAGCTCACCTCTTTGCACTTGAAAATAACAGGTTTTGTGAAATTCTGCGATTGTGATAATAAGGTCTCTCTAGATTCCTGGTTTTGGAAAATGAGCCTAAATATTAGTAATACAATAAAAATCAGTCACCAGAAGCATAAACCTCACAAATAAACCTCAAGTCCTTCAACAGTCTCTCTGTAACCAAGCTGCACAAATTCTCGGGTGAGCGTCTCCTCAACGCAATTCGAATTCTGTGGGTGGAAATCAGGTGGCCCAAGTCTGCAATCATTCAATAGAATGATAAAGGTGACAACAATCACATCTCACAGGAAACAGAGCACCATCGAAAACATAGTTTGAGGTAATCGCTAAAGAAGATGAAGGTAAATATGGAGAATAGTGGTCTATCAATTCAAAAACTTAATAGTTGGAGTAAAACTATGTTCACAACTTCCTTTATCGACTAAAAAATCTATAAAGGAGTCAAAGTCAAATAAGAATAGATGCAGGTTATATGTGGATTACCGGGAATTCAAATGTTCCTTATCACACCTTAGGATGTAAGATCTTGGTGGTGATGACCGTCTGCGAGAAAAGGACAATACAACACTTCTGTAAAATACTTTTTGGTGCAAAACGTGAAAATTTTGCAAGATAAATTTTAAAAAAACTCACTAAGGGTGAAGGAAGACAGATTTGTCAGATTTGTCTGAATATTTGATACATATCATCTCCAGGGTAGTCTACTTTCTTGTGAGATTGTTATAGTTGGTAGGTATTATTTCCGTAATTCTTAGCTTTACACCTTTAAGAGACGGAGTTTATTCAATTAACATCACTTCACTACTCTGTACATGGTATCAAGCCAGTTGGTAGATAGGTTTAAAAATTTTAAAAATTGGTTTAAGACTCGTTGTGGTGTTTGGTACACGGGTTTATATAAAACATGGGTTTATATATAACAGCTCTAAACTCATGTATACGGGTTTAGATAAACCTATCTCTCAGGTGGGTTATTATAAATCCACTAACCAAACACACATTTTATTTTATACTCATTAATTAGTTTTATATAAACCTTATTAACTTAAACCCTCCTAAATATAAACTCACGTACCAAACGAGCACTTTAGCTGCAGCAATTGACTGTCGGGCCCAAACCCTAAAATTGAACGCCACCAATGGAACCACTAAAGAACCGAGATAAATGGACACATAAAATTTCAACACCCAGAGATTTTCAATATTTTTCAGCCCATTCTGCCATGATATGATGAGGAAAAAACCTTTATATGAAACTCCAGCTGAGACAAGGGAACAGCACTAAAAAAGCGAAAGTTTGCTAGAACTGACATCATGCTGAAGTATGACTCTTACTTTGATCACATTTATATTATGAAATTCAGAATGTCTTGAGTCCTTCAATGTTGAGATAGAACACAAATTATAAAATTCGAAATTCATTTTAAATCCAATATCATGTAGATCCATACAGTTACTTCCAAATGAAAAGCTTTGCAAGGCCAACATAAATGAAAACTCCTACCTCGAATTAATGGGATAGACTGGAGGTATTGCAGGTGATTCAGCACGAGAAGAGTCCCTTGGTTGTAACCCACCAATTGCACTACTATTGACTGCACTGTTGCAGCTTCCAATGTGAAATCTTTGCATCTCTTTCAACATTCGTCTGCATGCTGCCAACAGCAGCGAGCTGCTATAGAAATGTTTACAAGCCAATATGCAATATCAGTGGCTTGAGTAAATTACATAAACAATAAATTCCGTAGAAAAATTTTACTACCAAGCAAATCGAAAATACATTCGATGACCTGGCAGTCAACGTATCTAGTAATGAAACTCCCCAGTGACGGTATTTGAGAATCACAAGAACATTTATCAAGTTTCACTAATTCTTTTTCGTTGACTCGCAACTGAATAAAACCCAACATACACGTCTTATCTGAGGATTTTACTGTCCAAATTAGTTTTAATCATTTAGAATCTAAAAATCGGAGCTTCAGCTGCATTGCTAGTAGCAAAACCGCACCAACGGTAAAATGAAAAAAAGCAACATGGAATGATCAAAAACAGTTTCTCGTTAAGTTAGCTGAAAACGAGAAAAGTCCTCATACTATAAAGATCATGAAATTCCTATCCGATACTAGTAACTAAGATGATCCTCCATTATAAAATCAAAGGTAAATTTTCTTTCCACGAGTTCAACTCATTAATTGCATCAGTTTCTCTTAACTTCCTAATTAAACGATGAAAGAAAATAACAAAATCTTCATTGCATAGAAGAAAAAAAGGTCGATCCGAATCCATAAAAGTACCATAAACACAATCCATGACGTTCCAGTCCAACTCTTAACAGTCAAGAAGAAAAAGTAATGCTTAACCCTTACAACCAACTAATCATCTAAATACCCCAAAACGATCCCAAGCATAACACCTCACCGCCTCAGCATTGCTAAGAATCATAAATAAAACTAAAAAAGAAGGACAGAAAGCGTAATCACGACCCTTATATTTCCATTACTGTATAAAACCCAATCTAACCAGGCAAATTACACAAAAGAACTCATCACAAACTTCTCCACCTAAAAAAACCAACACTGAATCACCCAACGAACAAATTGTTACTACCCATTAATGAATAACAAAAAAATTAAACCCATACCTCGCAAAATAACTCGCAGAACCGTCCAATCAAGCCCGTCCCAATAACCCACCAGCTGAGATTGCTGGGTTTTAGGACTTGAATGACTAAAACAAAACAGCTGACGAAAAACGCTAGGGTTTTTCAGTAAAATCAAACAAACAATCGGAGAGTGTGCAATCAATCACGGCAAATAGAATTGGAAAGTCGTTGATTCGACAGAGCTTTCAATTCAGAAATCAGAGAGTGAATAATCAATCAGATCCTTACAGACTATGTGGGGTTCCTCCGTATCGTATAGGTTGTTTTCTTACTGCTCTTTTTTGTGTTCTTTTGGCGTTGGTTTGACTTTGACTCCTTTTCTCTCAGATAGTGTTGTAATGTGATGTACCAACTACTACAAATCTTCTATATTTTTGCTGATATTTAATATCTAATTAATATGCTTAATATTTTTTTAGTCCATATTTTTAATGTAATATACTTTTGGATGACTTTCAAGTTAGCTGAAGCTTATATTTTATTTGACTAGTTGATTGGATTATAAAAATTTTATCAATCGAATCTATATGTTGTTTTAATATCAGATTCGTTGCTTTCATAGGAAGTTAATTGGGTTTGCAGTAGATTTTATAATTGTTTTGCGATGTCAAAATATATAATTAACTAGTATCTATACTATTTAAGAGGAATGGGTGAATAAGAACTATTAATTTGGTATGTAAATGTTATTGTTATTTGATACTTCTTTTTATAATTTATCTATATTATTTATTAAGAGAAAATGATGGATAAAAACTCTCAGTTAATTTATCTATATATTCGTTGTTACTTGACCTTTTTTTTATGCTTAAATATTTTTTTATTCATGTAATTTAGGTGCTTAAGTATTATAGGGACATCGAATTTAAGGGTTTACATTATAACGGCAATAACTTTCAAAATTAAGCAATTTAGGGACATTATATGTCTGAACCCAATATTTTGCCCCAAATTCTCGGATTTCGGCTTATAATTTAGGTTTCCGGCAAAATTTAGGAGTGATGTTATACAGACAATAACTTTCAAAATTAAGAAATTTTGGGACAAAATCTAGGGTTCTGGCGTATAATGTCCCAAAATTGCTTATTTTTTAATGTTATTGTCCGTATAATGTCACATCCTAAATTCAATGTCCTTATAATGCCACCCTCCATAAATTACTGGACTAAAAAAAATAATTAACCCTTATTTTTATAATTTATTTTAATATGAGTAATTGCAAGTGTCCTCTTCAATTTTTATTTATTATAATTACATCCTCACAAATTAATTTTTTTAAATAATATTTAATTTAGTAAATATTATAAATTACTAATAATTTTATCGTTCCAACATATAGTGGTCATGGATGTTAAATTATTATAACTTAAAATTGGATAAATTTGTGTTCACGACAAAATATTTTTTGACGAGCCGAAATGATGTAAGTTATTACTATTTTTATTTAGTTTCGAGGAGATTAATATCAGTGTTTGAAAAGCGATCGCCTAGGCGACCGCTTACTCTAGTCGAGCATGAAATCGCCTGAGCATAGCTCAGGCGATGCGAAATCACTCAGGCGGTCGACTCTGACGCCTAGGCGTCCGCCTTGGCCAAGGCGAGAGTCGACCGCCTCGGTCGACTGTCTAATTTTTAAATTTTTTATATTTTTTTTTTACTTTTTTCCTTTTTTATATAGTTAAAAATAAGAAAAACCTTACTTATATTAAAAAAATCAGAAACCTAGAATTAAAAAAATCAAATTGCAAACCCGAGAAGCTCCAAACCCTTGATGGATTTGAACCATAAGCGATTATTACTTGTTAAAGCTATTGTTAATTGCTTCATTAACTATATATTTTGAACTACTCTTGTTTTGATTCCTATGTAAGGATTATTTAATCTTATCTCTATCTTCGAAAACTTAAATATAGTCTAATTTAATATCGTTGGCCTAGGCAATTCGCTTTTCGCCTAGGCTCGCCTAGGCAATCTAGGCTGCGAATCGCCTTGGCTCGCTTTTCGCCTTTACAAACACTGATTAATATATAGCTGAGAGATTTATAGTTGCGTGAAAAAAAAAATTGTTTTATCAAAACAAATATAAAATATATATATATAAAAAATAATAGCATTAATTAAATATTAAAAATTTAAATGAAAAATATGGCGTCGCCCGGACTCGAACCGGAGACCTTCAGTGTGTTAGACTGACGTGATAACCAACTACAACACGACACCTCGTTTTTAAAAAAAAAATTTATTATTACTTTATTAATTAATTAAAAATGTGAATGAATGTGCAAAATGATAAAAGCTAAGTTTTGATGAAAAAGGGGTCATGTACTATTTTTGTTGGTCTAAAAGTTGGAACTTACTTTGGACGCGTTTGATATTCAATATAAGTCCGGATAATATAAATAATATTAGGTAATATTGTGTTTGATTTCCGTAATTTCAGACCGAATTTAATATTTCAATCTGCTATTGGATCACATGCCCGAAATAAATAAACTGGGTTAAAGGGTTGAGATAAATTGTTGTTTCCGGTGATACGTCTGGTCGGTGGCTGGAGCTTTATCAGAACTTCGTCTGAGCGGTAAGTCGAGGCGCATATTGAATACGCTGTCCGTAAGACGATATCGCCCCGATATTCACGTGCTCTCGGGTTTACGGCGATCGTCCCCAAGATACAACGACTTCTTTAACTTCGGGATCGCAGCACTACGACTCGAGTTTTCCGGCGAATCTACTCGGAACTCTGGACTTTCTTGCACCTTGCTAGGAACATGATGTGTTTGCTAGAATGCTATGAATGCAGGACTGGAATGAATGACTTTTCCAACTCAGTAGGGGGTCTATTTATAGCTTTCCAAGTGTTGCAGGGGCTGAATCGGAATTAATGCAACCTTTGGGCTTCTGACCGTTTTGACTTTTGGGGCCAGAATGCGAAAGGTCGCAACTTCTGGACTGATTCGTCAGTTGGAAGCTTCTTGACCCGCCGGTTCGTATACTCGGGTCGGGTCGGTCCAATCCAACGGTCACGATCGCGCCTTTCCGCGATCCGGTGCGCCCCATTGACCCATCGGGTCATGCCACCTCAGCATATCCTGCTCAGCGCTCAGTCACGCCACGTCATCTTCACTTGTACACGTGTCACCTGACACGTCACCCGGACCGCCACGTCATCGGTGACATCACCGTCGCCGCCGCCTTATCGGAGAAAAATTTCGGGCTCCTCAAAACTCCTCGCTCCGATGCGTCGTGCGAAGTGCGCCTACAAAGCGCCCATTGCACACTTGGCACGGCTCGGGTCGGTGTCGGGCACGGGCTCGGCCTCGGCCCGGGCACGGGCGCGGGCGAGGGCTCGTCGGTGCGAGGCACCTCCTCGCACTTGGGTTATTCCCGAGAGCAAAACCCCCCTATGTGGGCCATAAGCCAACTTAGCCCACTAAGCCCACATAGCCCATTCATCTAGGCAAGCCCATTTGATATACCTCTACAAGGTAACTATATATATACAAGTGGAAAAGAGATTGATTATCCAATGTGGGACAAACTTCCCCTTTCATATACTTATTTTTATTTTTCAATCTCTTTATTGGGCCAACTTCGAAAATTAATTTCTCATTCACCCGATATCGGTTTTGAGCCAATTAATAATCGATAGATTCCTCTCGAAACGTAGAATATGAATCTTTCATCAATTTTGTGTTTCGACTAACGACGACTTCTCGATTTAATTAAAATCGTTTAAGCTATTAGTTATTGGGTCAATACCCATTTTTGGCCCAAGGCCCAAATCCAACAATCCCCCACATGAATGGAAATTAATGCAAATGCATGCTGACTCTAGCAAGAAAGTCCCGACGATCCATCATTGCATCGAGATAGGTAGCTTGTGGCTTTGAACCTTCCCTAGTGAAATGCTATCGGATTTACTCGCTGCTCAGTGAACATGATGTCTTGAACTGGCGGCTTTTCGTGTAAACCAAGTCAACAGCATACACACAATGACGAATCTGATTCCTTTCGATTCTCACGTTGTGTCCATTTCGCCCGTGAACCATATCTCGGATTCATAAGTGTTACTTTTGAAGCGGCCCCACTTCTCACTTATATAGGTGACCGACTATTAGGACTGAATCCTGGAGTAGCCCGAAATACTCCACCAACTTTGGAATAGCCATCATTAAAAGCATAAATGCTTACCCTTTACCACACGTCATCGGGAAATTACTTGGACGGCTTACGGGAATGAGCTTCTTAGAGATATTCCAAGTAAGCTACTGAACCATTCTCAACTTAGTTGTCTCATTGAACCAAGTTTGTGGGATCTCCATTCATCATGGTTGAGTTACCACCGAGTCTGTTCTTGGGTGTGTGGGATTTAAGCCCCATTCCCCTTACCGCGTCATATAGCTGATCTCTAGCGATGCCTTTCGTCAAAGGATCTGCCTATGTTCTCTTTAGACTTCACATAGTCAATAGAGATGATTCCGTTAGAGATCAGTTGTCTTACGGTATTGTGTCTCCGACGAATATGTCGAGACTTACCGTTATACATGCTACTCTGTGCCCTGCCAATTGCTGCCATGCTATCGCAATGTATCATTATTGGTGGCACAAGTTTACTCCAACAGGGAATATCTTCCAGGAAATTTCTAAGCCACTCGGCTTCTTCGCCGGCCTTATCCAGCGCAATAAACTCTGATTCCATCGTGGATCGAGCTATGCAAGTTTGTTTGGAAGATTTCCACGATATTGCTCCTCCACCGATGGTAAACACATAACCACTCGTGGATTTGGAGTCTTTGCTGTCGGATATCCAATTAGCATCACAGTACCCTTCAAGAACTGTTGGATATCTGGAGTAGTGTAAGCCATGGCTGATAGTGTGCTTCAGGTATCTGAGCACCATTTTCAAGGCTACCCAGTGACTACTCCCGGGATTACTGGTAAACCTACTGAGTTTACTTATTGAATAAGCTATGTCGGGTTGAGTGCAGTTCGATAAGTACATCAGACTGCCAATCACCCGAGCATATTCGTGTTGTGATATGGGTTCACCTCTGTTTTTGGCTAAGTGTACGTTCACATCTACCGGAGTCTTTGCCGGAGGGTCTTCGAAGGCGTTAAATTTCTTTAACACGCTCTCAACATAATGAGATTGTGTCATTAGAATTCCTTCGGGTGTCTTAGAGATGTTTATCCCTAGTATGACATTAGCCAAACCCAAATCTTTCATGCTGAAATTACTTTTCAACATGTTCTTTGTGTTCATGATCACTTTCTGATTGCTTCCCATGATTAACATGTCGTCTACATAAAGACAAACAATCACGAATTCATCGGGTGTGCCCTTAATGTAAACACATTTGTCACACTTGTTGATCTTGAACCCATTCGATAGCATAGTTGTATCGAATTTCTCATGCCACTGCTTCGGTGCTTGTTTAAGCCTGTAAAGCTACTTCACGAGTCGACATACTTTATTCTCTTGCCCGGGTGCAATGAACCCTTCGGGCTGTTTCATATAGATTTCTTCCTCCAGTTCCCCGTTCAGAAAAGCTGTTTTCACATCCATTTGGTGTATCTCGAGATCATGCAATGCTGCAATAGCAACGAGAACCCGAATGGACGTAATCCTTGTTACAGGTGAATAGGTATCGAAGAAATCGTATCCTTCCTTTTGGTTAAACCCTTTGGCAACTAGTCGAGCCTTATATTTCTCGATAGTCCCATCAGTTTTGAGCTTCCTTTTAAGGACCCATTTACATCCTAAAGGTTTACAACCTTTTGGGAGATCTACCAACTCCCAAGTGTGGTTCTGCATTATGGATTCAATCTCGTTGTTCACAGCTTCTTTCCATAATGGTGCTTCTGGACTCGACAGAGCTTCCTGCAGTGTCCGAGGTTCATCATCTAACATGTATGTTAGGAAGTCGGGCCCAAATGATTTGACCACCTTCTTTCGTTTACTTTGCCTTGGTTCCTCCACGTCTTGGGGTGAACTTTCAATGGCATCGTAAGTTCTCTTTACAGAGCTTACTTCTTTTCTTTCCTTGTTTGGAAAGATATCTTCAAGAAATACCGCATTCCTTGACTCTATTATCATCCCGACATTCATGTCAGGGATTTCTGATTTGTGCACCAGAAATCTGTATGACGTACTGTTATTTGCATATCCGATGAAAATGCAATCTACAGTTTTGGGTCCTATCTTAACTTGCTTAGGTTTAGGTACTTCGACCTTTGCTAGGCACCCCCACACTTTTAGGTAACCGTAGGATGGTTTTCGGCCCTTCCATAGTTCGTACGGTGTTTTATCCCTCTTTTTGTGTGGCAATACATTTAGAATGCGATTTGCCGAAAGGATAGCCTCCCCCCACAAGTTCTGGGGTAGCCCTGAGCTGATTAACATCGCATTCATCATCTCTTTGAGAGTTCTATTTTTGCGTTCTGCGACGCCGTTTGATTGGGGTGAATATGGCGCCGTTGTTTGATGGATAATACCATGTTCTCGGCAAAATTCCTCGAACGGTGCCACATATTCTCCTCCTCTGTCACTTCTTATTATCTTTATCTTAGAGTTAAGTTGATTTTCAACTTCACTCTTGTATCTTTTAAAGGCATCAAGTGCTTCGTCTTTTCCACTTAAAAGATACACGTGACAGTAGTTCGTGCAGTCGTCGATAAATGTAATGAAATACTTCTTTCCACCTCTAGTTTGCACGAATTTCAGATCACATATATCAGTATGGATCAGTTCTAGAGGTGAGCTGTTTCTTTCGACTGAGGGGAATGATGCTTTAACCATCTTTGCCTCAATGCAGACCTCATATTTATGTTGCGAGTCAATTTCTATTTGTGGAAGTAAGTTTAAACTTATCAGCTTTTTCAGTTTGTTTAAACTTACGAGTCCTAGTCTACCATGCCATAAGCTAGAACACTCAACCAAGTAAGAAGAACTGACTTTATTTTTATTAGCGAGCTCAATCTCGCGCTTTACAGGCATTACATTTAATTTAAATAGACCCTTCTCTATGTAGCCTTTGCCTATAAAGTGACCATTCTTGGTCAGCACATACTTGTCAGCTTCAAACACCTGTCTAAACCCGGCTTTGCTGAGCAGAGAGTCGGAGACCAGGTTCTTGCGGATGTCTGGGACATGCAGCACGTCCACAAGCGTCACCTCCTTGCCTGAGGTCATCTTCAGCACCACACGTCCTAATCCTACGATGTTGGACGTAGCCGCGTTCCCCATGAAGAGCGTCCTACCCGATATTGGTGTGTAGGTGGAGAACATATCCTTGTCGGAGCAGATGTGGCACGTCGCTCCGCTGTCGATGTACCATGATCTCGGGTTTTCCACCACGTTTGCTTCGTACACAACGGCAGCGAGGTCTAACTCCGACAGCTCTATTGAGAACCTTTTTTCCTCGGTCAAATTAGCCCGATTCTGGCTGCCCTTCTTTTTCTGGAGATAATCTTTGGCCATGTGTCCGGGCTTATCGCAGTTGTAGCAGTTGCCTTTAATTCTTTTCGAATTCTGCTTCTGCATGTTCTGCGGTGCCCCGGTCCACTTCCGCTTTTTGCCTGAATTTGGCTCAGCTAAGTTGGCACCTGCTTCCATACTACCCCTCTTGATCCTGGCTTCGTTCCTTCGGTTGTCTTCTTCAATCCGAAGCCTCACAATCAGGTCCTCAAGTCCCATTTCTTTGCGTTTGTGCTTGAGGTAGTTCTTGAAATCCTTCCAGAGGGGCGGCAGCTTCTCGATAATAGCAGCTACCTGGAAGGTTTCACTGATCTGCATATTCTCCGCGTGTATATCGTGGATGATCAGCTGCAGATCACGGACTTGATCCAACACAGGCTTGGAGTCCGTCATTTTATAGTCCAAGAATTTGCCGATAATGAACTTCTTTAGTCCAGCATCATCGGTCTTATATTTCTTGTCCAACGAGTCCCACAACTCTTTCGCAGTCGTAGCCACTGCATAGACGTTGTATAGGGAGTCGTCCAAGGCGTTAAGAATATAATTCCTGCACATGAAATCATTATGATTCCATGCGGTGCCATGCGTCTAACACCGCCTTTTCTTGCACGTACTGTGGATTCACCACAGGTGCATCGTCTTCTTCGTTTTCAGCGTCTTCATCGTTCCCGTGAATCTGGGGTTCTGCCGTCACCTTGGGCGCGAGCTCTTTCAGGTACGTCACCAGATTCAAGGTCGTCAGGTAGAACATCGTCTTACGATTGTTGTTTCCGGTGATACGTCTGGTCGGTGGCTGGAGCTTTGTCAGAACTTCGTCTGAGCGGTAAGTCGAGGCGCGTATTGAATACGCTGTCCGTAAGACGATATCGCCCCGATATTCACGTGCTCTCGGGTTTACGGCGATCGTCCCCAAGATATAACGACTTCTTTAACTTCGGGATCGCAGCACTACGACTCGAGTTTTCCGACGAATCTACTCGAAACTCTGGACTTTCTTGCACTTGCTAGGAACAGGATGTGTTTGCTAGAATGCTATGAATGCAGGACTGGAATGAATGACTTTTCCAAGTCAGTAGGGGGTCTATTTATAGCTTTCCAAGTGCTGCAAGGGCTGAATCGGAATTAATGCAACCTTTGGGCTTCTGACCGTTTTGACTTTTGGGGCCAGAATGCGAAAGGTCGCAACTTCTGGACTGATTCGTCAGTTGGAAGCTTCTTGACCCGCCGGTTCGTATCATCGGGTCGGGTCGGTCCAATCCAACGGTCACGATCGCGCCTTTCCGCGATCCGGTGCGCCCCATTGTGCAAAGTGCGCCTACAAAGCGCCCATTGCACACTTGGCACGACTCGGGTCGGTGTCGGCCTCGGCTCGGGCGAGGGCGCGGGCTCGGGCTCGTCGGTGCGAGGCACCTCCTCGCACTTGGGTTATTCCCGAGAGCGAAACCCCCCTATGTGGGCCATAAGCCCACTTAGCCCACTAAGCCCACATAGCCCATTCATCTAGGCAAACCCATTTGATATACCTCTACAAGGTAACTATATATATACAAGTGGAAAAGAGATTGATTATCCAATGTGGGACAAACTTCCCCTTTCATATACTTATTTTTATTTTTCAATCTCTTTATTGGGCCAACTTCGAAAATTAATTTCTCATTCACCCGATATCGGTTTTGAGCCAATTAATAATCGATGATTCCCCTCGAAACGTAGAATATGAATCTTTCATCAATTTTGTGTTTCGACTAACGACGACTTCTCGATTTAATTAAAATCGTTTAAGCTATTAGTTATTGGATCAATACCCATTTTGGGCCCAAGGCCCAAATCCAACATAAATTATCCTAGGCTTCAGAATAAATAACTTGTCTTTGGCTTTTATATTGACCTTATAACCAAACGTGGCGGGAAAAGAGGTCTTATCTATGTGGGGTTTTATGATTTTTCGTGGGGTATTAAATACGCTAAATTACTAAACTATAATCTATTCTTATACTATTTGTAGTTATAATTTGTTTCCCTCTTATTTCAGTTATCTCTTCGTTTTTACTCTTGAGTTATAAGAAAGTACAAAAAAACTAAATTATGGGCTAGCCAATAGCCAGGTCGAGTGGGAATATCTCGGGACAACAAAAAAAAAATAAAAATAAAAACACAAAATGGCTTATTGGACGAAAATGAGAATGATTGACTAGTCTTCTTTCTATCTCTACCTTAGATTTAGACCAATGTTGGATTTGACTAAACCGCGTTGCAAACTATTTAAATCACATATATATCTAACAAGAAATAGTGATATATGACTAAATATAAAAAATGGGAAACTTATGTCATTGAATAACAAATACAAAATTATTATTTTTATTAGATAGATATTCTTCAACAATTTTAACCCAAGTGTATGGTTAAAGATTTAATCATGACATCAAATTCTTTTTCTTACACAAAGTCAATTCAACTTCACGGGCAATATCAAGCAAGTCTCCCATTTTCCCCAGTACAAAAGTTCACACGCATCTCCTTCACTTCACCCCCTCGTCGAAATCTTAGAAAGATCACATTTTTGCCCATACCCACAAAAAATAAATCTAACAAACTCGAAGAATATCCCAATATTATAACTGGGTTTTTTTGTTTTTATCAGTTTCTCTTTTTTCGCTTTTTCGTTTGTTGAAGTTTGTATCTTTCTTCGCCTTTGTTTTCTTTAGAGATAAAGAACGTCTTTTTTTTTTTCCTATGTCGGTGGAATCGAGCTCTGCTTCAGGTGATCATGGCGCGCACAACATCAGAGGCGTGCCGACCCATGGTGGAAGATATATGCAGTATAATGTGTACGGAAACCTCTTTGAGGTTCCCAAGAAGTATGTTCCTCTGAGGCCTGTGGGCCGCGGGGCATATGGCATTGTTTGGTAATAACCAAGATTTGGTTTCTATATTTTCTTGATTTTTTTGAACTGTGGCTCCTAGTTTGACTTGCTCTGATTGGTGTGTAGAGTCTGATCTAACTTCCTTTCTTGAATGGGATGGATCTGCTATGGGGTTTGTTGTGGGATCTTCGATTTTCATTACATAGCATTGGGTTGAGCTTGTTGTTTGTGGTAATAGTTGTCTCTTTAGTGGAAAATTTCACTGTAGATCTCTTAGGTTTCGAAGTTGTAGTTAAATTAACAATCTGGATAGGTCTTGACTACTGATTTACTTCATGTTTCCTTTAACTTTTGAACCATAAGAAGGATAATAGCATTCTAGTGGGTGCTCGATCTTTGAGTTAACTCGGGAAGATTGAAACTACTTTTCGTTAGCTCGTTTTTCATCGTCTACTCACCAGTCATGGCACTTGGATCATAACCGTGCTCTGTGATTATTTTCTTGGTTACTGTGAAACGATTTCAATCATAATACCATGTGAATTTTACTCGATGGAACTGTATAAGAATATTGCTACTTAAACCCTTTGCTCTCAATGGTAAGAATGGGAATATTGGCTTGTATGGAAATTTATGAAATTGTCAGCCAGTACGGTTTTTTGGTTCTTGTACTTGCGATTAGGACAATCAACCAATATTGTTATTTCTTCAGTGCTGCTGTAAACTCTGAGACACGTGAAGAGGTTGCCATCAAGAAGATTGGCAATGCTTTTGACAATAGAATTGATGCAAAGAGGACATTGCGGGAAATTAAGCTTCTTTGCCACATGGATCATGATAATGTAAGCATTTCATGTACACGTTGTTTGTAGTTAGTTGATTCCTTCGAACTCCGAGCAACCTTAGCTTATTGCAACCGATTTTCATGAAGTTATTATTCTAACTAAATCATTACAACCACTCTTCTGCATTGACTCAAATTTTCTTCAATAAAAATGTTAACATGTAATTTGCTATCTGATATGACTTGTTAAATTTCATCAGGTGATTGCAATTAAGGACATCATAAGACCTCCTCAAAAGGAGAACTTTAATGACGTCTACATAATATATGAACTCATGGACACTGACCTTCATCAGATTATCCGTTCCAACCAGCCATTGACTGACGACCATTGTCGGGTTGAACTTACTTTGTCTTGTCATAACTAATTTTTCGCTTTGTCACTTGCGAAGTTCTAATTTTTCACCTCTTTTTCTTACATATCACTTCATATTCTTCAGTACTTCCTTTACCAAGCTCTTCGGGGACTTAAATACGTACACTCAGCAAACGTCTTACACCGTGATCTCAAGCCTAGCAATTTGCTCCTCAACGCTAATTGTGATCTCAAGATTGGAGACTTTGGGCTGGCTAGGACAACTTCTGAGACTGACTTTATGACTGAGTATGTAGTAACCCGCTGGTACCGTGCTCCTGAACTTCTCCTTAACTGCTCGGAATATACCGCTGCAATAGATATCTGGTCAATAGGCTGCATCCTCGGTGAGATTATGACAAGGCAACCCTTGTTTCCAGGCAGAGATTATGTTCATCAGCTGAGACTGATCACAGAGGTACATTAGTCGTTCTTACGGGCATGTAAAGAATTTGGCTGGGATGCTTTACATACTGAATCATTTTTTTTTTCCTTTTTATTTCATTTTATATATAAAAAAAAAGCTTATAGGCTCTCCAGACGATGCAAGCCTGGGATTTCTTCGGAGTGACAATGCCAGGAGATACGTTAGGCAGCTCCCTCAGTACCCAAAGCAACAATTTTCTGCTAGATTCCCAAATTCTTCTCCAGGAGCCGTCGATTTGTTGGAGAAAATGCTCCTCTTCGACCCGAGCAAACGTATTACGGGTATATTTTTTTGTCTCAGTGTAGTAATATGGGATTTACACTTTTGACATTCGTGAGAAAAAATAGCGGGACTTCACTGAATGTGGTCTTCCCTTTTTCCTTTGGTCATGCGCAGTTCACGAGGCTCTGTGCCATCCATACATGGCACCTCTTCATGACATCAACGAGGAGCCTGTTTGCCCTCGCCCTTTCGTTTTCGACTTTGAGCAGCCATCTTTTACCGAAGAAAACATCAAAGAACTCATATGGAGGGAAACTGTTCGGTATAATCCAGACCCAACCCACTAAGCGATCGTGATCGTTAAACCCCGTCAAAATCTTCCAAGATGTACGAGGTATATTTATGTTTTATATAATGCCCCTTTCGAGTTTCCTGCCATAAGTAATGAATCTCCGTCTCTATCTCTCCCTGAGATTGTATTCGACTATTCGTGATGGACTTGATATGCTGGTTATTGTGTTTAGTGTCGATTTGTAAGTGAAGAGTTTGTGCATCCGAGTAATGATTCGATACGATTGTGTGCTGCTTAGGAGGATTATGTCTTGTCTGATTCTTGAATAAGTCTTTACCTTATGTCTGATTATTACAGTCTCAGACTATAGCATGCTTAGATTCCCAAAAGAACATGCCCGCCATCTATGGTGAGGCCCTTTCGGTGTAATTGCACACAACCTAATTTCACCTCGCCTCGATCGTCCAACGAATCACAGCACAAGTACGTCGATATTTAACCGTAGATGTTTCATCGGTATGTAGTCACGTCGATTTCTTCTCCTTGAAACCTCTGCTTGGCCTTAAGATTTGCTTCAGAAGAGCCATCTTAGGAACATTCCAGTATTCAACATGTCTAAAGATTTCAGACATAGCATGTAATAAGTGCCCATGGTTGTCTAGGAACAGATCAAAAAGAAAGAGAGCATTTGATGACTGATGATGAATACCTACCTGCATACTTTCCCAGATTGTTCGTCGAAGTAGTACTCCGTGTAGCCAGTGGCTTCCAAAAAGACGCAGAAAACAATCAACGTTATCGTAGCAGCGTTTTCGAAGTTGTAATAATGCAATAACTAGCAGTGTAATAAGTACCCGAAAGAATCGGCCTCCACGGGAACGACATGACGCAGCTAAACCGCCAGTGCCCGACTGCTTTATCCTGTTAAATACGAGGAAGCCCTTCAACAGCCATCGAGAATCTCATTGCCAAGAAAGTCCATTAAATTTCTTACCTCAAAGTCTTCCCACTTCATGAGCTTCATATCAGACCGTTCGAGCAGATGCCCGAAATTCGTACAGTTCCGCTTGAATCGCCCTCTGCCTCGGAAAGAACCCGCCGGATCGGCAAATTCGCAGTCCTCTTCGTACGCATCCACCGTCAGGTTACCTTAAGTTTTACAGAAGTTAAGTAATATTAGTTTCTAAGTCCTCACTCAAACCTTGATATCATGAACTAAAAAGTACAGTTCAAGCTCACCAGTGACAAAGTAGGATCTTTCGAAGTCTTCTTTGATGGTTTCTGCGATAAGGGTTCGATCAATCTTCCCAAACCCATCCGCCGAGAGTTCATATTTAGCTTCGGAATCATCGGTTTTTGTCGGAGAACGAAACCAAGAAGCAGCTATGCCGAGAAACTCAGAGCTGTACCAGGCAATCTTGAGCAGAGCGTTCTCAGGCTCGGATGAATTGTTTTTCGCACAACATTTGACTTTGTATGCTTTCCTCAAGGGATTAAATGCTGTGCAATGAGGTCGACAATGGAGTTTAGCAGTTCTTGGAGTGTAAGGAAGAAAACTAACTGCCATAGAGAAAGGCCTCACAGATTCAATGACAGTTAAAAGACGTATGTATTCATGGCCATTCCCTTTTTTTTTTTTTTTTTTTTCTTTTTGATGTTTCAAGATTTTCTGGCCATGTAATAAGTGGTGTGCGATGTTTTCTATAAATAAATAAACAAATAAAAATTATTTATGGTTCTCTAAAATTTGTTGTGTAAGCTAACTGATATTTTCAAGACTAAAATATACATACGACAACGTAGGAGAAGAGTGGTCTTGGACACTATTTTTTTATTTTTTTATTTTTGAAAAAAAAAACTTGGTTCCCAATGTTTACCTTATGGACCAATTTAGTCCCCGATGTTGTCGATTTTGGACCTATTTGGGCCTTTCGTCGTGATTTTTTTTTTCTGTCCCGAAGTATCCCCATTCAATCTGGCTATGGACTAGCCCCTAAATACCGGTGTGGGTTTACGCAACATAGACCTGACGGAGGCTTAATTGCGCCACAAACTCAAGTGGTGGGACTAATTTCCGGGGTCAGATCAGATGAATAAGTCCCAAATCCACATGATAACGATAGTTATTATTAACGTCAATTTTAGCAGGAGTCTCATACGTGTCCCACACTAAATCAAGTTTGAATCAAATTTTGGAATATTTGCTGGGTTTGGGGGTTCGTACTATTTTCTTCTACTGTCAATGAAGCTCGACAAAACAGACGTTCAGAGCTCATGTTCGAATTTTGAAGGAGAAATTTTTAATTTCATGACCTAATTTCAGTAATCATTTCAATTTTATCAATCCATACATGATTTATTGTGGGGGCACATGTGAGATTTTTGTTAAAATTGACGTTTATTGTGAATGAATGACCAAATTGGTCCAAAATCGACAACATCGGAGACTAAATTGATTCAGGGAAACATTAGAAACTAAATTGGTTCAGACAAAACATTGGAAACTAAATTGGTCCATATCCTAAACATTGTGGATCATTTTAAGTTTTATCGCTTTTTTTTCCTAACACAAACAAAAAATCACATGCTTATTAAATATATTGTTTGAATGTAAGAATTGATAATTCATTAAATCGACTATCTTTTGGATAAGCTTTGCATTGCACTTGATGGGGTTTAGCTATAATTACATAACTAAAACATCGTCGCTCGATCGTCGTCCACGTGTCCGGCTGAGATTCGGTCCAGGTCTTCCCTTCCACTAGGCGCGCGCGGCCCATTTCCTTTCCCAATTATATATATATTTTGATCTCCCCCATGGATTTCTAAACTGAGCTCTCGATAATTCTTCTAGCTGTTTCTATTTTCCCCTTCGAAGAAGCGATCGATCACAGTACACATGGCGTCGGTGTGTCCGAACCCACCTCAGCAGCAAGGCTATTTCAACAGTTTTAATTACTTGAGCGGCGCCCCGATGAAGATGGGTCAGAAACTCGACGACTACAGCAGTAATTGTACGGTTTTCGGATCGGGTCTGGAGGATCCGAGTAGGATTAAGGTTCGAAAGCCTTACACCATAAGGAAGTCCAGGGAGAGCTGGCGGGAGGAAGAACATGATAAGTTCCTCGAAGCTCTTCAGTTGTAAGTAGTAGCAGCAGTGGTGTGGTGTTGTTTTCGTCGCTAGTTGTCTCGAATTTTATGCTCTCACAGTCTTTAAATTGCAACTTCTAGCAGCTGAATGTTTAAATTCTTACATTGTAGCATTGTTTCTATTCATCGAAGAAAAAAATATGTTACTAGTCATATGATTCATTCTTGCATTTCAGATTTGATCGTGACTGGAAAAAGATTGAAGCTTTCGTCGGGTCGAAGACAGTTATCCAGGTAATGAATCAATGTTTTCGACCAATGACTAACACTGAGTATTAGCCTAGGAATGCATGGGATGGTGTCTCTGACTGGTAATCCTTATGTAGTGGTTTACTGCCTATGCGATAGTGGTTTGGTACCTATGAAGATTTTTACGGGTCGGTTTTGTCAATTTCTTTGCGGGATGAGTCCTTTTATTACAACGTTTTATTTGAATTTCGAATCATCTGTTTTGGAGCAAACTGTTCTCATCCTTTTTTCTTTATGTCTAATTTCGTTTGCTTCTATTTCTTTCATCCTTAAATCTATCAATTACCTTGTGTCTGCCCTTTAAGAGGATTCATACGCCCCGATACTTGAGGCTAAGAGAGTTGCTTTGCAGATTCGCAGCCATGCTCAGAAGTATTTCACGAAGGTCCAGAAGATTGGAACGAGCGAACATGTGCCTCCACCACGTCCTAAGAGGAAGGCTGCTCATCCTTATCCATAGAAAGCACCAAAGATCGGTTCGTTTCGTTGTCTCTATATCTCTATTTCTCTAACACCCTCGTTCATCGACTGGTCGTGAGGTTCGTTTTCTTTCTTTTGTCTACGCAGTTGTCTCTAGTGCTAGTCAGCCATTGCCATCTTCAGCTGCGATTATGAGACAAGAATCACTTCCCATATCAGGAAATCCACTAGGCAATGCACTTCCGTCTACTTGGAGTTACAATGTTGTGCCTACTGTCTTATCCTCGGAGATTCCACAAGGTATAAAATATATATGATTTATCTTTCTTATAGAACATTGTATTGATTTGCTTTGATGACATCATTGGCACGAATGAAGTTTGCTCGATAATGCTTGCAGATATTACCATATTTACATCAATACATAACTGCAGCAGCAGTAGTAATGAGAGTACTCCTCGTGTATGGACACATAATGAGGCAAATCCCCAGGTAAAAGACTCCACGCCAACCAGATGTAAGTTTCTAACCAGAATGTTCATTACGTTCGCAAATAGACTGTAGGAAACACATAATGAGTCTAATCTTATGGTACATTCAATCACTTATTATGAATACACAGCTATGCCAGATTTTACTCAAGTTTATAGCTTCATTGGAAGCGTCTTTGATCCGAGCGAGAGCGATCACTTGCCGAGGCTGAAGAAGATGGACCCCATTAATATCGAGACGGTATGTCTTATTCTAGTTGATGATCTCAAAACACTGCATTACACTTCATTACTTCTTTTTTTTTCTTTTCTTGCAGATACTGATGATGATGAAGAATCTCACTGTCAATTTGGCCAGTCCCAAGTTTGACGCACGTTCATGTAAATCTTAACTAGTCCATCTCTTTTTCGAGCAGCTGATAATATCATTACAATACAGCGTATAGTTAGAAATCGGGCCATACGATCTTTATATGTTTTTTTTTTTTTTTCTGGCAGAGGAAGTTGCTGTCATCATACGATATCGGCATCGAGAAAGAAAGTGCCCGAAGCACGACCTCATCCGCATGAGGCAAGCACGGTTAAGGCCGAAAGTGCCTCTTCCATCGACTGTTCCTCGAGGCTCTTTGTTTCTTCTAACCTATATATATATATGCACTGGTCAGTGTGCTGGTCTTAAAACTAACCATGGTTGTTTTTTTTTTTTTTTTTTCTCATATGGTTTGCTTCTGTTGCCTGTATATGTCTGTACATACGTACGTACAATACAGTTGAGAATAAATCAAGGCTTTTGCTTTGAATACGACGCCGTATATAGTTTGGAAGTGTGACTGTCATCAATTTATAACCAAGACTGGCAACAACTAAGAAGGAGAAATGTCAAAGGAACCTTCTTTTTATTACCTTCTTGCTTTTGTCGTCAATGCATTAATTTTCTTTCTGTAACCGTTATAAATAATTCACAGAAATTGGTGTATGTATATTGTATGTCACTAACTTCAGTTTGAAATAAATCTGAACATCATTATCGGCTATGTTATGATTCAGACTTCCAGTTGGATAAACTCTCTTGCCAATGTACCGTTTTAAGTATACATAGACTACAATTCTAATTAGGTTCAGTCTGAGTCCAATCAGAGCTACATATTTGTCTTTCAGTTCCACTGGTCCGTGTGTACCGTCCTAAAGCACATATAAACCGTAATAATTAAGGAGTTTTGGTAACGAATATTTGATTTGCATGTAGAAATATCAAGAATTGGACCAGTTGAGCTAACTATGTAAGTAGGTTTTACTAGTCATTAAGGTTGAAAGATGTTTGTTTCACCATCACCATTTAATTCTGCAAATCACTTTCAATAATTGAAAGGAGGAGACAACCCTCTTTATTACAGTCTTAATAAGCCTACCTGTATATATATATATATAATATAATTAATATCATGGGACAACAAAGATTTATTGATTTTTCCTCTACCTTAAAAAGACTATTGTTTTGATTAGCCACGAAGCTACTACTACTATACACACTTAGTGAAGAAGGAAGACAAGAAATAATGCAGTGTGTCTGCCTACACACTTAATGTAGAAGAAAGACAAAATAATGCCCTACTACACTTAATGTAGAAGAAAGACAAAATAATGCCAAGAATAAGCAATTTTTAATTAATTATTATTATTTTTTTAAAAAAAATGCAGACGTAAAATTTACACCAAGTCAGTCAATATTACATGCGGATCTGCATCGCATTCACACTTTCTTTAACAAGAAATTAATGTATTAAAAAATAATAATTAGTGTAATTATTACATTAGTCCCCTACCCTATGCTTTTACATCAATGTCGAATGAATCTTTCCTATACTCAAATTCCTATATTCTTCTACTTGAAATTCTTCCATTCATGGACCAAAATAACCTCCACCTTTTGTGTCGGTCCAAAATTAAATACAAAACGTAAGGGCATTTTAGTTTAGTTTAATCTCAAAAGGAAGGAAAGGGATCATATTGACAGATAGTTTAAAGTAAAGGGGCTTTACTGTAATTTATTATTACCATGAAATATCTTACAAGAAGCTATGGTGGGCCCACATTAGTTTAAAATACTAAATCGTCAAGCCGAAGGTAAAAAGTCGTACTTGTCCACCGTTTAAATGGCTGTCGCCCAACAACTCTCAAAACGCCTCCACAAACTCTTTTAACAGTTTCACCGTTTTGTTCGCATTTAACTCAGCACAACATAAACCATTGATCTCTCTCTCTCTCTCTCTCTCTCTCTACACATAAAAGACACCACCGCCGCCGCTAAGGACGCAGACCACCGCCTCTGATTGAGAAGAAGTTGCAGGTTGCATTTCAACCCCGTCGAAGCCGCAGAAGGGGGGGTTAGATTGGATTGAATCGAATCGATCTTCAAGCTACGTTAACAATGGCGGACGTCGACGGAAAGACGACGCGGCGGTACATAACGTCGGAGGAGCTCAGAAAGCACAACAAACCCGACGACCTGTGGATTTCGATCCAAGGGAAGGTGTACGACGTCACGGACTGGGCTAAAATCCATCCCGGCGGCGACGTCCCCCTTCTGAATCTGGCCGGCCAGGACGTCACCGACGCGTTCATCGCCTTCCACCCCGGCTCGGCGTGGAAGCACCTTGACGGTTTATTCACCGGCTACCACCTCGACGACTTCCGCATCTCCGACGTTTCGAGGGATTACAGAAACCTCGTATCACAGTTCGCCAAGGCCGGGCTGTTCGAGAGGAAAGGCCACGGCGTCACTTACTCCCTCTGCTTCGTCTCCCTGCTGCTCGCCGCCTGTTTCTACGGCGTCCTCTGCTCCGAGAGCTTCTTCGCCCACATGCTCGCCGGCGGGATCTTGGGTCTGTGCTGGATGCAGGTCGCTTACCTCGGACACGACTCCGGCCACTACGTCATCATGTCGTCGCCTGGGTTCAACAAATTCGCCCAGATTCTCACCGGCAACTGCCTCACCGGCATAAGCATCGCCTGGTGGAAGTGGACCCACAACGCCCACCATGTGTCGTGTAATAGCTTGGACTACGACCCCGACCTCCAGCACCTGCCGGTCTTCGCCGTCTCCTCCAAGCTTTTCCGATCTCTAACATCTCAGTTCTATAAAAGACAGCTCACATTCGACTCCTTGGCAAGATTCTTCGTTAGCTACCAGCATTTCACCTTCTACCCAGTTATGTGCTTCGGAAGGATCAATCTCTACCTTCAGACATTCTTACTGCTATTCTCCGGCAGGAAAGTCCCAGACAGAGCTTTGAACATCGCCGGAATCCTTATCTTCTGGACATGGTTTCCCCTCCTCGTTTCCTACCTACCCAACTGGCAAGAAAGGGCACTCTTCGTCGTAGCAGCCTTCTGCGTCTGCTCTGTCCAGCACATACAGTTCTGCCTCAACCACTTCGCCGCCAACGTCTACGTCGGCGCGCCGACAGGCAACGACTGGTTCGAGAAGCAGACGAGCGGGACCATCGACATCTCATGCTCGTCGAAGATGGATTGGTTCTTCGGTGGGCTTCAGTTTCAGCTAGAGCACCATCTGTTTCCGAGGTTGCCTAGGTGCCACCTGAGGAGCGTCTCGCCGGTGGTTCAAGAGCTGTGTAAGAAGCACAAGCTGCCTTACAGAAGCTTGTCGTTCGTCGAGGCTAACAAGTTGACTTTAAGGACTCTGAGGGCTGCGGCGTTGGAGGCGCGTGACTTTGCCTCGCCGGCGAAGAATCTGCTCTGGGAAGCTGTGAACACCCATGGCTGATGGCAGCTGTCAATAAACGTTATTTTGTCAGTAGAGTGATATCTATTTCAAGGCTTTAAAGACTTTTGCTTTAGCCTTTGTTTTCATCTTCTTCTTCCTTTTTTTCTTTCTTCTTTTTGAAGTGTTTTTGGGAAACTTTTTCTTGCAGAGTTTCTTCATTTCGTAATGGTATTTTGGCTGTGGTTATTTCACTGAGAGGAAGAATTTTTTTTTCGACCAAACGTAAACACAAAGTATATAAAAGTTATCTACATTTACAAAACTAACAAGAAAAAAAAAAAGAGCAGACAAATTGGTAATGCAAACATTCCTCCAAGAGGAATGAATGCATGCGAACTACACAACAACACAACTCAAATACAGACAACATTCCCGAGCATCCCGACGAAAGTAGACGAGAACCGTGCAGTAAAAAAAATAAAATCGATCGCTACCTTGAAACCTCGGACTTAGACACCATAGTAGTGGTGTTAGAATCCGCATCGACGGGCTTAACGTACCTCCCCAACGCCTTCTGATGGGTACGTTTCCTCATCCTCTGTATCTTATCCTTGCTCTGCTGCCTCTTCTTCTCCTTCTCCTTGTTCCTCATGCTCCTCTCCTTCTCGTACGTCCCTCGCCAGTAAACCTCCCCCGTCGAAGGCCACAGCCGCCTCTTTGGGTGGTCGGTGTCAAACTCCTCGGCCAAGTCCTCGTCCATGGATTTGAGCGTGCTGAATTGGAACCATTTGACCCACATTCGACCCCTTCGAGCCTGAAGCTTGTGCAGTTCTTGCATGGCGCCAGTCGCGGGGTCCACGTAAACCATCCTTCTTGCACTGTGGTAGGCCCACACGTTGACCAGCAGTTTGAGAACCCGAGAGTAGCAGTGCTTGTCCTGGGAGTCGCAAGTGTTAGAACCGTACAGCGACATATGGTAATGAAAATTTGCCCACGGAATGGAGAAAGGAAAATTTTCACCTTGTGTAGACTGAGGTAGCATCGGCCGGTTTTCTGATGAGTGTCGTAGAATTGAGAGTCGAGTGCGTCCACGAACATCCTACAAGTGCGACCGATCGATGGCTTTTAGCAGCTAAGTTTTTAGACAATGAGTCTAAAAAGAACTGAGGAATGGGAAGTTCGAATTCGAACCTTGAGAACATTACAAACTCTAGGAAGGACTTGGTAGGTAAAGCCCACGAGTGCATCTCGGACCATGTCCCCGCATCTAACGGCATGGGTGGCAGCGAGTCGAAGTCTCGGTTTAAGCCATACATCTTGTTCAGGGCCTCGGAGAAAGCAAACCTTAAAGTCATATCGATGTATAAAATACGGTCATTTTCTTGCATTTGTAGCTTAAAATTGTAAATTTATCGCCGTGAGATATAGATAGACCTACCGACAATTGCCAGCATTTATAGAATCACAAAATGACCAAAAATCGAGTTTTGCGGAATCCGTGTCTGAACGTGCCCAGAAGTAGAGGGCGTCCCCATGTCTCCGCGCCTCTATAGCATCCAACAAGGATCTTTCGGCAGTTTTAGACAGAGATTTCTGCTTCAAATATTGGGTTAGAAAAGGATTAGAAATAAAGAAAAGCTAGAGAGAAGCACGATCTTATCACGTACCATCATAGCTGTAGCTCTCCAAGACTGAAACCCTATCCAAGAATTTTTATGTATGCGATCAATCCTATTGGCAATGGCGAAAAAAGCTCCATATTCGCCTAAAGCATCTCGATAGTAAGCGTTGTTCAGTAGTGGGAGACGAGATGGTCCATCAATATCATCAAATCCAGGTCTACGCCCTTTTGTAGACTATAATATATAAAAAACAAAATAAGAAACAATCTTTGATGTCAGCAAAAAACAAAAACTCGTGGAATATTTTCAGACATAATCAGTCATCGCAACTGACCAGTCCAATCCCTCTGTATAGTGCGGTACGGTGCAAGAAGGGCCAGGTTCCAACTCCAAAATAAGGCTCGTATATACATAGCGGTTGGCCGGTCCTTTCAAGTTCACCTTCGTCCCTTTCGTGCAATGACCGATCTGCCCTTCTTGCATTTCGATACACTTCGTCCCATGTCCCGCGAGGTTGATCGGTTCTTTCCTTCAACTGCGTTAGTTTCCAAACATAATAAGAAGATTACCTCAGCCATACCAAAGTATACATTTAGCATTGCAGTAGTGTCAAACGGCTTACCTCTTCGTCCTCTTTTCTTTTCCTCATACTCATCATATCTATGAGCTTCTGCTCTTCCCAAATGGAATACACAAACGTCTCATTCGATGCATCCAAATACACAGAGTTGTCTCTATAGTTTGGATCGAAACGCTTCTCGGCTTTGTCCAAAAACATTGTGACATTGGGATACACCTCATCGCGTATACCTTCAAAATAGTTCCATCTCCACTCAGATTTCAGCTTCATAGAAATGTCTTTGGCATCTTTAGGAACAGAAACTTCAGATGGAAAAGTGATTATGTTCTCCAATAAAGAAGCATATCCTTCGACACTTTCCAAAGACAACAAGTTTTTTGCCATATGTTTTCCGATAGATGCAGTGTTGAGAGCTATCAACGAGAGCTTCCCGTTTGATACCACTTGAAACATGATCTGTCTAAGAACTTTCATATCCTCCTTTGGGAAAAGATAGCCGTTCACACGGTTACTGACCTAAGTATTTTCACCAACTTAGTGAGTGATTATTTAACATAAAAATACAGATCGAATGTGCATATTTTTGGTGAATTGGCAGAAACATACATGTTTTTGAATCGCAGGCATGTCGGGGGCTATTACAGGCTTCCCAAGACTCATGGCTTTGAGCAAAATGTCTGGAAAAGAGTGCTCTTCAAGGAAAGATCCATATATCACCAAATCGGCGATATTTATCAGTGCGTCATTATTCTCTCCAACTGAAGCAGCATGTTTGACTGTTTCATTTGGATATCCAAATTTCAGGGCAATGGTCTGCAAACGACGAGTCTGATGAATATTATACGTAATCATTCTGTTTCAAATGAAGAAGCTCATAAAACTACTTTTACCTGCACAATACTACTGTAGTTACTTGCGGAATCACCAGCTATGACAGCAATCCTTAGACGAGAACTTGATTCGCTGAAGTCTGTAAGAAGGGGATGAATGGCCTTTAAGACAAATGCATGGTCTAGCCACAGACCTTTATACGATAGCTGAGTTCCCACGATCGCAATAACAAAATCATTTGGCTCATACTCCATTGCAGACTTCATATTCTCATTCGCTGAAACATTTCCTTTATCAGCTTTCCAAGCCTCAATGGGAGAGCCTGGGATGACGAAGAAGTTCCCAGGATCACATACTGAGTAAGCGATCTGAATCGAAACCAAAGAAGATATTAGAAGCGGGAATATCTATTGAAAGTTCTCATTGCAGAGAACTTACGAAAGCTTAAATGAGATAAGGAATACATGCTTGAGTTCGTTAGATGATAACACAGAGGCTAAGCTAGTTAAATCCTCAAATGGAGCATATGCTAATTATCACTACCCCTTTGAATGACTCTTAATATCATGAAGTTACTGTCAATCAGAAGATATAATAACCATGCTGATGTAATGCTGCAAAAACAGTTTTAGGACTTCAGGTGGGATTAGATGGACATTATTAAAAGATATGTAACAACGAAAGACATTTATTACACAATGCCACATAACTAAATATGAAATCCAATTGATACATAATCAATATTTACCGGCAGAAAATAGTTGGGGAAGACAACAACAGTGGCACGGTTAAAGAGTCGTTTCCAACTGTCAATTAACTCATGCTGTCCACTTAAAGCATATCGTCTCAATCGATCCGCAAGTGTCTTTTCGTGAATGGTCCATACAAGTGGAACATTTTTAAAAGGTTCCTGCATAAGACTAACGAGTAAAACCCTTTGTCAGTTGGAGATAGAACCATTAACAGAACTATCGTCTTTACAAAGCTGAATCATTGTCTTAAACAGAATTGAGCATTGAATAATGCTGTCCATCTGTTTGCATCTGAACATTAACTGAACTCAAAGGGCATCATTTACATCTGCCCATTAATCAACACATTCTCTGACTAAGGAGAGGTCTGAAATTTGAAATCCCATAAAGCAATTATTGAATCAAGAATGTGAAGCTTACCTAGATAGAAAATCCACAGATTTCAGAGAATTGACAAGTATGCCATCATAGCTGCAACAAAGGAAAAGCAAAAACATAATATAAATAAGCTAATCAATTTTAGAACACTGAGACATCATATCACACAGTACAACGATTTTCAAACTATGTAAAACTCACAAAATAAACTAGTAGAGGTACAATATGCATCTACTAATGGAACACTCACAACAACCAATGGTTTGCTAGGATAAATGACATAGATTACACACATTCCAATAAGAACTTGAGTAGATATGCATACTTTAGCCAGTCTACATGGAACTTCATGTTTCCGTCTGGTGAGATTATGCTGAGGGAAGCTCCCACTTTCTTCCAAACATCACTTACTGGACCATCTTCCAACGAGAATACCTGCAAATTCACGAGTATTTCAGGCACGGTTTACTTTCGAATTGTTGAAATAAATTCTTGTTCATGAGACTCAAATCGATTTGTCATTGTTACTCTCTACACATATGCAAGTAACCAAGAAAAAAAATCACACCTACACTCTTGCATTTACGGAGAAAAGAAAACCAAAATACCAAGTGAAGCTCAAGAAAAGAATAACCTCAATCATTCCAGAAGATTACTTCGAATACACACTACACTGATACATAATTAATGAACCCTAAAACTAATTAAATAGTAAAGGCAATTGAACGACAAGTTAATCACCTGAATCTCATAACCAATCTCTATCAGTGCAGTAGCAACAGTGGCCATTTGTATCTGATATTCGTCGACCCACAGATCTGCGAAAACCTACAAACACATCAAGGAAACATTTGCTTCAAACAACTAACCAACCAAAAACACACACGCAAATAAACACATCAAGCAATGAAAAGAACATTGCCCACCATTGCAATCTTGGGCTGTCTATACCCCAACCTAACAACTTGCCTTGAACCCACACTGCCATTCACAGCATTAGCACCCTTATGAAACTTTTCAACAACTTTCAACGGCTCAAACTTCACATCCTCACCAAAATCCAACTCCTTCAAGAACGACATATCCCCAACATTCATTTGACCGACAAAGAAATCATGGGCTCTCTGCGATTTATTCCCATACTCCATCACTGACCCCGGCAAGAAAAAAATCTGAAACGCGAAAACAAAGAAGAAGAAAACAGCCACTGTACAAATCAGCTGGAGGTAGTTGATCTTCTTGAACAGCACCAATCTGGCAAATCTTGATCTGTTCCTCTGACCCCAAACCCCATCGTAGTTAAAGCTATTAGGAGGACTGCCGGCCTTAACAGATGAAGAACGCAGAAAATGGTGATCCCTCTTCAATGGAATCCCACTTTCAAGTGAACCCATCTGCAAAACACAACTGTGAAACTTCAAATCTTCCTTCCCTTTGAAAAAAAAAGACCCAATTTTTTTCTTTTCTTTTACATCACCGCTTGGCTTGCCTACGAAACAAAAGATTTCAAGAACTTCAGCTGCCCCAAGAAAGAGTCCTCTGGGATGATGAAATCTTTGGATCAATATACGTCACTCCTAAAATAAATAAAAACTCGCAGTGGAACATGATGTCAATGGACCAAGAACCAGCCCAAAGAGAAAAGTGACATTTTCTTGCTCGCTCCTTATTAGAATTAATAATTGAAGTAGATTGGCTCAGAAAAATTCTTGGGAGGTAAAAAGGCAGCTGGCTAGCTAGCTCTACAAAGGATGAGAAAGACGATTAGATTAAAAGAAGCGTGAGGGGGTTGGGTGACGTGGCGTCTGTCGTTATTTAATGTCAAAGAAAGGTACACACAAAGTCGCGTGTAACCAACATACAGACGGAGACATTGGAGATGTCTGTGTGTAATATAATGTTATGTAATACAAATCAAGAAAATATATAGATAGATAAAGCTTGATTCTATAAAGAATGCATCCCATCACATCCCTTGTTTATAGAAGATTTTTACAATTTAGAAAGATAATTACTGTGGTAGATATATAGTCAAGCAAGTCATAGTCAAAATTCAATCCGCGTATACATAAATGTCCCTTGGGAATCAACTATTGTCTCCCATGTAAATATTTTCATTTTCATATGGAAAAGATCCTTCGATTATTTTAAATAATTTAATTTCATTATTGCTTTCCAACCGTCTATAAATAGTTATCCCAAAAGAACGCATTCCTTCTATATTGGCTTGTTTGTTCATATATATATATATATATATATAGGAATTTTATGGTGCTCACCTTGCGTGGGCACCTATTGACGTGGCACTGATTCGTGCCATATCAACATGCCACGTCAACATCAGATGTGATGTGGCATTAATTGACACATTTTACGGTCAATTGATCGACATTTTCGATGTTGATGTGGCATGTTAACGTGGCACATATCAATGTCACACCCCGGGTGCCACGTAAGGCGTCAACATGCCACATCAACATCGAAAATGTCGATCACTGGACCGTAAAATGTGTCAATTAATGCCACATCACATCTGATGTTGACGTGGCATGTTGATATGGCACGAATCAGTGCCACATCAACAGGTGCCCACGCATGCTCACGTAAGGTGAGCACCATAAAATTCCTATATATATATGTAAATATAGAAGTATATTATATAAATAAATGGAGTTGTAGACTATTAAGAAATGGGAGTTACTAATAAAATTTTATGATTTTTCGAATGACTTGTTTGCTATAAACTAGTACCATTAATTTTCATAGTCTTCTAAAGTAATTATCTACAAAATAAAAAAAAAAAAAAATCCATGAATATCATAAATAAATCACAAGAAAATAAAGGCAGTTGATACATAAATAAGAAAACGACCAATGCATGAAGAAAGTCTACCTACATACATCCATTGATTTTTCTTGAAGCTATCTAGCTTCTTACCATGCACGACTGCACTCCATATTTAGTATTATAATAAACACATTTCTTCCCATTGAAGCTTTGGAAGAATAACTCAACTACTACATTATTTTCTACTATCCATAAGAAATCATTGTCCAAATATCTTCTTACATAAGTGAGCTCGACTACTAATTTTGTTACATCATTAGCCAAGAAAATATCTATCAAATGAATAAATGATATCATTACAACCCTAATCCAGCGGTTAGAATAATTTACCTTCCCTTTCTGACTCCCTTGAATTTGGATTCTTGAAGTTTTCAAATATGACGTCGTATATGAGTAATTATACGGCGCAAGCACCTCGGTACCTTGTTGGGATTGCCACAAAATAGCACCACTTAAAGCAAATTTACTACTCAAAGGCATTGGAGATCAATGCGGTACGGCGGACATCACCGTACGCTGCCAAGTGGCGACTCGGAGGAGTGATCGTCGACCAGCCAGAGATTGTAATCACGAAACGTTTGATCTTTTTGTCAAAGCCCGTGATGTAATTGTTATGGATAATAACATGCATTCCTTTTGTTTCTTGTACCCAAGTTTGGTTCTTGAAGTATAAGCCTCCCGTTGGAAATGCTTTCTGTGGGAGGAGATACATGTCGACCTGAAATAAGCGATCGGAGAGAATATTTACTCAGAATTAAAATCCGAGGGTTCCATCGAAGACCAACTGACAGTGGAAGTATCATAATGTACTTATCAATCGAGCCAAGTTTCAGTAGTTTTACGTCACATTCACATACCTGTCCAGCAGTTTTGTTCAATGCCCAGTTGAAGGCGGGCTGGTCGTTGTTTTTCTTCGCTTGAGACCAAGGTTGTGCCTCGAGTTCTTTGATCCACTCCTTTAAAACCAACTTCGTTCCACTAGTGGGGCGTAAATAGATCATGCAGCTGCATATGTAAGTACGACCCTTTTTACCCGGAGGAGGCAGATCATGAGAATGATCCAAGGGCTTTACCTGTCGGTTTCATAAGTGCAGTAGGAAGAGATGTCATAGACTATTAATGCATAATATCTAACAAGCAAACCATAGATTATCCTCCATAGCTTCTCATTTCGAGCATCTTTGTAAAAAACAAGGAACCAATTATAGACCGCCTCTTTTCATAAGCACTCATTGGCTTCTCATCAAAATTTCAGAAAACGAACGTGGAAAGAAAATAGCAATACAATCCTTATAGTCTTGATCCGAAACATATTCCTACAGACCAAACGTACTCCACTCATATCTTCTGCAATAGATTGGGATTAGAATGTGTTAGCGAAACTTACATAAGCCATGTCGTCCGTGAAATATATATCGTGCTCTCCTTCCAAGTACGTAAACGGATCTCTCAACCACACCATGTCAACATCATTGTACATAACGTTGTAGCCCAGCTCTAATATCTGCAGCAGATGACGAGGCCTTCGGGCTGTGAAGTTGAAGAAGCCCTGCAACATAGAATAAGTTGGGGCAAGATAAAGAAACAACTACTAGCGAGAAGACAACCAACACTATGGAAAGGGAAAAGCACAATTCATTACATTGCGATCATATAAGATTTTAAGCAGAATTCTACTTTCAGAGCCAAACTCATCAAATCCACTGTCTACACAGTTTTCCATCGAATCCAAGAAATGTTCTTAGCACAGAATATCAGCCGAGCACCCATGTCATGGCGTGTCACTCATCTCTCAGTATAAGAAAACTACACACTGAAAGTCATAATAATTACCTGCGAACCGAACTTATGCGCCGCAGTAGCTTCCAAAGCCGGCGGAACCAAAACCGCGTGACCCGGCCACCTGGCGTTCACCTTGTCCAGCGTCGCATAATCCTCCGCAATAACAAGCACTTTATCGCGGTGCATCTGCCTCGCTACGCTGATCAACCAGTTGTTTAGAAACGGCAGGTAAGCCTCGCTCACGGCGCAGACGATCAGCGTCTTGTTCCTCGCCACTCGCGCGGCCGCCTCCGAGAGCGTGTATTTGCGCCACTTGGGATCCGAACTCCGACGAGAGAAGCTCAAAACCGGCGACGTAGTATCGGCGTAGGGAAAAATTACGCCGAGGACTACGAGAAGGGCGACGAAGATTGCAATAATGCCCCCGCGTGAGAGGATGAATGCGGTGGGCTTTTGGTAATTTTGGCGCGGTGGAGACTCCGATGCGTCGGCGGAGGGCGTAGAGAGTGGTGGCCTTTGGTGGAGGAAAGCTGACATTTTTTATTTTTTATTTTTTCTATTTAATTTTCGTTTTTCAGTAAATCATTTTATTTTCTTTGAAATTGCCGACTGTGTGAAGAAGGGTATTTTTGGAATTTCGTAGGACTGAACTCAAGCCCACCAGGCCCAATAATCAATGCTTAAGCCCAAGACCAAGCCCAATAAGACCTCGTCGCTTGTACTCTGCGGAGAAAAAGCCAATATAACGAAAAACAGAATCATATCAGAGAAAGTGAAATTGCAAAAGCTCAAAGATAACTAATCTCGGCCGTCCGATCTAGGGTTTTTTTTTGGGTCGCCATTCGTCGCCGAGATGCCGAAGAACAAGGGTAAGGGAGGTAAGAATCGGAAGAGGGGAAAGAATGAGGCCGACGACGAGAAGAGGGAGCTGGTTTTCAAAGAGGACGGGCAGGAGTATGCTCAGGTGATGCGTATGTTGGGCAACGGCAGGTGCGAGGCAACGTGCATCGATGGTGTGAAGCGTCTCTGCCACATACGTGGGAAGATGCACAAGAAGGTTTGGATTGCTGCGGGTGACATCATCCTCGTAGGGCTTCGCGACTATCAGGTATCCTTGTTTCGATGGTCTTAGAAGTAGTGTCTTTTGTTCTTTAATCTGATTTTCTGATTTGTTTTTTCCTTTTCGTTTTTGAATCTAATCTTCTTGACCGATTCTTGCAACCATTGGATACATACACACAATTCAAAATTATTAGGAGAAAAAAATGAAACACCTTAACAAGCTAGGTGCTTGGCGGTGGTTCTCCGCCACAGTACAGCCTAACGGTTTTTACAACCTTGGATTCTATTGATGTGCTACTTTTCCTTGTCATGGATAAGTAAATCCCCACTTGGGAATTCGTTTTGTGCAATGCGAACTCGTTCTTATTTCCAAGAAGTGTGATTTTCATAGCAACTGCGATTTACCTTTGTAAGTGTATATTGGGTTTACTACTCAATTGATTTTCTTCAATGTTTATCTGTTAACTTTGTAACTGTGTTTGCGTTGTAGGGTGACAGAACTTTTGGATGTTAAAGCATGTTTCTTCGAAGTTTTTTATGTTCTTGACTTTTGAATATCAAAACTGCAAATAATTGCAGGACGATAAGGCCGATGTGATCCTCAAGTACATGCCCGACGAAGCCCGGCTGCTGAAGGCTTATGGTGAGCTTCCAGAGAACACGAGGCTCAATGAAGGTATCGCCGGCGAAATGGACGAAGAGGATGATGGCCCTGGAGACGCATACATTGAATTCGAGGACGAAGACATCGACAAGCTTTAGACAGTTCAAGACTTACCGTAGAAGTCCTTTATTACAGTTATTTTATACAGGTAAGAGTGTTCCATTACCTTGTAACGTATCAAAGTCAGGCATTGAGTCGTATGTGTGGGATTTTACGTATTAATCTCAGGTCTTCGATAAATAATCAGCAGATTCTGCTTCATTGTGATTCTTTCGAGTATTATATACTTGTTTCAGTTATGTCCATTCGGTTTTCGATAGTGAAGAATGTAATATTCATAATTGAAGTGTCTGCAGCAGCAATGGTCTCTTTCTTACACAGAACAGAAACAAACCATGAGGACTTCATTCAGTTCCAGCAATCTTCTTCTTCAACGCCTCAATATCAGTTGCGAGCTCTTTCCTACTCGACTGAAAGATGAAATAAACAAACACAATGCAACTTTGATCAAATCAGTGGGATATCAAAGTAGGGCAATAGAGCACACTGCCTGAAACTTCTTTACCTTGAAAAGAAGGTAACGGTAGACGAACCAGCCAGTGTAGCCGAGCCCGACCAGTTCCATAATCTTAGGGAGCTGGCTCATGCAACAGACACGGAAAGACCATCTTGAGGTATTTACGTATGGGACGAAACTACATAAATGTATAATCGTCGAATTTTGATCATATACTTACCAACGGGACTGCGTTGATCGCGCCAACAACGGTGGAAGCTAACCAAATGCCCACGATCGCTCCGCCTCCGTAGAGTATTACAGTTGACTTATTTTCGACAGCATCCCACTACACACCACAGCAGTGTTTTATTACAAGGGATCCAGCAAGTCTTTGTTGTATACCTTTTCTCCATGCAGTGCAATGAAAAGTTTTACCTTTTCTTTAAGGTCTGTGATTAGTTCATTGGGATCAGATTCTGATGAAGAGGCCTTAACCACCAGCTGATATGACCTTCTTGACTCTTTTTTTTTTTTTCCCCAATTATGAAGCACAAATGTGTGTCAGTCTACTTGAGAACATCAAAAAGATTAAATTTTTCTTACTGGGTTTTTGTAAAAGGATTGAAAAACTCTAACAATGTACATTAATGGCGAATGTAAGTAAAAGAGAAGGTGAAAGACTCCACCTTTGAGTTGCTTGACTTGAACAGTGCAAATTGGTGGACGGTTAGGCAACGGAGAGAACACAAGGGCGTGTTTGGCGGCGGCGGCGGCGGTGGGAAAACGGTGCATCAACACGGCCATTGAAGTGGAAGCTACGGCGGCCATTTTGCTTTGGTAGACCAAACAATGCCTTGTGAAAAGCTCCTGCTGGTAAGAAAACGAAAATGGTGTCTTCTTTGTCTGTCATCCACACAGAAGATGTTTGGCATCAGTGTTCTCAAGAAGTTGATGGAAGACGGACACGTGGCCGATTTGAGTGCTGTGATTGGTGGATTCTCAATCTTGAAAATCTAATTTTGCACTATTTATTATTTTTTCCAGCTTATTTCAACTTTAAAGCAAAAAAAAAAAATTAAATAGTGTATCAAAATGAAGAACTTTTTTTTTTAATTTTTATTTTTTTTTTACCCCGGGATACCTAACCCTTGGGACAAAATAAACCCCAGAGATTGACGCACTAGCTGGCAAACTAGCCCAATCAGTTAAACCACACTAATACGTGAGACAGACTCACTCAAAAAATTAACGAGCGAATCGATCATGTGATCTTTCCTGAGGGATTGCAAAAAATGCTCATTAAAGACTAATTGAATCTTCAAATGGGTTTGAGTCTAGACCCACTTAGACCAGACCTTCTATAGCGTCGGCCACACACACTCCTCTAAGATCTGGGTCTAAGTGGATGTAGAATCAGACTCATTTGATCACTCACACTCCCCTAAGATCGGGGTCTAAATGGATGTAGAATCAAACTCATTTGAAGATCAAATGAATCTTTAATTGACATTTTTACCATCCATATCCAGTACTTTGAGGGCTCAGTCCAAGGGCATCAAAATCTTTATTTTTTATTTTTTTTAGGAAATTTTGATCTTATTCTTCAGCAACATGGAACATTAAGCTGATTATTCTTCATTACATAGCATACATAGGGGATACTCAACAAATAGGTTGGATATCGCAGTTTTCATCGAACGAAAACTCGGGATGGAGTATCTTCCCGCCGAGAATGGCGTGAGCCATGATCTTATCCACGGCTTCCGTGTGATGAATACCGTCCCAACTCACATACTTCTCGGGGTCACAACACGCCGACGCAGTCGCCTTTTCTCCGTTGATTTCTTCAGTACTTCCGCAGAACACATCCATGTCGAAGTTATACTCTCCGCCGCCGTATCCACAGCACGCTCTGATGCTATGTTCCAGTCCTGTGTAATAATAGACGCATTCAACGATGCAAGAACGCTTTCGATCGTAAGAAAAATAAAAAGAAAGAAAGGAAAAGATACCGTGGGCTTTGGGGTTGTGGTAGAGCTCATACAAAACGGAGTAAACGTCGACGTATATAATCTTAGCGTCTCTGTGATCTTTCCTCGTACGTTTTCTTCAGTAAAGCGTTGTATTCGCCGACGGCGTTGTTCAAGTCAATCATACATCCCGCCGGGTCTAAGTCGGAGGAATCGTGGGAAATCTGCGTTAAAGCTGCTGCGTAGCAGCCGATGGGAGCGAGGTTGAAGACGAGAAAAGTTCGGGCTCCTAGGTTGTACAGCTCCTGCAAGAGAAATGGAGGGTTCGTTATCGCTAGCCTTGGCTTTTTTTTTTTCGCCGGTAATAATAAACCGATTCGATTTATTACCTTAACAGCGTCGGAGATTCCCGAAGCTATTCGAGGCTCGAACGGCTGAATCCCGCCCGAACCCACCGCTGCAAAGTTGTAGGCCATGTCGTGCTGCCCGATGAAGATCGTGTAGAGGGCTTTCCCGAATATGTTGGGCGGAGGAAGATTGGTTTCTGGGAAAAATAAAATAACCTCGTAAACATCGCTGTCCGAAAGGAAAAAAAATGGCGTCCTTTTTTTTTTCGCTAGCGGAAAATTTAAGGGTGCGTTTGTCATGCGAAATTCGTGTGTGCGGAAAGCACGACCAAAAACTAAGTTAGCGCGTCGAACAATTGAACTTTACGCTTCGATTCGACCGTTGTACCTCTGCACATTTCCTTTTATTTTCCTTACCAAATTCCGCATACCAAACGCAAAATAAGTACCTTGAAATTTATATTCTTCGACCCGTGATTTAAAAAGCTTCATCTGATTGATCTGAACGTCAAGATAAAAAGGGCTTTCGCCGTTTACGAATAGGGACGTGTTTGGCTTCAAGACCGACGAGGCCGACACGGCGAAGTTAACGCCCTGTCTGAAGTCGGATAATGGATCAAGGTAAGGGCCAAGAAATGGCAGTCCAAAAGCTTGGCCTGAGATTTAAAAAAAAAAAAAAAAGGCAACATTACTGTCTGAATGAACAAGAAGAAAAGAAGGAAAAAAAAACGCATGATTACTGATGAAATCGATGTAAAGCCGTCCGTCGGAATATCGGCCGTTCGGTTTCTTGAAGTAAGTCATGCCCTGAGGAGGAAAAGACGAAGAAGATAGGTACGGAAAAGCCGAATAGAATCCGCCGGTATCAGAGTTCGAATCTCCGAAGTTGAAAATGGCTTTGAAGCTACATTTTGCGTGAGATAAAGGGATCGATATCACGAAGAGAAGCGACCAAGAAACAAGCATCGATCGATGGTTGAAGCCATCGATCGTCTCTCTCTCTGCATGGACTTTAAACATGAGGCTAAACTGGCTTATATATATTTATATATGTAGACGTAAAAAGAAGTGACTTTTTTCGGACAAAGGCACGGAAGTAACGCGGCGACGTAAGTGCATCGACGTACAGAAAGTTGCGTCGGTGTTATTATGTTTTACAGAAGGTGCAACGTCTTAATATACTCTTTCTGCGCATTATCCACATGCAAGGACGCAAAGGCTTTGGTGATGTTACATTAAAAGGCTGTAAGAAGAAAAAGGAAGAAAGAGTTTAGGGCACAAAAGTGGAAGAATTGTTGCTTGAATTATTCAGAAAGCTTTTCTTGAATTGGCTTTTGCAATAAGTGAGGAGAAAAAAAAAATAGTGTATTTAAGCCATGGTGAATTTTAGGACGTCATCGTTTCGCTTGCTTAGCTGGAACCATAATAGATAGATTTTTTTTTATTTTTTTTTTAATTTGTATCCCCACGTTGGAATCTCACTCGTTCCCACTGAGTTCAACTTAAAGCGAATCTGAACCTTATTGTCACCTATTATGAGACGACTTCGGCTTTCAAGCAGGACTAATCATCCTACTTCGTTTTTTTACGATCAGGAAGATATCCCTACAAAACGTCATCGTAGTTCCCACACTCCGACTAAGTTCAGTCTGAAAGAAGCTGAACATCACTGTCGGTTATGAGACGACATCGACTTCTAATGGGACTATCCCTCCCTGGTTCATATGACATACCCCAAATCTCATAAACAACGACAGTCACAGGAATCAAACCTTTGACCAAGAGGCAGGACCGAATTTGGGCGTGTGCATCATGGCTTGTTGCATCATGGCCCACAATTTTAGAGCTAAATTTTAAACGCCCGAGGCCATATTTTTTCGGCCAATTTTTTAAGACCCCTATCGTATTGAGCCTCACTTTGATAAAAGAACCGAGCCACCTAACTTAAAAAAACTGTCCTGTCAAGAGGATGGCACTGCACCCTCCCGATCACTAGGTTAGACCTGTAGGGATGCATGCTACTCCATATGACGCCGTCCCAAACCATACAAACATGAGCCGTCATATGATTTGAACCCATAATTGAGTGAATTAAACTATTCCCTTTAACCACTAGGCCAACCTTGTTGGATCCCAAGACTGTAATGAATGTCTCGGTCGTATATGTGCTTGGGAATGAATGATCTTGATTTTGTATGGATCTTGATATTTGGGCCTTGTAATTACGCCATATGGGCTTTATATAATGGGCTGGGCCCAATTCTGATTCTAAATATAATAAGATAAGGTTTCATATAGTGAACATAAGAAGAAAAAAAAGCTGTTTTCCTTATCGAAATCCTCGGACCAATCGAAGCCCAGTCAATGTTGGAGGGGCAAATAAGTATTTTCAGCTTGTGATATAACTTCGTCAAAGGTTGACTAACATGATGTGATGGACTAATTTAAGAAAGCAAATATGGTTAAATAATCAAATATGATGCTAATGAATCGTATCTTTTGTTTTGTGTTGCGGCGAATCGTTGATGTATGATTTATTCAATGATATATATATAGATTAGGCTTGAATAATATATAAAGGATGTCTATAACAAAGAAAAGCACCCCATCACATTAATTGGAATTTTTACAAATTAATTTAAATATTTTGCCATGGCACGTTCATGATTAATTTAGATTTGGTTTTCTTAAATTTGAATATATTAAATTCATGCTTTGTCCTATCTATTTTTCCTTTCCTTTTTTTGAAAAGGTCAAGATAAAATTCTAAATCCATCCTATATTGAAGGAGATTTGATCTGCGTAGAAAATAAATAAATAATATATTTTTTATATCTACACTTTTTTTTTTCCTCTCTTTTTTAGCTCAGTTCATCATCACACTCATTTCAGTTATCAAGTCTCTTATTACCTATTTAATCTCCTCGAATTGAATATTCCTCTGCATCTCCATTAGATCCCTCGCAAGCTTTTTTTTTTCGTCTATATATCTAATGAAGAAGGAAGAAAGAAAACCCATCTGCCACCACCGTCGCCGGCGGCGCTTATTCATCAGAAAACCCACTGAAAAAATCGTAGTAAGAAAACATCAATGGCCTCGGCGCGTGGCATTCACCGTCGCCGACTCCTACGCCACCGATTCTTCTTCAGACGAGCGAGAGAATGCAGCGCAGATTGGGAGACAGAAAGTTAAGACATATACAGTTGATATGCGTCCTGCAGATAAAAGCCGCCGCAATAAAAAGAGGGGGCCGCCGGCGGCAGAGGCCAACCGCGGAGGAAGGAGTAGATTCCGAGGAGTCCGCCGGCGGTCTTCGGGAAACTGGGTGGCGGAGATACGCGATCCACTGCTCCATGAGAGGCGGTGGCTGGGGACGTACCGTAGCGAGGAGGAAGCTGCAATGGCTTACGACGTAGAAGCGATTAGAATACGTGGGCCCAATGCTCGGACGAATCTGTTAAAACCTCCTCCTCCTCTGCCGCCGCCGCCGCCGGAGGAGGAGGAGTTGGTGGGGGTGGAGGAAAACGGCGGCGCGTGCACATCTTCTGACTCAGTTCCGAGGTTGTCTCCTACTCAAAGCATGGCAGATCAGAATATGTCTCAGTTTGAAAATAATGCTTCAGATCATCTGAATAACAATAACGACGACGATTGTCAAGAACATAAAGCTGATGAGGAAGATCGGCGTGGAGAAGATGATCGGCAGCCGTTTGATATGAACTTTCTGAGCGAGTTCATCTGTGAGCTTACGCCGCCGCCTCCGCCGCTAATTTATAATTATGGAAAAAATACGGTTAAGGAAGATTTCCTAAAGGAGTTTTTTATATTCAAAACGTAGCATAAAATATTATTCAAAGAAATAGCTGACGTATGTGTTTTGAATCATCAGGATTTTACTTCTAAAGTCGAATATATAAATAAAAATGTAAGGAAACTACAGGGAGAATGTATCCTAAGGTTTGGGATCTCTATTCCACTGTCTGTATTCCACTTCGTATTTCAACCTACGAAAATCGTTACACCTTCCCCGCCCAGTGTTAAAACACTCGTACACATCATTACATCCATAAATACTACACCAGTTGTTTAAATAAAAAAAGTCAATATTATATATTTTAATATATAATACTGCTTTTTCTACACCAAAGTAGAAAAATATATAATATTGACTTATTTTTTATTTAAACAACTGGTGTAAATGATATTTATGGGTATAATGATGTATACGAGTGTTTTAACACTGGGCGGGGAAGGTGTAACGATTTTCGTAGGTTGGAATACGAAGTGAAATACAGAAAGTGAAATAGAAGATCTCAAGCCGTATCCTAAGGAATTACACGGAGAGTGCATATCTTCTTATATAGTTGTTTATGAATGATTTGCTTAGTGCATGTTTGGTATTGTTTATATACATGAGGGTTTAAATAATTAAGATTTATATAAAACTAATTAATTAGTATAAAATAAGATGTGTATTTAGTTAATTGGTTTATAAAAACCTACATGAGATGTTATATTTATCTACATAGTTTTAGAATTGTTATAGATAAATACATGTTTTATATTGAACCAAATAGATGAAAATATCTTAAACCAACATTTAAAAATCTTAAACTTATGAACCAAGCAAGCTGTGAAGGTTAGAAAAAATATGCTGTCCAAATTTCAAACAAAAGGTTAAATAGAGATGATATTTCACTAGCTATAAGAGCATTAACTAACTTGTAAAGATACATATATCTACTATTTCCTCATTCATTTCCTTTTCTTTTTATAAATAATCTCTTCTACATAAGGTAAGTACAAATGACAGGAAAAAAGTTGAAACCTATATCAAAACTCATTGCGAGAAATAATCTTCATTCAAGCTTAGATTTGGCAAGAGCCATTTCATAAGTGTTTTCTGTGTCTTTTTGTGTATGCTTTATATGCCGAGAAACTGAACTGTCGTCCAATGTGTGAGACATAGTTTGTTTCTTACCAAATGAAAAGAGTAAATAAGCTCACCTCTGTTATTACCATTTCATTATTACAACAATGACCTCAGTTCAGACCAAGCTTAGGATCTCTATGCTACCGTTGGAGGTAGCCGCGACAACCATCTCCGATTTCTTCATCCAACACACGCTCGAAACAAAGTCTTCGCCAGTTTCCCCGCTATCCACGCCCCCGAGCTTGTGGCAAGTCATCGGCATTGGCAGGGACTTGTAATAAGCATATACCTGAGGACCAAAAACGAAAAAAGAAACAGAAAATGTAATAAGTCCAAAAGCCCGCAAGAATTTCGTTCGAATCTTATTTCAGTTGCGGATAGTGTCCAGATGGACTCGGGCAGGCGGGCGGGCCCTACTTTAGCTTTTCAAGTCGTCGTCATTAATGCTAAAGATGGTCGAACAGCAGGTAGGATCATCGACAATAGGATCACAAATAGCCCTAACTTTCCGTTCGGGCGGTAGTTTTAGGCCGTCGGATAGGACAGAAAAGATTACGTCGTTCCATTACATATGTATAAGAGTAGCAGTAAAATGGAGTACCTCATTAGTTTCAGAACCACATACTATGTAACCATTTAACACTGCCAACCCCACAAAGTTCTGCATGGATCGTAAAAAACGTATGAACAAAACACACGCAGAGACGAAAAGGGGCGGAAAGAAAAAAAAAAGCGAACCTTTTCGTTAGTATGTCCTTTGAAAGTGAGGTTGCATGCGTTGGGAGGCGACGGTCCCTCCAGGCAAGTTTTCTTGAGGTCCCATAGCTTCAACGTGCCATCGACCGAAGAAGACACGACGGTCTGAGCGTCCAAGAACCTTACGTAGCTGACCGCCTTGTCATGGCCGGACAGCGTGCACCATGGGATCCTCGTGTGCCTGAGATCGTAGCAGTAGATTTTGGAGTCCGCCGAGCCGAAGGCCATGAAATGGGAGGAGGAGGAAGAGCATTGAACGCAGCAGACGTTCGCCTGGTTCCATATGCACCCTATTGAATTCTTCTGCGCCAATGGAAAATATCGCCAAGAATCAGCCTTCTCTTCGATGAATCTCAGACAGTCGATAAAACGGAAGCTTTATTACCTCGTTGACGGTCCATATTCTAACGGAGCAATCGTCGCCGCCGCTGGCAAACTTGGTGGGATCGGACGGAAAGAAGTCGACGGACCAAGCTCTCTTTTGGTGCTCCTTGTACCTCGACAAAACGCCCCCCTTATTTACGTCCCAAACCTTTAAGACAGTATACAAATCGTAAAAAAAGAAAGAATATCAAAAAGAGAAAGAAATAGTGCAAACGAAACGACGAATAGGCTGCTTAAGACATGCCTGAATCAGACCATCATAATCTGCAGAAACAATGTAGTTCTTGATGTAGCCATTCCAGCAAATCGAGCTGAACTTAGACTCATTCGACATCTGAACGACGGGATAATGAACGTCGACGGCATCGTTCAGAAGGGAACTGAGCTCGAATATCTTCATCTTCTTCGAAACGCCCGCCGCAGCAATAAACTCCTCGTCCCTATCCAAACTCAGGGAAGAAATCACGCTGTTCGGGCTGGGAATCTCGCCGTTCCTCAGAGTCCCGCGCGTCTTAAACCCTCCGTACCGCGAAAACTTGCAAATCCCGTCGAAGAACCCTTCAGACATCGGAGAATATCCGTCTGAAGTTTGAGCATCCGACCGCCTCTCGCACCCTCCTCCCAGCACGTCGTCGTCCGCTCTGTCCTTAACGAGCCCTTCGCCGCTGTTTCGTTTGAGCGCTTTTGCGCTGAAGTAGGCATTTTCTAGCAGGCCCATGTGTTTGGACAGCTCGTTTTTTAGTACGCTCGTCCTAGGAGGATTATCGTCTTTTGGACCGCCTTTATCCGTGAAACTACACCTTCTTTCGAGCTCTTTAATGTCTGCCTCCAAGGAATCTATGCATTCCAACAAGTGACAAACTTTCTTCTGCTTAGACCTTTTGAGTGAGTCGAGGAAATCGAGGAGGAGATCTGATTCGAAGTCGTCGACGCCCTTCTCTTCTTCGTCGCTGCGTATCGAGCTTGAATTCCACAATCCTTGCATCAGCTCACATTGCAAGATATCCCTGAATCCATATGGTTGTAATAATTATTGCGTAATATCCTAAGTTAGGGACTAAATTTAGAGCAAAAACTCACATGGTTTTCGGGCGAGAAGAAGGCTCGGGATGGAGCAGCCAGAAGCAGAATCCCGCCTCCCTCGGATGCTTCGAAAGAAAGCTGACGGGCAGAATTCGATGACGAAGGTCGAGCATTTCCGTCGAGCGAGCTTCTATCGATTCGAAACTGCAGAGGAACTGTAAATAACAGGAAAAAAAAACCTGACAAAAGATTAGCATTATTACAGCAGTTTTATTCATCATATGGTAATAAGAATCATCCTCTTCACCTTACCTCAACCAGCAAAAGCCCGAGGCAGTAGACATTAAACGACTGCAAATTGTCAGCTTCGAGGCTCTCCTTACAAGCATACCAATTCGACTCCATACGAAAAACGTCGGGCCTCGAAGAAGATCTTGGGATGAAAGACTGAGGCAGCCTATCGAACCGTTCGATCTTTTGCATCTTCGCCCTATCGGAGGATTCTTGGATCAATCTGCCGACGTATTTGATATCGCCCGTTTCAGTCAAAGCGAACGAAGACGGCCTTAAGTCGAGCAAGGCCGTCCCTTGGCAGTGCACGGCGTTAACCATCTGAACAATCTTCCTGAAGAGGAGGAGCTTGTCGAACTTTCTTACATATTGGTCTGAATTCTTATTGCAGAGTAGCCATTCTCGCAGGTTGATCCCCGAATGGGAATGGTTCGAATCTCTAGCCACCTTCGATGGCGGGCAGCCTTTCGTATTTCCGTCCCGATCTACCTTCGAATAATCGAAATATGCGCCGTTAGCTCGAAATCGGAGATTTTCGGCAGGTCTATATCCATACTTACCCATGAAGAACTCAGAGAAATTGGAAGATGATGATAGAATCTTTGACCTTTTTGTAGCTTCGAGAGGTAGTTTACTACATGAAGCTACATTATTATTGCTTGGACCATCTTCTCCTTCTCTTCTGCGATGTTTGAAGGCTTTCCCTGCCTTGTCCGAAGAAGTACTTTTCATAGAATGCTCCATATATATACACACACTGATACACACACGCACAAGTATATTTATATATATATATATATATAACTCCTTCAAACCCAAGACTCACTGATCACAGTGCTTTGCATGCAAGTGACGCAAGCAAACACTTGGAAAACTGACTGCTTTTGTTTCCCAAATGGATTCATTTTGTTCATATTGTAAGATCCTAAGAGACTATTTATATATATATATATATATATATATAATTATATATAGCAGAAGAAGAATGGAGAAAAGAGTTACAAAGGGTTATGTTTTCGATGCAGACTGTCCAAGCATATCCATTTATTTATTTTAGGCTACAAAAGAAACACATCAAATGTATATATAGTAAAAAATATATATATGAGTGATATTTACGAAGAGTATGCAATCCGTGGGGATCATAAAAATATGAAATTTTTAGGAAAGATGTTGGATAAACATAGAAAAATAAAATTGATAGATTCTAGTAAATTTTAATTCTTCTACTTTTACTTTTTTTTTTAATTCTTTGAGATTCTATAAATATCTGTGGTGGATATGACACATATCGATTTGGAAACTACTAGAAGTTGCGGATATATATTCTTCTGTTGTAATAATATTTGAAATTACTATTTTTAGGATATGAGTCTGTCTACATACACTGAACTCATACATGCATGCATCGAACTTACTAGAAAAAGTCTTCGTCTGGAAACTACGAGAAACTCTTTTGACAACAACAAAGCAGAACTTGACACGTGACTATTGACAGAAATAATTAAATAAATAATTACACAAAAACATTATATTATTAATATGAGTCAATAAAATATTGAATTATCATGGTCATCTCAACTCGTAGTGTAATCAAGGGTGGCAGTGAAGTTGATGGACCCCACTGAAAAAATTATATTTAAGAAAGTTATAATCTAAAAATAAAAATATTGATTAAAATATATCCATAAAATTAATATAAATTGATTAACTATATTTAAAAAAATTTAACGGGATCCCACTAAGATTATAGACTTATTATATATTATTATGTAATTTCTTGCCTTCGTTCATATATATTATGGTATTAAATTTTTTAATGATAATTGATACTAATTTAGACCCACTGGGACATTATTTTGGCTCTGTTATTGGTCGGAGCATGAAAATTATGTAAAAATATATCGTTGAGATCACTTTAAACTGAACTTAATCGGAATTAAAAGTGCCATTAGTACATAATTGATTTTACTTGCATGTGAAGAATGTCAACACCGTGTGATCAAGGGAAACAACCTTTTCTTTACTAAGAAGAAAAAAAAAACTTATATAGAAAGAAAGAATGGTTGCTTGTCACGTGTGGATACAAAGGCAAGCGCATGGTCCGCACGTGGACCTACCAAAGCTGTTTGGTCTCAATTGGTTAAAACTATAGATTTGACGGCCAAACGCTCGCCAAATAGCACAAACCATAAGAGTGCAATAATACGAACACTAATGCGCCGGATACAAACAGAACTTCTGAGTTAAGCATACTTAGACGAGAGTAGTACTAGAATGGGTGATCACTGAAAAGTCCTCGTGTTTAGAAAACTCCCAAGGGCTTGACCTAGTGGTTCGATCCCTGACCTTTCAAGCGGGAGGTCAGGGTTTGAATCCTCTAGGAACCTTGACTATCGTTGTTTGCGGGATTTTGAGGTGGGTCTCATGGACCAGGGAGGATTAGTCCTGCTGGAAGCCGTGGTCGTTGCATAGCCGACGATGAGGTTCGGATTCGATTCACACCAAACCTAATCGGAGTGTGGGGACTACGATGACGTTGTGTGAAAATATCTGTCTGACCGGAAAAAAAAAAAAGAATAAATAAAAGAAGAATGCTTCAGTCTAATTGATGAGGTGGGTAAAAAAAAAAGGCTGTTATTCGGACGACATGCGTGCACTAATATAGTATGCAGAATATTATTTTTTATATTTTAAATTATTTATCTTATAATAGATGCTTTTTAATTATTTATCTTATAATAGATTATTTTTAACTTCATATCAAAATTTGAAAGGGATGGTTATCTTTTAATTTTATTATAATTAAAAATTAGTATGGGTAAAAAATATCTTTTAATTTTATTATAATTAAATAAATAAATAAAAAATAAAGGTCAATCTACACTTAAATACCTATTTGTATAAAAAAGTTATAATTCAGTATCCGGTCAGAAAAAATTTATATTTAAGTACCCAACTGGTTGTGTGTACCATTTTACCATCCTTAACGTATCTTTTTATATGTATATTACGTACCACATCAGCGTTTATGTGGTACCTATATACGTTTCTTTATGTTACCTAAATTTATTATGTAATTTACCTTTTCTTACGGTATTATATACCACAATATGTTTCTACATCATATCTAAATATACTCATATGGTGTACCTGCGACGCAAACAGGTACTTATGTGCAAAAATTTTATTCTACTAGGTACCTAAATGTAAAACAATTCTGACAAGGGACTGAATTGATAATTTTTATATAGAGGGGTATTTAAGCGTAAGTTTCCCAAAAATAAATTAGACAGACAAATTTACAGTTTTTACTAAATCTGAGCTGTTTTATAAAAAAGTGTAGATAAAAAAATGAAAAATTTATCATAGTCCTATTTGAGGAAACAAATATTTGGTTTTTATTATTTGAGTTTTAATCGAAACCATACCATACCAAGTAATCGGATCTAAAATGGTATGTACTTGTATGGGTTTCTAATGGGCCAGACCTTAAAGTAATTTTTATCATTGGGCCCTAGTCAGGCCCATTATTATATCGTGGAAATATTTGAACACTCAAATCAATAAATTGAAGTAATAAATTCGAATAGGGACCATGCTTATTATTATCCTGTCATTCTCGATGTAAGAAATATCACATGCTTGCTATTTATTTATTAGTTCAAGATTACAGCCTTTTAATATTTTGTAAATTAGTGTTTTAAGAGATTTTATATTATTATGACGTCATTTTGAAGTAAGCATTCGCGTCATCATTCCATGAATTATTGCACTATGATTGCCCGTAATCTTCTTTTATAATAAAGTAACGTCTAGAAGAGCAACCAATTGTTAATGTGAAAGGAATCTTTTTGCTTTTGAAAATTTCATGAAGATTGTCTTAATACTTCACACTAATATTACGACAACTAATGAGCTCATTAATCATGTCGTTAATCTTAATCATGCCCCACTAATGATGTGAATGCACATAATTTATTAAACAAAACTTGCATTTATTAGTATTTAATTACCCACTCAACACTTATTTTGACGGTTGTTAAATTACATGCACATTACCACAAAACTTTTAAGTCAAATTTGTAATGACATGTAATAAATAATTAATTTAAATTAAATAAATGAAACAATATCATTAATAAAAAACATCACATTCAAAACGTCTCAATTCTTCACTACAACCTTTTTCTATAAAACCACCGCCTTTCTTATCAACTCATCACCTCCATAAATCATTCCTAAAAAGAAGGAAAAAAAGAAAGAAAAAAAGAAAAACGAAATTATTACACAATCATGTCACACATCACCATCCTTCCGACGGCGGGCATGGGCCACCTAATACCCTTGGTGGAATTCTCCAAAAAGCTCCACCAGCGCCACCGCACGACCACCACCATCATCCTCCCCAGCGACGGCGCAGTCTCCAAAGCACAGCGGGCTTTCCTCAACGCCCTGCCCCCTCACATACGCTACGTACTCCTCACGCCGGTCGACCTCACCGACCTCTCGCCGGAGGCCAAGATAGAGACGCGCATGTCCCTCACCATCGCCCGATCTCTGCCCTTCATCCACGGAGCAGTCGAGGACATCCTAAAGCAGGAGGAGAAAATAGACGCCTTCGTCTGCGACCTCTTCGCCACCGACGGCTTCGACGTCGCCTTCAAGCACGGCATTCCTGCGTACATCTTCTTCCCTTCCTCTGGCTACTGTCTGTCCCTATTCCTCCGCCTGCCAAAGCTCGACGAGGAAGTCTCCGGCGAGTACAGGGACGTCCCAGAAAAGATCCGACTGCCGGGTTGTGCCCCGATCCATGGAAAGGATCTGCTCGACCCGGTCCAAGACAGGGAAAACGATGCTTACAAATGGGTTCTACACCATACGAAGAGGTATGCCTTAGCTCAGGGAGTAATCTTGAACAGCTTTAAGGAGCTAGACCGGGGCGTTATACAGTACTTCCACCAAGATTCTGAAGAAAAAGGCACTGAAAACCCTAAGGTTTACCCAGTTGGTCCTCTTGTCCGAGAGGGTGAAGACGACGATGATGTAATAGAGCACAACCCTTGTCTGAAGTGGTTAGACGCACAGCCCAGCAGCTCCGTACTGTACGTCTCCTTCGGGAGTGGTGGGACCCTATCGCAAGACCAAATCATCGAGCTTGCTTTGGGGTTAGAGGCGAGCGAGCAAAGGTTTCTGTGGGTCCTTCGCTGTCCTAATGAGAAGACTGCCAACGCAAACTACTTCGACATTAAGGATTCTGAGGACCCTTTGGCTTACTTGCCGCAAGGGTTCTTACAGAGAACTGAGAATCAAGGCCTCGTTGTTCCTCTATGGGCGCCGCAGGACAAGATCTTAGCACATGGATCGACTGGCGCTTTCCTTACACACTGCGGATGGAATTCCGCCCTCGAAAGCGTCGTCAATGGCGTCCCGATGATCGCCTGGCCGCTGTACGCCGAGCAGAGGATGAACGCAGTGATGCTTCACGAGGATGTTAAGGTAGCTTTGAGGTTTGAAGATCATGGCGGCTGTAATATAGGCCGGGCTGAGATTGCTAGCGTTGTGAAGAGGTTGATGGAAGGAGAAGAAGGTAAGGAGGTAAGGAATAGGATTGCAGGTCTGAAGGATGCTGCTTTTAGGGTTCTTGGCGAAGATGGTGAGTCCTCGAAGGTTTTGGATGGGCTGGTTAGTGGTTGGAAGGAGATGAAGTCGCCTGCTTGATAGTGTGTCTTTGATCTGTTTTGTCGCCATTTCTTTCATTTTCTTACTGTTTGTGAACATAATTTCTGCATAAAATGAGCCCAGAAAGACATCATGGGAGGCCCAATAATTTACTATAACTTCAATTGTGTCCTTACATTGAATTACATTTGCAATATATATATATATATATTTATATATGTATGTATATGTAATAGAATATGATAATAGAACACAGATGACGAGATGTGCTGTGTCCACATGGAAATGGTTATCCAAAACCAAGATGATGAAGGGAGAGAAGAGAGAATAGTATTAAAATAGAGACCAAAGCAGTCTACTTTTTTCTCTCTTTTTTTTTTTCATTTTCTATTGTTATTATTATTATTATTACAGTAATTGATTCTATTTCTCATCAGCCAGAATCTCTCAATCTCCTCTGCTTTTCTTCCTGGAACTCTACCAGCTATCAGTGTCCATCTGTTTTAATGAAAAAAAAAAAATCGTTATTATCACTAAAAAAGAAGTAGAATAATAATAATAAAGGAATTTCTTTCTTACTTGTCTCCCACGAGCTTGTGCATTCTGTTAATAATGTCTTCTTCTTCCTCAGTCATGCTTGTGAAGTCCCATGCTATACTACTTACCTCTGAAATATATATACAGACAATCAAAGTTAATTATAACACACACACACACACACACACATATATATATATATATAGAGAGAGAGAGAGAGAGAGAGAGAGAGGTGTAAGAAAGGAAGAAGAAAGAAGAGATGATGATGAACAAAAGGAGAAAGGTTAACCTTCAGAGAAGCCACAGTTTCGGAAGTTGGGATGGTTTTGCTTACTCTTATCCATTAAAGAAAGAGATAGAAGACTGTAATAGCTTATGATTTAGGTAGTACTACAGAGGAGAGGTTTCACTGTATATATATAGACAGAGACTAAACTCCACCGAGTAATACATACATACATACATACATACATGTAGTATGTATATTTATATATTAATATAAAAATATATTATCATGAGATTTAACTGGGGTAAGTGATGGTCCGAAAAAAAAAACAAAATTACGTGTTTTTAAGTCATGAATTTTTTATTTGTACATCACCCCACAAATTCCTATACTTCAACTATATTCCATTATTTATATAAATAAACGTACAAAATAAAAAGTATGAATGTATATCATTCATTGGTGGGAGGAGAAGACATGTACTTCAACTATTCCATACGGACACATATATCTGTTAACTGTTAATCAACAGACAGATATTTGGGGTCTATGCTATCCTACCACTTAGGTATAACCCAAGTGAGTTGAGATTGTGACACTTGTCCCATCTAAAAGATGGTGCTGAGATCAACACCTTGGATTGGGAAGGTGTGACACGTGTCACAATCTTAAGCCAACCCAGGTGGGTAGGTAAGAATAAATCGATATTTGGATATAGAATGAAGATAAGTGGGTCCCACTATTATGTTGTTATGGAAAATGACGTTAATCATATCCTTTCAAGGCACTAAGTTATGATAGCGAAGAGTTGAAAATTATGAAAAGGGAAAGAATCATTTCTTTCTTTGCCCTTTCATATTATATTTGGGACACGTTGGTCATGATGCAACATGCGAGTGACCTTGTTTGTAAGAAAGTTTTGGAAATACCTTATTCGTTTTCCAAATGGATAGACGATATTTTTTGGAGCGAGAACGAATTTGAACCTCATTATCTGATATAAAATGACTTCAACTTTCGGCCAACTAATTCTCTAATCTATGTGTAATGTTGTTCAAAGTCTATACGGACTATGATAGTAATGGAGTCTAAATGGGATCGAATCTTTAACCTCGTGTTGGAGATATCAAGAATTCGACCACGTGACTTGTGGGTAGGCAATTATATTGTGATAGAAAGAGAATGAATCTTACTATAAAGTATTCCCTTTTTTTTTTCGGATAAGGAGATAGGAACATAGTCAAGAATGCGATGCAGCTTCAATCCTTATAAAGTTATGGTTGATATATAAATCTTTAGACAAAAAGAAAAAAAAAGGAAAAATTAAATTAAGTGGCAACCCAAAAGATCCCAACTGAAATAAAAAGCACAAACCCTTTCTAACAACCAAGTTTTTTCCTAAATGAACCTTATAGCTTACAAAGAAAGATCTTATAAATTTAAAGTTACATGTTGCCCTAGAACCAATAACAGCATTAAAAAAAAAAAGAAATCTGATATCAAGTGTTAGACCAAGCTAATACAAGGGATTGATTATATATCCAAACTAGTAACAAATACAGATGCTATAATGTGTTCTCTTAACGAAAAAGAAAGCCTAACGACGGTCGAATTTCGATCATAGTAAAGTTACAAAAGAGTGTGGCCTATGGCGGAGAAGTACACGAAAAAGGCGAAGAAGTCAAGCAGGTTCTACTCCTCCCCTTCCGCGGCTTCGGACATCAATCGTTTTTATGTTCGATAGCCATTGAACATATAGCGAAAATCGACGCATCTTCTTGGTTTAGGGCCACCCCTTTATACATCAGCCTTCCATGTCACAACTTTCAATCTTTAAGAAATGGTGGGTTAGGGCCGTCGTCTTCCAACTGATTCTTAGTTTCGGTTTGATCCACCAATATTGAATCAATGCCTCCTGTTGAAATATGAAAACTATGAGCATGGAAGTTTTTCGACAACATCCCAAGAAGAAAGAAAAGAAAGCCCTCCTATTAGTTAGATTTCATCTTTTTCCTGGAAAATGTGAAAAGCATATCGTTTTGTAGCAATATTCTACAACCTGAATGAAAAAAACTTCACAAGTCGACATTATGTCAACCAACCACGTGAGAATTGACACAACAGTGAAGATGAGGTATATACCATTTTGAGATTGTTTCACTTAACTGATGGACTAATACTAATTTAAACCCGAGACTCAGAGTCATTACCTGTAATGACGGGGAGAAGATGGCCGATCCGGCGAAGACACATGCGTTCTATTTTCCTCTGATATCCTTGATCGAACTCCCTCATTCATATGTAATTGCTCATCCCTGCCCGAAAAGCCTCGAGGACCCATCGAACCAAACTCAAGTTGGTCACTAGGAAGACCGTAGGTAGAAGCATTATGATCAAATGGGTACAGCATCATAACAGGCGGGGATGGTCCATTAGCTAATCCATTTGATTCTGCTGATGATGAAGGGTACATGTTGTAAGCTGCATCTTGAGGGCCAATTTCACTAAAACTCGAGCGCATTTGACCATTCTGTGATGGGTATGAAGAGCCAGAGTCATTCCTGTGAGCATTCCATGAACGGGGTGATCGAACCTCATTAGGAGGCAAACGATCAGCCCTGAAGTTCGATCTAGTAGTTTGGCTGCGACCATAACCTCGTAATGCAGAACGTGGTCTAGGATTAGCATTCCTATCTTGGTTATAAGCTCCCCTTCTTGTTCCAGATGAGTGCCGCCCCCTAACGGTAACCTTTTGAAAGGAAAACGCTCAGATTAGATGACAAACGCCCAAATGAAACTCGAAGAGTAGTTGTTTATAACAAAAGAACATTTATATACTATATCCAGAATTCAATCCTGCAGAGCCAAGCTCATAGCAAAAAAATATGTGAAGCCTTTGGGATACAATAAGAGGTTCTGTTAATTTCTCCATATGCTTTCTAAGGATTAGTGTTAAATCAACAGCTCTCAAACACACAAACACAATATCTGATACAGAAGAAACGTCTACTTCATTGATAAGATTTTATGTACTGGAATAATGACAAGGCGCAGTCGCAAATCTAATGAAATTAAGTTACCCACAGCACAAGAAAGAACTCTTACAGGATTAGGCAGATAGGTTCCTGTTCCACTTCGATATCTTGGCATATCATCCAAGTAAGGCTGATACACATTGGAAGGCCTGGCAGAAACTGATTGAAGTGCAGTCAATGGGACCAAATGATGACCATAATTCGTCATAAGCTGAGAGAAGACATTGTTATTTACTGAAAGTGCAGCAGGGTTATCATACGGAGCCCGGCCTTGGAGATACATTGGTTGAACCATAACAGGCGATGGATAAACCGAAGGAGAAGGGTATTGCGGATTTTGGCACGATCTTCCGAGTAGTAAATTTTTATAGTGACTATCAAAGTCACTATTAAGAATGTCAGATTTTTTTTCATCAGATGTTTCATTGGCAGTTGTCGCTCTCGGAGAATTAGAGGGTTGGTTGTGATCCTCAGACTCATAGTTCTCTGATGCTTCATCACCTCCAAAATGGCTACTGGGCGCATTAGAATTACCTGAATCAGGCGGAATATTGTATACTGGTAGCATTGTTAAGAAAGGGATTGGTGGTCCAGTAGGATAGAATGCAATAAGCCCAGAGTTATCATTCACTCTCTGTCTAGATCCAGGGTTAATGAACATTGGAGCAAACGGCCCAATCGAGTCTGAACCACTTGTCTGAGCAGCATCATAACCAGGCAAGTTATGCCCAGGAACCTGCAAAGAAGCCACTAGCTCAGACCCATGGTCACTTTCTATCATCTCGGTCTCTGCGCTCTGTAGGTGGACCCGTTGTTGATCATCATTTTTTTGGTTAGACACTTGATCGGGCATAAATTTGCCTTTTCCATGGGTGCGGTTACCTAATTCGGATGCTGTTTTCTTCCCTCGCTTTTCTTTCAAAGATTTAGATGTCTTAACGGATGATCCATCCCAGGAGCTACTTAAAGAAGTTCCGCTTCTCAAAGAATTACTGCGTGTGGCAGATGATAACATCAAACTAGTCGATCTTTCTTCTGCAGAAATCTCACTACTTCTAGTATCCTGAACAGGAGAACTGGAACTATTATGTCTCGATGATCCACCTTCATATTTAGAATGCTTCTGCTGAACTTTTGCAGAACTAACAAACCCACTTTGTGTATGTTGAGAAACGCATTTCCAACCAGAGACCGATGGCGGAGGTTCATCACCTGAATGGTAAACATTAAAATCGCCATTATCTGAGTCATAGCTGGGAGAGGAGCAGGCATCTTGACCCTGCCCGATATAATTATCAGATTCCTGGTCAAATGAATCTTCGGTCTGCGAGTTTCTCGGGAAATGAGTCAATTGCGGTGAAACCAAACCATAGGGGAAAGAAGGACCAATCAAAGGAGTATTTATGGGTGCAAATCCTGGCATGTTTTGCTGAGTGTATCCCATTGCATGAAGAAAAGATGGTGGTAGTTGGAAAGGTAAATGAGCTGAATTTAAGCTTAAAGGAACATGATCTGAGCCATTGAAACCATGAAGTGAAGTTGCTGCCATCATATTCACAATATCTTGTTCGTCATGGAGTGGTACCAGAGATCCAGGTCTGGATAAAGAAACTTCACTCGATGGATCTATGCCTAAACTTTGGTAATAGCTAATGGAACTATTATTTGAGTCCGAAGTAGCAGCGTCAGGACCTCTTTGGGACATAACATGATTAAAAAATGGGCCATCTTCAGTTGAAGATTGTCTACTGTGGCTTACCGAGCTTTCAGATCCAAGGTTTTTATTGCTTCTATCACTATTATCCAGCCTACCAGAAGTAGCTTGAGCATTTGAAGTTTCTGCTTGCCTCTGACGCCAAGACTGAGATGATGCATCACCATAAGCATCGGTCAGTTCAGGACTAGATCGTGCTCGAGCTAAAAAACGTCCACGTGAGTCATATACCAACTGATCATCTACAGTATCTTTCTCAGATTTATCAATAAGTGAGACCTGATCAGGCGTGGTCTCTCTCCCAGTTTGATTAGCACTTGTGTTGTTCACATGAGACTGACTTTTTCTGCTTTGCCTGAGAGAGGCTGCAGGTAACTCACTTGTCGTACGCATTATTCCAACAGAATCACTTTCCTTCATGGTTATCCGACTAATGTTACTGTTATAATTTTCATATTCATGATGATCGTCTGGAGTTGATAACCTTGTGTGCAACAAATCAATCACAGGTGCATCAGGCCTGTGACCACTGCCATGCCTCTTCCATGTGTTCATGAAAAACTGGTTAACTTCAAAAGTCACGTTCTCAGCAGGGCACTCTAGTAATCTACTCAGTCTTTTAGCTCCAAAGGCAAGTGCACTTCTGATCCTATAGAAATTACCTGAGAAAATTTTAAAACAGAAAGAATAAATTTTCTTAGCATGGACAGACCAAACAGATGAATAGCTTGCGTGAAAATGAACTTTACAGAATTCAACAAGTGGACAAATTATAATGGTTAACATTTAGAAGATCTAGTTCCTTGCATACTTTTGTTCATCGTACAGCCAAGGTTATAGAAATGGAAGTGATCCAATCCAAAAAGTTCAGAAGAATCAGAGTATATTGTAGAACTGGTACCAGAAAACTGAAGAACAAAGGGCTACGTGAGGAGAAAATCTTCAATAGCACAAACATCCCCACTACTTCCCATTATTATTCCGTACATGATGTCATTACTGAACCTTAAACCAACACTCTAATGGCAACTTATGGAAAAGAAACAGTTCACATGACTATTAAGACAGCAAGCTAAATGCAGGTAGTGACTGCAGCATTCCCCCAAGCTAGGGAGATTCTCATTAATCATCATAGATAGAGCTTGTCTAAGTTTCGTTTTGCACCAACTTTCAGCTGAGAAACAAAAATAAAGGCAACTCTAACAACCAGGAAACATCCCCACACACTAAATAGTTTCAGAACCAAAGATGACAAGTGACTAAAAGCAAAGGAAGCGAAGGTTTTTAATGGGTTTGGTGATGAGAATCTCAAACATGTAAATGAATCATATTAAGAGAACCAAGTCAAGGACAAAGATGAAAGAAGGCATTGACATTATTTTATCACGTTACCTTTACTAACACTCCGTCCGAGGTTGTTGTTCACACGTAAAGGATCAATCACGTTAAAATGCTTGGACACAAATGGTTGTCCATTGTTTTCTAGCCCACCCGGAAACACGGCATAAACAGAGCTACACGCATCAAGAAATGACTCGCTGAGTAGCAATTTTTCACTGTCCATTCGAGGAGGTTTAGCTGCAAATAAAGAAGTAAAATGAAATGAAGATGCACGCCATGATATAGCATATATGCATGTGTTTATTATTAAACCCAGAAAAAACCATTACCGGTAACATTAGGCAAGATATTGATCGGCACAGGACCCCATAAGCTAACACAAAAGTTGTCCCAGTCAAAGTTGCTGAAGAACTCCAAAAACCGATAAAGAACCTTCACAAATCAAATAAGTTGTTCAGAAGACAATAAAAAAGCAAGCAGTAAGGTCATAATCATGCATAAAAACTGTCACCTCCAGAGGTCCCTGAAAAGAGTTATTGAACACATGGAAGATGTAAAGAACTAGGGTCTCGAGAGCATAAGTAGATATAAGTCCATGATGAGCACCCAATATGCGGCTCTCATAGTAGCACCAAGCTTTAATCAATATAATGCTACGCTTGAAAAGATGATCCTGGTTGATTAGATTATCAACCTACAACAAAATACAAGTTTCATGAGACAGTACATTTCCAAGTTCATAGGAGATAGAAACTTGAATTCTGATATTTTTGTACACAAGATTCCAAAACTCACCTCATCAAGAAAGCATAGGGTGCATAACCCACCAATTTGATTAAAAGATATGTCCACAACAATGTTTTCCACCAGACATTTAATTATCTTCACCTGCAACATAATATAGTAGTGTCAAACAAAAACCATATAACATTTTAATTTTGGTAGGACACGGCCTTTTGTAAAAAACATAAAACTTTCGGTAGGTCAAACTCAAAGAATAAACATGGACCAGCATCTTTGTTGCATTATCCATAAAACTGATAAACTGCTTGGGATTTGACCAACAATTTATTATAACATCAAATACAGACGAAAGCGGATCGCAGAAAACAGAGGCCGACTCTTGCAAATCATGGATAAGAAAAGGCCAACTGTTCTCGTCATCCAAAGATGTGCACACATGGTCCAATTACTTTTTTTTCGGGGAAACATTTTAATTTCAAATACTAAGGATGCAAAGTGGAGTGGACTCAGAAGATATCACGGGAATAAGATATGCCAAACCTCCGCTTGGATATATTGAACTTCCTTCACATGAAATTCAGCATTTTCATTCTTCTCCTCGTTTTCTAGCATATCTCGGACCTGGTTGGCCCAGGTATCTTTCAGATTCGGATCGTGACTAAAAGCAGTCAAATCAATGTCTCCATCAGGTAGGTATGTCTTCAAGGGAACAGAACCAAATGTACAGACCTGGGATGATAAGCATAGGGGCAAAATATGTAGAACAAAATTCAGAGGATAAATCAACAATAATCACCATTCACCAGCAAATCAAACCTAGATATCACCTGAAAGTAAAACATAAATTGCAATAAACTGGATTGGTAGATAAATGGTACTTGTCTTGTCACTCATTCTCGTAAAAAAAAAAAGTAAACTTTCCCAACTTCAGATATTCTATTCAGTGCAATTGAGGACTATAACGGAATTCAGTATTTCAGAGACAGCATTTATATAGTTATTCTATATATAAAATTCTTTCCAGATTCAGGAATATGACGTACAACTCCATATAAAATGCTTCACGTGATCAATCAGGATTTCCAGGTTTACCAATCTTTTAGCAGACAGCAACTAAAGATAAAACAGCACAACATACGTACAGCTGATTTCTTAAAAATAGTCACTAGTCAGAATCATATAATTAGAATCAACTGCAAACATCACAATTCAAAAGTAAAACAAAACCTCGTATCTTTATCAAATAGTTCTTAGAGACCTATACATTACTGCTACAGTAATTTGCGTAACACCTCTTCAGTAAGACTCTTACGCAATGTATGAACCTACCTTGCATGGAAAACAATTCATTATCAGCCGCTGCACATGATATGCCACAGCATTTCTACGCTCTTCCGATAGTGGATTGGGCTGAATACATCCAATCAGTTCAGATGTCCTTGCCTCGGCTTTCAACCACCGATCACTATCAAGGGACCTCGTTATAGGCCCAGCTCCAGGCAACAGCCCGGAGAACTCCGTCCATGTTCCATTTTCTCCCATACAGAACTATCGGTCTCGACAAACTTTTTGACAATGTAACAGCTAATTATTTTTATTCAGAACCATCCCACACAATGCCGTTTGCAGAAAATTAAGCGGGCAAGAAACGAAAAAGTTAATGTAAGAAATCCTAAACAAGCACACACAGCCCCTAACCTTCTTGCGTGAGCTGAAACATGTGAATACAATCAGAAGTATTTTGACTAACTAACGACACGCCCCAACAAACAACTTCGACATACAACCTCAGTGATGAAACAGCGGACCAAAACAATAAACTTGACAAACCAATCCGAAACAAAACCCTGATGCAATCTATTGCAATGCCTGTCAAAATCAGGCAAAAATCGGACGATGATTATTCAACTATCTCCTTCCTTAACACATGAAGAAAACAGACAGAACAATCAGAGACGGAAGTCCACGATCGCCAGATAATAGAAAAGGGGAAAATAAAAAGGGTTTGATTATTGCGTTTTCCTTTCTTTCTATTGCTCCTTGTTTTTTGTTTTATTTTTTCCTTTTTGTCTGAAACGCTATATTTTCAAGGGATTGTGTGAAGTTTCAATTTCAAAGGATTGATTGACCTATTGTGGAAAAATATTTTCATTTTCAATTTAATTAAGGTAAAAACTTGAAATATATTTCATTTTCAAATTAATTAAGGTAGAAACATGAAGCACAATATGACTATTAAATATACTAATATTTTATTCCACCTCGATGCTGATATTGTTTTATATTTTAAATTATTTGCAATTTATAATATTTAATAGATAAAATATTATTTTTAAAAATAAATTTGTGAGATGCAATTAAAATAAATAAATAAAAATTGGAGAATACAATTGTAATTACTAATACTAAAATAAATTATAAAAAGAATGGGCAAATAGCAATTAAGTTTACACAACAAATTGACCGTTTTTATTCACCCCTTCCACTTAATAAATAGTATAGATAATTGGGCCAAAAAAATATGAGACCCAACGATGAGACGAGTCGGCTCACGAAGGTGAGCTTCGTCCAAAAGCTCGTGAGCTTTTTAATTTTTAAAATTTTATAATATAAAATTATAGGTGTTTAGAACTTAGAGTAAAATAAATTTAAAAATTTAAAGCTTCCACATAATATGATTTTCGAGTCCTCTATTTTTAGTTCGATCGTTAGATCATTTGCGGGCATGAGGCCTTAAAGATGTGAATGAGCCGAATTGGACTCATTTTCGAGGAGCTTTATATTCTCGAGCTCGGCTCGTCGAGTAAACAGTTAAAAAAAATAAAAAAAATTTAAAATATAAAGATAATAAGCTTATGAGCCTGTTCGACTAATCTTTCACCCTCTAGAAAACCTATAATTCCAGCAAGAGGTTTATGCTTCGATTTTCTCTGTAAAATGACAAAAAATAGTTTAAAATTGAGCTCGGGCAAAAAATTGATCATGGAAGCTATTTTAAAAATAAAAATAATAATAAAAGGTATTAAAAATCCAAAATTCACTATACGGGTGAACGATTAACTAACTAAGACAATCCATCAGCTCGATAAGTCAGCTCGACTAGGGGTGAAAGATGAACTAAAACAGCCCATGGGCTTAATGAATCAACTCGATTAGGGGTAAAAGATGAACTAAAACAGCCCACGAGCTCGATGAGTCAGCTCGATTGAAGCTCACGAGAATATTTTTATTTTTTTAGCTAATAGAGCATATGAGTTCAACCTCATTTACAGGCCTAATATGAACCATAAAGTAAAAGGAATCAAATGACACTCAAACAATCCAAACTCTTCCCAGAAAAAACAGAAGCTATCAGTTGACTGTAGTGATAAAAATATCATCTCCTCAGCATATTCTCCACACCAAGTGATTATTCCTGAAGCTGAGTCAGCAGTTTAACAGCAAAAACAATCATTTCTTCTTAGAAATCTCTCCACAAAAACCACCTTCACAGTCTCGCCCTCTCTGTTGTTTCGATGCTCTGATTAATGGATTGTTTCGTAGTGATCGTTTCTCCGCTTAAAGCACTGAGCTTGGCTGGTTTTTCCACTTCTACCTCCGCCCTTTCCCTTTCCCTCTTCAAATCGAAAAGTTTCAAGAAATGTTCAGCCACAACGGCTCAAGCTCTAAGCCCGCGCAACCCTAGCCGTATATGGCACGGCGGCGAATTCCCGGCTAAGCCCTTTTCGTATATAATCCCATTCTTCCAAAAACTCAGAGATTTTGCGTTAAAGTCCTCGAACCCAAAAGGGGTTTCGACCGTTCATGATTGTTCTCTCCAAGAAGCCGATTTTCTGCAGAGTGGTGCCTTCGGCACGGCTCTAATGAGCGTCACGACGACGGCGAAGGTCAAGATATCTCCTTTCGTGGCCACATTGGCTGCAAACCCGACGTTTGTTTCGGGACTGTGCGCTTGGGCCGCCGCGCAGTCGGTGAAGGTTTTCTTGCACTTCGTCATGGAGAGGAAGTGGGACTTCAAGATAATGTTCGCCTCCGGCGGCATGCCGTCCTCGCACTCGGCGCTGTGCACTGCCCTCACGACTTCGGTGGCCATCTGCCACGGCGTGGCAGATTCGCTGTTTCCCGTCTGCCTGGGATTCACTCTGATTGTCATGTACGACGCCGCCGGCGTGAGGCGGCACGCCGGTATGCAGGCCGAGGTAGTAATTAAAAACGTGGACTTTGCTTTGCTTGATTACTCATCTGCGACATATATGGACTGAGATTGCTCTGATTCGTAGGTTCTGAATTTGATCGTTGGGGTTTTGTTTGAAGGCCACCCCATAAGCCAGAGGAAGCTGAAAGAGCTCCTCGGGCACACACCGTCGCAGGTCTTCGGCGGCGCTCTGCTTGGGATTGTGGTGGCTTGGATGTGTTGCCTCGGCCTTATTTAGAAGATCTTAAGCTTCGTTTATTACCATGATAATTGTAGGGGAAGAAGAGTCAACATAGCGTTGATTGTGTGTTAATGATATGCTTTCGTTATAGATTGTAGGTACTTAGTCACTTCTTAATTGTGACTTGGGAGCAATGTTGTAAAATTGGCTAGGCACTAGTCTGGCGCTCGGGGTGGGCCTAGCGCCTAGACGGCCTAGGCGGGGCCTAGGCGATTTTTAGGTGGATATTAGTCGGTATAATTATTTTTTTATTATTTTTATCTTCCATATATCAAATATTCTAATATTTTAGTAAAGTAAAGTTACATGAAATTTATTCAAATATTTAAAATAAATATCCAAATATTCTAAATAAATTATGTCAATCCTAATAATGATATTCTGTATTTAAATTTTTTTTTTCCAAAAATAAAAAAATAAAAAAAATTGGACCGCTCAGGCGGCCGCCTAGCCGATTAATCGGTTCAATCGATTAGGCGCCGCCTAGGCCGAGTTTTACAACAGAGCTTGGAAGTTGAAAGTATAGTAGAAACGTATTCTTTACTGAAGGTATGATATTGAGTTGAGAATTAGTTTGTTTTAGTCTACACATTCCCATTCTAAACTTCATTATGGTTATGGTTAACCATTAAGTTTTAGTGGGACTAATCTGTTACAAGTTAATTTTCGATTCAATGCGGTCTGAATAGATTTCGTACCTCATTATCGATCATGGGTCAACTACTGGATTCCAGCAGAGCTAATCCACATAATCGAACATCTGGCTAAATCGTCCTAGGTCCATTCCGAATCGATACGGTCCGAATTGATTTTGAACATCATTAGCGGTTATTGGCTAACCACTGGCTTCCAGCGGGAACTAATCTTTGGAATCAAGCTCGTGACTAATTCGCCCATGTCATTTTTCTTGTCAATACGGTCTGAATCTACTTGAACCTCGTTATCGTTTTTGGGTCAGTCACTGGCTTCCAGTGGGATAAATTCCCGGAATCGAACTTGGTCTCGTTAATATTCAGTTTCAAGTCCATTTTCGATTTAATACAGTCTGAATCGACTTCGAACCTCATTATTGGTTATGGATCAACCACTGTCTTCCAGCAGGACTAATCCCCATAACATAACTCGTCCCGTGTCCATTCCAATTCAATACGGCCTAAATCAATTTCGAACCTCATTATCGATTATGGCCACCACTAACTTCCTGCTGGAGTAATCCTCGGAATCGAGCTCGTGACTAAACCATCCTAGATCAGTTTTTGAGTCATTACGGTCTGAATCGACTTTGAAATCTCGTTGTCGTTTATGGTTTAGCAACACACAGGCTTCCAGCGGGAATTAATCCCCAGAATCGAACTTGCATCGATTCGTCCCATGTCCATTTCCGATTCACGACGGATCTAAATCGAATTCAAACCTCATTATCGGGTTCAACCATTAGCTTCTCATAATCGGTTATGGATTAATAAAATATACGTGCACCCGACGCACACAAAAATATTAATAAAATAAGCATGATTTAAGTAGATACTCATCGAAATAGAATATATGATATGATTGTATATTTTATATTTGAATGAGGTTCATGCACTTTATACTGACAAAAATCAATACTACTGTCGCCTACCGTTGTAATAATTATTAATTAAATTATTAATTAATTATTATTATTTTAGAAGTGGAGAAAGAATCCAAAAGTTGTCATTCAACGGTTCAATTGGAGCGTAAGCCGCGTGAGCTTTCTTCTTCTCCAACCAATCTACTACAAGTAGTTCTCTCTCTGCCCAAAATAGAAGCAAGAAATTGTAAAGAATAGCCCCATTGTTGTTGTTGTTGGCAACCCCTGCGAAGCCCTTGAATTTTCACGCCCTGTCCGCTCGACCTCCGTTTTCAATCCTTCATCGATTGTCAGTTTATGGCGAAAGAATAGATTGTTCTTGCGCGCTACCGTAAGAGATCTATTTGAATTCGCCGGATTTTCTTTTTATCAGGTGAGCTGCATTCTGTGATTTAGCGTGATTTTTGTATATATAGTGGAAATGGAAACAAGGTTGAATGTTTTGGGGTTTCATTTCGTTCTTCTTTGATCGATAAGACAAACTGAGGTTTCGTTCTTTTGGGTTAGAGATTTCTGGAATTTGGTTAGGGTTTTGACCTTTGTATGGTGAGTTTTAAGTCCTTATGGTAATCTGAGGTGGAGGCCGATTTGGTGAATTGCTGGTGTGAACGTGCTTGATTTAGGTTGCTAGGGTTTCATCTTAAGCCGAGGGAGAATATTCAGGGCGATAAAGAAAAATGTCGGCTTCTGGTTTAGTTTCGATAATCCCAGCTCGTGATGAGGGCTTGATTTTTTCACCTTCTCAATCGCTGACGGATGGCCAAGATTCGATTCTGGTGTATCTGGCTATGCCCGGTTCGATGACGCCAATGCAAGTTTTGAAATCCGATACGATTGAATCCGTGAAGCTTAGGATTCAAACCTGCAAAGGGATATTTACCAGGAAGCAAAAGTTGGTTTGTGGTGGTAGGGAACTAGCTCGGAGCAATTCCCTGGTGGAGGACTATGGTGTGAATAATGGGAATGTTGTGCATTTAGTCCTACGTCTCGCTGATCTTCAGGTTATTAACGTGACGACGTGCTGCGGGAAAGAGTATGTATTTAATGTGGATAGAAGTAGGGACGTTGGTTATGTTAAGCGCCAGTTAGCAAAGAAGAGAAATTTGGATCTCATTGAGGATCAAGAAGTCTTGGTCAACGGCGAGTTGGTTGAAGATCAGAGAATAATAAATGACCTTTCAAAGAATAATGCTGAGGCAGTGATTCATTTGCTCGTTCGGAGATCGGCAAAAATTAGGGCGTCACCGATAGGCAAGAACTTTGAGCTGTCTATTAATGCTGCTCAACTCCGTCAAGAAAATGACAGCCGTATAGTCAGTGACCTATATGTTCCTAAGAAACCTCTTAACGATGAGGAGATTTTGAAGCCTGTAATTGTTAACAGTAAAATTCAATTAGCTCCAGAAATCAGTAATTTGATTACTTCTACTCTAGAAGGATTGAAATGTGGGAACTATCCTATTAGATCTTCAGAGGGTACTGGAGGAGCGTATTTTATGTCAGACGCAACTGGGGCTAAATATTTATCCATTTTTAAGCCAGTTGACGAGGAGCCATTGGCTATCAACAACCCTCGAGGACTCCCATTATCTGACGACGGTGAAGGGCTGAAGAAGGGGACAAGAGTCGGGGAAGGTGCAATACGAGAATGCGCTGTCTATCTGCTTGATCATCCAAAGAGTGGTCACCGTTCGTTTTCTGGTGAAATTAAGGGCTTTGCAGGGGTGCCACCAACAGTTTTCGTAAGTTGCCAACATGGAGGTTTCAATCGCTCTGAGGATGTTCCCGTTAAAATGGGATCTTTGCAAATGTTTGTAGAGAACTATGGAAGCTGCGAGGATATGGGGCCCGGTGCATTTCCCGTCGGTGAAGTGCATAAAATCGCAGTCTTGGATATTAGGATGGCTAATGCGGATAGGCATGCTGGGAATATTCTGGTGAGTAAAGGTGTGGATGGGCAGACCGTGCTGATCCCTATCGATCATGGCTATTGCTTGCCATATAGTGTAAGTCTTATTTTCTTACATCATTTGCTCATATGTTTGGAAATTCTATTTGGGACTACGATTTATTTGTATATCTTCAAGACATTGTTCATTGATCTATGCTTTCTCTTTTCCTTTTAGTTCGAAGACTGTACATTTGGCTGGCTGTACTGGCCTCAAGCCCGCCATCCTTTCAGCGACGAAACAATCGAATACATAAGATCAATGGACGCTGAGGAAGACATTGCCTTGCTGAAGTTCTACGGGTGGGACTTACCTATCGAATGTGCTCGCATTTTACGCATATCCACGATGCTTCTAAAGAAAGGCGCAGAAAAACGCCTCACGCCATACGCCATTGGCAGCATCATGTGCAGAGAAACTGTAAAGAAGGAGTCAGTCATAGAAGAGATCGTTCGAGAATCTTGGGACTCTGTTTTGCCTGGTTCGAGTGAGGTTGAGTTTCTTAACACAATCTCTAACATCATGGATCGTCGTCTTGAGGAGAACGTTTGATCGCATTTCTGCTGAATTACATAGGTGTGTCAGTTGTGTCCGTATGTAATAATAAACTCCTGCACATAATCCTTTTAGTCCCCAGTCGTCTGCGTAATTGGGAATTCGTCACTTTATATTCGTTCGGTTTTAATCGGTTATGGTTGTGTCGGCTGCTTTCGTTTGGTCTGTGATCTTCTTGTCTGGTTTTCCCTGTTGTGGGAAAAACGGTTATGGTTGTTAGAAGGGTCGGATGTCTGGACTATGGTTCCTTGTTCTGTCCAAGAATGAAGATGATGATATTTGTATCACTTCATTTTTTTTTTAAAAAAAAGGGAAAATAATGATACTATGTATATTTTTCTTGATAACTCTAGCCAGTGTCTACTATTTAATCTATCACAAGGGGATACATTTTGGAAAAAAAATTACAATTATTACACAGGAAAAAGAAAATACACCAAGTTTACAAACTTTCCAAAATGCAAAAATATTCCAATCCTACAAGAAAACAATAATATTTAACGTATTATAAACAAATAAAAGAGACTTCTATGTTGTCTAGTTCCTATCATATAGATCCATACAACAGATTAAAAGCATCTCTAATAAAAATCATCAGACGCCATACTTCTATTGCCCGAGGGTCGAAGAACAACGGGACGAGGCAAGACCGGACGACAAATTCTCCGCCAGCTTCTCCTTAGATAGCCGAAGGCCACTCTGCGATCCAACCACGAATGCATGCATAACCGTATCGCCAGCAGTAGTAACCATTTTCCCGTCAAGTATGGTACCCTTCGAGCCCTTGATTGCTTGGACAACTCTTGACAAAGGATGTGTCTTCAAAGGAACGCTCGCCCTAACTCTTACCTCGCTTCGACCATCTCGAACGTCGATTCTTGGAACTTCCACCCGAACCTTACTGTCCGAAGCTGACGCTGAAGCTGAAGCTTGCCTTGATTCCATTTCCCTGACCTTGTTTTGAAGCTCGGTGACATAAGCAATAGCATCGGCCAAAAGGGATGCTTTATCCAATTTCGAGATGTTGGGCACAACTGCTCTGAGGGCGAGAAATCTCTGGTTAAGCTTCTCTCTTCTCTGCCTCTCTGCTTCGACGTGGTTCAAAGCCTCTTCTCTTCCATTCGCGGGCTTTCTTCCTCTCTTTCTAGGCCGTTCTAAGCAAAACACGGTTTCTTCTCGGGACAGAGCTTTGATATCCGAGCGTTCAGGTTCTATGCTATGGGGCCTCGGGATTATGGGCCTCGAGTGAAATCGATTTCCATCGTCGAGGGGTTTTTGTGCTGGCGATAAGTGCTCAACCTCTTGTTTACTTCTCTGGCTTCATCGACGTGTTTTAGGACATGATTTGTAGTTCTTGCAATACTAGGAAGTGCCCAAGGCAAAGTACCACAACTGTTTCGAGCACTCAAGAATGGCTGTTTATTACCATTTGAGGAAAATTCTTGCCCGAAAATCTTGGGAGCTTCTTTTCGGTATGCTGACACTATCGGAGCAGTTTGCTTGGTCTTGGCGAGCATAGACGCTGCTGAGAAAGAAGATCTGATCGATTTAATCAGCTCCAAGTTTTCAGGCAAAGATCTTATGGATCCCAACTCAACGATGCCCATATCAGTTGGAATCAAGACGATCGTCTGTATCCCAGCAGATTTTGCAAGAAAAGAACGAAAGCAGTAATCGTTGCAGGACTTTAGCAAATCGGACAACCAAACGTGCTTGCCGGTTTCGAAACATTTCCCGGGCCCACCTTCTCCTCTAGAGAAAGAGAAGTACATCGAAGCCAGGAAGAACATTTCGATATCTCTAACCTTATCCAATCCAAAAGCATCATCAGCATCCTCCTCGTTTGCTTCGCTGTAAAGATTATGCAATTTTTGGAGAACCCTTTTCCTCATTTTCTGATGAGATTCGTCTTCGAGCCTCATCCTCAGTATTAGAACGATTTTCGACTCCTCATCCTCACGAGGCTCTCGGCAACAACCATCGCCCCATCCTAGGACCAAGTCGCCCGAATTCGACCTCGAAATCTGCCAGAATATTGCATAGTTCCACAAAAAGTTGTCTGAATGTTTCTCCACGAGATCGGAGAGATTGTTCTGTAGATTCTCATCGTTCGCTATGGCCATCAACGAGCACTCAGCAGAGACTGAGCTTGACATCAAATAATCAAAGGCTTTGGTGCCTAAAACAGCAGCAGCTATGGCCTTATCTCCTTCGCTCCACAGCTTATCCATATTAAACACAGTTTCCTTCAAAATCCCCAAATCAGAGGTGCGAAATCAAAGATACGAAAAACCCTATTTTCATTCCCCCAAAAAAAATTCAAACTTATCTCTGCAAAACCTCAAATCAAAACAAAGATTTACAAGAGTTAAACTTGACGAACGTACAAATCAAAGCACATAAACAGAAAAAAACCCACACATGATAATCACTGTAGACTCGAAATAGAGTGTCGGCCGATGACAATCCAATTCATATTTTATATTGAAACCCACTGAACTAATTTGCTCGGTTGCTTCCGCTGATTATGACAACCCAACAGTTCACCAGTCAATTCAGGCGGCCCACAATACAACAATATATAAAGTAATAATCAGACAAGACAGTGAGCTTCATGGTTTTGGTTGGAAGAAAATACCTGAGGATGGATATTCATGGAAGGGCATCAACTGAGATCGACCATGGGAGGCAAACACGTGGTTTTATTACTATTAATCATGCTAACACGTTTCACATGAGAAGAGCCCTCTGTCTTGATCGAAAGCACATAAATATATATATATATATATATATTATATTTATATATATATCTACTTCATTGTCATTTGTCAACGCCTGCCTGCTTTGCCTATCACGGGGAAAAACAAAAGCGCACGTGATCGCCACGTGATCCATGCGGCTGCATTCGTAAAATAACACGTGAATTTGTTCTTCTCTTCTCCTCCTTTAATTCTCCACATCACATATTTTTTTCTTATTTTTTTCTTTTTCTTACGAGGTAAAGTTTGATTTTTTTCTTTCCATAGAATGTTATTTAGTTATTTTGTCCTAACTTTAAATCTTATTTTCTTTCTAGTTTTTTTTATCTTTTCATTTAGTATTCATTTTTTGTTATGCGAGAGCTTTCTTCACTCTGAATAATTGAATGTTACCAGATAGTGCATTTGGATTCTTTAGCCCCTGTAAATTTATTAGTTTTAATGAACTGTCAATTGAAAAAAAAAATTTAATATTCCAATTAAATTCAGTTTAAAAATAATCTGAATTTTATTATAGATTATAAGATGATTTTGACTGAGATAGTCAAGGACAGTGAACGAATACGAACCATTTTCAAGATGTTATATCACCCAACTAATTGACCTATTTCAAAGATATGTGATATCTAAAAATAATTCCGCTTTTATTAATACTAGTATTTTATGCACATTCGATGCGTGTGCTTAAATATATAAATATGTATAATATTCTTTATATTTTAAGTAATTTATAAATCAAACTATTCGGTATATGAATTTGTAACCTTAATTTTAATTTTGTATCTTTTAAAGTATATAAATAGAAAAAAAATAACATGTGAGGGTTAATTTGAATAAATTTAAAAATCAATGACAAAATTGGTAACTTAGACTTGACATACGAATCAATTGACGGTAGTTACCATATAGTCCTCTCTAATTATATAATAGAAGATTACTAATTAAGTGACCTTGTCCTTATTCATCTATATTAATTATTAAGTGGGAGAGGTGGATAAAAACTGTCAGTTTGGTGTAGAAAGTTAATTGTTATTTGTCCATCCCTTTTATAATTTATTTAATATTAGTAATTACAATTGGTTTCCCTAATTTTTATTTATTTTAATTAGATCCATACAAATTTATTTTTTTAAATATTATTTTATCTATTAAATATTATAAATTACAAATAATTTTAAATATACAATAATATTATATACTAGTACTATATAAATAGTGAGCAATGTCAGGAATATTTACCACTTCATAATTCAATTTTTAAATTTATTCTAACTATATCATCACAAATCAATAAATTAAGTTTAAATGATAATATTACATATTACACATCTTAAATAAAACAAAAAATATATCTTAAAATATAAAATAATATTATATATATTTAAAATATTAAAACAGACGTCTTCGGTGTGCTTAAAATACCCTATCCGTGCTCATAATTGATTTCATTTGAATTTGGTACCAATTTCATCGGTTAATTATACGAAATAATAAATAGATAAATAAATAAATGGCACGCCTTATTGGACTGGGCTTGCAAGCTTATTTGTTGAAAAATAAAAAAATAAATCTGTTACAGTCGACCCGACCCGACCCGACCCACCATTAAAAGGACAACGAATCTGCAAACCCAAAAGTTTGGGCAAGAATTGCAAGTTCTTGGGACCTCAAGACAGCCATGGTGAAAGAGGGTAAACATGGATATAATTGAATTGAAGTGTTAAGCACTACGATAGTGTTAGTGTAAAAATATTTAGGGAAAAAAATTGTTCACAGCACCACTCTTTGCAAAATTGTAAACCATGAATAAGTAATTAAAGGCATTTATGTGGTTGTGACTGTCTAACTAATATCCAACCAACTAGAGACGGCTCAAATTAATTAATATTGACATAATAATAATAATCCAACTTTAGACTTACGACATTATTTTTAAATTTATAAAATTTAAATTGTGTAACTTTTATATAATTAAAAGTTAAAACCCACAAGGCACTCATAATAATAATCATCATCTACTACATTATATATTCCTAAAAAAAATAATCAAGCGTTCAAAACGAACTTCCAATTTTTTTAAAAAAAAGAAAATAAAAAAGAAAAATCTAACCTACGATCACCGTTGGATCAAATCGTCGTCGCGATCGAACGACCCAGGTCTCCTGCAGCTCTTCAGCCTCAACAGTCCGTACAGCTTGCGAACCTCCTTTGGCACAGCTTCCTTCCAATCGCCGCTGCCGTCGTCAGACGGAGCCGGCGGAGCCGGCGAGGACGTCGCACTCTCGTTCGTCCTCGCCGACGCCTTCGTCTCCCTATGCCTGGCGTTCGATTGCAGAGCGGAGATCACCGATTTCAACGCGCGGCTCGGCGAGCTCCGATTCGCCAGCATCAATTCTCCGATCTCCGATTGGCTCATGGTGGCGCCGGTCTGGAAAATCTCCTCCACTTGAGGAAACAATCTGTGCTCCTTAACGCCCAAGTAGTTGCTCGCCAGGTCTTTGAACGATTTGAAATCGCACAAGGGGAAGTAGATGTGCATGTCGATCCTTCCAGGCCGCAAGAGCGATGAATCGTTGATTCCTTCCTTGGAATTCATGGTGAAGATCATGATCCTCTCGTCCTGAAGATTCAATATCCCATCCATGAAGTTCAACAGGCCGGAAATCGAAAACTTCCTGCTGATCTTCTCCGCCGATAGGTGGAGGTCCAAATCCTCGACGACGACGATCGATTTGCCCGCGATCTGCAGCAGAAGCGCGCTCAGCTCGGCGTCGTCGGCCACCTGCGACAAGTTCAAGCTGTAGACGTCGTAGCCGAGGAAATTCGCGGCGGCGGCGGTGAAGCTGGACTTCCCCGTGCCGGAGGGACCGTAGAGAAGATAGCTCCTCTTCCAAACGCGCCCCAGCTTGTGATACAACTGCCTGGACTTCAAAAACGCCTCCAAATCAGATTTGATCCTTGATTTCAAGTCCGCGTCCATCACCAGCGCGTCGAAACACGCGGGATGATCAAAAGGTACGCGCCTCCACTCGCCACCCCCACCTCCTCCGTTGTAATAAATCTTCAGCTCCCTCTTCCCCCTCTGGTCTATATCGTCGGCGACCGCCTGTATGTGGCGGAGATAGGGCTTCAAGATCCTCCGCCTGTCCTTCTTCTTAACCCTCAACACGAAGCATCTCCGGCGGGTTTCCCGGTCGATTTCGTTGGTCCAAGAGACTCGGGCGCCGAGGAAATCGTCCCTGATTTCCTGGCCGTCGTCGAGGACCAAAACGACGTCGGCAGGGTTCTTCCCAGATACGAGGTTGGTGAAGTCTGAGTCTTCTAAAGAGGGTTGCAGGGAATTTAGGTAGAGGAAAACTCGGCGGTGGAGCTGATTCTGCCGATGATGGGCGGATTCGTTGAATTCTGGGACCTTGAAGTGCTGGTGGACGTAGACTTTGTCTTCAACCCATTGAGCCCATTTTCGAACAGTGTGTATTAGGGCAGTACGGTGTAAGAACAGTCGGAGAAGATACATCAAGAAGATGATCGACCCAAGGGCCAAGAGGAAGGTGATGATTGTATAAAACATATGGGCTTTATGGAAATACTGAGGAATTCGATGAAACCCAGGTATGTTTATAGGTTGGAGATCATTAAATTATGTGAGGACAGTGAAGAAATGATGGCTCATGTAAGAAAGATTGTGCCTTTGTGGGGAGGTGAGAATAATGAATACGAATGTTGTTCTCTTCTGCCTTGATTTTTGATGGTTCTTGGTTCTTGATATATATATATATATATATATATATATATATATAATATTTATCTATTTATGTAAAATATTTTGGTAGTGGAGGTTAGTTGGTCCCCTTTTTGATTCTTATATTTATCTCCGTCGTCAATCCAAACTATACTTTCCAGCCAAGAAATTATGTTATTTAAAAGCAATTATTAGACTTGGCTTCTATTTGTTTGTTTATAGGCTTATCTGACCAGTGTGTTTCTTACGACCACGCAAGCTGATGTAAGCTTTTTAGAAATATAATTTTTTTTTTTATTATTTCGTCTCTTCAAGGTTTTAACTTTTTACATTATTTGAAGGTCACATTCCCTAATGTTTTTAGGTTAAAAGGGGATGGGGATGTACAAGTTGTAATGTTAAACAAAGGTGGTAGATATATAATTAGGCTTGTAATTGGGTTGATTATTTTACAATATTCGAAAATTTAATAACAAAAAGTAAATTGCAAATAAATAAATGCGGCATGCCGTAGGATTTATTCAAATTAATTACGAAAAGTACTATCCTAGGAAATAGCCATTAACATTAGCCGAAAGGCATATTCTTAGCCAATACCACCTTTGACAATTGATCAAATCCAAAAATTAATATCAAATCCTACGTACGTTAGATTAGGTGAAATTTGCAAATTAAATAGAAAGCTGCAACCACAAAAAATAAAAATAAAAAATAAAAAATAAAATTCAGGACATTATAGAGTCATGTAATATAGCTTGGAAAACCCTATAAATTTTTTTTGGTGATCTCACACTTTTTTTTTAAAATAATTAATTGGTCAAATTTGAGATAAATATAATAGCCATCGCACTCTATTTGCATTCATAAGGTGGCCAACCCAATGCTAGGTTTATTCAAATAATATATAAAACCTAGCTCTTGTTTTGGCTTTCATGAGCTTATCACAAACATGCTTTACGTATACGTTGTATATAGTATATATTATTTTTCCAAAATTAATTATAGGTATATTTCCAACCCATAGTTCCAAAAGTTAACGACTGATTAAATCAAACTTTTATATCCGAATTAATACTAATTAAGTAGAGGTGATACGAAATCAAACGAAATAATTAGCTGATTGTTAAATCTTTATTACCATTATTCTCCACACAGTCCCACACTTCTTAATAATAATAATAATAATAATAATAATAATAATAATAATAATAATAATAATAATAATAATGAGTTGGATCATGATAATATTCGATAGTTTGATTCGATTATGATGGGACCGTCAATGAACATATTGACCTGCTGGAAATTTCAATAAAAAAAAGAACTTTTTAATATATGAGTCAATATCATATTTGCTGGCTTTGTGAACATTTGTTTTAGTGGACAACGTACTACTTTAAATCATATTTTACGTGTGGAAGCCGTGTAAGCAAATTTCAAATTAATGAATCAAACAATAATCTCTAAGATTTTACTTCCCTTTTCTTTTATGAAAATATAGAATTTTAAAGATATTACTTACGAGTGGCGTAACGAAAAATATTTTTTAATAGAATAATATTAGTTTGAAAATTCTCAAGCCGAAACAATTTAATGCCCCAAGATGGCCACGTGTGAAAGCTATGGATTTCTTGCAAAAATAAACTGTCGGTTGGAGATAAACTGTAATACTATTGTTGTCCAGTCTGATAATGGTTACTTTCTTGATTTGATAATATATCTAATTTTCCACAATTTTTTAAAAAAATTAATGAGATTAAGAGAGTGGGATTTAACTTGAATACCGTTTGACTAAGAGAAAGAAATAACCAAACAAAATTAATAAAAAGAGACTATTTGAAAGATATTGTGTGGAAAAGGGTTAGGAATATCCAAGATGGGATTAACGAGCTGAAGAAATTAAGGAAGTTTTATACCAACTGTTTCGATTGCGTAAGAGAATAGTATCAACAGATTTACCCGTTAACTGTTTTGTAGATACTAAACATTACCTAATATTACAAGTAAACAAAAAACCCTTTTTAAAAAATCGAAAAATGAAAATAAAAATCCAATTTTTTTGAGCTCGAATGCTTCCACCTGTCCCATGCTTACGTCGTCTTCTTCCCTCTTCAATAGACACGATATTGCCATGCATTTCACCTCCCATTTCGTCATCAAAAAAGCTTTTGACAATTTCTTCTATATCTCTCCCCACCTCTAAAAATGTAATAGCAACAGCAGTAATAATAACCAAAGAAAACCCTTAAGCTATATAGCTTTCAATGGCGGAAGACAAAGCCAAACCCGATGAACCCACAAAAACAGTCGCCGTCGAACCCCACAAGAAGCCCAGCAGATTCGCATTCTACCGCAGGTACTACGTCGTCAAAGATCGGAGGAGAGCCCTCCACGGCGGCGCCGTCACCCTCCTCCTCCTAGCTCTGCTCACATGCCTGATAGTGTGGCTGGTCTACCGCTCCAACGGCCCAAAGTTCAGGGTCATCGGAGTGACCATCTACCAGCTCAACTCGACGAACGCGCCGCCGGCGCCGCCTTCGGTGACCAGCAGCATGCAGTTCACCGTGCTCACGAGAAACTCGAACCGCCGCACCTCTTTCTACTACGACCACCTGGCGGCTTTCGTCTCCTACCACAACCAGCCCATCACTCAGACGGTGAGCCTTCCGCCTCTGCACCACGGGACGAAGAGCACCGTGGCTATGTCTCCTTTCCTCGGCGGTTCGAACGTCCCCGTGACCAGCGAAGTGGCCGTCGGGTTAGTGTCGGACCAGGCCAACTACGGCGCGGTGAGCTTGAGCTTGGTGATGATCGGAAAGCTGAGGTATAAAGGCGGAGCCTTTAAGAGTGGGCGCAGTGGGGTTTATGTGAGGTGCGATTTGCTCGTTGGGGTAAGGCAAGGGTTCGCCGGACAGGCGCCGTTGCTTGCAGATTCCGGCGACTGTAAAGTTGATGCGTGAAAAAGTTTAATGATTATATTGTAATTAATATCTATTGGGAAATAAAATCCATCGTAAGCCAAATTACAATATAATATGTATTTTCTGTAGCTCAATAAACGAAAAGTAATTTTGTCAAATTATGAAATAAATAATTAAATATGCTCAACTACCAACCACCTCTTTTTATCACATACGGATGGACAAACATTAATATTACACACTACACCATTACATATATATATATTATACATATGTAGTTTATACACACATATCTGTTTTCATATTTATTTTCAATACACTATCCCAAATCCTTCTAAAAAAATTAAAGAGAGATAAAATAGCAATTAAAGATTACATATGCAGTAGTTAGGTCAAAGCAAAATAGGCCACAGTCACAGCTCAACGATGGCTACACTTCACAACAAACGTGGATTCAAAACTCACTATTGCGTGTACTTATATATATATATATATATGTATATATATATGCAAGAAGACATACATATGCAAGGAACTAAACCTTAAAACTAACCTCTTTCTGCTGCCTGAAATTGAATCTTAGACCTTTTTGGTCCTATGCTTAGGAGAGTTTTGATTATTCCAAGTAATTATGTAAAATGCGGGGTACAACTTAGAGAACTCGATATGTATGATTTATGATGTTTAAGTATGCATGAATATTCGACTAGGTGCTTAAATATAAATTAATTGTTTAATAGTCGAATATATGTGATCTTGTGCATTACTGGAATATTACTGTGATCACCTGGTTATGAACGTTTTTCATGAATGGAATCACGTTGTGTGCTATATATGGAAAATATATTCTGTCAAATGTGATATATGAGCTGTACACATGAATCAATTTATTTTAGGAAAGAATCTCATGAGATATCCGTTTGAGTGCATCTTGATTGACTTTAAAATCAGTAGATCAATTACATATCTTTCCTTGTACGAATTGGGTTTTATATTTTAGAAAAGTAGTTAATTGATTGGGCTTATTATGAGTAAGATGCTGACTGAAACTATATATGGAATGTGTTTTGAATCGGATGAGATCACCATGCGTGGAAAGTAGTTCCTGTAACTATGGTAAGAGATCATGCATGACCGTTGAGCTTAATTGGTTTATTTTTGGCATGATCTTATGAAGTTAATGCACGTTATTCTTGAGCATATCTTTGCCTATTCTATGTGCTTAACTTTTCATGTGAAGTGACGAAGCTATAATCGGCTATAAGAAGAGGATCACTTCACGTCAAGGGAAACGACGAGATTATTGAGAAAAGCCGAAGAACGAATTCCTTTGAATATTGAGCGTTAACTTGTGAATTATTCGTTGTTCTGCTAGAGCTTAAATTTGCGAATCCATACCCTTGAGCGATAACCTTAGAAACCTTCTGAAAATCTGTCTTCGGACTTGTTGATCGCACAAGGAGGCACGAGTGAAGTCTTCTGCCCGTGAAGGAAAGAATCGGTGGATTCGAGGGTTCTTCGGTAGCGAGCTGTGTCCAGTCGGGGAGTGGTGATTCCCAGGGAAACGACGTGGAACGAAACTCGGCGTGTAGCAGCCTAGGTGGTCTAGTGTTCATCGTGTTTCGGTTGTGTAAGGGTGTCAATCATTTTGTAATCATAAATGATAATATCTTAGTGATTGACTTGAAATCTTGAGGGACGGACCTCAAGGACTGGAGTAAACCCCGGTTGGGGATATAACCAGTATAAAAATCCTGTCTCACTTTACTTTCTGTCATTTACTTTCTGTGAGATAAACCCGAAACGTTTTTCAAAAACCACGTGATATCTTTGGAACGTTTTTAAAGGATAAGGAGATAACATTGATACTGATCTGTTTTTCAAGTGATAACCATTTTTACAGTCTTATTGATATCTTCTTAAAGAAAGGTATTTTCAAAGAAGAAAAAACCATAAGTTTTATAAGCCTAATTCACCCCCTCTTAGGCATATTTTGTACTTCATATATATAACATATGCAAGAAGACATACATATGCAAAGTATCTATCTATCTATCTATCTATCTATGGCAATTGAAGCAATTACAAGTCTTGGGAATGGAAGTGAAAGAACAAAAGCCAAAGGGCCTATTTGGCATGTTGCAGTTGATGAAGTAGCAGCATGGAGACTAATTTTGGATTGGATAGGAAGAAGGAAGGTATGGTTTTAATGGAGAGTTCAAACTGTCCAAGATGTTGGTCTCTGCATATTTTTCAACACTTTTCTCTTTTTACTTAACAGTTCTGTCATTTTAACCTTTTGTCTGTAGTATAGAGAATATAGAAAGTAGTATACATATGTAATAACCAGTAAATGAGCTTCTCAAAGAGACTAAATGCCCAATTCTTTCTGCAATTTACTCTTTGGAAAGAATTCCAATGACGACACATCATTTCCTCTTCATTCATCACATGCAAATGGCTAGGCTTGACAAGCCAGCCGTCGAAAGAAGGCAATGCGTATAGCCCAGCAAACGCTTCTCGAGAGCTTACGGTCGATGATCGAGATCGATCTAACTTAGAAAGCATTGTGTGTTGTATTGTCTGCTATATCAACAAACTGCAAATTTATACCCTTTTTCCTTCTTGTTATTTCTGTTATAGCAGATAAATGCAGAAAGATTTAAAGCTTTGATCAAGAAGAAACCAAGATTGATTTGTGGGCGTAATTTCCTAACAGATTTATCAACTAATAATCGAATCAAGAAGAACCTTTTAGAAAGAATGTTTACAAGTCAGAATCAACATTGCCATTGATCAGATGATCAACCCATAATTTCTATATATTCAGACAGCCTCTTATTCTAATATGACTAAAGGGAGAACCTCTTATTTTACTCTTACCACGCACTAAAAACGAGATGGATTTGCATTGATGAGCTTGTAGATATCCCATAACGTATTGGAATTCTTCGGCCTATCTTTCTTAGGCACATAACTCCTCCCCATCGCCGCCGTGTACTCACCAAACCCACCACCAGAATAATAAGCATCTCCGCCGAACCTCCACCACAGCGACTCCCCGAAGTACCTGTGGGCAAAGTACGCCTCGGCACTGACCACCATATTCTTCCCGCCGTCGTCCAGCGTCAGCTCCACGTCCAAAGGCAGCCGCTCGTAGTGCCCCTCAGCAACCCCCACGAGCTCGTCGAGCCTAGCCAGCCCATCAGCCGCGTAGACGCAGTACAGCTCTCCCACGACGTTGCGACCCGATCCGGGCCGGCTAATCAGGTAGGGGACGTTGTGGAGTCCCAAGACCAAAGGGTATGGCTGCACCGTGGTGCAGGGGCCGACGGAGAAGGCGGCGTTGGTCTGTATCAGGGACTAGAGGAGAGGGTGGTTGTAGAAGCCGCGCTTAAGGGTGCCGTAGACGAAGATGTTCTTCGCCGGAGGGTTTGACGTCTCGGCGGCAGCTGCCGTGGGAGTGAGTCGATCGGTGGCTAATTCTGATTGATCGGTTGTTTCCATTCTGTTGACGTATAATATGATGAGCATGCGCATGGCTTTTATATACAACTGCATAACGAACTTGGAAAACGGCTTTATTAACAAAAAAAAAAAAATAAAGGAGTTTTTATTAATTCTTGTTAGCATAATTATGTTAATTTATGAAATTTTATCAACATATTTTCAATTAATTCTAAAAATTCATATATATATATTCATTATATATATTTGAGAACACCACTTAAAAACTGTCATAATTGTAGTTGTTAAATTTGAGTATAAATTTACAATTTCACTCTTTATTTTATATTTATTCCAATTATGTCCTCATAAATTATTTTTTTCTTTTTAAATACTATATAATTAAAATTAAATTATAATTTCGTATTTATTAAATTAAATTAAAAATAAATATTGCATTATAAAATAAAGTATATGTTTATAGTACCACTTAAAAATTCTCATAATTTTGGACTGTTAATTTGAGTATAAATTTATAATTTTACCTTTTATTTTATATTTATTTCAATTATGTCCTCATAAATTATTTTTTATAAATAATATATAATTAAAATTAAATTATAATTTTATAAGTCTTACATTACAAAATAACCTATATGTTTATCCACAATGATGTGTGCTTAAAATATTAATATATATTAAATAGTTGGAGTGGGTCCATCCCCCGTGCAGTTGGTGTTGTGAAATCAGCTAATAGCTTCGAATCGAAGGCTTCGATGGCCGACAATGTCCATAATTACACAATAAGCACTTTCTTTTCCTAATTATCAATTAGGTACATTTTTCGCATTAATAAATTATTATTACCCCACTACAGTGATCTTCGCATAATCATTACTGCTATAAAGATGTATTCTTTGTCGGGTTTGCGATTTCGGAGCTTGTTAGCTGCAGCATCTTCTTCTTATTCACTGAGATCGGCGATCTACAAGGCTGAATCGCTTTCCGTCAAGGCTACCTATTATCGTTCTTCATCGTCACCTGCTAAAAAGGAGGCGTTTGCCCTGCACGTGTCGGCTGCTTATTCGTCGGTCGCAACCATGGGTGGCGGTGTGGTCGCTGATTCGGGCATGGACGCTGTCCAGAGACGCCTTATGTTCGAAGACGAGTGAGTTTTTTAGTCCCAATTCGCCGTCGTTTGTTTGGGATTTGAGGTCTCGATGTATGGGTTTTAGGATTGCGATGATCACCTTAAACTTGATTTGATTGCACTTGTTGTTTTTCCTTTGTATTTTTTCAGTTTTGAGTGATCTTTTCATTTGAGGGAAAAGAAGGGAAAATTTGTTTTCTTTCTGAAATGTGGTCCTTTTGTCACATCAAAATTATTTTTTTGTTTGCTTCTATGGAAATTGGGGCAAAATGAAGGTAGAAACTTTTTCAGGAAATTCGATAATGTTTATCTTATGAAAATGAAAGATTTCCCTGATGATATCTTTGTTACTGCTTCTCGAATTTCTTTGTTGGACCATATCACTTGTCAAAATCGAACTCTTGCGAAGATACTTGAACTGAAACTCTTGTTATAAGAAACATTGGTCGATAAATGGCCATTGCTAAAGCTTTGAGCACTATGTGCAGGTGTATTTTGGTTGATGAAAACGACCTTGTCGTCGGCCATGATACCAAATACAATTGTAAGTTCTGTCTTATCTTCGTTCGAGCTTCTTCTGTCGTAAAATGTATTGCAATTTTGTCTCATATCAGACATAATGTCTGGACGCAACATATCAAATAGACAAACATGTCTATCTGTCTTTACGATTTTCTATTGTTTATGTGATGTATTCTGTCTAAATGGTGGTTTATATTATATTCTGTTTTCCCGCATGTATTAAGGTTAATATCATTTGCTTTCTTTCTGTCAACATGCAGGCCATCTAATGGAAAAGATCGAATCTGAGAATCTCTTACACAGAGCTTTCAGTGTGTTCCTATTCAACTCAAAATACGAGCTTTTACTTCAGGTATATGCACCGCCTGAAGATAATCTCTGTGTGTGGAGAACAGTTTTTGTTTTTGCATCGAAAGAATTTAGTTGATACCATGAAAAACTTATTTATTTCATACTATTTGTCATCCAAATATTTGCTAATGAATCTCCATCTGAGCTAAGTGCAGCAACGATCTGCGACGAAGGTGACCTTTCCTCTCGTGTGGACAAACACGTGCTGCAGCCATCCCCTTCACCGAGAATCCGAGCTCATCGAAGAAAACGTGCTTGGTAATTTAACATATCCATGATACTTCCACTAATTTTTCGACTCATAATAGAACATTATTTCTAATTATGATTCTTCAAAAGGTGTGAGAAATGCTGCTCAAAGAAAGCTGTTGGACGAGCTCGGCATCCCGGCCGAGGACGTCCCGGTCGATCAGTTCACCCCACTGGGTCGAATGCTGTACAAAGCACCCTCCGACGGAAAATGGGGCGAGCACGAACGTAATAAAAATCCTTTTTTTTCTTCCTAAAACCGAGTTTTATCAGTATATACGTTAGAAAATCAGTTTTTTTGGTTGTTTTTTTTTTCTTTTTTTTTCCCATTCAGTGGACTACCTCCTATTCATCGTTCGGGACGTGAATGTGAGCCCAAACCCCGACGAAGTTGCCGACGTGAAATACGTGGACCGCGAGCAGCTGAAGGAGCTCCTGAGGAAAGCCGATGCCGGCGAAGAAGGGATAAAACTATCGCCGTGGTTCAGGTTAGTGGTTGATAACTTCTTGAATAAGTGGTGGGATCATGTTGAGAAGGGGACTCTTCAAGAAGCTGCCGACATGAAAACTATCCACAAGTTAACCTAAATGCAGACAAAATCGCTCCTCGAAGGAACGATTATGACCATCTTCAAGGTTTTTCTTTTTTCCTTCTCATGTTTCAGTTTGTGGCATTGTCTGTGTATAGTGTTGGAAAAATAAATTAAATAGTTATAAAAGGGTCATGACTCCCATGAAATGATGTATTAATTCGGAGAGTATCCTTCTAAGCCAAAAGAATGCATTTGATGAGTTGAAAGGTTGTTATTAACTAGGGGTGTAAACGAGCCGAATTGAGCACGAATATGGTCCAGCTCGAGTTCGGCTCGATTAGGTGTTATTGGGCTCGAGCTCGACCGAGCTTGATAAATTTCAGCTCGAGCTCGGCTCGATTAAAAATAGTAAAGTTTGGTTCGGCTAGATAAGCTCGATAAAGTTAGTGTAATTTGAGGTATTTGAGCTCGAATTCGGACTTGAGCTCGAGTTCGGTATATATTAATAAATAAAAATACTTATTTTAATATATATTATAAAATATTTAATATATTTAAAAAGAAAAGTGTAGGCTCGATAAGGGCTCGACGAGCCACGAGCCCAGATATGGTAGGCTCGAAGCTCGGCTCGAAGCTCGATTTTGACCGAGCTCGAATCAAGCTTTGATCGAGCTGCTCGCGAACAGCTCGGCTCGTTTACACCCCTATTATTAACAACCAAGATATAACTGTTCAGGATTATCCAGCCCATTTATAAATAGAAATCGCATTTGCTCATTCCAACACCTTGAACTGAACCGCCTCGAAAATCCTCTAAAATCACATAAAATTATAGAAATCCTTTTTTTTTTTTTCGTTCATTCGTCGTGAAATTGTATATTTCTAATTCGAAATTCACGTGAGAGCTCAGAAAATTGGAATAAGTTCATTGGTTTCAGAATGTGGAGTCCGTGTGGGAAACGATTGCTGAATTTCGTTAGTAGTACTGTGGATGGGACAATATATCGTTTTAATGACATAGCATTCAATGCTAGTCTATACAACAAAATCAGTTTTGATTATGCGTATACGTTCGATAAATTATATATTATTTTATAATTAATATAATAGAATGGTGGATACAGAAATTTACAAAACTTGCTCTTTCTTTCATATATGATAAGCTGTACTTAGCCTGATCCAATAATTAATTGTCTTATTTTGAAAAAACCCTAATGCAAAATAACAAAAAATAAATAAATTACATAACATTATATTCCACATATCAATCCAACAACTTTATCATACAAAAGATTTTACATCATACAAACATTATCTTACACACCCACACGTACGGCCATGCATGCATGTATATTCTACCAAAACACATAATATATGTCTTCATCTTCTTCATGCAAGAAGAAACTTATCAAATAGTGCTTCGAACGTCCTCATCTCCTTCCCCGGCAAGGCGACCAACACATTCACGCCGCCATTGCCATTTCCGCCGACTCCCCCGATGTCGGGAAATAGCAAGATGATGTCCTTCCTATGGTAAACCACAGGACAACTATACTTGGGTTTTCCCCAAGGGTAGACAACCTCGTCAAACCCTAATTTCCACCACGACGATATCAAGAACTCGCCGTTGGGAAACCCTTTGTACACCTCTCCCCAGTCTATGGCCGACCGTACGTACTCGTCGGTCATCCTCTTCGCCCCCTCGGCCACGAGCTCGACGACCCTCGGGAAACCCTCGCCCTCGAGCTCCGAGCACTTGGCCACCGCGTAGGCGCTTAGGACGGCGTTCCCGCAGTAGGAGTACGGTAGGGGCGGGTCGAGCCTCGACCTTATGTCCACCGCGTATAGGACCATGGACTCACGGTCGGGGTCGGGGTCGTCCCCTGCCGACAGGGCCTTGCACCGCCACACGTGGGCCGTGACCACGTTGAAGCCCGTGATCTTGCTGTTGGGCCGGGCCGGGGTGGCCCGTTCCTTGAGGGCGGCGATGTCGCCGGAGCTTAGGCGGAATATCTTGAAGTCGAGGTCGTCCTGGGTGGAGTCGAAGGCGGTTGGGTTCTGATGCTCTTCGCCGATGGGGGGCTTGAGCTTGAGCAGCTCGGGGTGGGGGAAGGGGACGCGGGGCGGGGACCGGGCGGCAAGGAGGCGGCGGTCGAGGCACGGCGCGGCGGCTAAGGGGCGGCCGTCGTCGAAGGACTGCGAGGCTAGGTTTTCGAGGAAGGTCTTGGCGCTGAGCCCGTCGAACAAGACGTGGTTGGTCGACACGCCTAGGGCGAAGCCGCCGCACTTGAACGACGTCACCTAATAAAAAAAAAGCCCATTTAATTTCAATATATTCAAATGAGTTAGAGAATCATTTAAAGCCTTGACTAGGAACATGAAAGTTTTTTTTTTTTTTTGAAGTCTTTTGGATGCATTAATGGTGTAGTGTACGGACGGTTGAAGAAAAACGGTTTGGAGTTGTTGGTCTTAGTCATATAAATAGTTGTAGGTATTGAGTTATTGTAATAACTAATTATTACACAACGAATGCCTAGCTGGAAATTGAACGAGGAGGTATTTCAATGTATCAACTCAACTACTTATGCATTCTAACTTATTAATATACTTATTAAAATAAGATTATATAAAATTAAAATACGATCCTCTAAACTTAGTGAAGTTGACATTTAATATGCTATCAGAGATCAGGCCAAGAGGATATCAGCACGAATCATCACGACCGTTCGTAAGAAGAAAATTTTACGTCTAATGCTAAATAAGAAAGATACCAGCCTGGACGTGAATGGGGCGTGTTTGAAATAAAAATCTACAAAATTAAAATACGATATACTACCTATAAGCTTAATTTTTTAGGCAATGCGAACTAAAATGTAATGACCAAAATGAACACAATGCCACATTCTCTAACATATGGACCATCCATTCCTCGACGAGCGTCTTGTACGTATATGCTATTACGTACCTGAAAAACGGCGAGCGGCTGATCGTCGAACTTCTCGAGCCCCTGGACGATGAGCTGCATGAACCCCGGGTTGGGATAGACCAAATCGCCGATCTCTTCAAGCGAAAACTCGGTGGACGCAACTACGAACCCAATCCCCGAACCACTACACTCGATCTCCAGCCTTTGGTCGCTGCTCGGCTTAAGCCGCCCGGCCAGGAAGTCGTAGGGGACGAGGAGCTTCTCCAAGGCGGCTTTGAGCCTCGAGGCGGCGGTTTCCGGCGGAAAGTCGGGATTTGCGGGGAAGAAATGGACCGTCTGGACGTGGAAGTTGAGGACCTGGTCTATGTTCGACAGGAACATCGATTTTCGGCCCTCGGTTTCTCGGGGAGGGTGCAGTAGGGTTGAGCCTTGGACTGAGACTTTGAGGTCTTGGATGAGAGGTTTAAGGGGCGATTGGTCGAGGGATCCCATGATGTCCTTGTGTTCCATGTTTGTTTGTAAGAGAGAGTTTGGCTTTTTTCTTTTTTTCTTTTTTTGTTTTTTTGTAGTATTCTTTGTTTTCGGTGGATTTGTGTATTTATACTTAAAAAAAATGGCTTTGTAGAGATGGACCCATCAAGTGGATGGATACAATGTCGATCTTGGAGCCATTTAGAAGCCGCCACGTGTTGTTCAAATTTGAGGAGGTTAAACTAGTTTGATATTGTTAAGCTGACGTCACCCATGTTGTTTCCATATTTTTCTTTGTAATAGAGTATTTATGACGCGTTTGGTATGCGGATTTCGATTAGGTAAAGAGAAGGAAAGGCGAGAATGTACCGTGGCTGAAGCGCAAAGTATCATTATTCCATGCACTGACTTAGTTTTTCGTCGTGCTTTCCACGCACGAATTTCGCATACGAAACGCAGCCTTAGGATGCGATGCGTATTTTTGTTAGGTAAAGAAAATGAAAGGTGTGAATGTACAGTGGTTGAGGCGTAAAGTATCATTTGTTCGATGCATTAACTTAGTTTTTCGTCGTGATTTCCACACACGGATTCCGCGTACTAAATGCAGTTTTAACAATTAGAGTGAAATTACTGCCATTCACAACTTCACGTGGAGGTCATGAATTCGTATCTACTTGACTTACTGACTATCATATTCTGTGTGGACTTGCGAAGGAATACACAAGTCAGAAAAATTAGTCCTGCTGAAAGTCATGATCGTTCTAATAGTTGACAGTTGAATTTGAATTTTAAAATAAAAAATGAACAAAGTACATATAAACGAACCTAGTTTAGTGCAAGGGAAGAGTACCATTGAAACTAGGGCATATAGATATTATAATGTCCAAGTAGTTGAAAAAATTAGGTTGGAGATGAGATTTGTGTAGTAGATTTTGCCAAGTGAGATGAGTTCGACGTGCTTTCTTCTCCGACCCTTTGTTAATCACTAAGTAGCCTCCAAATTAGGAAGATTCACAATAGTACTTCGTATTATTTAATTTTGTTCATCGTTTTTCTAACATTGAATTGACACATAAAACAAAAAAAATTAAATTTCATGGATGGTGTCGTCATCCTTACCCACCCATGTACGAAGTTGGAATAAAACTTTGATTTTTTTTTTTTTCAGACTTATAATAATATTATTTAGATTAATCTCTCATTCTTTACAAAATATTTCTTTAAGATTAGATTATTGGCAATTACATATTATTATAAAGCCATCCTAGCTGCATAAATCATAGCAGCCCACAATATGTGTCCGTATAATTCCGACAAGAAACTTGATTATTGTACAATAAACAGCCTTAATTTGCACGTAATAGAATATAATTATGCTTATTTTCTATATTAGTGAAAAACATTATATTACAATGCAATTATATTACATTTTTAGACACCAAGCAAGCTTGGCTAATAATAGAAACTCACCTGCAATGGCGGCATTTATGACTGTCGCGAGTAGCCTGAGTTAGATAAAGGCCACAGGAGATTTTATTTATTTTTATTACATTATTTTATTGCATACTATACTATATTAATTAATTTATATGAAGGCTCTGCAACAATAAGAATAATGTATGAAGCTAAGTAGGAAAGATAGGTATGAGTATTATGATATTGATGAACAGTGAAGGCTATTGGCAGAGTATTGATTTCAAATTAAATAATGACTTTAACAACTATAGAGATGGGCCACACGATTAATCAAAATTCAAATCTATTGCACCTTAATAAACAGTTCATATGAATATTGACATGTCACCTGCACTAATTAAATCATTCCTCCCCACCAATTTATTCAAGTTGATAAAGTAGAGAATATTTGGAAACAAATCTATCATAGAAAAATGTAACAAATTATTATTGGTAGAATAACCATATAATATATATATATATATATATATATATATATATATTCCTCTATTGTCATCGTCATCATGCAGTAGGGGATTTAGAAATTTCTGATGGGGACTGCAATATAAATGTAGTTCATAGCAATTGTGATTTTTTTTAAAAATATTCCAAGAAATTTACAATAAATACAACGAAAATTCCGACGTAACTTAATATTAACCGGTGTTTTAAATAGCACGTTATAGTACATTTTTGCTCAAAAACGCGTTAAAGCGCATTAAAAATAACACTTGTCTCCAAAACCGTACGCTATTTATGGCGTGACACGCTAATTGCGCAATTTAGTACGCTATTTCATAAAATACTCACGCTATTTGAAATTGTTGAGCTTTGAACTTCAAATAATAAACTGCTTTCATTGGCTTGGAATTCGGAGCATATCATTTGAAAGCCAAATGAGTCTAGTTTCCAACAAAAATAACGACATTAAAAAATATGAAGTAAGGAGGAAGTTATGATCGTTTGATTGCAGACTGGCAGAACGGATTAAGTGGCTGAAATTTGAAAAGTTCATCATACTTGTGGTTTCTTTTGCTTCAAAATTAGTAGCTCATTTAATCTGCGTTGATTTTAATGTTTGTTTAGTTTCTAAGCTTGTCAATAAAAGACCTCGTTGTAACGAGGAAAGAGATCGGAAAATATATCATTTGAGCTTTAAGCTTGTTTCTTGGAGTATTTTATCTTCTAGTTGTGCTATGAATTATAGGTGGCTTACTAGAGTGGATTTTATCTTTTTTCATGATTGAAAACTATTTCAAATTGTTTGCGTGTGTGTTATATATTATATATTTTTTGCCATTATAAGTGGCTTTCGCGAAAAGCTCGCGCAATACGCAACGCTATTTACGCTATACAATATCGGAACTAAAACGTGACACATTACGCAATGCGCGTTTCAAAACATTAATATTAACATAGCATATGAGAAAATTCCACGTTATGTCTAATGTGGACGTAGGACCGTTAAACGGGCCGGGCGGTAACGCATAAATTCCAATCTTCGACAAGATTTTCTTATGTTAGAGAGAGAAAAAAAAAACTTCGAATGGTAAGAACAAATTCATTTAGATCCTACGATTCTTGATAATCTAATGACGAAAAACAAGAAAAACCGTCTATTAGTCGAAGACAATAAGGTTAAACGTTTTACGAACGAAAAAAGCGCAAAACTATCAGCAAATACCCCAATTTCTTTCACATATCGTTCCACCATGCGGCTGCGTTATCGACCCGAGAAGCATCAGCAGGCAGACCCGCGGGAACCCATGGGCTACAACCCGACCCGTGCCCATCACCGTACTGCGGCGGCTGGTTCATCTTCGCCATCGAAATCCAGCTGTGGAAATCCATGCCAGCAATCGCTGGCTCGACGAAGCTTCTGCCATCGCATCCATTGCCGTTCAGACTTGTAATAAGGTTCTCCGGCTGTAAGAAGATTCCTTCCGACGTAAAAATGCTCCCCAGCTGAAGCTGATAACCATTGATGTACCCATTATAATCATCCTCCGATTTACACCATACCTTCTGGGCCAGATGAGCATTATTACCATTATGGTTATAAGGGTGGATGATGTCAAAGGGCTGAGAAGCAGCATGGCTGCCATAGTAGTTCTTGCAGGCTTCGTTCGCCAGGTGCAGTCCGAAGCCCGAAGCCTTGTCGGCCCGCTGGGCGGCTTCGACTTCTCTCAGGCGCTTGGAAGCTCGCACAATACGCTACGCTATTTGCGCTACGCAATATCGAAACTAAAACGCGACAAATTGCGCAATACGCGTTTTAAAACATTCATATTAACATAGCAAATGAGAAAATTCCACATTAGGTTTAATGTGGACATAGGACCGTTATTAAACTGGCCGGGGGGTAACATATAAATTCGAATCTTCGACAAGATTTTCTTACGTTAGAGAAAGAAAGAAAAAAAAAACTTCGAATGTAAGAACAAATTCAGTCAGATCCTACGATTCTTGATAATCTAATGACGAAAAAACAAGAAAAACCGCCTATTAGTCGAAAGACAATATGGTTAAACGTTTTACGGACGAAAAAAGCGCAAAACTTTCAGCAAATGCCCCGATTTCTTTCACATATCATTCCACCCCGAGGCTGCATTATCGACCCGAGAATCATCAGCAGGCAGACCCGTCGGAACCCACGGGCTACAACCCGACCCGTGCCCATCATCATATTGCGGCATGTTCATCTTCGCCATCGAAATCCAGCTGTGGAAATCCATGCCAGCAATCGCTGGCTCGACGAAGCTGCTGCCATCGCTTCCATTACCATTCAGGCTTGTAATAAGGTTCTCCGGCTGTAAGAAGCTTTCATGCGACGTAAAAACGCTCCCTAGCTGTAGCTGATAGCCGTTGAGATACCCATAATCGTCCTCCGACTTGCACCATACCTTCTGGGCCAGATGAGCATTATTACCATGATGGTAATTATAAGGGTGGATGATGTCGAAGGGATGAGAAGCAGCATGGCTGCCGTAGTAGTTCTTGCGGGCTTCGTTCGCCAGGTGCAGCCCGAAGCCCGAAGCCTTGTCGGCCCGCTGGGCGGCTTCGGCTTCTCTCAGGCGCTTGGAAGCTCCGCCGATGGGCAAAGTGGTGCTCTCCAATATGCTCTTCACGTCGTAGCGGTTGATCTCAAAGTTGGTAACAGCGCTCGGGCCACGGAACTTTATGGCCGCGATGTCGTAGGCTTCGGCCGCTTCCTCCTGCGTGCCTATTGATTCACCACGTAATAAATAATTAGGGTTTTTCACGTCGGAGTAACTGAATAAACAACTGACGAAAGAATGGAGAAAAGAGAGATTGTGTTCCTATTCTTACTGAAAGTTCCCAAGTAAAGGTCTTTGTTCCCTGCAACTCTTCCAATTCTTGCCTGCCATCTCCCATGCTGGTGATGCCTGAAGATCATAAGGAAAGTATATGTTCATATTAATCACTTCACACACACACACACACACACACAATACACACACAACACACACACATATACGTATATATATATGTATATATATGTAAGGTTTTACCTAGTAACTCCACGATAGATGGATGCACCGCGGGAGAACCCACTGCTTTTCCTTCTTATTGCAGCTATGAATTCTTGTCTAGTCATGTGCTTCATGTCCTCTAGTTCCTTCTCATAGCTGCTAATCTGAGTATTATTTTCAGAAAATACAAACCTTTAAATGAGCATGTTATTACATACAAAAGATTCTTGATGAAATGTATTCGATATATCTTACAGGAAAATTCGTAGTGGTGGAGGTTCCCCAGTACTTCAATGCTGCTAAATCGTATGCTCGAGCAGCCTTTTCTTCCTTGTCATAACCTCCTAATAAGTATCAATACAGAAGAATTAAGGAAAACATTACATTATGTAAGAGATTAATGGGAACATATGAAGAGGAAAATAGGGTATTATTTACTCACCAAGATACACTGTGGCATTAGTATATATCCCCCAAAAGGCCAGGCCGTAAAGAGAAGGAGACAAAGTAAAAGAGTAAAACTGATCAATAAACAATTTAAAAAAATATATATATAAAATCAAGAAATAATTGAAAATAATGGCAGACACTTGAAGTCATACCTTGCCTTCCTTTACGGGTCTGTCCCTCCCTTCTGCAACTGTTATCCCATAAATGTGCCTCATATCTCCCAGTCCATCTGTGTCTGCCAGCAGAAGAATTGATATAGTTTATATTTATTGTAAAAAATAAAAGAAAATTCAAGCAGCCATTTTTATACAAATCAAAGCATGCAATAATCACTGTAATAAACAGAAAGAACTGAAAAAAAAAAAAACCTAGTCACGCCACGATATATGGAGGTCCTTTGTCCAAAAGTCTCAGCAGATTTCCTAGGCACAGACTGATCTATAGCACCACAAGTACTTTGGCTACTAATATTCTTATTCCCACACTGCTCTAACTTGCTTGTACCTGACGTACAGCTCTCCAATCGATGGACATTATTACAGACGACAGTGTTGTTCACAGAAAGTGACAATTTCTGAGCCTCATTACTCGACGCCTTGCTCGGATGATCGTTACTTAGCCAGTTTCTTATCATGGAGAGGCCAAGAACATTGCTGCCACTATTCAGCCCATCAATGGCAGTGGCCGACGAACCTCCATTGATATTGCTGGCATTTTCATGATAATGGACGGTCGTCGACTCGCTGCTTTCTTGGTTAATGCTCTGATAATTATTGATGTGGGGCGAGATGTAAATGGAGTTGCAAGCATTAGCATCTTCAAGCTTGTTATATTCTTGATGATGATGATGATAATTATGGTTATGAGTGTCATTGAAAACGCCTAGAAAATTTTCAAGTATTGGCCTTTCTTGATTCATATCTAGTCTGCTGCATGAGTCCTTCATCTGCTTCCACTCACCTGTGAGAAATATATGTAAATAATACTTTTTAAAATATAATAAAAAAAGCCAGACAAGATAAATCCAAGACAGAAATGAAAACCTAGGGTTCGATTTTTATCCGAAAAGATCAGTTTATAGAGGGAGAGATATATATTGAACCTTGAGGCTTGATGCTGCTATAGTTGAGTTCTCCTCCATAGCTAAAACCATTGCTGCTATAGTCTTGCTGTGAGTGATTTTGAGGGTTTTGGTTGGACTCATTTGAGGGTATTAGTTCTTGAGAAGTGAGGGAGAAGCCTAACCAGTTATTATCATTCATCGTCTTCTAACAGCTGCCGGCTGTTCTTACCTGAATATTTTTTTTGTATTAGATCGATAGATAGGGAAGACAAAGAGCAAACGGAAAACTAATTCATGGACATTTGTTATGGTGTAAGTATACAAGAGTGAAAGAAGACCAAGGGTTTTAATGGAGAGATGAGATAGTGAAGAAGAGATCAAAGTCCGAGGAATGAATAATAATATTATATATGGCAAAAGCTTCATTGGTTATAAATGATGGTGGTCAAAGGGCATATACGAGACAATGTATTTACTATATTTACTACGGCTTTGGTTGATTTAGTAATTGATCATATAAGATATGTTATTAATGGTTTTTTATTTGTCAATCTCCATTTCATTTATGCTTCTTAATTACATATTAATCGTAGCTTAATTAGACCACTTTATATTAATTGTCATTCCAAGCATGCCTCGCTTCGTTTCTTACAAAGACCTAGCTACTTGATCAAGAAAAGATTTCCTTTTTTTTTGGGTTATATTATAATAAAATATTTATAGGTATTTATATATATATATATATAAAGAGCAAGTGGGTCGTACTTTACCTTAAAATAATGCAAGAAAAAATAGTACACGAGCACCAATACGTTAAGCAGATGAACTGTTTCCCACTGTAAAACTCCCAATTGTTGTTTATTATTACCAAAGTTGAACTTGTCTTGGAAGTAATTCTATCATAGTTACTATTTTAATATCATCATTATTGCTGTAATTTTCTTATAATATTCAAGCACACGAAGGGAACGAAGCATTGAAAAAAAAAAACATGGGCAGGATTTATTATCCTTATACTCCTCAACTAATCAAGAATGAGAAATACATTCATACATGTACTATGTCATGCTCATGACCCATCAATTCGATGCCTACTTGCTTATATAATTATATAAATATGTGTATATATGTGTGTATATATATATATATATATATATATCATATCATCAGTATGTATCAATGTCAGAAAAAACTGTCACTGCAACAATAATTCCACCTCTCCATTTCTCCTATGTACAAAGATCCTCTTCACATCAGATATATATATATATATATATATTAGACATACGACATGAATATAAATTCAAAGGTGTGTGAGTTGTGATTTCTGAACATATTTACATACTTCAGGTGGGCATTGCAGGCAGTACTTAAACCCACCCCATAACCTTTTCACATTCCTTCGGTCCACATTATTACATGTACATGGTGATTCATGCATTTGATATATATATATATATATATATATATATATATATATATTATATTCTTATATGTGAAAGGCTAGAAAGTATTGAAGTGGAGTAAATACTATGTATGTGCCTCCCTATACAGGGACACCAACCCCTTGTCTTCTGCTTATTAATTGATCAACGCCATTAATATTTATATATCTATATATATTATGTAAGGAAATCATATGAAACAAAAATTATATTTATCTATTTTTTTTATTTTTTTTTACTTGAATTGAATTCGATCTTGTGAAAGATAACCACATGCATGCATGAATATACACAATTACAATATATGGATTTCTAACCGTTAAAATCTTGTGTGACAGACAACAAATATATATGTATATATATATATATAGATGAATGTGTGAATGTGTATCGAAAGGAGCAAAGCTCACCGTCTTAAGTTTGACTGTTGAGAAAAAGAAAGAACTACACGACGACATTTTTATTTTACTTTTAATTATTTTTTGAATTTTTATTTGTCTCTTTTTTTTTTCAGGAAAGTAAAAAATATATATGAGTATGCGTGAGAGAGATGAGCGGTCGTTAATGGTGGGAATTAGTGGGATTGTATTGGAGAAATCATCGGAGACGATGACCGCCCGTGCCTCCTCGGTATTACAATTAATTATTATTTTTATTATTATTATTTGGAAGTTTAATTTAAATAATTCATATATATATTGCTTCTCTTTTTTAATTTATTTATTTATTTTTTCTTACACACACACACATGCTGTGTGTTGTTGGTATTCGTTTGCAATATACTTCAATGGTAATGATTCAGCGAGGTGGTAAAAGATCAGTGAAGGGCCTGGGAATTCTCATCTCTTATCTCAAACTTTTTTCGATATTGATGCTAATATTTAATAATAAAATACTTATACGTTTCTTAGTTGATTTTATTTTATTTTATTTTATTTTTATTTTATTTTTTGAAGTTCAAACTCAAACCCGGAACATAAGCATGTCGGGATTCCAACATTTTTTATTTTTTTTTTGACTTTGGACCATCATTGGAAATTTCATCTAATTCATAATAATAATCTAATTGTTTCTTTAATTTGAACAAGAATTATAATCAATAAATAAACCTGCATGCATGGTTCACTTACAAGATACAACATATATATATATAAATTATCACATAATTAATGCAGTTAATAACTATGAGGAATTCGATTATCACATAATTATGCAATTAATAACTATGAAGTATGATGCTTAAGGTAACAACTGTGTTTAAGTAATGTAAAATTCGCTAGGCCCTAGTCCGGCGATCGTGGGCCCTAGCGCCTAGATGACTTATAGGCGGTGCCTCCACGGTTTCTAAACAGAAATTAGATGATATATAAAATATGTTAACGTTCTACCTAGAACCGTCAAATGGGCACGCGGCCCGCGGGCTGGCCCGCCCCGCGCAAAGGGGCGGGTTGGGCCTCAGTATTTCAGGCCCGCCAGATAGCAGTATTTATATTATATTAGTTAATTATTATTTTGCTCTTTAATTTTTATTTTTTAATGGGCCAATGAACCTATATTTAATTATTGTATTGTGCTTTTTTTTTTTCAAGAAACTAAGTTTTTAATTTAAATTTATTTTTATTTTTTTTCAATTTTTTTTAACTATGGCGGGCCAGCGGGGCTTTGGCGGGTTACAGGCCAGCCCGCCCCGTCGGCCAGTTTTGACCGCTCTAGTTCTACCAAATCAAACGTAAATATCAAATTTATTCAAATATTTTAAATAAATAATGACAATTCCAACCAGTGTTTTAAATATCTTAAAATAGCGAGTTTCGTAGCGCGATATAGCGTATTTTACCTGAAAAATGCGTTAAAGCGCAATAAATATAGCGTTTTGTCCTCAATAGCGTGAGTATTTTGAGCAATAGCGTACATAGCGTGTTAAATTGCGTAAATAGCGCGCTAAATTGCTCATGTAGCGCAATTTTTCTTTTTTGAGAAAAAAAAGTTTCTGAATTTTTTTATTCGATAAAAATAATCTACTTCTAATTAAATCTTATTTTTATATAACGGGTGGAAATCCACACGTTGATAGTATTGCCGATGATATTAAAAAATATACAATTGAATGACATCGATTTTTAGGTTTTGAGTCTATGATTTAGATATATTCTTTGAGTTGTTTGTGACGAATTGTCACTGACAATTAACATATGAATGTTATTTTCTAGATTTGATGTACTTTCTTAATTGAATACTTTTTCGAATTGATTTGTTTGCTTTTATTGTTATATATTATCTTTTTTTGCATTAAAAGTGGCTTGCTCGAAAAATTCACGTAATACGCTACGCTATTTATACTACACAATATCGGAACTAAAACGCGACGCATTGCGCAATACGTATTTTAAAACATTGATCCATGCAATATTAATACAAACATTTTTTTGGTATTTAATTTTTATTACAGAAAAATGATGGATTAATCGGCAATTAATCGGCCGATTGGATTAATCGTTGATTAATTAGTTCAATCGATTAATCGGCCACTTAGGCAATTTTCGCCACGGTGGGGGCGCGATGGAATTTTGGCCGATTGGATTAATTATCGATTAATAAGTTCCACCGATTAATCGGTCATTTAAGCAATTTTCGCCACGGTGGGGGCGCGATGGAATTTTACAACAATGCTTTTGAGTGCCTTTGCGTCTCAAGCATTCATTTATTGGGCCTATATGTGGGCTTTATTTTTCACTTGGACCTATGGGCCTTCAATATTAGGGCCCATTAGTAAATCTAGTCTATTGGGCAGTATCTTACTAGACTAACACCACTGGCACTTTCTCGGCCTGTTTCTCTCTCACACACACTCACACAGCGAAGCACACAATGGCGGCGAGAGCTGCACTGCTGAAGTACCTGAGGGTGAATGCGACTCCGATTATACCATCAAGCGGAAACCCTAGGATCGGAGGATTGTCGCAGCTGATCAGACGTCGCTTCTCAGACGACGCGAGAGGCTCATTTCTCGACAAAGGCGAGGTCACCGATCGTGTCCTCAGCGTTGTTAAGAATTTTCAGAAAGTCGATCCTTCTAAGGTAATCGAATCATTTTCCTCCGTTTTATGATTGTTTTCTTTTTTTACTTTTTATAACGACTGAGTCTGCTGCTGTGTGTTGTGGACTAACATATGCGCCACATCAATCGCGCTTGAAAGGATGACCGTCTATGTTGCTTGGCTGTTTGTTTTAAGGGGAAATTAGTTGATGTTTGCTGAAGAATATTTCACATTGTGTTGATTTAGATGTTGCTTTGAATTTAGGAGCCGTGCTGTTTCGATATGTTGAAGGGCGTTGTGTGCTGAGCTATGCGTTCATTTTAGTTCATGCCGTTAAATTCTTAAGTGGTTTTCTGCTATGAAATAACTTCAGAAGAAGCTGAATTTAGTTTTTCCGTTTTATTCACTTGATAAACTGGCTTTCATGTAATGGTGACGGATTTTGGAAATCTTCTGCTGGACTACTTTGTTTTCGGTTTGACATAAAGAGGGAATTCCGCTATAATCATCTTATTCTCCTGTGCTAGCCTTTTCTTTTTTCTTTGAATTCCTTTAATCTGTTTGAAGCTCGGAGCCCCTTACCTAGTATTTGACATAAAATGCAACCTTTGTCATTATTCTTCGTTCAACTTACGTAGTTTGTCGCTATGATCATAACTACTAAAGTGTCAGTCCTCAAAGCATGTATGTAGTCAGAAGTTTTATTGTCTTTGAAGTCAACTGCATTTTGTTCGTCGAGTGATGACTTGGTATCGTTGCTCCCTTCAACTTACGACATATGTGTGCTGTTATAGTTCAAGGAAAAAACTGTGGCTTGTTACTGAATATGAACGTATAATTTCCTTTCATGCTCAGTCGGACATGTTCACAGCTTCAAATGTATGTTTTATAGGTCACGCCAAATGCTCATTTCCAGGACGACCTCGGGCTAGATAGTTTGGACGCTGTTGAGATCGTTATGGCCCTCGAAGAAGAGTTTGGCTTTGAGATTCCTGATAATGAAGCCGACAAGATCAACTCGATCAATCTCGCCGTCGACTTCATTGCTTCTCATCCTCAAGCAAAATAGTAGTGATATATCTATCCCTCTTTAGTTTTTGTCCGACGAAATAAGCATGCCCGATAATATGCTTGGTGTGTGTTTCGCATTATACTGTGTTATGCTTTCTCTTCGCTGCGCTATAATTTGAATTACAGAACCTTCCTATCAAGTGCTTTGACTTGACATCTCCCATTTTACAACTTGATAGACACTCTTCCTTCTTCTTCTTCTTATTATTATTATTATTATTATTAATTTTTTTTTTTCATGTAGATTATATCACCATGACCATTGGTAACTTAGATATGGTTTGTAGATGCTTACACTTGGCAATGGGGCCGAGATTCCCCGTTCCCCGTGGGGATCGGCCCCGATTTTCACGTCCCGTGGGGGGTGATGGGGAAAATTTGCTCCCGTTAGCGGGGATGGGGCGAGAATGAGGTCATATTCCCCGCCCCGTTTCTCGCGGGGATCTGATATATAAAATTATTAAATTATCTCTTATATTTCTTATTCTTCTTTCTTTTCTCCCGTCTTCTCACTACCATCACAAATTTTTTGTAATCATATCTCGTAATTTTTCTTAACTCGCATCAATTTTTGAGAGTGTCATGACAATTTGTTCACTATTTTTGTCAACTCGATCATCGCTGAATTATATAAAAAAAAAATTACATAAAAAACGACGCGGGACGAAGATTTTCTGGTGGGGAAAAACCCGACAAAGTCATATGGGAATGACGATGGGGAGAATTTTTTCTCCGTTTGCTTAACGGAGACGGGACATGAATTTCCCGATGAGTGGGGATGGAGATGGGGATTGGGATGGGGATTAGCCCTCCGTCCCTTGTCCCATTGCCTATAGAAACTATTTTGACGAAGATGATATTGTGAATTTATTTTCAAAGAAGAAGAAAACAAATCAGATTCAATGAGAGTAAGGATCCTTCTTAATATCTTTAGATGGAGATCGATGGTTTGAGTTTATTGATTATCATAGTTTGTGTGGGTTTGGAACAATATGCACCGATTAGGAGGATTAGTTCAGGTGGAAGTAGGTGTTTTCTTATAGTCGACAATAAGGTGGGTTAGGTCATGTGGATTAGTTCAGTTGAAATTCGGAGTCGTCTTATAATCGATAATGGTGTCAGATTCACTTCGGATTGACATGCTGAATTTAGTCGATGTGTAAAACGATGATAGCATTGTTTGGGTAAAAAATAATAAATAAAAAATCAAAACAAATGTAAAATGGGTTTTGTCCAAAAAATGGCGACATCTTGAAATCGCGAGATAATAACAAACATCGAGGAACGATATATTGGCATGAATCGTTGCTCATAGAGACGATTTTTATTAGATTTAATATGCAATTTTGTTTTAAATCGCTGGCGCATCTAATCTGAGCTTAGTTCCCCAAACCTGACCTGAGAATTGAAACCCTAAATTTGAGAGTATTGTTGTTAGGCCAGAAGAAAATCTGGTGAAAAAAATGGACGCTGTAAGAAAGCAGCTGGATGCACTGATGGGAGCGAACAGAAACGGAGACGCATTGGAGGTGAAGCGCCAATACTCCGATCGCGACGTTTGCCGCCTCTACCTCGCGGGACTTTGCCCGCACGACCTCTTTCAACTCACCGTACGTAATTTTTTTTCAGTTATTATGACAGTTAATCTTTTGTTTGCGGACGACAAAGATTGATATAAATCAGGGTTTACGTTATCCGGAATTTACACTGATTTATTTGAAGGAAATTGAATTTATTCATGAAACAAGGTGTTCTTCTGTTGGTTGATGCGTCTTTCTGGTTTATGATTTATCTGCCTTGCAGAAAATGGACAAGGGACCGTGCCCAAAAGTGCACTCTTTGCCTCTCAGAAAAGAGTATCCTTTTTTTTCTCTTTGCATTCACACCGAGCTGTGTGACATAGATATATTTCTTATATTTTGGCCCTTGAAGGTGCATTTTTTAGTTTCAGTATTTAGGATTTTAATCTTACAGGCCATTTTTGTAATTTTTCATTGTTCTCCGGTGCTTTCGATAAGACCAGATTTCAGTCTTTGGTATATTTATGTTGAACCGTGGCCTCTGCTTTATAATCAGAGATCTGTAGTATGTTTGAATGATAGCGTTATTCAGAATCTGGATATTTTGCTGCTTGACTTCATGCCATTTAAAATTTGTTATGCTGGACGTGTTATGATTCCTTAACTCATTTTAGATATGAGGAAGCAAAAGCAAAAGGTCTTGATAATTACGATAGGGAATTAGAGGAGAATATCGAAAGACTTATTGTTGAGTGTGATCGTAAAATTGAAAGGGCTTTGAGAAGGCTTGATGAAGAGGATGCTAAAGCTGCAATTGCGATCTCAGTATCAGAAGTCACTCAGGTATATAACTGTACTTCAGTAACTTACCACCCGCTTCCCCGCTTGATGCTGAAAGTTGATTTTTCTGCTACTGTAGACTGCAGAGGCTAACGAGCTGTCTAAGCAAATCAAAGAGAAATTAAAAGCAGCTGATCAATTTGGTAAGTATTATCTATATGCATCTCATTTCATGGTTGACATCAAGTTCTGCGGTGTCACTCAATCTGATCTAGTTGTAACATGCGATTTAATCTTACGTCGTCCAATAGATCTTGAAGGCAAGACAGACATGAAGATTCGAACTCTGGAAGAGATTGAAGAACTGAGAATTAAGCGAGCAGACATGCAGGTCATTATATATATGCATTTCCCGAAGTGGTAATGCTAACAATGCGCATGTTGTAGTCGAAGCCTAATGTTTGTGAATATGTTATTGTAGGCAATTCTTCTCTTAGATGCGTTCAACAAGGATCGCGCATCTCTTCCGCAGCCTGTCCCAGATGTTCCTGCATCCTTGCCTGCAGCTGTTACAGATCCTCGTATCCAAGAATTGATTAACGAGAAGCTAAAGAAAGCCGAAGAACTAGGTAAACTTAACTTGAAAATATATTGCATATACAGTCTTCTGCTTTTCATCAAATAATTGTGCACATCACAAAATGATGAATTTGCTTCTGTTAATTTGATTAATATGCATCCATGTTTAGGAAATCATTATGCAGTCTACATGTAATATAACCCTCTTGCAGTTTATTGAAAATGGAGAAAAGCTTTGATATACCCCTCAATTTGTACTATACTGAAACCGAATAACCACTCTCAGTTTTTACTTCATAAGGTTTTCTATATCATTTTTCTATCATTAGATCACGCGGCACTCATCAGAAATTATCCATGTGCGGTAATTGTAAGTGCTGGAACACGAACTGTCAAAGTTGAAAGATTACATTGAAGTTTCGTATGTAGTTGTCCAATCAATTTATAAGCATGTTAAATCTGTTTCATCTTGGCTGTGGTTCTATTATTTTTACAGTGCTAGGTAATTGTAGGGACTTAACGTGTTTGTTTGTGGTGTTTTTGCTCAGGTGAACAAGGAATGTTGGATGCAGCGCAAAAAGCTTTAGAAGAAGCTGAAGCACTTAAGAAGGTTTGCATATGCTTCATTGAAGATCGTATATCTATATCCTGTGTTTGAAAGTGGAAAATGGAAGTGTCTTTTTTCCACTTCTTATTCCCATCGCCACCTATCAATTTCGTTTTTATTGGATCTAGACTTGAATTTACCAACCGTGTGTTATTTGCCGTTCCATGCAGCTTCCAGGGCGCCAGGAGCCTGCTATACCTGTAGATTCATCTAGTTATACGACTGCTGCTGTCCGCATTGTGAGTTAACTTGCTCTTTATTCTTGTATTATATTGTTGTCTTTTACTGCCATCCAAATATTCTATTCCATTAGTTAACAATTTTATATTAATTCAAATACATGCCAAATGAACGTATATGTCATAAATTCAGGACCGTTAAATGCTTCATTTCTGTTTGAACTCTGCTTGTGACTAAAGTGAAGTTGATATAGTTTCTTATGAAGTCCGTATTGAACTATAGTCGTTTTTATATCCACCGAAGTGTAGTATTAATAGTAATGCTAATTGAATTGCTGATTTTGTTATACTTACTGTTTTCTCTTATTTGCAGACTGATCAGAAGCTTCGAGTATGTGACATTTGCGGAGCATTCTTAAGCGTTTATGACAAGTATGTTTCTTTCTGGTTCAAAATATATACCCTCGTGTAGGATAGAATCTAGGTATAAGGATTTCAGGTACTTCATTGTTTGACATGGTGATTATACTTCCTTGTCACCAGCAGACCTTTGGGCCCAGTTTTACCAGGATAACTTTTGCAGCTAAAGAATGTGCGTTATTTTTGTTTTATGCTCATTGATCATGCCACTGCGATCAGAAAATTTCCCGGCCCAAATTTTTTTGTTTTTGTTTTTAAAATAGTTAGTTGGCGCACTTAAGCGTTCTATGACATTGCATCTGCTTATCCGTTATTTCAGTGACCGTCGTTTGGCAGATCATTTTGGTGGAAAGCTCCATCTAGGTTATATCCAAATTCGTGAAAAGTTAGCTGAGCTCAAGGTATGCTCATGTTACCTACTATTTTGCAGTGCGTCTTACTTTTTCTTTGACCAGTAACTCTTCATTGTTTAAAGGTACATCTGTGTCTTACGGGGAGTTTCGGATTTAATTAATTAAAGTGATGCTTATGTGGGAGTTCATAACATATTTCGTAGATATATCTATATAACACATATGTTAATATGAGATGAATTTGTTTAGTCATTGTCGATTCTTAGATGGGATAAAACCTTGATAACTCTTTCCATTGAGCTGAACCATTACCATACTATCTATAATTTGCACCTTTTTTTGTTCCAGGAAGAAAGAGATAAGAAGCGCAGAGCCTATGGGGAAGAGAGGTAAACGGATGATTTCTTTACAATTCCATATTTTTATTTCTCATTCTCTTATATGTGTGATGGTTTGCTTGGTACTCTCGTATTTAGATCAAGAGACTGGAGAAGTAACGACAGGGCCAGAGAATCTAGCAGAGACCTTGAGAAAGGTGATATCCGCGAACATGGAAGGGATTCCAACCGTCGGGGTAGCAGGGATAGGAATTATGACCGTGACCACGAGCGAGAGAGAGATAGGGATCGCACTCGTGGCCACAGAAGATCTCGTTCTAGGTCAAGGGAACGTTCGAGAGATTATGATCGCCGCAGGTTTTACATTCGATTCCTCATATTTACTTTTCAACCGTCCCATTTTCTATTAAAAAAACTGTTTTCTGCTGTGCTTTATTTTAAGTATTAGAGGAGTAAACCAAATATCTGGAATATTGTGTGGGGAAGAGACAGAGTGATCGGGGAAGGATGAATTACGCTAGTGCCATAGCGGCTGCCTTTATATACGCAAGCAATCGAACAAAGTTGATTAATATTATCTTGCGCATCTTCCATTGATTGCGTAGTTTTGTCGAGTGAAATGAAACTAATAAGCTTGTGTATGCGTTGCAATGTTTCTTGCTTTTTCATAATTTTTTGAACTCTTATGTAACTATTTTGCAGGCGCCATAATCGTTACTAGGTGGACCGTGGACGTTTGAAGTTTGCATTCTCCGTTTAGCGATGGATGATGTGGCAAAGGCTATTAAAAATGTATGTTCGTATCGTATTTCAACTTCGAAAATATATTCTGAACTTTCAGACGTCGTGATGGAATGGATTATGGCTGTTAGAAGATTTAAGTTTGATTTAAGCTTTCGTCCAAATAATCAAATTTACTACTTCCAAAATTCGAAAATGACTGAGTTCAGCCAATCGTTCGGTTCAAAATTTACCGAACCGTCCGAGAACAGTGAAACAACAAGGTTGTTGAAGAAGGTTATGTGGAGAAGGTAAGAGAGATTTTAATTCTGACCACTTTGATTGATCTCAAGTTTCCTTCTTTACTCTTAAAGTTCAGTTTGATATGAAGATTTTGGCATGATAAAAAAAATTACAACAATAAAAGCTTAATGTATCATCATATTATTCAATCCACTGTAATTGTTTAATGGGTAAATTATGATATATCATCACGTGGTTATGTTTATTGGGTAAATTATGATAGACCCTCATATGGATATAGTGAAATGCGCATTACTATCCTATGCTTGTTTTTATTACGTGAAACTTTCATGTGTTGTCTAAAATTTAGCACCGTACCCCTGATGGTGTCTAAAACATAGCATTGTACTCTCCAATTAAGAGTATTTTATGCTATTTACAAATCATAGGGGTTTTGGTGTTTATTTTTTAAATCTGGATTTTATGCAATTTAGCCTTGTTTAAGGGTGTCAAACTGAGGGTAACTGAACTATGGCAATAACGATAGAACTGACAACAGTAGTTTTACGTTCAATACAGTTATAAACCATGAAAAGACCTCAATCACACATAAAATATTATCTCAGTACAAAGCATGCCCAAATCATAAAGATAATCTCCTTTTTCTCACAAACAGGTAATAATTTAGAAGTTAAATACGCGATAATCAAGGGGCATTAGGTGTAGGGATACATAGCAAATATGTCGCCAACTTATTCTTCTTCCTCTGCCTCTTCAAGCCATTTCACAAAGGGCTCCACCGACTTGACAAAGATTTGCCTGGGAAAAATAAAATTATACGTAAAAACGAAAACATTGAATTCTGCTCAAAGATCACAAAATATCTACGATATACTGACATTTTTCTCAATATCAACCAATACGTCAACAATTTTTACCGATATATCCATTGATACTTACGTAAAATTGAAGTACCGATATCTAAGCCGAGACTGGAATTTTCATCATTGGTTTTCGCTAAATGTTAGCAAATAGTTCGACAGAATTAACATACCTGCCCTTTGGGTTTGTTCCTTTATGAAACCAGTGAAGGATGGTGTCTTCTGCAAGAACATCCTCATCATAAAGCGACTTTATTATTTCGGGGAACAGCTTCATCAGTTTAGTGTCTTCATAGCATTGAATCTGTACTTTGTACATGAGTTCAAGCTGAAGCTTTCCAGTGGTACAGAAAGCATTAAGCAACCCCGCCCATGTTTTAACCTGCAAACGAAAGGAAAAATGTAACAAACTTTCTTGTTCAGCAAACTACGATGGCAGTCGTGCTAACAATGACCACTTCTCCAGCAAGAAAAAAGATGTGATGAGGTGAAAAAAATCCATCAATTTTGCATATAAATCAACTAAATGTTTTGAGTTGGAAGTAAAGAAGCACAGAGAAATTTCTTGGCCTACATTACCAACTACCAAAAATTTCAAATATACGAATCATGAAGCAGCTGATTCTATCAGATTATAATCTCAAAAGGAAAAAAAAAATTGTTTCATGATTAGAAGAAAATGGCGTATACTATACCTGACGCAGAGCCGAATTAGCATTTTGCTGCTGATTCTTTCCGGACCATTGCACAGCATCCATCAGAACGTCCCATAGAATCCGCACAACCTCGATATCTGGGAATTTAGCATCTTTCACATGTTGCTTAACAGTTTCTATGACTTCATCCACATCAGTCTCTTCTGCTATCTGACTAGTCAGTGCAGACTTCAGTTCCTTCATTTTAACTTCAAATATTTTCTTCTCACTATACTCAACCAATGGAAGAAGCCCTTCTTTGCTGAGATTTGAGATGAAAGCAAGATCTAGAAACTCAGTTAAGCCAATAATCAAAATTTTTTCTATCATATAAGAAAGAAAGAAAAAAAATCCAAATGCAATCAAGAAGGATGCCATCTATACTGTATTAAAAATAAAACCATAAATATATAATTACTAGCCTATCATACTGATTCAGATATTGGCTAATTAAGAATTTCCAATTTTTCCTTTCTAAATGACTAGATTTTCATCAGCTAATACCAACATATGTTCGTAAACTATTATATAGATTCCAGTAGAAGGCCTCCTATCCTAGCCATCATTCTATAACGAAATATGGAATTACAGAACAAATTATGGCTGCCTTAGATAATTTGTATGGGTAAACGCTAAGAATGATATCCTAAAGTAAGTGCTTTTGGAAGTTTAGAGGAGACTTACGTGAAATGCTCGGAAACTATTGCTGGTGTCCGCTTGGTGGATGGAAAAAATTCCAGAAGGTTGTCCTCCAATTTACCTCGCTTCAGAAGTGAAATGAGGTCGTCAAGACTGTTATCAACCAAATACTCCCTGAAAAAGTAAGTGATGAATGACAGAACTAGCCCTTTGGCGACAAGGTTATCTTTGAGCAGTGGCTGGAATACAGTCTCTGGTGGGAGCCCAGACAGCTTCTGGGAAAACGCAAGCGCGGTGAATATCGCAAGCTTTTTCCTTTCATCCTCCTCGAACAGTTCCAATGACTGCAAGAACTTTTGCATAACATTTTCGAGATTCTTTATGAGAAAAGGTTTTCTCCTTAGAAGCTTCTGTATGTATATCACAGATGGCAAAATGAGTTCGCGCGTGGGTTCTGCGGCTACTATAGAGTATGGATGGCTCTCCCCTTCATCGGGTTTGATGGTGCCAGGTTGCGTACGCGATCCTCTGAAGACAACCTGTACACAGAATGCAATGAATTTAAGCAATTAAAGTAGAGTAATGAAGACCAACAATAATATGTAAAAACTGTAACACCTAAGATCAAAAAGTATGTGGACGCATACCCTGAACAAATAGCTTCAAAATATTTTTTAAAACCCAACCTGAGGCCCAATCATACAATATATCGGGTTCTATCGGAGTCGAAAAAAAATATCTAATGCCCAACGGCATATCAATGCCAATATCATTTCTCTAGCAACTAAACAGTCCTAAAACTAGATGCAGCAAATAAAATTAATGCCAATTTTACCTCAAAAAAGGTATCACCGTATCTTGAGAAGTTCAGGTCTGAGGACTCAATGCTCTTCGCAACAAGTTCCTACAAAACAGAATATAACATATATGATCAGTTCAAAATGACCCACCATTCACCACTCACCAGTCACCGGTGAGGATAACCAGCAAAAGCAGCTAGTCATATGTAAATGTGTGCATGTATATGTTTTATCTGTATTTATCTAAGCCAAGAAAGCCAATCAATGGAACAAAAGTAACACTAGCTAACAATTGGAAAAAGGGTAAAACAAAGTACCAGATCACCAGCATTATCCAAGTAAATCTGGACCACTGCATCCGAAAATGCCGCAGGGTCAAGCGGCGCAGCTATATTCCGTTTGCGGGTCTTGATCCGCGTGCCACTGTAATGAAACAATTACAAAGTTCCACATGCCATCTCAATAAAATTAAGCCCAGAATATAGAAGGAAGTCATGTTAAAAGCCAGACTTGGCCAAACGTTTGATTGCAATAGATCCATAATTATCTCACACACAAACACAATCTCAAATTGATAAAAAAAAAAAAAGGGAAATTTTACAGAAGCCCCATAAACATATATATAATCCACAGCAGCTAAAAGTTGGTACATCAGTTCATCATATGGCTCCGACAACTACGAGCAAAGTAGAAAAGTACGACTATAGGATGCTGCCAAGAGACTTACCCTAGAGTGGGTTTCTCCTTCGAGCTGCATGAGTAAAAATAGGGGAAATGTTAGAATCATAACAAGTCCAAACATTTAGGGGCTAATTAAAGATTCTCCTGCCAGAAAAAAACAACTAAAGAGCTGACAAAAAAAAAAACCATCTTTCGCTAATCCGATTGATCAAAGTTCTAATCAAACAACAAAAAGTTAATTGCATGGCATAAAAAAGGTGCATCGCCTCCAAATCCAGGTACCAACAATACATCAATTCAAACCACACAAAGTAATTAGATCTGACAACAATCTAAATATCAAATCGCAAAATCACACAAAAGAAGACAAATTCCGAGAGAGCGCTTTGAAGAAATCAGAAACTCGCAGCTAATAGTTACCTCATAAACTGAAATTGCAAAGATCGGCGATAGGGCAGAGTCTATAGACTCCGATAGCAAACGCAAAATAGGTGAAATATAATTGAGAGAGAGAGAGAGAGAGAGAATAACACTACAACATATGCAATTTGATGAAAATAACGGAAAAGGTCCCCGTACTTTTAGTACCTTCGTTAAAGGACCCTATATAACAAACTTTAAATAATTAATTTTAACTTATTTACAATTACGTCCCCGAAGTTTGCAATCGGCTAAAATTCGCCTCGCATTTCCACAACATAAAGGTATACGAAACCAAGAAATACAAATAAAACGATATAAATGATCATATTAAACCACCGAAGTATATCATATTTTAATTTTATATATTTTATTTTAATGATATTATATGCCAATAAACGCCCGAAATTTATAGTTCTTTTTTCCATTCTTCGTGCATAGTTTTTGCTATCGCAGCGACATGATCGAAGTACAATCTGATAGACGCGGTGAGCAGACACACAATACAAGAGTACCCTAAGGGTTGGGCGGGCGGGCGGACGGCCTTCCTTTATGACAACCTTGGATAAGGCCGGGATGCGGAACTTGAAGTCTTCGATCCCCGAGAGGAACTACTTGGGAGGCAGCAACTTTACGTCAGCATTCTCTCGCCGGCGAAGTCGCTCCGAGACGAATATAACATGCTCGACTACATTCTTCGGCGCGGGATAGTGAAGGCCATGGCGAACCCAAATCCTTACATTCATTGTAATGACAAATAGGATACTCAAAACTTCATACATGTCTTAGCCAAGCCAATATACAAGTCACCACCATAGATGGAGAACACAGAAGTCATCGATATATACATTTGAAAGGAAAACGAGACAGTACGAGCCCACGAAAAGAAACTTAATTTACATCAATTCTACGTAGAAGTCGAACCAATCGTTATGACATGGCAGCGCATGAAATTCGAATAAACCCTACACAAATTTTTCATACCCCTTATAGGTTGAACTGTTGCAGAAGGATGCTAGAGATCATTGGGGCTGATTTCTTCAATGGATGACCAAGAATACGGTAGTAGTGTCTCTCGTAAGGCCACATCACGGTTTTATGGTTATTTACGGCCAGGCATTGTTTTTAGAGAATTTTTACAAAATCGGCAACGCTCGACAACAGAAGGCATTAAAATTTCTCAGAGCAACCTGATGAGAATTTAGAAGAGAAGCGATGAATTAGGCTGTGTCATTCTTAAGAAGAATATCTCAACCAACTCATGACTAATAACTTACGAGTGGGAAGGACTGGGACGATGATATGCTGGATGTTAAGGGCCTCAATGACGGAAATAATTTCATCACTGCCAGTGGCGACGAACAAGGCTAAAACCCTCTCGTTCAGTTTCCCAGCTTTTAACGTTCTCTGGCAGAAAAGATTGCATATTCATAGAAAATAAGTGCAAGCAAGTCAAGAACGCAGAAAAGCGTCATCACTTACCAAAATAACCAAAGGTAGAAACAACGAAACATGCAACAAAACTACTGGTCTTAATTTCATTTACTCTGCAGTTCAGTAAACGTAAAGCATTGGCCCCTAAATTCCTAATCTTGGTAGTAAAACCCTCATCTATGGTTGATTACGATTAGATATTTGTACTTGACATGCATGATGCATGATCAACTGCATAATCACCGAGAAAAAAACATTTGTAATGAAAATCATAACTTTCATAAGCAAAATCATCGCCGAGACAACTGTAACACTATAACAATCTCTACATGAGTCTATGCAGAAGGATATCCATTAAACACAATTTATTCGAAAATCAGCCCCATAGATGATGATACATTTCTTGTTCCTTTAGAAGAAGAAAAAACAAAATACTTTTGTTTCTGATTAAGATCTCGGTCGTAAAATGCAATAGGCGCCTATAACATTCTTCCACAACGACAAATAATTGTCGAAATTACAAACTAGATCAAGAAGTCTAGGACGGAGAAGATGCAACACAGAAAAAAATAAATATTCAAGCTTTAGGAAAATTGAAGCCACCATTTGCAAATTTCAGGTAAAAAATGAGCCCTAGCAGCATTCAGCAAAGCTAATTGCTGATCGATGATCATAACAAATGAAACATCAAATCACAGCAAGCCCTGAAATCAGAAGCCCATGACCAAGGGAATTCACAGAATCAACGAAAACGCAGATACCACTAATTGGAAAGCGCCCAAGCCAAATTAAACAGAACAAAACCATGACATACAAAAGAAGCATGCATAAGATGAGCACAAAAACGTACCACGAACAGCTCCAGAAGTATGTGTTCAGGCAAAGATGAAAGGTCAGATATGCGAGATAAATTGCTAACAGCAGAGGCAATGGAGAGTGAAAGAAGCGTAGGTGGATTTCTCATTCATATAGACGAATCGAGCTTAATTCCTTTCAGGATTTAGATGATCCCCTAACAAAATCTGTGCAATCGAACGCTTCCGTTGAATAGAATCAATATGACATAAATTTGGGTGAATTTTGGGTTGAATTGAAATATGGAAAATTAGACGAGAATTAAGAACTAGTCCTCCTAAATTTAGTTAATTCTGTATTTACTCCCTTAAGTTTCTTATTTGCATTTAGTTACTCCCCTAATAGTTACAGTGTCCCTTACTGTGCAGCAGATTATTCTACTTCCCGCTGATGACGATAGCTAACGGCGGAGCACTGTCAGCTACTTGTCCGACCATTCTCATCCCCCAAAACGACGCCGTTAGGGCGGCGGCAGCACCGCGCTTTGACGTTCGATCTCAAGGCGCTTAAACTACGCCCCTTGAGATTCAGAGTTTATGCCGATGCGACGCCGTCTCAGTACCAAAAAGGCTGCTGTGTCTTCGGCAACGAACGAATCGCTTATTACGACGACGACGCCTCAGCATCAAGACGACGATTTGTCGTCGGGAGCGAATGAGTTGCTGAATGTTGAAGGTAGAAGTCCTTTTATTTCAGCTAATCTGTTTCCGACCCCAAAATTGAGCTTGAATGAACAAGCTATTTTGCTCGCGACATTCATTGCGTGCACAGTGAGTTAATTCCATCGTTCTTCGTCTCTGTTACTGTGATTCTTTTTAACGTAATTGGATATTTGTTTGTCAATGGATGTACTTGTTTCATTACGCTTGTCTAGTTGAATATTATATTAGTGATATCAACGACTGTTACTATATACTGATCTTACATGAAAAACACGATGCAGCTGACTAGTTTTTCACCATCTTTGTGCAGTAATGTTTCTGAATCTTATATGGCACTACTTTAGCAGCTAGTGTAACATATGCTATTTATATAGCTTCATAACTTGTTTATTTCAGCTCTTAATTCTAACCATTGATATGCAGACCTCGGCTGCGTTTATGGGCCTTGTCTTTGCGGCTGTACCCACATTATTTGTAAGTACAGTTTTGTTTTGATGTTAATAATGTAAGAATTTATTTGCTATAAATTTGCCATCTTTGAGGGTCTCTGCTACGATACTTCTGCATCACATGGTTCGATACATATTGTTGTAAAATGAAATCATATACGTTTTTTCGGGGAGGATGAGCGTTTAGAAGATTAGATTCTGATGCACTGACCCCCTTTCATTTTCTGTAAACTAAGCTTGCTTTATGCATTTGTGATTCATCCATTGCCCAGACTTTCCAACGCATGACGAACCCTTAAACATAAACATTATTTGAATGACGAATGCATAGTAATTGAGTTTCCTAATAAGTAGTTGATGTCAGCACGGAACCTATCTGTTAAAAAATGATATCTGCTGCAAGTTTTTAACTTTTTGACTATATTCAGAAATATGAAATATGGGTTCTTAGTACACTTGCGTCTTCCTCATGCATCTCTTATGAACTTTTTTCCTCTTTTTTATGTCGTAGGCAATGCGGAGGGCAGCATTATCTCTTTCAAGATTAGCTGATACTGCCCGTGAAGAGCTTCCCAGCACAATGGCGGCAATAAGGCTCTCCGGCATGGAAATCAGTGACCTCACTTTAGAACTGAGTGATTTAAGGTCAGAATCTCGTTACCTACTGTCTACGTCAAGCTACTTGAGCACTCCTAAAAATCGAACTAAATGTTTTATGTGAATATTGTTTTTTGTAGAACTGATGACAATTTTATTGAGTTAGCCTTTCTGACACGATAACTTAATGCTGAGTGATAAGCAGGCTTATGCCTTCTACGTCTTAAACTGCTAACTACAGAACTGCTTGAAGATAGGAAAATGCACTAATTACTAAATCCTCTGTATCCTTTTCCCTATATCCATGCTAAACGTGCTCCGAATATCTCGAAAATAAAGTATTGCTTATCCTTATTGTCTTATTTTCAGCCAAGAAATAACAGAAGGGGTAAGCAAATCCGCTCAAGCAGTGCGAGCAGCTGAAGCCGGGATTCGTCAAATAGGTTCGCTTGCTCACCAGCAAACAATGTGTAAGATATCAATTCACACATCTAACTCAATTGTGCAGTGCTATTAGTTTCCTTTTTCTTCTTCCTTTTTCTCAGTCGAATTAACTCATAGCATCCATTTTTGGGTGCAAAAAGCCATGATTCAGGAAAGGGCGAGCCTACCGGCCGTCTCGTTGAAGCCAATGGTCGCTGGAGTCGCGAAAAAGACATCTCGAGCCGTGGGTAAGGCGACTAAGTCTCTCTTAAATATGATCTCTCGAGGTGATTACAACTCGGATGTTGAAGAGGAAGGCTCATTGAACCAGATAGAGAGCTGATATACAAATTTGAAGCTGTTTTTGTGCTTTGCTAAGGTACTTTGTCCTCGCCTTTCTCTAATCTACTACGCATACCATAACAAATCATAAGACAGCACATTAGGTTATATACTAAGTTGATGGAATCTGTTGTGTAGAGTTCCCAATATTCACTGCCAATGATGAATGTGCTCTTTGCACAGAAAGACACTTAAAAGAGTTGAGAAAACTTGCATCTCTGCTGAGATCTTGTAATGCTTGTCTTACATCTTATAGTGAAATGAAACCCAATTCCATTGGATTGTCGATGCATCGTAAAGTTCTGTCTGAAGCGAATCTGAACCTCAGCGTCGGCTATGGAACGACTCTGTCTTACAATATAACTAATCCTTCTGACATGTGTGTACTGTTGGTAATAAAATATATAAAATTAAAAATATAGTACACACTCTTCAAACTTAAGCTTTTAGGTAGAGTGATCATTCAACATGGTTTCAGAGCTTAGGCTAACATAGGTCATTGGTACGAATCCTCACGACCACTAGTCTAGACGTGAGTGATCGTGTTAGAAATAAAATATATAAAATTAAAATTTTATGCGCTTCCTTTAAACTTAAAGTGTTTTTTTTAAGTGAAGTGGTTATCCAAGAAGTTTAACTGAAATTGAACTTTGCCTAAGTATCATGGTTCGACCACCTCACTCCAGGGACCATATCTAACGTCTTTCTCGCTAAAAGGTTAAGTTTTGACAAAGGGGCCATACTTTGTCAGTTGTCACCATGCGTAGCAATAATCAAAGGTGGAACCAAAAGTTGCTACATAATAATAAACCTAACATTATTTTTTTATTTCCAGAAAACTTTTCTGGCATGCAACTGCACCTTATCTAACCCATGAGAAAAAAAAATTAATTAAAGAAACTTTAGTGTCTGCATATATGGATGCATAGAGCTAATCTCTGTCTAGCTTAGGACACACTAACTGAACTTCCCACTACCTCACTTCAGTCAAAGCCAAGACCTCCTAAAGTCATGTAGGAAAAGATGGTTAAAACGGTAAAATATTGAACTAAACAGCACTGAAACTGACATTTGGTTGACTTTTTAGTTCTCTCCTCACGCATATCCACAGGCATCCTTGTCCCTATCTTACTACACCTAACGTGTTTACCTTTCCAATCTCGAGACTGCCCCCCTCATTTTCTTGTCTTTGTTTCAGTTTGACAAAATTAATTGAAGTGAGAGTTGAAAAAGGAGCTAACACTGTAATAAAAATCAGTTTAGTAATAAAGCCCACTCACTCACATTTAACCAAACCAAACCAAACCATTTCTGTCCTTTTTTGTCTAACCCTTTGTTTTTCTAACCCTTTGTTTTTCTAACCCTTTGTTTTTTTCTTCAGGAATTCCACAGCATGAGGAAGAGCGGTCAGATTCCAGCGTTTGGAGATTGGGATAGGGCTAATGAGATGCCCATAACGCAGTACTTTGAGTGTGCTAGGCAGGCTGGTCTGCTCAGCTGTAATAGAGAGTGCTGCAATGACTATAGCATGTATCCTCCTTACAGTAATGCTGTTTATGGGTTCGGCTTTTATGAGTATCAGAAGCCTGCTGCTATGGCTCATCGTGCTTACTATGCTGCTCCTCAAAGAAAGGTACTTATCTTTTTTATTTAGGGTTCAGTTCAGCTTTAGTTGTCCTGAAGGTTAGAGACTTTTTGCAGACAAGAATGGAAGTTGACAAGAGCTGCACACATATGATGAAGGAACCTAGGAAGCAAGTGAAGGCTCGATACTCTATGGATCTGCCAAGAAATCATCGCCATAGCCATCATCATCAGCAGCAGCAGCAAAGCTTGTCTGATCAAAGGCACGGCTGCTCTAAAAAGGACATCAATAAGGTCATTGTGATGAAGCCTGTGGATGAAGACCTCTACAAAATCCCTTCTGATCTTGTTGAACTTTCTAAACGACGAGTAAGCCCCTCCTTACCATAGCCATAAATCTCAGTTTCATCTTAAAAACACACACACACAAACACAATCGTGTGTGTATCTGTGTATGTATAAACAGATGATTAATTGTTCTTTCTTTAAATGCAGAAGAGAGTGCTGGGATTTTTTTCGAGATGTATGGCTCCACCTTGCTCTGCATGAATTAAATGGTGAAGCCCCATGGCTGGTAATGACGTTTAAACTACTACTACTACTTTCAGACACAGCCACAAGACTATATAGTATGGCTCACAGTACGACGTCGTCTGCTTCTGGCGTATACTATTACTGTATTTTGTTGTAAGTAAATGTCAAAATACGATGATGATCTTTTGTTATTCTTGCAAAATATAGTATCTTTGATACACTCACATTAATAGATGCTTTGCTTGTGGATGGCTTAAAGGTTATAAAAAGAAGAATTACAAAGATGTATGTATGTATGTATGTATGATGGGCAAATTTATAAATTTCAAGTAACATACGTTTGTTGTTGAAATTAGTCGCCTATTTTCGTAATTATCAAATATTTCGATCCGAATTGAAAAATTCGATATATCTAATGGTGTAAATTTATAAAGTTGACACTGGCGCATTCGATTAATTAGTGGAGTTATACGGTTTTTCGATTATGTATAATGGCCGAGATATCGCATAGATGTATAATGGGCAAGATTCATAAATTTGGATAATTAAGTATACGTTTTTCCCCCCATAATTTAAAAAATATGTCAATTATTGAATATAGCGGAACAAATTTAGATTTTTGATATTTTTTATGACAATATAAGTCTAAATTATACGCTATTGTATCCAAAGTCAGTGGCCAAATGGATAATAAATATTTAAATTAGCAGCCGCATATAAGGATGAAAGATGAACTGAATCGGCTCGAGAGCTCGATGAGCAGGTTCGAGCTTGCTCATGAGTGCTCGAAAGCTCGCGAACCGGCGCGTGAGTTTTTTTTTTTAATACAAACCTCGAGCTAGCCGTATGAGCTCAGCCCAAAAAATGAGCAAACGAGTCGTTTACACCCCAACTGCATAAAATTTCTGACTTATGCTGTCAGGAAAAATGACCGAAGACGAAAACTCAAATTTATTACGACATATAAAGTTAATGACTTATTTTTGCGATTATCAAATATAATGATCCAAATTTTAAACATCGATACAATTAATGATCAAAATTTCTAATTTTATCAAAATGAACACATGTCATATCCATTTTTTTTCGATGTCCCGGAGTATCCCACTCAACCAGCTATGGACTTGCGCACCCACACACTTTAGACTGCGGGACTAATCTCCAGGACTATGTAAGAATTTCTTACTCCCCATCCAATAATTACAATCAAAGTCTCTAGTTGGAATCGAACTCATGATCTCCAATATTGTAGTATTGTGTGGTAGACTAAGAGGAAAAAAAAAAAAACAAATCATTTGGGTTTTGGGTCGTTAAAGCCCGTTAACATTTGGGTTGGGCCCATTAAACTGAACCGTCGTAGGACCCGAATAACCCGACCCATCGACATTTATAAACCCCTCTCAAATCTCCAAAGCTTCCTCTCTATTGCCAACAAACGATACCTTATCCACTGGTCCTTCGAAGTTAGAGACCAGCTTCAAATGTCCACGCTGCTGACGTACTCCTCATGCGCACTCCTCGCGCTGAGCTCGAACCTCGCCTGCAGCGCTCGGAATGTCGTCGTTTCTGCGTCGATCTCAAGTCCTCAGCGGAAGCCTCGACGAAAAAAGCAGCAGAGTAATCAGAATCAGGAGCTCAGTTCCTCATCAGACGAAGTCAGTAGTTCCTCGACGCCTTCGAGCGCGGAGAAGCTGCTTAGGCTCGTGTTCATGGAGGAATTAATGGTGCAGGCGCGGAACAAGAGCGTTTCGGGGGTTTCCGATGTTTTGTATGATATGATCGCCGCCGGGATTATGCCTGGACCGAGGTCGTTTCATGGACTAGTGGTTTCTCACGTTCTCAACCGCGACGAAGAAGGCGCTGTGAGAATTCCGTTGTTTTGGTTATGAATGTTTTCATTTGGTGTTATTTCAGTTCATCTTGCATTTTTTTTCCTTTACGAATAATCAATTTATGTGATTTGTTGGATGTTTTACTATTGAGATCGAACTTATTCAACTTGCCTTTCTGCTAAGTGTTTATTTTCACCACATAAAGTGAGGAACATACGGATAATTTAATTGCATTGCATCGCTGTTCTATCAGCTGATGTTTTCTGTTTCAATGTTAGCTTGATTAGAGAGCTGTTCCAAGCTCACGTATTCGTTATAAGAGCTTTATTCATGGTATAATCTATATTTTCTAGATGCATGCACTCAGAAGGGAACTCAGTGAGGGTCTCCGGCCTCTTCACGAAACATTCATAGCATTGGTTCGTTTGTTTGGCTCGAAAGGGCATGCCACTAGAGGCTTGGAGATTCTCGCCGCCATGGAAAAAATGAATTATGACATTCGACAAGCTTGGATTCTTCTTGTTGGTATTCAAGTTTCTAATAGCACGCTTTGTGGTGTACTAGATTTTTCTTCTCATTGTTGATCCCTATTTTATTTTTTTACCCCTTCAGAGGAGCTTGTTAGAAGTGGTCATTTGGAAGATGCGAACAGGGTGTTCTTAAAAGGAGCTGAGGGTGGAATCAGAGCCACAGATGAACTTTACGATCTGATGATCGAGGAAGATTGTAAAATGGGAGATCATTCTAATGCATTGACCATAGCTTACGAAATGGAGGCAGCTGGTAGAATGGCAACTACGTTTCATTTTAATTGCCTTTTAAGTGTACAGGTACATGCTTTCTTTCAAGTTTCACATTAAGAAGTTTCTGCTTGTCCTGTTTCTTGGCGTTACTTTAAATTTTTAATTGTAAAAGAAGATTGTAATTTCGTGAGCATAACCGTGGGTGTGGAATTTACTGCTTGAAAGTCGGAACGTCGCATCACTGGTTTGATTTGATTGTTGAATGTTGATTTTATATGCCCAAAAGTTTTAGTGGCTGATATGGTGAAGTAGGCCTCATATAATCCTTTTTTTTCGTGAGCAGGCTACCTGCGGGATTCCTGAAGTTGCATTTGCCACCTTTGAAAATATGGAATATGGAGAACGTAAGTGTTGTTTTTTCGACTTCATTGACACAATCATAACTTTTCTGCCATTTATTTCACTGCAGAAATTTCCATCATTGCCTATTTGACAAATATCGGCAATCTGTTTGTGCAGATTATGCCGAAGTATGATCTTACTTGGTCCAATTCGTGTTAGGAATATGGGAGATTTATTGCTCAAAGTTATTAAATGTTTCCCCTTTACAATAGAGAAAAAAAAATCTTTACGTGTTCTAATGCTGCAAAAAGTAACTGTAGTTGGAAACTGATTATTCGTCAAAATTATATTTTCCTGAAATGTATATAAGATCCCAGTGAAATTATGGAAACTATTGGAAACAATTCTGGAGAATTTCTGAATTTTTGGCAACAGAAACATTGATTGAAACTGAAACATATTCACCACAAGAACTTGGGAAAGAAGTGTATGACTTTTATTGTTCACGTGAATGAATGACGAATCTAGTGGAGTAAAATGTTTTACATATTGCATAGTCCCAATCATTTTAATGGCTGTTTGAGGCTTAGACATATGGTGTATGGGCTATGGTTACCTGAGTATGGAAATGGATTGATGCAAAACTGTTTGTCGATGTGTTGAGATGGTTTGTTCATGCTTGGTTGTATTGACAGGCGTCACAGGCCTAAATGTTTTTGTCATTTTTCTTTGACATGATAGAGATACGTCCTCTGGCAATAATTCAGAAATGACTCCGTGATTTAGCACATTTTATGTACACTCTAGTTTGCTGCTCTGAGCTGTTTCTTTGTCGTTTCTGACTTTTCAAATGGTTTAGTTAACAAGATTTTCTAAGTTTAACAAAACAAGTAGATGAAGCTTTCTCCTCCCTAGATGCTGGAGTCATAAGTTCAGAGGGGAAAGAGCAAAACTTCAGTTTTTGCATATTGTCTAATGTGTTTAGAAATACCCTCAACATTTCCACCATGGTTGTTTTTGGATGTAGCGTACATGAAACCAGACACCGAGACTTATAATTGGGTGATTCAAGCATATACTAGAGCAGAATCATATGACAGGTATATTTGTTTTCTCACTGGGGCTTTGCCTCTCGTCACCATTATTGTGTTGGTTATATCTAACATTTGGGTTTCAGTTGTAATTTTTGACAGTTGCTTTTTTCATTTCAACTTGCACTATGACAATTCAGGGTTCAAGACGTTGCTGAATTACTTGGGATGATGATCGAGGACTACAAGCGGTTGCAGCCAAATGTGAGAACCTATGCGTAAGAACTTCTCTTTTGTTAGATAATTTAATAAGGGTGTCCACTAAATTGTTCGCCTACTTATTTCTATCTCCGTTAGTGCTATGGTGGGAATAGAACATATTATAGCGTTACAAAATTTGAAGTGACGATTGATTTGGCACAACTCTTGCGACGGAGGGTGTACTCATAGGCAGCTAATGAACTAAACATGTTTTTGTTTGTAGGCTATTGGTAGAGTGTTTCACTAAGTATTGTGTCACAAGAGAAGCCATTAGGCATTTTCGTGCCCTCAAAAACTTTGAAGGAGGGACGATAATTTTACACAACAATGGGCAATATGGAGATCCGCTATCCTTGTATCTTCGTGCATTATGTAGAGAAGGTGTGTGCTATTTATTTTTTTGTTACCTATCTCCTCGTCTCGTGCTTGTCTCTCTCTTTTAGACCTTGATGGCGTATATCTCTGACTTGTACTTTGAATCTGAGAAGCTTGATATATGTTGGTAAATCTCCACCCTAATATGTAGCCAAAAGGATTTTCAATCGAAATGAGGGGTTAACATAACAGACTGGACTTTTCTGATGAGAATCACTAATTAGGTAGAATTGTTGAGTTGCTTGACGCTTTGGAAGTTATGGCTAAAGACAAACAAGAAATTCCACCCAGAGCAATGATCTTGAGCCGGAAATACCGAACACTAGTTAGCTCATGGATCGAACCTTTGCAAGAAGAAGCTGAACTTGGGCATGAAGTTGATTATATGGCCAGGTTTATTTCTCGAGTTTGATCAATATGTATTTGTTGTTCTTCTCCTTTGTGTCTCCATGCAATTAGTTTTTTTTTTTTTAGCTGGTCATGTCTTTTAGTTCAACTTTTTAATCAATGCCTATGGTCTCCAACCTAAGACTACTGAAGTACTTATTTGCTATGTACACACAATCAGTACATTGGAAGGACATAGCTACTTGAGATTAGACTTTAAATTCTTTGTTTTTCCATCGGGCATCTGCTGCATCAAAGCTGAACATCACTTTAGGGAAATATTATCATGTCAACTTTTCAGTTTTGCCTTGCATATTCATTTTGTTAGATGACAGTCTCATCCTGACGTTTAGCTTATTTAGGTTGATTTTCTGAAACTTGTACTTTTTGGGTTCTGTATATATCACCTTTGTTTCTTAAGAACCCAGGGCCCAGTTTCTATCTTCCTTGAAATTAACCCTTCTGTGCACATTTCTGCCAAAAGAAAAAAACAAAAGTTGTTTCTTTATATATCACCTACTTTATTATTCTCATAGCTGGGCGGCAGGTACATTGCTGAAGGCGGCCTTACAGGTGAGCGCAAACGATGGGTTCCTCGCGGAGGAAAAACTCCATTAGATCCCGATGCAGTAGGTTTTATATATTCCAATCCAATGGAGACTTCTTTCAAGCAAAGATGTCTCGAAGAATGGAAGATACATCATCGCAAACTCTTAAAGACGCTGTGGAACGAAGGGCCTGCAGTGTTGGGGAATGTGTCTGAATCCGACTACATCAGAGTTGTAGAAAGGTTGAAGAAGATCATCAAAGGTCCTGAACAAAATACTTTGAAACCAAAAGCTGCTAGTAAAATGATTGTCTCAGAGCTGAAGGAAGAGCTTGAAGCACAAGGACTGCCTACTGATGGTACCCGGAACGTTCTCTACCAGCGTGTTCAGAAAGCGAGGAGAATAAACCGCTCGAGAGGTCGGCCTCTGTGGGTTCCTCCTGTGGAAGAGGAAGAAGAAGAGGTGAAGATTCATTCTTTAGCATTCTGCTTTCTCCCAGCTTGTACCATATGCTTATCCCTCTTTTACCCATTAAGACCATTTGCAATTATGCTTTAAGACAGTTAGTCTTTTGTTTGCGAATGGCACCTGAAAATAAAAATGGCAGGTCGATGAAGAATTGGATGAGTTGATTTCACGGATAAAGTTGGAAGAAGGGAACACAGAATTTTGGAGACGTCGTTTCCTTGGAGAGGGCCTGAATGATAACCACGGCAAGCCGTTAGAGGAAGTTGAAGATGACGACGACGACGACGACGTTATTGATGTCACGGACGACACTGATGTTGGCGATGGTGTTGTCAGAGAGGCCGAAGAGGATGAAGTCGATGAAGAAGAGGAAGAAACAGAGCCAACTGATAACCAAGTTGGCGACAGAGTCAAGGATAAAGAAGTTGAAGCTGCCAAACCTCCTCAAATGATTGGAGTTCAGTTGTTGAAAGACTCAGATCAGACCACTGGCTCGTCAAGGAAGTCTAAGAGAAGATCTTCTCGGGCGTCCATGGAGGTATGAACACCTTGCAGTCGATTTGGTCTACCATTCTTTTATGATTTGATAATTAGATAAAATATGCTCAGCTTAATGTAAAAACAAATGCAGGACGATGCCGACGACGATTGGTTTCCCGAGGATATTCACGAAGCCTTAAAGGAGCTTCGAAACAGGAGAGTATTTGACGTATCGGATATGTATACGATAGCCGATGCTTGGGGCTGGACATGGGAGAAAGATTACAAGAATAAAGCTCCTCGAAGATGGTCCCAAGAGTGGGAAGTCGAAATGGCTCTCAAAATAATGACCAAGGTACTTCACTCTTCACACCTTTCACACCCGCCTCTTCACTGTAGCTCATGTACCATCCTTTTATTACGCTTTGCTTTACTTCACACTCATCCACCGACGTCTTGATTAGCTAATGTTTGATTTCCCAGGTGATAGAACTGGGCGGGACGCCGACCATTGGTGACTGTGCCATGATACTTCGAGCTGCTATTCGAGCCCCAATGCCTTCGGCTTTCCTACAGATCTTGCAGACGACTCATAATTTGGGCTATGTCTTCGGCAGGTTCGTATTGGTTTCTACAGTAAAATATGTTTTATGTGAAACGGTAAGAATAAAAATTCAAGAATGCTAACGCTCCCACCATGGTCGTTTTGCAGCCCATTGTATGACGAAATCATCAGTCTTTGTCTGGACCTCGGAGAGCTCGATGCATCGGTAGCCATCGTTGCCGACATGGAGACCAGCGGGATCAAAGTCCCCGACGAGACCCTCGACAGGGTCATATCTGCTAGACAACAAGCAAATGATAATAGTGCGGTAAGTGATGCACCTCAATAGAAAAAATCTTGTATTACACTACACATATGTAGGCTTCTTTTTCACTCCTCATTTTCCAAAACTACCACCTAGTAAAGAAGAATCTTTGTTTCACTTCTTTTCTATTTAATATCGCTAGCGATTTATTAATACTAACGATTTAATCATATTTTAATGAAGTGCTATTAAGTCAAAAATCTTCGAGGGTCGCCTTCTTAATGTGTTTTTAAATAATGGAAGAATCGTATTACAGCAGTTGCTACCTTCAATGTTCCCATTCGGATTGTTTTGTTTAATGCATCTTGAAAGGTCCTCAACTAAGGGATATATGAAGTGGTCGGGCCATAATATTTCCAAGTAAAGGTCATGAGTTCGAATCTACTTGGATTTATTTGACTTTAGAAGTGTGTGGATTTGGAATGAAACTCATACGTTAGGAGATTAGTCATGTTGAAAGTCGTGGTTACCATATAGGTGACGATGAAGTCATGGCCGAATTTTGACTAGTGCATTCTGGTTTATTGCAAAAGATCACAAATTTTTAGCGCTCAATATTACATACACCTAATAAAAATATCTTTTTGGGTTAATATTACAGATATTTGCTATGGTGCATACCTAGCGTGAGCACCGCACGTATAATCCGTTTGTTTTCGCTTAATTTTTTTTAACTCAATGTTAACCTTATCCACCTTACACAACAAGCTGATGCTGTTATAAAATAAATCAAACTTAATAAAAATATGTGTTTTATGAAGTTTGATTTGTTTTACAACAATATCAGCTTGTTGTGCAAAGTGAATAAGGTTAACATTAGGTTTTGAGCGAAAACAAACGGATTATACATGCGTGCTCACGCTAGTTGCTCACGGTAGGTATGCATCATAATAAATATCTAATATTACATACCCCAATAAAAATATATTTTGGGGGCCAAATTTTTAGAGGCTAATTGGTCATTATTATCACATCTTGAGGACCTCACTTTTGTTACAAAGAACGGAGACATAAAATTTAAAAAAAAGGCCATAAATGAGGTTCAGATTCGTTCATGACAGAATGTAATATGAGTGTGAGAACATTGTGGCGTTGATTGAGATATCTCCTTGCAATAACAATAATAATGATAATAATAAATAAATTTTGAAAGGATACGAAGGTTAATGTGCACACATTAAATTCATACAATGAGTGAGTCAAGATTTCGGATTTCCAGGCTTGGGGAGTTAAAGAAGCTGACATTGCGTTCGAGATTCGAGAATTATTAGAAGCTTTTAATATTAATCAATTCTCCATATACACAAATGATCTTAATTAATATTCATAGTATCATTCACTAATGTCAACACAGCCCCACATGGAGATTATTATAATTTATTACATCTTGGTCTAAAAAAACAAGCCACCTTCTTGCTAGCAAACACAATAGAAGTCTCTTCCCACGTACGTATATAGTCGCATTTCAAGATTTTCAAGATTATTTTTTTCCTCCATTCTAGCTAGCTATTCGTTTCTTGGAAAACCCTATTTTCATAGCTAGAGATTACTTTTAATAATAATTTGAATAATTTTTAGGAAATCCAAGTTAATCACTTCCATGGTTGTCGTTTACCCATCTGAAAATTCTAAATCATTTCTTCTATGATCTTTTTTTTTTCTTTTTTGCGTTGTGTTTTTTCTCTTCTGATGTTTGGGCCATACTATACAATAATTACCGATCTATATGTAATGTAATAATAATGGTAGATCAAAGCAATTAATCTGTCCCCACTTTTTACACTGCACCGTTTTACATATTATTAAAAGATTGCTCCCTTTGATTGTAACGTCAAGATTGTACAATGTACATCAAAGACTTGATTTTTTTGGTTATAAAGAAAGATTATTTCAAGCAAAACTTCCATTAACTGCAATAACCATCAAACAAGACTACAACTCATGCATCAATAAATAAAATAAAATAAAATAAAATAAAATATTGAAATCATATGAATCCAACTAATAAAGAAGAGAAGAATTAATGAAGAAGATTGTACGGTGGGCAGTGGGAAGATGCTTCTCTCCCTCTCTATTGAAGTAGATAGGCGCAATAAAGGAGGGGTAGGTTTAAATATATAATGCTTCGATTATACCCTTTCTTTTAATATCTCTCACTTCTTTTACATCTCTTCTTCTTCATCGTCTCCTTAATTTTTCACAGAGAAGACAAAAACTTAACTCCGCGGGGGCAATCATGATGCTGCTGCAGCATTGCTGATTTTTGAGCTGTGTGCAGATATATATATATATATATACATATATTCAACGGGGCAGAAGCTTAATTGATCTTTGCCACCAACCCCACATTCAATTTTCTTTCACCCTCAGTGTGTGCGTGTGTGTTTCTGAAGGTGTGAGAACTGCTATAGAGTAACTATTATTATTACAGTGTCATGAATTAAATAGAGAGGTCCTTTTCATGGCGTGCTTAGGTGTCTGTCTGGCCTGTTCTTGGAGGTTATTAAGAGGTTCTCTGCGTGCTTTCTATCCACTAATGGTGCTAATATAGACTGTGTTTCTCTGTGTGTGTGTGTGTTCTTGATTTAGTGTGTGTGTTTTTTTTTTTGTTCCCTGGCTGGCACTGAATGAAATGGAGACAAGGAAAGCATCATCTTCTTCTTCTTCTTCTTCATCTCCATTAGGGTTTTCTCTAACATCATCAGCTTCTGTTAGATTATTTCCCATTCTTCTTCTGCCATTTTTAATCGTCATTTGCTCCGCCACTGCAACAACTACTACAACCTTAAACATCACGAAGTACAAGCAAGTCAGCAGCTTTAGACTAGAGAGGATTCAGAGGCACTTGAACAAGATCAACAAGCCTGCTGTTTTCACCATTGAGGTCTGCATATATATATATATATATATATATATATATATTTCTATAGTCATCTAAGCTTTATTTGTGTCTCAATAAACGATCAGAGCCCAGATGGAGATATCATAGACTGCATTCACAAGAGAAAGCAGCCAGCTTTGGATCATCCTCTCCTCAAGACTCACAAGATTCAGGTAATAACAGAATAAATATTAATTATTAATTTTATAATAATATTTCTATTATTACACACAGCCTGGGAAAAGTTACAACACTGTAGCACACACCTTTTTCATTAAATTGAGGAAACGTAACGCAAGAAACTTAACAATGGTTTGATTAATACGTTGTCAACTACCAACCAACCAACCAACCACCCTCCCTTTTCTAGGTGTCTGTTATGCATTTATTCAGGCCTCCATAATCCATACTTTATTACAGCTAATTAACTGATTCATAAACGTCCTCATTAACTTCCACTAATTGTCATTAATCAGAGGATTCCACCCGCCATGCCCAAGCCCACTAAGAATCATATGGTCGAGACAAACGGCGCGAAAGATACAAATTTGAACATCACAATAAAGAATTACTACAACTTGATTTCCCAGACATGGCATCAGAAGGGACAAAGGTGTCCCAAGGGGACAGTCCCAATACGACGTAGTACCGTAATCGACGTCCTTAGGGCCAAATCTTTATACGACTTTGGGAAGAAACAAAGGAAGTATGTTCCTTATAATAATAATAATCGACGGGCCGATCTTGCCCCTGATGTTGTGAGTGGAAATGGCCATGAGGTAAGTAATAATATAATGTGTAATGCATTGCATATGGTTTTAAAATGATTTTGAGTAACATTATTTATGTTAACCTTCTTCTTATTACAGCATGCGATAGCGTATACGAGTGGGTCGGGGGAGGTGTACGGCGCCAAGGCGACGATCAACGTGTGGGACCCATCGGTTGACTTGGTCAACGAGTTCAGTCTGTCTCAGATATGGGTACTCTCAGGCTCCTTCGACGGAGACCTAAACAGCATAGAAGCTGGCTGGCAGGTACTTTTACCGTTTTACCCTTACCGTTCAAATTCTCAATATTTTTTTATTTTATTATGTCTATTGTCTTCCTTCTTTGATTAAAATAATAAAAAAAATTACATTAAAAAATATTTAATTTTCTCAAAGATATAATGGGTTGTACTAGTCAGGTTAGTCCCGAGCTGTATGGTGACAACAGGCCAAGGTTATTCACTTATTGGACGGTAAGTTTTTATTTTTTTTAAAAAATAATTTATTTTCATAATGTCGTGTATGATTTGATTATATGTATAGTTGAGTTGTGTCCCACTTCATCATATAAGCTAAAAATGATCAAGGGAAACAAATAATTAGAGTTTGAATATAAGATGATTCGGTATTTTATATATATATATATATATATATATATAAATGATTAATTAAATGGTGTTGTCAGACTTAATCTCTTTGACTTATATATAAGTTTTTATTACTTCCAGCTAGAAAATTTATAATATATAATTGTTTAGTATTTTAAGTTAAAGTCAAAGATTCAAAATCATACAAATTCAAACGCACCAAAAGTCAAATTAACCTGCAGTTACATCTTAGACACACACACACACATATATATATATACACACACAGTGTTTTATTAATAAGGTAACATTAACCATGAATGTGACAATTCTCTTCCACTGCACTGATTAATATTATACTTAAATGTTTATGTGGTCCAAATTCGTTATTAATATATATATATATAAATATATATGCTACAATTTTCCCTCATTCAAATTTAATATAAGCATGTGGGCATGTTCATAACTGCATTAAATGTCCATTTCTTGGAATTCATAAACTTAATTTCCATCAATAATTGTATGTATCTGCATTTACTCGCATTCATGATGATCAACTATTGTACATTGATCATTTTTTAAAATAAATACTTAATTTAAAATAATAATACTAATAACAATTATTACATTATTATTAATTTTGAGCAGAGTGATGCATATCAAGCAACTGGCTGCTACAACCTTCTATGCTCAGGCTTTGTACAAACGAATAGCCGCATAGCCATTGGAGCTTCCATATCTCCTATTTCTTCCATTGGAGGGAATCAATACGATATTAGCATTCTCATTTGGAAGGTAATTAATTAATTATTAGTTACTAATTATTACCTCCTTAATCTCCACAAATAAAGCACCAAAAAAAATTATAATTTATTATGAAAAAAAGGATCCCAAGCTGGGAAATTGGTGGATGGGCTTTGGAGACTCCACATTAGTGGGCTATTGGCCCAATGAGCTCTTCACTCACCTAGCCGATCGGGCCACCATGGTCGAGTTCGGAGGGGAGATAGTCAACTCCCGGCCCAAGGACGAGCACACGTCGACCCAGATGGGCTCGGGCCGGTTCTCGGAGGACGGGTTCGGAAAGGCGAGCTACTTCCGCAACCTCGAGGTCGTCGACTCGGACAACAGTTTGAGCTCGGTTCAGGACATCGAGACGTTGGCGGAGAATACGAATTGTTATGACATTCAAAGCTCTTATAGCAATGAGTGGGGTAATCACTTTTACTACGGCGGGCCGGGCAGGAGCCCCAAGTGCCCGTAAATGCCGCCGGGTCGGGTCGGGTCGGGTTCGTGCTTTGGAAGTGTAAGGTTGTGCTATTTCCATCCTTGTTTCTGCTAATTTCCATGTTTTATTTTTATTTTTTTGGTCTTGAGGGTAAGTGTATGTGTTGGGAAGCATTAAAACAGGTAAGGAAATAGCTAAGAGTAAGTGGTTAAGTTGATTAGTAGTGAAAATCAAAATTGTAATATTTCTACATTTTCTTTTGTTATTATATTATGGCATAGATAAAGTGGTTTGTCTTGTTCTAAAATTCTTCATATTATTATGTTATTTTTTGTAAATTAATGTCTTAATTTTAGAGGTGGCAAATGGTTGGCTGTCCGCGGTAACATAAGCCATGTTTTTCTTAGGTCGCTTCTTTCCAGGCGTTCCATTATCACTAGATAATTTTATATCAAGTCGAATTTTTGGAATATTAAAAATCTCAAAATATTTTTCACTGTCCTTTTCTCTTTTTGGGCTCATGATTAACTTAAATTCATTATACGATCACTATAAATCAAGCGACAGTGACCCACATGTGACATTGTTTGTATTGTTTTCCACATATAAATACTCACTTGCATACGTAGCCATGACATATGAGTGAACTCAATAAGTATTTATTAAAAGAAAGCAGAAGGAACGTGGGCACACATCGATCACTTGAATATTCGTTTTGAAAAAAAAAAAAAAAAAAAACTTGGATTCTTGATACCATTTTCGATATTCAGACATTAATATTATATGGGAAGAGACAGTGATGTTGTAGACTTATCTTGGTTTTTTTTTTTTGTAATTGTATTTTGTTTTTATGTGAAATTATTTATTATTTTGGACATATAGTCTTATTTGACTTAACCCTTTTTGGGGATCAAGTGGCCACTTCACATCCGAGGGGTCATCTTCTATCTGCCTCCTTGGATTAAATTTATTTTCATTGAATTTATTATTTTGTTTAGCTCATTCCTAATATGCACTCTTATTTATTTATTTATTTATTTAATTTGGTAGCTTCATCATAAAATAGTTATTTGATTTGTTGAGTGAATACATCCAATTGAGTGAACATAAAACAGTATTTACGTGATTAATGATAAGCCAAACTCTAATCACTATAGTAACAATATGATGATGGCTTCTATGTATATATATATATATATATATATATATTTAGTTAACGTAAATGATTATTTTCTACCTATAAATTACGACAACGGATTATCATTTTTCTAATAATGAGGAATGCATGAATAAGACTTCAATTAAAAGAAAAACGAGTATTAATTAGTCACTATGGAGTAATGACATCGAAATCATTACTATATTTTTTTAATGTATGATACTTTACTTTTTTTTGTATATATATTTAAATTATGATTTATGTAAATAAATTAATTGCATAGACATCCTTATCAAACACGGCTTTGAAAAGCTATCAAATACGATGCTTTCTTTCCATTTAAGTTAATCATGCAAGCAATAAACATATGTATGATGTTACATTTGAATCATCAATAGAGTTAGGGACTTATCAACATCCATACTATATTATATTGATATATATATATAAATATATATACTTATAAAAATAAATGGTAGATTTTATTTATGATATTAAATTCAAATAAAGTCAACGTGTAATAGCATTGGCGCTTGTCAGCCTCGCAATTATTTTAATATATATACTATTTCATATTTTTCAAACACTTATATACTATTAATATAGTTGTAAGAAGCAAAGACCAGCTGTTTCCTATATAGGCAAATAGATAATTATTTATTGTATAGAATCTTTCTTATTACTTAAGAGATTCTTTGAATCTTCACACTAATTTTTTTATGATGCACTTGTCTGTTATGGTTGAGACAGCTTTGAGATTTAAGTTCTATTATTGACCTTAATGACAAGTGGATTAATCTAATACATCCTTTGACTTTTGATTAATTTGGGATAATAATCTCCCTCGGTTTTCACGTCATTTTTTTTTCTTCTAAATTTGTTGATTAAATCACGGATAAAATCGTTAATATTCTTTGGCTTCTAATTAAAGAAAAAAAAATATATTTATACTTCTCATGTTAACTGTAAATAAATTATGAATGATTAAATGTAAAATCTATAAATAACAAAATAAAAAGAATTTCACATATTTTACTCCTCCTAAGACCAACTCCAATCGAGGATAATTTTGATAAGAGTGATCGATATCTAAAAGAATTAAACAAAAGGGATTGAGTATTAAATTGACGAAAATACCCTCTTAAAAAAAAGAAGGACCGTCGTTGATTATTAATTAAGAAGAAGATTAAAAAAAACAATGCCGAAAAGTTAAAAAAAGAAGGACCCTCGAGTTAGACTTGCGTTAAAGGAGGTAAAAAACAATTCGATAACGCTAAAGTAAAAAAAGAAAGTAAAAAAAGAAGATTAACTCGATTTGTAACTCGATTTCATATTTAACTCGATTTCATACTTAGTCGAGTTCATATTTAACTCGAATTAGTTCGAAATCGAACTCGATTAACTCAAACTTTTTTTTTTTTTTTGCATTTCAGGTATATTTTCCGACCAAGCTTCCGCCGGAAAATAGATTTCTAACATTTTGACATAGGAAATGATTTCCGATCGATACCAAATTTTACGACGAGATTCTACACTTCCTGACGTACAAAATGAAGGGTCATTTGAATCCATCTGACATCGTTTGGTATTTTTTATAACCCATGGCCTTGAGACATTCTGCCCTCAGCCATGGACTGTGACAGTCATTTGTTTTCTGACATTTTGGCATATGAAATGATTTCCGATCGATACCAAATTTTACGACGTGATTCTTCACTTCCTGACGTACAAAACGAGGGGTCATTCGAATCCATCGGACATCATTTGGTATTTTTCATAACCCATGGCCATGTGACATTCTGCCCTCAGCCATGGACTGTGACAGTCATTCTTTTTCTGATATTTTGACATACGAAATGATTTCCGATCGATACCAAATTTTACGACGTGATTCTACACTTCCCAACGTACGAAACGAGGGGTCACTCGAATCCATCTGACATCGTTTGGTACTTTTCATAACCCATGGCCATGAGACGTTGTGCCCTCAGCCATGGACCGTGATCCCCTGTGCGGGTCCCCTGAATTTAAGTGCGGGTCCCCTGTTTAGTAGCGCAGGTCCCCTGCTCTTGCACGCAGGGTCCCCTGCCTACAATGCGCGCGATGGGGCGTTCAGCCCTTGGCCGTGGACTGTGACAGTTTTTCGTATTTTGATCTTTTAACATAGTAAGTGATTTCGGATCGCTACCAAATTTTACGACGAGATTCTACACTTCCTGACGTACAAAACGAGGGGTTATTTGAATCCATCTGACATCGTTTGGTATTTTTTATAACCCATGGCCGTGAGACATTCTGCCCTCAGCCATGGACTGTGACAGTCATTTGTTTTCTGACATTTTAGCATATGAAATGATTTCCGATCGATACCAAATTTTACGACGTGATTCTACACTTCCTGACGTACAAAACGAGGGGTCATTCGAATCCATCGGACATCGTTTGGTATTTTTCATAACCCATGACCGTGTGACATTCTGCCCTCAGCCATGGACTGTGACAGTCATTCGTTTTCTGATATTTTGACATACGAAATGATTTCCGATCGATACCAAATTTTACGACGTGATTCTACACTTCCCAACGTACGAAACGAGGGGTCACTCGAATCCATCTGACATCGTTTGGTACTTTTCATAACCCATGGCCATGAGACGTTGTGCCCTCAGCCATGGACCGTGATCCCCTGTGCGGGTCCCCTGAATTTAAGTGCGGGTCTCCTGAATTTAAGTGCGGGTCCCCTGCTTATAACGCGCGGGTCCCCTGCTTATAACGCGCGGGTCCTCTGAATTTGTGCGGGTCCCCTGTTTTTACGTTTGGGAACCCTGCCCATAACGTGCGGGTCCCCTGTGTTCATGTACGATTTTTACAATTTTAATTCATCGAATTAAGCTATTAATTGTGAGTTTGTATACAATGTTTATCCTCTATAACAATATAAAACATCATAAAATAGCACAAAACCAAAAAATTGGATCAAATCACAAGAATTACAATCGATGTATAAGATTGTTACATCCTACAAAATTCACCAACACAATATATGTTTTTTATAGTGCTCTTTTTCTATCTACACTTATGAGATTGGTCAACAAGAAATACATGTTTGATTATTTTTTTTTCGAAGCCTTAGGTACTGTTAAGGTTGAGGTTATTTTTTTTTTTTATCGGTCGAGTAATTAATTTTTATTAATTATTAACTTATTAAGACCGATCGATTATGCGCGGGACCCCTGCACTAATGCACGGGTCCCCTGCGTATATGCGCGCGGGACGCCTGATATAACGTGCGGGAACCCTGCTTTATGTGCGGGTCCCATGATCTAATGCGCGGGGCGCCTGCTTTCAAGCAGGGGTCCCCTGATCAACTGGACGTTTTAAATAACGCACATTTTACATGGTCGTTCTTCCAACCGGAATTTCGAAGCTTTGAGACCCCATTTAGTTTGGAACAGGGTTTAGGACTGAAAATTACAAATTCATCCCGAATGATGTTCCGGATCTCGAATGATGCATCCACGGAATTAATATTTGAGAAATATTTGAGACCATATTTAATTAATATTTGAGAAATATTTAATATTTGAGAAAGCTAATCGAATTAATTCCGTATCGAATTAATATTTGAGACCAAATTCACCCCGTAAAGCTAATCGAATTAATATTTGAGAAATATTTGAATTAATATTTAATGAGAAAACCATATCGAATTAAGTATCGAATAATAGTTGTATTAAGTATCGAATTCGTATTCGAATAAACTTTGAATTAAATAATAATTCGAAATTAACGACTGGACGAACACATCTTCTTCAATCGAGCTGCACAGTACGTGACGAGGTAAAACAACTTCAGATTGGACTTACCCACGATGAATAATGAACAATGTATGCATAATAAGTGAAATTTGGACGAAATAACTGGAATGTAAATATATACGAAAAACCAACCTTTAATGGCTTCGACCTGTGCGAATTTGATGTGTTCGACCTGTGCGAATGTGTTTGCTTCGATCTTATACCTTCGACGAGCTTGTTGGGTGATGTTTGAATGCCTTGGATCTTGACGTGCGAGAGTATATCTTGTTACTTCGTTCGCTCTTTTTTTTTTTAAGTTGGTTGTTGGATATTAATGTTCGTTGGTTGTTTGTTGGATTTTTTTATTAAAAAAATAAAAAATTAAATGATTTATTTAAGTTAATTATACCTTAATTAAACTCAATCACTTTTATTTAATTGACAAAGTCAAAGTCCCTTTTTTTTTAAAAAAATAAATAATAATCCATTTTCTTAAATTGGCCCCTCCAATCGATCCCCATTCAGTAACACATACACAAAAAAAAGCCTTCAATGGATACCCCATTCTCATACCTAAAATGAGAATAACATCAATTTCTCTCACCTCAAAACTCAAATTTGAGTTTTCACTGTTCATTGACTCTAAATTTTTTTTAAGTATTACAAATAGACCCATTTAAATTAACATTATCATTTGCAGTACGTATTGGTCTTTTTTGAGTGATTTTATTCTTTTATATTATATAACAACGTTAATAATTTATTTAAGTAATCTTATATTGAGATTATTTATTTATTTGCAGTACGAGTTTTTTGGAGTTATTTATTTATGTTATTCTAATAAATTAATCTAAGAAAATTTATTTATTTACTTATGTTACTCTAATATTGAGTATTTATTTATTTATAATTTTATAATTAATTTTATTAGACATTTCCTGAATTGATGTTAAATAATATAGTGACAACTCTAAATTTGTAAAATGTGTGGGTAATATTGAAAAGTTGTAAAAGTTTGTGTGAAAGAGAATATTTTGAGAATATTCTTTTGAGTATAAGAATGAGTTTAATTATTGGAGAAAAATTAATGTTTGATGTGACAGTTACTCCATTTTGAGTTTGAGAATGAGTTTTTCGATTGGAGATGGGCTAATAGCGAATCTCAGCTAGCATCTTTTAGTCAATTGTGGGCTTTTCAAAATGTTAAATAAATAAAAAAAAATGGCATTTGTCAACATTAGAAAAGGAGATCCCATTGGACAAGAATCTATTATTTCCGAACAACCATTGACATCATATAAATTTAATTATTGTTTGTCGCAATAATTAATTTAATTAGTCCGTAATTATGCGGCTATTAGAGAAGTAAAACCACCACCTAAGTGTGTGTTGTTTTGTGTTTTTCTTCTCTTACCACAAATTCTTCATTATTTAATTTAGAATTAAGTTATAATTAATTAGTGCGTAATCTGACTTTTTACGCAAATGTCCCTTAATGTATTCCATATGAGAAGTTAACTACGACTTCGCAGCATATAATTAATGAGAAAATTGTAGATTACCTTTCGTTGCCACATCATTGGTGACATAAGCTTACGATAATTAAATTGTAAGAGTATGTTTGAATCAGTCAAATAGTAATAACAAGCATTTAAGCCACACTCAATGCGTGTGCTAATATATAAGTGTATAATATTATTTTACATCTTAATTGTTATTTATAATTCAAATATATGATAAATGAAATTATAAATTCATTTAGTATTTTTAAGTTATCTTGAAAAATTGATTTATAAGGATAAAATTAGAATAAATCAAAAAATTAAGGGTAATTTGTAATTTAGCCTAATATACCTGTTAATTAGAATAAATGGAAATAGAAAGAGGTGGATTGATATTTTTTAATTTTTTATTAATTATTAATTTATAAATAAAATATGATTGGTCAATTGACAGACAAAGTGACAGTTTTTAGAAGGGTTTGAGCCATAATAAAATAGAATAGATAATAATAATAATAATAATAATAATAATAATACACTTGCGGTGATAAGTAGAAACACAAGAATCTTAAATTCTAAATTTACGTACTAATTATTGGATTAAAGTCTGTGTCTGAATGTGTTGACCACTTGCGTTTTTAAGTTGAATTACTATAATCGTATGTACTTTTACCTATTTTCTAAATTTATGTAGATTATAATATTTATTACCTCTCAATTACAGAAATATTTGGCAAAAAAAAAATTGAAGTACAACAATATTTGCAAAATAGAAAATAATTAGGTTATTCTAGTGATTGAGGATAGTTGTTAAATCTTTTTCGTCATATTTAAATGCTTGACTGTCGTTGTTTGAGTGGTTTGGAACACGAGCCAAGAAAATTAATTTGTTGAAATTCGTAATCATCCCAAAGTCTATAGTAAAATTCAGATTCACTTCACATTCGACTTAATCGAAATATAAAGAATACGGTGACATTGCATTATTAATAAAAAAAAATATAAAAGTGGACCCTCCTAAAGAGTTGACCCACATTCACTATTTATAACAAATCCACCAGGGATTAAAAAAAAAAAGCAAATTGTCATAAATAAACACCAATTTAATCAAATTAATATAAGTCCTAACTGTCATAAATCTTTTTCCTAAAAAAGCAAATAATATTAAAAATAATAATAACAAAATAAACCATCCCCTATAAAAGCTCTCCCCCCCAAGTCCCAATATCTTCACCAGACCACACTTGCCACAGGCCAAACAAACACAAAAGACCATTTCATTACCTATCAATGGCCGATTCACTATCATGTTCCTCCTCGGACTTAGTATCCCTTTTCGGAAACTCCCCGAACGCCACCCTAGCCGCAAACTTCCTATGCAGCCGTTTCGACGCCGTGTCCTCCGAGCTGTCGAACGCGGGCTATGCCATCAACAACACGTACCTTCTGTTCTCGGCCTACCTGGTGTTTGCCATGCAGCTAGGGTTTGCCATGCTCTGCGCTGGCTCGGTCAGGGCTAAGAACACGATGAACATCATGCTTACCAATGTGCTCGATGCAGCGGCCGGCGGTATAAGCTATTACCTCTTTGGGTACGCTTTCGCCTTCGGTGGCCCGAGCAATAGTTTCGTAGGGAAGCATGATTTCGGGTTGAAGGGTTTCCCTAATCCCGATTTTGATTATAGCTTCTTCTTGTATCAGTGGGCTTTTGCCATTGCTGCCGCAGGTACTTCGCTTTTCCCTCTTTCGGCTTTGTCGTATGTTTTTTCATGCATGGTTGTGTGCATAATCCAAATCTTGTCTGATTTTCGTATATGGGTCATGCCGGGAAAGAGGTTTTGCGATCGAATTCCCGCGATAATCCATTTCGAAAACTTCAGTCCATCTTGCTTTACACTCTTGGCCTGCGTATTGGAAAATCAATGGTGAATTTCTGAGAAATCTTGCAGTGTGAATTGGACGGAAATTTTGGAAAAAAAGCTGGGAAAGCATTTAAAGATGATATAAATCATTGGGGAAAAAAAAAGTCAAACTTTCTTGCAAAGACTTTGTCTCCTATTTTCTCAATCTGAAAATGGGAGTTTAGCCAAACCTTTAACATTTAATGAATCTTTTGACTGTAAGATTACTGCAATTAATGCCCTTAAATAGTTGAACTAAAGATGTTAAACATCAAGGAAAAGTAACGAAAAGGCAACTCTAATTATTATATTGACTAGAGCTGTCAAAATGGGCCCGTGGCCCGCAGGCTGGCCCGCCCCACCCCGCCAAAGGGGCGGATTGGGCCTCAATTTTTTAGGCCCGTTCTCGGGCTTTGGCGGGGCGGGGCGGGCTAGCCTGCGGGCTGGCCCGTCTATTATTTAACATATTTATTAAATATTTTAATTATATTATATTAATTAAATTTTATTTTGGGTTTTAAGTTTTATTATTTTTAATGGGCTAATGGACTACACTAAAGTATTATTTTGGGCTTGGGCTTATTTTTTTTAATGAACTAATAATAATAATTTAATTATTATTTAATTTTATATTTTTTTTACTATAGGCAGGCCAGGCCCGCGGCCCGCCGGCGGGCCGGGGCGGCATTTCTTAGGCCCGCCCCCGCCCCGCCTAATGGCGGGCTAAGGCCCGGCCCGACCGCTCTAATATTGACTAAGCATGTAGATAATTAAAATTAGGTAGTATACTTTCTTTACATTGAACGGTCGATTTTCTGATTGGTTGACCAGGCATCACCAGTGGATCCATTGCAGAGAGGACACAGTTTGTTGCTTACTTAATCTACTCCTCATTCTTGACCGGCTTTGTATACCCAATAGTCTCGCACTGGTTCTGGGCCGGCGATGGTTGGGGCGGTGCCGCAAGAGCCAATGGAGACTTCCTCTTCGGCTCAGGCGCCATTGACTTTGCAGGCTCAGGAGTGGTCCACATGGTTGGTGGCATCGCGGGTCTGTGGGGGGCACTCATCGAAGGCCCACGAATCGGCCGGTTCGACCGAAGCGGCCGGTCCGTAGCCTTGCGTGGCCACAGCGCCTCCCTAGTGGTCTTGGGCTCGTTCCTGCTATGGTTCGGATGGTACGGGTTCAACCCCGGTTCGTTCCTGACCATACTCAAGTCCTACGGAACCAGAGGGGCCTACTACGGCCAATGGAGCGCGGTGGGGAGGACGGCCGTCACCACCACGCTGGCCGGGAGCACGGCGGCCCTGACCACCCTGTTCAGCAAGCGGCTCCTGGTCGGCCACTGGAACGTGACCGATGTGTGCAATGGGCTGCTGGGCGGGTTCGCGGCGATCACCTCCGGCTGCTCCGTCGTCGAGCCGTGGGCCGCAATCATCTGCGGGTTCTTGGCCTCGTGGGTCCTGATCGGGTGCAACAAGCTGGCCGAGAAGTTCAAGTACGACGACCCGCTGGAGGCGGCCCAGCTCCACGGAGGGTGCGGCATGTGGGGGCTGCTGTTCACGGGTCTGTTCGCGGCAAAGAACTATGTGAACGAGGTTTATCCAGGTTATCCGGATAGGCCATACGGGTTGCTCATGGGCGGCGGCGGGAAGCTCTTGGCAGCTCAGATCATTCAGATACTGGTGATCGCCGGGTGGGTCACCGCCACAATGGCACCACTTTTCTTCATGCTGCATAAGATTGGGCTTTTGAGGATTTCGAGCGAGGATGAGATGGCTGGGATGGATATGACAAGGCACGGTGGGATGGCCTATATTTACCACGACGAGGATGAGAATTCGAATCTGCCGCAGTTTAAGCCGACAAGGGTTGGACCGACCAATACCCCCACTCCAGATCGTGTTTAATACATAGTTCCTGCATTTTGTGTCTTCGCCAAGCATGTATTATTATAAACATAAGGAGCGTTGATTGATTACCTGATGTATTGGTGCTATTTGGTCTCTGTTTGTGGCTCCGAGGAGTTGATGTGTTGATCGTAGGACAAAATCAAAGTTAGAAAGTGGCTGTCGTGGTTTGGACAGGACAGTGTGGTCTGAGTCTGTGTTGTTCTTGCTTCTACCCTTTGCTTGTACCAAATATCTCTCATTGTTGTTGCCTTGCCTGAGGATTCAATGTGAAAAGGTCTCTAAAATTGCCTCATTTCTCATCTCCAAGAAGATAAAAATTGAATCCTTAAAACTCTCATTTCCTCTGCTCCTTTTGTACGTACAACATCAATTTCAAGCCACAACTCATTCATGGATCAAACACTAATTCTGCAGCATCTTCAGATTGATCAAACAAGCCTTTGCTTTTTTCAGGGGAATATTAGTTCCCACACATACAACTCGATTACCATAAACTGGTCCAAAAAAAAAGCCCTACAATGGAAATGAGGCAGTGACCAGTCTGATGATAGGAGTGTCAGTTTTAACTCTCTTTCGTTCCTGGTTCTCTTTCAAGCTCATCATCCCAGCCACCAAAATTTTTCTTTTCCCTTTCTGCTGAGGAGTTATCTGAATCTACCCAAACCTCCCACATTTTCCGAACTTTTCTCTTCTCACTCTTCTACGATTTCTAGATCGTGCGAAAGGTCTCTTCTTCTTGTACTTAGACTTTGGCCACAGAGAATCGGCTTTTCTCCCCCAAATTGCATCATAAAGTAAAGAAAGTGCTGTTTGGGCCAAGGGCACAGCTAAAGCCATTAACATGGAATCGTGCTCTGTTCCCATCAACAGTGACATGGCTATAGCTGGAATCATCCACCCAAAGGCTCGAAATATCTGCAAATGATTGTGTAATTTATTCCATCAATCCCAAATCTTAAACTAGAAGTAATATGTATGGCATGCGTAAGTGATCGAGCGGATCGAGTAATAAATATAAAACGAATATCGTCAAACTATCCTACGCTCAACAGGCAGGTGTACCTATCGAAAATAGCATAAAAATGGCAAGTATTCGAGTATCGAACCCAAAGGAACTATGTGCTTTAGAAAAACGTCGTTTAAATATCCTAGTAAAATATTTTTGAGTTGTTTTAAAATTAAAAAGAACAATAAACACTTGAAATAAGAAGTTTGATAAAAATATAAAAACGAGACGACCTTATGAAAGCAAACGTATTTGAGACTTCGAATCCCCCTAGCTCGATCGAACGAGTGACAAGTATAATAAAATTTAGCTAACTATTAGACCGTGAGGATTCCTACAACATGCGTACGGTGTGTGTGCCATGTCTCTTTCTTATCTTTTCTTCTTCTCTTGCGTGAATGTGTGTGTGTGTTGTGTCCCATGTTTTGCTTGGTTTGCTAATAAAATGGGCCAATCCCAATATGATTTGGGCCAGGCAATTTTATAATGGGCCGAAATTTAATTCTTGAGCCTAATGATTATCGGACTGATATTTGGCTTAACGATCCTCGATTCTTTCCAAGTCCGAATATTTTCGATTGTAGTTCGTTTTCTCCAATATCTGCAATATAAACGTAAAAGCATAGTATTCAAAGAAATTTATATTAATATCAACCGATAATGTGCTTAAACGGAGTATAAATTATATCGTAAAATCCATCTATCAGTAAGAAAAATTCAAGCCGCAAAATTTCGTCCAACGTTACATTATGTCAATAGCTACACTAAAATAGAAAACTATTCCATACAAGTCCAAAGAGTGAGTATGCTCAACGCAGCTGCTAAATCTTCATAAACTCTTACTTAGCACATTGTGATGCATGGTAACAAAATCCCATCAACGACCACATTAAGTTCATCGTCATTGTTCATTATTCGTCCAGCAATGATCTTTAATACTGGAAGCAAAAGACGACTAGAAAATTCAGTATCAACTTCACAGTTTGCTCCATACGTTAGCAGCTAGCAGAAAAGAAAAATATATCATGCGAAATCAGGATCGATCCCAATAGATGCTTCGCGAATATCAAATCCTCCATCGACATCATCGTACTCACCAGCATCATCATCAGCATCGCCATCGTACCACCAAATTCTCTTATCCGACACGTTTCTGAATCCAAAATCGTCCTCATCATCATCATCATCACTACCGCGGTCAAACCTGAACCGTTGATTCGGCGGAGGGCTTTGTTTCAACTCTCTCTCCCAATCCCTACGTGAGCGGATTGAAGAACAAATACCTCGCCGGCAATTATTGAAATCATGCAGAATTGTGGTGGGGAACTGCGTCAAGAGTCGAGTTGTTTGCAACCCCGGCCATTAGGAACATGCGAACTCAATTCGAGAAAGCTTCATGTAGTTGGGCCCAGAAGGTACAATATCAGTCAAGCTCGACGTACAACTTCTTATCCACAGAATTTGTTTATTCCTTTCCCATTATTTTGCTATAAAAAATCAAGAGATAAAACCTAAAACGATGCTCGAGGTGTTTACCGTATGAACCAATTTAGTCACTCATATTTCGCCTAAACCAATTTAGTCCTCGATGTTTTTCGATTTTAAATCAATTTGGTTCTTCCGTAATGATTAACTTCAATTTTAGCGTAAATTTCGAACGTGCTCCACACTAAATCATATATAAATCGAATTTTGGAATATTTGCAAGATTTGGGTGGGATGAGATTTGTACTGTTCTACTGTCAATGAAGCTCGGCGAAGCAGACAACCTAGAGATCATGTTCGAATTTTGGAGGAAATTTTTTTAGTTTCATACCATAATTTAAGTAATCATTTCAATATTATCGATCTAGAATGATTTAGTGCGGGGCGCGTGAAAAATTCCCGCTAAAATTGACGTCTATCGTGATGAAATGATCAAATTGGTACGAAATCGACAACATCGACGACTAAATTGGTTCAGGCGAAACATCGGAGACTAAATTAGTCCATAGGGTAAACATCGGAGACCATTTTGAGTTTTATTCCAAAAAATAAATAATAATCTGAACTACTTATCAATACGTAGCTAATTGGGCTATAGACTTAGGCCCGTTATCAGCCCGTATAGGCCCAACATTTTATAAAGCCCAATAATAAATTAACGGTCCGTTTGGTTATGAGCACAAGATAAAGCCCAAGATAAAAAATTTATCCAACTACCCAAGATTATTTATCTCAGCCTTTTAAATCAGTTTACTTGTAACGGGCCGTTGGTTAAAAAACGGACTGAAATATTAAATCTGGACTGAGATTACTAAACCAAACACAATATTAAATTTGATTATTTATATTATATGAGCTTTTTTGGGCTTTTCATCAAACCAAACACAGCCTAAGAGCTAAACCCTAGTGAACATAAGCTAGGCCCAAGATCACAATCTAACGGATTAAATAATAATAATAATAATAATAATTAATTATTATTACATATTATAATATAAATAATGATGATAATGATAATAATGATCCACTAGGAAAAAAATAAAAAAATAAAAAATAAAAACCATATAGACATGCAAGAAGATCAACCCTGATTTTTTCCCACTTCAATGATCATGGAGTCGTTAATAAAGCATGTGATTATCACACCTCAAATGGTAAAATTATAATTATAGATCACTAAGTATGATTGTTTTCGTTTTTGGGTCACTATGTTTGATAATTGAAAAAGTAGGTCACTAACTTTGTATGTCAAAATAATTTTGGGTTATGTTTTTAATTTTGGGTCACTAATTATATATTTTTCGATTTTAGGTCACTAAATATCAATTCTTGAATTTTGGCTCACTCAGCTTATTAAAAATTGACCCAAAATTGAAAAATTGATACTTAGTGACCCAAAATCGAAAAATATATACTTAGTGAACCAAAATTAAAAATATAACCCAAAATTGTTTTGACATACAAAGTTAGTGACTTATTTTTGCAATTATCAAACATAATAACCCAAAAACGAAAACATGTATACTTAGTGACCCAATTTCATAATTTTGCCCGCCTCAAATCGACTCATATTAGATTCCAAATGCTCTCAATAGCCTTAATAGTTACAAAATAAAAATATCACCATTGCCTTTACATTGTTAAATCTTTCACTACATTGGGCTGATTTGGTCGGGTCGGGTCGGGTCGGATCAGATAATAATAATAATTATATTGTATTTATTTTTAATCTTATTTTATTATTGTTGGGACATAAACCTGCGACAGAGAAAGAGCAGGTGTGTCCATTCAGATGGTGTAATAGGCAAGAATGAGAAGTTCGTTCGTTCGTTCCCAATGGAAGCTGAGAATCCATGTCCCATTTCACATGGTCTCCTTTTTTTCTTTTTCTTTTAAATTTTTTTTCACAATTATTGGCATATAGTTAAACTTATCATATAGCACACATGTCAATCATATCATTCCAATTAAAATAACAATCATGCCGATATTTAAATCAGAAATTTCTGTAAGATTCATTCATTTAGCTTAGCCAGATGTATGGCATGTGGGCTTGTGAGACACACATTTACAATTATTGAAAAGTGTGAAGAGAAGGAAATATATATATATATATATATATATATATATATATGCATATATAATTATTATGCTAACATGGGATGATTCTTGGACAGCCCTTGATCAAGCTTTAAGGGCATTTTTCATGGAAGGATTGTGAAGCCAAAGAGAGCATCGATTTGGTGAAGATACAACTAGGTTTTTGTATAATTATATTTTTAAAACAATTATTAGTAAAATAAATCATCTTGCTTTGTCCTTAGAGGTGTCAAAAGATTCTTGTAGCTTTTGCGAAAAAGTTTTTAATTTAATAATTTCACATCTCATTAGGATGATAAAAAAGAAATCAATTTTTTTTATTACCACATATTTTGAATATGTTTCCTCGAATTAATCACTTCGACGGAAATTTGATTCGACCCATGATTGTCGAGCTCGAACTTGGACCTTAAAAACGACGTTGACATGGGTTCGACTCGTTTACAACCATAGATTGACGGGAAAATGAACGATAATAGGAAAAAAAAAACAGTACTAAACATATTGTCCATTAGGAGCACTAAGAGTTGACTTATTGAATAATCCTACATAATTACATCATATTTGTCAGTACTATAAACACATTCCTTTGGCATGTTTTAATGTCGGAAAACCTCTAAATCAGTCCAAAGCTTTCCAGGCCATCTCTTACAAATCAATTATCTGTCCCTTTTTTCTTTTTTTTCTTTTTTTAGAAAATCTCAAAATCCTCACGAACTCATTAGAGACATTAAACTAAACTAAAAACCTCCCCATCACTAATTAATCATTAGATTCTATAACACACATGTAAAAAATGGGTCCCACCCATCTCTCCCTTCAATAATAATCCCATTCATAATAACTCATCACCCAATCATTAATCCCTATGCTTTTTCTTCCATATATCTCCGCCATTTTCGTCTCTGCAAAAAAAAAAAAACCCATTCCATGAAAGAAAACTGACCAAAAACACCAAAGATAAACGAAAAAGAAAAAGAGATAGAAAATAAAAATGCAGAAATCTGCTTGCATTCTCTTTCTCTTACACTCTCTGCTCAGCACACTCTCTTCCTCCATCAATGCCGCCGCCGGCGACGTTCAAAATCCCGAGCTATCCGCCCTACTCGCGATAAAATCCGAGCTGACCGACCCATTGAATCAGTTGAAGGACTGGGCGTCGCCGCCGCACTGTAACTGGGCGGGGGTTCTCTGCGACGGCGAAGGCTACGTGGAGAAGCTACACTTATCCAACATGAACCTCAGCGGCCGTATATCCGACCAAATCCTAGGTTTACGCCGCCTGTCTAGCCTCGATATCTCCGGCAACGATTTCTCGTCGTCGCTGCCTTCGTCCCTGGCCAACCTCACTTCCCTCCAGAGCATCGACGTCAGCCAGAACAACTTCGTCGGAAAATTCCCGGCCGGCCTAGGGTTGATCCCAGGACTGAGAAGCGTAAATGCTTCGAGCAACAACTTCGAAGGCCCACTAGCGGAAGATCTCGGCCGTTCGATGGGGCTTGAAATCTTGGACGTACGAGGTAATTACTTGGAGGGTTCGATACCTCCGTCGTTCAAAGGCATGCAGAAGCTGAAGTTCTTGGGACTCTCTGGTAATAACCTGACGGGGAAGATACCGCCGGAGATTGGCGAGCTTTCCTCCTTGGAGACGATGATCATAGGATATAATCAGTTCGACGGTTCGATACCTAAAGAGTTCGGCAACCTCACTAATCTTAAATACCTCGATTTGGCCGTCGGGACGCTCAGCGGTCAGATTCCGGCGGAGCTAGGGCGGCTGAAGAAGCTAACCACGGTTTACTTATATCAGAACAACCTCGCCGGAAAAATCCCGCCGGAGATCGGAAATGCGAGTTCCCTGGCGTACTTGGACCTCTCCGACAACCAGCTCGCCGGAGAAATCCCGCCGGAGATCGGTGACTTGAAGGACCTCCAGCTGCTCAACCTCATGTGTAATAACCTGACCGGCCCCATCCCGGGGAGGCTCGACCGCCTGCCCAACCTCCAAGTGCTCGAGCTGTGGAAGAACTCGCTGAACGGCTCTCTGCCGGCGAACCTCGGGAGGAACTCCGCCTTACAGTGGCTCGACGTTTCGTCGAACTCGCTGTCGGGGGTAATCCCGCCCGGGCTGTGCGGTTCGGGCAACCTTACCAAGCTCATCCTCTTCAACAACTCATTCGCCGGACCGATTCCTACGAGCCTCTCCAACTGTTCTTCCTTAGTTCGTGTCAGAATTCAGAACAATCGGCTCAACGGCTCGATACCCGCCGGGCTCGGGAATCTGCCGAAGCTGCAGAGGCTCGAGCTGGCCTACAACGAACTGACCGGCGAAATACCTCAAGACTTTACCCTCTCGGCCTCGCTATCCTTCGTCGACATCTCGAAAAACCGTTTAGACTCTTCGCTGCCCTCGGAGATCTTCTCCATACCTAACCTTCAGTCCTTCGTCGCCTCGTCGAACGATCTGCGAGGAAACATACCCGACGAATTCCAAGAATGCCCTTCGCTCTACGCCCTCGACCTCTCAGACAACCATTTCTCGGGCAAGATTCCTCAGAGCATAGCTTCGTGCGAGAAGCTCGTGACTCTAAACCTCCGAGGCAACGACTTCTCCGGCGAAATCCCGCGGTCCATTTCGGCCATGCCGACCCTTTCGATCCTCGACCTGTCGAACAACTCCCTCTCTGGAAAAATCCCGGACAGCTTCGGCAGCTCGCCGGCCTTGGAAATGGTCAACATCTCTTACAACAAGCTCGTGGGCCCCGTCCCTAACAACGGGATTTTGGCGACGATCAACCCCAACGACCTCATCGGCAACCCTGGCCTCTGCGGCGCCGCCTCGCTCGGGCCGTGCTCGCCGAGCGTTGCCGCGATGTCGAGCCCTCGGAAAGCGCACGTAAAACACGCAGTGGTGGGGTTTCTCGCCGGAGCCGCCGTCATTACGGCGGTAGCTGTCGCAGTTTTCGCGGCAAGACAGGCGTACAGAAGGTGGTACTTGTGCAGCTTCAAGGCCCGAGGCGGCGGCGGCACGGAGTGGCCCTACAGGCTCGTCGCCTTTCAGAAGCTCAACTTCACGAGCTCGGACATACTTTCCTGTCTGAAGGAGACGAACGTCATCGGCGCCGGCGGGTCGGGGATCGTTTACAAAGCCGAGACCGCCCAGAGGCCCCACTCGGCCGTCGCCGTCAAGAAGCTCTGGCGGCCGTCGGAGGCCGACGTCGAGGCGGCCGGCGACGACGACCTCTTCGCCGAGGTGAACCTACTGAGCAAGTTGAGGCACAGAAACATCGTACGACTCTTGGGGTATCTCCACAGCGAGAGCGACGTAATGATGGTTTATGAGTACATGCCGAACGGCAGCCTCGGGTCGGCCCTGCACGGAAAAGAGTCGGGAAAAGTTTTGGCCGATTGGGTTTCGAGGTACAACGTCGCCTTCGGAGTCGCGCAGGGGCTGGCCTACCTCCACCACGACTGCCATCCGCCCGTCATTCACCGCGATGTAAAGTCGAACAACATATTGCTGGACGGCGACTTCGAGGCGAGGATCGCCGATTTCGGCCTCGCCAGGACGATACAACGTAAGAACGAGACCGTCTCGATGGTCGTTGGGTCTTACGGATACATCGCACCAGGTAATAATCGAGCGGATACTACTTTTTTTTTCGGGTTAATTATTTTTTTAGTCCAGAGGGTATGACATTATAGGGACAATAAATTTAGGGGATGTCATTATACGAACAATAACGTTTAAAATTCAATTTTGGGACATTATACGCCGGGACCTTAGATTTTGCCCCAAATTCTAGGTTTCCGGCGAATTTAGGGGGTGATATTTTACGGACAATAACTTTCAAAATTAAGCAATTTTTGAACAAAATCTATGATTCCGGCGTATAATGTCCTAAAATTGTTTAAATTTGAAAGTTATTGTCGTATAATGCCACTCTCTCGATTTCCTATCCATATAATGCTAAGCTCTCGATTTCCTATCCATATAATGCCACATCCACTAAATTATATGAATAAAAAAGTAATAAGCCTTTTTTTATGATACTAACTTTTATTTGTTTCTTATGCTTCAGAATATGGATACACATTGAAGGTTGACGAAAAGACGGACATCTACAGCTTCGGCGTGGTGCTCCTCGAGCTACTGACGGGGAAGACGCCGCTGGACGCATCGCTCGGCGAGTCGATCGACCTGGCCGAGTGGGTCCGCACGAAGGCGAACGCCAAGAAATCTGTCGACGCGCTGGATTCGGACGTCGCGGGGCAGTGCGAATCGGTGCAAGAAGAAATGCTTTTGGTCCTCAAGATTGCGCTCCTCTGCACGGCGAAGCTTCCCAAGGAAAGGCCGTCGATGAGGGACGTCGTGACGATGCTCGGTGAGGCGAAGCCGCGGAGGAAGAGCATCTGCCAGAGTTGGGGCTATGCTGCTAAGAAGGAGAAGCTGATTTTCGCACATTCGCCGGTTGTTGGCCTTCTCTAATATTAGTGCTTATTTTTCCTTTCATTCATTACAATGTACAAACAAGAATGGCTGCTTTTCTTCATTACATATATAGACCTAAGTAAGATTGGCTCTCTAACTTGCAAGAAGAACATCATAAAAAAAAAAAAAAAACTCAAGCAGAATTAGCTTCACTGGGCTTTTTCTCTTGCTCATTGCTCCGGCCCGCCGTTTGGGCCCGGCCCGGACGATTGCTCGCCCCGCAGACTATCGTAAACTCGATACCGTATGCATTTCCGAAGCAAGGAAATAGCCCCACGTCGGATTTCCTTCTAGAATGTCTGTCGGTCAGGCCCGACAAATCCGACCCGCCGTCGTCGTCGTCGTCGCAATTATTCTCCCCTCTCCATCTCTCTCGGCTCGCCGTTCTATTCTGATAGCCCTTTGCCTTTGCTTCCTCGATCGTCAAGTCCTCCAAGATCGAGCTGGCCGCATCCTCGTCGTTCTTACCGTAATGCCTCGAGGACGATATTTTCGCCTCGACCTTCGGCGGGCGGCTCTTCATCGCCAGCTCGGTGGCCACGATCGAGGCCGAGGGCCCGATGTCGGAGCAGAGCTCCGACCTGTTCACCGCCGACCCGCTGTTGGCCTTGGATCCCAGGCTTAGTGATCGCCATAGGCTGACCTTGGCCTCGGATTCTTTCTTCGGATCCTCCGACGGGTCGTACCCGCGGGTAGTCGGGTCGTCGAGGGGCATGCTCTTCATGGTGCTGTCCGAGACTGAGACTCCCATGTTCAAGATGCCCTGCGGGCTCCCCGAGGCCCGGCGGACCTGAAGGGCCACGAACCGTATGCTCCTCGGGCGGTTCTGCAGGGGGACCCGTTATGGCGACCCTCATTTTCTAAATACTATTAGTGGCGGATTTCCGCAACGAAAGCCGCGGAAGACCCATTTTACAAAAACTTTTTCGTAAAATAGAATATATTATAGTACATACGGGTTACAAGGTTGTATATTTACAAAGGCCGTAGCCCCAAAATATTCAAAATATCAAAACGCCCTAATGCCGCTCCACAGGTCTTCATCCATGTACAACCTCGCTCTCAAAAGTCCGTGGAGTCACCGCCATCAGCCTGCCTCAGTCGCGACGTACCTCGACGTCGGACTCGGTCGTACCTACAACACATAAAACTGAGCGATTGCCCAGTAGGTGAAAACATGCATGAATGCAGCGTGCGCTCACCCATCATCCCAAAATATCTCACCATAAATGCACGCTCGACTTTTACCTCTCAATCCATCTTATCATATCTCAACACAGGGCCCTAGGTTAGACTCGACACCTCGCGCGCCCATAACAATCACGGTAGCCTACACTGATAGCGTTTAGACGTTCACGCTACTGCCCTACCAGGTCGCTCCTTCCGCGAAAATAACATAAAAGACGGTTTTGCACCTCGGGACGTTCACGCCCGAGTAGACAGATCGATCACGCCTGTCTGCCGTCAGGTGTCATATATGAGTACTAACCTCGATTCTTCTACGAATCATCAACGCAATCACGATCTACCCCGCTCATCACTATATCAAAGCGTTATCGTATCAACACGGTACTCATCCCTCATACTGGTATGAAATGCATGTGTTATGCAAATGAAATGTCACAGTACCCATTAAAACTGCCTTCCCTGAAAATATTATTTCGAAAACTTTTAATCGGGCGTTAGAATAGACTATATGCCCGTTGGACTCGGAACATTTTTCTCATTCAATGACAAAAAAATAATTTTCCTCCAAAAGACTTTTTTTTTTAACAAAGACCCGAATTTTATTCGAGCCCGAAAGTTGCTGCCCGAAAATGAGTCTGACGCCGAAAATGTTTTGACCCGAGAATGTGGCCCGACAGTTCCACCCGAAAATCTTAGTTTTAAACGCCGAAAACTTGAGCCCGAATATCTTTCGAAGGCCCGAAACTCTTTACCCGAAAATAAACACAATTCGCCGAATTTCCTTTCTGACTCAGAATATTTAAAAGACCCGAAAATTATATTTTATTCTGCGAAAACCTTGTTACCCGAAAATACTTTGTCCGAAAATATTAAAGACCCGGAAACGTATACCTATCCGAATTTATATAAATTCCAGACTACAGTACAAAGTACTATGCCAAAAAACTATTCAAACACCCGAAAACATTCAAGTGCCCGAATAACATCTACCCGAAAACATTCCTAACTCATTCAACTTCCATGTAAATACAACTATAACACGTAACATAGATTCAAACCCAAAAATCTGGGTTTTTAATGCATATAGCCACCCGAAAATTCACCTAATCATCATGTAAGTCACGTAAGATCATAACAAAATACGTTATCACATAAAACACATAATATTTTCGTGTTTGTAGATGAAAGATTTCACCTACCTCACGTCCGAAGTTAGCTAAGCTACGATTTTTCCGAGCTCTCGATCGTTGGTTGTTGAGTTTGAAGGTTTTCTTCTCCCATTTTCTTCTCCTTGTTCCTTTTCTTCTTAATCAAGTTTTTGAAGTATAGTTGTATATTTAAATTGGGATAGCTTACGTGATGACAAGGAGGTGATAATGTGGTGATGTAATTTTCCTCTTAGGCTAAGAAAGGTCATTTTTTGTAATTTCCCTCCTTACTCGAAATTTTGGCTTACCCGAAATTTCATTCGGGCTTCACCCGAAAATACCTTACCAAATTTTTTTATTTTTTTATTTTTTTTGCTTAGCCTTGAAGCTTGCCATCACCCGAATTTCGACCCTATCCTTCATTCACATAATATCCAAATTTTCTAAGTCTTTTCACTATTAATTATATCAAAATCCCGTGTTAAAATTTATGGGTATTACATCCTTCCCCCCTTAAAAGAATTTCGTCCCCGAAATTACACCGATTGGAATAATTCGGGATAACGATTTCTCATATCGTCCTCTCGCTGCCAAATGGCTTCTTCAATTGATTGGTTCCGCCACAATACTTTGACTAACGGAATGTTTTTATTCCGAAGTTGTTTTATTTCCTGCATCAAAATCTCTACCGGCTTTTCTTCATAACTTAGGTCTGGCCTCAACTGCTGATAAGAAAACTCGTTCTCCACCACTGGCTTGGGTTCGCGATGTATTTTCGTAATGTTGATACGTGGAATACATCGTGGACCTGTGACAGTGAAGCTGGTAATTCTAACTGATACGCGACCTCGCCGACTCGTTTAATAATTTTAAATGGGCCTATATATCTTGGACTCAGCTTGCCTTTTCGTCCGAATCGCTTTACGCCTTTCATCGGGGATATCTTCAAAAATACCATGTCGTCTTCTACGAATTCCAATGGCCTCCGTCTCTGATCCGCATAGCTCTTTTGTCTACTTTGAGCCGTTCGCATTTTCTCCCGAATTTTCTCTATGGCTTCCGTGATTTCACGTATCATGTCGGGGCCTAATAATGTTCGCTCGCCGACTTCATCCCAGTGTACTGGAGATCGGTATTTACGCCCGTATAAGGCCTCGTACGGTGCCATCCCAATCGTCGCGTGATAGCTATTATTGTATGAGAACTCGATCAATGGGAGGTATTTGCTCCAATTTCCCTTGAAGTCGAGTACGCATGCACGTAACATATCCTCAAGGGTTTGGATCGTTCGTTCGGATTGTCCGTCTGTCTGAGGATGGTAGGCGGTACTGAACGAGAGTTTGGTTCCCATTGCTTTCTGTAAACTTCTCCAGAAATTTGATAGAAATCTCGGATCTCGATCCGAGACGATAGAAGATAGAATCCCATGGAGTCGAACTATTTCCTGAATATATAATTCCGCGTACCGCTCCATGGAAAAGGTTGAGCTAATCGGCAGAAAATGAGCAGATTTGGTTAGGCGATCAACAATCACCCAAATGGCGTCGTGGCCTTTTACAGTCTTCGGTAAGCCGACGACAAAATCCATCGTAATGTGGTCCCACTTCCATTCGGGAATTGGTAGGGGTTGTAAGGTCCATGCCGGTCGTTGGTGTTCCGCCTTAACCTGCTGACATGTTAGACATTGACTTACGAATGCCGCAATGTCCTTCTTTATTCCTGGCCACCAGTAGGTTGTTCGTAAGTCTTGATACATTTTTGTAGCACCTGGGTGTACCGAGTATGTCATGGCGTGTGCTTCCGTCATTATGGTTCGTCGTAGCTCCTCGTCATTGGGTACATATAAGCGATTCTTGCATCGTAAACTCCCGTCTTCTCGTATTTCGAAGTCGGGTGGTGCTTGCTCCATTTGCGCACTTCGGATCTTCAGCTAGAGCTCGTCTTCTTCTTGTGCCCTCCTGATCCTTTCTAGTAATGTGGGCTGAAGGGTCAGTGCTGCTAATTTCGTTTCAACCTCGCCCAAATTTACTATTTCCACTTCAAGTCTGCAAAGTTCTGCATTTACGGTTTTTCGGCTTAATGCATCGGCGACTACGTTCGCTTTGCCTGGATGGTAATTGATCACGTAGTCGTAGCCCTTAACGAGTTCTAACCAACGTCGTTGCCTCATATTCAACTCCTTCTGGGTGAAGAAGTACTTCAGGCTCTTATGGTCCGTATAGATTTCGCATCTTTCTCCGTAAAGGTAGGGCCGCCAAATCTTCAGAGCGAAAACTACTGCTGGAGTTCCAGATCATGTGTTGGGTAATTCTTCTCGTACTCTTTCAATTGTCGAGAAGCATATGCGATAACCCTCCCATTTTGCATCAACACGCATCCCAAGCCATTCTTCGATGCGTCGCTATAGACCAAAAATCCTCCGGTTCCCGATGGTATCGTCAAAATTGGGGCTGAAGTAAGCCGTCTCTTCAGTTCCTGGAAGCTCTACTCACGTGATTCCGTCCATACGAACGGCATATTCTTCCTTGTCAGATTCGTCAGGGTTGAGGCAATACTAGAGAAGTCAGCAATGAACTTACGGTAGTATCCTGCAAGTCCTAGAAAACTCCGTACTTCAGTAGGAGTAGTGGGTCGTGGCCAGTTATTCACTGCTTCGATCTTACTGGGATCCACCGAGATTCCATTTCCAGAAATGACGTGTCCCAGAAAGGCTACTTGCTCCAACCAGAATTCACACTTCTTAAATTTGGCGTAGAGCTGTTTCTCCCGCATAATTCCTAAGACAGTGCGTAGATGGGTTGCGTGTTCTCTTTCGTCTTAGAATATATGAGAATATCGTCGATGAAGACGATAACAAAGCGATCAAGAAAGTCTTTGAAAACCCGATTCATCAGGTCCATAAAAGCGGCTGGTGCATTTGTCAGCCCGAAAGGCAGGACCAAAAACTCGTAATGGCCGTACCTCGTGCTGAACGCGGTTTTCGGAATATCTGACTCCCTGATCTTCAGTTGATGGTATCCAGAACGGAGGTCGATTTTCGAGAATACCGTAGCACCTTGCAATTGGTCGAATAAATCGTCGATCCTCGGCAATGGATATTTATTCTTGATCGTGATTTTATTCAGCTCTCTGTAGTCGATGCACAGCCTCATCGACCCATCCTTCTTCCGTACAAAAAGAACTGGTGCTCCCCACGGTGAGAAGCTGGGTTGAATGAACCCCTTTTGCAACAGTTCCTCCAGCTGTTCTTTCAACTCTCGTAGTTCATTAGGCGCTAGACGGTAAGGGGCTTTAGAGATTGGGGCTGCTCCTGGCACCAGATCTATCGTGAACTGTATTTCTCGATCAGGGGGTAACCCCGGGAGATCATCAGGAAATACATCGGCGTATTCGTTGACTATTGGCACGTGTTTTAGTTATGGAGGAGATAACTCATCTGCTTTCACCGCATATACTAGAAAAGACTCACAACCTGACCCCAAAAGTCGTTGAGCCTTTAAAGCAGAAATTCGAGGGATACTGTTCTGATTTACCTTACCCGAAAAAGTGAACACCTCTTCCTCGGGTAATTGGAATCTTACTATCTTTCTATTACAGTCAATGATGGCTCCATATCTTGAAAGCCAATTCATCCCGAAGATAACATCGTAGTCGTTCATCGGGATTACGATCAAATCGACTCTTAACTTTCTACCCTTTATGATCATGGAGCATCCTTCCAACACTTGATTAGTGTGTGTCGGATCACCGTGTGGTAAGCTTACTACATAGTTACACTCAGATGAGGTAGGAGATATTCCCACCTTTGCCACATATTTAGCCGACACAAACGAATGTGTGGCTCCCGAATCAATGAGCACAGATGTAGGTATGTTATAGATAGTTAACGTACCCGTCACTACCGAGGGGTTTGCTTCTGCCTCCTCGTTCGTCAAGGTGAAAACTCGAGCTGGAACGGGTAGAGGTCGGACCGGTGGTTGGGTCGAGTTCTGCGGAAAAGTTTCTTGACAATTTCTGGCATAATGGCCTAATCTCCCGCATCGGAAGCACTGGGGATTTGGATTTGGCCCCGTTCTGACACAAGCTCCAACATGATAGCGCCCGCATTTTGGGCATTGGGGCGTAAAGTTTGGGGGTTTATTCGGAAAGCTAGTCGGTCCTTGATTAGGCATTGACTTTGGACGCCAGTTTTGTTGACCCTGGCGGTTTCCTTGATTACTAGGACCTCTGCCAAAGAATTGGCGTTTACGATCACCCCATGTTCCTTGCTGATTCTCTCTTCTTCTTTTCGCCTCTTGAGCCTCGACAATCTGCGCCTCCGCTTGCTCAGCAATCATCGCCCGCTCTGCCACTTGTGTGAATTCCATCTGTCGGGCTCCCGCTATACTTAAGTCTCGATAGATTTCGGGTTTGAGGCCCATTATAAACCTCGTCACCTTCAAGAGATTAGTTGCCACCATTTGAGGGGCAAAACGAGACAGCTCCTCAAATTTGCGGATATACTCCGCGACTGTCATCCCTCCTTGTTTTAAGCACATGAACTCGTGCATCCTTCTTTCTTGTTCGTGGGCTGTGAAGTATTTGCTGTGGAACAATTCTCTGAATCGTTCCCACAACATTGTCATTGGATTCTCCAAGACCTTGACTGTGTCCCACCAGAACCTAGCATATCCCCTTAGCATGGAAACGGCACAAAGGACCTTTTCATCCTCCGGCACACGACTATAGATAAACATATCTTCAATTGTACGCAGCCAATCTTCTGCCATCGCAGGGTCAGTGGCATCCGCAAACGTTGGGGGGTTAGTTTTCTGAATCTTTCTCCTATAATCTCCACACGTTCCGGTTGTGGAGACTAACGATGTTCAGACGAGTTCCTATTATGGATAAGTTCATTGATCTGGTCTGATTGTCGTTGGACCAGTTCAGTAAGTCGTAAGATGGTAGAGTCCCGCTCATTAGTAGGGGACTCGGTTTCAGCCCTACGACTAGATTCACCCGCGTCTCCTTTTCTTGCTCTCGGCATTCTTAACTATTATCTACAATTATTCATACAAGTAGGCATATTACTTCTACATTTAGTTATACTTAAAACATAAAAGCTTACATGCAAAGGCTGATCCTCCAGGCTTTTGAGCGGCCGTACATGGATAGTCTTCAGAATCTATAACCTAAGCTCTGATACCACCTGTGGCGACCCTCATTTTCTAAATACTATTAGTGGCGGATTTCCGCAACGAAAGCCGCGGAAGACCCATTTTACAAAAACGTTTTCGTAAAATAGAATATATTATAGTACATACGGGTTACAAGGTCGTATATTTACAAAGGCCGTAGCCCCAAAATATTCAAAATATCAAAACGCCCTAATGCCGCTCCACAGGTCTTCATCCATGTACAACCTCGCTCTCAAAAGTCCGTGGAGTCACCGCCATCAGCCTGCCTCAGTCGCGACGTACCTCGACGTCGGACTCGGTCGTACCTACAACACATAAAACTGAGCGATTGTCCAGTAGGTGAAAACATGCATGAATGCAGCGTGCGCTCACCCATCATCCCAAAATATCTCACCATAAATGCACGCTCGACTTTTACCTCTCAATCCATCTTATCATATCTCAACACAGGGCCCTAGGTTAGACTCGACACCTCGCGCGCCCATAACAATCACGGTAGCCTACACTGATAGCGTTTAGACGTTCACGCTACTGCCCTACCAGGTCGCTCCTTCCGCGAAAATAACATAAAAGACGGTTTTGCACTTCGGGACGTTCACGCCCGAGTAGACAGATCGATCACGCCTGTCTGCCGTCATGTGTCATATATGAGTACTAACCTCGATTCTTTTACGAATCATCAACGGAATCACGATCTACCCCGCTCATCACTATATCAAAGCGTTATCGTATCAACACGGTACTCATCCCTCATACTGGTATGAAATGCATGTGTGTTATGCAAATGAAATGTCACAGTACCCATTAAAACTGCCTTCCCTGAAAATATTATTTCGAAAACTTTTAATCGGGCGTTAGAATAGACTATGCCCGTTGGACTCGGAACATTTTTCTCATTCAATGACAAAAAAATAATTTTCCTCCAAAAGACTTTTTTTTTTAACAAAGACCCGAATTTTATTCGAGCCCGAAAGTTGCTGCCCGAAAATGAGTCTGACGCCGAAAATGTTTTGACCCGAGAATGTGGCCCGACAGTTCCACCCGAAAATCTTAGTTTTAAACGCCGAAAACTTGAGCCCGAATATCTTTCGAAGGCCCGAAACTCTTTACCCGAAAATAAACACAATTCGCCGAATTTCCTTTCTGACTCAGAATATTTAAAAGACCCGAAAATTATATTTTATTCTGCGAAAACCTTGTTACCCGAAAATACTTTGTCCGAAAATATTAAAGACCTGGAAACGTATACCTATCCGAATTTATATAAATTCAAGACTACAGTACAAAGTACTATGCCCAAAAACTATTCAAACACCCGAAAACATTCAAGTGCCCGAATAACATCTACCCGAAAACATTCCTAACTCATTCAACTTCCATGTAAATACAACTATAACACGTAACATAGATTCAAACCCAAAAATCTGGGTTTTTAATGCATATAGCCACCCGAAAATTCACCTAATCATCATGTAAGTCACGTAAGATCATAACAAAATACGTTATCACATAAAACACATAATATTTTCGTGTTTGTAGATGAAAGATTTCACCTACCTCACGTCCGAAGTTAGCTAAGCTACGATTTTTCCGAGCTCTCGATCGTTGGTTGTTGAGTTTGAAGGTTTTCTTCTCCCCTTTTCTTCTCCTTGTTCCTTTTCTTCTTAATCAAGTTTTTGAAGTATAGTTGTATATTTAAATTGGGATAGCTTACGTGATGACAAGGAGGTGATAAGGTGGTGATGTAATTTTCCTCTTAGGCTAAGAAATGTCATTTTTTGTAATTTCCCTCCTTACCCGAAATTTTGGCTTACCCGAAATTTCATTCGAGCTTCACCCGAAAATACCTTACCAAATTTTTTTTTTTTTTTTTTTTGCTTAGCCTTGAAGCTTGCCATCACCCGAATTTCGACCCTATCCTTCATTCACATAATATCCAAATTTTCTAAGTCTTTTCACTATTAATTATATCAAAATCCCGTGTTAAAATTTACGGGTATTACACCCGTCGAGCGGGGAGAGGAGGTCGTTGACCAGCACGCGGACACGGCGTAGATCTCGACGGTCAGGGCGGTGTGGTCGTCGGAGACGAGTGGCGAGCGGTCGTCGTCCAGGGGGAAGGTGAGCTTCTCGTTCCACGTGGGGTAGCCGTGGCACTGCTGGTCGGTTCGGGTCGATCCAGGCGGTGCGCAGTAGGTTCGCATCATGCTGGACTTGGCCGACACGGTGGTTAGGTCTTGGGCGGAGATGAGGCTGACCTCGAGGAGGTGGAAGGGGTTGGAGACGGAGGAGGAGGACGTCGTCACCGTGGAGCATGCGGTCGGGGTTGGGATGGTGGGGTCCATTGTTCCTCTTCCTTTCCTCGACCGTACGATGTACGATGATGTTGCAACGATAGGGTATGTCTATGGTTAAATGGTGCATGGTTGTTTTGTTACTATTCTTTGATTTATTTTGACCGTTGGTGTTTTTTTATTTTTCTTTTTCTTTTTTTTGTTTGCATTGGTTGGTGTTACTGTTAAGCAAGTAATAAAATGCCAAAATTAATTAAAGAAAGTTATTCTAATTATAGATTGAGTATAGATAGATGAGCCTTTTGTAATAAAATTAAATATTTTGAAAGCAAATAAAGATAAATAATTATTTAAATCAACTGTGAAACCGATCATATGAAGAATCGAGTATTGAAATATATATTGCAAGTTGCAAGAAACATGCCATCTTTCTGAATTCCTTTGGTTGCAGGCAGATGTGTGTGTATATATATATATATATTAGCAATAAACGAGACATATTAAATAGCGTCGACTGCAAAATGAATATCCATTTTAATATTATTAGCAATAAAAGGAGAGATTTTGATCACATATCAATCAATTCACAAACTTCTATTAAGAATAAGGGTTTCACGTCTTTAATATTTTCCTATCTTTCTTTTGTTAAGTATTTATATACTTGTGACAATAACGGACATTAGAGGAATTTTATGGTGCTCACGTCTTGCGTGGACACCTGTTGATGTGACACTCATTCGTGCCATATCAACATGCTACGTCAACATCAGATGTGATGTGGTATTAATTGACACATTTTAGGGTCCATTGATCGGCATTTTCGATGTTGATGTGGCATGTTAACGTGGCACATATCAATGTCACACACCGGGTGCCACGTAAGGCGTCAACGTGCCACATAAGCATCGAAAATGTCGATCAATGGACCCTAAAATGTGTCAATTAATGCCACATCATATCTGATGTTGACGTGATATGTTGATATGGCACGAATGAGTGCCACATCAACATGTATCCACCCAAGGTGCTCACCTTATATTATTATTATTCAGACAACTTTTAATGGCGCTTAATAAAATGAGCCAACACTAACTACGTTGTGGAAGACATGGTCAAATCAAATGTCTTTAGCCAGTGCGGACATTGGGAAGTTGGATAAAGTCATAAAGTACATAGAATCTGAAGTCACGTGATGTAATGATACCTCCAACGGTCCAATCATACTATATATACCCAATTATTACTAGTTTTCTGAATTAGCCAAAACTACATTATTAATATTGTAATCCCACGCAATATATATAACACACCTGTCACCACCATTAGTCACTAATAGGATCTATCTAATGACTTTTATTAGTATAAATTAATCATTTAATTATCATTTTTTAAAGGGTTAATTTCGATTCAGGCCCATTTAGCATGTTTTAGTTTGAGTTCAGGCCCTATTCATGTTTGATTTAATAACAAGGACTTGTTTTTAAAAAAATATTAGAAAAAAGAACCTAATTTATGCTATAAGACATATTTACCCTTTATAACTTGTCAAAATTACGCTATTATGCCATCATCTTTACCGACAAAACTCAAATCACAGTAGGTTGCAACTATAATTATCGACGTTCATGACTAAATAGGTTGAAATTATCGTTAATTTGATCATGTGTGTTGATAAGTTTCGAAAATTAGTGACTTTAACCGTGAGAAAAACGAATATTAGGTTCCCCTAAATTGAAATATTTCATAGTTGAATAACACTTTGTATAACAAATATAACATATACTTCCGCAAAAATAACGTATAATTCAAACAAAATAACTTTTCATTTCATGTAAATAACATATGTTGTACACAAGCAATGGGCGAGAGAAATACATTGACCTCAATTTATCGTGTGTATTAATAATCAAGAAAAATTGTTGATGTTTATAACGAAATAATACGTCAAACCGAATTCAAAAATTTCGGGGTGAAATCTCTACTTTAATGACCGAATAATGTGAAAAGTTTATTCATGGTCCTTAGTAATCGACAAAAAATTATTGATGTTAATCATGATTTATCAAAGAATTTAGATGTGGCATTTGATTAAAACGTTTGCTAATTAACATGCTACTTGGGTAATACTTCATGCTACCTGGGTAACACTTCTTACAACAAAAATGCTTCAAAACTTAGAACCATGCGTCATATATGAATACCTCTTGTGTGTTTTTAGATAACAAATGCTTCAAAATTTATACCATATTGTGTTGAATCTAATTACGTAGTAATAATATACCCTAATTTTTTAAGTCGTTTGTATCTTTAAGCCATCTAACATTGACCAACGGATGGTGGAGCAAGGAGGAGGGCGTGGCGAAACGTCCAAAGTATGTGTACCTTGAATTTTAACGTGGTCTAAGATTGAATTATTTTGTGAATTAACATGCTTGTAGGGTAACACTTTCTGCTGAAAATATGACACATGTCTTGTAAAATATAACAAATCAACACAAAAGAGTAACAATTCATTTCTTATCAATACCACATCATGTACACAAACAAGAGATTGCAGAATTTTATGAAAAACCGCGAATGACAACCAAAAATGCTGAAAATCGTTCAAATCTCGACGTTAGTAGCAACTGGTAAATTTCCAAACCATGGGTGCCTCGAATTTATACCGATTAGCTGCAATTTATGTCGAAATCTAGTTTTGATTTACCATTATATTCTCAAATTTGCACCCTAATTAGACAACCAAATCCTACATCGTGCGTCGTTAATATCATAAAAAATCCAACCTGACACGTCGAAATCGGTTGGTTGATGGAGCAGTCGAATTTTTTATGCTCGATTCAGTGTAAAAAAAGAATGAGTTCGATCATAAAAAAAAATTATGTTGATAAGATTTTACAATATCGAAGTAACACAATATTATTAAAAAATAGCATGTCTTTTTTCTAAAGTAACGGTATAATATAATTGAGTAACAGAAAACTGAAGAAAAAGTACATCTTCATATAAGAACCATAACACAACGTTCTCTTTCTATATAGACTTTCACTGGAAAAAAAAAGCATTTTAGTGAGGGTATTTTCGTCAAATCATATTTTCGGATCCTTTACTCTAACTTTTATTGAAACTGGATCCTTTAAAATAATAACTTTTCTGACATGGCCTGAATAATAAGTAAAAACTTAAAGAGGGTCTGACATAAAATTGTTCCTTTTTTAAATTTATATTTAAAAGGGAAAACGAAGATAATAATAAAAGAAGAGAACTGAGCTTGGTCTACTTAGCTTAGCTGTCAGTTATCACTATCACAGGTCAGTTACACATCTCCCCCAAGACAACATTTTTTTCTTATGCCAATTGCCCAAACTGTCCTCGCCCGTTTCTTAGACGTTTAAGAATCGAGCTGAGATTCTTACCTCTCTCTCTCTCTCTATAAACCTTTTTATCTGACGTTTTTGTTGAGCGGGCAAAGGATAACAAGAAAATGAAGATTATATATATTCTTTCAGACAGCAAAGAGGAGTAGGACTCGCATCGACAGATCCACTGTTCGCTTCTGCAATATTTTCCTTCTTTTTAAGGTAATAATCATCAACTTCATAACATTGTCTTTGAGCTATATGTTGCTCCCTCCTTCCTCGTTAAAGGGTTCTTCTTGTATTCTTTTTCATTTGCTTTTTAATTTTTTCTTAAAAGGGACTTTTGGTACGTTGAAAAGCATTCCAATATATCCATTTTTCTATTCTTTTTTGCTTTTTACTACATCAAAATTCAAAGGGCCAAGCAAGATGTGTAAGTAATATTATCTGTATGTGTCTGCGTGTGGAACGTTCAAAGTAGCCCTGAAATCGCTGGTCTAAGCTAAACATGGATGGATGCACGCTTGTAGACAGATCTGTCCACTTTCTATTGGAAGAAGAAGGGATTTTTTATCAAGTCAAAAAGCCATTTTAAAAAGCATCAGAAAAAAAAAAAGTCGTGACATTTTTTGCTGTAAGACTTTATCCATCTACCTGGCCTAGGCCAGGCCTATCATCACCTTCAAAGCTTCAATCTTTCTTCGTCTCTGTCGTAGTAAGAATTCACAAGCTTCATGGGAAGAAGAAGAAGAAGCTGGCGTACCTTGAAGAAATTCTTCAGCTGCCAATCTGAAGAAAACAGCAGAAAAAGGGTTGGTAACTTTATTAATCAAATCAGTTCGCTATCCCATTTTGATTTGATTTCTGTTCTTACAAAAAAAAGTCATCAACCTTGGTTGAATCCTTACAGGAAATTCGATGGCTGGAGAAGAAGAGCAGCCCAGATTCAGATCCTCGCCGCCCGGATAACAGCGCCGCCGTGGAAGTTAATCCTCCGACGGAAGAAGACGTGAAGCTAATCGAGGCAGAGAACGAGCAGAACAGACAGGCTTACTCCGTCGCTCTGGCCACCGCTGCAGCCGCCGAGGCGGCGGTTGCCGCCGCTCAAGCCGCCGCCGAGGTGGTTCGGCTCACTCAGAGTCTGGGCAGTAAGACAAAGGAAGAGATGGCTGCTGTGAAAATCCAGACAGCTTTTCGTGGCTACATGGTAATATGCTATAACAGATTATTGTTCCTCTGTATTAACAATACAAATTGTGTTGAAAATTAGTTTTCTTTCTTTTTTTTTTCGAAAATAAAAATAAAAAAATATGTTCTTGTGGATGATGATAAACTGATATTAAGGCAAGGAGAGCATTGAGGGCATTAAGGGGCCTAATAAGGCTCAAGACGTTAGTAGGCGGCCAATCGGCGAAACGCCAGGCGGCGAGTACTTCGAAGCGCATGCAAACGCTATGTCGAATGCAGTACGAAGTTCGAACGAGGCGAAGAAGAATGCAAGAACATAGTCTGTCCCTTCGGAGACAAATCCAGCAGAAGCAACGGAAGGAAAAGTCCCAAGAATCTGTAAGTTTTTAGGCGTCGGTATTTCCTTCTAGAAGCATCTACGTATGCCCTTTTCTTTACGTATATCGGATTGATCGTATACCTTCGACAGATCGGAGAGAATTGGGACGATAGCATACTATCGAACGATCAGATCGAAGTAAGCCTTCGCCATAGGCAAGAAGCTGGCATGAGGCGCGAGCGAGCCCTGGCCTACGCTTATTCCCATCGGGTAAATAAAATGCTGCTTTACGATTATTACCACCCGCCCGCCCGCCCGTACTAATTTCTTTAATCCCGCTTACAGCAAGCTTCGAACCCTGCGGGCCAGACGTTCATGGACCCTAACAATCCTCGGTGTGGCTGGATGTGGTCGGAACGATGGATGCCAACAGAAGAAACAACAAACCGTTGTGTCTCCACTAAAGGGGACGACCTCAGCAACAAGACAGCGCAATCTCTTACGACCAGACAATCTCCTTCGACTCCGAAGTCAACCAAGAGGGTCAAACCTATGATGAGGCAGCCGAGCCCTAGGGCGACGAACGATTCGAACAGCATAAACAGCGGTCAGTCGGAGAGGTGCCATAGGTACAGCGTGGCGAGCTCGTCGATGAGGGACGACGAGAGCCTTTACAGCTGCCCGCCGGCTGTAAGAAACTACATGGCTTCAACGGAGTCTACGAGGGCTAAGTCGAGGCTGTCGAGCCCTATGGGAGGAAGCGAGAGGAGGGTCGGGACGCCGGAGAGTAGGGTTTCGGCCTCGGCGAAGAAGAGGCTGTCCTTCTCGGGGACGCCGGCTGGTCTTAGGAGGCATTCTGGGCCTCCGAGGATTGAGGCTGGTTTTGGTAAGGATAGTGATGAGAAGGTGGTATGAAGGGAAAAAAGGAAAATAATATTGAAAAATAAAAAAAATAATAAATAAATAAAAACTAATTGAGTGTTGTTTGTGTGTGGGTGTTTCTATTACAACTTCTGCCAAATGCATTTTTCTAAGTTTGGATGCAATGTTCGTGTGTAGCTTTGATTATTGTTTCCTTAGTGTCTTGAAATAGTCCTAAATATTTTGAAATAGATTATTTTTCTTGTGAAAAGAAAGATTTTGGAGGTGGGTTTTCGAATTCGATCGAAAAAATTTATCGGTTTATGGTTTATAGTTTAAACTTAATAAAATCGCTACCTTTAGAAATAATAAAATCGCTACGGTTTATGGTCTTCAAAACTCTGGTAAAAAAGTTGTAAGGAAAACAATATAGAAATCTGTTGAGGCTATCAAGATGTTCGGAGGGGAGGTCCCAAGTTCGAATCTCCCCAACTATCAAATACTTTGAGCGAGTCTGTCATATATGGACCTGTCTTAGATTGATTTATCTGGTTGGCGTAGTTTATAAACTACTTACGTCAATCCCCGAGATTTACTTTGTGTAAAGGCCATGATTATCGATTACCAAAAAGGAAAAATATAGAAATCTTTCACCAAGAATATCTATTACAACAAATCATATAAACTACCCATCATAGCATAGGTACTCTTACTAGTTTTAGTAATATGGCGATAAACCGTAACCAAATAATTCGCTATAAATGTATTTTTAAATATAAGATTTACATACGGTTTGATCGAATAAAGATTGTAATGTATGAAATCTAACTAACTCCCTTGAAATAAAAGGTTATAATTGGATCCTTCTGTCTGTCGATTAACAACTCATTTTTATATCTTATTAGTACTAACGAATCATTCACTTTTAGGGTTTAGGCGATAGTTTACAATTAATAACCGATCATTGAATTCAATATAAATGTTTTTTTTTTCTTTCCGCGTTGCTACCATATAGTCAACCAGAATCCACTATCTATATATAAAAAAAATTTAAATAAATAAAAATACAAAAAGTGGGACAAATTCAGGTGGTATTAAATGCAATAAATATGTAGTCTCCTCTCCTCACCAAATATTCTTTATAAGGAATTTTACGGTGCTCACCTTATGTGAGCACCTTACGTGGACATCAGTTGATGTGACACTGATTCGTGTCATATCAACGTGTCACATCAACATCAGAGGTGATGTGACATTAATTGACACATATTAGGTGCAATTTATCGACACATCTGATGCTGATGTGACATGTTGACGTCTTATGTCGCACTCGGTTTGTAATACTGATGTGTCACGTTAACATGCCACATCAGCATCAAATGTGTCGATAAATTGCACCTAGTATGTGTCAACTAATGCCACATCACTTCTAATGTTGATGTGACGCATTGATATGATACGAATTAGTGCCACATCAACTGGTGCCCGCCCAAGGTGTTCACATAATAAAATTCCTCATATATATTTAGAGGGAGGAAAAGAATTTGATTTTTTTGTGAAACAAATCATAGTTTTTTCATAGTCCTTCGGACTTTATTCTTCTATTTGCCTTATTTTTCTGCAATTTATTCCACACGTCGCATTTGAAATCAAGAAAACATATCATCGACTACGATAGAATATAATTTTTTAAGAGAGGAGAATGATGGATGACCTAATTATATTCTTTAGTCTAAATTTGATTATGAATTTTCTTTAGTACATAAGTTGGGTTCGAATTAGTTTGAAATATTGCTAGAACTTTTCTCTTGAATTCATGGTTTCACACGATATTTATTTTCTTTCTAAAGAAACATAAGATGATTACTAATAAGGTAAGGAATACCGCGTTCATGGTCCGTTTGGATTCCAAGATTTAGATTCGAACCCCATATTTTGTCCAAATCATCCATTTGGCTATCTAAGGCTGCGTTTGATATGCAGAATTCATGTGTGTGGAAATCACAACGGAAAATTAAGTTACTGTATTGAACAATGATACTTTTCGCTTCGACCATTGTATTTCTCACATATTTTCTTTTCTTTTCCTCGTACCAAATGCACCATAAATATTAGAATTTGCAATTAGTCCAACTTCGAGCCTCCTTAAAAAAATGTCAGTTAATCCTCTCTAATACCGTAAAACGTCAATAAGTGTGTGATTCCAAGTTTATTTCTATAACCTGGTAATTCGCTCCGCTAATTAACCCATCGGTACAACCCGCCAACATCCCCGCCCCGCATTCGAAATTTGGATTTTCAAACCCTAAAAGATTATATTTCAAATATAAAACTTTGGTAAATTCGTAATTTCAGATCATGGAATTTGATTCGAATATTATTAATACAAACGCAGCCTTAGTAAGTTATAACACAAAAGGTACAAACTTGAGATCCATTTAGATAATAAATGGTGAAATTCCAAGGCATGTTGACCTTAGCATTTATTATACAACCCTCCGACAAATTAATTAGATTGAGCGTGTTGGTTAAATTGAAATATATGACCACCGTATATTGTTATATTTATGTGTATAATCAATCAATGGGACTCTCTCTCTCTCTCTCTCTCTCTCTCTCTCTCTCTCTCTCTCTCTCTCTCTATATATATATATATATATATATATATCTATGTATGGTAAGAGGACCCTAGCAATATCTTTTCGGACATGATATTTATTGCTAGAAGTGGGCAATATTAAGGATCAAAACTTAGGTTATGTTAGATAATCTCTTGCCGACTGAGCGAAATAGGAACCTAACCATTATATATAACCTCTGATTTCACACATAAATACACTTCAACTCATGAGAACATAGCATAAGTGTTGATTGTATGTACAAGTTTAGAGAGACAAGAAATCAACTAAAATCCAACAACTATATAGTAAAGTGACTTGCACTATGTTTATATTACATCTCCCTATATCCTTGCTAAAACATTGAAAGAGGATTAGGGTTTGAATCTTGAAAACTTATTTAAATGGGAACACCCATCTTCTTGTTCTTCTATACTATCACTATATATTACATTAATAGTGCCCTTACCCTAAAAAAAACATAGGTCGGAATTGAATGTTGCTTTTTTCGACGGGAAAAGCAACCGATAGTTACATAATCGACGGTTTTTCAGTTGCAAATTTTGTGGAATTGCCCGTCGAAGATATTATTTAATTTTTAAAGTGGTAATGGGATCAAAGCTAATAGTTTAACCCCATTTCTTTAGTATTTATAATTATTTTTGGATGGGGTTTAATTGCATATAACTTTATTTTTCTAAAAATATATATAATGTTATCATATTCTAACAAATTGACAATTAACTTGGAATATAATTACCATCCCTATGTTTGTTGGAAACAAAGCAACATTATGAAACCAAAAGAAAATTAAGACATATAACTTTGGAAAACGACATTGAGATTTAGGCAAGCGAAAGGGATGCATAGCTAAAACCCTTATACCAAGTCCTTTCAAAGAAAAGATAATTACAGTCAAATCTAACTTTGACCAAGAATTTAATTTAAATTAGCATCAATTTTCTTTTTCATTTTCGTAACATTATTAGCATGCATACTGCATTACGTCAAATATCATAATTACTCCTCATTTTCTTTCTTCAAGGAAAAAAAAAAGATCGAGGAATAAAAATCACTTCCTTTCACACATCAAAGCACAATGACCTTCGTCCATAATTAGTATTTTCTTTTTCCTCTCTACTTAATTTATAACTCTATCTATGATAATATTCGAAGGAATAAAAATCCATTACAATTATTTGATCTTGGCAACTATCTGTCTTCATATCTGAATCTATGTATGTGTGTTGTAATATCAACTCAAATAGTGCTTATAATCTCCATCATGTCCATGGAAGAAGCTCCGAGGTCCCAAGCCATAGCCCCTCCAAAGCCACCCTCGTCGAAATAAAAATCAGTCGAATCTTGGTCATAACACGACGATATTCCCGGCGTGACGACAAGACGATCATCTTCTTGCACGGTCATTTGTTGCTTGATTAGTTCCATTAAGTTGAAATTCTGGGACTTTAAAATTAATTTCTCGGCCTTTTCCTTCGCTAGCTCGGCTTGAAGCTCGTTGATCTTCTTCTGCAGTTGGCAGATCAAGCCGGCGCAGCCGTAGATTGGATCTCTTAGCCTCGCATTGGCTTCGTACACCATGCTGTTCACTGCATCTGCCCTTTGATCCTCAGGAAGTTCCTAAAAATAATAAATTAAAAGTATTAAATAGTTGACTATGATTATATATATATATTACCATCATGCAAGATATTTAAAGAATTTAGTTTTTATTTTTATTTTTTTCCTCGTTAGGTGCCTACTCCCATTGACCTTTTCATCAGTCTCTTTCGTTTAGTTAATATTGTCTTTTTTACTGCATATTATGTGACTTACTTACATGAATTAAGGATGTAATAAGTCACACATATTACCAAAAAAGAACATATTTATATATATGTATATGTATATGTTGTTTTAACTATTTACCTGGAGCAACTTGATGATGTTACTAGCCCCGAAAACCCTATGGGCGGTGGTGAACTTGAGGGGCTCGGTGGGAGGGAAATAAGGCGCCAGAACGCATTTGTCGGCGCAGCGGCGCCTTAGGATCTTGCAGGCGGCGCATGGGCTGAGGATCGCCGGAGAGGGCGGTGAAGAAGAGCCCGAGGAAATGGGAGACAAGGCGCCATTGCTGTTGTTGCTGTTATGGTCAATGTTGATGCTTATGTTGTTGCTGTATTCCATAATGTTAATGATGTAATAGAATTTATGAAGATATGAAGATCAGCTTGTAAGTATTATGTGTGTGTGTGTGTGTGTGTGTTTTCTTGAGGATCTGTGTGTGTATGTGAAAGGGTATTTATAGAGGAATGTGGTGTGTTATTTGCTCTTAATGTCCTCGGAAATAAATAAATAATGAGGAAAGAGATGATCTCATTATAGCATCATCATAGATGAGAAAAATACAAAAATTAAAAATGAAATATAACATAAATTAATGTTTTATTCCTTACATAGAATAGAATAGAGAGAAATTTGTACGCTAGTGGATTATTCCATAGACACATGCAACACGAAAGAAAATTATGGGCATTTACTCAAGTTTGAAATATTTAGTTTTCCCATATTTAATTATATATGAGTTTAAATATATGCACGACTTAAGGTCATATATTGATTAACATGTTATTTGGTTTCAAGATAAAATCTAAAATTTAAATCTTTAAAGTTCAGATGGTCTTACAACATAGTCCATTGGTCAACCATCAAACATCTTCATCTAAAAGCTTATATATATATATATATATATATATATATATATTACATTTTTAAAAAAAATCATTAAGTTCAAGGTGCTTTCTGCAATGCATCTGTCAAATATAATTTGTTTTAGTATTTATTTATTTTTTTCTACATAAGTTATCCCCACAAAAAGCTAGCTTAATCATATGCTTTAACTAAATTCAGTTTTAATCGAATCAAAATCTCAATACTGACTGTGAGACGACCCCATACATCTAGCGGAATTAATCTTCATGACACATGTATTTTATCCTAAATCCACACAGACAACAATCAAAAAGGTCAAGTGAAATCGAAAGCGTGACCTCTTCATTGTGGGTTGGAGATAGAACACTTAATTTATAAAGTTTTTATTTTTTATTTAGTGGTCATACACCCTCTTGATCATGCCTTCGAATCCTCTGACTTTCGATATTAGGTGGAATTTAGGTATTTTCACCTTATGTCGGGATTTAGTTTCATCCCCTAGTGTGCGCCATACGCACTGGCGGAGCCATGTGGGCGGCACCAATGAATTTTTTCTCTTCTATGATTTTTAATAAAAATATATAATTTATTTAATATATGTAAAATGACCCCATTAAATATTTTTAGATTTGGACACCATTGAATAAATTTTTGTATTTAAATTTGGTCCGCACTGTATCAATTTTCTAGCTCCGCCATTGACCGCACGCTCACAGCAGATTGAATGAGAATACTTTCAGATAAGAAAAATAAAAAAATAAAAAAGTAAATATAACTTATCAATGACAAACACCGAAAAGGAAAGGGAAAAAAAACACAGAAAAAGGTGATAAAATCCATCCTAATTAATTAAATGATAATAAAATACCACGTGGCATAATATCGTGCTGTTAAATTCGTTGCCGACTAATTGTAAAGAGCGCTTTTTATCAATCTAACTATATACACGTGGCAACGTATGTAAGGTAGTTAAAGAACGTTTCTAACGATATGCGACTTTAGTTTGAAACTAACATCCTATTATTAATTTATTTAATTTTTACATATTTAGTCAGACAAATATAGAGACATTTAGTTTACTTATTAACACCATACCTTTTTTCTACTTGAGCTGGAAATTTTTTCAAGTATAGGTGAGATAGGGCTTGGAATATTATTTGAAATTATTGTACTAAACTTGTACTTTGTTTTATTTTATTTTTTCTACTATTGAGATTATTGAAATCCTACGTTGAAAAATACTACAAACCAGCTTAGGTTATAAATTAAATGAAACTCATTATCGTTTATATACATTATATAACAATTCAAATAATTAATACATATATTGTCCATGTCATCATGTCCCTCTCGTGGAGTTAGAGAAATGTGTTGACTAAGTTTGTAAACGGTCAATAGTTTTTTTTTTTTTCATATTACAAATTTATATTTATTGAAATTCTTGGAGTTATTTATTAGGAAACTTACATTTAAATACCTCTCTGTATAAAAATTTTCAATTCATTCCCTTGTCAGAATTTTTTTACATGTAGGTATCTAGTAGAATAAAGTTTTTACACATAAGTACACGCTTGCACCGCAGGTACATCATATAAGTATATTTAGGTACGATGTAAAAACGTATTGTTGTACATAATACCGTAAGAAAATGTACATCACATACTAAATTTAGTAATATAAAGAAACGTATATATGTACCACGTAAACACATGATGTGTTACGTAATATACATATAAAAAGGTACATCAAGGATGGTAAAATGGTACACACAACCAGTTGGGTACTTAAATATAATTTTTTTTTGACAGGATACTGAATTGTAAATTTTTTATACAAATATGTATTTAAGTGTAGATTCCCCTATTTATTATTCATCTTACACTATTTTTCCACTACGACTATTAAATGAAATACAATGGTCGTTCTCATGAGAAGGATGTAAATTAATTGCATGACATTGGGTTGACTTTAATGTATAAATGAAAACACATATACACAAAAGTGCCTAACTTCCTAACGCAATAAATGTCAAGAAACCATAATGTTACCAAAGTGCAAGCCTAATAAATTTGAGCTGCCATACCGTTATGATTACTTTGAAACCATAATGTAAGTAATAGTAAGAAAACTAAGAAAAAAGTTAATTACACATTGAAACACTACGAATAAAAAGCTCTAACATAATTTTTATTAGCAATTTATAAGTATAGGGTTTAGTGCATCTGTTTTCAATTAAAAAATAGGTCACTATCTTTATATATATATATATATATATATATATATATATATATATATATTATATATATATCAGCACTCAAGTGGGTAGAAAATATTCCACATCAGCGGCCAAGTAGAATTTTCTCTACTTGTTTTATTAAAAAAAGGGATAAGTGACCCGAATTTGTTGCGACGTAAGAAGTTAGTGACTTACACTATTGCAATTATAAAATATAATAGTTTAAAATCGAAAATTAATGGAGGTTAATGATTCAATTCTACTTGGACCCACTAACTATCGTAGTCTGAGTGGACTTGGGTTGATACATGCTGGCCATGTGAATTCGTTCCGCTGGAAGTTAGGGTCGTCTTATATCTGGCAATGCGTTTCAGATTCGACTCAGACTGAACTTAGTTGGAGTGCGGGGATTACAGTAGCGTTGCATGGGAATACTCATTTACAAACAAAATTCATTATACTAAGGATTATGGTAGTTTATCGAATGAATGGGACATATGATGATTGATGATGCTAGTGAATATCCAGCTTCAACACGGTTTCATATCAAGGAGTTTTGTTCATATTAATCTTCGAAAATTATTCTAAACACAATTACAAGAGATAATCATTACATTTGAATTTGATATTGGAAAAGATGTTGTAAAAGGGTTTTCATATTTTAAGGTTTTCGTATGGAAATGTTCTACGACAATGTTACTTTTTTTTTTCCAATGGATTCGACTTTTATTCAAGTAATGCAATGGCTGGCTCCATTTTTAACCTTTCTGTGATGGCTTTTGGATGAGGAATTTGATATTTGATAAGTCAATGTTTCAATTATTTAAAACTAGAAATTCTATGGAGGCCACTTTTTTTTTTTTTTTTTGAAGTACTATGGAGGCCACTTAGGAGACAACTATAACTTACGAACGCGTACTCTTTTTTTTCCCCCTTAAAAATAAATTCCTTAATATATTTAACACAAATTAGTTTGACTTTCAGTAACATTGATGCGTCACTTGCGATGGTAATAAAGTCGCTTGTTAGGATATTACTTAATGTTAAAAGAAAATTCTTCTGTCTGCTCCCTTTCAAATTCAATATATTGTCCAATATTGTAATCTATTGGAAAATGTTAATTGTCTTCAACTTCAAAGATGTTGGTACAATTTGGTAATGTTGAAAGTGTAGTTTGGAATCATCCATGGGCCGACAAAGATATCTACCTATATATATATTATATATATATATATATATATATATTACAATATTTCAAACCTTGCCGGTCATTTCATTTCATTTGAGAGGGGGGATTCGTACACAATTCCTTGAGTAATTCCAATGAAATTTATTTCTCATGACTATTGTTGTCAGGTGAGTTTGAGACGTATTCATCTGGCCTCGGGGATTAGTCTCACTACTGGAGTGTGTGGCGCAATTAAGCCTCCGCCAGGTCTGTGTGGCGCAAGCGCACACCGATATTTAGGGATTAGTCCATAATCAAATCGAATGGGAATACATCGAAAAATAATAATAAAAAAATTCTAACGGAAATTATATATATGAGCCTAGCCTAGCCTAGGTCCAGTTTTATTTTTATTTTTCATTTTTAGATAGATGTATAATAAATCATGCTTAGAAGACCAAAACGAAAAAAGAAAAATCAGCCCACATTAGAGAGTTCAACACTCTAGACATGCAACTAACTTGCATACATACATACAATACATACATAAACTTGAGTACAACCATAATTTATATTTCATCAAAATATGAAGGCCCAATATATAAAATTATCAAATACGTACGTACGTATTAATAAAACTCTATTTGAACTCCAATATGCAAATGGTTTTGGACAAGAAACCCTAAAGAGTAATGCAAAGCAAGTCTTAGTTGATCAACATTCGAGTTCTTAAACACTACATAAAATCTGAGCATCATCATAGGAAGCCCAAGGAAGTCAAAGGTTATATCATTATGATTATTAATATTCATACAAATTATTCAGTACAATGAATTAGAAATAGAAATCCAATAATTGGTTCACCTTAACAACATTGTACTAAAAAGAACCAAAGGGCGATCATTGAAGGCCACGGAAAGCACTCGTCGTAGGTAATTGTGCCCTCGATGTGGTAGCGGGAGAGAATCCTGATGATGCTGCAGAAGACAAATACGGCGGCAGAGACCAACTCGAGTTTCCCGGAAAACGGGAACCTTTTTCACCATTATTTCCTGCTGTTCCTCTTACCTGAGCAAGGGTAAGACCTTATGTCTTAAGACCATTTTCGAAACTCCAAATAAGCATCTCATCTCTTTAACAGTTTCTAAGCAAATTACCTTATCGTTTGGTGCCAAACCAGCATATACGCCACTCGGCCAGATGGGAGCGTACTTAGCTGCCATTATCATCTCTTGAGGTGATGCAGAATTGGTTTCAATCTGTAATAGCATACAAGGTAATATTAGGTTGGAGCAGTGTTTACAGTTTGTCAGATTGGATATAGTCACAATTCATATTGTTTCTTAAAGAGTTTATGAGCACCTTTACTTTCTTTCCATCGCCAAGTCCAAGAGATGCATATGGAAAATGCAAGTTTCTGTTTGAATCTTTGCCACCGGACGATGAAGACATTCCGAGGTTGAGGTCAAGGCCGGTCTCGATACCTAGGGCCACCATTAAACCAAGATCAGCCCGCAAGTTCAATCATTACCATGTAGTGATTGAAGGGAAGGGAAGGGAAGGGATCATAATATATCGATTTTACCTCCATCTTTTAAAGAGATTTTCATGTCCCTGCCATCATAGTTGGTGATGGCTGCTTTCTCATAAGCCCTGGAAACAGTACAGAGAATTTGACTTGCTAAGAAATACCATTGATCGAACTACTCAGTAGCAGATATTAAAAAAGAAGGTGCTTATCTTACTTTTTTTCGAGGAATTGACCCATCCGTGCTTCCCACCGACCGTACTTTTGAAAGCCGACGCCTCTGTACTTGGAACCCCCATGAGCGGAGGAGCCGTTGACTTGTCGGCGAAGGACGTGAACGAATTCTTCTTTCGTCAAGTTCATCATCTGCTTCATGTCCTCTTCGTAGTCGCTCGTGCTGAAGTTGATGTCTGCATCAACTCCCCGGAACTTGATCGCAGCACGATCATAAGCTCTGTATAATGATGATGACAGTGATAATACGATTCAAAAACAGTAAATAACAACCATAAGTCAATGAAAGGAAGTACAAAGATTCATCTCTGCAAATTCAAGTTCTTTACCTAGCTGCAGCATGTGCTGTATCAAATCCCCCTGAAACCAACCCCAGAATCAATATTACTTTCGGCCAAGAATATAGCTAAAGATATGATGATTTCAATGAAAATGATCAGCACTCTTACCTAAATACACTTGTTTCCCACAGTCCCTGCAAATATTTCATATACAAGTCATCATATATTTGAGAACTAGTTGACTAAGTTTGAACACTATGACTGCTCATAGATTGAACACTATTTGCAACTTTATCAAATGCTTCACTCCTCTCAACGAATAATCCGAAACAGCCCAAAAATCGAGCACAATGGATATATATATATAGAATTGCTATAAGCTTTAAAAAGAAAGAGAGTGTTATTGTACCATATATGAGACTCCCATCTTCCAGTTCTTCTGTAGAAAGTAACGCCACGGTACTGCGAACTCCTGGAGCGGGGCCCACGCCTGCTCTTCTTCGCCTTCGGCTGCTGTGCCTGACCAGTACTACTGCTACTGTGAATTCCCGATTCTGCCCCTAACCCAACGCTTTCCCTCACAGACAAATCCAACCAGTACTTGTACTCCCTAGCCCTATGATGCTGACCCGAGCCTGAAGAGACGGCGGCCGGCGGAAATAACTGCAGCTCGTTTTTGCCGGAGAAGACGTCGTCGTCTTCCTCGATCTCGATCAACTCGTTGTCGTTTACCCCGGCGGCTTTCAGGATGGAGAAGCTCAGCGTGACGCGGCGCGTGGACGTCGCGTCCTCCGCGGACGTCGTCGTGGTGGACGTGATGGACTCTCCGCCTCCTCCGACGGCTGCGTCGGCGGCGGCGCTCGAGTTCTCGGCGTCCAGATTTAGATCCAGCATTTTATTCACCTCGAAACGCTGAGGAAAAAAAAAACAAAAAGGAATTCAAACACAAAATCGAATCTGATCCTCCTATCCTAAGCTCGTGAATCCTCCTTGAACGTGCGAGGCGTGCCTAACGAGGATGGTTTCTTTCTTAGGTAGTTGAAGACGTTACTATCACGAGCCTCGCATTCCACCACGCGCGCGCGTGATTGTACTATGAGATTTCAGAGGAGTTGCATTTCAGAAAGCTGTGGTGGTTGGCTGTGAAGCTTTCTCATGATTCCTTGTCGTCAAGAAGAAAGGAGAGATTTGTTAGAGAGAGAAAAATAAAAGACAAACAGCTTTAAACAAACAAAACTATATTCGTGTGTATGTATATATATGTATATATATATTTATGTTTTACGTTGGACGTAAATATTGATGTTGAAACTTAGGTAACAGAATTATTATTTAATTTTAATGAGTATTAAATTAAATAAACACATGTATGGTGGTATGGCTTGTTTAGTATGCAACTTGGTTCTTTTTAACTTCCCCATACTTGTTTGCCTTTTGACATTTCATTTTCAAACATTAGTACGTTTCCCATTTACTAATTAATAATAATATAGTACGCAATATTTGATCAAGAAATGACATTATTAGTAGAATATCACATGAAATAATTTTTTTTTAAAACAACCAAATAATAAATTTTATTAGTTAAGTTTAGAATTTTAATTTCTAGAGGTTGTTTGACCGTACTCGCACTGTAATTCCCACACTTCGATTAAGTTAAGTTTGGATCGATTCTGAATCTCATCGTTAACTATAGGACGATCATCAATTTCCAACGGGACTTATCCTCATGGCTCGTTCCTTTGCCATACTTCGATTATGTTCGGTTTGAATCGTATCTAAAAATTAGTGTTAGCAATGAGACGACTCTCACCCCGTCTCTAGCAAAAACAAAACAAATAACTAATCCTAAGGATTCATGTTGCATATCCCAAGTTCACAAATAAAATGGTCTCAAAAAATCCAAGTGGGATCAATCCATTATATGCTTAGTATTTTAATCACACTTGATGGACGAAATTTTAACCTTAAGTTTTAATTATTTATAAGTATATATTTATTAAAAAGAGAACAATTGAGTTGTAGTGATATAATTGAAATAGAGGGGAAAAAATATATAAGGGTAAAATTATGATTACAAATAACAATAACAAGATGCTGAGCGTATTGGATTTTTTAATTTTTTTTTCTGTTCCGAGGTATTCCCATTTTTTTGTCCCGAGGTATTCCCACTTGATCTGGCTATGTACTAGCCTCTAAATATTGGCGTGAGCTTGCGCCACACAGACTTGGCGCTAGCTTAATTGCGTCACACACTCTAGTGGTGAGACTAATCATCGGGGTCAGATGAATACGTCCCAAACCCACCTGACAATCATGAGAAATAAATCTCATGTGGACTACTTAAGGAATTGTGGGAAGGGGGATCCGATCTCACGACCTAACCCACAAATCCTTAAGATCTCCTCCTTAATCACTAGATTAATGCTTCGTTGGCATATCGGATTTTTTTTATGACTTATGTAATTAAATAAAATTAAAAATATAAAGTCAGATGAGATCTCTCTAATAGGGAACTACATCTACTTCCCATTTAGGTTAGGTTCCACGTGGCATCTTCTAATTGGATGACAACACCCGAAAGTGGACGGAGAGATCACTCACAGTATGGATCACGTTGTACAAAACTTTGGACAACATAACATACATACTAGAAATGGGGCTATTCTGAGGTTAACCCTATCTGTCGTATCTATTGGTACTATTATTCTTTCTTTTCTTATTTATTTATCATTATAATTCAATGATTTATCTTACTTATGGTCCCCTTCATTAGGAAAAGAAAAATAAATTCCTATTTTTATAATAGTCGCTGAAATAAATATGGCACACCTAACCCTAGAAGTAGAGATCATAATTATTTTTTTATATATATAGTTAATAACAAAGTGAATATTCGTATAATTAGGTTCTTTATTTGTGATTGAAAATTTAAATATGATGTCAATGATATATTTTATAGGGTTCCTTTTGCAGAGTTAGAGCTAAAACTCATTCTTCAAATAAATATTTAAAGCTCGATAAGCTTCGTTTTCAATATTAATATTTTTTTATATATTTTTTCTTGGGGTCAATAATTTAGGGTTTGGCAAACCGCGACTTCATATAATTGTACGTTTTTTGTCATTATATGGTTATATCACGAGAAAAAGAAAATGTTTTAACTATACATGAATAAATTTTTTATCAAATTTGGTTCCATTTGTATGAGAACATTATTATTAATCTTTCACATTTCTAATATTTATTACAATACTATTAATATCACACATGGAAAATTAGGGAGAAAACTCAAAATGGCTCTCAATATATTTACCTTGTGGATCAATTTAGTCTCCGATATTCGTCTGAACCAATTTAGTCATCGATGTTGTCGATTTTGCACTAATTTGGTCATTCTGTCATGATTAACGTCAATTGTAGCGGGAATCTCGCACGTGCCACACACTAAATTATGTATAAATCAAATTTTAAAATGTTTGCAGGATTTGAGGAGTTCGTATTGTTATCTTTTACTGTCAATGAAACTCGACGAAGTAGACGATTTAGAACTCATGTTCGAATTATATAGGAATTTTTTTTAGTTTCGTGCCCTAATTTCAGTAACTATTTCAATTTTATCGACCCAAACATGATTTATTGTGAGACACGTGAGAGATCTCCGTTAAAATTGACGTTTATCGTGACGGAAGGACCAAATCGATCCAAAATCGACAACATCGATGACTAAATTGGTTAAGACGAAACATCAGTGACTAAATTGATCCACATGATAAACATTGGAGACTATTTTGGATTTTATTCCTAGAAAATAATATGGAAATATGCCCACCTTATAATTATTGAATGGGGGCTGTTTCCAATATATCATCGATTAATTTGAGTACAAAATCTCTTTCTACTATAATATGTAAGTTGTAACTAAGACCAAAATGTTAAATCTCTATTTGATTCTTAAAGTATTACATAATATTCCAAAATCTCGTCTACGAACAAAGACATAAACGGAAAAAGTCTAAGGTTGGAACCGACATAGTTTACGTACAAAATCACGTGTTCATATAAATATATATAAATAGATTTTGCAAATTTAATGTAATTAAACTACATTTATATTATGTCATGTATACTCGGCCTTTATATTTTAATATTAATTGTCATTAAATAGTATCATAAAGTTGGACTTGATAAGAACATAGGATGAAAAAGAGTTCCACGTTTCTCCATTTGTCTTCTAGCCAATTCGAGTAATTTTGATAGAGACACATCGCATTTTTTTTTTTTACAATTTAATTAAAAAAGATCTATTACTCACTAAAAATAAAAATATAATTTATCAAAATATTTTAAAGGTTCATCCTCTATTGGGGGTTAAATATTTTGATTATTTATGAGTAAAATTAAAAAAAAAATTATTAGGCAAGCTAAAATAGGAAGTAAAAGCAGCTATATTTAATTTTTTTCGTACCAATTATAGTTTTTCCCCCACTTGTTAGTTGTGACAATCTAAGACATGTGGAGTAACATATACTATGTTCACATGTTCCATATATGACCAATCTCGAGGAACCTTAAATGCTGAGGACCATATGAATAGCAATAGAAATAAAAATAAATAAAATGGAAAATTTCCCAAAAAAAAAAAAAACAAATGGAAAAATAATTAATTAATTAAATAAAATAAACACGTGGAATTGGAACTTGCATGTGATGTGGAGGTGCCCCTTGTATTCTACCAAGAGCCACCATTAATTAAATTTCTTTATTAATGATATTCGATTTATATTGTACTTTGTTTTGTGGACAAATCACACACATAGATATATATTTGTATTCTATTATATTAAGCCTTATGGCCTTTATGGTCAGATTTGGTCTCTTAATTGACCAATGATATTGTTGAGTAAAATGAGTCTAAAACCTCAGAATCAAAGCTTGGAATGATCGATCAAAAGTTGAAATGATCACAGCTTCAATAACAGTTTGAAAATGTTGAAATCTGCAGATTAAATGTGAGCCATCGGATCTGTTTGACGCGTGATCGAAGGGCCAGAATTCAAAGGTCGGGAGTTTGAATGCTGCGCATCGGATCTGGCGGGTTAGAGATCAACGGACGGGATTGATACTTATAAACTCGCTTCAGCGTTTTTATAAGTTTATATGCGCGCTGTACAACTCAGAAATGCACGCGGTACAAGCGGTTGATGCACAACAGTTATATTTTCTGTTCTATAAATATCAGACTTTCTGTGTTGAAGTAGCTATGTTCTTGAGTTCGTAACTTTCTGTAGAGTGCGATTTAGCGAGAGGTGTAAACATGAAAGTTGTAGAGGGTGTGGCAAAGTTGTAAACCCTTCTTTCCGTTTGAATAGAAAAGGCTTTGTTGGTCCGTGGAGTAGGCTGAAAGTTGCAGCCGAACCACGTTACTTCTGTGCGTTCTGTTTTTCCTTTTGCTTGCTGTTTTCGCATTCGATCGACTTCAAGATCGTATTTCTTGGATCGATCTTCACACTCACGTTAAAGAACATCAAGTTGCGAATCGAGGGGTGCCGGAATTTCAACAGATATAGTATCTACAAATTATTAATTATTAAAAAAATTAAAAAATATTAACTCATGTTCTCTTCCTATCAACTCCAATTAATTAGTATAGACTAAATTATAGATTTACCCTTAGTTTTTTATTATTCTATATTTATCCTCATAAATAAATTTTTCAAGATATTTACAAATACTATATACTTCAAAATGAATTTGTGATTTTACTTATAGTATATTTTGAAAATAATAATTAAAATATAAAGTAATATTATATTTATATATTACAACACACAGTCTGCAATGAATACTAAATTTGAGATTATACTCCAAAAATAATTTCCAGTAATATCGATATTTTTAGCTAATATTACTTGAAAATCATCATCTATATTCTATGATGCCAATTTGCAATATTTAATGCCTTTCACTTGGTAAGATTGGCTTAATACCATGACCACTCAAAATCAACTTTTACTTATATATATATATATATATATATATATATATATATATATTAAATTAAATTAAAAAAATAGACAGTGATATGTATATATGTCAAACGATATAGTCCCTATCAATTCCCATGTCTTCATTAAGGTTCTCCAACTTCTCCATCCGATTAGTAATTTAATTATAGAACGTCCAACTTTTTTTATTTAATCTGTTTTTTTCTTTCCCTTTTACTTTGTAAAAGGAGGGATAAAAAATTAGAAAAAAAACAATATAAATAAAAAAACAAAATTGAAAACCAACAAGATAGTGAACAGTGCAGTTGTGATAAAAAAAAAACAGAAAATTAAAGTCGAAATGTCAAATCAAATGACTGATGGACCGATGGCAATATATAAAGAATCTAATAACAAAGAAATCATTCTACCTTAAAAACCCTTATACCCTTTTAGGTTAACTTTTTTTTTACCATAATAAGTAAACAAAATAAAAAACTTTTCTACTTATTTATTATCATGAAAAAGATGGGTTGTGTCACGTCAATTTAAATTAAATTAAGATCAAATCAAATGGAAGTGGGACTTTGTGTAAAAGATCGAACAGTAATATTTATTGCAAGATCTTGGACCAAGTCAAATATGCTCCAATGAAAACAGTCCACGTCATCACTTCTATGGCCGTGATGATAAGGTACGGTCGGCCGCTAGCTATGCTTTACTTTCTTTTTTTCGGGTGGGCCATTCTCACGCGCCACCTAAGCCCGTGAATGGAACACTTCGGCGGAAGATAAGATTACGCCAAAATGTTTGGAAGATCGAACGAGCACGTGGTGGCCCGTCTCTTTTTAGTGGACGGTGGAGATTTGCCAAACAAAAATTGTGATTATTTTTTTTCATGTAGATATTCTCTCTAAGATTGAGTTTAATTTGAACTTATAAGTTATCGTACAATTCTCAACTTTTAATGAATCTCATAATTCAATATGAATCGAACATAAACCTCATTTTCAGCTATGAGACGAGCTCGATTACTAGTGAAGATCTGGCAACAAAGATTGTGAATTTTTTTTGGGAAGTACTCCACACTGCGACTGAGTTCAGTTTGAACTAAATTTGAAACTTATTGTAAGTTATCAGACAATTCCGGCTTTTGACAGGACCCCACACTTCGATTGAGTTCAGTATGAATCGAATACGAACATCATTTTTAGCCACGAGACGACCTCGACTACTTGTGGAGATTTGCCAACAAAGATTGCGGATTTTTTTTTCGAGAGGTATTCCACGCTCCGACTGAGTTTAGTCTGAACTAAATTTGAAACTCACTGTAAAGTATCGTACAATTTTCGGCTTCTAACTCGACCCCACACTTTGATTGAGTTCAAAGTATGAATCGAATCTGAACCTTATTTTCAGTCATGACACGACGTCATGGAACTAATGATCCTAACCCTGTTGCAAGACCATACAGATAAAGATCTTATGGAGTTCAAGTAGAATCGAACTCATGACTTTTTTTACCTACTATTATAATTTTCTTTTTTAATTTCCTTTAAATAACTACAATTGAAGCAAATGACGTCTAAACTCTAAAGTTCGCCATACCTAGAAATGGCAACGCAAACATGAAATTAAAAACGGAATGTTGTAGGGTGGTTTATCATCAATGCAACGTCTGACTTCATTTTTTTTTTTTACTGGTTATGATTTTACAGTCGCGCATTGCCTTTGTAATTGTTGGCTGCTTTTTGTCATTCGCCGCTGCTTTTGTTGGCTCCATGTGAGCATTGCCTATCTGTGAAAATTGCAAACAGAAGGTCATTTGGCTACTTAGCCTTGTAAATTTTTTACATTAATGAAAAAAGCTATCGGTTCAGTTAAAAAAAAAAAAAAAGAAAAAAACATGAAATTAAAAACGGAAAGAAAAAGGTGAGCCCATTCCTTAAAAGATTTGACTTCAACTCACCTAAAAAAGGCAAATGGCCCCTTCACTTCAATGTTATCTTTCTTGCAAGTATCTAATGTTCCTTATTTAGAGCAACAATATCTTATATAAATATATAAATATATTTCTTCTCTATGATATGAGGTGTGTGTAAGTATAACACTTGCAAATTTTTAAATCAAGTTATAATGAGCAAGTGGGTGCAATAATTTACGATGTGGGCTTCGTTGGATTTCCATTTATTTAATATTTTCGAATCAAAAAACAAAAAAAAAAAAAATCAAGAAATAAAGTAATTTTTTTTATTATTATTAAAAGAAGATATTGTAGGAGAAAGTAGAGTAGATAAGAAATGGATGAACAGGGTGTACTTGTCGGCAAGGGTACGAGGTAAGCTGTCAAAAAGGACGACGTGGCATCTTCCACTCCTTTCGTACCGTTATTCTTCCTTTTTGGTAATAAAAAAGTTCCCACAATACCCTTCCATTTATTTCATTTGTTTGTTATGATAATAATAATTAGTTTAAATAAAGTAGGTAAGTGATCATCTAACTTTTGACTTTCTTTTTCTAGGCCTTTCTTTTTTCTCTCTCTACATCATCAACTTGCTTGCCGACCTTTTAAATATATTAATTTCTTTTACTAATATATATATATATTTACCATTCAATATAGGATATGAACGCCGCACACTCCGAAAATGAGAGTCATCCTTCGAGGCAATTCCAACCCTCAATCCAACAATTATAGTTAAGGTCTCTAATCCTACGCCTCCAATTTGAAAGCCGAATCACTCAGTAATGCCTTGAAGATTCTTTTAGAATGCGTTTAATATGCAGAATGTGTGTGGAAAGTACGACGGAAAAACTAAATTATAGCTCATCAAATAATTTTACTCCACGCTTCGACTGTTATCTCTATACCTTTTCTTTCTTTTTTCTTATGAAATTCTGCATGTCAAATGCAACCTTAGTAGTTAATAAGATATATGATATGAAGGAAACTCTAAATATAATTTCTGTTTATTAATAGTATCAGATTTAGTAAACGAAATGAATCAAATAAATATAAGAGAGAGGAGTCCATTTGCATTTACTATTTCCACAAATATAATTTGGGCCTCATTTTCTAATAACTTGGGATTCTATTACAAAGCGACAGTGGGCTGGACCAACAACTATGATTATTAAATGGTAAAATAAATAAATAAATGTAAATAAAATCGAAAACGAAAAAAAAGAAAGAAAAGAAAAGAAAAATCAGTACGAGCATGAGTTTCTTGCTGAGGCAACGGCCACCACTACCACTGCATTCGTTCAGGCTACCTCTCAGAACGACGTCGTATAGCTCAATATCCAACCAGTTGGGAAAATTCTATACAGTGTTCATCGTCGTGCTGATTTTTTTTTTCCTTTAGCAAACTCATCGAAGAATGCTAATAATTGCAGTTCATCGTTTGGGATTGCTTTTGATGTAGACGGCGTTGTACTCCGCGGTACAACTCCGATTGGGAATTCATCGAAAGCGCTGAGAAGACTATACGATGATTCAGGTGGTTTGAGGACACCATTTCTGTTCCTCACTAATGGTACGTAGGTACGTACGTAAGCAAAGATTGCAGTTGATTTAGTTTTTTGCCGATGCTTATCTAGTTACATTGCTAGGAGGTGGAATTCCCGAGTCTAGGCGAGCCGATGAGCTGAGTAATCTTCTCGGAGTTAAGATTTTGCCCTGTCAGGTTCTGACCCATGCTTGAATTCGGTCAATTTGTCTTTTCCTTTCGGACAATTTTGCTTATGTTCTGAACTATGTGCATAGGTTGTGCAGGGGCATTCACCCTTCAGAACTTTGCTAGCCAGGTTGATCTCAATGTGCTGTTTTCTTTTCAATCTTGTCACCATATTCCATCTGCTGATTTGTGGATTGATTTCAATAAGCAAAATACGGTGATTCTGCTATCGTATAGGTTTGAAAATGAGTTCATTGTGGCTACTGGTAAAGGGGAGCCTTCTTTAGTCATGTCTGAATATGGTTTCAAGTAAGCTAAAGATTATTGTTAGAAGTTCGACGTAGAACTATATATCGGAAGGTGTAACGAATCAATAACTATAGGAGAGTTATCTCGCTAGATGAGTATGCATCACACTTCAAAGATATTGATCCTGTCGCCCGATACAAGAGGTGGTCGACGATGCCTGAATCAGAAAGCTCAAGAGGTTCGTGTGGCCCTGTTGATGTTTCCCAAGAGGTTGTTAAAGCTGTTTTCGTCGTTAGTGATCCCGTCGACTGGGGCAGAGATATGCAGGTATCTTTGTATACTAGCAGTTGTTGCAAATATCCTATTGATTCTAATTTTACTACTCGGTTGATGCGCTGAGTACATGCGAATAAATGCCTCGTATTGATTTAATTGTATGCTTATCTTTGTCTACGTTTGTACTATACTTTCACTTCACAAAATGCCCATGATACTTCTTGAACTAGGAGAGCAAATGTGCAGGTTTTGTGTGATATATTAATCTCCGGAGGTGTTCCTGGAGGAAAAAATCGACGCCAACCACCTCTATATTTTGCTGCCGATGATCTACAATATCAGGTTGGTAATAATTGATGAAACATATATGTACGCTTTTAAGGAACTGAATATCATTATTCATGCACATTCACAAGGAAGAACTCAACTTTTGTAAAAGCAAGTCGGATCCCCTTAAGATATGTATGATCTTGCCGAGTTTGTAGATTTTTGTTTACTCCATTTATTGTATAAAGGTAGAGACATGATTATGAATTGCAAGGAAACATAATGTCAAAATATATCCTGAATCTCTCCCGCCATAAAAAAACCAGCCTATATATGATGCATCTACTTATCTGCTATTTTTACCATATCCCAATTCCTAACAAATCTGAATATCTATGTATAGTGATTGATAGATAGCTTCTGTATAGGCTGCATTTCCTTCCGAGCGACTTGGTATGGGTGCATTTCGAATTGCTCTCGAGAGTGTATTCAACAGGTACTACTTATGATTCTTACATCACTTATCCATGTTTAAATTTGGTTAATTTCTTGATAATTTTCCAGAATCCACGACGAGCCTTTGGAGTACACGTGTTTTGGGAAGCCTAATCCGTTTGTTTTCAGAAACGCCGAAGCGATGCTCAAGCACATCCTACAATCTTCGTTAGATGCTAAAGCACATCCTACATCGTTTCGAAACCTTTATATGATTGGTGACAATCCCGTCGTAGACATCAAAGGAGCACGACGGGTTTGTCTTCCATTTCATCATATTATTTGCAGTTTTGAAGTGATGCACACAGCTAATTCTTACGAACTTCCATCTTTTTTCTTTCTATCAGGCGGGACATCCTTGGTTTTCGATCTTGACGAGGACGGGGGTTTTCAGACAAGAGGAGAATCATGCTCAGTACCCGGCGGATGCGGTAGGGACGAATATTCTGTTTTCGGATTATTGTTTGTCTTACCAAGTTATGCATTCTAACGACACGAGCACGCAAGTAAATTCGTATATTAATGGTTATAATTGAATAAATCTGATCATTTTGCAGGTTGTTGATACTGTGGATGATGCAGTGGAGTTCATATTGAAGCGAGAGAATGCTTCTTAATCAAATTTCAACAACGATTATTATGAATATTTATTAATTTATTTATCTTATTAATCATTGATAATGCGACTTTCCCTTACGCGATTAGCGATTTATGAATAACTTTTAAAACAGCGACTTTAGCTGAAGACTCGCAAGTTATGCGAAGCTGATTTAAGACTATCGTTCGTTTAGCTTCTTTCTTACCTGAAGCCATTTGCTTGTCTCGGTTCAAATTCTCTTAGCATAATATCGTTTTACTGTCCTTCGATTCTCTTTTTACTCTCTTGTGCATTTCTTGCGTGCGATCGGAATTTTGGTGAAGCCGAATAACGATGGACGATTACGCTCGAGAAATGATGGATTTAAAAACCCTAGTCACCCGTACACTGGAGAAGAAGGGCGTCCTTGCTAAGATCCGTGTAAGTATCAATTCTCTGGTTTAATTTTGTATTTCTTTTCTGAAATTCAATTTTGATTTCGATCTTTGAAGCGCAATTTATCTTTCTAATTGTACGCATGGAATTGGATGGGTTTGAGCTTATTTTGGCTTCGAGTGAGAATTGTTTTGGACAGTGATGTGGTAGTTTTGCTGCTAGGATTTTGAGATACTTTGAAAAAAAAAATTATGATCTTTCTTTTCCTGGCTTCGAATTGTCGATGATTGACTTAAATCTTTGGATTTATTTTGTATTGGTTTATATGGTCTTAATGTAATCAGCTCAGGCGAGATTTTTAGCAATTCCAGTGAAATAATGAGCTGCCCCATACGTCTTTGTTCTCTTGGATTTTATTTTATTTTTTCTTTGGTTATCTTGATTTCTGATTGATTATAAAACTTGTTCTCTGACTATGCTGGTCGGTGAGATATTCTGGTGTCGTATGTCTATGTTGTGTTTCATTTGCATTATTTAACTATTGGCATGCAAATTTTGTAAAAGTATAATTTGTTAACTGGAATGCATCAAACCGTTGATGCTGTTTGCCAGCGGTTATATTGCATATTAGAAGAGCATATGTATCTCTACAAAAACCGCTTTCACAGTAGGCATCCCTGACTATTATACTTTCTTTTAATTAGGCCGAACTGAGAGCTAGTGTTTTTGAAGCCATCGAAGAAGAGGATACGGTTGTAGAGAAAGAAGGGCTTCCTCCGGCACTATTGGGTAGCTGTAATGATCGTGCGAAGCAGCTTCACAACTCTCCTTCTGGTACTTTTGGCCTTAAAAACATCGTGTTCTTATTTGGACAACTTACGACTTCTGGTATACCTGTCTGATAACCAGTGGCGGAGCCAGAAAAAGTTGTCAGTGGGGTCCAGCTTAATTGGACCCCATATTTTTTTATATTCTTAAAAATTTCACTGGGGTCCTTGTAGTTTATTTTAGTTCAATTTTAGTCCAAAATAAAAAAAAAATCAGTATATATTAGTAATAAAAAAAAATTCAGTGGGGTCCACTGGCTCCCATGTGGCTCCGCCACTGCTGATAACCGAGTTTGCACCATTTACATGATCACCTTAGACTGTTTCTTTAAAGGTTCTGATAATATTTTTCAGTCAACTTCTATATTATTATAGGGACAAGATTTACAGTAACCTTTGATGGCCAGATACGTAGAATATTTGCTCCAATTCCGAACATATGTGCCTACGTTGGGATTTGGAGCTTCAAGGCTAACTACAGAATAGATTCTTTAATGCATATTCTGTGTGAATTGCAGGAAGGCTTTTAACTGCATTGATATGTGAGTATCTTGATTGGGCCCAGTTAAACCATACCTTAAAAGTTTACTTACCAGAGTGTAACTTGGTAAATTCTTCGTACTGGGTTCCATGATTTGCATTCATCATCAGAATTATCTATTCTGGTTCATTCCTTGGTTATCGTTTATATTTCAGCCCAAAGACTCCTGGAAGTCCGAGTTGAAAGATTTTAGCAGCAAGAATGGGTATGATCTCAATCGTAATGGAGACAGTGGCCCATTGCTTTTGGATGTTCTTGAGGGGTTTCTGAAGTACGAGGTCTGATGAAGTCTCTTAATGTCATCTTCTAAATATGTTGTGAAGCATGGTGGTCATGTTTGTCGTCATGAAATTTACTGCTATAATTGTCTGATTTCTTAACATGTTAAATGGCGTTGCTTGCAGCCGTTGGCAATAGCATTTTGATTCTTTTCTATGAAGTGGCTCATATACTAGCAAATTCATATATATTCCGCATTCGTCATTCATTGAAAGCGCGATTTAACTATTAACTTATCTCCCATCATATTCGATGCATTTTTTTTGTAGAATTTGTCACAAGGAAGGGGTAATAGGAGATTGCCTGGTCAGGATGCTGAATCTCTACCCAACTTGGAATCTCGGAATGTTCGGAGGCCTTCATCATCATCTGTCGCTGGTGGTCTACCTCCTTTAGGAAGGTACGTAGCAATCTTCATTTTGTAATAATTTGTCTCTGAACCATTTCTTTTTTCACTTACTAACCTCATTACTATGTCATGTCAATGCAGGCCTTATCCGGTTTCACAATCATCTGGTATGTAATAAGACTATCTTAGTTCCAAGACGGTTTTTACAACTTCAATTAAAATACCACGTGTGAATATTATGATTAGATCGTAGAGGTGGATCATCAACATCCAGCTATAGGAAAGACGAATACAATTGGAGATATGATAATGAAGAGCTTCCCGAAGACGTAATCCGTGCTTCGTCTGCTTTGGAGAATCTTCAGTTGGATAGAAAAGCTCGAAATCTGACTAGTTCGTGGAGGTATAATTCTAGACCTTGCAACTTGCGTGTTTTATGTGTTTAGCATCCCCCAATATACTGTCGTATTTTGACTGCGATATTATAACCTGTGACTGTAGACATTAGGCTATGACTTCATTGTTGCTTGAAGTCTTTAACCATTAAACTCTAAATTCTTCAAATATAAGGTCATTATCCTAGCGTTGAATAGTATGAGGAGGAATGGTGAGACATTTTGAATATGACTCGGAGATTGATGGATCAAATTATCATCGTGGATACGTATTGTTCATGACTCATCTACACACGCATATGAATGAAGCATCCGTGTGCTTCTCTTTGCATTGTCTCTTTCAAGTGAAGGACATTCTGTTCGAAAACTTTGGTTTCAGGCATGGTGGGGATGGAGATGGTGCTTCCGAAGAAGGTTGAGTTGAATTAAATTGTGAACGGCCCTGCTGATGATCCCACCAAGTATTTCTATCCATGGCGTTGTTGTGTAAGATGAATAGCTTGCTTGTTAGATTTAATACCCAATTTCTCTTACCTAAACCGTTAAATCTAATCTGTTTGTCTCTCTGTTTTTTTTTTTTTTTTTTTTTTTTTTTTTTTTTTTTACCTTCAAGTTTGTGAGTTATTTTGTGCCATGTCTTACTGTAAAACATGAAGTGTATGCAATCTGACTTTTCTTCTTGTTTCCATGTATGCATTCTTATATAAATATGGAGTGATTTTATTGCTTATATATACATCCATATATATATATAATTTCATTTTCTTTCGAGTAAGGAGATTTCTACAAAATTATAAAATTGGTTCATCGAATCCAACGAAAACAATATCATCCCCTGGGGTTGGCCAAATGGTTGAAGAGGGTTAGTTATTCAATGATGTCTGTGTGGTCAAGAGGAATAACCTAGCTAGATTTAAGAGTTTTTTCATAACCGACATTAAGATTTAGATTTGCTTCCAACGAAGTTGGACGTAAATGATTTTTCTATAACCGACAGTAAGGTTCAGATTTGCTTCAGAGAACTAAGTTGGGTGAGTATGATAATGACATTGTCTAAGTTGGAGTGTGAGGATGATGATGACATTGTCCGGTTAAAAAATTGGGATAAAATCCAAAATGGTTCCCAATATTTATCCTATGACCAATTTAGTTCCAAATGATGTCGATTTTGAATCAATTTGGTCCTTCCGTCAGATAAACATCAATTTTAACGGAAATCTTATGCCTCACAATAAATCATGTATGGATCGAATTTTAGAATATTTGCAGAATTTTAGGAGTTCGTACTATTTTCTTCTAACACAAACAATACATTTCAAATTTCTTGCCCAAGTTTCATATGCCAGCCCAGAAAATAATTCAGACATGTTTGTTTCCTGGCATAGTCATCAACATTATTACATTACAACCATTTACTTCCCCACCAAAAAATTCTATAATCAAGATCCTATACAATATACGCTAAAAGATTAAACTCAGCCAAAAACTCAATAAAAAAGAATAAATCTTCATTAATCAGAAAAGTTAAACTAGTTAGCATTGAAACCTCCTTTAATCGAGACGACGGGCCCGCGGAAAGAACTCCGACTTATCAACTGCGAGTCCAAGAAGACGACGACCACCGTGATGTCGTCGTGGAAATGTCTTCTAATCCCTCGTTCGATCTTCTTCAAGTCCGAATATCTCATCTCCCTCTTCTTCGCCGCCTCGAGCAGCGCCGCCTTCACGAGCTTTCTCGCAACGCCCTGACGAACATTGCAGGAAAATAATCATCGAAAAGGTATATTTCTTTTCAGTCTGCTTATTACATCGACTGAAATCTTACATTACGTGGCGAGCTGTGGACAAGCTCCACGGCCTCTTGGTTGCTGAGTTGCTCCCACAGCCCATCGGAAGCAAATATAAGAAAATGGTCCTCGGGATTGAGTTTCCTCACGTTTATCGACGGCTCGGGCGATATGAGCGGTTTCTCAAATGGGTCCTTCACTCTGAATTTCGGTAATAAGGGCGGCCGGTTGAACTCCTTTTTCTTCAAGTAAGCATCGCCGATCGATCTTGCAATCTGAAAATGGACGCTGAAACTTGTAAGGATAAGGAAAACGAGCCATGGAAGTAAACATAAGCATCATTCATGGAGAGAGAGAGAGAGAATATACTCACCTGAATTATACCCTTCACACGCCAGACCGTATGCTTTAGAACTACAATGTCTGGATCGTCGGGATGTAAGGATCTTAGTTCATCCCTGACAGAACTCAAGCTTGCATTGTGTTCAGATGATAGATGGACTGCTTCGATTCGTTTATGGGCCCCGCCGAATCTTCCTAATACCACTCGAGAATCTCCAGCATTAGCTATGTATAATAGGCCGCTGCATATAACGCCAACTAGACAGCATGACCCCACGGAAGCAATTTGAGGTTTGATTTCCCACTGCTTTCTAACTAGGGATAGAAAGTCGTCTTCGGTCGCCAAGTAAGCGTTTTTTATGACATCGGCAGACATTTCTTGATTGTCTGAAGTGAAATCTGCATCATGGAAAGCTGTCCAGCGGTAAATATATGCATTAGCAACCTTAAAAATGTGGTTTAAATAATGGTATTCGCATGAGAATATACGGATATACTTCGTTAATGAAATCTAATATTCCATCCCAACAAGTTCGAAACTTTATTCCGGCGTAAAAAAAAAAAGGAAAATTGACGGAATATTCCCCATTATTAAAGCTTCTTCCACGTTACGGAGAGATCTTCATAATCGACTAACTGCCTTTCTCCAACTTGGAATTAGATTCCATCGTTATTAATGAAGATTCGTCCTAAGTCACTTCACGGTGAACTAAGCCAAGCCAAACAAATTCCCAGTAATAACGAAATATTCGAACAAACTCAAGAAGGACTTAAGAAGCAAGAGAAAGAGACATACTCTTGATATGCTGGAAAAGATGATTGCTTATGAACCGTGAAGCTTCAGGCCCAGCATGCCCGTCATAGACTCCTACGAACGTTCCTTGAGGGCCCGAATCGTTCAAACTCATTGGTCCCGACTCGAGCTGACTTTGATCTTCCAACAAATAATTCGCTTGGATCACAGCCATCGAAAATTCTCCGTAAATATGCTGTCCTAAATCTTTGTACCACAACAATCCATCAACGCCATTAGTATCACTTCCTCCTCCTCGGCTGCTTCGATTCTCAGCTACACTGTCGATCGATGGCCTCCAACAAGGAGTCACGAGCTTCTTCCACGTAGGGGTCACCATCTCACTTCACATACGATATATAACATTCAATCTTTTATTTGCCCTTGTCACAGAATTAAACCTACATTATGAATGTTGATGGAAATTACAACCTTTAACATATGAATAAAGTCTTCCCCAGTTATTTTTATCATCTGAGTTCTTTAGTCAATATCCCACATGAAATGAAAAAAAAATAAAAATTTTGAAAACCCAGAAAATGAAAATTGGTTACAAACAAAAAAAAAGGCTAGAAATCGAATTGAAGACAACAAACACATTGCCCATAAAAATACAAACTTGTTGATAGAAAAAAGGGAACCCAAAATCAAGTGAATCACCTGAAATCAGAGTCTTCCAGCCAAGAATGCGAGAATTAGAACGAACCCACTAAATTTTATTTTTTTTTCTGATAATGAACGCCCTCTTGATTGATAAAAATCCGTTCTTGGGGAATACAAATCAAAAGAAAATGCGCCAAAGAAATCGTATATATGCGAAGAAAATGCAGGGAAGGCGATGGATTCAAACCAAGATTTTCAACGTGCCACCAAAATATAGGGTTGGGTATTTTGTAGAAAAATTTGTTTTGTCTAATTATCTTTCTATTTTATTATTGGCCATGACCCTATAATAATTGTTTTGGTGTGTCAATTTAATTTGAATAATTACTATATTATCCTTATTTAAATTATTTATTTTAATTCAAATATTATCTCTTTAAATTTATAATTTACTATAATTATATCCTTACAAATCAATTTAATCTTTTTACATAATAAAAATAATATATAATTAAATTTTAAACTATAATTTCATCTATTATATAAATTTATATATTATAGCACACGCATCGAACACGCGTAAAATACTAGTTATTATTATTAATTTATATCATAATCCTACAATTTATTTATTTATAGGGTAGTGAAAGCTGAGGGCTTATGACTTTTGACCAACACTAAACAAACCACATTTTAAGGCATCTTTTTCTCACCCTTTATTTACCAATAAAGAATAAGTGAAATATTCCTTGCTTTTTTATTACATCTCTCTCTCTCTCATTAAAATTATTTCTTGATAAACATTACGACTACACCATTTGCGGACACGGTTTAATGACAGAGATCTTACGTAGGCATATCACAATTTTTTTTTGTCTTATTATACCCTCATTTTCTATTTCTTTTCTTTTTAACAACACCACAACATTAAATTATTCGTCATTCTGACCAAAATAAATTACGAACTTCATTGTCGGCTGTAAAACAATCTTTATTTTCAACGGAACTAATTCCTCTAATTAACATATACTCTCCTATCTAATGAGACATTGGTCTAGTGGTTAAAGATGAGGTTTTAAGTATTTGTGTGTTAGGTCGTGAGATCAAATCCATCATCCCACAATTCCTTGAGTAGTCCTCATAGGATTTCTCATGACTATCGTTTGTCAGGTGAATTTGGGACGTATTCATCTGGCCCCAGGATTAGTCCCACCACCGAAGTGTGTGGCGCAAGCTCACACCGGTATTTAGGGGCTAGCCCATAGCCAGATCGAGTGGGGATGCCTCAAGACAGAAAAAAAAACATATACTCTCCTAAGTGTACAGAAATTACATTAGTCAAGGAATTCAAGTGAAATCGAACATTTGACCTCTTTACGGCCACACAAAATTATACTCATTTTCATATACTTCTTTTGAAAGAATTTTCATATACACATATATAGTTTTTCAAACAAAATAATTGAAAATTCAGATGTTTATTTTCAACGAAAAAAATATTGGACGAGTATTAAATAAGTTGTTGTTCAAAGTGTTTCCGAGGTTATGCCACGTTAGTTAGGATTGTAAAAATCATGTGACTGCTCGTACAAAACATATAGTTGACTTTTACATCAGATTTAGATTGACATAATAATTGAATATAGCATTAAAAAAGAAAATGTATTTTACTTGATGAGCCATAGTTGATATACCTAAAGTGTTCAATGAATCTACCACACTACGCGGCTAATACTAATAATAAAAGTAAATAAAAAGATTGAGTCAACTAGCCATCATTACAACTATTGAAAATTACTCCCTTTTTTTTTTTTCATTTAAGACGATATTGGAAAAAATTATTACAATCATGCAATCAACATATATCGTGATTTGTCAACCGTACCTTTAGTTTATATAGATAGATATGTGCCTTTGGTTTTCTATAACTTATGGCTATACCTAACTAGCTTGCGTATCAATAGAATTCAAGATTTTCTTTTGTTTCCTTTTATTTTTTTGTTTCAAACATTTATGTAATAGGGCTCAAATTGGACCATATTGTTATTTGAAAATTGACGGAGGCCCATATATCACGTTCATATTATATTTTTGTTAATTAATTTTCTTTGAGTTTATTATTTTTACGTGAGTAGGTCCCACTCTCCACCAACAACGACATATTTGTAGCATGATTCGAACTTGGAATCTCTAGTTTGAAACTCCGCAGGGCTATCCGCTAGGTCACACCGATTTCTTATAGGTGTGTATTCATTCAGATGTAATAAATTCGCAATCGGCTAAAAAAAATTAATCGGATGGCATAGTTGTTGAGAGATGTGGTTAATATTCTAAATTTAATAACTATCAATGTTTTTTTGTGGCTTGAGGCATGTCACATGAAGCAGAAAAGGTTACTCCTGTTAAAAGTCGGGGATCGTCCAATAGTCGACAGTGAACTCTAGATTTGATTAAAAAATAAAATAAATAAAATAGTGTGGATTACAATTGCATTGTATATGAATATCTAAAAAGAAATATTTTTATGTTTCTTGAATACAAGTTGGGACTGTGCCCATGGGGTTGGCCTAATTGACTTGAGATGTGGTATTCTAACTCTAGGTCATCCGTTTCATGGCTGATTGTTTGGAGATATATCGAATATATATATATATATATATATATATAATATATATATATATATATAAAATAAAAAAATAATAATAATAATAATAATAATAAATTGGATACTACGTGGCCACGTGTCGATTTTTAAGTTTTGAAATATAAATATTAATTGTAAATGATGCCATGGTCTAGTTGTTCGGAGGATACCTTAAGGATTTATGGGTTAGATTGTTGGATCGAATCCCTCCTCCCACAATTCCTTGAGTAGTTCACATGAAATTTATTTTCCATGACTATCGTTGTCAGGTGGGCTTGGGACGTATTCATCTGACCCCGAGGATTAGTCCCTCCACTGGAGTGTGTGGCGCAATTAAGCCTCCGCCAGGTATGTGTGGCGCAAAGCCTACGCCGGTATTAGGAGCTAGCTAATTAGTCCCTCCACTGGAATGTGTGACGCAATTAAGCTTCCGTCCGATTGTGGTGCAAAGCCCACGCCTGTATTAAGAGCTAGTCCATAGCCAGGTGAGTGGGAATATTTCTAGGACAGTAAAATATATATATATATATATATATATATATATTAATTAAAAAAAAAATCTTGAGCTGGGCCACGTTTCCTTCCAACTGTCCGTCTGTCGCTCGTCTTCTTATTTATTTAAGGAAGGAGAAAAAAAAAGAAAGAAAAAAAAAGGAAGAAGCAAATCAGTGAGGGAGGGGAAGAAATAATCATGAGGTGTGGATGCGCAACATGCTGCGAAATCTTAATCGCCATCTTATTACCTCCTCTGGGCGTTTGTCTCCGCCATGGATGCTGCTCGGTCGGCGACCTAACCTAACCTAACCTAACAATCTCAATCTCTTTGATTTCAGTGAGATGAAATTGATCTTCTTCGAATGAATTTGCAGGTTGAGTTCTTCATCTGCTTGGTTCTGACCATACTAGGTTACATTCCTGGGATCATCTACGCCCTCTACGCCATCTGCGTCGACGAAGATAGGCTCCGCGGAGACTATTACGACCTCGCATAGCCCCCTCAAGTTTGGTATGTAATAAAAAAATTGCTGTAATTTTCTATCGAAGATGACGATGATGATGATGGTTTCTGAATAATTTCAGGCATGCTTCTCCGCTCTGTTCTTACTTTGATGATATGAAATTTGCATTCTGAAATTGCCACTTGGTATCGTAATCGTAATCTGCAGATCGAAATCAAAAAATCATTTTCTCCTAATCTAGAGAAGAATTATCCATCTCGTTTGATAGTTAAATCAGCTTTAATGAAAAAGAAATGGAAATGTGTAGAGGTACAACGATCTACGCTTCAGCTACAATTATTTGATTCGCTAAGTTAGTTTTCCATCATGCTTCCGCGTATGAATTCCGCATGCCAAAAGCAACTTAAAGAAAAGAAAAGGAAAAGTGTAAAGACACGACACCTAAATTGAAGCGTAACGCATTATTGTTCTACGTGCTAACTTAGTTTTCCTCCATCTTTTCCACGCACAAATTCCCCGTAGTACCAAATAGAGGGTTAATGAATAATAGACAGAGAAATAACAATTTTCCTTCGTCTTTACCACGCACAAATCCCCTCTAGTATCAAATAGAGGGTTAATGAACAATAGACAGAGAAATAACAAATTTTCATTAAGAATCCAATGCCTGCTTCCCGGCTAAATCGGTGCGGATGACATTCATCACGGAGCGAAAAATATCATTCCGAAAGTAATCGTCGCCGACTTTCCCCACAATCTCTCCCTCACAGCCTTGAAACCCTATACTCTGACCAACACGAGCTTCCCGACGATGCCGCCGAAATTAGCCGGGGCTTTTTCGGCATATCTACTACTTTTGAATACACACAAGGTGGAACTTGAAACCCACTTTTTAAACCCTATATACCACTTTTTACTAATCGATTGCGAACTTGATATTATACTTACATTCGAATTATAATGTTGTTATACGTATAAATATTTAGTTCATATTGCATATGCATACCTTATTTTATACAATTATTTTAAAATATAATCACTTTTATTACCAAACCAAGAAAACAACTGGAAAACAACATTAACATAGACTTAACCTCAACATTATCATCTATATCATACTTTACAAACTAACAAAACTAACCTTAACCACAAAGCACAACGAACACAACGCCACATTCATATTCACAACTCAAAAGACAAAACAACTTCCATCCCTCCGCCGCACCTTTCAATCAACCTCTTCAATCTTCGGCCCCGACCCGCCGGAACCACCAGCCCCACCACCACCACCACCGCCGCCCACATCCTCATCCATTGGTGCTCCTCCACCGCCGCCGCCGCCGCCGCCCTGATACATCCTCGAGATGATCGGATTGCAAACGCCCTCCAACTCCCTCAGCTTATCCTCAAACTCGTCCACCTCGGCCAGCTGATTCCCCTCGAGCCACTCGATGCTCTCCCTCACCGCCTTCTCGATCGCCTCCCTGTCGCCCGAGCCCAACTTGCCCGCAAACTTTTCGTCCCTCGCCGTATTCCTCATATTATACGCATAATTCTCCAGCGAATTCTTGGCCTCGACCTTCCTCTTGACGTCCTCGTCCTCCGTCCTATACCTCTCGGCGTCCCTCACCATGCCCTCAATCTCCTCCTTGGTCAGCCTCCCCTTGTCGTTCGTGATGGTGATCTTATTCTTCACCCCCGCCGTCTTATCCTCGGCCGCGACGTTCAGTATCCCATTCGCGTCGATGTCGAACACCACGTTGATCTGCGGGACCCCCCGAGGAGCCGGCGGGATCCCCGATAGCTCGAACTTCCCGAGGAGGTTGTTGTCGCGGGTCCTCGCCCGCTCGCCCTCGTAGACCTGTATGAGGACCCCCGGCTGGCCGTCCGAGTAGGTCGAGAAGACCTGCTCCTTCTTCGTGGGGACCGTCGTGTTCCTCGGGATGAGGACCGTCATGACCCCGCCGGCCGTCTCGAGCCCCAGCGAGAGAGGGGCCACGTCGAGGAGGAGGAGCTCCTGGACCTTCTCGTCCCCTTCTCCCGTCAGGATCGCCGCCTGGACCGCCGCCCCATAGGCCACCGCCTCGTCGGGGTTGATGCTCTTGCAGAGCTCCTTACCGTTGAAGAAATCCTGGAGCAGCTGCTGGACTTTGGGTATACGGGTCGACCCGCCCACGAGCACCACCTCGTGGACCGCCGACTTGTCGATCTTGGCGTCCCTCAGGCACTTCTCCACGGGCTCCATGCACTTGAGGAAGAGGTCCATGCAGAGCTCCTCGAAGCGGGCCCGCGTGATCGTGGCGTAGAAGTCGACCCCTTCGAACAGCGAGTCCACCTCGACCGTCGCCTGGCTCGACGAGGATAAAGCCCGTTTGGCCCGTTCGCAGCTTGTCCTCAGCCTCCTCAGGGCCCGGGCGTGCCCGCTTAGGTCCTTCTTGTGCTTTCGCCGGAATTCTGACACGAAGTGGTTCACCAGCCTGTTGTCGAAGTCCTCGCCGCCCAGGTGGGTGTCGCCAGCCGTGGCTTTGACCTCAAAGATCCCTTCCTCTATGGTCAGGAGGGAGACGTCGAACGTCCCGCCGCCCAAGTCGAAGACGAGGACGTTCCTTTCGCCGGTGCGAGAGCTCTTCTTGTCCAGGCCGTAGGCTATGGCTGCGGCGGTGGGCTCGTTGATGATGCGCAGGACGTTGAGCCCAGATATAGCGCCGGCGTCCTTAGTGGCTTGTCTCTGCGAGTCGTTGAAGTACGCCGGCACGGTTACGACGGCGTTCTTTATGGGGTAACCCAAGAACGACTCGGCGGTCTCCTTCATCTTGACGAGCACCATGCTAGAGATCTCCTCGGGGGAGAATCTCTTCTCCTCGCCCTTATAGGCGACGACGATCACGGGCTTGTCGTTCGGGCCGGCGACCACCTTGAAAGGCCAAAGCTTGGCGTCGTTTTGGACGGAAGGGTCCATGAATTTCCGGCCGATGAGGCGCTTGGCGTCGAACACGGTGTTGTGTGGGTTCATGGCCACTTGGTTCTTGGCGGCGTCGCCGATGAGACGCTCCGTGTCGGTGAAGGCGACGTAGGAAGGGGTGGTTCGGTTGCCTTGGTCGTTTGGGATGATCTCCACTCGGTCGTTGAGCCATACGCCGACGCAGCTGTAGGTGGTGCCTAGGTCTATGCCTATGGCTTTGTTCTCTTTAGTTGCAGACATTATTATCGTAAATGTAAACTAATTCTTTTTCTTTCGCTGTGTTGAATATCTATCTCTTGGGGCGATTTTGTCTTGGGAAGTGATTTTAAAGCGGCGGCGGCGGCGGTGGTGACGTGGGCTTGGGTGCTGAGGTGGCGATGATGTGACACGTGGATGGCTTTGAGGTCGTCTTCGTTGCTGAGTAGGACGACGACAGTAATCTTTTGGACTATTATACCCTTCACGTATATAACCCGACCCGTATCAGCGACTGTGCGACCCGACCCGCTGAGCTTCGTGAATTCCTAGGCTGTTGATATCAAATAGTATTAATAAAAAGGGAAAAGGAAAAATTGATCATCTTCTTCAGAGTACAATTCTGAGCTGAAATTGAGATTTCAACGCACGCAATCGAATGGGAAATAGCTCGTCGATGTTGACGCAGTACGACATTGAAGATGTCCAGCAGCATTGCAACCATGCCTGTAATAAATCTCATCCGATCTAAGCCGTATTTTTCTGAATTTTATTGTCGCCGTAATCTAGCGTTTTGTTCTCCGTCGCATGAACGGTAGCTTATATATTGTGTTTTTTGTCTGATTCTCCATAGCATACCCTCGTTTTTCGGCTGTATTATTTGGAAAAATTGATCCATTTATTGGGTGCAGTGATCGTGATTCTTACATTGTTCCACTAAGCGTGGAGATATTTGCTGTAATGATCTCTGTTTGTGGTGTTTCGTTGTAGTTTCTCAGCAGGAGATAGTTTCATTGTACGAAAGGTTCTGCCAATTGGATAGGAATGGCGCTGGTTTCATCACTGCTGATGAGTTCATGTCCGTACCTGAATTTGCAGTCAACCCTCTTTCTCAGGTATTATGCTTTGCTTTAGCATTGTGCTGTTTTCTTTCCTTTGTTTCAGTTTCTCTGCGATTGCTTGGATCAAGCTAAGTTATCAAAACTTTGTTTGCCTTTTTTTGCTGTCTCAGAGATTGTTGAGGATGATTAATGGACTAAATTTCACGGAGTTTGTAGCGTTCCTATCTGCTTTCAGTTCTCGAGCAACCTTACAACAAAAAATCGAATGTAAGGAATGAAAAAAGATGGTGTGTTCAAATATTCTTTACTTCAACAGATTTGCTGAATATGGGATAACATTGTCTCGTTTACGCAGTTATTTTTAGGGTCTACGACTCCGATGGGAACGGGAAGATTAGTTTCAACAAAATGCTGGACATTTTGCGGGATTTGACTGGAGAATTTATATCTGAACAGCAAAGACAGGTTATATTACTTTCAACATTATCTGAGTGATGATATTACCATTTCATAGAGGGATTCTTTTGAATTGCTATTGTCTCTTTTTATTTTTATTTTTAATCAAACAGAAAGTTCTTACCCAAGTTCTTGAGGAAGCAGGCTATACAAAGGATTCTCTGTTAGTTCTAGCTGACTTCATGAAGGTAGTAATATCACTTATCTCTTTCATTTAGTTTGGACAAGCTTTAAATTGCCATACTTGAAGCTTCAAAGGTAGATGAAAGTGAAATCCTTGTCATTTTCTTTGCAGATTCTTGGCAATTCTGAATTAAAGATGGAGGTTGAAGTCCCAGTAGATTAGGCAACATAAAAACCACATCTTTGTAAGTTTGTTTCAATGATCCATTATTATACTTGAGTTCGATGGTCCAAAACCATTCAATCTTACTTGATTTTGTCTTGAATGTTACAATGCCTCGAAATAAAAGATTTTGAACATCCATTACACTCAAATACTTAGTCGATCAGACGATCATAAATCAAATTTCGGGACCCAAACACGAACAAGCCTGTCATAAAACGAGCAAGTGGCAGCTGCCCGTCTCTTCCTTCTTCCACCACCACCACCATCGAAACCGTCCCCTCTCTGCCAATCTGCTCCATAGGCAAGCGAACTATGTTCGTTATAAGTCTCAACAACTCTTACTTCATCTCCTTCGTGCTTCACAACAGCGAACCCATTATGCATACACGCCGCTAGAACCAAGCCCTTTACAAACGGATGGTGCTTAACCCTCCAAACCCCACCGCCCAAAGATAACGAAAATTCATTCATGGGCTTAGAAGTCGACCTCACATCCCACAGCCTCAAGTGCTCGTCGTAGCTGCCCGTGAGGAGTGTGTTAGAATCGTGAGGGCTCTTTGCGATGCAGCAGACTCCCATCTTATGAGCTTTTGTGTCCCTGAAAACTATGTTAGAAGGTTCGTCTCTTAGATCCCAGCAGATGAATTTGCAGTCGTCGGAGCCCGTGTAGACTAGGTCGGGCTGATGGATATCGAACGAAGCAGCCCATAGTTCGAATTCGTGGGCCTTCCATTGCCGTTGGGTCTGTAGTTGGGAGCTATCGAGCGAGGCTATAGCGACAGATCCGTTGGAAAGTCCTATGGCCATGGATGTTGCTGATGGGCTCCAATCGATGCAGAGACACATGGATGAACTGATGCTTTTTTCGCAAAGCTCGTTCAGGCGAATCTCTGCATTAATTGGACGAGATTGGAGATTGAACATGGATTATTTAATCATAGTACGTACCGTTAGTTTCCAGACGATAAATCTTGGCACAGCCATCAGCATCGGCTTGAGCAAGCAAGGGCTGTCCCCCATTAGCAGACATCCTCGGACTCCACTTTATGTCGAAAACGCCGGACGTATCCACTTTATGGATCAGATCGAGCTTGCCCGTGTCAGCGTCGACGTCGAACAGCGAAATAGAACCCGAACGACTAGGCTGGTCCCCCTCTTGCAGCACGTAAGTGGAGGCTGCAAGAACGTTGTGGAGAGAATCGTTCGGACAGAACTCGACGGCGTCTGCGTTTCCGTCTAAGACCCAATGCCCCACGTCCATTGTATGCGCCTGGGAGCTGCGAGAGAGCTGTGATTAATCCCCGTCATAAAGATTGCGTCAAAGCGAGTGAGGCATTTTGTCAAACAGTTTATAGACACTAACCGCATAAGAAGATTGAAGCTATATGAGTGAAGTTGGTCAGTTCTTAGCTTAGTTTTTTTTTTTTTTTTTTTTTTTTTTTTTTTTTTAAATGTAAGCCTCACTTCTCTAACATATGATATTCAATCAGCGTTAAAGACGAAGAGATGCCATTCTTACCTTTGAGCTTAGAAAGACTAAGATGAAGAAGAAGAAGGCGTCACAACGTTTGCGATGATTTTTTACCAAGAAATTATAAGATTTTTTTATCTATAAGAACCCCAATATTTACTATATGGATCAATTTAGTCTCTGATATTTCGTCTGAACTAATTTTGTTCTTCCGGCATGATTAACATCAATTTTAGCGGGAATTTTGCACGTTCCCCACATTAAATCATGTATGGATCGAATTTTGGAAAATTTTCAAGATTTGAGGATTTGTATTATTTTCTTCTACTATCAATGAAGCTCAGCGAAGCAGACAATCTAGAGCTCATGTTCGAATTTTGGAGGAGAAATTTTTAGTTTCGTGCCCTAATTTCAGTAATCATTTCAATTTTATCGATCTATACATTATTTAGCGCGTGGCGCGTCCGAAAATTCCCGCTAAATTAGTCAATACGGTAAACATCGTGGATTTTGGGTTTTATCTCGAAAAATGATTATTACAAACTTTTATATGAAGGTGTAGGTTGTATTATGTTTTCAATTTTACGTTTCAATAAGGTCGCTAGTCAATTGAACTATTACGCAAATGATATAATTTATTTAGCTTTTCTTGGAAATAATATATTATATTTTATACTTACCATCTTAAGATGACCTAAGTAAGACAGTTAATTATAACTTGTTAATTGCGCTTTTGCCTTATTACACGCCAGGTAGCCGTTAGAAGCAACGACTTTTTAAAAAGCCAATTTTTTTTTTCATTTTCTTTTTTTGTCTTGCTTTTTCTAAATGTTCTACATAGAATAATATTGCAAACCCTATGTTTAATTATCCCAATTATTACATGTGAATATTATATAATTATATAAATGTCAGTGTGTATTGATAGAACAAAGCACAATCATTTCAAAACATAAGCATAATAATGATTTAAAGCTATGTGGTGTGGGGATGTTGTGTTGAATGAAAATAAGGCTATAATAATAATAATAATAATAATAATAATAATAATAATAATAATAATAATAATAATAATGGAGAGATATTAAACAAAAAGGTCTATTTCATCTAGTCTAGACAACAACACACGAACGACCTTACTACACCTTATCTACTTTTGGTAAGAGTAATAATTGTATTTGAAGCATATCATAAAATGTGCTTTTGCATTTGTGTTATCTCTTGAATAATATGTGGAACTTTTCGTCTATAGAGCAGCAAAGCAACTAGCAATACTTGAATAACTAAAATGAATTAAAAATATAATATCGTTGATTTATGTTAATTTGGTTGGGTTAAAACATTTTCCAATCTTAAAATTTGTAAGTGTAGAAAATATTTTTGAGTGGTTGAAACCATAGAAAGTGATATTTAGTGCTCTAAACCCGTGCAATTAGTTGAATATTAAAAAAAAATTCAAGCATGATCTTTTATCTAAATATAGGAAGATATACAAAAAAAAAAAACTATAAATTTAGTCCCTATGTAAACCGATTTTCTACTTTGATCACTATATTCAATAGTTGCAAAAATATGTCACTAATTTCGAATGTCAGAATAAATTTATATGTTAGATAATTTTTCCAATAAATTAGCGTATCATGCTTATCAGTATTCGTGTCGGCAATTAAGTGGATAGAAAATATTTCATGTTTGTAGCCATATATGATTTCCGATTTTCTCTTTTTTTTTTGGGAGAAATAATTGACGATCCAATTTTATTTTGCTTATCAGTATTCGTGTTGGCAATCAAGTGGATAGAAAATATTTCACGTTTGTAGCCATATATGATTTTCGATTTTCTTTTTTTTTTGGGGAAGAAATAATTGAAGATCCAAATTTATTTTTACTGATCCATTTTTATATATATCAAATATACCAATCGAAAATCGATAGAATTAGTGATTCAAATATATAATTATAAATTGGAAGATATAACTTAATCTTTTTTGCTAAAAAGGTCTCGACACATACATACACTCAAATATCATTCAGAAGGTAGATATTGCTTCCAAGAATCTCAAGAGTGTTCTCCTCAAACCTTTATTTTCTTTACTGTTGAAATCAAATATCAACTGAAAACGAAGTCCACCTTCTTTCGTTTCCCAGAAGAAAAAAAAAAAACCAAAATATTATATTTCTCAAATTATGAGATTATCCATCTCTTTTTATATTATTAATTCAATTGTGGGCTTTGTTCTTTCTTTAAAAATCCTCTCTTTTTCAACCTCTCCAACCTGTAAAAACCTGAGAATCTTTTGCTTCCTTCAATCTCTTACAGGCCAATGATCGTTGTTTTCTTCGTTTATTGCAGAGAATTAGGCAAGAACTGATTTGTATTCTTTAAGTTATATGCTTCAAAGTGAAGTGATCGCTATACATTAGATGCAATGGCCGAAGATCTAACAACCACCACGTTTATGCCCGAACCCGACGTTTCGCCGATCAAAGAAACCCTAAAAGCGCAACAAAAGCTCCTTCAGAAGCTCTACGACAAGCTCGAGGCCGAAAGAGAAGCCTCGGCCACGGCTGCGAACGAAGCCCTCTCCGTAATGCTACGGTTGCAAGGCGAAAGGGCCGCCATGAAAATGGAGGCCGAGCAGTACAGAAGACTGTCCGAAGACAGAATCAGACAGATGGAGGATTCTTTAGGAGTCATGCAAGAATTGATCTATCACCAAGGAGATGGAGTTGGCTGCTTTGGACAGTCAAGTTCAGGCCTATAGGTGCAAGCTGCTGGACATGGGATGCACTGAAGATGACCGTCGATGGCGGGATATGAAAGAAGGGCTTGAAGAAGAGACGGGCAGTTCTTCGAATTACCGAGGGTTTTGTGGTAATAATGCGTCGGGTTTCGATAGTCGGCCTGCTTCTGAATGAGTCGTCGATTCGTATTGGGATATGATTGAGGGTTTGGATAGTAGGGTTAGGGATATCGTCGGAGTAAATTATCGACGTCCTTCAGACATCCAAGGTGCGTTAAAACGACAACTTTTCACCTAAAAGATTAAGCGCCGTCGTCATATTTTAATTTTATGTATTTTACTTTCCAACAAGGCGCTGCTGCCCTAAACCAGACGGAGAACTCAGCCGACGATGACGTGGCTGTCGATCGTCGACATGCTCGTGCGAAGAGCGTTCACGACGTCTTTGAAGTCCCGCAGGTCGAAAAGAGTCGGGTAGTAACAGTAGACGGCAAAACGATTGTTTCTCAGTCGGGATCAGCTTACTACTATAACTACGAGCTGGAAAACACTGCAAGCGTTCCCTTATTACAACCTCGACGATCGGAAATTGATAGGGCAGACGAATCAGATGGTAATAGAGAGGAACAGCTGATGCTGCTGAATGAGATAAAAGAGAAACTTTGCTCGCTGCACGACGAAGTTTGGCTATGGAAGGCGAATAAACCGCCGGCTAAGGACAACGAGCCGACGCTGAGTACTCTTCAAGAGGACCATAAAGAGTACTAAATATTTCATCTTCTTTTTTAAGGGCAAAATGTGCTGATAAATTTGTTGTTTTGCGGCGCAGGCAATGCTTTACTTCTGGCTTTGATCGAATGTTGTCAAGAAATCTTTGTAGATGTTATGTATTTGTCCTTCTTTTTGTACTTCTGATGATCTGTGCTATGGGCCCCGTTTACCAGTTTGATCCGACCCGACCCGACCCACAGAAAAGGTGAGAAACAAGTGCATGCAATGAAATAATGGAAAATTTCGGTTGTTAACCCCGTGTTTAAGGCTTTTTCAGTTAGTGTTCACAGTTATTTTCAATTTCAGTTGGTACCCCTGTATTTAAGCCTTTTCCAGTTGATGTCCAAAGTATTTTTCAATTTAGGTTGGTATCCCTGTATTTATGGATTTTTCAGTTGGTGCCCAAAGTATTTTTCAATTCCGGTAGGTAACCCTAAGATATGAGGAAACATAACCCCTTGATTTTAAATGACAAAAAAATGGAATTTTTAGGTGTATGAATCATTTTTTATCTTTTCTAAAATCCCGTTAGCAACTAACGTGTCTATACATAAAGATCCTATTTTTTGTCTTTTAAAATCGCGGGATTATGTTTCCTCATACCTTAGGGTTACCTACCGGAATTGAAAAATACTTTAGGCACCAACTGAAAAATTCATAAACACAGAGATACCAACCGGAATTGAAAAATACTTTGGACATCAACTGAAAAAGCCTTAAACAACCTTAAACATGGAGTTACGAACCGTAATTTTCCTAAAATAATCCTAAGAAAGCGTGGTTTACCAAGAAACGCTAAACAACAAGCGCTATATTCGTATTTAAGCACATTTATTGTATGGACTAAAAAGCCCTTTAGAAACTATAATAACCTAAGACTAATTTAGAATCATAGGCAAGGGTAGAGTTGACAAATCACCGATATAGATTATAGAAGCATTGATGGCGTCATCATCCTCGTTTGGACCACTTCATTTAATGTATGTTGTTTTAACATTTACTTACCAAAATCTCCAAAAATAACTTATATAAATCGGATGAATTATTGGAAAATAAAATCTTTCGTGTATGTTTTACTTACTAATTCTCACGAACTTTTTCTATTTATACCTTTTATCAGATTTATTAATTAGATCTTTTTCTTTACCTTTCTAAAAAGTAATGAATAGCTTTATCAAAAAAACAAAAGATCTCATAAAAATGGACAAAAAAGTACAAAGGAAGAAACTTGAAAAGTCAATAATAAACAACCATATTCATATCATATTGTACAATAGTATATAGGGAGAAACTTGAAAAGTCAATAATAAACAACCATATTCATATCATATTGTACAATAGTATATAGGGGGTGTTTGTTTTGGGGTGATCCTCCAAAATATCACCGTAATCCTCGCTACTGCTCTCTATCACTGCGTTTGTTTGATCTAAGTAATGAGTCAACACCGTAATGAAAGATCACCTAGGTGATGAAAATGGGGTGATATTTCGCATTATGGATAACCCCAAAAAACCTCAGTGATCATTCATCACCGTGATGGGGTGATATTTCTGATTTTTTTCCGGACAAAATTATCCCTTATAATTAACTTTATTTTCTTTCATTACCCCTAAATCAAATCAATAATATTGAACAATTAAATTCTTCGATAACCCAAATAATATCCCATCGTTCATGCTCATGCGTATCTAAAAAAAAAAAGAAATATTCTCATCTTATTTTATTATCTTCTCTTATCAGAATTCGAATAAAACTAACATCTTTTTCGTTCTCCTTTCATCAACCACGGTGATATACAGAGGGTTAAATGCGACATTTACACAACATCACCCTACATATCACCGTGATTAAACAAACACAATATTCTTATATCACCATGTTATGCAAAATGAAATATCACCCCAAAACAAACACAGTGATAACATATCACGTTGATCCACATCACAATGATACTAACATTACGGTCGGATCACTTGAAACAAACACCCCATAGTGTAAGTTATATTTTATTTTACTAAGACATACTATATATAATCCAAAGAATAAAAAAACAAAAGAAAGACGTGCAAATAACAATAATAATATTCCATTACATATATATATATATAATATATATAATGTAAAATCAATTGGGTCTTGGGAAGGAGATCGTTGTTACGAAAAATCAGCTACACACACGCGAAAGGTGTATTTGTGTGTGTGTGTGTGTGGCTTCTTTTGAAATATTAAAAAGATTCCTATGGAATTACTTCTCACGGTTTGTCGTTTGCCATTAAAGTTTGGATTTTTAAGGTAACTTGTTTTGGAATTTTCTGAGCCCTTCTCTCAGTTATTGCTAATTGGTTGCTTTTACTCAATTTCGTGGATGCATTGCCCTTGTGGATTTAGTTCGATTTTTCCTTTTTGATTTTTCTTACAGACACATGGGATAGAGTTTCGGTGGTTTTGCATATACCTTGTGTCAAAGTTTTAAGCTGTCATCGGCGGAGATTGGACTTTTATTGGGTTGTTTATGCGAATATCCGAGGTGGGTTTAGGACATCTAACTCTCATGTTATAGATTTTGGGTGAAGTTTGGCTGGTGCGATCGATAGATTTCGGGGAGATTGTTTCATTATTGGCCTTTTGATCAGAGAGTCTCAGTTGGGTTTTTGATATAAATTAGTTAATTTCGTGTCGAAGGGTTATAATTTGGGTGGGAATTTTGAGTTTATTGTCAGAGGTTGTAATGGGGAAGCTGATTCTTCACATTGTTGAGAATGGGAACTCTTACAGCCTCGAATGCGATGAATGTACTATCGTCAACGAACTTCAGAAGACCATCGAATCGTCGTATGGGATTCGAGTCAACAATCAGCTTCTCTTGTGCTTGGATCAGAAGATGGATCCTCAAACTCCGCTCTCAGCTTATAAGCTGCCGTCCGACGAAGGTGAAGTGTTCTTGTTCAATAAATCCCTGATGAGGAGTAGTTCGCCTAATCCCGAGCCTGAGAAAGTTCATGTCGTCGAAGTTCCCGACCCTCCGATTGCTTCCTCGTCTCACGCCCATCACCCTTTGGACGATGCATCAGATCCAGCCTTGAGAGCGTTGCCTTCGTATGAGAAAGAGTTTAGATATCACTTTCAATGTGGGAAAGCTATTTACAGCCGTGCCCTGGCAAAGTTCGGGGCGTGTGATGGCCTTTTGAGGAAGCAAAAAGTGCAAGAGAGGGCGTTGGAGATTGCTCGGGGTAATGTTAACCATTTCTTTAGTATGATCGTGCAAAACTACGCTGAATTTGAGAAGTGTTATTCGCAGCAGTATAGTAGACATACCAATCTTCTGAAGAACTTCCAAAGGGACTTGGATAGATTGAGGGCAGTAACAATTGTCCCGCCCTTACAGAGGGATGACCGCAAGTGTTTGTTGGATTTTCTGAAGGAAGAGAGTTTGCGTAAAGCTGTGGTGGATTGTAGCAGCTCTCGTAGGAAGTTCGACAGTAAAGTTTTTGAGTTCAAGCAAGAGTTTGGAGATTTGAAGTGTAATTCAGAACAGTTGTTTTCGGAAAGACCTTTGTTCGTTGAAGGCTTGGATTTGTCTATAAAAAAGCACCATCAGCATATCAATGAACTGAAGGGCATTATGCAGGCTTTGAGGTTCCTTTATATCTTTCTCCTTTCTCATTCTTAAAGATTACTGGCATTTCTGACTCTTTTGTTGATCTTTAAATACAGTTTTTTTTAGGTGGTTCTTTATGTTGCATGCATATCTGTCTTTACTGTAATAACTAATATTCCATTCTATGCATGTGTACATTGTTGCTTGGTAAGTTTGAGGTCACTCATGACATTAGCTATGTCACAATAAGGCATTGTCGGGGTGATACATCTGCTTTATGTTTTTCTTTTTTCTATGGCCAACCAACAGTCAAAGCGTGTATTAGAAATTAGTTTGTGGGGTTGTATGACGTATATTTTTTGCTAGGTCGTTATAAGCCGCACTTGTCCTGAAGACTAGTTTTTGTTTGGATTACTGAGAAGTGAGCTTTACGTGGCATTCCGTCCATATATCAGTCAATTGTGTCTTTAGTCTTTGTCCTAAAACTGTTCTTTCGTTTAAATAACCGCTATATGATGTAATAACTATCTTGTTTTCAGTGTCAATCGCATTATCATTAAACAGCTTGAAGAGATTTGCTGCTATTATTAGCCTTATGTTGTTAGTTTAAGGATATGTTATGGAAAAACCAAACAATGCATCGATTTTGACATCATCAAAATCTTTCCATTGAGCTCCAAATTTTCCTTTCTTTTATCACAGCAACGATGTAAACAAGGTGAAGAAGCTCTTGGATGAGTGTGTTGCCCCCCAACTATCATCATCTCTTCGTCCCCATGATGCTGTTTCGGCATTGGGCCCAATATACGATAGCCACAAGCAGAATTATCTTCCAAAGATGACAAACTGCGAGGCAGAAATCTCCAGCCTGCTGAATCTCTGCGAGGCCAAGAAGAACGAGATGAACCTCTTCGTCCACAGTTACCTGCAAAAGGTCGCCTGCGTTCAGTACACCATAAAGGACGTTCACTACAAGTTCTCAGTGTTCCACGAGGCTCTGAAGCATCAGGACGCTCAGTTCGAGCAGCTGAGGATTGTCCGGGGCGTGGGCCATTCTTACAGGGCGTGCCTAGCCGAGGTGGTAAGGAGAAGGTCGGCCATGAAGTTATACATGGGCAAGGTGGGACAGTTAGCCGAGGAACTGGCTGCTGACCGAGAAGCAGAGATTAAGAGGCGGGAGGAGTTCTTGAGAAGACACAGTAACTATATCCCTGGTGATGTTTTGGGATCGATGGGCTTGTATGACTCGCCGAGCCCTTGTGATTTCAATGTGGCACCTTTCGATACGAATTTGCTTGACCTTGACGTCAGTGACATAGACCGTTACGCCCCTGAATTGGCCACGGAGGCCTACGGCTCGTCTAGGCTGATCAAGGGTTCGGAGTTGGCGGAGATTTCTGGGACTAGCAAGGTTGAGGTTGAGAATACGCTATTGAAAGCTGAGCTTGCTTCGAAGATTGCCTCGATATGTTTGATGCGGGCAGAGCTAGAGCACGAATCCCTGGATCAGACTAAATTCGACGACTTATTGCAGAATGCAGCGGAGAGGACTTCGTACGCTTTGCGTCAGAAAGACGAATATCATAAACACCTTCAGATTTTGCTGGCAGAGAAGCAGACGCTTTGTGAAAATTATGAGAGACGAAATCAAGAATTGGAACATATGTTGTCTGAGAAGCACGCCGAAGGGCCGAAGCTTTCAGATGATGAGGTCAAAACTGGAAATCCCGTCGATGGGAAGTATGAAAGTTTTAGGGAAAGTGAAACCTATGAACCCGAGCATGACAAAGGACGAGAAGGGTCAGATCAAATGGTTGATTCTTCCTCAAGTGCGTTGGACGGTGCTGAAACCAAGATCGTGGAGTTGAATGGCGAGATAGCCGAGCTTAGAATGCAGTTAAAGATGAACGAAAAGCTACTCGATGAATCAAATGTGATACTACCCACTAAATAGACCTAATGATGAACATAGATTTTTTCCCTTTATTACTTAATGGATTTTATGCTATTTTGATTTGCAGATGAACTCTGCTCATTTGGAAAAATGCCTCCACGAGGCGAGAGAGGAAGCCCAGAGGCATCTTTCAACCGCAGATCGTCGGGCCTCAGATTATAATGTATTGCACATATATTCCGTCAAAATGCGTACTCTCTTTGAAAGGCTAAAAGGCTGCGTTTTATCAGCAACGATCACTGATTTTGCCGATTCTTTGCTCAGTTTAGCTCAGTCTTTAGCAAGGTAAACCTCTACTCTCTCCCTCTCTATATATAACTTATACTGAGGAAAACCATGGATGGATTGCTCGTAGTATCTAAATTACACTGAGTGTCGAAAACTCATTTCTCTGAGCTCTGAGTTCTCTGCTGATGGGCTTTCGTATAAGTCACAAATCTCACCTTTTTTTCTTTTTTTGAAGTTCTATGAATGAAAACGAAGATCATAGTACTGCCGAGTTTCTAGAATGTGTTAGAGTACTCTCGGACAAAGTCGGTTTTCTGTCAATGCAACACAAAGAATTGGTGGAAAGATCCTTAAAGCTCGAATCTTCGAACGAGCAGCTCAACAAAGAGCTGAAGGAGAAGAAAGATTTGGTCAGCACACTCTACATGAAGCATCAATCCGAAAAACAGGTCAATATTTCTTTCTTTCTTTCTTTCTTTTTTCCTAACATCCTCTTTCTCCTTCAAGAACAGCCATATGTTTTTTTTTTCTTCATTACAGGCGAACAAAGAGAAGATCTCCTTCGGTCGCCTCGAACTCCACGAGATTGCAGCTTTCGTACAGAACTCTTCGGGACATTACGAGGCCATCAACCGTGCCTGTCCTTATTACTACCTCTCGGACGAATCCGTGGCATTATTCTCCGACTACTTATCAGCCCGCCCGGGATATATAGTCGGACAGATTGTTCATATCGAACGACAAGTGGCAAAGCCTTCTCCTCTACTAACATCAGATACGTCGTTGACTTCAGAGACGGGAAGTTGTGATCCATTGACTTTGACCTCGGGCTTGACGTCGAATCCCTACGGCGTTCCCGCCGGCTGTGAATACTTCGTAGTTACTGTCGCAATGTTGCCTGAGATAAACGTTGGTGGTTCATCAGCTTCATTGCATTCTTCTTGATCTAAGGTTGCATGGAAATGGCAGACTTAAGATATGATGGGAGAGCTTAAAAAATTGTTAATAATGTGTTTTTTTATTTGGTGATAAATGCTACTTTCTTTCGTTTATTTATTTATTTAATTTCTTTAATATTGGTTATTGGACCTCTTGTGTACATAATTAAATGCCATTTTAATCTTATTTTCTATTAGCTAAATTTAGAAAATTGAATTTAAGTTTGTGGTTAAGAAAAGGTAAGGTTCAACCTTTTTCTTATTTCTTACAAGCAATATAATGAAATTCGACCTAACCAAAGTTGTTGTGTCACGCATGGTCTTCAATAGCTTGCGAATTTATTTCTAATATATATATATATATATATATTATATTATCATAACTAAATTAACTATCATCAACTAAAGATGATTGTTGCAGAAACGTCAGAATAAACGGCTACTTTTAGAATTGAGCATGTGAATGCAGTGGTGGTCCATGAACATATGGAAAAAGATTGTCGCAAAATTAAATAATTACATATGTATATATAAATTAACTTCTACCTCATACATCCACTAATTTATTCGTTTTATCTCATTAAAATTTAAATGTTATATATCACAAAACCAAAGCACGATAACACATGAAAGATATGACTTGTGATCCTCTATTCCACTCTTTGTATTCCACTTCGTATTTCAACCTACGAAAATCGTTACCCCTTCCCCGCCCAGTGTTAAAACACCCGTAAACATCATTACACCCATAAATATCATTACACCAGTTGTTTAAATAAAAAAAAAAAGTCAATATTATATATTTTTCTAGTTTGATATAGAAAAAATCAGTATTATATATTAAAATATATAATATTGACTTTTTTTATTTTAAACAACTGGTGTAATGATATTTATGGGTGTAATGATTTTACGGATATTTTAACACTGAGCGGGAAAATGCGTAACAATTTTCGTAGGTTGGAATACGAAGTGGAATACGGAAAGTGAAATAGAGGATCCCAAGATATGCAAGAAGTCTAATAAAGACAGCAAAGCATTTGTCACTTTTGCAAAAGATAAATAATTATAAAGAATGTCACAAAGCAATTGATATTTAATACCATGACGGCCATAGCACATACAATTATAAAAATGTTAAATTGCAAATATAATTAAATGGAAATATTGGTAAGTTACTCCAAAATATCGTCCACATAAAGATACAATCATCAACCGTACGATCTGAATTATATGATCCGCAAAATTAGGAAAAAGGAAAAAAAAAACACCATGTATGTATATTATATTTTCATGATCATAAACATATATATAGGTATAATTTGGACATATTAATTTTCTTGGACATTGGAATCGTTGATGCATCATATTTTTTCCTCGATTCAGTGTAGTCTCCATCACTTTCTGCTTTTCATGTGTACTATTTATATAATTTCAATGAAATTAAATTTAATTTGTAAAGCTGTTTTTCCTTTTCATATAATAATATCTGAGCATCGGCTATCGGGAAATAAATACTTTTAGCTTTTGCTGAACCTATCAATAAACATTTATTTGTTCTTACTTTTTTTTCCTTCATAATGCATGATATGATATATATATGAATAATATCTTATATCAACGTTTGTATAAGTCCCTAATAGAGTTTCATTCTAAAATAATTTTTTAATAGATACAATAGTACACATTGAGCTTACATGCAAGTCTAAAATTTTTTATTTAATCAATGTGAGATTAAGATTGATAGTCTAACAAACCTCCACAAAAACACAAGACCACCAAACGAGCAATCAATACAGTCGGCGGTCTCAGTAATCAAAATTGCATTTGGGCCGAAACTTCATCATGATACCAATTGTTGAATGATCACTTTACTAAGGCTGCGTTTGGCATACAGAATTTGGTCATGAAAATAAAGTGAAAGATGCAGTACAACAGTTAAAGCGTGAAGTATAACGATTTGATGTTCTAACTTAATTTTTCGTTCTGCTATTCACCGAATGCCGCATACCAAAACACATGAATGGAATATGAATAATAGTTTAAATTAATATCATTTATTTATTTATTTATTTTTACGGTCCCGAGTTATCCCCACTTGACCTGACTATAGGCTAACCTCTAAATACCGGCGTGGACTTTGCGCCACACAGACCTGACGGAGGCTTAATTGCGACACACTTCAGTGGTGGGACTAATCCCCGGGGTCAGATGAATACGTCCCAAATCCACCTGACAACGATAGTCATGAAAAATAAATTTCATGAGAACTATTCAAGAAATTGTAGGAGGGAGGATTCGATCCCACGACCCAACCCACAAATTTAAAAAAATAAAATAAAAAGGAAAATAAAGTTATCGTAATTGGTGCATGTTTGGTGATTGGTCAGCGTAAATCTGTCAGGATCCTTTTTATTACAACATAATGTACTAATGGAGCTGAAAAAAAAAAATAGTCTCAGGGACGTAATTGTAATTTTCTAAATTGTTAGGGGTAGAAAAGGAACTAAATAATAAATGTCGATGTACATCATTTTACAAGTGCTATTCATGTTAAAATAAGTGGCTTACCTAATAAAAAGCTGGTGATTATTATTTTTTCTCTGTATTATATATTACATAAAATGTAAATGTATATTTTTTTCTGTGAGTTGGTAATGGTAAAAAGGTAATAAATATAAATTTTATATGTAATTATAAATAAAGCCAAAAGAGTAGAAACACCAAAACTATATAGTATAATAGCGTTGGCGTCATTATGTTGAGACCAAGGCACGTACAACACACACAACGCAATGTACTGTTCTGCTACTACAACTACACTACACTACTCAAACATTATTTTATTATATTTTAAAGCACCTTAATGATTTTATTTTTTCACGGTAATAAGACAAGAATACCCCATCAAAAGAACCCTAATAATATTTTTCCATATTTCTTGAATATGAGAGGATAAAAAAAAGAAAGAAAGAAAGAAAACCCATGTCTTACTTGGCTATTTTCATTTTTTCTATCCGCTCCATTTCTTTTGTCCGTGAGATGAGTTTGGCATTGTCTGTGTGTGTGTGGCAGAAAAAATGAAGTCTTGGCTTATAATGGAAGAAGAAGAAGGAGAAGAAGAAGAAGAAGAAGAAGAAGAAGAAGAAGTTGAGAAGCTTCCAAGAAAATGTGGTACGAATATGATGGAACTTAGTGGGAATTTTTTTTTAACATTATTGTCTGAATGCTGACATTATAATAACGAAGGTGTTAGTGAAGGATTTGTGGTGTGATATTGGCGTTGGATGGCTCAATCTGCATTATTTTTTTGGATTTCTTTTTCACCTTAGTTTTTTTTTTAAGGTTAGCATAGTCTTCCTTCATTATATCCTTGTGTTTTGAAATTAATCGAATTACTGAAGAATCAGATTGTAAATTGTGTTAGTTTTCGTCTCTTAATTACTGTATTTTTTTTTTTTTTTTTTTTTGTGTAATAGGGCTTTTCGTCTCTTTTTCTTTTTCAACGTTTTATGACCGTTGGAACTGGGAACTGTTTATCTTCTTCAGTTGTTAGAATTAGAACATAAGTTTTCTATGTAAGACTTCGAAGTACCATAAATAAGCTTTCTTGCTGATGATCCCATATTGTTTCTTTTGTTTGTTTATCCCCTTTGATAATGGCATGGACAATTAATTTTCCTTGAAGAAAGTTTGGAAGAATGTTTTCTAATTATTAGCCTTAAATGTTGGTTAAACTCAAAATCAAGAAAGTTTAATTTATTTCATTTTTATGATGTAATGAATTACTCAGTTTTATACCTTATATTAAGATTTGATATGAGTTGAACTGCGCCATCATAATTAATGTGTGACATACTCGGCATTAAATTTCATTTCAGTCGGTTGCTGATATTTGCAACTTCTAGCATTTAATGTACTCTGATGTACTATTGTTAGAAAATTGAATGAAATCTCAAATCCCAAGATAAAAAATAGTTCTGAAGGATAATAAAAAAAGTTGAGGAAAAAAAATATAATAGATAATGTGGGGTATGCAATCGCAAGTACACTTAACCATTTTTATTTTATTTTTTATGATTGTTCCTTCAATTATAAATGAAGGTCATGGAATAATAATTTGTTTAGCTCCTTCATCGAGATTATACTAACTTAGATATAAAAAAAAGTAATAAATAAGCATTGTGAATATTTAATAATATGATATTATATTAGTATAATGTTAATCTAGGGTAAGAATATTAGGATAATTCCGTCACCGCACAATCAAGGAATCGTTTATTACAATTTCACTTTTCAGCAATGTAATATATTTTTTTGGAAAACTTACACTTAAATACCTTTTTGTATAAAAATTATCAATGCATTCCCTTGTCAGAATTTTTTTACATGTAGATACCTAGTAGAATAAATTTTTTTACACATAAGTACCCGCTTGCGCTGCAGGTACATCATATAAGTATATATTTAGGTGCGATGTAAAAACGTATTGTGGTACGTAATGCCGTAAGAAATTGTACTCCACATAATAAATTTAGGTAACATAAAGAAACGTATATATGTACCACATAAACGCCTGATGTGGTACGTAATATACATATAAAAAGGTATGTCAAGGATGATAAAATGATATATACAACCAATTGGGTACTTAAATATAATTTTTTTTCTGACAGGTACTGAATTGCAACTTTTTTATACAAATAGATATTTAAGTGTAGATTATCCTATTTTTTCTTTATGCCTTCACGAAAAAGAAAAATGGAAACTTATCTTCAACTTTACTTTAGTCTTTAGCATATATTCTTATTGTTTTATTCAGTTAATTAATACATACTAAGGGCAAAGTTTATTTCAATCAAAGCAAACTAGTTGAGTTTATTTAACGTAATTGTACAATACAACCTAACTAAAGTTGAAAAAAAGCTTGTCTTTTGCTTTCTTATGTAAAGATGTAAACCAAAAAAAAAGTCAACTACAATTTACGACCAAAAGTCAACTCTATTTTCGGATCGGGCCTAAACCCATATAGAACCCAATAAACGGGGCGAATATCCACGATCCATCCAACAGAAAGGGTATATACGTCATTTCATAAAAGCGGAAATGACAAAAATGCCTATGAGCCAGCCAGGGAGAGATCTAAATCTGAAGACCCACCTTCAAATCCACGCGACACAACAGACTTTCTTTCTCCTCACAAACATGCAATTTTCATCCGGCGAAGGAGAAGAGTAGTAACGAGGGATTTCATTTCCGTTTTTTGCTTCGTCTGCTAAGCCCTAGCCTCGCGCAGTGTTCGAGCGAGCTCAGATCCCAGCTTATGTGAGCTTTTACTAGCGTTTTGTATTGTAATTTGATCTGTTTCGATACTGGTTTTAAATTTATTTATTCGGTGTTGTTGATTGTTTTTCTTTTTGTGGCGATTCATCAATTTTCCTTTGTTTTAAAGTAGATCCTTAAACTAAGTTGGTGACTTTGTTGGATCGCTGAATTTTCAACATTTGAGTAACCTAATTGGTTTGTGAATTGTTCGTATCTGCTGTTTGTTATCCCTATGCGTGCTCTTCAGTGATTGGGATTTTCAGAGTAGATGTGATTTATGGATATATGTTGTGTAGTTGATGATTTAGCATGGGCCTGATCTCAATGTTGGTTCGTTCCAATTTCTTTTTTAGTTACCAAACTTAATCGGGAAATGAGGGAAGAAAGAAACCAAATTCCATTTTTTTAATAGATGATTCAATTCCCAGTTATATCAATGGGAGATATGTAAACAGGAAATTTGGAGTATCTGATCCTTTTAATAATACTTTGATCTCTAGCTATTGCTGTTGATTTTTTCTTTTTCTTTTTTTATTTTGTTGTTCTCGTAAATGCTTATGAATGTTCAATATATTGGAGCACCTCGCCAAGTGTTATCGTATAAATTCATTTCTCTTATCTTATGCTGGGAAAGGTAACATTATTAGTAAACTGTTTTTACACAAAACAAAAGGATATGCTTGTGCATGTTTTATCCTCCATAAATGACTTCTGCAACGAAAGGAATGAAGGGGGAATAGGGAATATGAAATGAAATGTGAATTGATTGCCATTTTGTGGAATAAGGGATATGAAATGTGAATATTCTTTTGCAAGGCTATTTTCACTTTGAAATATAATAGTGCAATTAGCTATGAGTTGTTTGCAGCTTTCTTTTATTGCCTGTAATGTGGTAATATTGCTTTTCCTTTTCTTTTCCTTTTTCTATTTCGTGAAGTTGAAAAGTATCTTCTGCTAAATTGATTTTCTAGCTTCCAGCTTATTTTTAGCTGTTCACGTTTTCAGTTTCCTCCAGTCGAACAATGGGGCGATCCGTGAGAAGGAAATTATGTGCCGCTATTCTATATTTGTCTGTCCTATGTCAGACATGTAGTAGCTTTTATCTTCCCGGAACTTATATGCATACATACTCAACGGGGGACGAGATATATGCCAAAGTAAATTCTTTGACCTCCATTGAGACAGAGCTTCCCTTTAACTATTACAGTCTTCCTTATTGCAAGCCTCAAGTTATCAAGAAAAGTGCTGAGAACCTTGGAGAACTGCTAATGGGAGATCAAATTGACAATTCTCCATACCGCTTCAAGATGAACGTGAATGAGTCCCTATACCTCTGTACTACTCCGCCATTGAGTGAGAATGATGTAAAACTTTTGAAACAGAGGACAAGGGACCTTTATCAAGTGAACATGATTCTTGATAATCTCCCCGTTATGAGATTTACCTACCAGAATGGGGTTAAAATTCAGTGGACTGGTTACCCAGTTGGATACACCCCTCAAAACAGCAATGATGACTACATCATCAATCACCTCAAGTTTAAGATACTGATTCACGAGTATGAAGGTGCTGGCTTTGAAATTATTGGTACTGGAGAAGAAGGCATGGGCGTCATTTCAGAGGCTGATAAAAAGAAAGCCAATGGTTATGAGATAGTTGGTTTCGAGGTTATCCCATGCAGCGTCAAATACGATCCCGATAAGATGGAGAAACTCCATAGATACGACAGCAGTCCATCTGTAAGTTGTCCTCAGGAACTTGACAACTCTCAGCTCATTCGGGAGAAAGAGAGAGTTTCATTCACATACGACGTTGAGTTCGTGAAAAGTGATATCAGGTGGCCATCTCGATGGGATGCATACTTGAAGATGGAAGGCGACCGTGTTCACTGGTTCTCAATCCTCAACTCATTGATGGTGATCTTCTTCTTGGCGGGTATCGTCTTCGTTATATTCTTGAGAACCGTGAGAAGGGATTTGACGAGGTACGAAGAGCTGGACAAAGAGTCTCAGGCACAGATGAACGAAGAACTCTCCGGATGGAAACTCGTGGTGGGAGACGTATTCAGAGAACCATCCCACTCAAAACTACTCTGCGTGATGATTGGCAATGGAGTTCAAATCAGTGGAATGGCGGGTGTTACTATCGTCTTTGCAGCCCTCGGGTTCATGTCCCCAGCTTCGCGAGGCATGCTGCTCACGGGAATGATACTGCTCTATCTTTTCCTGGGAATCATCGCTGGTTACGCCGGAGTTCGTCTGTGGACAACCATCAAAGGCTCATCCGAGGGCTGGAGATCGGTTTCTTGGTCCATCGCATGCTTCTTCCCGGGGATCATTTTCGTGATTCTAACGATACTAAACTTCATTTTATGGGGAAGCCAAAGCTCTGGTGCTATCCCAATCTCCTTATACTTCATCATGTTCTTGCTGTGGTTCTGCATCTCCGTGCCCCTCACCCTATTGGGAGGACTCTTGGGCACACGGGCCGAGCAGATTCAGTACCCTGTCCGAACCAATCAGATCCCTAGAGAAATCCCCGCTAGGAAATACCCCTCGTGGCTTCTAGTTCTCGGCGCTGGGACCCTACCGTTTGGAACCCTATTCATTGAGCTCTTCTTCATCCTCTCGAGCATCTGGTTAGGACGATTTTATTACGTCTTTGGTTTCCTTCTCATCGTCCTCGTCTTGCTGGTCGTTGTCTGTGCCGAAGTCTCGGTGGTTCTTACATACATGCACCTCTGCGTCGAGGATTGGATGTGGTGGTGGAAGGCGTTTTATGCCTCGGGATCTGTTGCTCTGTATGTTTTCCTGTACTCTGTCAATTACCTCGTGTTTGATCTCAGGAGCTTGAGTGGTCCGATCTCTGCTATGGTCTATCTCGGCTACTCATTGATAATGGCTATCGCGATAATGCTCTCAACTGGCACGATCGGTTTTATTACGTCGTTCTACTTTGTCCATTACCTTTTTTCGTCCGTGAAGATCGATTAAACGTCTTTGGATATAGAAATCTTTGCAGCAGATCGTATGACATGTAGAGGGCATCTCAGAAATGCCAGCTCTGTCTTGAATTTTTATGTTTCTTCAATACAATGTGTCATTGCAGTAGTACCTTTGTTTTGTCTTATCCTTGATTTCTTTGTGCCATTTTTTTGTTGCAAGACTTATTTGTGTGTTGTATACTATAACAACTGCAGTTTGTCTTTCAATCTTTGTTCAGTGGGACAGCCAGAATATACGACACGTAGCAAATGCGATCTCAATTTATTACGTTTTCTGCGTATCATACAGCGTTTAGTCAAAGAAACTGATAAACCTTAGATGATGTCCGAAACGTCATCGTGTTCATGCATGGGTAATTTCGAGTCAGTTGGGTTTGATAATGCAGTAAATGCTGCAGTGTAGCTTCTCATCATCATCATCATCTTGACAGCATCTCATCTCAGGCGAGAGGGTTTGAAGATATGAAAAGTTTAAGTTGTTACTTTGTTCTAGTCCTGACAAATTTCCCCCTTGAAGCTCTTTTCTCCATCTTTTCTCTCTTCTTCCTTGTTTTCTCATCTTCCTCACCACTCTGTAAGGGGTAATTTAAACTTCTATGAGGATCACACACACACACACACACACACAAACACACATATATATATATATATATAATGAAAAATGAGGCCTCAAAAGAGAAAGGAACATGTACCTCTGGACCATGTGATGAGAGAAAGCCTTTGGCAAGAGTGGAGAGCTGATAGGCAGCAAATCCTGGAATCTGGCGAGTGATGAATATCATATCGATTAATCAACAACGCCTTATACGTAGCCATTTTCAGAGTACAATATGCTTCCCTTAGTGAATAATGCACGAATCCATTAATCATCAGCATGAGAAAATAACTTCCATGAGAAATATCAGCAAGTAAAATAATGGAGACTTTTAAATTTTGAGTCTTTTTAGCTCTAAGTGAGCTGCTTGACCCATTAACACAGCACAACTTAGTTCACAATTGCTTTTTTACAAGGACTACTGTATGGAAAGAACAATCTGAACAAGTAGACCAACTCGAAAACATGGAAGAGAAACTTACCACCAAATATATGTACCAAAACTTCTCTGAAATGATGGAACCGAGCTGGACAAAGCACGTGATGTAGATAATATCATGCAGATATCTGAAAAGAAAATCATCACAACATTTGAACAAAACATACACCCGCGTGCTAAAAATTGGTAGGAGGAAGCCATACGACAGAACGCAGAGCTTACCAATGCAAGATTTTATTACAAGAACGAAGCTTAATGTTCATAGGGGAAAACTATAGCTAAACATACATCACAATGCTACTCATCAATGATGGAGAATAGGCATTCAGCCGATCGAGTGGTGACTGTTAAAAATCTTTCAATGTGTTTGGAGGATCTTTCCCATTCTTCTTCAGTTTATTTTTGGACAATTACAATTTTTTTGTTTTTCTCAAGATTATATATCACAGTACAAAAACTCAAGTTTAGTTCAATGAAGGTAAAATAATGCGTGGCTTATCATCAATAAGCAAATTGCTATCAAATTCTCAAAAAAAAATAAAAAAAATACCCAGAAGCTATAAGCTTACCCACAAATTCCGCCGGTGCTCATATCAAATCCGCCGTCTATGAGGTCCCCGTCGTCGCCATAGCTCGGTCTAGCCATTGCTTCGAGCTGCTTGTAGGGGACATAGTAAGCCAGCGAGGTCAACACGAGCCCTAACCAATGAGTCCAAGTGAAGCTCGAATGGAATATTCCCAATCTCATAACCAAATAGATCACCTGTTGCACATCGCACAATCGAATCAATCAATAACAAGAAACAAAAAAAATACCCTCAATTGAAAATAAAAAAGAGCATATCTTTCAATTACGTTGGAGATGATGATGAGGCGCATGAGGTTCCTCATGTGCCGAGCGTTCTCTTCTTTGCGCTTCTTCGCACCTTGGTTCGCCATTCTTGGTCAACAACGTCGTCTTGGACTTGTTATCATATATATATCTTTACTCATTATAAGTCTGAATAGGCACCGTAGTAATCGTTACCTATCCTAATCGAATATTTAATATTATAATATTATTAGAGATAGTGTTACCTGTAACTTCCTGCTCTATAATTAAAGATATAATATTAATATAATAGGTAGCTTTCATACGTAATTATTTTACCTTATATTAAGCAAGTGACCTAATTTATACTTCACAGACCAACAACAAAAAAACATCTCTAAGTGACAATATTAACAATCCTTACTAAATATATATCGTAGTTAGCGAATATCTCTAACATACACTAATCTTCTATATAAACTGCACTTTTACATTACTCTATCTGACGAAACAGATAACATATTGACGCCAATTGAGAAAAAAGAAGCTGAAATGTTATTAGGTTTTAGTGCTGAAGACATAATCCAATCGGAAGAAAATGTACATTTGGTATGAATTATTTACAAAATTAATCTTCTCAAACATCTTATTGTTCATTATTTACACACACACATAATATATATATATATAGAGAGAGAAGACAAGGATTTGATGCTCATGCGATCAACACTACATTATAGATGATACCATCATTATATCATATCAAAGGTTATCAATACAGAACAACGGCCGAATCATTTACACATTACAATGTTATCGCATAACTTACTGTAGGGTCGGAGGTTTCAATAGGTGATCAAACAAAAGCATCATCAAGCAAAACAAAAGCAGTTGATTCCCCATATCGTGAAAGTAAAAGAACGAACTACTAAAAACATAAGACGCGGACGCCTACTGCCTATCTAACGCATCAGCCAACAACGAAGCTTTTGTCTTTTGTCGCTGTGTTTATACAAAGCACATAAATCAACAACCTTTTCAGCTGTAAACTTAATGAATGTGATCGTTTATAGTTGTTCAGGTTTTGATGTTCTTCCTGACTAATGTAACTGTTAAATATATATATATATATAGCATTGTTTATATTCTATCATGTTTTTGATAATGTTGGTAAGAAAACAATTTCATGGAACTATATGGTTGAATCATTATGCGGCCAATATGCACTAGTATTATATATAGTAAAGATATCTTACTACAAATATATTGATTGATGTCACTTCAACATAAGACATGTTAATTAATGTCACGTAAAAGATCATATCACCTCTTATGTTGAAATGATATATTGATGTAACACCAATTAATACAACATAAGATATGCTCATATATAGTGCAAACCTAAGATTTTTTCTTCTTGTTTATATAATAACAATACAGTATAAATTTTATCCAAATCGCAAAAAAAATAAAAAATAAATAAATAAATAAATAAATTAAATAAAAATAAACTAGAACTCTTTACCTTACATTTTTCATTGAAATTCTGCATCTATTGCGCTTGTTCGATTAAGTTGAAAATTTTCAAAATGTCATCTTTTTTTCTTGAGGTATTTTCACGTATTTCCGTGCTACGACTAAGTTGTCTGAAAAAAATCTAAAAAAAACTTCCTGGGAACTAATCCCCCTTCCTATCTATCATGTCCTTCCACACGAAGTCGCTATGGTCCCGCAATCCGACTAAGTTCGAATCTCACTTTCAGATATGGAACAACCACAACTTTCAGTAGAACTAATCCCCTAACTTATGTGTTCTGTCTCAACTCCACACAGACTACGATAATCAAGAAGTTCAAATAAATTCGACCCATAACCTCCATTTGGCAATGTCATGACCCGAAGACTTGACTCGGACATCTTAGAAATTAAACATAATATATTCCCTAAATTCTTTCTTTGAAAAAGTACATAATATACAAGAAATTAGTAGGGGATGAGTTTCCAACAATAGCCAGCCCATTGATGCTTAATCAATCAATCAATGCAAGAAGCATCAGGAGGGAGGAGAACACATCTACTGCTGAAATGAGATAGAGTATGAGCCAGTATTTGGATCTTTAACAGCCTTAAAGTTGTCTACGCTCATACCAAAACGCCCCAATATGTTGTTCCCCAAATCTTTTAACTTTCCTGCAGCAAACAAGACAGCTCAGCTCCATTATTCAGTGACCATAAATCCTAGTTTACAAGATTTTACGTCGAAAAAACTAAGTTAAATATCTGCAATCATAAGCTGGGGCATAGGAAAAGAACTGTATGATAATATCCCGATTTTTCCCGCATTCCCTAGTAGGATTCAGATCAAAATGTTAGAACACTGAATGCTGCTGATCTTACCGATCGTTTCTTCTTTCATCTTTTCACGCTTTTCATCTGCCAAAGGCTTCAAGCGTGCTATAGTCCTTCTAGCTTGCTCATTCGACTGGTCCAATTCTAATACCTTTGTCATGTCTAAAAGCAAGACGACGGAAAAACAACTCAGACGCCCACATCGAGCACGGAAATAAGAGATCACGGAGAAATGACTAAATATTTGTATAATAATGAGTCCATATGCAATAGCTATGAAGAACAACAGTTAATAATCCATCAGTAAGAAGACCGCAGATGTAACATATTGGACCAACAGCTTAAACCTGCGATTGACTCTTCGTACTGTTCGAGCTTTTCTCTTGCCTCGGCTCTCCTCAGAAGAGCCTTTAAGTACGTTGGATTCAAGTCTAATGCCTTTGTACACTCCTTGAGAGTCTCTTCATATTTATCCTATATACCACATAGGCTCAACATCGATTAAACATAAACAAGAAACAACCTCATGACAGGACAAAATCTGGCATAAGAAAATCACCTGCTTTGAGAAACACACAGCTCGGTTTGAATAACAAACTGAACGCAATTCGGCAGATGAATCACTATCAGGAGCTGTTTGTATTGCAAGCTCGTATTTTGACAATGCTTCGTCATACAACCCTTCTTTAAATAGCGAATTTCCTTCGAGCTTCAACTCATTTGCAAGAGATAATGCTCTCTGCTATGTGAGAATAACAAACGGCTAATAGAGTATTAGAAGAAATTGCAGGCGTTTGAGGAACATACATGAATCGGACGGTAGATAAACGATAGGTAAGCAAATCGACATAACTCAAACTCAGCGAACGAACACGGATGCACAAAATCAGCTACAGACCGTACCGATCGAAGAAAACAAATGTTTATGATTATTAAGAATGGTACGCAAGTAGCAGATTCCATATATTACCAACATCAATCTATGCAACTTTTGGTCAAAGACGAACCATCTATTTCATTTCTCGAGCTATTATTACCTCGTGGGATTCATTATCGACTGCCTCGAGGTTTTTCGGTTTTTCTTCTTCATTGTTTCCATTCTTAACACCATCATCACCATCATAATCGCCACTATTGTTACAACTACGACTGGGATCGTGAGGAATATTACTCTGCAGTTCCGAAATGGCGGCGCCGAGCTCGCTATCACTGGCCGTTTCGTAGCCGTCGGATTGATTATCAGCCGCTTGAAGATCAGATCGAGGTTTTTCCTCTTCTATCACGGCCATTTTCTTCTTTCCGAATGTGAAGAAAAAATCTCAAACCCCCACACTTCTTGCGATTCTAAAAAGCCCGCGACGTCGTGCGGCGTGTCTTGGACTTGGGCCTTTATGTGGGCCATTTACGCAACAATTGACCCATTAAATTTAAAAACTAAAGGCCCACTAAAAGCGTGGGGACATAAATCGTTCCGTTTATTATTTACTTTTTTTTTTTTTTTTATTTATTCTTATTTTAGCAAAGCATGACCTATTATTATGAGTTATGAGTTTTTTTTTTTCCCCGATTTTTTTTAATGGTCCACAGGTATCTCCACTCAATCTGGCTATGGACTAACCCCTAAATACCAGCGTGGGCTTTGCGCCACACAGACTTGGCGGATGCTTAATTGCGCCACAGACTCCAGTGGTGGGACTAATCCCTGGGGTCAGATGAATACGTCTCAAACCCACCTGACAACGATAGTCATGAGAAATAAATCTCATGGAGCCTACTCAAGGAATTGTGGGAGAGGAAATTCGATTTCATGACCTAACCCACAAATTCTTAAGGCCTCCTCCTTGACCACTAGAACAAGCCTCAATTATGAGTTATGAGTTATGTCCAAAAAAGACAGGTTTTTTATTTCACTAAAGATTTATGTAAAATCAGACTCAGACATATAAAAGAAGTATTAGATAGTTTTATTAAATTAATAATAATCTATTAAATTATTAGTCTTCTTGGCCTTCTTCTTGACAAGGACAATCAAAGCCACAAAGACATTGAGGAGGTAATGCTTGTCCAGCTGGAGTACACGTGGCTTTAGGGTTTCCATCTTTGAAAGCTTTGAGGCATCTCTCCTCACATTGGACGCACAAACCTAAATACGTCGAGCACAAGCACGTTTTCCCATCTACTCTAACCATATACTCAACTGCAAGAAAAAAACATATAGAAGATGATATAGTACATTTGTTTTAAATATATACATATTTTATATAATTGATGTAAAAAAAATAAAAAAAATACTTTACATACATGATGCAAAAGCAAGAATGCAAATGATGAAAGAAATAGATGTGGTGTTGGCAGCCATTGATGAATAGCTATATGTTTGTTATTGAGAAAAAAGCAGTCTCAATTCCCTATGTATATATATTTATATATATATAAAAGAATGGAATAATAATGAGATCTTTGTCTTATTTTATCTGACGAGATCAGTAAGCACTAAAGATCATTTAATTGCACTTTATTAATAAATTAATTATGGTAGGCGGTAGCATCTTTTTTTTTTCAATGGGAAATAAGCTTAAAGAACTGATTATAAAAGTACTAAAACTGCAAAAAATAATAATAAAATAAAATAAAATAGTACTTCAAATCGAAGTTGAAGAACCCTTATTGTCAATTATTAATTTCTGCCTTCTCAGACAAAAGTGGTTCTTCCAAGATAATAATGCTGCAATCTCCATTGTTGTCAGAACACAATACGACGTCGTTTTGCTTCTTCAATGGATCTTCCTTTCTATCATCCTCGTTGTAGTCTTTGGCTTTACCCCACAGCACAAAATACAGCCCAGCAATCACAGCCAATGCACCCACCAAGCTATTATATATATATATAAAAAAAATAACAAATAAGAACATCAAATTTTAAATAAAATTAAATAATCTTAGCTATTTTTGCTGCATTATATAACTGCCACGTAACGGTAATACCTTCCGGCGTAGAGCTCTTCGTGCAAGAAAACAAAGGCAAAGACTGTGACAATCACCGTACACAGAGGGTTGAACAAAGCGGAGAAGAGAGGGCCTCTCCTCGAAATGCACCATGCTTGAGCGAAGAACGTAACCGCGGAAGCCAAACCCTAATATTATAGATCATAATGAATCAAAGTTTAATAAAATTTGCTCTGCCCCTGCGAAAATAATCGAATTTTTAGGTACGTAGTAATTATACGATTATTATTTACCGCGTATAAACAAGTGAACACTTGGAGGAATGACCCGAGCTTCCAAGAATTTGAATTCGGTTCTAAGATTACGGTCACTATCCCGGATTGTACGGTGGCGATGAGGCACATCCATGCGGTGAGGGAGAGGTGGTCGGGATAACACGCCGTTACATGGACCTGAAAGAGAATACGAATTGTCGGACATGCGAGCTAGGGTTTTTTTTTTGTTGTAAAGAAATAAAATATATAAAATTTAAATAAGATAGAAGCTCTCTTCAAGCTTATTATTTTTGTTGAAGTAGTCATTCAGCATGGTTTCAGAGCATATCCTTATAGGTCATGAGAACGAATCCTCACGACCACCCATTAAAATGAAATTCAGCGTATAAGGTTGGATGAAAATTAAATCAGCCTAGACATGAGTAAACGTGTTGGACATAAAATATAAATTTATAATATGATACACTTCCTATAAGATTAAGTTTTTGGTGAGTTGATAATTCAACGTGATATTAGAGCCTAGGCCAAGAGGTCATGTGTATGAATCCTTACGACTACCCATTAAAATTAAATGACACGTCTAAGGCTTAAATAAGTATGTAATCAACTTAGCCATGAGGAAAGTGTTGGAAATAAAATAATATATATATATATAATTCCACTTCTGAGGCGAGCATAGCCCAGACTTGTGTGGTCGTGTTGGAAATAAAATTATATAAAATTAAAATATGATGCACTCTATTCAAGCTATGAAATTCCACTTCTAATGCTATAATAAGAATGAAATCAGCATAGACGTGAGACACATGTTGTAAATAAAAATAACAAAATTAAAATATGATACACTACCTTCAAACTATAAAATTCCACTTCTAAGGCTAAATAAGAATGAAATCAGAGCCAGACGTATTGAAAATAAAATATATAAAATTAAAATTTAATTGACTCCCTCCAAGCTTAATCTTTTAGGTAAAGTAACCCTTCAGAATACAGCGCGATTTACTCGCAAATTTGATCATTCGAGATTTTCACAGCAACAATAATGAAATGCCAAGTGAGGAGAATTGACTATTTATTACCTGCAAAATTAGCCAAAGTGACCAGCAACTACTGCTTCCGAGCACGAACAAACATCCCAGCAGCCACATGTCGCCGCCGCGCTGTCCGAAAATAGAACCTCGGTGATGAAATTCAACGTTGAGCAGTTTTGGGCCTTTACATAGCGCCATCGTCGCAGCACCGCCGACGCATGCCAACGTTCCAATGATCTTCGCCAGGCTTCTTAGGTTTCTTACATGGATCTTCTCCAGCCTAAACATAGGGCTTTTTAGCATGTAATTACACATGACAGTAAAGATCCATTTGAAAGAACTAAATTACATTGTTATGTAATTAATTACCCCATTAAATAAGCCATTAGGAAGGTGATGGCAGGCACTAAGTTGCCCAATGCGCTTGCTACAGACGATGAGGCCAAGAACAAACCCTCGAAGTATAAGTTTTGGTTAACCGTAATCCTGCAAGAAAGTTAACAAAGATTAGCAAGTACTTTTGAATTTATATATGTATACCCTACCTTGAAAATTCTAATTGTTATACATAACATTCATTTTTTTTTCTTTTTTTAACTGTCAGGAGTTATCCCCACACAATGTGACTAAGTTTAGTTTGAATCCAATCTGAAACTCATTCGACTTCCAGCGGGACTAATTTCCCTTATCTGTTTGTATTATTCAGAGTCTACACAAACTACGATAGCCAAAAAAATCTAAATGGGATCGAACCCTTGACCTCCGTAATGAAGTATCAAGAGTTAGACCCCTTCATCTACCCCATATTTGACCTATCTCTTGGGAACGTTTTATAACATAAAAAGGCTCCATGTTGTATAGGTTCGAAAAAAGAAAAAAAAAAAAATAACATGTAAAGGATATACATCACCTAGCGGCCTTACTGTAAAAAAAATCAGGGTTTGAACACTACTTAGATCTAGAGATCATGAGAATATTCTTACAACAAATAGCAATGTTTTTTTTTTTTTTTTTTTTCTCATTTAAAATAGAAAATAACATTTTATAAATTGGTAAAAAAAAAAGGAAAAAGATTGTGACTTGCCCAACAAAGGAGAGCAGGCTGATCAACCAGAAGTTCTTCCATCCCAAACAACATGTTGTTCCTCTCCTGCATCGTTGCATATATAATAAATATTTAATTTAGAATTAATATTATAAATATTAAATCATCATCATCATCATCATCATCATCATCATCATCATCATCACCTTGAGTTGTTGAAATATGCGAGTGGGGCAATGAGCAAGAAGGCTGTGGCTTGCCTGTAGACAACATAGACCCTTGAGCTCAAGTCTTGTAATAAAGCTGCTCGACCACTTAGGGTTAAGCCTGCGTATATGAATTGACACCCAATCATTACAATTATTGGCTTGTAATGTTCCAAACCCATTATTCTCTCTCTCTCTGTAAATGAACGTGAGGATCTTTGTCTCGAAGGCTCGCCCACAGTCACACCAAGCATATATATATATGTAAGCAAATTAATTTTTTTTATGATTTTTTTTTATCATTTATATGGAAGGCAGACAGTGTATTATTATCTGTAAAGGTGTGAAGCTGTACATTATCATCGATCGAAATGCTCATCTCTTTTTATAGTCTTTTATGACAGGCGAATGATTACTTCACTAAAACGTGGATTTATGTGAGACCAATCTTTATCTTGGAATCTTAATAATTAAATATGGAATAAAATGCACAAAAAAATGACAAAAATAGCACATAAATAAATGATATTTATTGTTAGAAATAAATGATATAGTTACTTGAGGGGTTAATGTGAATTGTTGGAATTCATTTAATAAATTTATGATGGGGTTAAGTTCAGTGAATTAAATAAATTCATTTAGTGATCAATTGAATAAGATTCTTAAATAAGATTTATTTTAAGAAATAATAATAAAAAAAATTAACAGATTGGATTCATATTGAACAAAAAAGATAAATTCGTATGACTCCTTGAAATGCCTTCAAATACCTATAAATATAAAACTACTCAGCACAAAATAGACTTTACGTTTCGGTTGTATCCTGAGAAAGACCGTCCACAATCCCCTATCCATATGAAAAATAATCCCGAAATCGAAACAATTCGCTATCAAAAAATCCAAGAATCTTAAAACAGATTAAATTTGTGACCAACAGTTCTAATTTGCTTTTTTTTTTATGAGTTTTCTCGTAAATGTTGTATGAAAAAAATAAATAAATAATCGAACAATTAATATGTTAGTGAAATCATTCACTCATCTTAGAGGGCAATGATATAGTTGTCCTTTACTTCTTCCATACATATCATATGACTTGGCATGCCGTTTTACACTCGTGTAGCTGACTCGATCCCATGTGTATGTACATCATCATCATAAGTATCTTTAAATTAATTAATTTGATTTATTTGGTTGTATGCAATTTTATTTTATTTATTTAATTATTTTGTCGTTCTTATCGTTTGTAGCAGCAGATTGGTACGGCACGCAAATTCCTTGTCGTCCTTCTGTCTCTCTCTATTTTTATGTAATATATATTCCATAGACTTTCTCTGCAGAAGGTAATAACTATAGAGTTGTAATTGGCTTGGCTTCATAAAATCTTATATATGTGACGGTCGGTGACGTATATTTGAGTTGAGGCACATATTATATTTTGTATTATACTGATTTAATTCTTTTTTCAATACTTGTGTTGTATTGTATTGAACATTAATGGAAAACAAAGCATTTAAAATGTAAGAATAATTTCATCCAAGATATGTCTAGCTAGACCAATAATTAATGTATGGATCTTGACATGTCCAAGCTATAAATATGTAATGGAGGTCTAAAGAATTATTCAATGACGCACACGTGCATGGGCTTTCCCATATTCTTGATTTGTACCACACATATATATATTTATCATTTTATTTTATTTAAATTGAGGAGGACAGTGCTCATCAACCACATGGAAATTAAATGAAAATAAAATATAATAAATGTACTTTATATATATATAATATATATATATATATATATATATTCTGTCTCGATGTATCCCCATTCGACATATGACTATGAGTTAACCCCTAAATACCGGTGTGGACATGCGCCAGAAAAATCTGGCGAAGGCTTAATTGCGCCACACACTCCAGTGGTGGGACTAATCCCCGGGGCCAGATGAATGCGTCTCAAACCCACCTGACAACGATAATCATGGGAAATAAATCTCATGGGGACTACTGAAGGAATTGTGAGAGGGGGGATTCGATCACACGACCTAACCCACAAATCCTTAATGTCTTTCCCCGACCACTAGATCAGGGCCTCATTGACAATAAATGTAACTTTATAAACTAACAATTTTTTTTTTTTTTTTTATTTGGGACGACGACCGTCCGTGTCAGTAAATTGCTAATTTTTCTTTGAAAAGTTAACCTAAATAATATAATTTAATTCAAACATAATGAAAGAATTTATAGGGAAGTTAAAATAAAATAGATGCAAACCTATGTTTGGAGCGTACCTTATAATGTTTATGACCCCTCCATGTGTGCACTTGCATTTTCTAACTCGTTTCTTCTTTTATATATATTTCTTTTATATATTTGTTTATACATACATAAATACATGAACTTTACAACAATGAAATATATATATATATATATATAATTCACGATGTAATAAAGTCATTATATATATATTTTTTAATTTGTTGGAGGCTAAATGGTGGTCAAGAAAATACTGTACACATCCATGCAAGAGGCCAAAGAGAATCACAAGATATATATTATATACATACACACATACATATATATATATATATATATATATAGAATATGTATATCTCGAAGCAAATGCAAGTTTTCAGTACTCTGAGACATTAGTGGTCATACTAGTTTGAGAATTCCATGTGATGACCATGTGGCTATTTTCCTTTTTTTTTTTTTTTTGTATATTCTAACTTATATGTCATAATTAATAATGTATGTCACCCCCGGGATTTACGGATCATAATTCAATAAATGATATATCATAAGTTATAGTCTAACAACAGTAAAAACATACGAAGCATTATCAAATTATATTTCTAAATCGAATGACATCAATGCTAGTACAGTACAACTTTAATTAAATGTTCGGTTTTCGAAAAAAAACAAAAATGACGATACTTAGTAATTCAAATATATAATTTTCCCATAAAACTTAGTAATTCAAATTTATAATTTTCTTCAGCATATTGTTAGAGGATACTTCGTATAGTGTACTTCAAGATTATAACTTCTTGTTTTTCACTATTTATTGGTCCTCACATTATGGTAGCAAATTAAACAATCAAAGAATTGACTATTGAATGTGTGTACTTTATTATATGTTATTTTCACAAAAAAAAAAAGTAAAAGAAATCAAGAAAAACATAATGTCTTTGCCATCCCTACCTTTCATTTCATAATTTTAATGCCATTGACGATTTCAACTTCCACATCAAACTTTGACTACGTTTGCTCCTTACACACACACACACACACACACACACACACACACAAGAGAACAACGCTACAAAAGTTAGGTTTGCATTTGCACATCAATATAGAGTTGGCTCTAATAATAATATTTGTCTATATATGTGAATATAACACACACACACACAAAAAAAAAAGAAAATAAAAATTCAATCTTTTCTTTAGGTTTTCTTACCCTGTGGGACATCGACTTCCATGTGCCAGCATGTGCTGTGTCTTTTCTCTATAGTTGTCCCACACCATCGATCACCATCGATCATCTCTTTTCTTTCTTTTATATTCAACCAAATAAATAGGCTTTATGGTCTTTGTTGTTCTTCTCATTTCATTACACCATTTCTTTTTCTTCTTCTTCTTACCAGTTGGATCCCAATAAATCTCCTTTCTTTCTCTTCCCTCTAACCTCTTTCTCCATATACGTTCTTCCATTTTCTTTAGATCTTGGAGTTTCTTTCAATTATCTTCTCAACAATGAAGTCAAGGTATATGCTTTTTATTTGATATTAGATTCTTTGGTTCATATGGGGTTTCTCTGCAAATTTTGAAAACTATATATATACATATATATGTCTTGCTATAATGTTAGTGTTGCCAATACGCACAGTGTGTGTGTGTTTTTATAATGCATTTTCCAACTTATCTGCAGAAGTATAAAGGCATATGAATCATCGTTGCTCAGACAAGAATTCCTCAAGAAATGGATCAAAGGTCTTTACATATACACCAAACATAATCCCAGAAAGAGCATGAACATCTCAGAAAGAAAGAAAGCCATAAAACTGTCTGCTGACGTCGCCATTGCTTCGACGAGAGATCCTTCGACTCTATGGAGCCGATCATTGATCTCCAAAATCCCTGCAGAAAACGACGGCGCAATGAAAATCGTCGTTCGAAAGATAACGGGCGGCAAGGCCGTAAATTCGGACGACAGTATACTTAACTGCAAGCCCTCGCTAACATGCACGAAGAAGATGTCGAGGAGGAGCATTAGGTCACCTAGACGCATTGTGCGCAGTACTAAAAGTGTTGTTAAGGCGAGCTCCATAGCCAGGAGATTGTTGAAGAAGAAGACAAGCGTGCTTAAAAGCCTTGTCCCCGGCGGAGAGGGGATTAAAGACGGCGTAACTCTGATGAAAGAAACCCTAGATTACATCGTCTCGCTTAGGGTTCAAGTGGATGTAATGAGGCGTCTTGCTAATGCTGCTGAGAGGTTGAATGCTTCTGAATTATTTAAGGTCAATGGTAGTGATTAAGCCTAAAATCTTGCTTTGTCTTATGTTTTTGTTTGTTTTTAACTTTCATCGGCTGCTTATGTTTTAGATATTAGTGAAGATATATATATTAAAAGGCATGAATGTGATGAAATGTTTTAGATTGAAGATGTTTACTTAGGACAATAGCTTTAATTATTGTTATTACTTCAATGGAGATTTTGATCACCATAAATAAAGATTTACGATTGTTTCTAAATTTAACTCAAAGGGCTTTCACTTTCCTTCAAGGGTAGCAATGATCATGAAGATAACAATGGGAGATAGTGACAGTGATATTTTTTACTATTTTTTTTTTCTGTTTAGTGTCATTTTCTTTGATCATATAAATGGGATTTCTTACAGAGATGCAAACTGTAACATTTTCTTTTCCTGGTAATCATGATATCTCTGACATATGCCCTAAATGGTTAATTGTGTGATGTAATAGAACACGATTTCAATATATTAATCAGAATCTTATACTATTCAATAATCGTCTTCTTCATATAGATATATGGTTTGAATTAATTGTTTTCTTGAAATTACATTCACATGCAAATTGTTTGTACTATACATGTAGTATTCTCAAATATAATAATTAATTTATATCGGTTTTATCTACTTGTTTCATGATATTATAAGGACTAAGGAGGGTATCTATGTATCTATATAGAGTAAAAAAAAATGTTTTTCCCTTACATGAACAAACAAACTTATAATAGTTGAAAATCACGAATTGTAAGGTTGATTTTTCATTTACTAATACAATATTATAAAAAAATTGTCATTTGAAGATATAGATTGTCCACTGTTTTTGTCGAATGAAAGGCAGGTTTAACTAATACAAGGTTCTAGCTATGTCTCTGTGTAATTAATTGTAAAACTGTAATTAATTTGTATGGGTCACAATTGTAGTTAGAGAAAGTTAAGGGACCAAACAGCAATTAAATATTTTATTCTCTAATCTTTTTTTCCATCTCAAAACTATTTCTGTCCGAGCATAAGCGACGCAGCGTAAACGAAACCTCCATCAACAAAACAGACAAAAAAAAGAACAAAAAAAAAAAAAAAAAAAATCCAACGGCGCCCCAAAAAAATCCCACCAAGAAAAGGAGAAATTATCACACAAATCAAACCATGTCCGCCTCCACCATCCTCGAATTAAATCCTCCCCTGTTATAAAATCCCATCATCCCTACAAAGATAGAATAATCCCAGCTCAAAAAAAGGAGTTTTTTTTTTTTTTAGCAAGAAGTATACGAACACATGCCGGCCATTACCCACCGCCCCCGCTCGCCGCCCCGGCGCCGACTCAAGCCCGTCTTCTGCATCCTCAAATTCACGATCATGGCGGTCATAACGCTGATCTTCCTCTTCTTCATGGGCTTCGCCGCCATAATCCTCCTGCACTTCTTCTTGATGTCAAACATTACGAAATCGCGGCCACGTGTCCACTGCCTCAGCCGTCCGATGCTCCCCGGATTGGTATACAAACTCAAAGACCTTTCTAAGGCGACGGATTGCGCCATATGCCTTGAGGGTTTCGAGGAAGGAGAAGTGTGCTGTGAGGTGCCTGTTTGCGGGCACTTGTTTCACGGGTCGTGTTTGGATCAATGGATCGGAAAAAACCCGTCTTGCCCCGTGTGTAGGAGTCGGGTCGATTTGGGCGGGTCGATGGATTGTTCGGGCGGTGAACTGAAGAGGGTGTTTGGTGGTGTTGAGGTTGACGAAGGTTCTTCTAGTTATTATTGGAGTGTATAGCCTATTAGCCTCTCTTACTTAGGCTCAGTTAAGTGTGTATGTATATATTTTCTTGTCTTTGGACATGATAAATGGTCATAAAAGTAGCATTAAGATGTTTGTTACTGTAGACTGTAGACGTAGATGATACTCTTGCAAGAAAGAATATTACCAAATAGATTGTGAGGGTAGTAGGGCATGAACTGGGATCTGATGTAGTAATTAATCTATCTTCTTGAAGTATGAAATATTTGAATGAAAAAGTTAAATTGGTCATAATATTTGTTGTTGATAATAAAGAAAATGTTCCCCAAGTTTAATTTAGAGAATATGCATCTGTGGAAGAGAACGCTTCAACGTTTTCTATCCTTATATATCCTTCAGACACGGGCCAATTTCGGACACACACAGAGGCGGGAGACTTCGAGAAAAGCTTAACGTTGCTATGTTTGATGCGACCCACTGGCTGTTTCAACACCATGTTTTCCGCACGCCTCGTCCAATTTTCGTTCGTGGTGGTTTCAAGTAAGTCTTTGTAATAAACAGAGCAACCTTCGAAAGACTGGCTTTTTATTGTAGAATTTTGAGTTCTTGTTTATTTCCCTTTAGTAAATGTAGGAGTTTTGATAAGCAGGATTTAGCACTTCAGAGTCCTAGTGAGCTCTGTGCCGAGATGCTATTAACTTTGCTGTTAAAAAGACAATGGCGACCTATCGTCTGGTGATTCTTCGGCTTACTTGATGTTGTTTAGGTTTGGGTATATAGCGTGTTTGTGGGCAAAGATGTTTGTTATTACAGCGGAAAATAATCGGCCTTTTCGGTTCAATAGCTGATATCGTGCTATTGGTGAATTCGATGTTAAACTTGGGAGGACTATAGACTGATAATCTGTGATTTTCCAGGGGCAAAGTGACAGCCTTGATTGATTTTCATCAGTTCTGTTAATTTTATTACCAAACTAAGATAAATTCGAAGAAAGAAATAACTAAGGTCGTCTAATCTGCAGAAGCAACGTCGGATTGAAGCGATCAACGGTGCATGGGCCATGGCGGGAATCACGGCTGCAATGGCCATTGAAGGCGAGACTGGAAAAAGCATTTTAGAACAGTTATAAAAAATTGTTTTATTGCCAGGATTCTGTTTTCTAATATGAATATTTTATCCCAAATCATGCTCTGGCTTTGTACTTGCAGTTGCATTTATGTTCATGAATGATCATCTGCTGCTGCTGATGTTTGTCTCTTTTATTACATATCAGATGAATAATGAATTATCTTTGTATGGCACTGAGCATTCATCTGCAATAATACTATTGAGAATCTAATCAATCCCATTACAGAATTCCAATCGACGAGGCTATCCTTACTAACATCAATCTCCGACCTAATCAGACGTCGTCTGAGAAAATTGAGTTGCAACGCTAACATTCTCAACGACAACATTAGAACTGTGATCAATCTTGTAAGAAATATCTAGCCCTTCTAACATAAGATGATAAACAACATCGTCAGATTGAGAAGTAAACAGCTCGATTCCATTCTCGACACCTCCGTCTTCATGGCCATTGTTACAAGCTCCATCTTCTTCAACTGTGGATTTATGAGGATGGCATCTTTGAGATACTGACCTTATGTCCCATGTAAGAACTTGCCTTATCAACGACATGAATTCGTCTGGAGATGCATATAGGGACTTCTTTTCCTTCAAAGAGTTCAAAAAGAAACAAACGAGAAAGTTAAAGCAGCCCGTTGTTGTCGAGATTGTAATATCAGAGCAAGTTTACTCTTTGTACTGAACACAAAGAAATCCATCGAATATTTTCGATACAACGATTGGCCTTGTAATAGAAATTTAGTTCAGAGGCTTACCGCCGGTGACCAACAATCTTCAAGACTTGACTGAAAGCTTTCGGAGAAGCTAACAGAGGCTACAGCTAGAGCATTGTCCACCTGTTCGATAATACGAAGTCTCAAATTTACGCAATCGAATGGAATTTGAAACATAAAAACTTAATACAGTTGTAAGAATGCTTTCCAAAGAAGTACCTTAACCCAGTCGGGAACTGTTGCTCCGTGTATGCTGTCGCAGTACGGCAAATAAGGTTTGATGTCTAAAACAGGCTGTAATAGAATATAAAAATTTTCAGTTTATAGCATAAAAATGTCTGATTTCGGCAAGAGAAACTTCTCTAATGAATAACTACCGTTCCATCAACGAGATCCACACCAGAGAGCAGTACCATATTGGCACATACTGCCTCCACCTTGATGATTTCAAAGCCAAAAAACAAAGAAACTATGAATATTTTTATATATAAATATTCGAAAGATGTAAGATAAAATACGTGCTTAATCAATGCCTTTGCGACAGTTAACCCAATCGGGCAGGGGCGATGTGGTGATCTTGTAGCAAAGACTCCGATCCTTTCACCTTTAAGTCTTGGCACTCTTACCTGTTTGTTTCAGTATTTCATATCTATCAAAAAATTCAAATCGATGTCTGAGGAGTTACGAAAGTAGAATGCTAGCTAGCTGCAAACCTTGGCCTTAAACTTTGAATGTGATGGATGTTTCCATAACTTGTCTAGATCGGTATTGAGATGAAACACGTAGATAATCCAGCAGTGTGAGTATCCTTCAAGACCCTCGAGCGAAGCTTGAGGAATCCGGGCAGGATCAAACATTAAGGATGCCCTTGAGAGAGGTACAAGTAAAGGTTGTCTAGGAGTCCCATTTCTGTAATAAACAACGGGTGTAGCATAGAACAAAATTTTTAGATTTTCTGATACCAACCAATGGTGCAAAGGAGAAGCCTTTTTTCCTTCACATCGATAGATTCTCAACTCATGACTTGATCCATCATTACAACATGGTTAGTTTCGATCGATGACATGATGATAAACGAAGAAATATGGCATTGTGAATGGAATCATTACTTAAGGAGGACATTTGAAGCTATAGTTGCATGGAAGAATCACAATTACCTCGTAGAGAAGCAAGAGCGGACGACTGCAATAGGTGCCATAGGGTATGAAATGGATACGGATTCTAAGCTGTCAGAACGAGGCGTGCTCAAAGCCTCCCTCAAATCCTGCAATGATTTGCAGAAAAAATGGCATGTTTTACGGGTTGGTATTGGATAATACTGTATGCATCGTACAATTTCGTATTCATATCTAAACGCAAGCACAATAAGAATCAAGCCTTCCCATAGTAGTAAACGAGCAAAATGATTAAAATGGCTGAAAAAAACTTAGAACCATTGTCACAGCCCCGAGGGGATAATCGTAAACTCTACTCAAATCCAATTAATACTTTACTCGACATCTCAGATTAGAACAGTCTCTACCCTCTAATTGCCAAATTATGCCTAATGTCAATAGATGTCTGAGAAACTATCCGAGAAAAGATGATTCAAGACTTTTATGCATCTGATTTATCAAATCTCATAAACACCATTTTCTTTCAGTACAAGATTAAGAACAAAGAAAGGCAATAAAAAAAAAATTGACCTTTTGAGCTCTGATGCGACCTTGTCTTTCAGCAGCACACTTCTTCAAAGCAGCCTTTAAGGAGGCCTCAAGCCTTTTAATTTTCTCGTCAGTTTCATCCCTCAAATCCCTTTTTGATTTCTTCATCCACAAATAAACTGCAAAAAGAAAAAAAGAAAAGAAAAGAAAATCAGTCTCGCATGATCTTTTGTTAATAAGTAGGGAACCTTTTACCAGACAGAAAAGCCAACGACAAAGTAATGGAGAGTGTGAGCCACTGTGAGTTCTTGACGACAGCCATCAAACACTTGAACTGAGCTTTGCAGTCCCATGTGAACAACTATTCATCTTACAATATTTGAGGAAAAGAAGCATTTGACTGAAATCTGAAGAGATGGGACTAACCCAAATTCTTGGGCTGGGCTTATTCGATCGAAAGCTTAAATATGTTTGTTTTCTTACAAGAAAGGTCCAGATGTAAGTAAGATAAATCGATCATGTATCTACTATCTATTGTATATTTCACTAAATAAAAAAAATAATAATAAAATAAGAAAAGCAAGCACGCCGGGTAAAAGATGAATTGAACCGGCTCGAATAAAGCTCGACTCGAGCTTGTAAACATTGAGCTCGAGCTCGTATATGTCGAGCTCGAGCTTGCTCTTGAGTGATCAAAAGCCCACAAGCACGCTCGCGGGCAGTTTTTTTTTTTTTTTATATTATCGAGCCTGAAAGCTCGAGCTAATTTAAATATAGTCGAGATGGAGCTCGAACTTGGAATTGAAGAGCTCATCGAGCTTGAGCTGGAGCCCGGAAAATGAGCTGAGCTCGGCTCATTTATACCCCTAAGCACGAATGCAAAGTTCAGTAAAATCGTGATCTTCACCCTCATCGCTCAGAGATGTCGATCAATGGCACCTAAAAGTTGTCGATCAATGGCACATCAAATCTCATGTTAATATGGAACGAATCAGTACCAGATGTTCACGCAAGGTGCTCACACATAAAATTCATGTTGTAATAAGTGTGAAAAACACAATCTTTCTCTTTTCCTAAACTCAACGCAAGCTTGCGAGGAATCATAGTCGAAGATCGGCGGTAATATTTTCGACATTCCACACATCGCCGGGGAGGGAACATATATGCCCACATGGACTCCTTAGACCTAATTTTTGCCTAGCAACCGTCTAAGCTGTCTAGACGCTAGGCCTCTCATCCGCCCGACTAGCACCTACCAAATTTTAGCATATTACCTACGATACATGACCATGAATAAACCCTTGCATAAGAACAAACGACGCCAAGTGATATACTTTTTTTGAGAACGATGCTAATTCACAGACCAACGTAAGCCGCCCGCCGCCGTCTCCTATAAAAAGAACATAACCACTTCACGGGCGAAAAAAAAAAAAAGAAAAAACATTATCAGCTTTCTTCTGCTCAATCACGAGACTCCTTTCTAACCACTAACCTACGACTGTATCTAACCCGACAAAACTAAACCTATGATTGCCTCGATCTGCAAAGGCACACAGCCCATCATCCTTCACAAATATTCACACAAACATATAATTATATAAATGACTATATAGCCAGCAGTCTTAGAGGTTCACACACAATGAAGCTCGCCGTGCTCATCACAGCCCTACTGATCATCCTCGCGGCCGCCCGCCGACCGCAAGCCCTAACGCCCAACGAGACCGTCTACGAAGCCTCCGAGCAGCTATGCTGGAGGTGCACCAACGAGGCCGTCCAGTTCCTATACGGGCACAACCTGGTCCGTGCGAGGAAGCTCGAGCTGCCCCTGACGTGGGACCCGCGGCTGGCGGACTATGCTCGGTGGTGGGCCCAGCAGAGGCAGGGAGACTGCCAGCTCATGCACTCTTTCCCCGAGGACGACTTCAAGCTGGGGGAGAACATATTCTGGGGGAGCGGGCCCACGTGGACCCCGATGGACTCCGTCGGCGCGTGGGCCGACGAGGAGAAGGATTACGACTACGGCAGCAACAGCTGCGCCGGGGGGCGCATCTGCGGGCACTACACGCAGCTCGTCTGGAGGAGCACGAGGAGCGTCGGGTGCGCTCGGGTCGTCTGCGATAGCGGGGACGTTTTCATCACTTGTAATTATTCGCCTCCCGGGAATTTGGTCGGTGAGAGGCCTTACTGAGGAGTTAGTTCTTTCATGGTAGTAAAAGCTGTGAATTGTGCTAAGGATTTGTTTTATGCCAATGTTTTAAAACGTGTACTGTGCACTGCATCGCGTTTTAGTTCCGATATTGTATAGCGTAAATAGCGTAGTGAGTTGGGTAAGCTTTTCGAACAAGCCCCTTTTAATTCTCAAAAAAAAAAAACTTAATATATAACAAGCATTTTTACAAGCAAATAAACCAATGTAAAAAAGAAAATAACATTAAATTTTAATCCTATATATATATATATATTTAATTTTATTATTTTAAAAATTAAATTCATAAGCTTTATATATATTTTTAATTTTATTATTTTTTAAAATTAAAGTATTTCTAAAATTTTTCTCCCCTAAAATATGTATTTTATGTTTTTTATATCATTATTTTAGCTTTAAAAATAAAAAAATTTAAGAACGAGCTATATTATTTGCGCTTCAGCGCATTTTTAAAATTTTCTGTAAAACACCGTTTGATGGTAATAATGTATTAAAAATAAGATCAAGAAACTAAAGTACCCATATTACAAAAACCTTAAACAAGTGCCTGAAAAGGGGAAAAGGAAAGAATCCTACCCAAAGCTTTATTACACTCTCCCTCAATATGCCAGACATATATCTATCTACCTTCTACCTGCTAAAATGTGAGAAGGCTGGACTGCTCGAAAAATAAAAATAAAATCGAGTCGAAATATACGGCCGAGGAAGGTGGGATTTTATCCGATCGTACGCTTATGTACAAAAATCTTCAAGACCAGAAGACGGAGAGAAAAAGACCATACCACGAGCAGCAGCATAGTCCTGCAGAGATTAAGACTTCCATCAACGCATAAAGAAAAAGAAAAAAACAACGGCGGAAAAGTGGAAAGAACTCAGAACGACTTACGCTCTTGGTTGTCAAGCTGGTCTCCGCCATATGTTACAAATAGTTTTATTAGATGCGGTAATATTGCGTATTATTTCTGCTCCATGAGCAAAGAGACCATAATAATATTATTCATTAATGGGTACTATGCTATTTATTGGAGGCTGCCTCGAACGAAGGCTTCTAAGGATCATTTCAGATTCATCGGAGCAGCCATATTCCTCAACTTCTGAGAGATTTCGGAGAAAGATGGCCTCTGTGTTGGATCGTCGGCCCAACAACTTTCCATAAGTGATTTCCATTCGGGGTCACACCAGACGGGGGTTTGTGGGCGCAGTGTATTACTAACGATCCCTCCTACATATAAGTTCGATCGTGACGTACGTTGAACTGTGGTGTTCATTCGCTAAAAGAAAACAAAAAAAAAAAAAGGAGGAAAGAAAAGACGTACCAATTATAGAACAACCGTGCATGCCTGCATAGGGCTCGTCGCCAGTGAGCAGCTCCCACATGACAATTGCAAACGAATAGACATCGATCTGTCATGTCCCAGAAAAAGTGAGGATGTAATGACTTATAGCACGTTGGTTATAGAGGGATGGAAACAAATGCGATTGTGCCATTAAGTAATACCTTTTCTGAAACCATGTTACACTTTCCGTTCAAAAGTTCAGGTGCCATCCATGGTAATGTCCCACGTACACCTCCCGACACTAAAGTTTTGTGCCTTACCTTTGACAATCCCATATCACCAATCTGGATTTTCGCGAATAAAAACGATAGGTAATTAGATCAAATGGAATAGAAGGAAATACTTCAACCTATAGATGTTCACAGAAATATATATATATACAATCTACCTTGCACACTGGACGATGAGGGTCTCTCATGTTTACCAGAAGGTTCTCACATTTCAGGTCAAAGTGAACGATTTTCTTCTCGTGCAAGTACTCCATCCCGATGGCAACATCCATGGCGATTATGAGTCTTTTACGCCGGTCGATTGTACTGTGAAAGGATATCATGTCAATCGTCACTGACATATACTAATGATATTCTTCTCCATGGAGAAATTACCTATTCTTCTTCTGGAGATACTGCTTCAGTGATCCATTGACCATGTACTCGGTCACTGTTGCCAAAGATCCGTCGGGACCATCGCGAACGACGCCATAGAAAGAGACAACATTTGGATGGTGCAAGGAACTTAACAGAAGAGCTTCCTTCCAGAAATCAGCGATCTATTTAAGTCACAACATATTACGATAAGATAAAATGAGACAGACTTACGTAAAACTTCTAAATTATCTCTCTGAAAATAATAAGGGATTCGATAGAAATGGAACAGTGTACATGGAGAAGTAACAGAGGGGACAACTCCTCCGTCAAACAAAGTGGTAGCATTAAAAACTAAAAATAATTTTGCAGGCAATGGACGAACAAGAAATGAGAGCACTTACATAAATTGCATATGTGATTCGTATATAGGAAATAAGACTTAGAGAGGCATTCTTTGAGATGCAATAGTAAAAAAGGATTATTTGATACCAGGCGTTCCCTCTCAGATGGCCTCGCGTCAAAGCAGCTGGCTTTTATTTTCTTTATTGCTACATCTGATCCCTTCCACTTACCATGGTATACAGAACCATACGTACCAGACCCTAACTCTCGTATCTCCTCGAGGTCTTCGTATTTTATTGTCTACAATGATAAAAGGTGTAGAATGAAATGGTTTCGCTTGAGTTATTCACTCACGAGAATTTTCGCATATCTAAGATTTGTTGTCTGAAATAGACTATGACATCACTGATACAAAGATTCCGAACAAGTTACCATATAAAAGCATGCAGAAACAAGTTGCATACGAACCTGCAATCCTCGATCAATTGCTTCTGCCTCAGCTTTTGTAAGCTCGATCTTGGAGTGGTTAGTATTCTCATTTTCAGGCTCCATATCTGCTGCATCGATATTCCCCTCCTACAGAACAAAAAAATTATCAAGAATGAGAATGATCAGAAGTCCAGAAAACAACAGCATAGCTGTACAGACGATACATACCACACCATCTTTATGATTTTGAGCATCCACTTTCGGACCAACGTCATCATCGCAATTTATTTCAGTTTCCACCTGTACTTTTGCTTTCACCTCTTTCAAACTCTGCAAAGCAGCCTCTTTCACCGATTCGATCAGCTCAGGCAGGAAGTCTAGCTGATCGGCGGGTTCCTCCTTGGGAGCACAAGCACTTGTTGCCTCTACATTTAATGCAGAATCCTCGGGCTCAGGTTGTTGAACAGCTGAATTGATTGGCCCAGGTGCAATAGCATCTGCGTCTTGGTTAATGGCACAATCAAGAGTAGAATCTTCTGCCTCAACCGTATTTGTCTCTTTCGTCTCCTCAGACACGTTGCCATTCATCATAGCTGATTTAGCACCTTCACTGCCATCATGGAGATTTGCTTCAGATGCAGCAACATTAACATCCAATGCATCACCAACAAACGGTACAACTTCAGACTCAGGACAAGAAGTCGCAAGATTAGTTGAAACACCCAATGGTATATTAGATTGCTGATTCTCCATCATGTACGTGGGCGCCATTTTTAAAGCTTGGTTATGAGGATAATCTGGTGCAGGAGATCCATCAAATCCCGCAACTCTTTGTGATGGATCAATCCAAGGATTTTGATAAGCCAGACCAGCTTTCATCCTAGGGCTGCTCTCTCGAATGAACCCTTTGGAGGTAGAACCGTTAACAGCATGAGACGACGCTGATGTTTCATATGAGGGAACCACTGGGCTGTGGACATTTCTCCATAAAGCTTGTGAGGGCATATGAGCATGAGGCACTTGGCAGACACCATCAATTCCATACATAAAAGGAGGATTTACATACCGAACAACACGTTCATCCATAGGTGGCAGATGAATCTGCGGACCAGCTGCCATGGATTGGTCTTGAATAACTTGAGCACCATAGTCCACACCAGGACGAACATAGTGGTGATCATCATGATGCACATAATGGGGCTGCAAGTGATGTGAATCACCACCCACGTTACCGTGGGTAATAGGAATACTAACACCATTTTCCACAATGTAACCAGCAGATACCGGCGGTCTCAGTTCCTCGGCCCAAGAAATAGGTTGATGGGGCGAAGCCCACCCTCTTTCATGACCTTGCATTTCGTGATAATGATCTCGACAGTACAACGGAGGAGGATGAATATTTGCATCAGGGTTAACTACGTATAATTCTCTATTTGCAGGCGATCCAACACAAGAATTAGAACCCGAGATATATCCCGCACTCCCTATATTCGGTTGATCTGCATGTGGATGTTCAGGATAAACCTGATTTTTATGAAAAGCAGTCCGGCAATATTCGCAAATACTATTCCCTTCATAAATGTTGGACCCTTGCATTATATTTCCAGGAAAACCCGCCTTTTCACTGACCACGGGGCTCGGTGAAACCATCAAGAGATTATCTTGATATTGCAGCTGCTGTTCGTGGGTCGGGTGAACATTAACTGGAGTTCGGTTGTAATCTTCAGGAACTCTATCGTAAAAATCACCAAACGCCATCCTATATCGAGAAGACGAAGGCGATATAGGAAATTCAGGCAAAGGTCTCGGCTCAACACTCCCGGGCTGTCTCGGAGAATAATAAGCAGGACTCCACGGAGCTTCCATATCGTTATACCTCTGAGCAACGGGCTGCTGCAACTGCCCAGAACCCAATCGAGGAATCGTGAGCTGCCTTAAATTCATCTGAGCCATCGGCAGTTCCATGTTCCTCTGACCATGGATGCTTCCCTCTAAGCTCATCTGGCTAAAGTACTGCTCAGCTCCATGGTCATCGTCGAACGAACCCACGAGCGACTCGCTCTGCTGTTTCCTAAAATCAGAAGAAGACTCATTAAGGCTGTTCAAAGCATCCACATACCTCCTCTCGTTATCCCTTTCATCTCCGTTGACAAAATGCATGGAACTATCCTGGTCGGGATGCGAGAACAAGAATATCCTCAACCTAGTCAACCCATCGCCCGATCCCAATTTGTCATACTCCTCCATCATATTAGTGACATCATCGTCATTCACAACCGAGACGAGGGCGTCGAGATCTTCATCGGGCTGCTGGTATTTCAAAACGTTTGCACCTTCGTAAAGCTCTCGCATCTTCGACATGAGTTCCTCGTAGGTTATATCGCGCGGGACGCTTACGATGCGAGTCTCACCTCCTACGTATCTGAGTTTTCCATCCTGGGGACGAGGCAATATGCTGCCAGAAAAGCTACACAAGAATTTGACACGTATGGCTTCGTCGTTAGAGCTCGGGGCAGACCCCGAATTTGCAGTAGGGCTGTCCATTGACTGTCCGATTAGCTGACGATATTCGAGGTCTTCTACTTTGTCTGAACTTGTCACTTCCTCAATATTACACATCGAATATTCCCATTCGTTGCTGAAGAAATCCTCTTCGAAGCCTGCTATATCGAAAAATCGGGCTTTTACACTGAAAGGAGAAAAGGAAATCATCCAATCACAAAAATCATATAGCACGAAAAGGAAAAACACATTATCTGAATCGCTTTAAAGTCAACGACCCAACGAAACGCAAAAAATCCAATCTTTACACCTCAAATACTTTCGAAATCAATATAAACAAATCAACAACACATGCCATAATTAAAGACGATGGAAAACAAACTAGTTTACCTGCGAATCGGGATTTTCCTTACGTTGAATTTATCTAAACCCTCAAAATCACACCCAAAAAAAAAAACCTCAAAATCCCAAAATCTACTTAGATCTCTCTCCGATTCTACCTCCTCCCCCAAATATAAGCCGATAACGTTGACGGGCTGACCCGATCCAATCTATTTATTCAAATATATATATATATATATATATATATAATTCTTGATTTACAAAATTCATGAAAATCAGAGTATCTCTGTAAACATGGAATAAAAAATAATTTATACTAAGAGCGTTGGAGGGGGAGATGTACATGCCATTAATGAGAGGTGCTTTGGAGGTGGTCGAGCTGCCAAGTAGAGAGACACGTGGCAGTTTTTTTTTTTTTTTAAATATTCTTTAAAAAAAAAGGGCATCAATTTATACGGTATTCTATTTATTATATGGGCATAGCATATTCCCTGTTTTATGTCTAAAGTATTACCTTTATTTTAGGAAGCATTATATTTATTTAATAAATTTCCATACATGTATAATTTTTTTTTTGGAAAAAAAAAATAGTTTCGATTTGACTCGAGAACCTTCACTTCATCTTTTCCACTTTTTCCATTCCTAGAAAAGTAGAAAATTCTTTTTACGGACAGTAATTTTTTTCCCTTGAAAAGAAATAATGTAATGTTATTTTCCCATTCAATGCAACTTAAGATAGTGGGAGAACAGTTGGTGATCTCAATCAATTTTACAAATACTTTCCACATGATTATATATATATTAAAAAAAATTAGACCACCAATAAAAAGGGATCGAAAATAATCGTCTTAGGTAAATACAATTGTTGTGATAATAATTAAATATAAGACTTCGACAATAGTTTCACACATTTTTTAAAAAATAACTTCCAAGCCTATAAAACTATACACCCTTCATGACTATGTTAAGCGTGTAGCATATCGGTTACTATATACGTTGTGATGTTTGTTAAGTGAGTTTACTAATTTTAAACTTTGGTTTAAAATTGTGTGTTTGGTACGTGCTTTTATATAAAATATGAGTTTATATATAACAGTTTTAAATCCATGTATACGGGTTTAAATAAACACACATCTCAGATGGGTTAATGTAAACCCACTAACCAAACACACATTTCATTTTATACTCATTAATTAGTTTTATATAAACCTTACTTACTTAAACCCTCCTAAATATAAATCAACGTATCAAACAAGCACTTAATAATTGATTATGTTAAATGTGCAACGTATTGGTGATTGTATAGTCAATCATTAACGTAATAAGTCATAAGTTCAAATCCTTATTACAATTTTTTTCTTTCGGACTCTACTTTTTGTTCGACTCTTCTATTTCTAGAGGGAGATATGATCCCTTTATCCATTAGGGAGATACTTTTAATTTTAGACAAAGAAATTACTTTTATCAATAAGGGTCTTTTACTATTTACGATTCCCTACTTTTAATTTCAACTGAGGACCCTATTATCTCCATAAGAATCCTGATATTTTCCCGTAAAATAACAAAAATATTCTTAAATTTGATGTCACTGACTAAAAAGTAAGTTCAAACAAAGGTTATTTTTCAAAAAAAAAAAAAAACTTTTTAGTCAAAATTAACTCCCTAAAATTATCCTAAGGCAAAGGCAAGAACAAGATGCTCGCAAGCTTATGTCATACGATATTTCTTCCTAATTTCTATGCATAGATTAATATCCTAGGTGCGTTTTTAGGAATAAAGTTGGTTTCTTTTAACATTATATTAGTAATAATTTGCAGTGGATTCCGACCATAATCGAAGCCTTTAGCTATCTGTCTTATGATTGATTGATGAGCTTACTATCTATCACAAATGGTCATCTTCTTGATGGAGATGTTCTATGGTTTTGAGCCAAAAATTAAGTAGTAGCAATGGAGGGCTGTCTTATGTTGAAAAAAATGTAATAACAACTAACCATTGTAGTAAGAAAAAATTCCGTAAAACTTCGTCTTCCACTCGTCCTCACGATATGTTGTTATGCGCGCACTCGGGAGGAAACCCTAGCGGGAACCGTTTCGAATCGGCGCAGTAGTTATATATCAAGAAATTCCGAGCCCATTTCAGCCTTTCTCGGCTCGAGACGTCCAGCTCACCCTCGTCCAGCGGCGACCCGACGTTCGAGTGGCGAGAAGATGGATCGCCTTCGTTATTGCAGGACGACGAGGACGACCACACGCATGCGTCGGCGTTGAAGTTCCTGTAAGAAGCGGTGAAGGGGGCTTGGCTCCAGTTGGTCTTGATGAGGCCGCCCCTCGTCGCCCACTGGTCGGCGTTCCAAAGGCTCGAGTAGATCCTCATCGGCTTCTCCTTTGGGTACGGAACCCCGATGCTCTCTAAGTTCTTGAATTCTCTTATAGCCATGCCGTCGACCAGAAATCTGAAAAAATACGAATGATTCGGACGACTTTATTAATTTTCGATGTCACGATGAGTGAAGTGTTTGGAAATAAAATATATAAAATTAAAATATGATAGGTTATTCCTTTGAAGATTAAAATTTTAGGTGATGTGGTCATTCGGCATGAAATCAGAGCTCGTGTCAAAAGAGTCTTGGATATGAAACATCACGATCGCACGTTTACGAAAATTATACGTCTAAGTCTAGATAAGAAAAAAAATCAGCCTAGACATGAGTGGACGTGTTGGAAAATAAAATATAAAAAATTATTATTTTTTAAATATACATAAAATTAAAATATGATTATACACCCCTGAATCTTAATCTTTTGGGTGAAAGTAGTTTTGCATTATATCAGAGTTAATGTTAAAAGGGTCTTGGGTACGAAACTCACGGTCATCCGTATAAGAAAAGTACATGTTTAAGTCTAAATACGAAAAAAAAATAAAAGCAACATAAACATGAATGAACGTGTTGGATAATAAAATATATAAAAATAAATCTATATAGAATTAAAAATATGATAATGCACCCCTTCAAACTTAAAATTTTAGGTGAAATAGTCGTTCAAGATAATAAAACGGCTTACATGATTCTATTTTTACTCCAGCGAATCGAATATGTATGGAAATCCGCGGTCGGGTCGAACCAAAGGTAAAACTGCTGTTCCCGGCCGCCTTTCCCCCGAGTGAACACATTGGTGTGTAGTACGTAAGGATCGCCGCTCAAATTCCCCAAGAACTCGAAATCTACCTCGTCGTGCGTCGGCCCTGACACAGAAGATAACTGCGCCCCGAAAAGATAAATAAATAAATAAACATCCTTCATTACATAATTACCGTCCTATCCACTACGACCCAATAAAAAAAAAAAAAAAAAAAAAAAAAAAAAAAAAAAAAACCTTACGTAATAAGCGGTGACTGTGCCGGCCGAGTCCCCGGGAATAAGCTTCATCTCCATATCGATTTCCCCGAACAGATACTCCTGCTTGGACTGAAACCCCGAGCCCGAGGTGTTGTCAAGCGAGAGGGTCAGTAGCTGCCCGTCGTCGAGGACTCTTGCCCGCCCGTCGCCCCACCTTATGTCGAAATCTTGGTAGTAATTGTACGCCGCCGACGCCGTGAAGCTGACGAGCACGAAAACGGATAATGTGAGAGTCGTCGAGGAAGGATTGGAAGCCATTGTTGAAGGGAGTTGTGATGGGGATGAGTCAGTTGTGAGCTTAGAGAACTGTAAAAATCTTACATATTTATAGATCTATTTTTTGTTAGAAATAGTTACGCGGCTTTGAGAGGTTCTGCCGGTGAATATGGGAAAATGTATGCCGATTAGTAGATCCTATGTTTCGTGAAGTACGATGAGGTGGTGTTTGGAAGTGTTTACTTATTAAGGGTTAAATTTTTTTTAATAAGATGGCATTCTTTTTTGTAGATTTTATTGGGAGAAAACCCAAAATGTACCCGATGTTTACCTCATAAACCAATTTAGTCCCTAATGTTTCGCGTGGACTAATTTAGTCCCTGATGTTCTTGAAAATGAACCAAATTGGTCCCTCCGTTAGTGTGTCCGTTAACTTGGCAGGGACGGGGATGAGGATTTTCAGTAAACTTCCAGGGTGTTTTTTACTCTTTTTTTTTTAATTTTTTTTGAAATTTTTGTATAAATAAATAAAACAAAAAAAATAAATATATTTTTTATTTATATTTTTTTATATATTTATTATTATTATCTATTTTTTATATTTTTATTCACTTCTCTTTATTTTTTATTTATTTTTTTATTTATTATTTTTTACTATATTTTTATTTGTTCTTTATTTTTAATCTTCTATTTTATTTTAATTTAGTTGTATTTTTCTTTTTCTTTTTATCCTTTTTATGTTAATTTTATTATTTTTAATTCTGGCGAATCACGTATCGACATGTGTCCATCCAAATTAACGGACATACTAACGGGAGGGACCAATTTGCTTCATTTTCAAGAACATCAGGGACTAAATTAGTCCACGCGAAATATTAGGGACTAAATTGGTTCATAGGATAAACATCGGGGACCATTTTGGGTTTTCTCCCATATTTTATTCTTCTAAGAACTTATAATTTGCGGACCAACCCAAAACAATTGGGCCCAATTGATGAGATTAATGGCCAAAATAAGCCCAATTTGAATTGGTGTCAAGAAATGGGTCGAGCGGTCGGCCTATGACATCTCCACGAGTAGGTCATGAATTCGAATTCCGCGAACCAACCGAAACAAATTGGGCCCAATTAGTGAGAATTAATGGGCCAAAATAAGCCCAATTCGAATAGGTGTCGAGAAATGGGTCAAATGGTTGGACTATGACATCTTCATAAGGAGGTGTCGATAATTGGGTCAGAGTGGGCTGAGTCATAAGATATCCAGAAGGATTTCATGAGTTCAAATTCACTTGGACTCATTGACTATCGTAGTCTGTGTAGACTTGGGATGATAAACACAGGCTAGGAGGATTAGTCCTAACGGAAGCCGAGGCCGCCCTATGATCGAGATGAGGTTCACATTCGCTTCAAACTGAACTTAATCGGTGTATAAGAACTATGACTTTAGGATGAAACCCTCGATTTCTTAATAAGTGTCGTATAAATAAAGCCATAAGAAAAATATTTTTAAATCAATAACTAGTGAGCCCACTAAAATTTTCATTCAGCCTCCACTATTACTAGCTTTCATCATCTAATTAAAAATAAATAATTAGATCATATAAAAATACAATACACTTCTCTTACGCAAAGTCCTCTCTTTTTCTTGAATTCTACTTTATTTTATTTTTTGGTTTTTATCTTTAATATACAGCCGTGTTGAAGATTGCTATGACATATGTGTGTCTGATACGAAACACATGATATGATAAAAAGCCCTCTAACCATAGATTTTACTTTAACTCCAACAACTAAACTAATCTTGTCAATAAAAACGTTAAACAACGTCATTTTACACACAAAGGTTGTCTCCAATATATGTCAGTTTTCACATGCATGAAACTGAAGAATGACAACATAATAACAACAAATCAAATGCTAACTTGTTTAGTTGACTACGCACTCTCATGCCCCCAAATACTTCTTGTAATTACATTATTGGCAAACCTTTGGGACCCAATCATATTTCCGTGTCAAGCTACTTTTCTACCATTCCTTTCACTATTTTTTTTCCCGTCAGTTATCTCCACGAAATGACACCGTAGTTTCATACTTCAATTAAGTTTAGTCTGAAGCGAATTTTAACCTCGACGTCGGCTATGTGAATATCCCGACTTCTAGCATGACTAATCATTCTGTATTGTCAAAGTCAAGGAGTCTAAGTGGGATATCGAACTCGAATTCAATAACATGACCTAACCCTTTGTGACTATTATTCCCTTTACTTTAATGGGTAGTTACTCATTTGATTTTAACGTATTTCTTGAAGGTAAAGTGGAAAATGAACTTATTTTATTGATCAAACTATAAGATATAGCTAGGGTCCTACTATTCGTCACCCCCCCCCCCCCCCCTTCACACCTCACACCCTTCCTTTTACCCCCCCAAACACTTGAAATTTGTAAATTTATTTTACCTAACTACATGAATTCAACAATAATTATTTTATTAATTTTTTTTTCATAAAATTCAACATTATTAATTGCATGAGTTATTTAACAATATTAATCAAGTTATTTTTACTCAATAACACATCAATACAATAATTAATTTATTTTTCATTGTATTACTCTTTATATTAATCGCTACGATTTTATATTAAAATTAAAAATATTAAAGTTAAATTAATATTTAATATTAATATTTTACATGCAACGTCTACTCAATAATAAAAAAAACCAACTATTTATGCCTCTAATTATTTATAAGTCTGCGTATAGAAAGTTTGGGAATCTTTAAAAAGGAATGTTATATGAAAAATGGAGAAAATAACTAATAAAAATTGATAAGTAATTAATGGTTTACTTTAGATATTAATTAGGGGTGTAAATAGAAAAAAAGGGGTGCCAATAGAATTACCCTATAGCTATTAGGTCTCTTTCTATACACTTGTCCGCTAATCCCGCAATGTGATTATAAGTATTTAATTCTCCATTATCTTTTTAAATTAGCCAAGCAAGGGTTTTCTTTGAAAGGTGGATTGATAGGATGCAAATTAATGGAAATGGAGAGCTACTTTTGCTCAATTATTTGATGATGATGAATGTGCATTATTATGTAAAGTACGATCAACGTGAACATGGGCTTGATTAGCCTAAATTAGAAGTTGATAATGCGTTACATATTACTATATTATTTAATTCCTTATATCTATGTTGATATGTCTATTTTCCTAGAGAAAGCCATAGGCGTTCATGCATGTAGAAAGATACGATAAATTGGGACGTAACTTTGTTTGTAAAATTACATCAATTATTAAATAAAGAGTTGAAGTTAAATAGTGATTGATTATTATGTATGTGTGGCTCGGCTAATGTGACGTAAATTGAGTCATAGGACATGAATGAGAGATGTAAGAAAAGATAAGTTTACCTAATATAATAATCATCGAAATGCTAAAGTATGAAGACAACATGAATAATTGAACTGATATTTGACAAATCGAATTGTAGTTACGTGTCAAATTGCTGCATTGAAGCGTACTAAGATATTATTTCAAACTTCTATAGATCACTTCACACACACACGCACATAAGAAAAAGAAAAAGATGATGTTTTAAACAAAGCTAGTGAAAACTATGGTCTTTCCCCAAAAAAAAAAAGAAAGCTATAGTCTTTACTCATGTAAGGTAGACTTTAAATCATGCCAAGAAAAGCGATAAAATCCAAAATGGTCCCTAATGTTTATCATGTGAATCAATTTAGTTCCCGATGTTTCGTCTGAACTAATATAGTCTCCGATGTTGTCGATTTTGGATCAATTTGGTCATTCCGTCATGATAAACGGCAATTTTAAAGGAAATCTCACACGCGCCTCACAATTAATCATGTCTGGATCGATAAAATTGAAATGATTACTGAAATTAGGGCACGGAACTAAAAATTTCTCCTCTGAAATTCGAACACGAGCTCTAGATCGTCTGCTTCGTCGAGCTTCTTTGACAGTTGAAAAGAAAACAGTACGACTCCATAAATCCTGTAAATATTCCAAAATTTGATCCAGACATGGTTTAGTGTGGGACGCATGCGAGATTCCCGCTAAAATTGACGTTAATCATGACGAAAGGACCAAATTGGTCCAAAATCGACAACATCGGAGACTAAATTAGTTCAGACAAAATATCGGGAATTAAATTGGTTCATATGGTAAACATTGTGGACCATTTTGTATTTTCTCCACCAAGAAACAACAAAACATAATAATGATAGACTGACAACTAAATACCTTGAGTGAGTATGTCGTACAAGGACGTGTTCTAGTGTAGATTACATAGTTGGCGTAATTGAAAGGCTTTTGCGCTAGCCATAGGGTTTACCTGATCCTAGGGGCCAGATTTCCCGGGATACCAAAAATAAAAAATAAAAATAAAAATACATAAAAGCAAGTGGGATATCTTACAAGTAGAGGTACTTATTCTGAATAATATCAAAATCTTGACACACATGATTATGAGATTACTCCTAAAGTTAATTGGTTTTAAGATGAAATTATAAGTTTTGGCATGGTCTCATATATCGAGTACTTCGTTGTTGCAAATGCATTTTTTTTTTTTTGGTCCATCACATGGAGTTTAGTAGATAATCACCCTAGCAAAAACTTTCTCGAGCTTTATTAATTGTCTATCATGAAGAGATCTAAAAGCTATCAAATATTCTTTAGAAGGTATCGAAAAATGGAAATTAACAACGCACAAAGTGTAATTTGCATACATAGTTGATGAGTTGATCAATCATTACATCATAGAATATATAAACACCCTAAATAATGGGCTTATCAATCTTCATGCAAACATCACAAACATCACACACCACTAAACCCTAAAACAGCCAAACTAGCTTCAAGTTATTGACGCAAAGTCCTCTTCTTGCATGTAATATACCCATAAATCTGCAGCTTGCACAATATATATATATATATATATATATATATATATATATTAAATTTAAAGTCTAAGAGACAAATCAAGATGACTTAGCTCTTCTTCATCGTGAAACCTTTGACCACCTCTATTGTGGCCGCCATAACTAATCGAATCAATCCTCATGACGCCGAATCTGCCTTCACGGCTTTCATGGCCAAGCCCAACAAGGTTGTTAAAACTCGAATAATCCGAGAGGGGCTTAGTCGATACTATCGAGCTCAATTCCGATCTGCTTTTCTTGGCTAGGGTTCTCTCCAACTTGTGAGCGTTTTGGTGCCCGCCAAGAGCTTGAGAGCTACAAAACTTTTTCCGGCAATAGTTGCAAGAGAAGACTCGGCCAAGTATGCCATTCGGGCTGCAAGGTGGCGATAGATTAGGCGAAGGAGCTCGTCGGTCTATATTGATAGGATTGCTATTCCAAGGCGACAAAGTGAGGTTGAGAGAAGTGTTAGCCTCATAATCCATAGCTTCTGTAATAATTGTTTGAAAGTGTGTGTGTGTGTGGCTATGATCAATAGGTATTATGTGGAATATATTTAACAAGAATGAGTTGCGTATAGAAGTAGAACGATAGAAGCTAGGATTACTAGGTTGCGTTATTACACATAGATGAGATGGAAGCTCACTTTCACACACTAAAGAGTGAGATATATATATATATATAATTGGAGGTTAAGACAAGTAAACGAAAGAGACACGAACTATTATGTTATGTGAAGAATTTCTACGGCTATAAATAATTATTGAGAAGGAAGGGAAACAAAAGCTTATGGGGAGATTGATTAGATTTATGTCGTTATGATTAGAAAAAAATAAAAATATATCAAAAAAAGACTTGTCTCCTCCAACAATAGCAGCATATGGGTTCCCTTTATTAACCCTTCAACGAAACGATGAATATATGTTTATTATACATATGTTTATGTAATGAAACATACTAAACGTTTTTTTTTTTTTGTAGATACATTGAACCCCAAAAGTTTATTTATGATAATATTTAATTTTTATTCAATCAAGATAATATTTGATACATATAATTGGAGATCTTATCATAATGAAAAGTCCAACCAAATGCATGATGCTTTTGGGTGTTGGCATTTCTTTGTCATATAAGCTAAGAAGTTACACTCCTTTTCCCTATTAAAGTAGAAAATGAAATATATATATATATATATATATATATATATATATATATATATATATAAGATAGACTTCTTCCATATTGATCATTACGTAGAGAACTCTCTTTTGTTACTACTTTTTTTCAAGAATAAGAGAGAACGATCATTTAAGACCCTTTACAATTAAACTTTAGAACCATTTTAACCTTATATTACTGCGGGTCTAACGTATAAATCTATTTCCATTTTATTTATTTATTTTACCACAAACTATATAAAACTAGCATGACAAATTCTCTCACCTACGTGTGTATAATTAAATTAAATGTTTCGTAGGATTGTCCGAGAACTACCCACCAATACCGTGTATGCTTGTAATAAAGCAAATATCATGTCTTAAAAATGCAGTGTTGCCTTAATCTCAGACATAGGATACAATAATGTCATATTTAATTTGCTTTTGCTCTTTTTATAGGAGGAGATAATGCCGTATAATGTAGGTGATTCACACCATTTAAGTATTAACAACAACAAATATATAGATATATTTATAATATTGATGGTCAAACATATTGATACATAAGAGTCGTCGGCTTGGTCAAAGAAGAAGCACATGGTTATGGTAATGGAATCAAAATGGGATGCATGAAATAACAGACTTGAACTTATATGTATTCACCGAAACGATCCCACACAGTGTAATAAAATAACATATGCATTCGTAGATCAGTAGTTTATGTGGGAGGAGGTGATTAAACATAAGTATGCAAAGACATATAATAACCTTAGCTTGTCCCCCATTTAAGGACACGACATAATCTTGTCTGAGAGCTATGATCTGTTGGAACATGGCATTGAGTTCCAAGATTCCCATGCACACACTACACTAATTCTCTATCTCTCTCTATCTATAAAAATTGTGATTAAACACAGTAAATGATTGACTGACAATTATGTTGTGTCTCATCGTCGTTGCTCTTGAGGCATGGCCAGCAGTGTGGATCTTCCTCCATGTCTCATAATTTGAGATATATTTTGTTAGTAAAATTGATAAAAGAAAAATAAGATACTGAAATTAAATGAAACACCTTTTGGGGGGACTGAATCGAAATTTCCGGCTATTACATTGATTCGAGTTGTGCTATGACAAAAACTGCCCATTAATGTGCTCTAATTACTATTCCCACCCTCGAGAGATAGCATCACTAGTCACTACTACTCCACCCTGCCGAACCATGTCCACGTCATCATACGAACCCATCGGGCCATCCACCTCGAGGTTAGGTAGGGTGGATCGGAATTGGCGTGATGGTTCGGGTCGGCCCATGTGTGGCCACAGGCCACCTCATCAACGCCGGCTACACTGTCACGGTCTTCACCCGAACCCCCAATCCAAAGCCCAGCAGCTCAGCTCCTCTCCATGGGGGCCCACTGGGCTGACTCTCCTACAACCTAGCATCCCAATCCGACGCCGTTTTCTCCATCGTCGGGTATCACTCCGACGTCCGCCTCGATCCGAACTCCGACCAATACATCGCCGGAGAAGAGAAACAGTGACTTGCTGATAGTTGTGGGACTTGTCTGTAGCTATTTGAGTTGTATGTAAGAATATGTCAATCATGTTTTTACTCTTGATTGATGTCGTAGTATATGTTTGTTAAACTTAAAAAAGTAGGAACGACCAACTGTGATGTGTGTGTGTTGTCAGGAGATTACGGTTGAACTGCAGTTTTTAAATAAGCTAAAGATTGAATCTTTGGAACTATGAAGCATCTTGAACTAATGGGGGTTCTTTTTGGAGGGTGGTCTTTGCCTTACATTATTATTCCAAAGGGTTTGGTTGGTTGGTTGGTTGGTTGGTATAAATGGGGCGACCCTTGTGAGTTTTACTTTTCCCTTGTATGAAATTTCACTTAAAACTCTTACAAGAGATTACTATAAGATGTGTAATTGTTTAGGACTGTGTTCTACGGGCAGTCAAGAGAACTAACCGATGAATAGGCTGCAAAGCCTTTTTATTTCTCTAACATTCATTGATAGATTTGAATGGTTCAGGATGTAATAATAATAGTTGGAAATGTAACAAAACCATTTCTGTATTCGGAAATATATATTTAAGTTTACAAAATTAAAAGAAAAAGCACCCAAAGACACGACCTTTACTCACAACAAATTATAATAACAATCCTCAAAAGCCATGTTAAAGAAAAAAAAAAGCACAGAAGAATAATTCAGGAATATGAGCAATCTCTTCTTGTCCAGTTGAGATCAACAACCCACAAGCAATATCAAGCAACTTATATATTATAGGGCAAACAACACTGCAAAACATTTGATGAATGAAAACGGACAATAAGTGCCGAGGTAAGTTAACTGTCACATGAAATTTTGTAGCGGGAGGGATACTCACCGAACAATTAAAGACCTTGTTCGTAAAGATAATCACCAATCCTCTCAACAACCATGTTGCATTGTCCTGGAGCCATTGGTTCGTCGTAGATTCCAATGATCAAGGCCAAGTTTGTCTTTTTCACACAAACACCACCAGCTCCCTACGATAGAATTGCTATCAAATTAGAATAGAACAGGCTTTTAAAGACAACACTTCAAGAACTTCCATGGTTAGAAGACGATTCTACTGGTCGATTACTCAACTCAACTGTAATTATAATATATAATCATAACAACGTCTCGACCCAATACGCTTAAGCAATATAACTATTGGATATCAATCAATGAAGTAAACTACAGAAACACTACCTTCTTCCCTCGAATAACCGCTCCTGGCTCGCCCTGAATCACCATGTACTTGGTGCCGCCAATGTACAATCCGGTAGGAGCGAGAGTGCCTGGATTCTCAAAGTCGGACATCATACCAGTAACCTCCTCGGGCTTCAGCTGCATCACCATTGACAATGAACATCAAACAAATCAAGATCACCAATTAAGAAGAACAACAGAGTACATATAGTAAGCCCTCAAAGAACTTCTGCATATGCATAAAAGAGAAAGATGTTTAATCGTTGATCTAAATCAACATCTCATAAAAATCGACGTGATTGTCATTAAAAAATCCCCCAATTGTAGCTTAAAAGAAGGTCAACTAATTTTAGCTGCGGATTTACCTAGCTAAAAGCGGAAGACAAGCAAAGTGAAGTCCAATTGCAAAAAAAAAAAAAAAAAAAAAAAAATTGAGTGAAAGCAACAGTAAACTCGATCTAAAATGATCGGATCAAACCATTCCGAGGCCAAATAAAACGACTATTGAACAACTAAACAGCAGATCTACTATCCAACCAGATCGAGAACAATCAGAAGCATAAGGAGGTAAATCAGATCATAAAAGAAGAAAGTTGTGATACCTCAGGGAAGTTGGAGCTCTGAGCCCAGACGCTGCCGTCGTGACCGACTATTGCGGCGGAGGTGAGGTGGCAGCCATCGATATCCGCCATCAAGTGATCGTCGATGTACGATTGCCACGACATCTCGTTAATTTCTCGACAGTAATCCAAGATAGGAGAAGACTAAAGCTGACTGAGTAAGGGCTTTTGCTGATTTGACGATAGCGTGGAAACAACGGAAATAGAATGAATGAATGAATGGTGAGAGCTTCTCTCCTCCAATCTCTCGCTTTTATTCTTGCGGTCACAAGCAAAACTCAAAAGCATCCATCGCCTTGAGTAAAATACCTTTTATACCCCTAGACGAATGTTTTTTCCTTTTTATTTTCTTTTTAATTTGGAGAATCAAATCTTGACATACTATATTATCATGATAAAACTCAAAATAGTCCTCAATATTTATTTAATGGACCAATTTAGTCTTCGATGTTTCGTCTGAACCAATTTAGTCCCAAATATTATCGATTTTGAACCAAATTTGGTCCTTCCGTCACGATAAACGTCAATTTTAAAGGAAATCTCACATGTGCCTCACAATAGATAATATATGGATCGATAAAATTGAAATGGTTACTGAAATTGGGGCACGAAACTAAATATTTTTCCTCGAAATCCGAATATGAGCTCTAGATCGTCTGCTTCGTCGAGCTTCATTCACAGTAGAAGAAAACAGTACGAACCCCTAAATCCTGCAAATATTCCAAAATTCGATCCATACATGATTAATATGGGGCACGTGCGAGATTTCCGTTAAAATTGATGTTTATCGTGACGGAAAGACAATATTTGTCTAAAATCGACAACATTAGGGACTAAATTGGTTCAAGCGAAACATCGTGAACTAAATTGGTACATACGGTAAACATTGGAGATTATTTTGTATTTTATCCCTTATATTATCGTAGAATTATATATAAAGTACCATACGCCACGCTAAATTCTATATAAACAAGTAAATATTATCATTTTATAATTAAATTTATATAGTTTAGTTAGAATGCTTCTTCTTCTTCTTCTTTTTTTCTACAAAATGTAATAAATATTATTAAAAAGAATATACATAAAACTGAATAAAAATTAATTGCAGCCACTCATTTTAAGCTTTTAATTCCCTAATTTTATAGAGAACTGTGCTAGTTACCAAATATTCTCCACGATATATTGGAATCTGATTCCTTTTATATAAACGTGACAGCATGTCTTCTCTTCGTCGACGTTTAGGCCTAATGCCAAGTAATGACTTGTAAATTATATATGAAAATTAATTTCAGAGAAAAAAAAAGAAAGAAAGAAAACAATAAATCCTATCCCATCTATGTAAGTGTGTTGGAACACTTCTCAGTTCTCAAGATAATACAAGAATAAAACAATCCAATTGTTTGGTCCTTAGAACCATAAAAAAAGAATACATATTTGCATATATATTTAATAATTATGTGATTGTCCCAATAAGGTGACCTAAAGGCTTAGGGATAAATTTCATCCCTTTATGTCATGGTTCGATTCCAATGGTTATCGTGTCGAATGAATTTGGGACGTATTCATTAGTTCAGATGATTAGCCATACATTTGAAATGAGTGACACACGTCCATAGCTGATTGAGTTGGGATACATCTGATCGCTAAAAGAAAAAAAAAAGACATATAACTTCTGACTCTTATATAAGGAGACAGTAATAGAAAGTTATTTGTGCTATCAGTTAACTCTAAGAATATTTTCTTCAAGTCGTTAAGGTTAGCATGTATCATCACTTTTTGGTTGTCGTTTTGAGTATATGTGCGAGTAGAAAAATTATGTAATTTTAAGAATTTTTAACACAGTGCATTTTATACAACGACCTTGGTTGCCATAAAGGATGAAATCCCATAATCCACACTTAAAAGTATCAAATCATATAAGTCAAACACATCCCAATTTTTTTTTCCTAAAATTTACTCGTGAAATAGAATTATATTTTTAAAATGTTAAATAAACGCGGTCGGAAAAAAAAAACAAAAAACTCAATTTGCTTGTTGTATAAATGTTCTGAATAAATCCAAATACAACGCGGCAGACAAAAGTCTTGGCAAAAAACATGCAATTAGAAGCTTCATTTCTGCTGTGCATTTAGACAAATTTAAATAATGTCATCAATTTTGGCTATATATATGTCGATATCCAAAGCATATTCCAACGTGTTTGATTTTACGAATTTTTTCTTTTTTGACAATACTCAGATATTTTTTCTAAGCCGTGATTAGGTTTCATATTTTCTATCGATATATAATTAAATGTTTAGGGCAATTTGAGAATTAAATTTATATAAAATGTTGTATTTACGAAATAATATTTATCGAAGACTCGCTCGCCCACGGTTTCGTAATACACATACAGTCGCCCTAAAAGGTCCGCGAAACGATTTATTCTTAACTATCCACATGGGTATAACCCAAGTCCACTAAAAAAATGACATGTGGCTTATACTTTAAATTCCATACCACTACCTCACCTATGTTGGTACACCCACTACAAATTTAACTTTTAAAATATTATTAAGTGGTCACGTGTCAAATTATGAGTGGAGTTGGGCTATACCCAATTGTGTAGGTAAGACAAGACGGTATGAGATCATTTGTGCCCATTTGATGTTCCAATGAGATGTTCCACCAATGAGGTGTTGACACATGTTCATCCCATTATACCAACCACCCCATGTTTAAATAAGATGGACACGTGTCAATACCTTATTGGTGAAACACCTAATGGGAACATATTATGGGCACAGATGAATCAATCTAAGACAAGACCCCGCGAAACCTCAAGTAACTTGCCCAATCATCTACTTCCGTACGCAGCATAACCACGCTCACTTATAAGATGAACTAGATGAGTCAGAAGCGCAATAATATATAATGAGTCAGAAGGTCAATAAGTAAAAATCGTGTTTACTCTTCAATAAATGCATATGCAACTCAAAAATCTCGAAATGATTTCTCACCTCTTTTTTTTTCATTGTGATTAAGACATTATCATTGATAATAAGGTTGCATTGCATCCACCATAACGTAATATAATAATTAATTTACACAATCAAGGATTAATCATATCCATTAAAATAAACAAAACTAGTCACCATCGTCAAATTAAAATAATTATTACCCATTTCTACAGCATTATAATAAGTCCACAGCACATGACATAAGCATAGTACTTAATTATATTACATGCTTGTCTTGACTACGTCACCAATATATCTATATTCCAAAATCATTCCTCGGCGGTCCGATCAGAGAAATCGGAAGCGAGCCTCGACGCTATGGCGGAGTGATACATGGGGTCGTGATACGACGACGCATCGCTCGTCATCCTCCTCAGCCGCCTCGCCTTCTCCTCCGTGAAGCTGACGGAGGCAAATCGGGTGCTGCCTGAGTTTCCGGCGGCGGCGGCGCTCGTGCCCTCCGCCGATTCAGCGGCGCCTTCGTTGTCTCTCTCTGGGTTCACCATGTAGCTGGCCTCGGAGGAGAACCCGAAGAGTGGGGACCACCACTTGGCCGGCTGCTGACCGGAAGGTGCCGGTTTCTTGCCCTCCGCTGGTGTGCTTCTGGCGAGGGATACCACCGGACGGAGCGGTAACACGGCGGAGTATGCCATCCTTTTTGTTCTATCTAATCGACGTTGCTTTGTTTTGTAGTTAGTATATATGAGCTTTGTGGGGATTTTGATGGATGAAAGGGCCACTTTATATATACAAGATGACGAGGTTGAGGGGCAAAACGGTAACTTCACGTGTAAAGTGGGATTTCACGTGGCAACAAAAGTCCGACGGTATTATTGATTACTGACGATTTTTATCGATTTATAAAGTCGCATTGTTAAATCTGCATTCTAGAAAAGCGTAGCTGTACCATACCGCGTACATTATTATTATTATTATTATTATTATTATTATTATTATTATTATATTTATACTATATATTAATTGTGAAGGGTGGATAAAAACTTTCAATTGATGTGTAAAATTTATTGCAATTTAATCTTTCTTTTTATAATTTATTTAACATGGGTATATTATACTCAATTTTTTATTTATTATAATTATATCCTTACAAAATATTTTAAATATTCTTTCATCTATTATATATTATAAATTATAAATATCTCAAATATAAACTAATATTATAGTTATTATTATTATTATTATTATTATTATTATTATTATTATTATTATTATTATTATTATTATTATTATTATTATTATGTCTATGTGTATATATGGCCCTTTCCTCTTATGTTGGTACATATATCAAACTCTATAAAATTGTGACACATAAACAAAATAGGCGTTGAATTAATACCCATTTGCATGGGTAGAATAGAATATATATATATATATATATATATATACCTCGACTTTATGTGTGTATCATCTTGTATACACCATATGATAATCAAGGAGTCGAATTCAATCCTTATATTTCTATGAGCTGATTAAAATTTATAATTTGAGCTTATCTATATTAAACTTTATAGTATCTTACCATTGAGCTTGTTTGCCGGCTTTTTTCTGTTGCCAGCCGATATTTCAAACTGCCAAACCCCTTATGTTTCATTCACTATGCCATAATTTAGGATAGTGGCATTATAGGGATAATGAATTTAAGGAATGACATTATATGAACAATAACTTTAAAAAATTAAGCAAGTTTGGGACATTATATGCCTGATCCGGAATTTTGACCCAGATACACGTCAGCGGATCTGAGGCAAAATATCGAGTGGAGCGTATAATGTACTAAAATTGCTTAATTTTCGAAAGTTACTTTCCCTATTCACTAAATGGTTGGTGGTAACTTCTATTTGTTTTTTTCAAATTTGCAATTTTATTTATCTATATCTTTATATAATTAATAAAGGCCTTAATGGTGTGACAAATTCAAATTGATTTGATATGACATTGCTAATTATCATTTTATCCTTAATCTTTAAATTTATTTCAATTATACCCCAAAAATCATATTTTTAATTTATAAAAAATATTTTTCAATTAAAATTAATATTATAATTTCATATTATAAAAATAATTTTATATTTTATTTATATATTAAGCACACGCAGTGTGGGGAAATACTAATTTTGGATAATTGATGGTCGGTGATGTTTCATGGAATTGGATTTACACCACTCCCAACCCCACTAGCCATTAGCCTTTGTTGGGTTCATCCAATTTCTGGCAGGCCCATCTTCTTGGTAACAATTATGTATAGGTATAGCTTTTATATTAATCTAATAGAAAACCCTCAAAGACCCATAAACCAAGATTGTATATTTGTGGTGATATTACACTATATTTTTATTTATTAAACAAATACATATATATATTCTGTTAGGATCCTAGGATGATAGTTACTTTTCAGCAATTTTCATTGGGTTTATACAATATGGTCAATTTAGAAAAGAAAAGAAGAAAAAAAGATAGAGGAAAAATGGGTAATATTCCTTTATTTATTTATTATTGGGATAAAGGAGAAGCTATACATATAATTGAGGGTGATATTCCTCACAACACTAAGTAAGTCCTCCGTACTCTCTTCTAATTATTCTTCCATAAAGCCAAAGATTTGAATATCAACTTTTAACGATTGAATGGGACTTCACATTTTCTATTTTATTTTATTCTTCAAATTATAGTTTATCACTTTTGATGTACTTCTTTCCTTTATTTATTTTATCTTTGTATTACACTTTGTATCTTGGTTACTTACATAGTGTTTTTTTTTTTTTAAAGGTGTTCATAGTTTTATTGCTTACATACCTCTTTGGATTGCATGTGCTTTGATATGAATATGCATGCAATGCAAGATTAAACCTCTTCGTCTTGCTTAGTATAAACCATCGCAACATTTATATTAAGTACACAATGAACTACATATAAAAAAAACTATATAAATTGTGAATTTAATATGTTATCGTTATTAGAAAATGATAATTGGATTTGCAAAATCTTGCAATTTTGATTTTAATGAACATAAAACTTTTTGCTCTGTTACAAACATTTACTCAAGTTTGTAGATAAGCTCGGTTCGAAAAAATGGATTTCAAATATGTGCTCAGCATGAAAAAATATATATATTTCGATCGACCCGATTTTGAGGCAGTCGACCCGGTCGGGGGATGTAAAGTACCTTGGATTTGATATTCTTATGTACGCCAATCTGTGATCTTTAAAAACACAATGTTTACTCTCAATGAAACAAATCATAAAAATATATATATATATATTTCTAGAATAAACACATAATAAAGATGGCGTATAGTAATCATCCCAATGATGATTATCTCGGACAAAATTAAAGAACTTAGATTTAGGCAAGACGACTGACGACATTTCTTCCTTTTTCTCCTTTTCCTTTATTTTATTTTCTTTCTTTTTCTTCTTGCTTTTCCAACATGCATGTTTGGAGCTAGCCGAGGACCATATATAGCCTTGGTTTCAGAGCTTAAAAGGGACAAACAAGTTGATATTATATATATGGTCCCTAATATACTACAACTTACCCTTGCTTGAAAAGAGCCTAAGTCCTTCTTCATGTAGTAATGATGACCATTGTAATGAGTTTGTCTTGTCTTCTTTTTGACACATATATAGCTTTTACTTGTCCTTGTTTTTCTTACCCATGGTTATCCGGGTTATTATCCGGGTCGGGCCAAAACGTGGAGTATTTCAACCATTCTGCTTCGTGCTGAGGATTACTTGCCACCATGGAAGACGACGATATACCCTTGTAATAATAAGTTTTTAAAAGATAGGACAAAATCAATTCATATAGTATTTATTTATTTAAGGTTGAAAATTATTGTAATAGAAATAACATTATATATATAGACGTACTTGTTTATTGGTGTCATGAGTTGAGGTGCATCCCATGATTAGTTCTTCCAAGCCAGACGCAGACCTTCCTTCCACCTTATCTTGCTGCTGCCCAAAACAAAAAAAAAAATATAAATATAATTAAATAAGAATTTAATTATATATATTATTACATCCTTAAGACATGAATAACACAATCATTCATATGATCATGTATTGTCCGCCAAAAGATGAAGATTATATAATTACATCATGCTTCCATGTGAAAAAGAAAGCTAAAAACTCATATAATGGAACAGATATATAACGAAAAGCTCACTCACCCCATATTCAATTTTAACCGAATAATAGTAATAAATATAAGGTTTTCATAGCAACAACAAATTCAAGAACTAAATTAGGGTCTTGTGAATTTTACAATTCTTTAATGAAAACTATGAAATTATATAGACCTTATATGTATGATACCTGATGAAAATGTGGATTTGGTAGCTGCATTATTTTAGGGACATGAAATGAATTATCATCTTCTTCAATCATCATGGGATTACTGTGATGATGCAATGTCGATGATGAGACAACATGCGAGATAGAATATGAAGGCCTATTGATATGATATGCCATTTGATTTTGTTGTTGCTGCTGATTATCTTCATGGCCCATCATCTGATCACGCGCTTGGCACGTGCCACTGTTGCTTGAAGCCTGCATTGTATATATATGTTATATATTACATTATTCCATGATTATATACATACATATATATGATCATACCTCATGAAAAGCTTTCCCAAATGGCAAATAGCCTGCGTAGCTATCAACCTTCATCTGCTGCTGAATATGGAGATTGTGATGATGATGATGATGATGATCTAAAGCAACGCTATAGCTCGGAATAGGAGGAGCGCAGGCATTCAACGCTGCAACGCCCGAGAAATCGTCCGTCAGTGTAATAATTTCCTTCGACGAAGAACAGCTTCCGCTGGCTTCCGATCTCTTGTAATGATCGCCGACACTTCCTTCGCCGGATGCACTAACTGCAGCGTTCAGGCTTTGCCTCGGCTGAGTCTGGTAGAAGATCTTGGACACGACGAGCTCTCCTTCCTTCTCTTCTTCGTGCTGTCCTAAATGGTACTGATGCATCACCCAATTCGTCTTCTCGGGCTTTCGATTTTTCCCAAAGTTAGTGTAGAGGACTAATATCTTCTTACAGCCCTTTTGCTTGCTGTTCACCATGACCGGCCTGGTCTTGCCCGTCTTGTGCCACCGCGTGTCACCGCCTTGTAAGTCAGTTTCTGTTTGTATCTTTCGCCTCTTTCTTGTTCCCGTCGTGTACGCTTTCGATGGCCTGTGGAAGAAGTGACGGCTCAATCCATCTCTTGTTACACCTGAGAAAAAGTAGAAGATACAAAAATCAAAGTTAGGTGTATCAAATGTATGACTATATTAATGTGAGAAAACCCTAAAAAAGATCATTTTCTTTTATCTTTTCAAATAGTTGTTCTATCTTCCGAGGAAAAAGAGGATTATATATATATACTGCAAGAAAACCTAACTTGTTGAAATTAGTAACATCAATGGTCATAAAATTATCAACGTTAATTATTCTAACCTGGAAGTTTTTCTGGGTGAGTGTAACAAATCCCATCTTCACCTTCAATGGTAGGTATGAAGCCATCGATCAAAGGATGAGATTTGTATTCTTTCGCTTCTACTTTAGCTTCAAGGTGTTCTATCAATTCTTGATCCTTCGGGTCAAACTTAACTCCGGCCGGTAACCCGACCCAGTCCTGTAATAAAAAAATAACAAAGCAAGCAGATTATTAATGAAAAGCTGAGAAAAAATAACAGATGTCTACTTTTCTATATACAAAAATGATTCTTGACAGTTAAAAATCTTGTGAATGAAGCTAAGAATAATAAATAGGGAAAAAAAATTAATTAATCAAAGATCCAAACCGGCTTTGTTTCGAGCTTATGGCCACAGCCCGGGCAGTGCTTGGATCGACATAGCTTATGCTCCTCAAGCTTTGCATCGATTAGATCAGAACTGCTGATAGATGCCTGCTGAGTATTCTGATTCATGGCACACTATCTCTTTATCTTGTAATATATAAAAAAAAAACCCTAAAACGTAATAATCTTCCCAGGTTTCTTGATTTGTTCAATCTGAGGTTTCTTCATATCTGATATCCCAACAGTGCTTTCCACCAAGAAAATATGTTTCTCCTGCGGAAGAATAAAAACGAACCAAGGTATGCCATGAGAAGAGAGGAGACATATATACATACATATATATATATTATATAATATACCAAGAAAGGAAAAATAAAATTAAACTAATATTCATTTTCTTACTGGTCTTATGATACTGTAAATGAATGTGAGAACTAAATTCTTGACACGTGTGTTTGGGCAGCAGCAGATTACTATACACACATCAAAACTGTCGCATCTTCGAGAAAAACTCAATATTTTAAAATATTATATATATATATATATATATGTATATATATCTGAAGCAAAACTATATAGCTTCAAGTGCAGAAAAGACACAACACACACAGCAGAATTTACGCTTGCTTTAACGGAACTAAGCCCAGTTTTAGTGTGAGATAAAGGTAATAAAGTTAGCCGGCCAATACGTTACCTTTAAGTCTTTGCTAATTTAAGCTCGCAGCCTCGTCTCATCTCTCTCATGTATGCTGTTTTTCTTTGCAGAGATGGCGAGAGAGAGAGAGAGAGAGAGAGAGGAGAGAGAGATTTTATTCTTTTGTTTATTGAATAGATAAAGGGAACGGTCTAAGATTGGTAAAGAAAAAGTTAGCCTTAGCTGTTTAGTTATACACTCAAAAAGCAGCATAGCAAAGACAAGTTATTTATTTTGATAGATTTTCTCATCTTTCTAACCATATACTTGTGAGAGTTTGAGGTTGATATCATTTTATGCTTAAACTACATTATTATGCTTATATTAATTATTAATTAAAATAGTAGCTATACGACAAGATGATCGATGTTAAGGCCTAAGAGAAAGTATGGCCACATACTAAGCAATCATTTAAAATAAACGATCAACTCTTCTTCAAGGTTAAGGCGTGCTTTAGTTTAGTTATGTCAATTAGGCAATAGATTAGTGCGACTCATTGTAGTTAATAATGTCGATTGTAAGAAAATGATTTGCCTTGTACTCAATTTTGAATGGCCGTACTAAACCTAGTTGACGAATTAATATGGAAAACCTATTTCTTCTTGAAAAGAAAATAAATTCATGAAAATATGCCAAGAAATTCTACTAGTAGTCACATGGGTTTTGAGTTGGAGTGGTGATCATGATGCTTGGGGGAGAGAGAGAGAGAGAGAGAGAGAGAGAGAGAGAGAGAGAGAGAGAGAGAGAGAGAGAGAGAGAGAGAGAGAGAGAGAGAGAGAGAGAGAGATATGATAGGCATGCACAGAATGCCAAGTTGATCTATGATTAAAGAAATGTGGAGATGTGACAAATGGACAAGCATTATAAAATTACAATCTTTGAAATATATGTGGGCCCATGGCTGGGAGAGAAAAAAATATAGGAATAGCAGATTTCGTTCTTGGAAAATTATATAAAAGAGATGTAATAATACGTTTTTTGCTACAATCAAATTTAAAATGGTGTGAATCATTATGAAGTTGACCTCTTTATTTTCAGATGACACGCCAATACAACATCAGTAAAATGTTGACATCTACATTGGTATTTTTCTTTTGAAGTACATGTCATTACCATACAATGATAGTAATCATTATTTGAAAATACTAATTTATCTATTTTAAATGCGACATTAAGTATCTATTTCTCATTTTATTACATGCCGACTGCATTATGCCCCTCTTCCAAATGTCACTTGATGATAACACCATAATTAATGAAATCTCTTGCATGCAAAACATAAATAAAAGAAACACATGAAACCATAATAATGACATTATGTTCTAAGCGAACATCACTTCGCAGGCGTCATAATAAAAAAAAATGAATTTTTCTATTTGTGTTTTTGACCATGCATAACGATCATTACATGAAAAAAAAATGATGTCCAAGGTTTACAATGAGTATAAAAAAAATTAATGTCTCAAAAATAAAGATACCCTAATTAATTAAAAATTACCATTTTCGGTGCATGTGGCAGAAGAGGGATTGCATATGAAAATATCTGACATATAATTAAAGCGATTTTATTAATTCTATGTCGAAAAAGAATACTCATAAGTCGTAGTCCCATATTTTTAAATATATAATCTATCTTACGCGTCCTTTCCAATAGAAATTATTGTAGGAAAAAAAAAAGACGAAGAAAGCGCACATGCATGATGTAATTCAATATATATAAATATGCATTCTTGAAATAAAATGAAATAGAATTTTTTTTTCTTTACAATAGAAAAAGTTAATTGTGGGACTACCTCGTTATGAGAAAGACACCAAAGATGGACCTTTTTTTTTTATTTTTTATTTTTTTCATACATGTGGCTTCACTTGCCTTGCATATCAAGCGATATTGTTTGTCAATATGTATGTACATCTCTCTCTCTCTCTCTCTCTCTCTCTCTCTCTCTCTCTCTCTCTCTCCACACCCACACACAAGTATATATCTCTCTCTCTATATATATATAAATATTATATCAGGTGAGCGTGACAGAGAGAAGAAAGACGTGTGGTACACCAACCAAAGACATGGGCAAACAATCTTTATCATTACAATACGGCCTTTCACTAGTTAGTTTTATATATTATTACTTATTTTTGCCCCCCAATATATATATATATATATATATATATATATATACATATATGTGGTGTGTGTGTGTTATCATAAATATTTAACTCAAATGTCAGATAAAATAGCTGTCGATTTCATCCTCTATTTTATTATATTGACCAATGAGAGGGGAAATACCGAAATAATTTAGTAGTTCATAACTAAGTATCAAATGGGTCAGATCTATAAGCAACGGATCTAAATATGAGGTTAGGTCTATAAACGGATTGGGTTTTGTTCGCATAGATTCCAACGGTTATAAATTTTTTTATTACAAAACCCCATGGGCTTATGCAATGATATAAATACAAGGATATTGAGACTATATATTAATCATCATGCAATTTAATTATATTAGAAGAATGACTAAGCACACATACTATGGTAGCTGTCATTCTTCATACATACATCACGATAATAACTTCACTTGGTAATTAATTAACTAATTACCACCTCAGCTTGGCTGGAAAATACTGCAATCAAATCATAATTAATACTGTTAATCATCATTAAGACATGGTCTTAAAAATAATGTTGCAATAAAAATGTAACTCTACGATTACCTTGTCGATGAGGGACAGATAGTAAGGCTTCACCTTCTCAACGTCAACTCGACTCGAACTTTGCTCTTGCTGTACAGATCATACTTGCTGAAATAATTAAAAACAAAAACATATTAAAAGATATATTTATGCAGAAAATAAGTCAAATGATGTAAGAAAAATGATCGAGCAATTACTTGAATATCTTAAGCCATTCCAAGTTCTCTCTGTCCTCTTCATTCATCAAGTGAGTATACGCCCCATCTCTATGCATAGCTATTCACATGGAAATTCTTGATTTAGTTTGTTGAAGAAAGAAAAACTAAAATAATATTAGGCAAAGAACTACTCTATTCGCAAATGATGCGGCTCGTACGGTAAAATGAGTGGTAACGGATGATGAACAAGGCGGAAGACGGCAATGTGCTTCCATTCTCCTTGGCAACCTTCAACCAAGAATCGAAGGTTATTACATGATAAGGCTCGTTCGATACGATCTAGTTGAGTTTCTGGGCTTAACAAGTACATGTAATCGTCGTGCCCCCACGACATGTAAACGTTGTCCAAACCGCATCCTTGTTCGTAAATTCCGTTCTTGGTGTTGTACTCGGGATGCTTAACATCTGAATTCTCCCTAAAATACTGCAAGATTATTACGAAAAATTAATGTTTTTGACGTTGAGATCAAACCCTTAAAGACAAGAAATAGGTTATTACCTTATGGTGGACAATGGATTCATCAAAAGCACAACCAAGAGGATAAGTATCGCCAACAACAGCCCATTGAGGCAGCCCTCCGAAACTCGGAAGAGTAAGAACTTTCCCAAGGTCTGCAGATTACGTATACGTAAACCCTAACTTCTTCAAATTAGGGTTTCCATGATTTGTATCTATTTGAAAGTAAAGATTACGAATAATTCGGTTTATTACAAATATGTAAGATACAAGACAACGCACCGTGAATGAGAGCAGTCAAATGCAGCCAATCTTCATCGGGGTAATCCTTTCGAATGGCTTCGGCGGTTTGGAGCAAATGCTCGATCTGAGGTTCGTCCAAGTCGGGATCGCTCTCGTCTACGACTTGGTTGAGGAGCTCGCAGCATTCCCATATGCTCATCTCGGTCTTGTCCATCTTTCCGTAATCATCCCTCATCTTTCTTACAAACTCCACCGTTTGGTAAATGTGGTTCAGACGATAATGTTCCTCCACGCCGTCTTTTCTATCGCTGTTGCTTTCGTAGTCCCTGTTCGAAAGCAAATTTTTTTTTGGATTCATTCGAAATGCTGAAACATTATGATAAATTTCATATTGAAATATATTATATGATCTTATTCTAAAATGAGCAAGACCTAAATGTGTGGCCGAAGGCGTTCATTTCAGGTGCTTCAAAACCAGGGTTTTTCTCACCCTCCATCTTTGCGTCTGCCAAAAAACCAAAAGATCGATGAATTTATATAATATATAGAGAACGTTTTGTAATAATAATTAAAAAAAATCATCTATAAGGAAACACAAAATGAATTAATAATCAACAAAAACAGAAGGGAAGATATCATTAGACCTAGCTGGGGCGGCTCTACGATGACAGACATTTCTTGGTTACAAAAAATAATAAATATATACAATAATATTTCTCTATTATACAAAGACAGTAGAGGCCGTTTCAATGCCTAATCAGCGGAATGAAATAGCCTTTTCTGATTTAGTTTGAAAAGGGTTTAAAAAGCGGTACTTATAGCTATAATTTCCTGAAAAATAGGATATATATTGAGTCGATTAAATTTTATTTATAGGGTAAATTCATTTTGGCTAATATTAGTTTTTTTCTCTCAGCCTCTCAAATAACGTTCAAGCATTTATCTATTACAAGGAAATGCTCTTTGAAGATAGAGTAGAATTTGCAGAGAATAGTAATGTAGAAATCGTAGAAGAAGCTCTGTAAATCATATATTTCTTATCAAGAAATGTGTTAAGTACATGTGTATTTATACTAATACGTCTGTTCTAATGCTAAGCTAAGCTAAACAAGATGACAACTGTACAAAACAAACTAACAGCAATTAAATTAAGTAAACTCAATGGTGCGAGTGTCTTCATCCTTTTTGCACCCATCTTCATCATCTGCATTCACTACACTCTTGACCTACCATTCTTCGACCATCTTACATGAACCACACGATTAAGCAATTTTTAATAAATTATTATTTTTTTTAATATCTCAACAAGATTAAGTAATTAATTATTCTTCTAGAAATTATACGGTTTTTCTATTAATGAGAGTAATCGTATGGTATTTGCAGGTTTAGCGAACTTGACAGCAGGGATTTATTATTAACTATTTCTTGTAAGAAAGAATCGACATATATTATAATTACCCTTTAATGGAAAACATCATACTTTAAGGCTTTACTTGAGGAAGGTTACGATGAGAACGACCATTCTCTAATTGCTTGTCGTTTTATTTCACCATCACTTTGATTAAAAGCACAAGATTTTGTAAATCTCATAAACATTGATAGACCCCTAATACAATATTTAAATCAGATGTTACTTCCAATACCAAAAGCTGGTGGTTATAATTAGGTCAATATTTCACGATATTTGGAGCTTTATCACTCGTCTTTTTATAAAAATATCATATCATATAATATATATATTATATATATATTTACACACACAAAGTAGAGCAATAGTAAAATAAATAAAGTATTACTGATGAAATAGATTAGATTGTGATATACACCTTAATATGGATTCAAAGGCAAACCCTAAAACTATGATGGTCGTACGACGATGTTCTTATATTAATATATATAAATTTAACTTGCTTTACAATATTTGAATATCAATAAATTAAATTATCTTCTTTAAACTTAAAAAAATATCTCAATTTACCTTCACCCGATAAAATTGAGAGAACGTGCACGATGATTGGAACCTTCCTTGGCTTTAAGCATCCACATTCGAGGTGGACGTATGTATAGTAAAAAGTATTATCAAAATATGGCTAGTGTATTGATGAGGTCATTGGTCTAGTGATCATGAATGAGACCTCAAAAATTATGACGGAGAGGTTACATGATCGATTATCCCTGACTTCCTTAGGTGAGCCTCTTACACACGGGCATGTACATGTGTGGTTGATGTGGTTGGCCTGATTTGCCGGTTATTGCTTTGACTCTAGGAGTTAACATAGTGTGGCCATTTCCAGGCCGGGGTTATTTCGGTCAGCAAAAAAAAAATAAAAATCGCTATGCGTTGGAAATAAAGTATATAAAATTAAAAAAAATGATACACTCCATTCAGGCTTTAACTTTTAGGTGAAGTGATCATTCAACACGATATCAGAGTTCAGGGACCAAAGAGGTCTTGGGTACGAATCCTCACGACCACCCATTTTTAAAAAAAATAGATCGTATAAGGCTGGATAAGAAAGAAATCAGTGTGGACGTGAGGGAGCGTGTTGGAAATAAAATATATAAAATTAAAAATAATACACTTGCTGCGTGCTTAAGTGGTCATTCAACACTACATTTGATTCTTGCTTGTATTGTAGGGTTATGCTTTATATAAGAAGTTACTAAAATTTATGTTAGGGTTTTTATATATATAGAGAGAGACACTACAAATCATGTTTATTATATTTACATTGTGCGTGTGTGTGTGTGTTTTTTTTCTTGGGAAGTTGAGTACTCACTCGACGTTGGCTTTGAAAAGGTCGTTCACCGGCCAGCGTCGACATCGGAAGGAAAAAGGACAATAATAGAGCACATTATCTAAATCGACAATACTTTATTAATTTTCATTTATATATTCCTTCGATAGACTATATATATATATATACATACATATATCTTTTATTAAATGTAGGGTTTTGCTTGGCCGTTGATGTCAGGGATATTTAATCTGCAATAAAAGAATAGAGAGCCAAGTGTATGAAAATCCACCGCACGTGTCTTGCATCGAAAGTAACAAAGGCAAAGTGAGAATGAGATTAAAAGAGTCACGTGATATGTGATGATACGTGTAAATGTAATAATGTCTATGTCTCATTCATTTGGACTATGAAGTCTTTGAAAAGACATATCGACATACAGATAGGGTAAAGATTTATTCCTATTCTATTTTCGTTATTATTATTTATTTTATTTTTATTTTTCAAAGATAGATAGCGTCGTTTTGCTTTTTTGCATATACCCCTGATATACCTACCGGCACTTCTTTAGATACATTCCTCAGTTACACATTATTACCATTTTTGACCAAGAATTCTTCACTATAGCATGTTTGCTTATTGTTATTTGTAAATGCGGAAGATGAGTTCAAATTTTGAGTTTTTTTTTTTTTTTTTAAATGATAATTTTATTTCATATTTTACAAAATTTTTACAATGAAATCAATAATAAAAGTTCTTAAGAATATGAAGGAACAATAAAAAAAAAGGTAAATATACTAGTATCACCCGTTGTAACCCCTTATTTAAATAGTATCATAAATTGCAATTTCCTTCTTCATGCATTTTTTATATTATTCAATCAATATTCATAATCCATTGTCTGAATCATATAAATGTCACAACGATGCCCATTTCTCAAATCTATTTTATAAGACCATTGAAAACTCTTATGTCAAATAGAAATACTCTCATACGAAAAAAGAAAAACTCTCATACGAGAGAAGAAAACCCTCCTACCAGAGAATAAAAAAAATATATAAAAGCGAGAACAAGAAAATTGAGAAAAAGAATGAAATAGATGATATGTGCTAACTCTATCTGCTGACGATCATGATGGCAGTAGATCTGTGGCCGCCGCCAGAAGAAAAATAAATTAGGGTTTTCTTTGTCTGTAGAGAGAAAGAGAGTTAGAGAAGGCGTCTATAGATTTGAATAATCAATATTGAGTTCGAAAGAAATAAATATCATTTTGTGGACTTACGGTACATGTCAGAGTAATTAGTTCAGCTGGAAAGTCGATGTCGTTTCTTAATTGATCATTTCTGACTAAATTTAGTCAGTTTTTAAGGACTACTACGTCGTTGTGTCGAAATCGCTCTTGTTGTCAAGAGTAATAGATTAAATATAAGAGAGTAAACCAATAAATTAATGGCTATGATAAAACTAAATTATGGGTACCAAATGTACGATTATCATTTTTTAGCTTGAAACAATAGGAGAACGGTATATTTATTGTGTGTCGTAATTATGAATCTTGATTACTAGGACAATAATTTATGCCTATAGATTAAATAGTTTCATGCAATTATCGAGGCGAACCCTGTATTATTTATTATATGTAAAAAAGCGTGGAACATATGATTTGTGGTACGTGTACACAAAACCTATATAGGTAGGTGCAATTTTTATTAAAACAACGTACCATATGATGGCGCTCAATTATTGTGGAGAGTGATCTATAAACTTTTTTAACATTTTTAAATATTTTAGGTAAATAGAATAATTTTGAAAGTTAGGTATGTTATATTTTGTAACATTGAAAGTTACCTCATTTAAATAAATGCTGGATTTATGGACAATCATAAATTAGAACACATCATGTCATCGTATTAACAAAATGATCGTATACCCATTTATAAAGTGACGAGACTATTATTTATATATTATATATACAGTATAAATATTATATCAAATTGAAGACGTTTTTGTTGTTGAAAAGACCTAATTGTATAAATTTAGGTTAACAAAATAGCTTAGGACCTTAGTTGGGCGTCGTTATATGTGCTTAATCATATTAGGTCAAGTCATCATTAATATTTTAAAATTTTGTAAATGGTTTTTTTTTTCTTTGAGCTCACGTCACCGTGAATCGTAATGTGAATATCACCGAAATATGGATCAAGATATTATGTCAATCTGTGTATGTTTTGGAATATTTTATTTTGCACGTTAAGCTGATATTGAAATATTTTGTTTGTTTAATCATTGTGAAGTGTGAGGTAATGTTTTGTAAATATCATATTTAATCCTACGCATATTATCGATATTCTCTAGTTTATGTGGATTGATATATTCATTTTGAGGTGGTATTTTACGTAACAACGATTAATATTTTAATATCATGTTTAATTTTTTAAGCATTAATTATAAATTTTCTATATAATTGTTCAATGTAAATCTATTATTTTTTGAAACATTAAATATATTTTTAATATCTAAATAAGTTAGCAATGTAATTAAAAATAAGGATATGAACAAGAGAAAAATATTAAAATATAAGAGTTAATTTCGCATCACCTTAGGTGATGGAGAATAAAATACGTTTTTTGGACGATCCAGAATTTTAAATATCATTCAATTTTCATCACTTAAATAATTCATATGATGACTCATCACATAGACTAAATAAATACAATGAAGACGAATTAATGATCATCATGATGTTTTTGAAGGATCATCTCCTAACAATAAAAACCCCTTGGTTTTTTCTTTTCTAAGTTTTACAACAACATATACAATATTACTCTGCAGATCTTACGGTTTCTAAAAAAATTAAATTCATAATTGGTAATAAAATAAATCATTAAATTTTTTTCAAAGTAATAAAATCGTTAATAAAACGACGTATCTTGTAATATTCAAACGTGTGTATGATCAATATACACATCCATGTTTTAAACAACTGACCTACTAATCAGTAAATGTGCCCAAAATTACATTAAATCAACTTTTTTTATCCCATTAATTTTATTTTCTATATATAAAATTTGTTGAAATAATAATTATTTTCCACCGCCTCTTGGCAACACTAGAGCCGTCGGTTAAAATATTAAATGAGAAAAATTAAATTAACTTTATTACCTATCCAATATTAAACTAAACCGTACAAGAAAGAGACCACGTGTCTCAATGCCATACAGCCTTGAGTCAGAATCCAGAAACCTCCTTCACCATTAACCGGTCAGTTCATTTAACTGCAGTTAACTTCAAACTAACCATAGTTAAACCCCCACGACTCGTTAAAGTGTCTATATATATATATATATATACAAAAGGCAAACTAATCCATCGTCAAAAACCAATTTTCGTGGAAGATAAAGAGAGAAAAAAAAGAGAGAGGAAATAAAAGATGATGATCGGAGAACGTAACCATGGTACTGTCAGTAACTATCTATCGCCGATCCACGTCCCGCCGTGGACGCTCGCCGGAGACGAGACCAACAACCTCAACTCCTTCAACGTCCTGAGCCCTTCGGCGTTTTCCGACGACCACTCCCTATTCTTAACGGCGCTGCAGCGCTATCTTCCTTCCAACACCAGCGACGCCGCCGTTTCTGACGACGACGACTTCCGCATGTACGAATTCAAGGTCAGGAAGTGCACACGTGGCAGGTCCCACGACTGGACCGAGTGCCCGTACGCCCACCCGGGGGAGAAGGCCCGCCGGCGGGATCCGAGGACGCACCACTACGCCGGAAGCGCGTGCCCCGAGTTTCGCAGGGGAAGCTGCCTTAAGGGCGACGCGTGCGAGCACGCGCACGGCGTCTTCGAGTGCTGGCTGCACCCGGCCCGCTACCGCACCCAGCTATGCAAGGACGGCGCCCACTGCACGCGCCGCGTGTGCTTCTTCGCGCACGCGCCGGAGCAGCTGAGGGTCTTGAGCCCGCGCGCCGCCTCCGTGGGTTCGCCGGAGGGCGAGCTGGTCGGCTCCATGAGGCAGCTTCAGTTGAGTAAGGTCAACTCCATGCCAAGCTCGTGGCGTTTGGGCGGCGGAGGCGTTCTGTCGCCGAGGATCAACTTGCCCTCTCCTCCAAACGGGTATATGGGCAGTAGCATGCCGGGCACACCGACCCGTGGTTTGACCCGACCCGGATTCGGGTTGATGGGTTCTTGGGGGGAGGAGGAGGAGGAGGGGCCCGTTTTGGAGAGGGTTGAGTCGGGGAGGGGACTGAGGGAGAAGATGTTCGAGAAGCTGAGCAAGGAGAACCCGTTGGATCGGGTCGAACCGAGTCCGAACCAAACTCCGAGCCTGAATGTGAGCCTCAGTACGAACCTGGACGTTGGCTGGGTGTCAGATCTTTTAAACTAGGTATGGTATTGTTTATGAGTCCCATTGTCTCTCCATCTCCTCGGCCTTGCATGGAATATCTATGAATTAAGGGACTAAATTGTAATTTAGGACATTGTGGATTAAAGTGATATTTGAGATTAAAAAAAAAAAAAAAGCTGTGGTATTATTGTGATTATTGTAAAATATTAATTGCTTGAGAAGGGTACGGATTTGTTTTAAGGTGAAATGTTTAGCAAGTGATATTAATTATATGAATATGCAGCATCTTATTATTGTAAATAAGTGTGTGATGTAATATTTGATATTTTTAAGAAAGAAATCGTTTAGAATTAAGGTTATGGTGTAAGATTTATTTATTTATTTATTTTCTGGGATGACATTAAAATGATACGATTCAATTCACTAATCTGAAGATAATTTTTAGTACACCGTGTTTAGGTCACATATTTTTTAGGATAATAATAATTATTATTTTTTCTACTTTAAAAGCATATTAATTGATAATCCATTGCCTCATTAGTCTAACAACATTAAAATAATATAATATAAAATAAGATTACTTGATACGGATGTTGTAAACGTGTATTTATCTTGTTCAGTACATATGATGTGTTGTCCCTCAATGATCGAACCAAAATATTCTTTAGGGTTCAAAATCAAAATATTTACTTATGTAAAGAGATTTTTTAACTGTTTGGTTAATAGAGCCCTAAAATTTGGTAAACTTAAAATCAATAAAAATAATTAGTATTTTTTGCACATTCAATACGTGTAATAAAAAAATATATAATATTTTATATTATAAAATTTTCTTAAATTAAAATGTTTAATTGCTGAAATTTAATTAAGGGATAAAATTGGAATAAATTAATCATTGAAGGGTAAAATTGGAAAAAAAAAATATGACATACCAAATTAATTGAACAGTTACTTTAAAGTGCTTAGGAATAATAAAATAGAAAGATAATGCACATAACAAACACGAAATATGCATTGTACTATTGCATTAATTCGCATCTCAAGTTTCTAAACCCATCAATGTTTCCAATAAATTAGAAGGAAATGTTAGCTACAAAAAATGATTTGATTTCCAATATTTAGGTTTTTTATTGTAACCCTATATATGCATATAGGAGGGCAATATACACAATTTTATATATTATCTTTACTTATTAATAAATAAGGATAAAATTCAAAAATGATCCCGATGTTTATCATATAGGTCAATTTAGTTTTCGATGTTTCGTCTGAACCAATTTAGTCCCAAATGTTGTCGATTTTTACCAATTTGGTCATTTCATCATGATAAGCGTCAATTTTAGCGGGAATTTCGTACGCGTACCGCACTGAATCATGTAAGGATCGATAAAATTAAAAAATTTCCTCCAAAAATTTGAACACGAGCTCCAGATCGTCTGTTTCGTCGAGCTTCATTGACAGTAGAAAAAACCACTTTAAATTTCCAAATCTTGCATATATTCTAAAATTCGATTCATACATAATTTAGTGTGAGGCACGTGCAAAATTCCTACTAAAATTGACGTTAATCGTGATAAAAGGACCAAATTGGTCCAAAATCGACAACATCAGGGATTAAATTGGTTCAGACAAAATATCGGAGACTAAATTGGTTCATAAGGTAAATATTGGGGAACAATTTTGAGTTTTATACCTTAATAAATATAATTTATAGAGTCGTACGTGTGTCATCTCTCTATCGAGCGGAAGACGACAAGAAAAATCTGACCCCTCCCCTCAGAAACGGGAAGCGTGTCTCATCAATTATTGGTACGTTTAGGATTATCTATTTTAAGAGATGAGAATTGAGATGAGAATTGATTTTTTCTTTTACCTTTTTTTTTGTTCTTGTCCTACTCCTAATGTGTACTATAACATTTAAATAAATAAATGAATTAAGTACGTTTACAGTGGGACTAGGTCAAGGGTTGACGTTGTGAAGAGACATCTGTCCCTCCTTATCTATTTCTTATTCAAATTTGGAGTGAGTCTCATTTAATTTTATATATACTATTTTTTCCTCTCAGTCTTAAGATAACTTAATTTATAAGAGAAAATACTGATTGTGTAGTCTTTTAAAAAATGGTACGTCAAATAACCCTTAACTGAAGTGTATTTTCGTCATTTTTCCTATAATTTCCTAATTGTGGGGTCCGTTGCTATTTATAGAGAGCCCTCCAGCAAGGGACCTCATATATAGCGAGAGACTCGTGTTATACACCATTGGATATAATGGACATTTTGCACCTGGAGGCTATTTTTTTTTTAAATTTGTTTCCAAGGGGCTATTTATCTGATTGATCCAAAATTGTGGTGGTGGATGGATAGGTGACTATGAAAAATTGATCCATTAATATCAGTTAAAATATATATTTTGAAATTAACTTACTATATTTTTTTATTAAATAAAATAAGTGGGACATGTATCGTAATTTTAAGCGTCCTACATTACTATTTATATATAAGATATATATATATATATATATATTCTATTTCAATAGGTTTGCTCGGCACACTTCGCGGTGGGACTGATCATCGGGTCCACGATGTTGCACTCCCCATTCTACATTGAAAGTCAAGGTCGTTAATTCGAATCTGAGACCTCCAAACCTAGTCACTGGGTCATGCACTTTTGATTTTATATCATTTCTTATAATTCAATAAATACTCTTCAAGCAACTATATATATATATATTTCTTGAATTTACAATTTTTTTTAATTTTAATTAGCAACACATTTAGTGGGCCCATCTTGAACTTTTGGGCTTACAAACACATCTTATGTTTGGGCCGAAAGCCCAATAGAGAGAGGACAAGAAGATATTTTTGCATGCGAGAAGTCATTAGTCAATTGCAATGGCAACAAAATATGGAACAGTTGAAAAACTCATTAAAGAACAGTTAATCCAACACGGCTTTAATGCCTTTATATTGAGGCCATCATATGTTGAGATTTGAGTATTTTAAACAATTTTTTTTTAACTTATGTAGTGTAAGAAACCGTGAAGTGAAGGGGCTATTTTGGTAATTAAGCAATGATGACATTCAATGCGATCCGGCCAAAGTAGTAAAAGTAGTAATACAGTCTTTCTTCAGTGAAAATAAACTCTGCTTTAAATAATTACAGGCTATACCTCTCTCTTATGTTTGGACTTTGGGGTTATGGAAACCCTATATTTATGTTGTGTATATATTTATAAAATCTTAAGATAGAAAGTATAACGAAATATATTATATTTATGCAAATATATCTAACAATATTTTTGGGTCCTTAAATAGAGTCTCTTCTTGTCTTCACCTTCCTCAACTACCGTGGAACTATTTATTTATTGAGTTAGAATCATATCATCACACATTAAAAATTTCTCTACATGCATTCACAAGGCAATGAGAATATGTTGTCATCATCAAAACATTTATAACCCTTTCGATCATTTCGTGTTCGAAAGAGCGAACGATAGTTTTCGCTATGATCAAAACCCTAGCTCAAAGCAAGACGATATCCTTCGTTGTTCATGGCCTTCCCTTCTTCACCGATTTTCGACGAACATAAACTTCCCTTTGAATCAAATACTCCCTCAGCAGCAACCCTCCTCAGAAGATCGCTCAGCATCGATCATCAGATCATCGCCACACAACAACATCCCGCAAAAGAAGAACCCTCGATCGAAAAGGTGGTATATAGTCTTTTAATGATGAGTAATTATGGTCGCCGAAAGGTAGCTGGCGATTCGAACCCAAAGAAGGGAGGTAATGTCAAGAGTGAGTAGAAATCTCGGTGTTGTACTGCGAAGAAGGATGGGTAAAAAAGACAGGCATAGCAAGGTTTGCACGGCTCAAAGGGATTAGAGACCTTAGAATGAGGTTGTCCCATCTTCAAGTTGCTCGTAAATTCTTCGATCTCCAAGATGTGTTGGGATATGAAAAAGCTAGCAAAACCATCGAGTGGCTTTTCGACAAGTCGGAGAAAGCTATCAACAAGCTCACAAAGGATTGTCCAGCACAAAATAATAACATGTCTTTTAGTTGTTGAAGAAAAATCGATTTGTCTGTCCAAAGACTACATAGTTGTTGAAGAAAGCTCGAAAGGTATCAATTGTTCGGGGAAAATGCAGGGAAGAAGCAAGAGAAAGAGCAAGGTGCAGAACAAAGAGAGAAAATGAGGGTCGAAGGCCTTGGTGAGTACTCAATCCAAGGGCTTAAGTCAAACCCTAATGAAAAAGGGTTCAGATTCTCAAACCCTAGTGAAGTTAACTTCGATCCGCAAATAGGGTTTTCTTCAAAAACCTTATTTGGTGTTGCTGATGATCATCAAGAATCAGTCGAGCACATTCAAGATATTAGTGGTTCAAAGAAATTAGTAGATACGTATTATCAAACATTCGATCCCGAGAAAATAAACGATATGGGCACGATCGAGAAGTTACTGGGATATACAAGCTCATCGTCGTCTTGGCCCATATCTGATCATTGATGCTCCGCTGATATTTCAGGTTACTCGGATCCAAACGCTTCTTTCATCGGATTTCTTGGGAACTTGGACATGTTCGACGATGAGAATATGAATTATATTCAATTTGGGGTCACAAGTCAATCTTCATTTGAAGGTAACCCTAATTTAGTAATTTACTCAGCAACCCCAAATTTCTTGTGATTTTAATCACAGAGCAAAAGAGTAGTAGTAGCATTAAAAGGTGTTGGTCAATGTCTTTAATTGGATGTCTTAGAATTACTGAGTGGATTTTATTATATTATGTGACTTTGAATCATTGCCATGTATTCCTTAAATCATTATGCCTGAAATCATCGTAGTTCGACTGCAACACTGCTAGAACTCAATAATGGCTGCTCGATATGATTGACCAAAAGCTGATTCCATGGATTATTAGCTTATGATGATGAGCATATGTTAATTATTTTATTATATATACTTTGAAGTGCATTATTTCTTCTAATGTAATAAATTGTAATATATATGATCTCTATACATCGAGTTGATTAAACATAATGAATTATTATTGGGGTCACCAAAAAGACAAAATAATGGTGAAACAGCATTTGTAAATATAAAGAAGAGAAAAACAAGAAAGTGTAAATCAAATGATTGGCACAACATTATATGTCAATATATTTGATGATGATGCGCTTCTATATATTTTCCATGTCTGATCAGTATATAAATTAAATGCAGTGGCGGCAGATCAGTCCATATTATATATACAAATGCTATTTGGTATGTCTCGTCCAAATTTTTAAGAAGACTTTGTAATAATTTCAATAATAGCAATATATATATATAGTACGTTGATGTCCATATTACATTAATGTTCATTAAATAGACGATACAGACAGAACGTGCCGAGCATATATATACTAACCCATGGCATATATTCTCCCCAAGCCTAAATTAATTACTGAAACCATATCTATCATACAGCGATTTTATATGCCAAAATCTTTTTAATAAATTTCTATTCGGACGCATACCTAAAGCTTAATGGTATAGTTTTTATTTTTATTTTTTTTAAATTTTACTATAACTGAGTAAACACACACCTTATCTTATTACATTCACAATGCCTTTCTAACGAAGCTATTCATTTTGTCGTCAATGTATCATCATGTAAGCTTATCTTACAAAGTCAATAGTCTCGCACTAAATCCACCGGGTCGGATCGGTCAAAATATATGTCTTTTCTTGGTTGACCCGATATTTATTTTCTCGTCAATTGGACAATTGCATAAACGAATAATTCAAAGTCAGAGGAATCTATTAAATGGTCAAATTTTCAATGCAAGCGTAACCGTTGACTTTGATTTAAAAACAATATCTTCTTCCCAAAGACATTACCTACCCACCGCTTGAAAACCCTTTCACGCGTTTGAATTTGGAATATGTATAATTGAAGTTTTAAGTATTTATTTTGTGAAGATGTATTATATACATAAATCTACCAAGGCCATACAAATATTTTCAAAGTATTAAACTTTGGATTTTTATGACATATACCAACATCATGACTAAGATGAAATTTCATGGAACATCGTCCAACTTGACCCTTAGAATGGTGTAGAATAGTGAGTATTTCGCCGGCATTTCTTACATATTGAATTTCGCTATAAATTTCTAAATAGTAAATTGAAGTATTGAAATTCCATCTCATTATTTGCGTGTAGATTAACAAACCCTCCTTTTGTATAATATTTTCCTTTTCCTTTCCTTCTATATCAACCACGCGAATACATACACATATACATATACATACAACCCCCTCATACAAGAAAATCACACACACACACACAGTTCAACTTCTCCCAAAAAACCCTGAAAATAGAAAGCGAAGAGATCAAAATTCAAAGAGCTAAAAATAAATAAAAAAATGGTTTATTCTATGTTTTCATCAAGGACTTTAATGAGCTTGAGGAGGGCGGTCATGTTACTAACATATCTTCTCCTACTGTTTGTATCAAGTCATCAGTGTGTTGCCATTAGACCTGCAAGAGATACGATGACGATGACGACGAAGAAGAAGAAGGAAGATGATTTCTCTACCAATACTTTGAAGAACTTTAATAAGGAGAATGATAATGTTGTTAATGGACGTTTGTACTTCACTATGCTGCCAAAGAATGTTCCAATTCCTCCTTCTGCGCCGTCCTTGAGGCATAACTCCACGCCTCAGAATTGAAGATTGCCATGTAATAATGAATTGCTAGCTAATTCTTTATTAATTATTTTATATTCTTTTTTGTAGAGACATATTTTTTTGGTCTAAGGTATTGATCTTAGTTGAGAAACGGTACTTGTTAGTTATGTTATTGATGCAAATTTTGATCAATCATTGTCTTTTTTTTATTGTAAAAATTTGTGCTTTTTTATTTATACCTTTGGTGAAAATATCATCACGGTATGTAGTTGATTGCATTTGCAACTTTCAAATATATATATATATATATATCTTTGTATAATCCTCTTTCCTCCTAATTACATAATCTTTCTTCTTCCAGCCTCACATCTATAAATGAATCGTATATAAAAGAATTCACCGCGATCCAAAATAATCATATAGTAATAAATAGGAGTATATCTTTTCATTTTCTTTTTTGTAGCAACGTGCTACGTACAAAATCATATCCCAAAATAAGTCATGGGATATATATATATATATATATATATATATATATTCGATCTGCCACGTTGACTTTCAATTTATTTAATGTACGTTATCGTATAGACGTTCCATAGTCCACACTCTATGATATAACTTATAAGCTATATTTTGTCTATCTTTAATTCATCGTTGGTGTGTAGCAAAATATTAATAATAAGATACATACCGTTTGACCCAGGAGGGCAGGGCCGGGTACGTGACGGATCCGGGTCAACCCGGACCCATTGCCAACGTAACGTTAGGTGCACTTCCATTCCAAATTCTAATCATCTCATTCGGACTGGGTTTTAGTTCTCTCTGGCTGATGGGTCGGTCACAATCCACAAAGACATAATCTTTTAGAAACTTAGGTTTGGGCTCTTCTCTTATTAATTAAACATTTCGCTTCTTACACCTTAAACAAAATAGTACAGATTTAGAAAGAAAAAAAAAAAAAGTAAGTAAACCATCTTTGTTCATAACTCGACGTAGATTGTGTGTGTGTGTGAAGATCGATCTTGGAGGAGATAGAACTCAAAAACATTATCGTAGTTCATATGTCACTACAAAAATAATAATCTTCAGTCACAACTTTTTTTTTGTCACTATATGTAGTAACATTGTCACTATAATAAGCTAGTGATGACTTTACTTGTTGTCACTGTGTCGTGGCTATAGATATATTGTCACTAAATAATTTAGTGACGACTAGCACATATTCATCGCTATAAATCAATGCTTTAGCCACGTGATGTTCCCGTCACTATAAAGTGATGCTTTAGTGGCATGCCGTTCTCGCCACTATAATCTAACATTTTAGCCTCAAATCAATTTTGTCACTATAAATTAACCTTTTAGTCACGCACTTTATTGTCACTATAACTTGAGCAGCTCATATGGTTCAAAGAATGAAGTTTGTTGCTGCTATTTACAAATTCAGTTGAGAACAGATAATGCTGAGTCATGTTGGAGTTATGTTCCACTATTTTGAAGAAGTTACAAGCTGTATGGTTTTCTATACGTGAAAACTATGTCTGAAAAGAATTAAGATGTTCTCATATCATCTTGTAAAAAAATATTCCACCCTTGATAATCAATAAAACAGAGTTGATCTTGGGCCCGTGAAGTAGGTTTAGAGGCGGACCCAGAAATTTACAGCTGGGGTCCGTTACAATTTTTTTTCGTGCCTTTGAAAAAAGGAGAATATATTACAAATTTAAATCGCAATTATAGTTCATGTAAAAATAATCGGTTTACATAATATGAGATCATCAATAATATTATTATCTAATAATTCTACGTTCACTTCGATCTTCAGTAAAATTAACCTTGCACCAACTTTTGGAGGCGATTCTGAATTCTTTTTTATTTAAATAATTCATTTATTCATATTTACATTCTTGTATAATCATAAAAAATTATAACTAAGACTTTATTAATATTCAAATACAGTAAAAATAGTCAAGAAAAATTGAACAAATTTGCAAGCGAAACATCAATAAGCATCATAAACCGTGTTTACTCCACAAAATTGAAACAATATATGTAAATCTAAATAAATAGAAATTATACAACTATCATAATACCAAATAATAATAAAAAAATTAACATAATTAAACCTTCAAAATATCTAAATTATTAATTAAAGAAATAATATATAAATATATATATATATATATATATATATGAAATAGACGAAGAAACCTCCAAAATGGCCGTGTGCTCTGTCATTGTGTGGTGGGGTGGCTCATTGTTCTTAGTGTGCTTTTGTATTCTTTTTTTGCTTTTTTTTTTTAAAACTAATAACTTCTTTTAATAATTTTGATGTAATGGGCTTTCTATTTTAACTACTTGTGTATTGTTAAAAATGGGCCAAACGTTGACAAGCCCAATTAAACATAAATAAAATACCCAAAATAAAACCCTTATTAGTCATCTCCTTCCTCATGAGACCAAACTATAAACGCCATTGATGAATTTACTCATAGTATGAGGTATACAACATATACTCATTCATTCCGGCGGCCATGGACCCCCCGAGCCCCTACATAGGTCCGCCACTGAGTAGGTTAGAAGGTAAACCGAACCACGTTAAATATCTTGTGTATTTTACTTTCGTGTTTGTATAAATTCGATTGAAGCTACTGTCACAATTTTCAAATTACAGAGTACATTCAGACCAAATATCAACAATATGGAATTGAAATGATGCATGCAGCACGCAGGAGTATGTAAAATGAGTCGTGACATGAAAAAATATATATATATATATATATATATATAATATATATAATGAAAAGACGACTCATTTGCAACATCTGCGAACAACAATCCCGATGGTTCATACCTTCCTCGAATCTATTGCAAGTTGTTTCGTCTATTAGTGACGACAGCATGCTTCAGTTCAGACTGAAAAGTGGCTTCTCACTGACATGTTTTATTAAAATTCAAAAATTTAATTATAACTTAATTAATCGAAAAATACGTAATGCATATCTCTAATCTATCGTCATCTTTTATGTATCCCATAATCGATGATAGAGACTTATAGGTTTATTAAACGTATGAAAGATTATATATAACTTTCTTTGTAAACTTCGTGCGGGCTACGCTTTTGAGCTTTGTATCTCAATTCTTTTTAAGTTGCCAAAAAGTTTGGATTTAATTTAGCTTAGTTAGCGTGTGTCTTAATTAATCGAAACCATCTATGTCACCCCACTTAAAAATTTTAATTTTTTTATTTTTTTTATTTAGAATGGAAAATTGAACCACATACGTAGTTTGATTAATGTGTCACAATGCCGTAACTCTATTATAGCTTCGTAATCCCAAGAAATTGAATAAGTCGTATGTTGCATTCATGAAGAAAAACACATTAATTGGCCAATAATCCACAACGTTTTATGGAATATATATTTGGGATTATTATTTTGAAGGAAAGAAAAATAATAATAATAAAAATGGAGTCACGACGCTTCTCGGTATTAAAATATAGCATCAAATATGATGCCTTGTCAAAAAACAATTTGATCTGAAGTAGTTAGGGATGTAAAGGAGTCGAGTTCCGCATATTTATGACCTAGAATTTTCTAATTAAAATGACAATAAAAAAAATGAGTTTTCGACGAAGCTATAGCTCGAGCTGGACAGTCATTAACTTGAGTTGAGCTTCAGTCGGGCTCGCGAGGCGATTTCACTCATCTTTTACTGCTAATTGTAGTATTAAGTCAAATTATTTTGATTTCGTTGATTTTAAATATGTTTTAGTGGAAGGAATAGCATAGATATAATCAGGGAACATTTAATTCAACTTCTAATGAAAATATATATTCTATTGTATAATCAAGAAAATCTGATAAAAACTGTCAAATTAGTCCCTCAATTACACTAAATTTTAATATATATAATAAAAATATATAATTACAATCAATAACTTCCACCTTCTAATCAATAAGTTACGTTTAAAATAAATACAATTCTAATTAATATCTTCTACGTAACTTAATATAATTGCAACACTTCACAAAATTACTAGTTATATGAATGTCAGAAAATCATGATATTGTAATAATCCTAGTATATCTTGAGGAGGGCATGAGATCCTCTATTCCACTTTCTGTATTCCACTTCGTATTCCAACCTACGAAAATCGTTACATCCTTCCCCGCCCAGTGTTAAAACATCCGTACACATCATTACACCCATAAATATCATTACACCAGTTGTTTAAATAAAAAAAAGTCAATATTATATATTTTAATATATATTAATATATAATACTGATTTTTTCTACACCAAACTAGAAAAATATATAATATTGATTTTTTTTATTTAAACAACTGGTGTAATGATATTTATGGGTATAATAATGTGTACGGGCGTTTTAACACTGGGCGGAAAATATGTAACGATTTTCGTGGATTGGAATACAGATAGTGGAATAGAGGATCCCAAGCCCTTGAGGAGTATATCAAATTCATAGAATCTTGAGATTAGCAAAGACAAGTACAACTTCAAACTCCATCGTCTGGCTTTATCTGCTATAAGCATGGCGATGACACTGTAATGTAATTAATCAAACCATCAACTGTGAACCCAAACCTCGGAAAACACGAACTAATTATTCATTAAAAAACACGATTAACATTAAGCACATCAAAACCTCAAACTCTAAGCAGATAAATACTAAGCTCAGGTCCACCGCCGCCGCCACCTTGTCCATGATGATTATCAGGACTCACCATGTAAAAAGCTTCAGAATCTCTACTCCCCACAACTCTCTCAAACTTGGCCCTCATATACATAACCTCCCCAGCACCACCACCGCCGCCTTCACAACCCTCACCACCACCGCCTGCCCCGGGCAACACACCTGCCCCGAACGAGATCTTTCCGACGGATTTCAAAACCTCCCATTCCTCGACGCCGCACTCCCTCCTCGTACCGTGCCCGCATTTCCGACCGTTGCAGTACGCCCTCCACATGGGCTCGTCCAGAAGCTTGAACCCACGGCCTCGTTTCTCGAACTTCTTGTCGCACTCCAGCGCGATCCTCACGAGCCCGCAAGCCATCTCCTTGACCAGGACGCTCGTGGGCGTGGCGAGCTGGACGAGGAACGACGGCGCCTTCTTGAAGTCCTCCTGAAAGGCGAGGTTGACTTGTCCTCGCCTGTGTCCGAAGATTGTCCCTATTAGGGTTTTCGGGCTCGGCTTGGTCAGGCCGAGGGACGATTTGATCAGCTTAGCGAACGGCTTGGAGAAGGCTTTTGTGGTTGCTGTCGTCCTTCTTGCAGCAGGCTCCGACGACCGTCTGGGCGGCGACGAGTTGGTTGAGTGCGACCGCTTGACCACTGCTTGACTGCCGACGGCGAAGTTCACCGACGGATCTCTTTGACAGTCTTCTGACTTTGTGGAGGTGAAGGTTAAGATGGATTCCATGTCGTCGTCTTCTTCGTCTTCGATGGGCTTCTTCTTGAAGTTGAAGTATCTTCTTGAGAAGGATAGAGATTCATGAGGGTTTCTAGCTGTGATTGCCTTCATCTTTTTTTCTTTTGGCTCTTCAGAGAGTAAAAATGAGATCTTTGGCTATTTTGTTTGTGGGAGTTGTATGTAATGATTTTTTTCTTTATATACAAGTATAAAATTTTAAATTTTTTAAGGTTTCTAATAAGTGTAGTATTTATTGGCAGATTTAGGGGGTAGATCTGAGGACACAGTGGTTTTAATTTTTGGCATTGGAAGGTACTTTGACAGTAAGAAGGTGGCCAGTCTTCACCTAACTTAAAATCAAGAAAACATTTAATGAATGGGACAACAAACATGTTTTATACAGACAACAAATTGACCTCAGCAGTGTAATGTATATAGTGATATTGGAACTTATATATGTGCAATGCTGTCTTATTTTCAGGTTTGTGGTGGCTTATGTCTTTAGACAAATAGAAAAAGTGGGGCATAAAGATTTTTCCTTTTCATTTTCTTTTTTACTTGTACATGTGTTTGTATCGTATCCGATATTTTATACAATAATTATTTAATTTATTTATTATTTTCCCTTGTTATGATATAATATATTTCGATTAAGCTGTAACATTGAAATGATATGATATCAATCAAATGAAGGAAAGAGAGAGTAATAGGTGAACACTTACCAATATTGCAACCACCTTTGGACCCATGGCTTGAATTTGTTCCCATAACGCTTAATTAGATATAATATTTGAAGTATATATACGAAATTAATGGGAAATTGTAAACTACGAGAAAATTATATTTTCTTTATAAAAGTTTAGGTCGATTTATTGATGTTGTACGAAAATAACATCAAGAATGTCAAAAAGTTATATTGGACTAAACTCGTTGTATACAATATCTAAATACATACATGATTATATTAATTTATTACCGGATTAGATGATATATATTATATATATATATAAATCAAGTATTAAATGATGATGTTAGGACCGATGGATGAGTTTAGAGGGGGTGAATAAACACTTGGTTATTTTTCGCTTTACTGAATCTCTCAAACCAGTTGATGCGGAATTCAGACCGGTTTGTAAAGTGAACTGGTATGCGTGTGAGTGTTCCGGTTTATGTGTTGAGAGACAGGCTTTGTTTATGGAAGTTCGGAGCAAAAATCTCCTACGTCTCCCCTTCTTCCCAGCAGTAAGGTATCACTAGAAGACTTGATTTATACACATCGGTATACAACATTCCTTAGCTAGACTTACACAGCTATAACTCTCTAGTTATACTCAGCTAACTAAACTCCTAGTACACGACCTTAGGCAACTTTTTACAGTCCACCTAAATACACCAGTTTATTACAATCCGATGTAGTGAAGAACTATCACAGGAACTATAAGCTAACTCTAGCTTGACTCGTTTGAGCTTTGGATTTGAATGCTTGTGGATTTGAATCTTTGTTGTATTCTTCACACCCGTCACTGATGTTGAGTCTCTAGTATTTATACTCGAGTCTTGAACTAGTGACCGTTGCTTGGGTGTGTGCCATCGTCATTAAATAGCTGTGCAGACCGCATTGAAGATGTTTTCTCTTTTGGAAAAATTGCAGTCTTGCACCGGGTATCAGCAGTATCGTCTTCATGTCTTCTTTCATGCAAGTCTTGATCTTGCTAGATCATTTACTGTTGTACTGCAGATCTCTTGTACCTTCTTGATATTTGAATTTCTCCAACGGTACTTTAGATCGGTTGTCATCGCGTAGCATAAACCGATCTGTTCTCTTTAGCTTTGGTATAGCAGATCGGTATGTTGATCTATGCAACTGGTTTTGTCGTGACTGGTATCCATGACCGGTTACGTTATGATCGGTTTTGTAATTGTTTATCGGTTTGATCTATGAGATGAGGAGCAAATAAGTCAATAAATGGGGACAGATTTTAAGGTCTTACACAAAGGCTGCTTTGAGCAATTAAATGAGTATTTGAATTGTAATAATATAATTACGGCCAAAGGGACATCATCATGTTGATAAAAAGGTGAAATGATAATGAGCATGCGTACATATCTATACCCAACCTAATCCTTAATCTACTCGATAACCGCATTTGTGGAATTTTTAGGTTTCAAAAAGTGTTACCTTTTTTTATTTATCTAAAAATGTGACATTAAGAATAATGGCATTTATGTATGTATGATGAAGTTTATTACATCATTGTATATATCTTCGTATAAGTTCTGTTTTTATTTAGATTCACTTTGAATTGAACTTAATTGAAATATGTAATAGCTCGTGACAAAGAAAAAAAATATTATTACACCAACCCATGAATGAATCAGCACCCACATGAACATATAGTACTTCAAACGTCAAACTCCATTGACATTTTTAAGATATAGTATTAATCTTCTATTAAAATTGATAGTATATAATATGTTTGTGATGGGTGGTTCAAAATTCAATGAGATCAACTAATAATGATCTGTGACCAACAACTAGCGCCTATAATGTCCCAATATTAGATTCTTTTTCACCCCAATTGTCAAGTATTAGTTGCGAGGCCAATTATTTAACTGAAATTCATACTATAAGAAGACTATATTATAACAATTATTATTTATATTACATTTGAAACACCTTACATCATCCCTTCTTTTGAACTAACTACAACATAATAAACCCTAATCTACAACAGCAATAAAACAAGCTGATCACATTTTACATTCTACAAAAAACAATTCTACTTATAAGAGCCAAAACGAATCAATCTTCGATCGATTTAACAAAAGGGACGTTCGACTCGAAGAAAATATTTCGAGGCTAAAATCGATAGCAATGCAACGACTACAGCCATCGCCAATATGCGTGCTTTTCGATAATCCCGAGCCTTCACAGTCTCCTCCTTCTCCGCTGTCATGATTGAATCTGCGGAGCACATTAAAGACTTGACTCTATTATCATCTTTGATCGCTAATATTGCTGCTGATTCGGGTTTTTTCGAAGGTTCAGACACAGATGATAACGTATCATTCTTGCCATCGATCGTATTATCTTCATCGATTTCAGACGAATCTTTCTTCGATCTACGTAGTTTCTTTCTCATAGATTTGTTTTCTTTCATCAGAGAGTTCACCTGCTTGACAAAGATGTCATGCATAAGAAACAGATGCAATAGTCAATCGAAAAATGTAATAAAAAGTCTCACCTTTTTCAGTATGTGGTCTCTTTCTGATCCAATCTGCATCACCGTATCGATAATAAGACTCGTTTTCGAACAGATATCTTTCGCGCTTGCTTTTCTATCAAGATCGGCTTGGTTCAATGCCTCTTCTGTTATTTCTGCTTTAGCCCGTAAGAAACTGAGTTCTTTCTCGAGGGCCTCGTTTTTCTCGGACAGGGTGATATTCCTCTCCTCGACAGCCTCGGTGTTGCTCTCAGCTTTCGAAACTTTTTGCTTCAGTTCATCGATTAGGGTTTCCATGTCCCAAATTGCAGAATACAGCATGTGCTGCTGCTCGAGGCTGGCCTCCGAAGAAGCCCTCGCTTGCTGGAATTGGGCATCGAGTTCTCGCAGCTGCTCGTCTAACAAGCCCACCTTTTTGCCGTTTGTGTCCTTGAGAAAGTCGATCTCTTCAGTCAGTTCCATGTTAGAATCCGTCAGATGAGAGGCTTTTTCCTCGGCATTTGCTGCTCTTATCTCGGCCTCATGCAGACTCTCCCTCAGAGATTCGATTTCAAAGTTTATCTCTTTGATCTGATTTCTCAACATTTCATTCGACGAATATGATTCCTTAAGCCGGGATTCGGATGTTTCGAGGTTTTTCTCAAGAATCTGAACTTTTTCTCGCAACCTCGTAAGTTCAGTATTTTCTGTCCTAAGCTGAGAAATGGCGCTGTTCAGTTCCCGTATTACAGCTTCCTTTGCGCTTAACTGGCTAAGACAATCTTTGAGTTTTACGGTAATTACCTCTTCTTCAGGCCTCGAATCTCCGAGGTTAAACGGGCAAGCCCTAAACCTTTCGAGCATATCCTTCGAAATTCCCATTAAGACAGCCGAGGCATTATCTGCTTCCAAGAATCTGCTCCAAGCAACCTCTGCTGCTTCTTCCATGGAAACCGAAACCTTTTCCAACAAGAGACTCTTAGACTTGAGATCAACCTCGTTTTGCTTGGACTCGACCAACTTCTTTTCTAGCTCCAATTCTCTCGCCAGAGACTTTTCCAACATTCTTAAAACATGCGCATTTTCGAGTGTCTCAATCCCAGGTCTCGATTCGCTGCTTTCTGACAGAAATTCTTCTTTCACGTCCATAATCATCTCATGCTGCCCTGTTATAAAGGAGTCCCCAAGTTAGCGAACAATCGAGAAAAAAATTGATACGAAACTGAGGTGAAGTTTAAAACAAAACAATTCCACTTCTTACATTCGTCTTGTCTGAGAATAACTGAGTTCATCTGCAACTTGGCCAGCTGAATCTCCATCTCCAAAACAGATTCTTTAGAATTTTTCAGCATTTCTTCGGAGTCACGCAGCTTAGATAACAATCCATCGTGCAACAAAGTCGAACTATCCGAAGCAGATAATATACGAATGGCATTCGAAATTAGATCTTGAAGATCATTCATAGTCTTATCCACCTCTCTAAGCTCAAAAAGTGATATCGAATAGAGCAGATCAACCGTGAAAGCCTTTTCGAAGAATTCACAAGACATATCATCATCACCATTCTCAATATCGATCGTTTCAATATCGTTTTCCTCTGACACGACGCACAATAAAAGATTCTCAATATTCGCAAGTTTCTCCGACGAGTAGGCCACCGCCATTTCCACCTCATATGATAGCTTCGAAGAATTTACCAGTTCTTTAACGCACTTTGAGTCGTTACTATGATGGCCTTCTTGCAAAAGATTTCGCATGTCCAAATCAATAATGCCCGAAGATAGACAAGTCGGCGCTATGCCTTTCATAGCCATTCTCATAACAGAGCATTGAACATAAATAGATCGGACAGTGTTAACCTAATCAGAGCTTGATTTACTACATTCGAACAATTTGCCCAACCTTCAGTTTCTTAACTCATAGTCAGCTCGTCCTAAAATTCACAGAAATCGAAAAAAAAAAAAAAAAAAATCATATTTTTGCACCCCCAGAAAACAATATACTGACCTAAAGATCAAAATTACAGCTGATTTAACGTGATACTTTCTTCAAATTCAACATTTTCTAACACAAACAACCAAATTATGCTATAAAAGCATCTATAATCAAGCATAAAGCCCTCGAACAGCTTCGCAAGAAAACAGCTGGGAAAAGAACACATCAGAACTACATACCTGAGAGAAAAGCAAAGGATGGTTCTCGTATGTGGTAGCCCTCTTTTCTGACCGTTAGTTAGATTAAGCCAACGTATTTAGGTTTTGTAAGGATCTTCAATCCCAGCATAGTGGTAGTAAATGACAGAGGTTTGTGATAAGACGGCTTAACGTTGGAATTAGAGGTCAAAATTATCAGTTCTAACCTCGAGTTTGGTCTATGGTGTTGAAGAGTTGATGATGAAGGGAAAAAAAGGAAATAGTTTGAAAATACAAATTATACGTTAATTGCATGTTTTCTATTTGGTACTCTTTTAAAATATTGGAATATGAATATACTTAAATTTATTAATGAGGGAGAAAAAAAAAAGTGAGAAAATCCATAAAAGGTATGTTGAGCGACCATTATATATATTACGAATAATAAAGACCATTATAGTACAAAAAGTGGCATATTAGGACAAGCCTTGTCCTTAAATGTTGTTCGATGATTATTGTATATATTAGAAGATATTAAAACTTTCTTGGGATGTTCACAATAACATTCTACATTTAATATTTAATTATATCTATTTCCCATTAACAGAATTATATATATGGGCTGGTGCAAGATGAGACGTAAAAAGATTGGGCCTTTCATATTAACTGCGTTGAAAAGAGAATCCAATTGTTCAAAATAATTTTGGGTTGTTATTCTTTTTTGTTGGTATGGAAATTAAATAAATTGCAATGCAATAAATTCAAAAGTATTATCACAGAGAATCTTTGTAATATGGGGTAATATATATTCTTCTCCCGCCAAAGGAATATTAAAGAATGATCCATCCATATTATATAATATATATTATATATATATATATATATATAGATGGTGTATCTTTATCTTTGCTGGCAATGTGTTGAAATCATTCAGCCTATCCACTAAAGAGTGGGACTTAAGTTTAAACTTTAAAGTACAATAGCAATTTAATGAGATAAACACTTCAACTAAGAATACTTATAAAAAAAATGCCTAGGTTACATACAACATGATATAAAAAATAATTATATTTAGACGCAACCACTAAATAAAACAACGTTATTATTGATTTGATTTCTAATATCTGCTATTTAGTCGTGTTATTTAACATGGATATGATAATATTTGATTCGTAAATAATAATAAATCTCAACCGAAAAATGATTTTTTTCCTTTGAAGGAGCCCCTTCTTTGAACCGAATTAATTCTCCCGCTATATTACGGTCCACACGCTCGACTATGTTCAATCTGAATTAAATTTAAACCTCAGATCATCGGCTATGAGACGAACTCTGCTTCTAGCGAAATTCATTCTTATTGCTTGTATGTAGCGTTATAAGTCCAAACAGATTGCGAAAGTTAAAAAGTTCAAGTAAAATCGAACTAATTTTTCAAGTGCGAATATCATGTAAGCAATCACTTAATTTATCTCGTCAGACAAAAAAAAGAAGATTGATTATTGATAAATTTATCTAGTGAGCAAAAAAAGGTTGATTATTGATAAATTTGTAATAATAAATGATAAGTAAATACTTCTATCATTTGGGAGCTACATGGAGATTCGTGCCTATATCAATTTATAACTACAATTAAACATTATATAATCTCCTAATCATTTAGCATATAAGTTATGAAGAAAATACTTTAATTTGATTAACCACAAAATCTCTAATTATTAAAACCATATAGGCAGTCGGCTGTAGTTAGTATTAAATTTGATTAAAAAAATAATCTCATGATTAGTTTCAAGAATAAGAATCTTTGTGGTGTGACAAAGAAAATAGAAAAATGCATGAAATCCAAACGTCATATTCTCCCACTATTCTACATGTTTATATTACATTTTTTGCTTAAAAACTAAGTACCATTAAGAGCTAAATAATAAAAAAGAGTTGAGAAATCCACATTCTATTGCACCAACCTTTTGACATACTGTCTTATTATAAAACAAATCCCACCTCATATATATATATATATATATATATATATATATATATACACACACACAATCATCGATCATTCACATATCTCCTTAACTTAACCTAAGTTATATCATCCAAATAATTTATTACATATTTAACTTATTATACAATCATGTCCAAGCAATATGCCAAGAAACAACCTAACGAAAAGGGCATCGATTATCATCATCATCACCTTCTTCACCATGATAATAAGCCAAAATCAAATAACTTATTTTCAAGACATTTCAAGAAAGTCTACCCCCTTCAAAGAACTTGCTCAGCTCTCTCTTTATCATCTTCATTATCGTTGACTTTATCGCAAAACTCGACCGACTCTACGCTGACGGACTGTTCGACCCCACTCCACCGGAAAATATCGTCGGCCCTCCGTCTGATCGCTCCGGCGGAGAAGAGAGATTCCCCGGCGAAAGCACCTAATACGGGCGGTAATGATGATCCTTGTCCTGAGGAATTAGGAACAAGAAGATGCAACTGGATTACACATAGCAGCGGTGAGTTTTTTGTCTATTTATTACAATTTGTATTAATTGAATGAGAAACTAATGAAGTTTAGATCCCAGATAAAGTTTACGTACAGTTCCACGACGAATGCTGGGGGGTTCCACTCTACGACGATGAGTGAGTTACACTACTTTTACAGTTTTTCGATAGTCTTCTTCGAGCTTATTATCATTTGATTGATGATATATAGATATATATATATGTGTGTGTGTGTGTGTGTGAATGGAACAGTAAGTTATTTGAGCTGCTTGCAATGTGTGGGATGCTCATGGATTTCAACTGGACAGAGATCTTGAAGAGAAGGGAGCTTCTTAGGTTAGTATTTTTTTTTTCTTGTTTTTTTGATATATTTAAACACAATTTTCAAGCTATTTTTTTTAGGGTTTTTATCGAAAGTGAATCTACCGTCTCCACAGGGAAGTATTTTCTGGTTTTGACCTGAATGTTGTGAGCAAAATGACCGAAAAGGACGTCATCAACATAGCATCCAACAAGGAACTAACCCTAGCCGAAAGCCGAGTCAGATGTGTAGTAGACAATGCCAAATGCATTACTAAGGTGACGAATTTTCGATTCTATTACACATTTTGTCTTTAACACATTAGCAACTCGACTCAAACTTAGGAAATGTAGGTCGCAGAAGAGTACGGATCTTTCAGCGGCTACATATGGGATTACTTTAGCTACAAACCGACGATCAACAGATTCAAACATCCAAGAAACGTACCGTTGAGGAGTCCAAAGGCGGAGATCATCAGCAAAGATTTGGTCAGACGGGGATTCCGATTCGTGGGGCCCGTCATAATCTACTCGTTCATGCAAGCTTCGGGCATGAGCATCGATCATCTCGTTGACTGCTTTAGATACAGAGAGTGTGTGAATCTTTCCGAGAGGCCATGGAGACATGTTTGATTTAAATTAATTAAACTATATATATATATATATATATATGCTTTTATCAAATGTAGTAGTAAATAGTAAGACTTATATCATACTAAATAAGTGTTATTTAAAGTTGTTATCGTTTGATATCTTTTTCTCTATTGTTCGACTTACTGGCTTGATTGTATTGGATTGTCTCGAAGTTGTTCTTCGAAGGTTTAGCAAAGATGTCATCAATTTCAACGAGCCTTCTCTTGTTTTGCCTTGCTGTATATTTGGGCCAATTGAAATAAAAAATATAGTTAGTAGTCTACAACACAAGATTGATAGATAGATAGATGCTAACAAATTAATTAAAATGCAAATATATAAATATATATAATGTTATTTTATAGTGTAATTTATTTTTAATTTAAATTGTGTATCTAAAAAAAGAAAAACATTGATTTAGGAGGATATAATTTGGAATAAGTAATAAAATAAAGGGTAAAACTGTAAATTTATATTACAGAACAAATTAATTGATTTGAGATAAATTTCTAAGAGGTGTCGACTAACTCTCGTATTTCGACATATGAAAATCGTTACACCTTCTTCTGTCTATTGTTAAAACACCCGTAAATATCATTACACCACGAATATCATTACACCAGGTGTTTAATAAAAAAAAAAACAAATATCTATATTTTAATATATAATTCTGATTTTTTCAACACCAAAGTAAAAAAAATGTATAATATTGACTTATTTTTATTTAAACAACTAGTATATGATATTCATGGGTGTAATGATGTGTACGTGTATATTAACACTGAGCGAGAAAGGTGTAATGATTTTCGTAGATTGGAATACGAAGGGGACTTGGGATCCTCTATTCCAGTTTTTGTATTCCACTTCGTATTCCAACCTACGAAAATCGTTACACCTTCCTCCGCCCAGTGTTAAAATACCAGTAAACATCATTACACCCATGAATATCGTTACACCAGGTGTTTAAATAACAAAAAAAAAAATCAATATATATTTTAATATATGATACTAATTTTTTCTACACCAAAGTAGAAAAATATATAATATTGACTTTTTTTGTTATTTAAACAATTGGTATAATGATATTCATGGGTGTAAAGATGTAAATGAGTGTTTTAACACTAGACGGAGGAAGGTGTAACGATTTTCGTATGTTGGAATACGAAATGAAATATTAAAACTGCAATAAAGAATCCCAAGCCGTGCCTACAAAGGGGAATACAAAAACTGGAATAGATGATCCCAAGCAAATATAGTATAGATTTTCGAACTTCCTCTGTTCAGCGAGTAAATGAGCCAACGAGACGACACCTCCAAACCCAAAGTGTTATTTTCTTCATTTATTATTTTTCTTGCACCATTTTTATAGTCGAAAAAAAAAAGAAAAAACAAATGAGTAAGTACTAGTAGTGTGATGATGATTGCAAGTAGAGATGGAGACATTTAACAAACAGACCATACTCTTCTTCTTATCTTGTTCCTTATCTAGTTGTAAGATGATTCTTTGTCATGATAATAGGTAACATAAAAGACCATCATCACATTATACCTCATTTCAAGAAGTTATGATTCAGACCAACCCACAACAAAACTCAAGAGGAGGTTTGTTTTCAATCAAGATCTCTCTCTCTCTCCTATACAAAATATTATTATTCATCACAACCAAAGGCACAAGTATATTTACATGTCAATTATTTCCCTTACACATATGGCTATGCTTTGCTTATAGAACACAACACTCAAACATTCAAGAACACAAAATCTACAGTAGCATCAGCAGCAAATCTCCCATATCATCCATATGGCATAAAGATATATAAAGAAACATAGTGTATAGTAGTAAGCATATCGAACCTCAGAACTTGCAGGAAGTCCCGAGCCTTTGTCTCTGCTTCTGACCCGTGGTAATAGATTTCCTCTTGTCGAACGCGGGCCGAAGAAGCTCCTGAAACTTGTCTAGGAAAAGCCTCCATTCTTCCTCGTTCATGTCCGAGAGCTTCACAAAGCTTATACTAATGGGAAGTTGCTCGCTTGCGCTTCTATGGCCCGAGGATGAGCTTGAAAGATAACCATAGTCTGGTTTTGTTCCTAGGAATTTTGGGAAACTCGGGGTTTTCTCCCCCAACGTAGCGTTTTTCATAGAAGCAGAGAGGGTAGAGACCGCTGACTTCTTGAATGGGTTGGAAATCATGCAAACTGAGCCCTTATCGCCTGCTTCTCCATTTTCTTCTTCCTCGATAGTTTCTGCAAATTTGGAGAATGGATGACGGGTATTATTACCATGCCCGAGCCCAGAATTGAATTCTTGAGAAGCAATTCTCGGGGAGATATCATATCTGAAACCATCTTCAGAATCTATGTCAAACTGAAACTCGCCGAAGAAGTCGGGATGATTTCTTCTGGGAGAGAAGATCTCCAAAGCAACGAGCCTCCTTGCTTCTACGCACATGATCTCTAGCTCACTGTATTCCTCTTCACCTCTACAAATCTCCCGACTCATCATCTCTCCAATCTCAGCAAGGCAAAGGCCATAACGAGCAGCTTCTTTAAGGAAAACAGTGCAGAGGACTAGAACACGCAAACAAGCCTCACGAATCATTGGGAGCTCACTTCGAAGCATTTCAGAGTCCTGAATGGGGTCGAGATTTGCTATGTACTCGAGTTCATCCTCAGAGAAAGGGATTGAAGCCTGAGGCCAATGGATCCATTCGAAATAGGGATCTTCCAAAGCTTCGGGCAAGCAAAGTCCGTGATCAATGGGAATCAATTCGACTTGACCAAACTGCCCGAGACCATCGAGTTTCCTAACTAAAAGATTACCTGCATGCCTATCCGTGTTAAGGATCCTAATGTCTAAAATCCCGATTCGATGCACAGCCGAGACAGGGAAACTTGAGGTCCCATGATCACTAGCATCAAAATCATGTGGGATGTATTGCTGAAAAGATGCGATTTTGCTGACTAGTTCCTTGTTGTTAGACTTGTTGCCGCTTACTCCATCGTTGATGTTAAAGATCGAATGAGTGATCTTTACCAGCGCAGTTGGGGGCACATTTGCAAAATTATCGTAGTCTAGAAGATAAGCAGCCACTTCTCTGAAACCAGTTTCCCCAACCCTAACCGAATGCTTCAGCCCCGGCTGACCAAGAGCTTTACCAACAAAGCCCTTGGGATTGTTTGGTGCAAATGGTTCTTCATCGCTAGGCTTCACAATCGCTATATTATCGCCTCTAACATTTCGGAAGTAATATGCCCCACCAAGCCCACTATGAACGGGGATAGGATCAACCCCATTTTTCATCCCCTTCACAATTTCTTTAACTAGTTGTTTCGTCCTCACAAACCAAGGTGAGTTTCCCAGAATCTCAATTGGACCGCCCAGATCTTTCTCTTGAGGTTCCTTGCCCCTTGGAGACAAACAAGGCGTTGATGAACTTCTGTGCATGAAATTCTTCGTCAGCAAGAGAGGCGAATCGTTTCGAACTGCGCTAAGATCATTCTTTAAGACCATATCGCCGAAGGTCAAGGAAGTTTCTTCAACGGGGAAATTCAAGGCAACTTGTAGCCTCCTCTTCACCGTATGTGCATTGTCGCTACTGTCCAATTCCATTCCCAACACACAACCCTTCTCTGTCTGTACAAACACACGCCTCCTACCATTGGGTGGTTTTGACTCCATCCTATTAGTTCCGTGGTAATCTCCAGTACCAAGTGGACTCTTTAAAAGTGACACGGCCATCTGTGTCCGGACAGGGCTGTCAAGGTTATGAGACATGAAATGACAAAAATGACCAAAAGTAGTTCTTTTCACAACCAGCAACTAAGTTGGCAATTAGAGAACGCTTTCTTCTCACTCTCAGTTTATCGCCGAACTCAGAAGCCGATTGTGATAGAACAAAAGAGATAGACGAATTACTAAGGACCATCAATTAGGGAGTCAAGATCCAAAATCCTACACCACAGATCTATTGAAAATCGAAACTGATCACAGCAAGCTAACAGGAAATCCCATGCTTAATACTAACGACATCGCAACATCAAAGTAGCCATCTGATATTCCAGTTTCTGCTCATGTCCAATATCTGCCGGGGTAAAAACAAAACTAAGTTAAAAGCTCACTTGAACGAATATTAAAAGATGTATTAAAAAACAGCTATAGAGAAAGATCTTAAACGCAAAACGACGCCTTACAGATCGATCAAATCATCGCTTCCCAGCAAACATACGAATGGTAATTAACAAATCGAAGAAGAACATTAAAAACCAGATACAAAATGAATTTTCGATAAAATAACAACAAAACCACGTACGACGCAAAGCATCGATTCTTACATTTAAAACCAAATCGATGATTCGAAACACGCTCCTACTCGCATTTTCATAGTAATGCAAAAACGTAAATCAACAACAAAAAAGAATCATCCAAAACAGAACGTCGCGAAAAAACTCACCAAATCGCCAGATCTGATCGAGTATTGCCGGCCAAACACGAACACACAGCCACAGCCAACCGCTATAACAAACTATATCCCAGAAAGTCCAACGATCCAAAAGAAAATGAAAGGAAGAGTAGAAGCCAGATCAAAGATCATCGTCGTCGACAATCTGCAACTCGACCAAATCAACAAACAACACTCTTAAATCGTCTCTACATCCTATACGCAGGCCTCGCTCTCACTCGATCTTGCGTATATTTACGGATTATAAAAAAAAATTAAGAAATTTGAATCCTTTCTTTTTTTTTTTTTTAAATTCAGATATATATTTTTTTCTTGGCTATGCCTATTGTAGTAGAAGCAAGCTGGGGGTGTATTTATTTTGTTAAAGTCGTTACTGAGGATAGTAACGTTTTTTTTGTGTAAAACCGCTTCCATTATATAACCGTGGAAGCCTCTAGAGAATCTGATATCAGCCGTTGATCGACTTTGTGGAATATTACAACCGTTCGATTCGTACTAAGTGATTATGTCATGACGTGTCCTTGGTCAGCTTATAAACAAGGAAAACGTAAATAAATATATTAATTATTATTATTATTATTATCATTATTAACATCAATCCAAACTTAACAACGTGTATAAACAGGAAAATGTGATTTAAAACGAGTTAAATAAAATAAACTTTGGAGATAAGATACCAATAATATCGCAAAGGCAAATTACTGATATATCATTTTTATAATTATCTCACTTATAAATGCTTATAATGGTACATTAAAAACTGAGGGAGCAACATATTGTGTTATTAATGTTTTTTTGTGTATCTATTTACTAAGACAATAATAATGGTAATAAATACAATTAGACAGTAGTGATATTCATTGTTTCACCGTTAATTGCGTGTTCATGGGGAGGGATATGTGGATCTGTACGTGTTGTTGGGTGGCACATTATGTGCTTATATAGTGAAATATTTCAATTTATTGTACTTTATTTTGTCAAAGGGAAAGGGCAAATTTGTAATATCATCTTGCTCAAAACGATGTTCAATGTCTATTATGTGGATTGCTTTTATCTCGATGTTTCATCTGGACAAATTTGGTCACCGATGTATTCGATTTTGGATTAATTGGGTCATTCTGTCATGATAAACGTCAATTTGAACGGAAATCTCACGCGTGTCTCACAGTAAATCATTTATGGATCGATAAAATTGAAATGATTACTGAAATTAGGGTATGAAACTGGAAATTTCTCCTCAAAAAGTTCGAACTCAAAAAATTAGGGTATGAAATGCTTCGTCGAGCTTCATTGACAATAGAAGAAAACAGTATGAACCCCCAAATCTTGCAAATATTCTAAAATTCGATCCATGCATGATTTAGTGTGGGGCACCCGCTAAAATTGACGTTAATCATTGTGAAATGACCAAATTGGTCCAATATTGACAATATCAGGAACTAATAAGTTCACGCAAAACATCGGAGACTAAATTGGTCCAGAGGGTAAACATTTGAGACCATTTTGGGTTTTCTCCCACGTTGTCACTATAATCCCTAAAGTTCAATTATGTGCACTCTGCTCACTTTGGCGACTCACAGTTATCTCTCTACTTCATCTACATTCAGTATAAATCAAATTTAAACCTTATGTTTTAGTATGCTGTGATCTCAATCACTGTAATTCTCACACTCCAATTAAGTTCAACTTGAGTTGAATCTGAACCTTATTATTGGCAATGAGACTACACTTTGACTAAGTTGACTCTGCTCGTTGTTATTCACACGGATGCCCCGTCACTCCGAAGTTCAGTTTGAATCAAATATGAACCTCATTGTTTGATACGTGATGATCATGACTGTTGTAATACCTAAACTCTCGACTAAGTTCTGCCTGAGTTGGATCAGAATATATTGTTGGTTATGAAACTACTTCGACTTCCAGTGAAACTAATCCGCTGGTCTGTATATACCATCTCAAATCCACAAAAAAAAAGGTTGTGATAGTCAATGACTTCAAGTGCGATCGAATTATTAGAAGAAATCTGAAACTCTGCCACTTGACCTATCCCACGTGGACTTCTCTCCAATATTAATTAAATGATAAACAATTTACATCAGTTTTTTTTTCCGGTCAGGTAGGTATCCCCACACAACGCCACCGTAGTCCCCATCGTCGGCTATGAGATGATCACGGCTTCCAGCGGGACTAATCTTCCCTGATCCATGAGACCCACCCCAAGATCACACAAACAACGATAATCAAGGTTCTAGAGAATTCGAACCCCTAACCTCTCACTTGAAAGATCATAGACCGAACTGCTAAATTAACATCAAATTAAGATATCCTAAAAATTGGATAAGCGCATACCTTCTTACACTGTTAAGAGTGAATCTATGTAAAATCAGAATCCAAGTTGGTCACGTGGCAGGTCGGTAGGTATGTACTGTTATCCCCAGCCAAATTGATATTGTATATTAGTGTATCGAATTAAATTTTTATTTAATTACTCAACAATGAATTTAAATAATTGTGAGCAGGGCAATTATGGAGGAGATGGTCACATTTCAATATTATTGTATAATTCACTGCAAACCGACACCATGCCGTGCCGGCCGCCGGTGATTAATAAATTCAATTAAATACTTCAAACTAATTAATCAATGTTATTATTGATTGTTTTATTTATTTATTCATAGTTAGTGCCTATGAAATACTCAAGTCAACCTCAACTCAAAACCATTGACCAAGATTGTGATGATATCATAGCAAGCCCCACCAAACGGCTATAAGATAAGATTATTACAGCATTATGTTATATTTTTCTGACAAATGTCGTACTTAAATTTAATTGGCCTCTCATGGTTGGCAAAAGAAAAATTATTAATTTGACCAAGTTATATGCTTTTAATAATTGGTATATTTGTGAAATTTGAAATTTGACCGTGATGACACATTTCGTATGTAAATCAAATAACGCAAAAAATAATTTTCTCTTTCTATTTATGGATAATGACTAAAATTAAATAATTAGAGCTTCACTCCGAAGCGACGGGGAAGCATGTTTTTTTTTTTTTGAAATGCGATGATGAAATCGATTTGATGGATAATAATAATAACTAGTACTTTACGCACACTCGATGCGTATACTATAAAATATATATAATATTACTTTATATTATAGTTATTATTTAATATTCAAAATATTTAATAAATGAAATCATAAATTTAATTTTAATTAAATATTTTTTTGTATGTATGTAAAAGTAATTATTGTAAATTAATATTGTAATAAACTTAAAATGTAAATGGCAAAATAGAAATTATACTTGTCATATCAATTAATTAAAAAATTATTATATTACCCTTAATAAAATAAATAGATTAATATAATAATAAATTTAAGGAGTAAAAGGGCAAAATAGTAACTACACATGTCATACCAATTAATTAGAAGGTAGTTACTCTAAGCCTCTCGCCCTTAATATATAGTATAATAATAATAATAATAATAATAATAATAATAATAATATACTACGTCTCAATTTATTAGGTCTTTGCCTGAATAATTAGGGACATTATTTTGTGCAATGGTCTATATGCTTTAACCTCAAGCAATTTAGACTAAAGCGGGGGATTACGGTCGGCTACAAATAAGACATTGTAATGGTACAGCTAATGCTAATATGATTGCCATAATCACAATAATTTAATTATTCCTTTTTTTTTTTCAATACTTCAATTCAAACCCTCCGTTAAAAAACCATCCAAAACCATTATTGTTTGCATTAAATGTACAAATTATTACCAGCGAAAAAACTATATTTTTATGGAAGCTAAATTGACTTGGCATAATGTGCCTCAAAGGATTGACCAAGTGATAAGAGAATGAGTTCGATTCCACTTGAATATTTTGATATAATTGACTGTTTGAATTTACGAGGAGAGACGTGGATCATAAGGGTTAGTTTCGTTGGAAATCATGGATCGTTTGATATTAAAGTTTAGATTCCTTAAGACCGTCGTGAAATTAGGACAGAACACATGGACTACGATGATTAGTCATCCTGGATTGTCGGGTGTAGTTTCATAGCTGCCAAGGAAGTAATTTGACTCATCTGTTCCCATTTTGTTCTCATCAGTTGTTGACACATGTCCACCTTACTTAATCACAGGGTGGATGGAATCATGGGATGGACACATGTCAACATCTGATTGAAGAAACATGTGATGGAAACATCAAATGGGCAAAGATGATCTCATACCGCCAAGAAAGTTCGATTCAAACTGAATCTTGTCGGTGTAAGGAAAGAACTAAGATGAAATATCTTCTCTCGGAAAAAAAAAAAAAGAAAAGAAAATGTCATAGTGGCCCATTGAGGTCCAATACCATTAATGAGGAATTGACATTGGGCCAATTAGAGTTCGGGCCAACTTATGTGGAACAAAGTGGCCCACACTGGCCCCTTTTTTCTTGTGTTTGTGTACTAAGTTCATAGATTCATTGCTTTCTTTAATGCTCGTCTAACCGGCAACAACGAGGCATTGGTTTAGTAGTAAAGGGGATGCCTTAAGGATTTGTGGTTAAGTCGTGGGCTCGAATTTCCCCTCCCACAATTCCTTGAGTAGTTCCAATGTGATTTATTTCTCATGACTATCGTTGTCAGGTGGATTTGAGACGTATTCATCTGACCCCGAGATTAGTCCCACCACTGGAGTATGTGGCGCACTTAAGCTTTCGTCAGGTCTGCGAAAACTCACACCCGTATTTAGAGCTAGCTTATAGTCAGATCTAGTGGAGATACCTCGGGATAGAGAAAAAAAAAAAAAAAAAAAAAAAAACCGTCTAACATATTGCAATTTAGAGACTACCTTAGTTCTTACTGCAACTGTCTAAGGTAAGACAAATACATAGTTCTTACTGCAACTGTAAGGTAAGACAAATACAATTGGTGTATTTCTGAAAGCAGCATACATATAAGAATCTCATTACATTACATTACATTACATTACACTCAAGTTTTAAGATTTATATATCAAGAAAATCAAAGTTCAAATAATCAGCCTTAGAATCCACAGCAGAAGATCCCCGACCTGCCGTTCTTTTGCTTCCTCAGATGTCTTCCATCTGCTTTGAAGCCCATCCTAGTCGGACTACTGTCGTCCCATTCGCTTTGTAATCTGCCATCATATATAACCACAACCATCAAGACTCATTGTACTATCCGATGAAATGAAAACGCCAAAAAGAACAAATTTTTTTACCAAAAGTCTTACATTGGAAAGGCGAAAGATCTCCCGCTGGTCGCGCTGCCGTCGGACCTTATGGATTGGCTCCCATTGTGCTCCATCGGTCCTGAGTATGTAATAAGGGTGTCAGCATGACATGATTTCCTATGCTCTTGCTGTCTTGAACTGTTCGCCTCAGCAGCTTTAGCATCATGGCTAACGATGGATTCTTGATTTTGGGACTTGGGTAGCTGATGGACATTGTTTTTGCTTCTGGGCTCAAATGGTAGATGATGATCTTTTTCGACGTTCATTTTAACGCTAGGTTCTTGGCCGGCGACTATGGCGTTTCTCTTGCAATGTACTTGGTTAGGGTGTGGAGGGTCGTTATTACCTTGTGATGAATCCTTAGGTTTATGCATGGAGTCGGCGGACTTATCTTTAAGACGATCGGTTATCTGATTTACGAGGTGGGCTGTAGTAACTGGAGAAGGCGGGCTGAATTTGAACGTTATGCATCCGTTTTCGACCTCGCTTTCATAGCATAAGCTCTTCGTTTCTCCGTTTCCTTTCTGCTCTTCTTTCGCCGCTAAATCCGCAAGATTCTCGGGGGCTTCTTTTCTCGGAGATATCTGCCGAAAGACATAAAGAACGTGAATTCATCGGTTAAAAATCGAGATAATAAAAAAAAGTTCGTTGATTAATACGAACCTGATCGTGACCGTCGTGTTGATCATTCAATGAATGAAGAAAAGATCTGAGGAAACTCCGCGTCCCAAATTCTTGAATCGGAAGCTTTTGATCGACTAAAGAGACGTCTTCTAAAGGCAGATCTACTCCACTTTCGCCCGACGTGTTTAGTTCCTCCATAGTAGAATGATCAAGCTCGTTATTACCCTTTTCGAAGAAGCCGTTGCCACTGTCCGAGGACGAAAGCGTCAACTCATCCGACGATGCAGAAACCTCAAAGTCTGCAATTGTTTCACTAGTCTTAGGCTGGCTATGGCTATTATCGTCATCACCATAGATCGAAAACTTGTCCTCCACGACGTGATAGTTAATCTCCTGCTTGTAGCAAACTAACAATTCAGGGATATCGCATTCCATTGCATCTTCTTTCCCGCCGAACAAAAATGCATCTCTCTCAAACGTAATAGGCGCAGCTGCAGAAACGTCTTGATGATGATGATGATGCTTTAAGCCCACGACTTGAACGGAGAATTTACGATCTTGGCTGTTCGCTTTGGTGGATAAGGACGACGATGACGACCAATGATTAGATTCTTCTTTATTACAAGGCCCTTCGACGGACTTTGCCTTTCCCTTACCTTTTGCTTCGGAGGATAGAGTTCTGAGCCAAGAACTCTGCATTGTTTCTGTTGCACCGTCGCTCTCTCCACTCCCATTTTCGACGGAGAATTCATCGTCGAATTTAGGGTTCCAATTCGACTCGAAGAGGAAAGGGTTCGTCCTTCGTCGCGAGCTATTAAATCGATACATCTCTTTACTTCCGAAGGCTGCTAATATATTATTACCATCAGAACCCTCCCTTCGTATACTTTTCGAATCACCGTTCGTCGTTATTACATCCCGAGTTTCTTCCGTGGCTTCGTCCGATTGATCGAAGCTACTTTGCCTGCGACATGATCGTTATGGACGGAGGAATAACAGCAATCGAAACGATAAAAAAAAAAAAAACTAAACTGTTACCTCTTATTATCATACTTCTCCACATCATCACTAGGGATGGTTTGGAGGATTCTCAGAAGCTGAGATGCAAACATTTAACTATGAATCTGCTCTGTGGTCATATATAACGAGGAAACAAAAGTGTTAGAATTGGGACAAAGGCTTCATTCTTAGTCTTACTACACTTCCACTGCTATTATCCATATCCTTGGTTTGGCTTAATGCAAAACAAATTAATTAGAGACAAAAACTACAAACCTTGCAATGAAAGCTCCTTTTTCTCCTGAGATTATTTGCTCCCAAACACCTCGGAGAGAGAGAGAGAGAGAGAGGACTTGCAATATGAAGTGGTGTAAACGTCTTAAAGATTAGTCAACTGCCTTGTCTACATGGAAAATAATTGTTGCATACATGTAAGTCTAGTCTATATGTCTGTATGCCATGAATGGTGAGTAATAAAACAAATATTAATTGGAGTCAATGATAAATAACAACATATGAACCCTATATATATATATATATATATATATATTCATTTTTCTTTGAAAGATTTTACTATTTGAATTGGGGGGCCACTAAATATCAATGCTTAGCATGTCTTGGTTTCAACATATTATTCTAACCACCTTGATTATATCAACCGAATAGAATGCAATATTAGATTATTAGAAATATCTTAATTGTTATCAGTAATTTAAATATAATAAAAAGTTAGGGTTTTGTTAATCTTCAACACGGTAGGTGATGATCATCATAACCACTCTCAAGATTCTCAATTCTTCCTCGAATATTATTTATATATTTAATTCTCTTAACAATTGTTAGGAACATAGTCTCAACGTACGATGACTCGAAATATCCCCGCAATCAGCGCCGTCAATCGAACCTATATAACTACGACTTTCGTTATCGAATTCTTGACGGGTGGGTTTTCTCCACCTTCATCACCAGCATCTCCGCCTTCTCCTCCGGCCGGCGGCGGCGGCGGAGGATGATGTGGCACAGCCGGAGGATGTTGGCCTGGACCATGATGTGGGCCACAGTTTTTGGCACAATAGCAAACATTGCCGGAGCATCGACCAAAACTGAACTTTTCCTTCCTACAAATGACTCTGCAGTTATTCCTTTGGTATCTGAAGAAGCACGGACCATTATACTTCCTGCTCTTCGAGTAGCACGTTCTTGCATCACTTCCAACCATGAACCCATCTGCAATAATTAATTAATTAATTATTACAAATCATATATCAAAGTATTAGATTCATACTTATGTATATTGGTTTTATATAATATGAAGTTGTTTACGTTTACCTATGAATAGAATTATGAGGACGAACAGTGCGAAAAGCTTCTTCTCCACCATCATTTTGATATTTTTTTTTCTTTCTAAAACTTAATATTGCAAATAGTTGAGTATATGCTTATATATATTTATGACGTGAGGTTATAAGCTATGCATTAGCCCATAATTGCATGGATTTGCAACTTAATATTAAGAGGTGAAAAGCATTAATTGTGTCATTAAGAGGATATGTATGATTAATAATTTATGCCAGTAGTGATATTAAATATTAAATATTCCCTCTGATTTTAAATAGAAGTAACTTTAGAATTTTTTTTTTTTTGGTTTTTAAATAGAGATCGTTTTGCTATTTTCAAAAAATAAATAATTTGTACATTTACAATTTTATCCATCCATCATCTTAAATATATGTATAACTTTATTTAATTATGGTCCAACATTCAGTACAACCATTAAATAATATTACAAGCGCAGAGCTATATTACATAGAATTAAAATTAAAAATATGTACGAAAACTAGTAGTTTATTGTTCGACATACTATGCTTTTATATTCTTGATTGAAATCCTAAATAATATTCATTACCATCATGATATATTATTGCATGCAGTTCCCTCATATTACAGAGGCTGAATGAAGCAATATCTGAACTCCGTGCCGAGGCCAAACCGTGAGAACGGCGTAAGGCAGGTGAACGTAATTCTCCGAGAGCGTAAACTTATACCGCCGAAGAATCATCGAGAGCGCAATCTTAGCCTCGTTGATCGCAAAGTTCATCCCGACGCACATTCGAGGCCCGAAACCAAACCCTAGAAAAGCCGCTTGATTCCCATTCGTAGCCTTAGCCACCCCTTCGGCGAACCTCTCCGGTCTGAAGAGGTGAGAGTCTTTGCCCCACACGTTGGGATTATGATGCGCCGCTAGCGTTGGAATCGCGACGTTCGTACCCCACGGAATATTGTAATTCCCGAGCTTCGTATCTTTGTCTATCCTTTGGCTTAGGAGCGACACGGGACTGTATAGCCGGAGGGTCTCGTGTAAGATCATGTTCACCTTAAAAAAAACGAAGCGAAAAAAAATAAAAATTAATTGATCGCGGTAAAGCTAATTGGATAGAATATCAAATTGAGGGTTTCATTTTAGATTGAGGAATTCATCCTAAAACCAACTGATATTAAATGGAGTAGCCTATATAATTTAGGAATAATTATTTTTTTTTCCAGTAAGTTAAGAGGGTTGGCAATTTCAAGAAATCCATCTTAGGGGTTGCAATTTTATGAAATTAACTTTCAGAATCGAAGCAATTTGAGGACAACATGCACCAACTGGAGTCCGTATCGCCTCATCTAACGATGTGGCAGTCCAATTGGACGGTACACATCTTTTTGTATGATGTGGCAGTCCAACTCATCAGAAGAGGCGGCGTGACATCCAGTTGATGCTTGTTGTTTTTAAATTGCTTTAATTTTGAAATTTAGTGTCCTAAAATGGCAAACCCTTAAAAAGTTGGATGCCCTGATAGTGTCACCCTCTTAACTTACATGACGAAAATAATAATTAAACCTATAATTTTATACTGTGAATCGAGTTGGGATTTTCTTGCCCGAAAACTTCGACAACCTCGTTCCTCGCCTTCTCTTGCCAATCCGTATGAATCGAGAGCAAAAGCACGCCCCAAGAGAGCAAGGAGTAAGTCGTCTCCTGCCCCGCAAAGTAAAAGGTCTTGCACTCGTCGATGATTTCCGACGCCGAGATACGGCTCTTGCGATCGGCCTCGTGGTGGGAATTAAGAAGCGACCCGAGAAAATCCCTCCCGAAACTATCCGCTCGCCCGGCCTTGACTTCAACCTTGCGCTTCTCAACGATCTCCATGATCAAGTCATGGAGCTTTTGTTCGAGCTTAGCGGCCTCAACTTCTTCTTGCGTTCTCATAAGCTTAACGTCGAGAAAAATCTAAATCGAATGCGCTACGTAAGAACCGAAAAAAACGAACTTATTACCTACCTACCTAAGTCCGTAAACGCTGATCTTGAACGCATTTCGTGAGATCAAGACGGTGAGCTCCGTGAGCAGATCGAATATCTTCCGACCTTCCAAATAATTGCTGCCAAAGGCGGTTCTTGAGATAACGTCCGCTGTAAGAAACCTAAATTGCTCGCACACGTCGATCTCTTTGCCGCCTTCATGCGATCGCCAGTTTTCCAGCAACGACTCAGCGCTGGCAACCATCGTCGGGATCATATCCTAAACAATTCGGAAAAAAAAAAGGTGAATTTTGACATGTATGAATAAAAAAAGATTTGAATAGTTACAAGGCTATAGTTAAAAGTAGTACACCTTCAAGCTCTCTTCATGGAAGGCATGGTTAGCGATTTTCCTTAGCCCGAACCATTTTTCGCCTTCGGTCACAGCCATGGAATCTCTCAACAGCTTAGTGGCGATTCCTCGGATTCGAACTTTCGGGTATATCCCTTCTCTGTTGGTGAGTATTTCTTTGATCAAATCGGGCTCGGTAATAACAAGTTAATGGCGTTTGATCAGTTTTGTGGAAGAAGATAAAGCTGAAGCAAACGGTCGAGAGTTTTTGCCAAGATTTTTCAGTGTTATTTTAAAAAAGGGATTAAGATTTTCCAAAATTAAGAAAAAAGGATTTTGATTTTTTTAATTAAATAAAAGGGATTGGATTGATTAAATTAAAATTCATTTCAATTATCTCGATTTAATCTCGATTGAACTAAAAAAAAGTGAATTTAGATGATTTCAGTACATATTATTGCATGGGTTCTTGAGTATTCGATATATTAAAGCTAAATTTGAATGAATTTTCGTGTTTCTGAGTTTGTAGATCGAGAAATCTGATGAAATAAATTTGATTTATTCGAATTCGAATATAATTCGAATTGTATTCGAATTCGAACAGTAATTTTAAGTTAGGGATATTTTAGTAATTTACGGTCAATCCCTCCTATTCAATTAAATTACACACCGATCCTTATGTTAAAGATTTTTCATCATCAATTTGCAAAATAAATCCTCAACTGTAGTATAAATACATATAAATCCTTAGTAGTTTATCATATTTTTCAATAATTTTCTTAAAAATATTTTAGTTGTTACCATCTTTATAGATGACAGAAACCAAGCAACATTAGGTAATAATATCATTAAAATACGTTTCGAAAAATGTTATTTCTGTATAGAGGAAGCATCACAATGGAACATATAAATAAACATCGTATTGGCAGAAGATAATAAGATTACTACTATAAAGTACAATGAAAACTGTCTATTGCGTTAGTGCAATAATGTGACTAAAACCCAAAAAGCAGCTCACCTCCTTCTCTTCTTGCCTTTTCCCAACTGCCCGGATTTAAAGGCGTGTTCTTGTTCTTGCAGGAAAGCTCTGTACTTGCCATACTTGTCGGCTTTTTCTTCCTCCAGACGGGCTTTCTCCTTATCCTTTACTTCTCGTAAGAAGAAATTGTCTTTACGCAGTTCGCGGACTGCGCCTTTAGCTTCTTGTTTCATTTTCTTCTTTAGCTTTTTCCTCTCGGCTCGCTCTCGGTCTGGGTCGTAATCTCTTCCCTTGACGAAGCTGCAATATTGAGAAAAAAAAAAAAAACATATGTATATTAATTAATATTGTAAAAAGATATGAAAAACTCAGACATTAAGTAAAGGGATATTACTTGTCTTCGAATTTAGGTACTGATGTTTGAATGATCTTTTGCTTCCGAAGTTTTAATGGCTGTCGTAGCAAGTGGAATTCCTGCGTTTTGTTTTCGATGGTCTGCGATAGGTCTTTGATTTCGGCCTTCAGTGCGTCTGGCAAGTGATCCTCTTGGGCTAATCCGTAAAGTATTTCGAGGGTGGGCGAAAATATTTCCGGGAATGACTTTAATTCTCCGTATATGCTCACAAACCCATTCAGATTTCCGACGAGTGCAGAAAGAACACTAACCCTGCATGCAAGAATCAATCGTTAATTAATTTTGGAACAAAAGCCTCAAATTTTAACACGGTACCAAAGCTTGCTCGATTTTCGAATATGTAGGAAATTATGATTGATTCCCAGCTATAGTTACGAACCTAAAATTGTCGGAAGCGAAATAAGGAGAATCATCGGGCAGGTCCATCAAGCGTAGGAAATCCAAAGGGTTTATCTCCTCCATGGGACTTTGTACGCATAGCAGCGATCCAAGTGTTCTTACTTCCATCAGATGGTACAACTGCGAAAATAACTACAAATATTAGTATTTACTATTTTCATAAAAGCATCTTTAATCTGATGGAAATAAATGATAAAAACCTGCAAAGTTTCGTATTTCTGTTTGTTGCTTAGAGCAGCCAACAGCATAGTTTGAACGAACGTAACTGCCTCGGGACAAAACTTCTGTGATTGCCTGGTGACCTTTGATAGTTTCACATGGTGATGCAATTAGATATGGGATAGCAGAAAAACACCGCGATTATATTGTTTGATGCGAATGTATAACGGTGAGAATAAATATCGAGCGCAAAATACTCACCGAGAGAACCATAGAGCACAAAAACGAACCAATCGCGATATCTCTGCCGGATATTATGGGACACCTCATGAGGTACTCGCACATCAACAATATAGCAGGAGTCATTACAGCATGGCGAAAATCAGAACATGGGAAAATCATGGACCAAATTCTTAAGAGAAGGATTGTCTTTGACGAAGGCCAACAACTTTTCCCTGTCCGAGAAAATTTAGTTAGGCCTTCGGAATAAAAAGGTGTAATGTAAAAACCTATGCAGTAATGCCAAAGCACATATATGAATAGATGATACTACCTCCGTTCTTAACATCCTCGCTAAACTGAGTACGTGTGCGAAGAAGCCTTTGACGAGCGCATATGGCAGCAAAGTATGGGATCTCTGCACTCATTTCCATCAGTGGCTTGACAAGCATGTTGAGTAATGTGAAGTTCAGAGGCTTTTTATTCGCCAATACGGCGAAGTATTGCAGCAACAGTCCGTAGAACACCTAAATAAATATAATCAATAACTTGTTGGATTATTTCCAATATGTTTAGGACAAAATAAACATGGGTTTTGATCATACTTGCATCTTTTTCCTGTTCTCTGCAGCGATGCTGATTGCATTGAAGGTTCTGATTCGCCTGATAGCTTCTAAGACTTGATCATCAGAAAGATTTTCAAACAACGAATTGAGTTCTTCAAAACTTTTTGGAGCCTCAATTGTGTAAGGAAGTTCCTTTTCACTGGTTGATTTCTCTTTCGTATTAGTTTTGGCTTTGTTAGCATCTGCACTGTCTTTCTCTTTCCTCCTGCTTTTCGATAACTCATTAGAGCCTGCCACGTCCACTTTTTCATCAAAACTCTCGGTATCATTGTCCTCTCTATCTTCATCCTCATCACTGGAATCTTCTTCTTCATCTTCCAAATCAGCACCTATGTTTTCATCGTCACTCTGCTCCCAGTCCTTGAGAGATGATGCTTTTGCAACGTCATCATGGTCCTCATCAGATTCTTCAGAACCATCAGCATCATCTTCACTCTCAAGATCATCGCCACTTTCTTGTCTAAGGATCTCTTGAATCCAGGCAACTTTAGTTTTTGAATTATCTTCAAGAGAGAAAGAATCACCAAGATCATCCCCCGACATGTGTTTAATCTGTTTTCTAGAATCGTTATTATCATCTTCAGAAGAGGAGTGTTCATCACTGGAATCATCATCGTCAGCGACCATCCTCTTCTGGCGTTCTGCCTGTAATAATAGTTCATACACAAGTTATTTTACGGCTATGGTTTTTTTTTTCTTTTATTTCTTCAATACCTATCCTTCAGAAATATTCTTAACAAACATCAACAAAAAACTGAAATCCCAAGAAACGCAGATGAAAACCCTTATTTCCAAGTCGAATTCGAGAAAGTGAAAAATGTGGACAGAGTCCCTAATAATACAAAAGTGCTTAGGACCCATGGTGGCCAAGCTACAAAAGAAAAAGTCAGACTTAAATATTTTTGTAAAGATGATCTCCAAATTTCGGCTTAAAAGTTATCATGGTGATTTGACAATATTGTTTTAGAACTCCTTTTTTTTTTGGGCAGACAACCACTGTCCAAATCTGATACCTTTATTCGTAACCTTGTCGAGTAAATTATCACATGCTCTCATTCTCATATGTGAAAAGATAAAGAGTACCTCCAATTTCTCAAGACGCTCTTTCTCATCTTGGGCTACTTCTTCTGCCGTCTTTGTCCGGTCTGAAGGCTTACCTCTCATATCAAGTGCCATTTCACCGACCAGCTCATCGTAATAATTTGGTTTTTCCTGCAAAATAGAGTGCTTTCTCAAAAACTCGGACAATCTAAAATTCAAATATATGTCAAAATAGCATAACCTACTCAGATTAAAACAATTGAGTTGAGTTGGATCCACTGAAGTGAATGCATTGGTTGGGTACATTAAAAACAAGACAAACACAGCATATGAAGTATGAGTAATAAAATCCATTATTAATGAACAACAAAGCGTCGTGACATACTACCTGGTGAAGAGGCGATTTATTTTCCATTTTGCTACTCTCTTCTTTCTTTAAGTGATCACTTGGAATATTTTTGTTAACAAGAGCTTTGAGAGCTCTCATTTTCTCAGGTTCTGTCAGGGACGAGATTTCCCCAGACTGAACTAAGGATGTAAACATTTTGTCGAGTTCCTCATTATGCTGTCCGTATTCTTCCTTGTCCTTTGCTTTTTGAGCCTGATAAAACGTCAGGATATAAATGAGAACAAGTACTCATGAATACATCATTTAGAAAATATTTGCCAACAAATATGACATAGCGTGATTACAACCTTGAAGAATTTGCTTTTCAAAATTATATCCTCCATCACCTCCTTCTTGCTCTTAGGCCTCTGCAGTAAGAAAACTAAATGAAATCAGAATAAAAATACATCTGTTGAAGGGAATTTCAAATTGAAATAAAATAAAATAAAATCGGTATCGTAGACTTCTCTAAACTCAACCGTCGTGTCTAAAACATCATAACTGCCAGTATAACACCATAAGATAGTTTCCTTCCTTAAACATGTCATTAGCAATGCATCATGTGATAAAAACATAATCTTACACTTTCTTGATCTTCCATTGATCTTGAATCACCATCGTGTACCCTTTGTGGATCGAGATCTCCGAAACTCAACTTTTCTGCAGAGAAATGCACATTCGAGGGATGTTGGAACATATAGAAATAAAAACTACATTCTTATCCAGACAAAGATCAGATTATAACGATAGAAAAATATTATAAGCTCTGCCACAAATATCACGGGTGTAATTCTAATAATTAAGATCATATTAAGATTGAAGTTGGAAACGTAAAACAGAATTTTTACTTGGCTACAAAGGTAAGTATTATCAACAACAAACAGACATCCAACAACCCATACATATATTAGTGAAACCATAAATATGAAAATTAATTTTTACCCTCTCGCCCAAATGTCTGGTCAACGTCATCCTCATCTCTTGGATCTTCATCTTCATAATCATCCCTTTCTGCAAAGTAACCATTGCCTTGAATGTCAAGGTCATCTTCCTCGCCATCAGATAGGTTGAATTTACTTTTCTTCTTCAGCTTCAACTAAAGTCATATACAACAACGGGCATAATTTCATTTAAAATCTGTCACACACTAGATCAAAAGAACGCACAAAGAAATAGGTTATCCGAAGGTCCCTACCTGCCGCTCACGCTGTGATCTCATAATTGCCTTATCAAACTCCTCAAGTCCCTCGGTTTGCTCTCCAATTCGCTTATCCACAAATACGGAAGACTTCAAGCTCTGCTCATATTCCTTCAGAAGAGTCTTTTGCCTCTGAAATTCAAACCAACGAACAGTCAAAATCAAAACAATATTCCCAACAGAGACATCACTAAGTGGCATCCATAATTTAAGAGAAACGAAAATCTTCGCATCTAAGGACACATACATGCAGCGTCATTCAATAACTCCTTCAAAAAATGCCCACAAGTATAAGTCGGAAAATAGCTTCCCAAACACCAAATACAGAAAATGATCTCATAAAGCAGATTGAAATATTGAAGAGAAATCATTGACATGGAAATCCTTAAACACACGCTGGCCACACAGTCACGAACGGCTTTAAAATCACATATACTTGGACCAACTGAGCTAAAAGACTGACCTTTTGAATGGCAAGCGAACGAGAGAGCCCAATACGACGCCGTTCATCATCCTTCCGCTTCTTTCCCAATATATTGAACTTGCGACGAGACCACATGCTCTCGAAGGGGTTATCCCTCGGCTCATTGCTCTTCATTGAAGCTTTACTTAGTTTATTCAGCCTCTTGCTCTTATTCTTCTTATTATTCTTTTTCCCGCCATCCGAAGCTGAATTCTTCGCCATTAGGTCAGCCAAGGTATTGAGCAGGACAGTAATTGAAAAATAGGGTTTTAACAGTTTTGATGAAGACGATGACCTTTGTGGGCCTCTGTAAATGGGCCTACAATTTGGGCCTCCGTAAATGAGCCAATTAAGGCCACAAAGCGGGGCTTTTTTCATTTTTATTGTTTTTTTGAAAATAACTTTCAAAAATAGGATTGTTTTTTAACCTATTTCACAAATAGGTAAACGCGGATGACGCGTTGTGAACGCGCCACTCCCACTGGCGCGTTTCAGGTTTTTTCTTTATTTTTTTTATTTGTTTTTTCATTTTTTAATTTGTTAAACTTTTCTATTTTAGTTTCAAGCCTTGGGGACGTGGGCTTTCTGTTGTTTGTTTGTTTTTTTATTCATTTTTTATTTTATTTATCCCATTTATTTTTATTTTTTGTTTTTTATGCCACAATTTTATATATATATATATATATTTCATTTTTTATCCCCTATTTTTTTTTTAATGCTCATCACCACCGTAACCAAAATACTTAAACTTACATAAACAAAATTATGTCTAACCAAAATAGGCTTAATGTTTTTTTTTGTCCCGTAATTTAGGGGGGTGGCGTTATAGGGACAATTAATTTAGTAGTTGGCAAAATACGGACAATAACTTTTGAAAAATTGCAATTTAGGGACATTATACGCTGTGACCCTGTATTTTGACCCAAATCCGCTCATGTAACGCCCGATCCGCTGACATGTGTGCTTTAATGGTTCGACACATCATTAAAAGTATCCGACGTGGCGCCACGTCATCGAATAAAATTAAAAAAATAAAAACAAAATCGATTTTTTGTTTTCGTGTCTCAAACCCAACACCGTCGATCGCCTGAAGCACCCCAACAAACATTTTTTTTTTATTTCAAAAATCGATTTTTTTTTTAATTTCAGACAATGACGTGGCGCCATGTCGGATACTTTTAATGACGTGTCGAGCCATTAAAGCGCACATGTTAGCGGGTCGGGCATTACATCAGCGAGTTTTGGTCAAAATACAGGGTCGCAGCGTATAATGTCCCTAAATTGCCATTTTTCGAAAGTTATTGTCCGTATTTTGCCAACGTGAAATTAAAATAGTATTATTGTTAACAATATAAATAAAATATAATAATCAACGTGACATAAAATATATTCAAGTACAATTTTTCAGAAAAATTACATTGATAGGTTTTATTCGCATAAAACAAAAAAAAAAAAGAGGATAAAAAACAAAAATAAAGGAAAAATTATATGCAAAATAGCTGAAGAAAAAATAAAATAAAAAAGTGAATAGAAACTAAGCGCCACAGGCCATATGGCTTTAGGAAATAATAAAAAAACATATATATAAGGTTAACAAATTAAAAAATGAAAAAAAAATTTAAAAAAAAAAAACCTAAAACGCGTCATTGGGAGTGGCGCGTTCCGAACGCGTCACCCCAAGTGGCGCGTTAACCTATTTGTGAAATAGGTTCAAAAACAATCCTATTTTTGAAAGTTTTTTTCAAAAAAAATAATAAAAATGAAAAAAAGCCACAAAAGCGTTACATAGAACACAGCTTGTAAAATGCGCTTTATCCCTATAATGGAAAAAAGTGGCAATATTTTCCTTTTTATTTCACAGAACAAAAATAGAAAAAAAATGTTTAATACAAATTATATTGCATAGGCATCTCAAGCTCGATACATTGCCAGTAATTACATACATATATCTCAGACTAATAATTTCGAAGTTCATATTGAAAATGCTCATCATCATATGAATAATGTCATAAAGTTCATTGCTTTTTGCTTGAATCATATTCTTAATTTAGTACATATGCAGCAATTCCCTGCAATGCAAGCACGCAAGATTATTGCAGCAGCAATAGTTATTACCATCGTCGATCATGGAGCAAGAGGTGGCATGAATAGAGAGAATCAAGGGTGAGTTCAAGCTCATTGCTGATTCTAGCTTGGCCTGCTGCGCCTTGATCTTCATAATTACCTCTGCATTAATTTAGGTTATTACAAATCTTGGGGATCACTCTCTTGAAACCAACTAGCATTAATTAAGGTAAGGAGAAAGAATCTTTAAATCATTATATGAGTCTTATTTTCTCAACCACTATATGGGGTGGGGTTTGAAGTAGATTAGTTACCCAATGGTGTTCACATTTGGGAGATGAGGAGGCATTAGGTAGTGCGGCGGTGGTGGTACGATGTTGTCGGGATTATGTTGTTGCCATAGTGCTGCTTTTTGTCCGAGTTCCTTCTCCTTTTCTTTGATCTATACGTAGTGTACATACATAGTAAGTGAGGAATTCGATCGAATTTTTATAATCGTTATTCACAATGACGAAGTAACGCCTCGGATTTTCTTACCTTCTTCGCCAGCAGACTGTTCTCTTCATGTATTGCTTTCTCCTGTCAAACAATACGAAAATAAGTAGTATTGCTTTTTTTTTTTTTTTTATGTAGATGGCATGAATCTATATATATATATATATCTTCAGACCTTGCGCTGCAACTCAGAAATGGAATCTTGTATGACTTGATTCTGCATTATATACATTATATATATAATGAAATTAGCAGCAAAAATTATGAATATGTATAAAGTTGGTATTTTTATTTTACTTTTTTCTGTTACGTCTTAAGTCCAGCGTCAAGCTGCTGTTCGAGATTCTGTAGATCTTTAAGGCTCATTGTCTGAAGATCTTTACCCATATAGTGCCTTTAAATAACAAACAAGTTAGACAAAATAAAGGGTGTTATTAAAAATTCCCTATCATTTGAAATAAAAATATCATATTTCAACCCTTATTCATTACATTGTGCCCTAGTTTTAATCCAACCCCTAAAACCAAAAACTTATTGTACATTTAATAATGATGCATACATTTTCACAATTGTTTTTAAATTAGTATGAGAAATGAATACAATCTTTACCCTAATAATAAGTTGATATTCGCAAGATTAAAACCACACCCTCACATTTTAGAATCTATTTAAATAGCAGAACTTATTAGTAGTTTTCATTTCACAATTGTTTTTTGAAGTTAGATTTTTTTTTTCATAAATCAATTATCATGATAAGCTTGCATTGAATCATCAGTTTACCTATGATTCCGTTGCAGAAGCTCGATTCGTGCCTTAAGCTTGCTGTACTCGAAGGTCCAATTAGTCTGTATAAATCGCAAGAACGAGCGCATATGTTAATTATTTCATATCATTCAGTTCTAATGTTAAAGTGGTAGATGAAATTTATTACATATATATATCTTACAGTTGAATTGGGCGGATCATTTCCGATTAACTGTTTGTCAGCAAAGGAGTATCTTTCATACTTCTCCAGGATACTGTCCATGCTGGTGAAAATAACAAGCTTTAACTTATTAACCACACTTTAATTTATATCATTATATAATATTATAATTATGATTTTGCTCTTAGTTCATTTTTCCAAGATCCAAATCCTAACACCAAAAAGAAATCAATGTGGAAATAAATAACCCATGAAAAGAATTGAGATCGATGTAAGTATTACCAAAAGGGTTAAAATCTATGTTCACTGGACAAAATGCAGCTGTTGAAATAAAGAAGATGACCTAGCTAGCTTGTAGCAGTCTGTCACGAAAATCTATTTTATTATGATGTGAATTCAGAAAAATAAAATAAAATAACAGTTGTTGAAGGTGCACTATATGAGCTATGTATATGAATTAATTTATTAAAAAGCAAAAAAAAAAATTACAAAAGAAACAAGAATCATTACATGGGTGAGTAAGGTATAGTCAGTCCATGCCCTAGAAAATGAATACCCCCTTAATGACATCTATGTCTAGGGTTCATAAAAAAAGAAGATCTACTCAAAGTCATAGCCTTAATCTCAAACACTGACTAGAAATAATACTACAATTCCTCAAGGGTGTGTTTGGTTCATGGAAATCAGTAAGAAAAGGAAAATGAAATGAAAATAGAAAATTACTTTTTATGTTTGGTTGATTGAAAAAATAGATAGGGAAAAGAAAAGAAAAGAAAATCTAAGTTATGTTTATACTTAAAACAATCAAAGCAACTTCAGCATCACACAGTACTGAGATCTCATGAGCTTTCTTCAGCAAACCACCTCTTCTCTTTGAGAAAGTCACTTGTCTGTTGATCTTATTCTCTATTCTCTTCAGTTGAACCTTCCCTCTTCCCATTTTTTTTTCCCTTTTTTTTTAATTTTTTTTTTATTAATTTTCTTTGGCACCAAAGAAACCAAACCAAAACCCAAGACGTTATCCCTAAAAATAGAAACCCTGGAAGTATATGGTGTGTGTTTTTCACCTCAATTATATAAAGGTAACTTGCCTGATTTTCACACCCCTTTTTTTCCCTACCAATTAATTAGTATTTCTTTACTGTGGTCCTTGAATTTGAAATGTTTTTCATCTTCAAACTATTTGATTTGAGAGTACGATGAGTATAGTCTTTGGCAATAATTATAATTTGAAGTGGGGCTTTTACCATTTTTTTTTATTTTTTATTTTGCTTAGGAAAATGTCAATCTAGGTTTAAGATTGTCCATTCAGTCTCTCTTATATATCATGACTTCACATTTCATTTATTATACCAACTTTCACAAGTATATGAGGCAAAAGGTATAATATAGGATCCAAATTGATTGCATCCCACTTTATTCATACATATCTACTTCACAGCCAAATGTAAATATTTATTGTTGTAATTGTTTCTTTAGAGCTACTGTTATAATTGTTTGACTTCAAAAAAGAATTCATTATTCACCCATGAATGTCTAATGTTACAACATTTATTTAACATAAAAGATAAGTCTTCACTAAAAGATACGTCTCCACTTTAGTAATGTCAGCAAAAGATGTGATTTTTTTTTTCGTCTAAGTGTATAATAGAATAAATACAATGATGAGCCTATCTTTTAAAACTAAAACGTGGTGTTTTAAAAGAACCTCCGATGAAGGCGTGTAATGAATACATGAAATCGAAAAGTTTAGTTAATGCCATATATCGAATATATATAGATATATATATATATATGTGTGTGTGTGCATCATACAACGAACATAAAACGTTACCCTAAAAGAAGAGAACAACAATGTGTTAGGTGAGGAAAAATTATTCATTTAAGTGCAATTTTCGTACGTCGGTTTATATACAGGAGGGTTTAAAACATATGTTTTATATAAACTTCGTACCAAACATATCAAGATGTCATAAATATATCAACATTTAAAAATCTAAAACCTATAACCAAACAAGCTATATATATATATAATAAGAATGATACGCTATTTCATTAGGGTGTGAGTGATAGAGGAATATAGCCTTAACCTTTTCTTGATCATTAGTATAAAATAAGATTAATTTCATGTCATTATGGGACGGGCAATTCAACTAATGAATGAACACAATGCCCCATAAAGCATGAAAGCTTGTGGAAGGAATCATATGGGATGTGAAGTTTTAACCACTATACATTATATCAACTCTCGGTGGTGGTGTGCTGTCACGCTCTGATTGGTCGAGGTGGATTGTTTTCTCGTATTTGTCCGGCGGATTTACGACGGCGTCGTGTCCGAAGATAAGGTTTTATTGCTCCGCCCCATGTGTAGATGTACACACACAACACACACACTGTGTGTGTGCATTTGTATTTAATACACATAAATAATTGGTGTGTCTGTCTTTTCATGGTCACTGTTGATAATTCGTCACTGTTGATGATTCGTATATTATATATATCTTTGGGAAAAATATCATGATATTATTAAATACAATTTAGTCGACAGATGTTCCTTATTATATTTGATGACAGACTAACTATTATATTATGAGCAGTCTAATATATATAATATTACTTTATTTGTAATTAAAAATATTTAATAAATGAAATTATAGCTTAAAATTCAATTGCGTATCATTTTTAAATATATAAAAGGAAAAATTGATTTATATGATATAATTATAATAAATAAATAAAAAATCGAAGAATAAAATGATTATTATTCGAATTAAAACATAAATAAATGCCAGAAGGTTATATAATAATTTTAAGGGGTAACTTCACTAAAATCCCTATTGACCTAAAATTATATCACTTAACTCCCCTGTCAGATATTTATTTCATTTAAGGACCAGTTGCAAATAATTCATACACATAAAGACCAGCTTTTATGAAAAGACGATTTTACCCCTGTTTTTTAATTTTTTATTTAACATTTATTTTCTAAATGAAACAAAACGTGGAGAAGAGATAAAAACAGTGAAGAAGAAAAAAAAAACAGGGAAGAAAGAAGAAAAAAAAAAGGAAAGAAGAAGAAGAAAAAAGAAGAATAGGGAAGAAGATGAACGTGAGTTTCCTCGATTCAGGTCAACCCAGCGTGGGTTCTCATTTCGGTGTGAGTTTCTCATGGAAGACGAAAAGAAAAAGAAAAACCAGAAATGGGGGAGAAAAAAGAACGATTGAAGAAATCGACGATCTAGGCATGTGCAATTTGCTCGATCCAAGTAAGTTATCGTGGGTTTTTTAATTTCATTGAGGATTGTCGGAAAATGAAGTCGAAATTATCATAATTCTTTGTGGATTTCTTAATTTTGGTCAGACCTTCGTGGGGTTGCTATAATTTGTTGGTTTACACAGTCTTTCATGGTCTTCCTCAGAAATAGCACTTCTAACGATGAGAAAAAGTAATGGTCGATGACCTGAAGGAAACATGGTTGAGCTTGGATGTTGGTTAACTCAAGAATGCTAAAAATAATTAAAGAATGGACATCTTCTAGTTTTATGCAGGTAAAACTATCTAAACATTGAACTGTAAGTGTGATTTATTTGTTTTTGCTAGTAAATAACGTTAACTTCTCGAAAATTCTAATTCCGTATACGAACGTTATGTATTACCAATTTTAATTATATTATGTATCATTTAACATACGGTTATAGTACTTAATTGTTTAGTATATAGTATCTTTTTATAAGGGTTGTAACAATACTTTTTTTAATTGGTTGACATATCATTTAAACGTGGGGTACCTTGTTTGAATTATGTGCTCATAAACAAATGTTCCCTTACTGTTTTTGATAAGTTTTATTTTATTTTGCACAGTTTCGTTTGAGCATTAGATAATATAAAGATTGATGCTTTTGTTGTTATATTCAGCTAAGATTGATGCTTTTATTGTTATATTCAGCTAAGATTGATACTTTTAGTACATAGATTCAATTAAAGTTATTGCAAAGATGGATGTTTTTTTGTTATATTTAGCAATGAGCTTAAGCAGTAGTTTTTTCTCTAAGTGCTGAGTTGATGCAATGTCATAACACAATGCTATAATGCCCCTTTGAAGCTGTTAATGCACTAATTAATCTTCTTAGAATGCAACCTTGTGAGGTCAATGCTTTTATCTTCATTTGTCCCAATGTACTCAATCAGTAGTGTCTTCAAATATAATAAAATACGAGATTTTGTATTGTCTATTTCAGGGCACAGAAGTAGGTCAAGCAATGCAAGATCACACGCCTATTTAGATAGTGTGTACTTTTAAATATGTGGTTAGGGTATCATGTTACTTTATACAGTGTACATTTTAATGTATGGTTGTGGTAGCTTTTTTTGGCTTTCTTTTTGTTCAGATGTGGTGTCATCATTTTTTGGTCATTTTAACCGTATATGTTTGATTGCTCGTTCCATTCTTTTATCCATATGATGCATATAAGTTATCACATATTTTTTTGAGTCATATATTGCATATAGGATGATCTGTTTGTATATATTAAGATAACAGACAATATTATGGCTAAAATGACGTTTGTTATGCCAGAAATTTTTTTAGTACGATAACAATGTTAAAAAGGTACAATAATCGTGTGTACAAGGTACATCAAACAACCAACTGAATAGTACGTTAAATGCATTAAAATGGTACGCTATATTAATAACAATAGAAATTCCATGATAAATACAAAAGTCAACTCATTTTCCAAATAAAATCTGACATGTCAGAACAGCTTTGGTATCTGACAAATAATGTTACCTGACATGTCAAAAAATAATATGGAATTTCCCTGTCAGAAATTGTTTATGCCAACTCATCTTTCTTGATTTTAGTACGATAAACTACTTAATTGTGGTACAATATATCTTCGCAATAAGGTACAATAACAGACTATGCAATGATACATTATACATTATGTATTTGGTACAACTTATTAGTGAACGTTTTTCATCGCAATTCGAATTTGGTACGATATCGGTACTTATTTAGCTACGATAAACTACTTATGTATGGTACGATATACTACCAGTTGAAGATACAGTCGCATACTGTTTAATGGTACAATATACACGTTTTATTTGGTACAGCTTATCAGGGTAAGCGTTTTTCGTCGCGTTTTGTATTACTTTCGCTGCAAAAACCCTTTATTATACATAAATATGTTATAAGTTTCATTTCATATCATCTTTAATGGGTTAACCCTCAAAATCGTGGATTTGTAGTTAAAACACAGGCTTCAATAGTAAGATGTTCTAACAAGGATCATCCTCTTATTATGAAACTTAGGTTTTGGAATACAAAAATATGTATTTAAGGGTTAAACCATCAAACTTGATACCAAGTAAAACATATAATATTTATACGTATAATAAAACAGTTTCGCATGAAAAAATAATTCGAACGGCGACGAAAAATGCTTACCCTAATAAATTGTACCTAATAGAGCGTGTATATTGTACTATTGAGAAGCATGTAACCGTACCTTATAGTGGACATATATTGTACCACAGTTACTTAGTTTATCGTACCGAAATAAATACCCAAACCGTACCAAGTTTATTGTCAGAATTTGTTCCGTATACCAATAATATTGACTTTTGTATTTTTCATCACTTTTTTCTACATCTATTAATATAGTGTACCATTTAATGCGTTTAGCGTACCATTTTCTTTTTGTATATTGTACCTTGTAAACACAGTTATCGTACCTTTTTTACATTGTTAACGTACCCAAAATTTCAGGCATAACCAACATTTTAACCATAACACTATGTGTTGTCAGAATACATCTAACATTACACCAACATAAAAAATCATGCTCGTAATTAAAATATCCACAAACGGATCAACTTATATGCAATATTTGGCCAAAAAATATACCATAACCTATATGCAACATAGGGACAAAAAAATGAAAAGAGCAACATAACGACTATATTATATCGTACCTTATCTGCCAAATTCAAAAATTCCACGAACACCAAAGAGCAAATTACAAGGTATTTCTTACACAACGTCCAACAAACAAAAATATCTGAAAACAAATAAATAACAAACAATACATAAAACTACATTTATAATAGCATCATACTCCTCTTCCTTTCCATCAAACATACATAATCTCTTGTATCTTACCACTACCTGGTCCTCAACAGCAACTCATGCGCTGCTCCTCATCACCCATCTTTTCATCATCATTAATATCTTCGAAAACCCGTGATCTCACATCTCCAAATAAAATGCACTTGCTCCCTTAACTAGACCTCCACCTGCTCGATTCAAGCTATCAAGTCGGACTGGAATACACCAATACCTACATGTATCTAAACACATATACCGATGAATTAATATTTCGAAGTTAGGTGATTTATAAAAAAATTAAGCAAATTTTATACCTCTGGCAACATATTGATAGGTTGCACGAGCTTCAACCCATTCCTTCGTGAATAGAAGGGTGAAATACATACAATTGACATCAATCACACCTTTGAAAATTCGATGTCCATCGAAACTCATTTATCCATCCAATTGAACATCCGGAGAAACTTGTACTTCTCTTGCTTCTATGCCTAATACGGTACGCGCTCGTACACCCACATCTGTAAATAAATACGACATTAGGTTGAATTTATATTTGGTGCCAATACTGCATAAATGAAAAACGACAATTGTAACATAATCGAATTACGGTATCATTCTGTTCAAATATGTAGTACCAATCTAAAGAAATATAATGTACTATTATAATGCATATAATGTACTAAATTTGCAAGCTACATGTACCAAAACTAAACGCATAATGTATAAAAAATAAAACGAAATTCATGATTGAAAAGCTAAAGAACCCCCAAAATATGAGCAACAAAAAGACTCTGTTTAAGCTTCAAAAATCCCTAATCGAGCAACAATATAAAAAATCCCCCAATTGATCTTTAAAAATGCAATAATCGAAGCCTAATAACTCAAATCGACACCTAATAAACTAAATCGAGTAATTAATTGAAAGCAAACACAAAAAATTACTGATTTCTAGACGACGATGGTAATTTGGTTCGAATAATTTGGGCTTGACAATTTGAAACAAAAAATGCAGTAATCGAAAGAAGAGATCGTAAATCGTTCTTTGGAGGTGAAGAATTTTCGTGGGTATTCGATTTGAGCGTTCAATTTTGGAGAATCGTCGTGAGATGTTTATGTGGTTCCTGCTTCGTTCGTTCTCTAAATCTGATTTTGTTTCTTTTTTGGTTTTTTTTATTTTAATTACAATTCAGGTATAATTGTAATAATGTAAGTTCTGATGGGTAGTTTTGTCCAATTGATCCTTATTTGTATGAAATGTTTTCATTTGGTCCTTAAAAGATAGAAAACCTTACATGGGGAGTTAAGTGATGAATTTTTATTCTAATAGGTATTTAAGTGTAATTCTCCCTAATTTTAATTGACATAACAGTTTTTTAATCCGCTGTAACCAATTATATATTATGTCTAGATAATAAAATCCCCTTAAACCTACAGAAAAAAAATTGAATTGAGGTTGTTAATAGAAAATTGAAATTAACTGATTTCTGAATAAGAAAAATAAACTTAAAAGTACTCAGATATGGTAGGGGTCGCGCGAACGCAGCCCCCTCTGCCACAAATTATGACGTAGACTCAACCACTTGGGCCGACCTTAGGCTGACGCCCCTCCTTAAAGTGCAATGGAGGTCGCCAGCCTAGGCCATGGGCCTCATTGATCGCCCAACTACCCCGTCCAGGTAAGTTAGAAGCTAATTGTCGAACCATCTCTACTTATAGTCCAAGCCTGACGTCTCCTTTAGCATATGCAACCGATGTGGTATAGATTCATTTAAAAACAACGATTGAGCAAGTAAGTCCAAAGGAAATGCATTGCCCATAGTATTTGGGCTGGACTGAAAATCCATGGCCCACTTGAACACACTATAAATACTAGTAGAGTAGTAGTATTTGTATGAACACTTCATATGTGTGCTACATATATCAATATATATAAATAATCGTAACTTAAAATATTTAATAGATGAAATTATTTAAAATTTAATTATATATTATTTGGTATTTATAAAAATGAAATTGATTTTTAAAGATATAATTATAATAAATTTAAATTTCAAATGGATAGGTTTTTGAATTAAAATAAGAGTAATAGAGTAATTAACGACTGATCTAAAATTAAAATTGACACACCAAAGCAGTTTCTATGAGGTCCTTACCAATAATAAAGATTAGTAATTTACGCACACGCGATATATGTGCTATTATTATGTTCTATTTTAATTGTTATTTACGATTCAAAATATATAATACATGAAATCATAAATTTAATTTTAATTATACAGTATTTGTATGTATATTAAAAAATTAATTTGTGAAGTAAATATCTATATTAAATTAACAAAGTAAATGACAAAATAGTAATTATACATGTCTTACCAATTAACTGGAAGATAGTTACAATCATCACCCTTAATATAATATAGATATATATATATAATATTTATACTACTAATAATAAACAAAAGAGATTGGAGCATCTCAAGTTTTTTCTTGCACTCTTAAACCAAATTCTTTCAAAAAAAAAAATTTACTAAAATATGCTAAATTAAGGTAGTCTAACGATGCCCAACAACTAGCAAAGATTACCAAAAAATCTGTCTCAAAATCACAATATTTAAAATAAAATATCATATAGAAGATCAACTATACTAGTTGCCCTTTGGACGTATTAAATAAGAAACACGTGTCAGATGTCTTACGGTATTTAGTAACTATCATGGTCAATAATTCATTTTAATATTGGGATCATCTCTAACCAATAATTGTCGGGTTAAGATGAGAAACAAAATCTCTTACTTCCCCTCCCAAAATCAAATATATACATATTGAGATTAATCATTTGATGATAAATAGAATAACTTTTTTTTTTATTTAATGAATGTAAAATTGATTTCGATGCCCAATAAACCCCCTAATAAACCCAAAACCACTCCAAAGAATCATTGCAATGATTGTTGACACATCACAAAGGGAATAGAACATCGCTCTATCCATACCCATGAAATCCAACATATAAGCTCAAATTGAGGTTCTATTATAACTAATTAATAATATAGAGTAGTCCACTAAGTTTATATGCATATCATAAATTTTTTAGGAAATGAAACTATCCAACATTCACATTTATCATAAGCCTTCATTTTCAAAGTCGACTAGTTGAAAGATGGCACCATAAACACTCACAACAATCATTAATGATCTTGAGACTTATTATTATTATTATTATTTGAAAATTATTAAATTCCGATTCCAAGTTATAAAAGTAATGATTGTTAAGCTTGGTAATTCACATGTATTCCACATCGATTAATTCGGGAGGGATTGACTAGCATATCAGTTGGTGGGTCCCTCCACCTATCACCAATTGGTTTTAAGATGAAAGCCCACAACTTATGCGGTCAACTCTCCTCCTATGTGGACCCGTGTCGTAGGCCGATGCCGAATTTAACCATGATAGTATTCTTGTTATACTATGAAAACAAATTAGGAAACGTTGTGTTCTAAAATGGGACAATATTTTGTTGAGAAACAATAGTTCTTTCGTATACCTAAAACATAGGTTGTGAGTTAGACATAACTAATTACTTGCACTTAGTCTCTCTCTCTCTCTCTCGGACATGGCATCGAATCTATGAAAGCTTTTTCCTTTTGGGTATCGCAATAGTTAGTGGGGTACAGTGATCAGCGATGTTGACTCGCAATAGATTGATTTTCTTGATATTATATTTAAAAAGAAAAAAAAAAAAGAAAGACCCAACCAAGCAGCACAAAATGGTCATTATATATATGCTTTTGCTTTTGGCCTTTTGCACAATTGTATATTAACGATTGACAGTACCACACCACCGCCCACATCCTCTTCACTGTTCAAAAAGTAAGCAAAGCCCAGCCCTCCCTTTGTTTTCTTCTTTAATCGCCGCAAGAAATTTTATGGGTTTTGATAACTGCGTCGTGCTTTCTTTTGTGTTGGGGAAGGCTTATGCCTTAGTAGAACTTTGCTTGCCTTAAATGGCTGGAAATTGAAGTATTTAGACAGTAGATAGCTCAGTTAGTGCTCGATTGTTTGGCCCTTTGGACAAAAGCTTGGTTTGAAGCTCTGAGTTTAGTTCAATGGAGTCGAAATCTTCTGTCGTTTAATTACCTTTTTCTTCTGTAATTGGTTGAATCATAAAAGGCGAAAAATTGGTAATTTTCTTTTTGTGCTGAGATTTCTGTTCTTTTCAACTCAGTTCCAAGAATGGATTCATTAAACTATGCCTTTGAGGGAAGAGGGCCATTCTTCGCCGACGATGATTTTATTACACGCCGAAATGTGGGCTTTATCGGACCCGATTTTGCCGTCGATCTAAGTAAAAAACCGATTTTTGCCGGTCGATTCTTGGGAAGCTCTGCTGAAGCCTCCGACCAGATTAATAATGGTAATCCATGTTAAATATCATTTTCATCTTCGCTTGTTAGTGGAATTATTTCTTGATATGAATGAGCCGCAGGGTCGTCTTCTTCAGGCGATATGGCGCCGGCGAAGAGAGTTCGAATAGCAGATTCTAAGTCGCAAACGCCTTATTGCCAAGTCAGCGGTTGTAATAAGGATCTAAGCAGCGCGAAGGACTATCACAGACGCCATAGAGTCTGCGATGTCCACTCGAAAACTGCTGTGGTAGTGGTTAACGGTATGCAGCAGAGGTTTTGCCAGCAATGCAGCAGGTAATTGAACAAAGATTGATTAGCATAAGACCATTTTGTTCGTATATGTTATTGATTTAAAATCTTTCGAAAGCGCAGATTTCACTTGCTCGGGGAGTTCGACGAAGGCAAACGCAGCTGTCGAAAACGCCTTGCTGGGCACAACGAGCGCCGGAGAAAGCCTCAGTTCGACGCTCATCTCTTCGGTAAAAATACGATGTTAGAGTTATTGCACACATACATCTATCTCATGTCGTTTCTCGGGGCGTCGTTTTGTTGGGCGTGGGTCCCATTTGTCGTGCCTTTGTTATTTATTACATACTCGATAGAATAAGAAGGCATGTGAGTTCCCTATGCTATTATATAAAGATGACTTATAATTTGTAGTTTATTTACGCCATCATTAGAAAAAAATTAATTTGCGTTAACAGTTAACTCTAGGAAAATTTCCTTTTAGGGCGAGAGTTTAGGTCAGGGGGTAGAACTACTTTCTGTTGGTCGTTTTGGGGGCAGGCGAGAGTAGGAGAATTGTGTGATTGTATTTTTCACCTAGTGGATTTTCTTACGGCCTTGCTGGTGGGATGTTTTTTTACTCTTCGTTAACAGAGGAATTTTCCACAACGTTAAATCTTTGTGTTGCTATTTTCTCCTCCTATTTATATTTTCGGATAGATTCTAGGGGAAAAATTTCGGAGTAACTAAAATTCCCAACAAGGTTTGCGTGTTTCTTTATGCAGGTTCGACGTTTGGGTCGGATTTGTCGAAGGCATCCCTTCTCCTCTCGGGATTTCTTCCCTCCCGTTTCTTAGGCTCGGAGCTTCTCCGCGGGCCCATGAAGGACAACACGATGGGCATTAAGTCGGAGCACGACGAACAAGCTCAAGAAAGACTGTCGGCGGGCTCAATATCAAGTTGTGCTCTCTCTCTTCTGTCAGCTCATCAACTGGCGAATCGTCCCCTAGTATTCAGGCAAGCTCAGAGCTTGCGAAAATCGAGGATTAAACGAGGGCTGGAGAAAAGTCGTACGGTCGATTTGTTCGACCGCGAAGGGTTTCCTCAGATTTCTAACGAAGGCCACTTTGCGCCGCGAGAAGGCGGAAATACTGTCGACTTGGCGGGGCTTTCGCTGCATCTTCAAAGAATCGAACAGCAGAAGCATTGCGATGCCCAGGCGCAGATGCAAGGCATATTATGAATGTAAAGCTATCGTTTCAAATGCAGAAATTATCTTCTTTTTTTTTTTCTATTACGAAAAATCAATATTCGTGCATGTTGTATTATTGTTGTATTTTATAATTTTGTAAATCACCCTCTAAAATTAATTATTTGTCATAAAAATATTGTTATAATTAAATTTATATTAAGATTATTTTGATATTATTAACTTATATTAAGAATATTATGATATTATTATGATAATAAGCTTATAATATTAGAGAGAACGATTAGAGAGATAAAGTATGAAATATTATTCAATACTTTTTGGGGTGATCTTCAATACAAGTCTAATGATCTATTTATATTAATTTTATTTTATTATTAGAATTAATATTTACATCATTTAATATATTTCATCCCATTAATCATCCAATTATTTTTACAGTATTTAATATAACTAAAATCACAACATTTACTTCATCTAATTATATCAACATTATAAACATCCACACCTTTAAACTAATTAATTCATAATTGTTATAAAAATATTAATTGTGATTAATATTATATTAAGATTATTTTATTATAATTATACTTATATTAATATTATAATGATAATATAGCTTATAATAATAAAGAGAGAGAGATTAGAGAGAGATTAAGTATTTCAATATTTGGTGTATTTGACAATGAACTCTAATCACATATTTATACTACTAATAATTCACTATTACAACTAATCACATTAATTACAATTATACACCTCACACTAAATACAAACTCTTCAATTAAACACCTCATCTAATCATCTTATCATCATTTAATATAATACTTCTAAATCCATCAATAATCCAAAAACATCCACATCTTAATTATTTAACCATCCATAATTAACTTATTTCATAATACTCTCCTTGGATGTTTTTCAAAGAATATGCCTCGTTAAAACCTTATTAGGAAAAACCCAATGGGATAAAAACCTAATGAAGGAAAAAGAGTACATGATTCTTTTAGATACGCTTTCGATTGTTGCCTCATTAAAAACCTTACTGGGAAAACCACATGGAAAAAACCTCAGTGAAGGGAAAAAGAGTGCAACGCGTATTTACTCCCCCTGATGATGACATCATTTAAGATCTCGAAGTTTTCGAACTCCAATTGAATATACCAATCTTTTGAAAATTATTGGGGGAAGTGCTTTCGTGAATAAATCTGCAAGATTTTCACTTGATCGCACTTGTTGTACATCAATATCACCATTTTTCTCTAAATCATGTGTAAAGAAAAATTTTGGTGAAATATGCTTTGTTCTATCTCCCTTAATATATCCTTCATTTAATTGGGCAATGCATGCAGCATTATCTTCATATAAAATCGTAGGAAGTAACTTTTTCGATACTAGCCCACTAGTTTGTTGTATATGCTCAATTATCGATCGCAACCAAATACATTCTCGGCTAGCTTCATGAATAGCTAAAATTTCCGCATGATTAGATGAAGTAGCCGTTAAACTTTGTTTAACTGACCGCCATGAAATAGCGGTTCCGCCATGCGTAAATAAATAGCCCGTTTGCGATCGAGCATTATGTGGGTCAGATAGAAAACCAGCATCTGCATACCCAATCAAATCTGTTTTTGATTCATTAGAATAGAACAATCCCATATCAGTTGTTCCTTGAAGGTATCGAAAAATCCGCTTAATTCCATTCCAATGTCTACAAGTCGGTGACGAACTATATCTCGCCAATAGATTCACAGCGAACGCTATATCAGGTCGCGTATGACTCGTTAAATACATTAGGGCTCCAACAGCACTGAGATATGGTACTTCAGGACCAAGTAGTTCTTCATCGTTTTCGCAAGGTCTAAACGGATCTTTATTCACATCTAAAGATCGAACAATCATTGGAGTATCCAATGGATGAGCTTTATCCATATAAAATCTTTTCAATACCTTTTTCGTATAAGTCTCTTGATGTACGAATATCCCATTCTTTAAATATTCAATTTGCAGTCCAAGACAAAATTTCGTTTTACCGAGATCTTTCATTTCAAACTCTTTTTTCAAACAATTAACGGCTTTTGATAACTCTTCAGGAGTTCCAATTATGTTAATATCATCAACATAAACTGAAATGATGACAAATTCATTTCCAGATCTTTTCATAAATATGCACGGGCAAGTTTGATCATTTTTATACCCCTCTTTCGATAAATATTCACTTAGGCGATTATACCACATACGCCCAGATTGCTTTAATCCATAAAGCGATTTATTTAGCTTGATTGAGTACTCATTTCGGGGCCCTGAATTTTTAGGCAACTGAAATCCCTCGGGAAGTTTCATATATATATCACTATCAAGCGATCCATATAAATAAGCGGTGACAACATCCATTAGACGCATATTGAGTCATTCACGTACTGCCAGACTAATTAAATAACGAAAAGTAGTTGCATCCACCACAGGAGAATACGTCTCCTCATAATCAATACCAGGTCGTTGTGAAAAGCCTTGTGCAAGAAGCTGTGCTTTGTATCTCACAATTTCACCGTTTTCATTTCTCTTTCTGATGAAAACCCATTTATATCCAACCGGTTTTATATTTTCTGGTATGCGGACTACAGGTCCGAAAACTTTTCGTTTCTCAAGTGATTTTAATTCTGCCTCGATTGCATCTTTCCATTTTGGCCAATCATTTATTTGTCTGCATTCTTTAACAGACATTGGTTCATGATCCTCATTCTCATTTATCTCATTCATTTCATGTAGCGCTACGTTAAATGAGAATTTATCGTCAACGTTGACTTTTTCTCGGTTCCATCTAATTCCATTTTGGGCATAATTTATCGAGATCTCTTCATTATCATTATTCTCAAAAATTTCAGGTACCTGATTTTCATTATCATAATCATTAATGCCCATTGACTCTTCTAGAGTCGATAAATCCTCGACTGGACCATTCTTATTATTTGCTCCTTTTCTTTTTCGAGGATTTTTATCTTTGGAACCCGAGGGCCTACCACGTTTTAGTTGTGGCTTAGGCTCGATCATTATATGTTCTCCAGGAACATCAACTTTTGCAGGAGCATTAACAGCTAGTATATGTGACTTAGTCACTCTTTTAAGGTCAGTAAAACTATCTGGCAGTTGATTAGCTAATCCTTGTAAATGAATTATCTTTTGAACTTCTAGTTCACATTCTTTCGTTCGAGGATCATAATGATTCAACGATAATTCATTCCAACTAATACTCATTTCCAGCTGTTTCTTTTCTCCACATATTGTCGGAAAATTCGATTCATCGAAATGACAATCGGCAAATCTAGCCGTAAATAAATCTCCAGTTAGAGGTTCTAAATATTTTATTATCGATGGAGATTCAAATCCGACATATATTCCCAAGCTCCTTTGAGGTCCCATGTCAGTGCGTTGTGGTGGAGCGATTGGAACATATACTGCACATTCAAAAATTCTCAGATGAGAAATATTTGGTTCCTGACATAAACCATTTGTATCGGGGAGATATCGTTATAATTTGTTGGCCTGATGCGGATTAGTGCCGCTGCATTTAATATAGCATGTCCCCAACAAGATGAAGGAAGTTTCGACTTTATTAATAATGGTCTAGCAATTAATTGCAGCCTTTTAATCAACGATTCTGCAAGACCGTTTTGCGTATGTACATGTGGCACATGATGCTCAACATCAATTCCAATAGACATGCAATATTCATTAAATGCCTTGGAAGTAAATTCAACAGCATTATCAAGGCGTATTTTCTTTATTGGATAATCCGGAAAATGTGCTCTTAATCGAATCAACTGAGCAAGCAATCTCGCAAAAGCTACATTCCGTGTTGATAACAAACACACATGAGACCATCTAGTTGATGCATCAATTAATACCATGAAATATCTAAATGGTCCACACGATGGATGTATCGGTCCACAAATATCACCTTGTATACGCTCCAAAAACCTTATGGATTCATTCTTTATTTTTACTGGTGATGGACGAATAATCAACTTCCCTTTAGAGCAAGCAGCACATGATAATTCATTAGATTGAAGAATCTTCTGGTTCTCCATAAAATGTCCACGTGAATTTTGAATTATTCTTCGCATCATAATTGAACCGGGATGGCCCAATCGGTCATGCCAAACAACAAATATATTATCATCAGTAAACTTCTGGTTTACGATAGCATGTGATTCAATTGTTTTAACATACGTGTAATACAATCCAGAGTCAAACGAAGGTAATATTTCAACAACTCTTTTATCATTCGAAACCACTTTTGTAATGTGCAAATATTCAATATTTCTCTTTTCTGCAGTCTCAATGTGATATCCATTATGTCGAATAGCTTTAAAGCTCAATAAATTTCTTTGAGACTTAGGAGAATATAAGGCATTTTCAATTATCAGCCTTGTCCCTCTGGGCAGTATAACATTAGCTCTTCCGGAGCCCTCAATTATATTTGTGCTACCCGATATAGTGATAACACTTGTTTCTTTCATTTCAAGATGGGAGAAATATTTCTTATTTCTTAGAACCGTATTAGTCGTTGCACAATCTGCAAGACATAACTCCCCATTGCACATGCTTGTATCCATTGTATAGATAAATATATAATAACTAGTATTATTAAATAAATAAGCGTCAAAATAAAATTATATATGTAAAGATAAAATAATAAATAAATAATGCTTAAATAAAATTTATAACGATGTATCAGTTTTCTTTATTTGGATCTTTAACAAAAACCAAAATATTCAAATGAGCATAGGATCTAGCACCAATTTTCTGAAATATCGTAATCTTGAGCAAAATTAAATTCATCGACACTTCACTTTTAATTGCTCTTTATAAGGATCAACGGGATCTTTGGGTGCGAATAATAACCAACGATAATATATAATAATCGTTATATTGCTCAATACATCTTTCTCAATCATATACTAGTTGTCCACTTCGGGGGAAATATTAATAATTACCACGGTAAATATAATGTTCACGACCACTTTTATTGTTTGTGCATACATTCACTTCAGGGAATGCAACATAATTATTTAGTCGGACTTATGCTTTTCATTCATCCATCATAATATTTTATGATCATTTTCTCACGATATTTATTCGTATTATATCCGATTGACTGAACGTGGTGAATGCTTTATAATACACCGAAGTAACTGTGTAAATAAGTAGCAAGTATAAAATCGAGATTGATAATCAAAGTTTTGCAAGATTCAATTTATTGATATCATGAAAATAAAATCATCATTAAAATATTAAAAGGAAAAACTATAATTAATCTTCTTTTATATCTTCTTTTGTAAAAGTTCTAATGAAAAACGATATCCACATCCAAATAACTGTCGCCGTAATAATAATCATAAGTAATAGATCAAACATCGGACAAAGCGTCATCCTTCAAAATAAAATATATTTCAGTAATTATAATATTAAAGAAAAATTATAATTAATAATTATATTTTAAAAACATTGGTAAAAATATTATCCACATAGCCGTAAGGATCACCGTAAATAAAGTAAGCAACAGAAGATCCATCTTTGTATAAAACGACATGATTTTATAACATGAAAAAGAACATAATAATCAGATAACATATAAATCAATGATAAAATATATGAATTGTTTTATGAAACTCGTTCTTTATTATTTCATAATTATTGTCCAAGCTCCGAAAAGGTTGCGGTAATAAAATTTGTCCAGTGTCCAAAACTATTCGGTCCAATAATTACTTCAAGATTGTTCAATCAAAAAATCAATAATATGTCGCTATTGAGGTGGGGATAACCACAAGACCTCGTAGGCTTTTGGTGTTGTGTACGTGAATATATAAAAAAAAAATCGTAAATAAAAATTCCACACACCACCACGGGGTATGAAAATCTGGACCTCTCGTCACTTATAGTGAACGATATTCCGCGAAACCACTCGGGTATTGGCGTTTAGTTATAAAACTTTTAAAATATACTTTTATAATATATATTTTTAAATTAATCACAATTAATATATGATTAGTATAAATTAAATATTAAATTACCGTACCTCGACTAAACTCGTACGAGATCTTCGACGGAGGTTGATCTTGACGACGGAGAGCGGTCGTGCTGATAACGTGTTATAAAAATATTAATTGTGATTAATATTATATTAAGATTATTTTATTATAATTATACTTATATTAGATTATAATGATAATATAGCTTATAATAATAAAGAGAGAGAGATTAGAGAGAGATTAAGTATTTCAATACTTGATGTATTTTACAATGAACTCTAATCATATATTTATACTACTAATAATTCACTATTACAACTAATCACATTAATTACAATTATACACCTCACACTAAATACAAACTATTCAATTAAACACCTCATCTTATCATCTTATCATCATTTAATATAATACTTCCAAATCCATCAATAATCCAAAAATATCCAATTTAACCATCCATAATTAACTTATTTCATAATAATAATATTATTGTATTTTTTTTTTTTGGAAAGCATGCAAGTAGTGTTATGATGGAGTGGCTTAGTACACAAGTATCTTCATGTATAGAAGTATAGTTATTGTTATTATTATCAAACTTTGACAATTGAAATCATCAAATTTACAAGTGCATAGTAAGTCATGTATGTTAGTGAAAAAAAATAGAAAAGGAAAAAAAGAAAATTCAAATTGTCTCCATAATTTAATATCAAGATAAATTTCAATTTAATATCCTTCATGTGATGTAAATCATCACTACATCTTCGTCACCTTTATGCGATATCCATTCGATGCTTCCACTCTAGGAAAATTCAAGATTTTCTCCTCCAACTTCTGCCCATCTTCAAATAATTAAAAATAAATAAATAATTTAATAACATTCGCAGACAATGAGCGAATATATATATATATATATATATATAATCAAGAATGAAATAACTAAATTACCTGTATATAGTTGAATAATAGTGAAGGAAAGTCGAAACTGTGACTATGCCAAGTTCTTTCCCAGGGCAAAGCCTCGTACCTCCTCCGAATAGTAAGAAATAATTATTCTTCTCCAAGTTCTCATCCTACACATTTTATAAATGAAAATAATATATTTTTATTTAAAAAAAAAATGTGTTTTTGCTATTTATATAAATAGACTCACCATCCATCTCCAAGGATTGAAATTGAAAGGCTGAGGATATATGATTGGATCATAGTTGATCTCTCTTGTGTATACATAGATTCTCCATCCCTTTGGTATGACAAACCCTAAAATTTGAATACTTGTATATTTATTAATTGAAAATCATTAATATTTATACTATCAAAGATTCAAAGTTGTTAAATCACAGTTTAAAAACTTAAAGTCGACCATTCAATTCGATGTCCTCCGTCGTCTTTCGTAGCAGCCCGTTGACGACGACGGCGAGCCTCATAGTTTCGAAGACAATCTGCAGAGGAGACGGAGACAACCTTAATAATGTTGATAAGATTAACGTCCTAAACCTAATATGATCAAATATTACTCACAGCTCGGGTGAATCTCATCGACTTAATGTCCTCCCAAGTAAGCCCGTCCTCGGGAGATTTCGCTTTCCTAATTGCAACATTCTCCTCCTAATGTAATAGAATCTATAGTTATAATTTGAATGATCATATAAAATTTTCTTGATTCTTGAGAGGAAAGAAAAAACTAATTAGGTTTACTCTCAGTTCTTGCAAAGCCTGCGGATGGTCATGGAGGTACTTAACAGCCATCATCGAAGTAGTAGAAACCGTCTCATATCCCGAGTATAATATCGTAATAATCTGATCGATGATTTCTTCGTCATCAAGCTTATACTTCACATCCTCTCTCAGAAGATGATCCAATAGGTCATCATAGTTGGTGCTGTTAGAAGAAACCCTTCTCTTCTTCATCAACCTCGTCAAAATCTCGACCGAGTTCTTCCTGCCCTGGTCAGTTCATCGTACAAACACATATTGAAACACAAGATGACTTAATCTATATTGTATATATATATATATATATGCAGTCATGTTAGAACCTTAAGTCCTTGGTAATAGTTCGTGCATGGAAGATTGATAGGAAGGGAAAGGGTCCCTTTCAGCAATTTATCGAACTCCGATTTGAACGTTTTGTAGATCGAACTCGATTCGGGCCCCGCTATCTGTTTGAAGGCCATCAAGAACGCCATCTGCATAAATACCGAAAAATAAAATAAAATTATTACATATCAACAAAACCATAGATAAATTTATTTTCTTACATACCTCCATTGCTCTTTCTTGCATATCAATAACCACGCCACCATCGCTGTCAGCCCAGTTCGAAAGGAACGATCTCATGTACTTATCGAGCCTCGGCAGAAGTCGTTCTTTAACCGTCGAAGCGCCGACGAGGGACAGCATATTGTTCCTAATGTATCGATGGGACGAACCATGTACGGCCGCTATGTTCCTCGTACCTAATATGTCCAGCATGGATTGCGGATAACCTGGGATTAATCCCTTCGATTCGTTCATGAGAATGTATCGGTTGAGCTCGGCGTCCATCGATATGACCGTCGGGCTTCCGAGTATGTGCGTTTTGAACACATTTCCATACCTAAATCATCGTCAACCATTTCAAAATATCAAATATGTTTTCATGATCATCAATGATGAATATTGTCTGAATATCTATGAAAAAACATTACCTTGATCATTTCTACTTCATAAACTCAGGGCCATGCTTCAAGAACTCGACCGTTTCGCCGAAAAACGGCCACCCCATCGTCCCATAAGGTAAATTCTTTCTTCTATATCGAATCTCATTACATTTCAATGTACTAAGTACGAGGAAGATGACGAAACCTAACCAAGAAACCACCATTGAAGGAACCTCCATTGGAGAATTTAAAAAAAAAAAAAAAAGGGTTTTTGATTTCTGCTGTGGAAAGTAGTGAATATTAATTATGTTTTCTGTGTGGAGAACTCTATAAAGGTCAGAAGATTGAGACGAAAAGGGGATGATATATAGGCCGCAAAGCCAACGAAGAGGTCTCCTAGGCTTCGCTCTTTAATGTCTGAGGAATATGCAAGCCCTATATATGATATTATGTATATCCAATGGATCATCATTAAATGTCATTTACTTAATTAGGATTAAGGAATGAATTCTTACTGTACTGTGGATAGAGCTTTCAGGCAATGGCTGCGATGAAATATTAGAAATAATATGTTAGTATTTGTAGAGGATTGGCATTTGACTCAAACAATTAATATTTTTATTAATAGGGTCTCACTGTTTACACAACATAATAACAATTCACGTTTTACTAAGAAAATTCAAAATTGCCTCTGACAAAATCCAGACAAAGGAAATAGTAATAAGAGTCAGTTGACTATTTATAAATAGTTTCAGTTCCTATTTTCTACTCCTTTGACTTTGATCAGTATAAAAGCTTGACGCTTAGTCATCTTTGCTTTGTACGAAAATCTTTTAAAATTATCAAATATATATATATTATAATCTAAATATTCTGTACGCACATGGGTCTAAGAGTCAAGATTTTGATCGACCAGTTCGAGCTCATAATCGTTGAGTCCGAGCTTCAACTGGCTTGTGAATATTTTATTATTATCTTTTAATATTTTTAAAACTTTTTAAAATTTTTTCTAGCTTGTCAAACTTGAGCTTAAATGTTTACTTTCAAGCTCGAAAACATAAAGCTCGTCAAAGCTCGAGATCAAGTCTAATAAAAAAAAATTTTGAGCTCGAGCTCAACTTATTTACACACCTTGGTCATGGTTCAATATAATAATAGTCTTAATAACAATGTCAAAGATAAAATCTTGGAGTTTCAAATCAGGGACACATACAGCTATTATTTGGTTAATGGGTTTAAAAATTTTAAATATTAATTTATAGTAATAAAATATGTGTTAATATATAACAACTTTAAGCTCATGAATAATGGTTTAGATAGATAAACAAACTATCTTAGATTGGTTATTGCAAGCCAACTAATCAAACATACATTTTATTTTATACCCACTAATTATTTTTATATAAACCTTCATAATTTTAAACTCATCTAAATATAAACATACCTACCAAATAAGGATGAGAGATTGCTCAATGGTCGAGGGGTTAGCGTCTTGTTTACGAGTTAAGTGTTATTAAGATATATTCATCTAATTCCATCCTCGTAGTTTGTGCTCCTCGTAGTCGCATGATCTCTTAATCAAAACTTTATGTTTAATAATGATTAGTTCATATGATTTATTTTAATTTAATATATTATATTTTCTCTATAATAATTGTTACGATGTTGATCGTTGACCGACAATCATACTAATTTTAGTTTTGTTATGACCGTAAAGATCCAATTTTTACAAGCCACTGTCCTAGCAGCTGTCCAATCTCTCCCACAAGTCTCCCTTCCCACAAACAGTCGCCGGCGAACGATCAAATTAGCAGATAATTTCAACAGGTCTACTACGTCTTCTCTTCCTGCACCAAAAACAAGAAAGGTAGGTACAATTTTTATTTTTTATTTTTCCAGTGAGAAGAGTAGCCAATTCATATGCTGGCATGTCCTTTGTGTTTTCATGTGGGTTCTTGAATTCTTGTCAGTTCATATCGTTGGCGAGTTTGTTTCGGAGGTTTTGATTGATTGATTGATTGCATGAAGATAGATTGTTTGGATTTGATTGATGATGGTGGGTCGTTTGACGTTCAATTTTACAGTGACGAATTTGATTATCTTCATTCGATTTGAGTGGGTTTGAATCAATTTCTTTCTCTCTTTATTTTTTTTTTCGGATTTATGATTACGTAGCTGCCCATTGCAGCTGATATGAAGGATGTGGTCCATGGGAGTTATAATGAAAAAGCCCTTTTTTCCCTCTTATCATCGTTTTAATGTGTGGGGTGCTTTGATTTTTCCGATCTGCTTGGAGAATTTTTTATTTTTTATTTTTATATTTTATTATTTGATCTATGTTGGAGAAGGATTGCCTATCGCTTTTAGGACATAGCCCTCAAATTTACAACAATATCAAAGCCTATTTGATATGATCTATGTTGATCCTAGATTGTCTGTGTATTGCCTGCCATATGATGTGAAGTAATCTTTGGCTGTTCTCATTGTTGTTGATCGGAAATCGCAAGTGGTTCTCTATCGTAAACTTTGCTATTTTCAGGTGCTCGGATGAAGATGTAGAAACCCTAACGATTTCCGTTGTCAGAAAGAGACGTGGGCTTATAATCCGATTAACTAATGAAGAGTGTTGTCTGTTAGTATACTGAAAAAACCGAACACTGTAATAAGTCCGTGGCGTAGAAATAATGGCCCGACCACACCCTTCATCTTCTAATCCTTTTGTCGCCGAACATATCTTCTCGATCAATCCATCAAGATATAGTTTCGACCGGCAAGGAAATTACAGTATGCCCGGCTCTTGCTTCTCTGGCCTGAAGAAGAGAGGCCACAACCATGGAAATCGATCTTGGATAAAGATAGATAAGGACGGAAATTCGAAGGTCTTGGGATTGGACAAAATCACCGTCATGAGGCACTGTTCTTTGCCTTCCAGAGATCTGAGGCTGTTGGACCCTTTGTTCATCTACCCCTCGACGATCTTAGGCCGCGAAAAAGCCATCGTAGTTAGCCTTGAGCAGATTAGATGTGTAATTACTGCTGATGAAATTATACTGATGAACTCACTGGAAGGTACGGTGCTGCAGTACACTTCCGAACTGTGCAGGCGCCTTGAGATTTCTAAAGATCAACCTGGTGAGATAGTTGTATATATTTTCGACATTAATGCCCTTTTTTTTTTCCTCATCTTGCTTGAGTCGCGGGTTATTTTGATTTCAGATGATCTGCCATTTGAGTTTAAGGCGTTGGAGCTAGCGTTGGAACTTACGTGTACATCTCTCGATGCCCAGGTGCTCCTTTTCTCTCATTCTAGCAAACTGAATGTCATAATTTCATGGTGATTCATGTAATAACACTGAACATCCCCGAATGTAGTAGGTGAAAGAATTAGAAACCGATATATACCCTTTGCTCGACGAGTTGGCTACGTCGATAAACACCCTCAATCTCGAGCGTGTCAGAAAGTTCAAAGGCAACCTCCTAGCACTGACTCAACGAGTACAAAAGGCAAGGAAGGCCGAGTATGCTACTTTTTCGATCCAAACAGAGTAAAAAAAATTACATCCATGTTTGATTTTTTTTTTTAAAAAAAATTTCAGGTATGTGATGAAATAGAGCATCTAATGGATGACGATGGAGACATGGCCGAGATGTACCTAACGGAGAAAAAGGAACGGCAGGACAACCTCAGCAGCTGCGATGCGAACAACGATCATAACAACAACAAAACCTTGGGAAGTATCAAATTCATGTCCAAGTCTGCTCCCGTCTCACCCGTGGCATCGACCCACGATGTCAACAAGCTGCAAAGGGCTTTCAGCAACATAAGTTCGAGCAAAGGGAAAAGCTTGTTGAGCTCCTCGGGCGGCGAAGAAAACATCGATCAGCTTGAAATGTTGCTTGAGGCCTACTTCGTTGTCATAGACAATACCCTCAACAAGTTGCTTTCGGTAAGAAGAAAAAAAAAACGCTATATTGACAAAATAATAACAACGAAGGATATGATATTCGACATGTATTTCTTTTATTCCGTGCAGCTTAAAGAGTACATCGACGACACAGAGGATCTTATCAACATAAAGTTGGTAAGGGCTTAATTCGATGATCTGAATCATAAATCACTAAGTTGAATATGTCGAACTAAACTATGATAGATATTTCATTACAGGGAAATATTCAGAACCAGCTGATAAAGTTCGAGCTGCTTCTTACAGCTGCGACTTTCGTGGCTACCATGTGTGCTGTGGTGACTGCGGTCTTCGGCATGAACTTTGAGGATTCCGTGTTTGACAATGCGTCGACGTTCAACTGGGTGCTGATCGTTTCGGGCTTTTTTTGCGTGATTTTTTACATGGGATTCTTGGTTTACTTTAGGCACAAGAAGGTTATTCCATGATAAGTTTTTGTGGCTTGTTGGATTAATATGTAAATAATAATGTCATCGTCTGGACTTCTATTATCTATGATTCTATTCTATTAAGGCTCAAGACCTCCCTCTTAAAAATTGCCAAAATTTAATATAGTTTGGCCTGTCAACAAAATTACTATTTTATTCTTTTAACTTAACAAAATTAATATTTTCTCCTTAATTTATTTTAGATTGAATAATTATTATTGTACCCTTTAAATTTTGATTTATTATAATCATATTTTCATAAATAATTTTTTTAGATACTCCCACTGATTTTAAATAAAAGTCGTTTGATATTTTTAAAATAAGTAGCTTATTCATTTATAATTTTACCCATCATCTTAAATATGTGTAAAACTTTATTTAATTATAATCAAACAATTGATTAATGGAATAAGAGAAATTTTACTTTATCTATTAATATGTGTGTATATTTCTTAAATTTAACTTTATTTAAAATCGTAGGACTTCAAAAAAATACACAATTAATTTTATAATAATATTTTATATTTATATATGAAAGCACAGTTATCGAATGTGCGTAAAATAATAGTTTACATTAAATGTAGAAAGCATGTAATAATATATGAATTTCATAATGAGAAAAACCAATTATAATATTATATTGCTGGAATAGCTCAGTTGGTTAGAGCGTGTGGCTGTTAACCACAAGGTCGGAGGTTCAAACCCTCCTTCTAGCGTTTTTAATATAATTTTATTTTATTTTATTTTATATAAAATAGATTGGGCTTTTTCCTCTAATTATATTTTATCGGGCCAATATATTGGGTTTAAGCCCAATAAAGGAATTTAAATCGCATTATCGTAAAGCATATTCTTGATATATTTGCAGCTCAAGCTCAAGGAGTGAGAGGCAACTGCACAAAACGACGAGTTCCTTGGTTGTGAAGGCTCGGATAGCCGAACCTATAGCACCATGCTCATCTCCTCCAACTTGACCTTCGTGGGATTTCCACCGCAGGCTCTGATTCCCAAGCTCTCCAAGAACGAAGGTTTGTCTGCTCGTTTCTCGCCGGCGAAACATCCTTATTGCTTCGATGTGTGGTCGTCAGCTGCTGCTGAATTTCCATCGTTTGTTCCTAAGGAAATGGAGGAAATCAAGGACCCTTTTGCTAGGAAGCTGTGTTCAAGGATCGAGAGGCTTCCAGTTGAGGTATCATTTCGGTAATTTCTCATTTTTTTGCCTGAAAATTCTTGGAGTTTGATGGTATTTAGTGCCTCGTGCATGCTTTATTTGATTGGGTCGCTGGTTTGCCAGATTATTAATAAGGAAATGGAGAAATCATACTAAATTTGCTCACAACTGCGAGCTGTAATAAAATGAAGAGAAGGTTCTTTATTTGCTCACATTTGCTTATCTGCAGCTGAGTCTGTCAAGCGCGTGCATCATGAGTAGTTGTGTGAAGCCAAGCAACGTGCTGGGCGGAACAACGCCCATAGTCCTCCTTCATGGTTTTGATAGGTATGTATGTTTTTGCTTTGAAATTACTGTTGCTTTTGTGAACGTTTCGCTCTTTTCGTTGTTTTGCTTCAGTTTTGTAGCTTCTTATTCTTCAGTTCATGTTTAGAATGGAGGTATACACTTCCTCTTCTAGAGGAGGCTGGGCTTGAGGCCTGGGCTGTCGATGTTCTTGGCTGGGGCTTCTCCGATTTAGGCATGTTATCTTCACTTCAGTTTTCTCTTTTCTTGATATTTAGCCTTTTTTTGGTTGAATCTGTTCTTGATTTGTGTACTCCATCGAATTAGGAGGCGTAGCCTAACTTACTTGTGATTACAATCTCAACAAACAATTATAAACAACCGATCGCAGCTTAAAAGTTATGTATGGTCTTATTTGTTTTATTTTTTTTTTCCTTTGATTCTACTAGAGAAGCTTCCACCGTGCGATGTAGCCTCAAAGCGTGATCATCTCTATCAGGTATGCAAATATCTCCACCATATACTGTTTATTGCCTGCGGTTTTTCTGTTTCTTTACGGTTATACACTTCCTCATTCCCTTCGGCTACAAATCTCTCGCAGTTTTGGAAATCCCACATCAAAAGGCCTATGATATTGGTCGGACCGAGCCTTGGAGCAGCAGTTTCCATTGACTTTGCTGTCAACCATCCAGATGCTGTAAACATCGCGCCATTTCTCTCATTTTAAGTTCATGAAGAAGAAGAAAAATAATGATTTTGCTTTCTATGCGATTCTTCTCTTCTTCATTGCCTCGTAGGTTGACAAGTTGGTTTTGATCGATGCAAGCGTATACGCTGAAGGCACTGGGAACCTCGCCACTTTACCTAAATTACTAGCCTATTCAGGGGTGAGTATTGATTGACCCTATAGTTTTCGGTATCAACGTCTATAGATAGTATGGTTCAGTGGTAAATTATTTCGATCTCATCAAACAGGTATATCTGTTAAAGAGCGTTCCTCTACGCCTATACGCTACTGCACTGGCGTTTAATGGCTTGCCGTGGGATATCTGCTTCGACTGGATGAATGTGAGAGACTCAATAATCCTCTTTTTCAAGTTTCTACTTTCTGAATTCATTACCATATTATATCATTGCATCATGTTGCTTAGAACGGCTGAATAATTATTACGTAGATTGGACGCTTACATTGCCGTTTACCTTGGTGGGCTGACGCAACCGTTGAGTTTATGACAAGTGGAGGCTACAACGTCACCTCTCTAATCAAACAGGTACCACACACACACACACGCACAACATACGATGTAATACTCAGTTTAGAGCGATTGTAATAATGTTATAGCAGAGTACTTTCGTTTCATCAACAGGTGAAGCAGAAGACGTTGATCATATGGGGAGAAAATGATGGGATCATCGACTACAAACTAGCTGTGGTAGTTCGTCGATACTTGCCACCAAGTTTTTTCTCAGTTTATATCAAGTTAAAAGACGCCAACAGAGTGATGATATATATTCTTGATCATACTGTCTTAAACAGAGGTTACACTGTGAATTACCGAATGCGATCGTCCGGCAGATTCCCGACTGTGGGCACATCCCGCACGTTGAGAAGCCTGCCGCCGTGTCGAAGATTATTACAGAGTTTGTTCAGGCCGAGGCCAAGGCGGAGAACCTGCGGGTCGATCAAGAACTTGCTCTGTCTTGATCAAAGCAAAGCTCTATTGTTCTTAGCTTTACACACACAGTATAAAATGACGCCATTACCATTTTTTTTTCACTATGTTATCTTGATCGAAGGATCCCAAAGATATCTAGATTGATAATATACAAACAAAAAAAAAAAAGAAAAAGGAAAACAACACTGCCAGCAAAAAGGTGGTGCTAATACTATGTGGTGATAACTCAACACGATATATACATACTATCATCTAGTGTACAGATAAAATTCAAAATGGTCCTTAATGTTTATTCTACGGATCAATTTAGTCTCCGATGTTTCGTCTGAACTAATTTAGTCCTCTATGTTGTTGGTTTTAGACTAATTTGATCCTTTCGTCACGATAAATGTCAATTTTAACGTAAATATCACACGAGCCTCACAATAAATCATGTTTTGATCGATAAAATTGAAATAATTACTGAAATAAGGGCACGAAGCTAAAAATTTCTCCTTCAAAATTCGAACATGAACTCTAGATCGCCTTCTTCGTCGAGTTTCATTGACAGTAGATGAAAACAGTACAAACCTCCCAAATCCTGCAAATATTTCAAAATTCGATCCAGAGACAATTTAGGGTGGTGCACGTGCGAAATTTCTGCTAAAATTAACGTTAATCATGACGGAAGGACCAAATTGATCTAAAATCAACAACATCAGGAACTAAATTAGTTCAAGCGAAACATCGAAGACTAAATTGGTTTATAGGGTAAACATTGAGACAATTTTGGAGTTTATCCCTCTAGTGCACTACCCTTCGGAGCTAGGCTGAAGCCAGGCGGTGTGAAGCCACTCATACCAGGTGGCTCGGTGGTGTGCCGCCAGTGGGACAAAGTTGAAAAAAACTCCAGCAGGCGGCACATTCATAATCCCAAGAATTACCGCCGGATCCCTCAAGTAGTCAGAAATAGCTGTAACGGCCCCCACCCCTTAAATTACACAATTACCCCTTCGAGTTGAAGAAAATCCAACTCCATCCATAAGCCCTAGCTGATTCACCATAACATAAGAGCTATACTCCCAAACATTCAGTCTCTTCACTTCACTAATGGCGGCAATCCAACGTCTAACCAAATCAAGACCGTTGATCAGGTACCAAACCCTCAAATCGATCACCACATTCGTCCACCTCAGCCAAGAGGCAGCGGCGACATCCGTGGAGGAACCGCAGCCTTCAGCTCCGCCACCACCGCCGCTCCCTGAATTCAAAACGCAAGTCTCACGTTATAACCCTATCGCCAGTTCGGACTCAGCTCTAGTCCCTGTTGGATCGTGGTTCTTGGATGCCCCGCGCGTCCCCGCACCCGCTGAGACCCTCGACGCACATTCCCTTATGAACCGATTCGCCGACTGCGTGACGACGCAGAATTGGTCGGACATAAAGCAGTGGTTTGAGTTCTGGGTTAGGTCTTTGGATAAAAGTGGGAGGCCTAATAGACCTGATGTTGGGTTGTGCAACCATTATCTGAGGGCGAATTTAATGACTGGTGCGAGTGCTGGCCAGCTGCTTGATTTGATCGCTGGAATGGAGGAATTCGGCGTTGTGCCAAATGCGGCAACTTATAATTTGGTGCTTAAAGCTATGCAGGGGACGGGGGAGACCACCGCCGCGGAGAAATTGATAGACAGGTTAGGGGCGTGTGAGATTTGAGGATGAGTTGTATTGGTAATTAAGCTCTGGACTTGTGTGTAGTCATTTACGGTAATGATTGGAAGGTGTCAACTCTCAACGCTTAATTAGCTTAGTGGTTCGAAAGATTAAATGAAAGTATGTGCATTTTTGCAGTAGTTAGTTCATATAAATGTTAATATGCAAAGATTTTCTGAGGTTTTTCAGTC